>CM019822.1:65861974-67351725 GCA_009763385.1 Coix lacryma-jobi var. lacryma-jobi | reverse complement strand
GCCATGGACGGGCGAGAAGGATTTTCAAAAGAAGCCCTCGCCATAGCATCAATCTCACTGGACTTGAGCTTACTGAAGAGCTCGTCGCAGGTGAGAGTCTCATAGTTCGGGGATTCGATGATCGCCTGAACTTGGAGTCCCACACCGAACGATCAAGAGTGTGCAAAAGCTTCAAAGCACGCTCATGATCCTCAAAAGGCAACTGCTCTCGGTTAGCTCTCATCCTGTTGACAATCACCTGAAAGCGAGCGAATAAACTTTCTATGCTCTCGCCAGGCTGATGTCGAAAGTTCTCATACTCTCGCTTGAACGACTCATAGAGTCGGGTTTTGACTTGAGAGGTGCCCTCATGAAAACGCATGAGAGTGTCCCAGATCTCCCGAGCCGTAGCGAGGTGAGAAACGCGATCAAACTCACCCATGCTCAAACAAGAGAAAAGAGCATTACGGGCTCGGCTATTGGCATCGTGCTCATCGATCTGCTGTTGAGTCACACGAGCAGCCAAGACCACGTAATCAGGGGAGTTGCAAATATCCCAGATCGAAGCGCCCAAGCTCTGCAAATAGGCCGACATACGTATCTTCCAATACGCATAGTTCGTCCCATCGAAAAACGGCGGTTTGCCCACGCCGCGATCCATGTCGCCTTCGGTGGATCTGGAACAGGCTAAGGTGGAAGATCCTTAACCTGCTCCGATACCAATTGAAGGACCGAGAAGCTACCCGAAAGCGACCAGAGGGGGGGTGAATGGGAGCTTCAAAATTTCCTTTCGGAAACTAGATGCCACTGTCCCAAACTCAACCCCAAAAGCGAAACCTAGAGCTTGCTAATATCCACGACCCTAGATGTAGGGTGGATGCTTCCTAGAAGCACAGCGGGACACTAGACAACCCTAGAAAGCCAACGCAAAGGACGGGAATCAAATCCGTCAACGAACGAACGAACCGCGCGCGAAACAGCTACGACCGGACTCTGGCCAGCGTCCGGTCAGCAGGGACCGGACGCGTCCGGTCGTCCAAAATTCGATTTCAGACCTTACTGTTCCGACCGGACTCACTGGTACGGAGCGTCCGGTCGTGAACAGTGCGTCCGGTCGCACGCACAGCACACTGATGAACAGTGACCACGATGAGTCCGGTCATGAGTTCAACAGTGCGTCCGGTCGATGCAAAACAAAACACCAAAAACGATCGGACTCACCAGAGCGTCCGGTCACCAGGCACCGGACGCGTCCGGTCACAGAAAAACGTTTCTGGAACCTCTCTGTTTCTGACCGGACTCACTGAAGGAAGCGTCCGGTCGTTTGTTTGTATAGAGCGTCCGGTCAGAGTGCGTCCGATCAGTAAAAACCAAACACAGCGAAAACATTCAACGACCGGACTCACACGCTGAGCGTCCGGTCACCCCGTGACCTAGCGTCCGGTCACCCCGACAGCCTCTGTTCTTCCACCGATTCGACTCAAACTCACCCAAAACGAATCATCTAGGGATGAAACTTGGTGAGTGGAGTCACAAGGAGTATAGTGAGCTATCTCTAAGAGATCATGGCTCGAACCTATCTCCAAATCGGTGAATCGAAGAAATTCGGGAGAAGGGAGAAAAAGTGACCCGAAACTAAAAATCGATTGATCTCCTAGACCGTGAGGTTAGAGGATGATTCCTTCGGTGGAAAGAAGTGCCTCACGATCTAGACCAACTTGGTTCAAACGGATTTGCAAAAGATGTACCGAGCAAAGAGATCAAGCGGCGGGAAAATCGTGGAGAAAAAAGGATCCGCGAAGAACACAAAGAAAACGCGAATCACAGCCACGAACTCGAATTAAGGACGCAAATCAAGCCATCGATCTGTGCTCCAAGGTGAGGATACGGCCTCACTTCCTCAAATCAACAGTACACAGAGTGGAGTCTCTCTGCGGATCTCAACTAGCTAAAGCAGGGATGGGAGAGTGGGAAACCCTAGCAGATGAAGGCACTAACTGAGATAGCAACTGAGATGGGGAGGAGGGTGTCTCCCCTGGACTACTTATACTAACCTAGCCTAAGTCCATTTCCTACTCTACCCCTCTCTACTCTAATTACAAAGCGGGCCAGGAAAACCCTAAGGCTAATCTGGTCCACCCGCTGGTGGTAGGTAGATCCGAGGGCCACGCCCGCACGGTCTTCCGCGTCGCCTCCACGCAACCTTCAGATCGCCGCCACGTGCCGCCACCACTCTGCACCCCCGGTTTTGTGGCCCAAACCGGGAAACCAGCCTTTTCCATCAGCCCCCGGTTTTGAGGCCCAAACCGGGAAACCAGCCTCCAGCCCGAGTTTTGTGGCCAAACTCGGAAACCGTCCGCGCCCGAGTTTTGAGGCCCAAACTCGGAAACCGGGCCACGCCCAGGTTTTGAGGCTCAACCTGGAAACCGTCACGCCCAGGTTTTGTGGCTCAACCTGGAAACCAGCACCCAGGTTTTGAGGCCCAAACCTGGAAACCGTCCACCGTTGGTTTTTCCTGGCTCTACCAAAAAACCGGCGTCGTAGAGGGGATGCACTGCCTGTGCACCCTTCCACCGACATGATCGCACTTCTCCGCTTGTCGCTGTCGCAGGCTGCCAGCCACCACAGCTGATCCTCCGGCCTCCAGTCCATCAGTCCAAGTCCACGTCCGCCCTTCACCGTCCGATACATCGGCATGGCACATCCGCCGCACGGCACGCCCATCCTTCATCGCGCCCGTCCGTCGGCACGGCACGTCGCAACTTGACCTTCACCCGCCATCGATCACTGTCTCTGTGCTCGACACCTGCACAACACAAGCCAAAGAACATGCGCATCATCTCCGTTGACAATCACTCATCACACAGAGACTCGGCATACACCCATGTATCCGCAACACCGACTCGGAGCAAAGCAGAAAAGCTCCCCCTCACTCAAATAACTCCCCCTCAGCAAGTGAAGCATAAAATTGCAAATTGTCACCACATCAAGACACACTCCCCCTTGGAAAAATTCTCCCCCTTGGGGGCAATTTGCAATTAAAAGAGAAGGGAAAAGAGCCCAATTAAGTGAAACGGAGCTAGGCCATGCCTATCGGAGTCAAGCAAATGCACATGAGTCAAAAAAATGCATGTTAGCAGCTTCAGGTATATAATCGATAGAGTAAAAGAATGCTCTAAAGAGTGCTGATCCGACTACAAAGCAACAAGCAAAAGTGCTAGCAAAGGCTCAAACTGATCACCAAATACGAAGTATGAAAGCATAAGCCAAGTGAGCAGTTTTAAGCCGTTCAGAAAGGAGTTTCACCATCAAAATAGCACTGAACATGTATAGACAGGAAGTCAAACAAGTGCTAAACATGTATACAAGGTGAACTACCCCTAGCACAGTTCAATCATCATGTTATAGAATGAAACATAGACTTGTGTTTTCAGATTTTATCGGAGAATATGCAGCGGTTATCACATAAGTTCAATTTCAGCATGTGATTGCGAGAGGTTGAAAGCTTGTCATTGCGTAACTTTTCAACCGAGCTAAGCCTATGCATATGCAATCAGAAGCTTGAAGCATCGGTTTCGGTCTTACACTACACGGCTCAAGTTTAACTCAAAGTGCTATGAGAAACAGTCTCGATACCGTGATGTGCTGACAAAGCAATCCCATCTCGATCTTTTCAATTCACTAATACTTGGTTCATTTTAAGCAGAATATGAACAGTTCAAGCAAGTGAAGGACTTAAAACTAGAGACATAGCAACCTAGCATATATGTATAGCATAAGTAAGCTCAACACATTCTACACATGCTAGTTGCCAATCTCAATGGTGAACATGTATCAAGTTTTAAGTTCATTTAGCATGTTCATCATTCTGAAAGATAGCTTAGCTCACAACATGTATCAGTGATCAAAGAGAGCCTAAGCTACAGGCATCATCATATATCATCAAAGCATACACTAATCAGAGCATAAATTTATTCTTAGGAATATAGACATGAAGCTCGAAAATGCAAGATGTATACATGATGAAATGCATGCAGAAAACAGAATTGGAGTAAAACAAAACTAAACAGACTCAAGACCCAAAACAAAAGGTCAGTCTAAGATACATTAAACAAAATGCTTCCCCCATCTAAAAGGGGAAACACACACCAAGCTCACCTCTCAACCTAGCAAAAGTTGAAAGATCTAGAGGCTTGGTGAAAATATCTGCAACCTGGTTATGGGTGTCTACATGCCTAAGATCAATGTCGCCTTTCTCGTAGTGATCACAAAGAAAGTGAAAGCGAACATCGATGTGTTTGGTCTTGGAGTGAAGAATGGGGTTCTTTGCAACACTAATGGTAGAAGTGCTGTCGCAAAGCAAAGGGACCCGACTGAAATCTAGACCATAATCACGCAATGTAGCAACCATCAATAAAAGTTGCAAAGCGCAAGAAGCAGCGGCAACATACTCGGCTTCCATAGTAGACTGGGCTACGTTCGACTGTTTGCAAGAAGACCACGAAACCAAAGAAGAGCCAAGAAACTGACAAGTCCCAGAAGTAGACTTGCGCTCAAGCCAACAGCCGGCAAAATCCGCATCGGAATAACCACAAAACGAGAGGGTCGAAGAGGAAGAGTACCAAAGTCCGAACTCAGGAGTGTATCGGAGGTACCTCATGATGCGCTTGACCGCTTGCTTGTGGGAAGTCTGAGGGGATGCCTGAAAACGAGCGCACAGACACACAGAAAACTGTATATCCGGCCTCGTCGTCGTCAGGTACAGGAGCGAGCTGATCATGCTCTTTTACTCCTTCTGGTCAACTGGCTCTCCATCCTGGTCCACGTCCATCGCAGCAGTCATCGCCATGGGCGTCGTAAGAGGCTTGGCCTCGCCCATGTAGTACTTCTTCAGGATGTCCTTTGTGTATTGGCCTTGATGCACGAACGTCCTGTCTCGGGTTTGCTTGATTTGCAACCTGAGGAAGAAGGTCAACTCACCCATCATACTCATCTCAAACTCCCTTCTCATAGTATCTACAAACTTGGCAACAAGCGTGTGAGAGGAGCCACCAAAGATGATATCATCCACGTAAATCTGAACTAAAAGGGTGTCATTGCCTTGCTTGAGGAGAAACAGAGTTTTATCTACCCGTCCCATTTTAAAACCCTTGGAGAGCAAAAAGGTTTTCAAATGCTCATACCATGCTCTCGGGGCTTGTTTCAAACCATACAAAGCTTTTGAAAGTTTAAAGACATGGTTTGGAAACTTGGGATCCTCGAAACCAGGGGGTTGCCTAACATAAACCTCTTCCTCTATATACCTATTCAAGAAAGCACTCTTGACATCCATTTGGTAAAGCTTAAAACCCTTCGAAGCAGCAAAAGCTAGAAGGATCCTAATGGCTTCTAAACGAGCTAAAGGGGCAAAGGTTTCCTCGTAATCTATCCCCTCTTTTTGGCAAAAACCCTGGGCTACTAGCCTGGCCTTGTTCCTCACTACCATCCCATCCTCACCCTGTTTGTTTTTGAAAACCCATTTGGTACCTATAGGGTGGCATTCTGGTGGAGGTGGAACTAGGGTCCAAACTTGGTTTCGCTCAGAGTTTTCTAACTCCTCATGCATGGCATTAACCCAGTTAGAATCAGAAAGAGCGTGTCCAACATGTTTGGGCTCAAAAGAAGCAACGAATGCAGAATGAGCAAAGTGTGAGATCTCATACGCTCGCGACCGCGTGACTCGCTGGTCGATGCCATTGATCATCTGCTGTGGGGGGTGTGCTTGTTGAACTCTTCGGGGCGCTTGCCTCACCGAAGTAGCCTCCCCCTCGCCAGATGCAGCGGGTGCAGCGGGTGCTCGCTGGAGAGGTGGCTCTAGAGGACCCCAGGAAGAAGAAGTCATGGGATCGGGTCCTCGGGCTGAAGTAGTCGTCGCAGGGTCGACAGGGGCAGCCAGTGGAGTTGGCTCGGGATCACCCCAATCGACATCTTCCTGCTCCTCCACAAAGATGGTCTCTCCCAGCTCCTGTTCTCCTGCAACATCAAAAGCAGAAGAAACACAAGGCATAGTCTCGTCAAATGTGACCTCTATGGTCTCCACTATCCGGTTAATCTCAAGGTTAAGAACTCGATAAGCACTACGGATACATGGGTGTATGCCAAGTCTCTGAGTGATGAGTGATTGTCAACTGGGATGATGCGCATGTGCTTTGGCTTGTGTTGTGCAGGTGTCGAGCACGGATGTAGTGATCGAAGGCGAGGTGAAGGTCAAGTAGAGACGTGACGTGCCGATGGACCGAGAGTGGCGAAGGGCGGACGTGAGGCTTGGACTGAGGGACCAGAGGCCCGAGGATCAGCTGTGGTGGCTGGCAGCCTGAGACAGCGATGAGCGAAGACTTGCGGTCATGTGTTGCCTGAGTCGTGGACTTGGGGACACGTGTCGGTGGACGGGGTGCACGGGAGGTGCATCCCATCTACGACGTCGGTTTGGTGGTAGAGCCAGGGAAAAACCATCGGGTGGACGGTTTCCAGGTTTGGGCCTCAAAACCTGAGTGCGGATGGTTTTCGAGTTTGGCCACAAAACTCGGGCTAAGGACGGTTTCCAGGTTTGGGCCTCAAAACCTGGGCGCTGAGGGTTTGCTGAGTTTGGCCTCAAAACTCAGATGCTGGTGGGCTGGTTTCCCGGTTTGTGGCTCAAAACCGGGGGTTGGCTGGAAAGGCTGGTTTCCCGGTTTGGGCCACAAAACCGGGGGTGCAGAGCGAGGGCGGCACGTGGCGGCAATCGGGAGGTTGCGTCGATGCAACGCTACGAGTTGTGCGGGCGTGGCCGTCGGATACACCTACCACCGAGTTGGTCCAGACTAACCCTAGGGTTTAGCTGGTTCGCTCTGTAATTAGTTGAGGGGTAGAGTAGGAGGTATTAGAATTAGGATAAGTAGAGGGAGATCCCCTCCTCCCTTCCTATCTCAGTCATTTGCTCTTTGCACTTAGGGTTTCCTGCTCTCCTAATCCCCTGCTGTAGCTAGCTGAGATCCCCAGAGAACCATACCTCTGTGTACTGAAGATTTTGAGGAAGTGAGGTCGTAACCTCACTGTTGTAGCGTGTGGTAGCCACATGGTTGCAGATCAATGTGTTGATTCGCGTTTGGTTTGTGTTCTTCGCGTTCTTCGTTTCTCCGCGATTTTCCCGTCACTCGATCTCCCTCTCCCTTGCGTCTTGCGAATCGTTTTTGATCAACTTGTTCGTATTTGAAAGGAGATCATTTCCACCAAAGGAATTTATCTATCTCCCTACGAACAAGTAGATCGGGTTGATTTTGTTTTCGTGGCGCTTTTTGGTTCATTCTTTTCCCTTTTTGATTTCCCGGTGATAGACTCGATTTGAGCGGATGATTTTTTGGGGATAGTCTTCTAACTACTCCGTGATCATCCTCTCCGAACATATATGATGAATGATTGACATTGATAAGGAAGGTTTGAGGCTTTTACCCGGTTGAGTCATTATCTCGCTATGCGGTTAATGTTTATGACTAACCGGTGGCGTGAGTTATGTGGTGTTTCTGTGTTGGTGTGCGTGTGCGACATGTGTCTCTTGGCTGTGTTGATGTGCAGGTGTGGAGCTCGGATACAGTGGTCTATGGCGAGGTGAAGGTCAAGTAGAGACGTGCCGTGCCGACGGATCGGGAGCGGTGAAGGATGGGCGTGCCGTGCGGCGGACGTGCCATGCCGATGTACCCAGAGCGATGAAGGGCGGACGTGAGGCTTGGACTGAGGGACCAGAGGCCAGAAGACCAGCTGTGGTAGCTGGCACGTGGCATCGGCGAGCAAGAGCACATGGGGATGTGCGGTGCATCGGCCGAGTCAGGAGGAAGGCGCTGGAGTCGTGTCACTTGGCGGGAGGTCGGACACGGGCTTGCGTGCGGCGCAGTGCCGTCGGCCAAGTCAAGAAGGAAGGCGAAGGCGTTGTGCCCGACGTGGAGGCTGGACATGCATCGACATCGGTGCCGGTGTCGGGGTGTGAGAACCACATCCCGTCTACGGTGCGGGTTCGGTAGCTAAGCCTCAAAAGCTATCATCATCGACGGTTTCCGAGTTTGGGCCTCAAAACTCGGGTGGCCGGTTTCCGAGTTTGGGCCTCAAAACTCGGGAAGGACGGTTTCCAGGTTTGGGCCTCAAAACCTGGGTGTGCGAGTTTCCGAGTTTGGGCCTCAAAACTCGGGGTGGATGCTTTCCCAGTTTGGGCCTCAAAACCGGGGGTTGGTTCGAAAGGACGGTCGACGCGTGGCGGCACCGAGAGGCTTGCGTTGCGGCGAAGCTATCGGTGAGAAGGCGCGGTGGTCGACGTTGACGGCACGTGGCGGCATCAGGAAGGTCGCGTTGAGGCGAAGCTACCGGATGTGCGGGCGTGGCCGTCGGATGAAGATTGACCGGACTGGACAGTTTTACCCCTGGGGGGTATTTGGGTTGAGTGCTTAATGTAAGGGCTTTTTGGTCTTCGAACGTGCGCCTATATATATGAGGAGGGCTGCTAGGGCAGCTGCATCCTTGGAGGTCTTGGTGGTGTCTCTCTCATTTTGTTCCTGTGAGAGTAGGCTAGGGTTAGGGAGAGTTGGCTCTTGTTCTTGAGCTTTTTGCCATCCAAGCTTTGTGTGCTAGGATTGGCTTGTAGCCGACACCAAGTGATTAATCAAATATCCATTCCTCTGAATCCAAGGATCAAATTCGTGGTTGAATTCGCGTTTTGAATTTGTTCTTCGCGTTCTTCTTTCTCCACGATTTTCCCCTCTCCCGATCTCCCTCTACGTTGCGTCTTTTGCGATTCCGTTTGAATCAACTTGTTCTTTGATGTGAGGAGATATTTCCACCGAGGAATTCATCTCTACCCTCACGAACAGTAGATCGGGCGAAATCATTTCGTTCTTCGTTCTTCCCCTTTTCTAGTGTTCTTCGGATTTCTCATGGATTAGTTGGGTTGAAGCGATGATATCCTAGGATTAGCTCCCAACACGTAGAAGAACACTTGGGAGAAGTTTGGTTGCAGCCCCTTCGATTTGGTGAAGATCCATCGATTTTGGTTTTGTTCCCGTGCAGTTTTTGCACTTTCTGGGAGGTCGCGGACAGTCCGCCGTATCCGCGGACAGTCCGAGCATCGGGCCTTCAGCCGAGCAGTGGTTGTTGGCCTCGGGCTTTATCCCCTCAGGTGACCGGCGGATAGTCCGCCAGTGTAGGGCGCGGACAGTCCGAGCCCGAGCAGGGACGTTTGCAGCAGCGTTGCTGTTTTGCGGTGTTGGCCGGCGAACAGTCCGCCAGGGTTTCGCGGACAGTCCGCCCCTGGCGTGGACAGTCCGGCACCCCAGCCCCGGACAGTCCGCGAACCGGCTGTAGGGTGAGTTTTAGTGCGTTTGCTCTCCCAGCTTTTCCGCTTTGTTTTCGGACTTCTCGTTTGCTCCTAGAGTTCAGCTAGGAACCTCTCTAGGTATCTTTGCTACTAGTTAGCATCGGTATTTGGAGGAATCCCAACGTATCCCTCTATCTACGTTAGGGAGTGGCTCTTTTAGGCTCGAACTTGTCTCGGAGTTTTGGGAGATTTGGTTCGCTCCTTTGAGTGGTGCATCGCTGTGATCCTAGGGATCATCCACCCTCTTTCCAGGGGTCGTGGGCACCACGTTTGAGTCCGATGCTTTTGGGGTTGATCTTGTTGGGACAGTAGCAACAAGTTTCCGAAAGGAAAATTTGAAGCTCCCATTCACCCCCCCCCTCTGGTCGCCTTGCTATAGCATTTTTGGTCCTTCAATTGGTATCGGAGCCAGTTAGGGATCTCTCTACCTTAACCGGTTCCAGATCCGCGAAGGCGACCTTTTAAGAGTGGTTTGGTTTCCGACTTTGCTTGTCGAGGTGTTGAGCTTTTGTTTGGCTAACACTAATGGTGCTTTTGGAGTGCACCATGTTCTTCTTCAAGTATGTCTTTGTCTTTCAGCCTGAACGGTTCCATGGACGACATCTTGGGAAGAAGGAGGAGTGCAGTTGATGAGAGGGATCGCGAGGTGAACGATCTGCTGAACCTTCTACGACATGACGAGCTTTCACCGGAGGATCTCCTACATCAACTTGGCAGGCCAAGAGAGGTACCTTGCTCATGGTCTTGTGGCTTTGCACAACTTATATGAGGCTTGCTCTAGGGATGATGAGCTTTGTGATACCTTGCGTAGAAAGGTGAAAAATTAAAATGCTCCATCGCTAAGCTGAAGTCTAGTGCCTCTTTGCCTTGCACCTCCTGTGTTGACATGGTTAGGAAGAATGATGAGCTAGACTTTTCTCTTGCTAGCTTAAAATCTGAGATTGAATTGTGAAATCCAATGCTTCCGAACCATGTCTAGTTTGCATTGATTTGCGCAAGGATCTTGATTGTGCTAAAACTGATTAGCCTTGCTAAGTCAAATGCTTCTTTACCATGTGATAACTGTGAATCTTTTGTTACTATACTTAGAAATTTTGTGTGATTCACAGACATGTGTAGATGAACTCGAGCATGCTAGGGCTGAAATTGTTGAATTAAATTCTAAGCCTTGCACTCATGCTCTTTGAATAAGAATGCTTGCCTTACTTCTTGTGCTGATCATGATTCTATGCTTGATGTGAATGGTGATGTTTCTTCCACCATTTTCATTTGCACGTCATGCATTGATCTGGAAAAAGAAGTTTTGGCTTTGAAGTTTTGCGCGATGATATGAGCGCCAAGTTGGTTGAGCACAATGAAATGAGTGCCAACCTTGAGAAGGAGATTGAGCTCTTGCGTACCACATATGCCGAGTGCATTGAAAGGAGATGGAGAACTTGAGAAACACTCCTTGTGGTACTTGTGACCGCCTCAAGTTTGAAAATGAGGTTTTTGGCCACAAGATGCAAGAGCTTTGTGCTAAGTCATTTGAGTCACGCTTTTCTTCTAACTCCGATGTTGATTTTTATGAGTTTGCATCTTTGCAACCGAGTTGAGTTCTTGTGTTGCGCGTGAGTCTTTTGACGTTAGCACTAGTGTCAAGGTTTCGGATAGCTCTTTCATAGCTACTCCCAACCTTGCTGATTCTTCTTCGAGTGATGTCCAAGGACTTCTCTTGACAAGGGTGCTTCTCATATTTTGGGACTCGTCCTCCCAACCGGTTTTTCATTGCACTTTTGCAAGAAGGAGGGACATTCGCTCGATTTTTTGTTTCCGCCGTGTCAGCACGAGCGACGTATTCGAGCTAAGGCTTTTAGAAGCCGCGTAGCCTTTCCCATGGCACGTGTGCTCCTAGCGTTGGCACCAAGTTGGTGGTTGATGCTTCTTGTTCTAAGTCCCAAGGACTTCTCACTTGTCGGAGAATGGTGTGCCTTCCAGTAGCCTTTGTACCATTGCTCTTTTTGTGAGAAAGATGGGCATCAAGAAAGCTTTTGCTATCGGCGTGCCAAACGCTGTGCCAAGCTCGCTCTTCTAGGAAGACGGTGATTCATAGCCCTTCTCATGGCATGAACACTTGTGCTCCTAGTAAGAAGCCCATTTTTTTGTTGAGGGATTTATGACTCCTTTTCTAGTGGGATAGGTCATGGTCGTGGACATGCTTCTAGTGCTTCTTTTGGTCCATTGTCCATGCTTTTCATGATGCTTCTATTGGTTCTTCTACAAAAACCTTGGAAGATGTTTGCCTCTTTTCCCGTGGTATACGACTCGTTCTTCTCTTCGAGTTGTCCTTTTGAGGAATGCTTCCAAGGTTGTTTCACAATTGCACTTGAACCAACATTTGCATCATGCTAACCCACATGATAAGTTGAGATTTGTGACCAAGTCCTGGATTCCCAAGTATATGCTTGCTAACCCTTCGGGATCCAAGACTAGGGTTACTTTGTCCTCTTGTGTGTAGATATGAGGACGCGGGGTGGAGAACATGCGCCTAATAGAGCTTGATCTTTTAGATGTGATCAAGATTTGATGGTTCTCTACACCCGCTTAGATTTGTCTCCAAAGAGGCTTTTGCTACTCGGAGCATTCTTTTACACTCATACCTTGTACATCCATGTTCTATGCCTCGTGGTATGAGATGGTCTGTTATGTGCTCACTTGTATAGTTGTTACATGTACATTTTCTTTTGTATCATGTTTTTTTTGCTTTAGTCTAGCATGTGCTATCTTGTATATCATGTCATGCTAGCTTTATGTATAGTTTTTGTGGATTATCCACTTTTCCATGCTAGTCTGTGATCCTCATGAACATTATGTCATGCTTTATACCTTATTCCTCCATGAGCTTTACATGTAGAGGTATGATGTTCATTAGGTATCACTTTTCAGGTGCTAGTTTTGGTGTAGCTACATGTACCCTGTTGATATGATTAGTTTGAGCACTAGCCTTTCCACAATTTTATCATGTTACATGCTTTTGGATCTATTGCTATCATTATCTTGCATTGTAGCATGTGTTTGTTAGGCTGTGTTTGGGTTGATTCATGTCTTTAGGCTGCATTTTTGCTATACAGTGCTTTATCCTGTTGCATGGTAGTCCTGACTAGTATGAGTTCAGTTCTCCTTGCGGTATCATTCATAGGTACCTCTTTTGGTGAGTGTTCACCTTATGCTTATTATGTGACTAACGTTTTCGTGGAGACCTTGAGGTCACACTGGACGAGACAATGCTTTGTTTTTTCTTCTGCCTTTGAGTGGTAGGACCAGGAGCCTGGAGAGAGCATGTCGGCTCACGGACCCGATCCCACATCTTCCATGACTTGGGGTTCCCGTTCGAGCAGCTCTCCAGCAGAGCACTAGCAGCACCTGTGCAAGCGACAGCATCAGGCGAGGGGAGACGACTTCGGCAGGCAGCGCCCCGAGATTTCAGCAGATTCAGGCGTCCCCTTGGTATCACACCAGCAGGCGGTCATGCGCTTCATGAGGTACCTCCAACACACATCTGAGTTCGGTTTTTGGTACACTCTTCTCGACCCTCTTTCTGCTGTGTGGACTTTCGATGTGGATTTTGCTGGCTGTCGCTTGAGCGTTTCTTGGCTCTTTTCTTATGAGTCTGTGTGTGTTTTCCCTTTTAGTTGGGGAAGCATTTTGCTTGTTGTATCTTAGTTGGATCTCTCCGATACCCTTTTGTTTTGGGTTTTCCTTATAGGCTATAGCTTTGCATGCATTTCATCATGTACATCTTGCATTTTAGAGCTTCATGTTAGAGCAATGAGAATGAGATTATGCTCTTTTTGGTATGCCCTTTTATTCATGATGATGCTTGTAGCTTAGGCTCCTTTTGATCACTTGATACATGTTATGAGCTAAGCTATTTTTGCAAATGGTGAACTTGATTAATCAACTATGAAACCTTTAATTTGTTCACCATTGAGATTGGCAACTAGCATGGTAGGATGTGTTGAGATCACTTGTGCTATCTTTTGTATGCTAGGTTGCTATGTCTCTTGCATTGAGTCATTCACTTGCTTGGATGTTCATATTTACTCTGTGCTTAAAATTTGATCCAAGTCTATGAAATGAAAAGATCGAGATGGATTGCATGTGTCAGCACATCACGGTATCGAGACTGTTTCTCATTGCACATTTGAGTTAATAACTTGAGCCGTGTAGTGTAAGACCAAAACCGGTGCTTTAAGCTTCCGATTGCTTTTCTTGCATAGGCTCAGCCCGGTTGAAAAGTTAGGCAATGACCATGTTTTAACTCTCGCAATCACATGCACTTCTTAATAAGAACTTGTGTTAATAAACCGCTGCATAAATTCCGGTTAAAATTTGTAATGAACACAAGTCGATGTTTCATTCTATGGCATGATGTATGAACTTTGCTAGGGGTAGTTCACCTTTTTATCTATCTGAGTAGCACTTGGTTAAATCTTCCATGTCTCTCAGTGCTAATTTTAGTGGTGAACTCCTTTTTCAATGGCTTAAAACTGATCATATGCTAATTGTTCATATTATTTCGTATTCACTTGATCATTTGAGCCTTTGCTAGCATTTATATTGGTTGCTAAAGTTTCAGGGCAGCACCCTTTTTAGCATCTTTTCATTATGATTGCTATACACTTGAAGCTGTTGCATTGTGCATATCATGCATTTTTAGCTTAGTGTACATTACCCCAGCTCCGATACACTCAGTGGTCACTTTCAATGCTTCTCAGCCCCCATATGCTTTTGGTTGATGACTTGTCTTGTGTTTGTGTCAACTTTGTGAAAAATGTCAAAACCCCTCAGCATGTTCCCTTTTGTCAAGGGGGAGAAGCTGTTTGCAAGGGGGAGCTTGAGTGTTGGCACAAAGGGAGAGTCATGCATTTGGGGAGAGCTTTGAGCAAGGGGGTTTAGCTCTTATGTCTTCTTCACTCGGCATAGCTCTTTTATGTGTCTCAATTGGTATCCATCTTTAGGTATGGAATGCAATTGTGTCATGAGCTTTGTTTCAAGCCCTTGTATGTAGGCTTGCTTTCAGGGGAGTCGCTTTTGTCTTTCTGCTTTTCCGCGTGCTCCGAGTGTTTGTGCTCCATTAGTGTTGAGCTTCTCTTGTGGTTTTTTCAGTCGGTTCGGTAGCGAGCCTCCTTCTAGTCCTTTTGATCACTTGAATGAGATTTTTGTGTTATGGTTCTCAAACATCTCTTTTGCCTAGTTTTTGTCAATTCAATCATCAAGGGGAGAAAATGAAAGAGAAAGAGAAAAAGGGGAGAAATTGACCCAAATCCAAGTGGATAAGTACCTTGGTCTCTCTTTGTGATGATTTTTTTGACAATTTATTTGAGATTGGTTTTCGAGTGCCTTTTGGGATTTCATGAAACTCTTGTTGTATTTGACTCTTCGGTTGTGTGGAGGCTTTGCCCGCTTTTCCCTTCTTTCGGGACCGAGAGCTTTTATTTGGAGTTTTCATGATCCTTCTCATCTCAAGTAGCCTTTGTTTGCTTTTGCTTGGCTTTTTGGGCACTTGAATGAGGCTTGCCTTCAAACCCTTCTTTGTGGTTTATTTTTAGTCAATGCATTCATCAAGGGGGAGATTGAGAACATATATGATGAATGAATGACATTGATAAGGAAGGTTTGAGGCTTTTACCCGGTTGAGTCATTATCTCGCTATGCGCTTAATGTTTATGACTAACCGGTGGCGTGAGTTGTGTAGTGTTTCTGTGTTTGTGTGCGTGTGCGACATGTCTCTTGGCTGTGTTGATGTGTAGGTGTGGAGCTCGGATACAGTGGTCTATGGCGAGGTGAAGGTCAAGTAGAGACGTGCCGTGCCGACGGATCGGGAGGGGTGAAGGATGGGCGTGCCGTGCGGCGGACGTGCCATGTCGATGTACCCAGAGCGATGAAGGGCGGACGTGAGGCTTGGACTGAGGGACCAGAGGCCAGAGGACCAGCTGTGGTAGCTGGCACGTGGCATCGGCGAGCAAGAGCACATGGGGATGTGCGGTGCATCGGCCGAGTCGGGAGGAAGGCGCTGGAGTCGTGTCACATGGTGGGAGCTCGGACACGGGCTTGCGTGCGGCGCAAGTGCCGTCGGCCAAGTCAAGAAGGAAGGCGAAGGCGTTGTGCCCGACGTGGAGGCTGGACATGCATCGGCATCGGTGCCGGTGGTCGGGGTGTGAGAACCACATCCCGTCTATGGTGCGGGTTCGGTAGCTGAGCCTCAAAAAGCTATCATCGACAGTTTCCGAGTTTGGGCCTCAAAACTCGGGTGGCCGGTTTCCGAGTTTGGGCCTCAAAACTCGGGATGGACTGTTTCCAGGTTTTGGCCTCAAAACCTGGGCGTGCGGGTTTCCGAGTTTGGGCCTCAAAACTCGGGGTGGACGGTTTCCCGGTTTGGGCCTCAAAACCGGGGGTTGGTCCGAAAGGACGGTCGACGCGTGGCGGCACCGAGAGGCTTGCGTTGCGGCGAAGCTATCGGTGAGAAGGCGCGGTGGTCGATGTTGACGGCACGTGGCGGCATCAGGAAGGTCGCGTCGAGGTGAAGCTACGGGATGTGCGGGCGTGGCCGTCGGATGGAGATTGACCGACTGGACGGTTTTACCCCTGGGGGTATTTTTGTTGTTGAGTGCTTAATGTAAGGGCGTTTTGGTCTTCGGACGTGCGCCTATATATATGAGGAGGGCTGCTAGGGCAGCTGCATCCTAGGAGGTCTTGGTGGTATCTCTCTCATTTTGTTCCTGTGAGAGTAGGCTAGGGTTAGGGAGAGTTGGCTCTTGTTCTTGAGCTTTTTGCCATCCAAGCTTTGTGTTGCTAGGATTGGCTTGTAGCCCGACACCAAGTGATTAATCAAATATCCATTCCTCTGAATCCAAGGATCAAATTCGTGGTTGAATTCGTGTTTTGAATTTGTTCTTCGCGTTCTTCTTTTCTCCACGATTTTCCCCTCTCCGTTCCCTCTACGCTGCGTCTTTTGCGATTCCGTTTGAATCAACTTGTTCTTTGATGTGAGGAGAATATCCACCGGAGGAATTCATCTCTACTCACGAACAAGTAGATCGGGCCGAAATCGTTTTTGTTCTTCGTTCTTCCCCTTTTCTAGTGGTTCGAATTTCTCATGGATTAGTTGGGTTGAAGTGATGATATCCTAGGATTAGCTTCCCAACACGTAGAAGAACACTTGGGAGAAGTTTGGTTGCAGCCCCATTCGATTTGGTGAAGATCCAATCGATTTTGGTTTTGTCCCGTGTAGTTTTTGCACTTTCTGGGAGGTCGCGGACAGTCCACCGTGGGGTCTCGGACAGTCCGCCGTATCCACGGACAGTCCGCCATCGAGGCCGCGGACAGTCCGGGCATCGGGGCTTTAGCCGAGCAGTGGTTGTTGGGCTCAGGCTTTTTCCCCTCGGGTGACCGGCGGACAGTCCGCCAGTGTAGGGCGCGGACAGTCCGGGCCCGAGCAGGGACGTTTGCAGCAGCGTTGCTGTTTTGCGGTGTTGCCCGGTGGACAGTCCGCCAGGGTTTCGCGGACAGTCCGCCCCTGGCGCGGACAGTCCGGCACCCCCAGCCCGGACAGTCCGCGAACCGGCTGTAGGGTGAGTTTTAGTGCGTTTGCTCTCCTAGCTTTTCCGCTTTGTTTCCGGACTTCTCGTTTGCTCCTAGAGTTCACCTAGGAACCTCTCTAGGCATCTTTGCTACTAGTTACCATCGGTATTTGGAGGAATCCCAACGTAGCCCTATATCTACGTTAGGGAGTGGCTCTTTTAGGCTCGAACTTGTCTCGGAGTTTTGGGAGATTTGGTTCGCTCCTTTGAGTGGTGCCTCGCTGTGATCCTAGGGATCCTCCACCCTCTTTCCAAGGGTCGTGGGCACCACGTTTGAGTCCGAAGCTTTTGGGGTTGATCTTGTTGGGACAGTAGCAACAAGTTTCCGAAAGGAAAATTTGAAGCTCTCATTCACCCCCCCCCTCTGGTCGCCTTGCTATTGCATTTTCGGTCCTTCAGGGAACGTGGGATTTTGATTTGAATCGATTTGGGGAAGATTTGGGTGAAGGGCGATCAAAGTTGCCCTTCCTGAGTAACCGCTGATAGTCCGCCACTCAGGGCGCAGACAGTCCGCGCGTCGGGGCTGGATCAGTTCAGCCGCGGCCAGTCCCTGCTGGTTTTGGCTCGGGTCAACGGCGAGTCAGTCCGCCGTGCTAAAGCGCGGACCGTCCGGGACCGAGCAGGGGGACTTTAGCAGCAGTGTGTTTTTGCTCATTTGACCGGCGGACAGTCCACCACCAGAGCACGGACAGTCCGCAGTAGGGGCGGACAGTCCGGGACCCCAGGGCCGGACAGTCCGGGAATCGCCTGAAGCTTTCGGCTTAGTGCGTTTGCTCTCCCGGCTTGTTCGCTAGGTTTCCGGACTTCTCGTTTGGCCTCGTAGTTGACCAAGGAACCTCTCTAGGTATCTTTGCTACTTGTTAGCATAGGTATTTGGAGTTTCTCGACGTAGCCGACAATCTATGTTCGGGACTTGGTTTTGGGGTTGCGTTCGAGCCGGAACTTTTGGAGTTTGTGTTGCTTTCTTGTGGTGCTCCGCTATGATCCTAGGGATCATCCACCCTCTTCCAAGGGGTGAGCATCACAGTTTCGGTCACCGTTTCTTGGGTTGATTTTGGGACATTTGGCCAAAGTTTCGAGAGAAAATTTTGAGCTCCCATTCACCCCCCCTCTGGTCGCCTTGCTAGTGCTTTCTCGGTCCTTCAATTGGTATCGGAGCGGGTTAAGGATCTTCCACCTTAGCCGGTTCCAGATCCACAGAAGGCGACAGGGATCGTGGTGTGGGCAAACCGTCGTTTTTCGATGGGACGAACTATGCGTATTGGAAGATACGCATGTCGGCCTATCTGCAGAGTTTGGGCGCTTCCATGTGGGATATCTGCAACTCTGCCGATTACGTGGTCTTGGCTGCTCGTGTCTCTCAGCTTCAGATCGATGAGCACGATGCCAATAGTCGAGCCCGTAATGCCCTTTTCTCATGTTTGAGCATGAGTGAGTTTGATCGCGTTTCTCACCTCGCTACGGCTCGGGAGATTTGGGCTACCCTCATGCGTTTCCATGAGGGAACCTCTCAAGTCAAAACCCATCTCTATGAGTCATTCAAGCGAGAGTATGAGAACTTTCGACATATGCCTGGTGAGAGCATAGAAAGCTTATTCGCTCGCTTTCAGGTGATTGTCAACAGGATGAGGGCTAACAAGGAGCTGTTGCCTTTCGATGATCATGAGAGAGCTTTGAAGCTTTTGCATACTCTTGATCGATCGGTGTGGGACTCCAAAGTTCAGGCGATCATCGAATCACCTAACTATGAGACCCTCACGTGCGACAAGCTCTTCAGTAAGCTCAAGTCCAGTGAGATTGATGCCATGGCAAGGGCTTCTTATGAAAATCCTTCTGGCCCGTCAATGGCTTTGGTTTCTGGCTCTTCTGCTAACCCCTCTGGAGGCTTTGCACTCTCTTCGCTCTTTTCTGTCATAGAGGACCAGCTTGAGTCTTTGGGGGATGATGAGCTAGCCTTGCTCGTCAACCGGTTCTCGCAGTTCCACAACAACCGCATGAACCGTCGCATCGGAGGAGGACGCTCGGGATGCTACGAGTGCGGCGACCCTGACCACTTCATCGCCAACTGTCCCAAGAAGAAGAACTCATCTGGGAAGGGTGATCATGGGCACAAGTACGACTCCGGCAAGCGCAAGGAGAAGTACGTCCCCGCGCGGCACAAGTGGAGGGGCGGCTTCGATAAGGAGTACATCAAGAAGAAGTACTTGGAGAAGGCCCAAGCTGAGCAGCGTGCGTTCTTCGCCACGCTCAGCGACATCGACGGCTCAGATGACGACTCCGCTTGCTCAAGCGACGACGAGTCCGAGAAGAAGAAGAGGATCGATGACAAGCTGAACGGCCTCTGCTTCTTCGCCGACGACAACGGCTTCTGCACCATGGCCCTTGATGGCGAGCTGGTGAACTCCCCTCGGAACGACGACGACGACACCTCCCAGGTATCTCTCACCCACGATGAGCTTTCTGCTGAGGATGAGAAGCTTACTGCCACCTTGCTTAGTCAGGATAAGCTGCTTAGGCGTGCTGCTAGAGAGCGTAAGGAGTTTAGGCAAAAGTGGGAGGATACGGTGAAGGAACTTGATTCTGTCAAGTCCACCGTGGTTGTCACCGATGAGGAGGAGTGTGAGATGTGCACCACGCACATGACTGACCTTCTCACTTTGAGAAGTAAGTATGTGGTGTTGGTAGGAGAGGTGGATGAGCTCCATGCTAGGCCCATGCTGTTGGGTGCTTGCAAGACTTGTCTTGTCTTGCAATCCGAGTTGGCAGAGAAGAATGCCAAGATTGTGTCTCTTGAGGAGGCCAGCTCGGGTAGCACTTGTGTGACTAGGTGCGCTTTGTGCGAGGGTTTGGAGATGGAGATTGCAAATGTGAAGCATGACAAGATGCAAACCGAGGAGGAAAACACATACCTTCGGACCATATTGTCATGGGTGTCTTGTGGTGAGCCGCAGCTCGGGATGATGATCTCCCAATTTAAGCGAGCTGCAGGAGGTTCCCGGTGTAGGCTTTGGTCGGGTTGATGTTTCTGCTTTCGGTAAGATTGGTGAGTCTAGTGGTCTAAACCCGAGTGAGAAGCCCAACTCCACCACTACTCCCAAACTGACCAAGCTTCCACCCAAAGAGCCTCTCAAGCCTAACACCAAGGATGGGGTGTTTGTGGAACCTCTAAGAGCTCCACCCAAGAACCAAGTGTGGCATCCCAAACCCAACCACTTGAAAAACAAGCTTGATACGATGCCACCTATTCGCGAGGAGCTGTTGCCACAGAAGGGCAAGGTGATCCACACCCACAGCCGTGAGTACCAACAACCCCCTATGAGAGCGGGGAGGTACCATTGTGAGCACTGTGGGAGAGACGGACACTTGAGTGAGTTCTGTTTTCGGTGCAAGAGAGATGCGCGTCGTGCAAGGGAGATGAACAACACGGACATGTACCATCCTTTCCATGATGTACATGTGCCGAATGTTCAGAGGAGAGCCCCGAGACGTGCTGCTAGGCCTAGAGGTCCAGAACCTCAAGTTGCCAAGCCTAGGTAGGAGAGAGCTCCAAGGAGAGACGCTAGGCCTAGAGGTGTTGAGCCTCAAGTTCCTAGGCGTAGGCCTCGTAGAGAGCGTGCCCGACGGGAGCCTGCGGTTGTAGGTTATGGACCCCGTGGCGGTGGCTTCGTAGTTGAGCGTTTTCCCCCACCGCGTTTTGAGTATCGCGATGGACGCTCCTCCCTTAGCAGACCATGTTCTTCTAAACGTGGTGATCGCTTCCTCCGTAAGTGCGCTAGGAATGGTTTTTTCCCTGACCGTTCTTTTGAGCAGCCGGCCCAACACTGGTATTCTTCCTACTTCACTAACCCCAGTGTTGGCCCGTATGCTCATCCTATGTGTTTTTATTGATGTAGGTAAAACGATTGGAGAACGTTTGGTTGGTGGATTCTGGGTGTTCGAGGCACATGACCGGAAACGCCAAGTGGTTCTCCAGTCTTAGTCCGGTCGCCGGAAAGGAGTATATTACCTTCAGCGACAACAGCAAAGGTATGGTGCAGTCTCGTGGGTCTATGCGAGTAAATGAGCATTTTGTGTTGCGCGATGTTGCTCTTGTTTCTAACTTGCATTTTAACCTTCTTTCTGTTTCGCAACTCTTTGATGATGACTATGAGATTCATTTTAAACCGAATCTCTGTCGCATTTTGGATCCTCAGGGCAATCTTGTATGTGTGATTTCGCCCTTTGGAAAAGTCTTTCATGCGAATTTCTCGGAGTCGTTCGGAATTTCTCGTTGTCTTTTGGCTGGACTTTCCTCCTCTGATCTTTGGAAGTGGCATAGGAGACTAGGTCACTTGAGCTTCGACTTGCTTGCAAGACTTAGTTCACTTGGCTTAATCCGAGGATTGCCCAAGTTATCCATGGAGAAAGATCTTGTTTGCCATTCTTGTAGACATGGGAAGATGGTAGCCGCTCCCCACCATCCAGTGACTCAGGTCATGACTAAGCGCCCTGGAGAGCTTTTGCACATGGACCTGTTGGTCCGGCTCGGGTGAGCTCGGTTGGGGGGAAGTGGTATGTGCTTGTTGTTGTCGACGATTTTTCGAGATATTCGTGGGTTTTCTTTTTAGCTGAGAAAACCGAGACTTTCTCCTTTGCTCGCAATCTATTTTTGCGTCTTCAGAATGAGTTCCCTTTGAACTCTATGAGAGCAATTCGGAGTGATAATGGTTCCGAATTCAAGAATTCGGATTTTGAGAAGTTTTGTGACTCTTTTGGGTTAGAGCATCAGTTTTCTTCCCCCTACACACCGCCTCAGAATGGTGTTGTAGAAACGAAGAATCGGACCCTTGTAGAGATGGCCAGGACGATGCTCGATGAGCATAGGACTCCTAGGCGATTTTGGGCCGAAGCTATGAGCACTGCTTGCTACAGTCCGGGAATCGCCTGAAGCTTTCGGCTTAGTGCGTTTGCTCTCCCGGCTTGTTCGCTTGGTTTTCGGACTTCTCGTTTGGCCTCGTAGTTGACCAAGGAACCTCTCTAGGTATCTTTGCTACTTGTTAGCATAGGTATTTGGGAGTTTCTCGACGTAGCGGACAATCTACGTTTGGGACTTGGTTTTTGGGGTTGCGTTCGAGCCGGAACTTTTGGAGTTTGTGTTGCTTCTTCTTTGTGGCGCTCCGCTGTGATCCTAGGGATCATCCACCCTCTTCCAAGGGTCGTGAGCATCACGGTTTTGGTCGCCGTTTCTTGGGGTTGATTTTGGGACATTTGGCCAAAGTTTCGAGAGCAATTTTTGAGCTCCCATTTACCCCCCCCCCCTCTGGTCGCCTTGCTAGTGCTTTCTCGGTCCTTCAAGCACGCGAATACGAAGCATAACCAAGAAACACGCCATCAGCAGAGCGAGATTCAAATTTGTCCAAATTGCCTTGCTTCAGGATAAAGCACTTGCACCCAAAACACCCGAAAATGAGACACCTTGGGTACCCGTCCAAAACGCAACTCATAAGAAGTCTTCTTCATGAAAGCTCGAAGAAAGATGCGATTTGAAACATGGCAAGCGGTGTTGAACACTTCGGCCCAAAAACGCCTAGGAGTCTTATGCTCATCGAGCATCGTCCTAGCCATCTCAACAAGGGTCTGGTTCTTTCACTCAACAAGACCATTCTGCTGGGGGACATAAGGAGAAGACAATTGATGCTTGATTCCATGAGAAGAACAGAAAGAGGTAAACTGGGAGTTAACAAACTCAGTACCATTGTCGCTACGAATAGCTCTAATGGTATCAGGGGGAAATTCAGTTTTCAACCTCAAAATCAAATCTCGAGCAAAAGAAAAAGCTTCATCCTTAGTCTCCATGAAGAACACCCAAGAGTACCTCAAAAACTCGTCCATGATCACTAGAACGTACCACTTTCCACCTGCTGAGCAAACCCGAGCTGGACCAACAGTGTCCATGTGTAAAATCTCGCAGGGTCGCTTTGTCATCACCTGATTAACAGGTGGGTGAGAAGCAGCAACCATCTTCCTGTGACGACAAGGATGGCAAACAAGGTCCTTCTGAAACTTAAGCTTTGGCAATCCTTGGATTAGGCCAAGTGAGCTTAGTCTTGCAAGCAAGTCAAAGCTCAAATGACCAAGTCTCCTATGCCACTTCCACAAATCAGAAGAAGGACCAGCCATCACGCATCTAGCAGAGCCGAAAGAGCGAGAAAAATCGGCTCTGAAAACATGACCAAAAGGAATGATCCAACAAACAAGATCTCCCCGAGGGTCTAAGACACGACTCAAACCCTTCTTAAAGTGCACTTCAAAATCATCCTCAAGGAGTTGCGAAACAGAAAGCAAATTAAAATGCAAGTTAGAAAACAAAGCAACATCCTTAAGAATGAAGTTCTCATTGAGCCGAATAGCACCATGAGAAAAAACCTTACCTCTACTGGTATCCCCGAAAGTGATGTACTCCTTATGCACCACGGGGTCTAGGCTGGAGAATCATTCCTTCTTTCCGATCATGTGGCGCGAACACCTAGAATCCATGAGCCACATGTTCTCCAATTGAAGTTCCTGCATCAATAGAAAGGCAGGAAATAAGCATATGGCACAACACTGGGGTTAGTATACTGAGAAGGATATCAGTGCTGTGTCATAGGCCTAGAAAAAGTGTTAGAAGCAACACCAAACTGTCCTCGTCCCATGGGTGGATAGCGATCACCACCAAACTAAAGGGGTGGTCCGCTATGGAATGAAAAACCTTCAAACTCACCAACATGTCCCATTTGAGCAAAGTGATCACCACCATGCTGAAAAGGTGGTCCGCTAGGGGACTGTGCAGCAAAGCCTCTTACACTCGGGTCACGATCGTATTGAGGATAACCGGAACTGCCACGGGCACGACCACCACCCTGTGGTCTACCTGCCTGGGGCCTAGCCGCCTGAGGGGGTGCACCTCCAGGCCTAGCGCCCTGCCTCTGAACTCCCCGACCTTGCACACCATGGAGAGGGTGGTGCCTGGCCTGGTTGTTCAGCTCCAACTCCTTCCTAGCGTCTCTCTTCCTCCGAAAGCAAAACTCAGCTAGGTGACCCTAACGGTGACAATACTCGCACTCGAACCTCACCACTCTCTTGGGTTGTTGGTTCATATGGTTGCGAGGGTTGTTCACTCTGGCTGGCTATTTGCCTCTCGGAAGGGGATCACTAGAGACGTCAGGAAGGGTGTCAAGTGTGTTCCTAAGATGGTTAGGTTTGGGAAACCACACATGCTTGCAAGGTGGAGCCTTGGGAGGTTCGTCAAGGCTACCATCCTTGGTGATAGTGAAGGACCGAAAATGCTATAGCAAGGCGACCAGAGGGGGGGTGAATGGGAGCCTAAAATTTCTTCTCGAAAATACGCCCTTTGTCCCAACAAAATCAACCCCAAAAGCTTCGGACTCAAACGTGATGCCCACGACCCTCAGAGGGAGGGTGGATGATCCCAAGGATCACAGCGAGGCACCATACAAGAGAGAAAACCAAAACTCTCAAAACCCCGAGTCAAGTTCATGACTAAAAGACCACTCCCAAACGTAGATAGAGAGCTACGTCGGGATTCCTCCAAATACCGAAGCTAACGCATAGCAAAGATATGTAGAGAGGTTCCTAGGTGAACTCTAGGAGCAAACGAGAAGTCCGAAAGTGAAGCCGAAAAGCCGGGAGAGCAAACGCACTAAAGCTCACCCTACAGGCGATTCCCGGACTGTCCCGCCTGCTGGTGCCGGACTGTCCGCGCCAGGGGCGGACTGTCCGCGAAGCCCTGGCGGACTGTCCGCCGGCTTCGAAACAAAAACAGCAACGCTGCTGCAAAGTCCCTGCTGGGGCCCGGACTGTCCGCGCCCAACACTGGCGGACTGTCCGCCGGTCACCCGAGGGGAAAGGCGCCGAGGAAACCAGCCACTGCTCCGGCTGAAATCGCGACGCGCGGCTGTCCGCGGCCAATATGGCGGACTGTCCGTGACCCCCCAGAAAGCCAAAAAACACCACGGTTCAAAACCAAAATCGATCGGATCTTCACCAAATCAAATAGGGCTGCAACCAAACTACTCCCAAGTGTTCTTCTACGTGTTGGGAAGCTAATCCTAGGATATCATCGCTTCAACCCAACTAATCCATGAGAAATCCGAAGAACACTAGAAAAGGGGAAGAGGGAAGAACAAAAACGATTTCAAGCCGATCTACTTGTTCGTGAGGGTAGAGATAAATTCCTTCAGTGGAAATGTTCTCCTCACATCAAAGAACAAGTTGATTCAAACGGAATCGCAAAAGACGCAGCGTAGAGGGAGATCGAGCGAGGGGGAAATCGTGGAGAAAAGAAGAACACGAAGAACAAATTCAAAATGCAAATTCAACCACGAATTTGATCCTTGGATTCAGCAAGATGAATTCTATTAAGCACTCGGTGTCGAGCTACAAGCCACTCCTAGCAAATCAAAGCTTGGATGGCAAAAAGCTCAAGAACAAGAGCCAACTCTCCCTAACCCTAGCCTTCTCTCACAGGAACAAAATGAGAGAGACACCACCTAGAATTCCCCAAGGATATGGCTGCCCTAGCAGCCACCTTCATATATATAGGCGCACGTCCGAAGACCAAAACGCCCTTACATTAAGCACTCGACCCAAATATCCCCCAGGGGTAAAACCGTCCAGTCCGGTCAATCTTCATCCAACAGCCACGCCCGCACATCCGGTAGCTTTGCCTCGACGCGACCTCCATGATGCCGCCACGTGCCGTCACCATCGATCGACGCGCCTTCTCACCGATAGCTTCGCCGCAACGCAAGCCTCTCGGTGCCGCCACGCGTCGACCGTCCTTTTGGACCTTCCCCCGGTTTTTAGGCCCAAACCGGGAAACCTGCCAGCCTAGGTTTTGAGGCCCAAACCTGGAAACCGTCCACCTCGAGTTTTGAGGCCTAAACTTGGAAACCCGCGAGCCCAGGTTTTGAGGCCCAAACCTGGAAACCGTCCTCGCCGAGTTTTGAGGCCCAAACTCGGAAACTGGCCACCCTGAGTTTTGAGGCCCAAACTCGGAAACCGTCGATGGTAGCTTTTGAGGCTCAGCTATGAACCCGCACCGTAGACGGGATGTGGTTCGCACACCCCGACCACCGGCACCGATGCCGATGCATGTCCAGCCTCCACGTCGGGCACAACGCCTTCGCCATCCTCCTTGACTCGGCCGACGGCACTTGCGCCACACGCAAGCCCGTGTCCGACCTCCCGCCAAGTGCCACGACGCCATCGTCTTCCTCCCGACTCGACCAATGCATCGCACATCCCCATTTGCTCTCGCTCGCCGATGCCACGTGCCAGCTACCACAGCTGGTCCTCTGGCCCTCTGGACCATCAGTCCAAGCCTCACGTCCGCCCCTTCACCCTTTGGGTACATCGGCATGGCACGTCCGCCGCACGACACGCCCATCCTTCACCGCTCCCGGTCCGTCGGCACGACACGTCTCTACTTGACCTCACCTCGCCATTGACCACTGTATCCGAGCTCAACACCTGCAAATCAACACAGCCAAGAGACACATGTTGCACACGCACACCAACACAGTAACACACCACAACTCAACGCTACCGATTAGTCATAAACATTAAGCGCATAGCGAGATATGGACTAAACCGGGAAAAGCCTCAAACCTTCCTCATCAATGTCAATCATCATCATATATGTTCTCAATCTCCCCTTGATGAATGCATTGACTAAAAATAAACCACAAAGGAAGGGTTTGAAGGCAAGCCTCATTCAAGTGCCCAAAAGCCAAACAAGAGCAAACACAAGGCTACTGAGATGAGGGGAAGGATCATGAAAACTCCAACTAAAAGCTCTCGGTCCGAAGGAAACGAAGGGGAAAGCGGGCAAAGCCTCCCACCAACCGAAGAGTCAAGAGAAACAAGAGTTTCATGAATCCCAAAAGGTACTCGAAAACCAATCTCAAATAAATTGTCAAACAATCATCGCAAAAAGAAACCAAGGTACTTATCCACTTGGATTCACTTGGGTCGAGATTTCTCCCCTTTTTCTTTCTCCCCTTGATGATTGAATGACAAAAACTAGCACAAGAGATGGTTTGAGATACCAAAACCGAAAATCTCATTCAAGTGATCAAAAAGCCATAGAAGGGCAAAGAACAAAGTCACTTGTCATGAGAAGATTATCCATTCAAATGCCCAAAAGCTAAAGAAATGCTAAAGAGGGGGCAATTTGAAATGAACATAACTTGGTCCCCAAAGACATGGGAACGACTCAACGCAACCAAGTCAAAAATGGAGATAGTCCTCAAGAAGAGGCATGAAAGACAGAAAAGGCTCAACACCACTAGCTCAAGGCTCGGATACCAATTGAGGCTGAATCAAAGCATAAAATGCAAAATATTAACAAACAGCAAGAATTGGTGAAATACAGCTAGTTCCTCAAGACAGAGGCACATAGGCTCGACGCAAACTAGCTGAAGGGTCCATACCAATCGAAAATACCAAGCAAAATCTGCTAGTCCCTCTAGACAGAGGCAAAAATAGCTCAACACGACTAGCAGGCTCGATACCGACTGAGAAAAAACACAAGAGAAGCTCAACACTAAATGGAGCACAATCACTCGGAGCACGCGGAGACACAGCAAGACAAAAGCGACTCCCCCTGAAATCAAGCCTATACACAAAAGCTATGTAACAAAGCTCATGACACCAATTGCATTCCATACCAAAAGATGCATACTAATTGAAACACATAAAAAGAGCTATACCAAGTGAAAAAGGACATAAAAGAGCTAAACTCCCCCTTGCTCAAAGCTCTCCCCAAAATGCATGACTCTCCCCTTTGTACCAACACTCAAGCTCCCCCTTGCAAACAGCTTCTCCCCGTTGACAAAAGGGAACATGCTGAGGGGTTATGACATTTCTCCACAAAATTGACACAAGCACAAGACAAGTCATCAACCAAAAGCATATGGGGGTCAATGAAAAGCATTGAAAGAGACCACAAAGTGTATCAGAGCTGGGGGTATGAACACTAAGCTAAAAATGCATGATATGCCCAATGCAAACAGCTTCAAGTGTATAGCAATCAGAATGAAAAGATGCTCAAAAGGGTGCTGCCCTGAAAGTGTAGCAACCAATACAAATGCTAGCAAAGGCTCAAAATGATCAAATGAATACAAAATATGAACAATTAAGCATATGAGCAGTTTTAAGCCGTTTGAAAAGGAGTTCACCACTAAAATAGCACTTAGCATGAATAGATAGGGAAATCGAACAAGTGCTAACTCAAGTATAAAAGGTGAACTACCCCTAGCAAAGTTCAATCATCATGCAGTAGAATGAAGCATAAACATGTGTTATTTCCAAATTTTATCGGAGATTGCAGCGGTATTATTACACAAGTTCATATTTAAAAGCATGTGATTGCGAGAGGTTAAAAACATGGTCATTGCCTAACTTTTTCAACCGAGCTAAGCCTATGCAATAAAAGCAATCGGAAGCTTAAAGCACCGGTTTTGGTCTTACACTACACGGCTCAAGTTTAACTCAATTGTGCAATGAGAAACAGTCTCGATACCGTGAGGTGCTGACACATGCAGTCCCATCTCGATCTTTTCATTTCACTTAGATTTGGTTCAAATTTTAAGCACAAGGTAAACATGAACAAACCAAGCAAGTGAATGACTCAGTGCAAGAGACATAGTAACCTAGCATACAAAAGATAGCACAAGTGATCTACAACACATCCTACCCATGCTAGTTGCCAATCTCAATGGTGAACAAATTAAAGGTTTCATAGTTGATTAGTCAAGTTCACCATTTGCAAAGATAAGCTTAGCTCATAACATGTATCAAGTGATCAAAAAGAGCCTAAGCTACAAGCATCATCATGAATAGATAGGGCATAACAACAAGAGCATAATTCATTCTCATAATATATACATGAAGCTCTAAAATGCAAGATATACATGATGAATGCATGCAAAACCTTAGAGTCTATCAAAGCCAAAGAAAAACTAGCCTAAAAAGGAAAACCCAAAACAAAAAGGGTATCGGAGAAAACCAACTAAGATACAATAGGCAAAATGCTTCCCCAACAAAAAGGGAAACACACACCAGACTCACAAGAAAAGAGCCAAGAAGTGCTCAAGCGATCAGCAGCAAAATCCACATCGGAAAGACCACACAACAGAAAAGGGGTCGAAGAAGAAGAGTACCAAAACCGAACTCAGGAGAGAGTCAGAGGTACCTCATGAAGCGCGTGACCGCCTGCTGGTGTGATATCCGAGGGGACGCCTGAATCTGCTGAACTCCGGGGCGCCTGCCTTGCCGAAGTCGTCTCCCCTTGCCTGATGCTGTCCTCCCTACGGTGCAGCTAGTGCTCGCTGGAGAGCTGCTCGAACGGAACCCCAAGTCGTGGAAGAAGTGGGATCGGGTCCGTGAGCCGAAATTCCTCTCCAAGCTCCTGTTCTCCTGCACAATCAAAAGCAGAAGAAAACACAAGGCATTGTCTCGTCTAGTGTGACCTCAAGGTCTCACGAAAATGGTTAGTCACAAATAAGCATAAGGTGAACTCTCAACAAAAAAGAGGTCTACCTATGAATGAACCGCAAGGAGATCTGAACTCAAACTAGTCAAGCCTACCATGCAACAGGATAAAGCACTATAGCAGCAAAATGCAGCCTAGAGACATGATCAACCCAAACACAGCCTAAACCTCCACACATGCTACTATGCAATATAATGATAGCAATAGATCCAAAAAGCATGTAACATGATAAAATTGTGGAAAGGCTAGTGCTGAAAACTAATCATATCAACAGGGTACATGTAGCTAACCAAAACTAGCACCTGACAAGTGACACCTAATGAACATCATACCACTACAAATCAAGCTCATGGAGTAATATGGTAAAGCATGGCACAATGTTCATGAGGATTCACACAACTAGCATGAAAAGTGGATTATACCACCAAAGCTGTACAGAAAGCTAGCGTGACATGATATACAAGAGATAGCACATGCTAGACTATAAATGAAACATGACACAAAAGAAAAATGTACATGCAAGGACTATACAAGTGAGCACATGAAGAACCATCTCATACCACAAGACATAAATCATGGATGTACAGGTATGAGTGTATAAGAAAGCTCACCAATAACAAAAGCCTCTTTGGAGGCAAGTCTAAGCGGGGTGTAGAGAACCATCACTCTTGATCACTTCTAAAAGATCAAGCTCCATCAGGCGCATGTTCTCCACCCCACGTCCTCATATCTACACACAAGAGGACAACATAACCCGAGTCTTGGATCCCGAAGGGTTAAGCATGTACTTGGGAATCCAGGACTTGGTCACAAATCTCAACTTATCCTGTGGGTTAGCATGATGCAAATGTTGGTTCAAATCCAATTGTGAAACACCGTTGGAAGCATTCCTCAAAAGGACAACTGGAGAAGAAGAACGAGTCGTACCACGGGAAAAGAGGCAAACATCTTCCAAGGTTTTTGTAGAAGAACCAATAGAAGCATCATGAGAAGCATGACATGGAGCAAGAGAAGAAGCACTAGAGGCATGTCCACGATCATGACCTAACCCACTAGAGAAGGACTCATAAAACCCATCAACAAAAACGGGCTTCTTACTAGGAGCACAAGCGTTCATGCCATGAGAAGGGCTATGAACCACCAGGTTCCTAGAAGAGCGAGCTTGGCGCAAGCGTTTGGCACGCTGATAGCAAAAGCTTTCTTGATGCCCATCTTTCTCACAAAAAGAGCAATGGTACAAAGGCCTACTGGAAGGCACACCATTCTCCGACAAGTGAGAAGTCCCTCGGGACTTAGAACAAGAAGCATCAATGTTCAACTTGGTGCCCGCACTAGGAGCACACGTGCCTTGGGAAAGGCTACGCGGCTTCCTAAAAGCCTTAGCTCGAATACGTCGCTCGTGTTTGACACGGCGGAAACAAAAATCGAATGAGTGTCCATCCTTCTTGCAAAAGGTGCAATGGAAAACCGGATTGGGAGCACGAGTCCCAAAAATATGAGAAGCACCCTTATCAAGAGAAGTCCCTTGGACATCACACAAAGAAACAACAAGGTTAGGAGTAGCTATGAAAGAGCTATCCGAAACCTTGACACTAGTGCTATCGTCAAGAGACTCACGCGCAACACAAGAACTCAACTCCGGTTGCAAAGATGCAGACTTGGAAACATCAACATCGGAGTTGGAAGAAATGCGTGTCTCAAATGACTTAGCACAAAGGCTCTTGCATCTTTTGGCCAAAACCTCATTTTCAAACATGAGGCGGTCACAAGTACCACAAGGAGTGTTTTTCTCAAGTTTTCCATCTCCTTTCAATGCACTCGGCATATGTGGTACGCAAGAGCTCAATCTCCTTCTCAAGGTTGGCACTCATATCATTGTGCTCAACCAACTTAGCGCTCATATCATCGCGCAAAACTTTCAAAACCAAAACTTCTTTTTCTAAATCAATGCATGATGTGCACATGAAATCGGTGGAAGAAACATCACCATTCACATCAAGCAAAGAATCATGAATAGCACAAGAAGGCAAGCATTTTTATTCAAAGAGCACAAGCTACAAGGCCTAGCATTTATCTCATAATTTTTAGCCCTAGCATGCTCAAGTTCATCTACACATGTGGTGTGAGTCAATTTTAGTTCATTAATTTCAGCATGCAAAGACTCACAAGAAACACATGGTAAAGAAGCTTTTGACCTAAGCAAGGTATTTCAGATTTAGCATAAACAAGGTCCTTGCGCAAGTCAAAGCAAACAAGACATGGTATGGAAGCATTTGATTTCAATATTTCATTTTCAGATTCTAAGCTAGCAAGCGAAAAGCATAGCTCATTATTCTTCCTAACCATGTCACTACAAGAGGTGCAAGGTAAAGATGCACTAGACTTCCAATGAAAAAGGCCACATTTTAACCTAGTGATGGAGCATTTCAATTTCTTGATCTTTCTATGCAAGGTATCACAAAGCTCATCATATCTCAGGTTATCATCACAACAAGCTTCAAATTGTTGGGATAAAGTCCCAAGAAAAGCAACAAGAATACCTTTCTTGGCTTTGCCAAGTTCGCGTATACGATCCTCCATCGAATGCTCATCATCTCCTAGGAAGCACAGCAAAGCATCCACCTCACGTTCTGCCTCAAGAGCAGTACTCCTCATTCTTGCCAAAGTGTCGTCCTCGGTCGCATGTCCAAGACTCAAACCTAAGGACAAAGACACACCGGGAGAAGAGCTTGGTGCCATTTGCAAAGGCACCGTTAGTGTTAGCAAGACAAAAGCTTAACACCTCGGCAAACCACGTCGGAAGCCAAACCACTCTAAAAGGTCACCTTCGCGGATCCGGAACCGGTTAATGTAGAGAGATCCTTAACTGGCTCCGATACCAATTGAAGGACCGAAAATGCTATAGCAAGGCGACCAGAAGGGGGTGAATGGGAGCCTAAAATTTCTTCTCGAAATTATGGCCTTTGTCCCAATAAAATCAACCCCAAAAGCTTCAGACTCAAACGTGATGCCCACGACCCTCAGAGGGAGGGCGGATGATCCCAAGGATCACAGCGAGGCACCACACAAGAGAGAAAACCAAAACTCTCAAAACCCCGAGTCAAGTTCGTGCCTAAAAGACCACTCCCAAACATAGATAGAGAGCTACGTCGGGATTCCTCCAAATACCGATGCTAACGCATAGCAAAGATATGTAGAGAGGTTCCTAGGTGAACTCTAGGAGCAAACGAGAAGTCCGGAAGCGAAGCCGAAAAGCCGGGAGAGCAAACGCACTAAAGCTCACCCTACAGGCGATTCCCGGACTGTCCGGCCAGCTGGTGCCGGACTGTCCGCGCCAAGGGCGGACTGTCCACGAAGCCCTGGTGGACTGTCCGCCGGCTTCGAAACAAAAATAGTAACGTTGCTGCAAAGTCCCTGCTCGGGCCCGGACTGTCCGCGCCCAACACTGGCGGACTGTCCGCCGGTCACCCGAGGGGAAAGGCGCCGAGGAAACCAGCCACTGCTCCGGCTGAAATCGCGACGCACGGACTGTCCGCGGCCAATATGGCGGACTGTCCGCGACCCCCCCCCAGAAAGCCCAAAACACCACGGTTCAAAACCAAAATCGATAGGATCTTCACCAAATCGAATGGTGCTGCAACCAAACTTCTCCCAAGTGTTCTTCTACGTGTTGGGAAGCTAATCCTAGGATATCATCGCTTAAACCCAACTAATCCATGAGAAATCCGAAGAACACTAGAAAAGGGGAAGAGGGAAGAACAAAAATGATTTCAAGCCGATCTACTTGTTCGTGAGGGTAGAGATAAATTCCTTCGGTGGAAATGTTCTCCTCACATCAAAGAACAAGTTGATTCAAACGGAATCGTAAAAGACGCAGCGTAGAGGGAGATCGAGCGAGGGGAAAATCATGGAGAAAAGAAGAACGCGAAGAACAAATTCAAAACGCAAATTCAACCACGAATTTGATCCTTGGATTCAGCAAGATGAATTCTATTAAGCACTCGGGGTCGGGCTACAAGCCACTCCTAGCAAATCAATGCTTGGATGGCAAAAAGCTCAAGAACAAGAGCCAACTCTACCTAACCCTAGCCTTCTCTCACAGGAACAAAATGAGAGAGACACCACCTAGAATTCCCCAAGGATACGGCTGCCCTAGCAGCCCCCTTCATATATATAGGCGCACGTTCGAAGACCAAAACGCCCTTACATTAAGCACTCGACCCAAATACCCCCCCCCCAGGGGTAAAACCGTCCAGTCCGGTCAATCTTCATCCGACGGCCACACCCGCACATCCGGTAGCTTCGCCTCGACGTGACCTCCCTGATGCCGCCACGTGTCGTCACCATCGACAGCCGCGCCTTCTCACCGATAGCTTCGCCGCAACGCAAGCCTCTCGGTGCCGCCACGCGTCGACCATCCTTTTGGACCTTCCCCCGGTTTTGAGGCCCAAACCGGGAAACCTGCCAGCCCAGGTTTTGAGGCCCAAACCTAGAAACCGTCCACCCCAAGTTTTGAGGCCTAAACTCAGAAACACGCGAGCCCAGGTTTTGAGGCCCAAACCTGGAAACCGTACTCGCCGAGTTTTGAGGCCCAAACTCGGAAACCGGCCACCCCGAGTTTTGAGGCCCAAACTCGGAAACCGTCGATGGTAGCTTTTTGAGGCTCAGACGGGATGTGGTTCGCACACCCCGACCACCGGCACCGATGCCGATGCATGTCCAGACTCCACGCTTGGCACAACGCCTTCGCCATCCTCCTTGACTCGGCTGACGGCACTTGCGCCGCACGCAAGCCCGTGTCCGACCTCCCGCCAAGTGCCACAACGCCATCGTCTTCCTCCTGACTCGACCGATGCATCGCACATCCCCATGTGCTCTCGCTAGCCGATGCCACATGCCAGCTACCATAGCTGGTCCTCTGGCCCTCTGTTCTGTCAGTCCAAGCCTCACGTCCGCCCTTCACCGCTCTGGGTACATCGGCATGGCACGTCCGCCGCACGGCACGCCCATCCTTTACCGCTCCCGATCCGTCGGCACGACACGTCTCTACTTGACCTTCACCTCGCCATTGACCACTGTATCCGAGCTCAACACCTGCACATCAACATAGCCAAGAGACACATGTTGCACACGCACACCAACACAGTAACACACCACAACTCAACGCTACTGGTTAGTCATAAACATTAAGCGCATAGCGAGATATGGACTAAACCGGGAAAAGCCTCAAACCTTACTCATCAATGTCAATCATTCATCATATATGTTCTCAGATAGGCTTGGGAGGCTCAAGTGGAGTGATCTTGGTAATCTTAGGGATAGTGGATGGCTTCTCACTAGGGTTCACTCCGCTAAACTCACCGATCTTGCCAAAGATGCTAGCGCCCTTCCCACCTGAAGCAAAGCCTACTCCCGAGCAATCAGTTCCCCTCTTGAACTAACTGATCATCATGCCCAACTGCGGCTCATTGCATGACACCCAACTTAGGATGGACCAAAGGTATGTGTTTTACTCCTCGGTTTGCATCCCGTCATGCCGACAGTTGGCAATCTCAAGCTCCATCCCCACGCATCGCTCACATGGAGTGGACAAAGTGCTAACTGAACTGGCCTTCATGGCTTCAGCAAGCTTGGCACTAACTTCTGCCAACTCAGTTCGCAAGCCTGGACAGGACATGCACACACCCAACAAAGAAGACCTAGCCTTCACTTCCTCAAGCTCCTTCTCCAGGGAGGGGCATGTTGACGGTCCTTAAACACCTGTTTTACCATCAACATTTGACCCTAAAGTCCACCAAAAAGGCATGAAATGTAGTCAAATAGGTTTCAAACTAACCAAATTGCATATGTCCATAGAATTTTATTTGAATGCAGGATTTGAACCAAATTTGGACATATGGACCCACCAGGAGACAAGCCCACTCAGCAGGGCCCAAATGGGCCTAAGAGGGGTGGCGCCCGCCACCCCTAGGTGGCGCCCGCCAGCTCTAAGTGGCGCCCGCCACTTGGGTTGGCCCAAGTGTCACCCCCTGCCACGTCACCGATCCGTGTGACCTCCCCAAGGCCAGATGCTGGCCCTTGGTCACTAGGTCAGTGGCATCGGACAGCTCAGGGAGGAGTGGCGTGGATCAAGGCTGAAGGTCGGTTGCCAGGACATGCAACCGACCTCCAAACCGCCTTGGACAACCACTTGGATGACGTTGAAGCAGAGGCGGTTCATCTAACGGCTAGGGAGCTGGCGACCGCTAGTAGGGTGTGGCGCCCGCCACCTGACCTAACCCTAGGTCGGGTGGCTGACCCCTATAAGAACCCCCCTCACTCCACAAGGCTATAAATACCCCCCTGAGGTACCATTACCATCACACATTACCATCCAAGAGAAGCAAAGCAAGAGAAGCAAGTGAGAGTTAGGTTAGAAGCTTAGAGAGCTTAGGCAAGTAGCTAGCTAGTAGAGCAAGCATCTTCGCCCTCGGCGTAGCGCTGCTCAAGGCTTAGCTCAAGAGTAGAGGCATGCGAGTTATATCGTCCTGGAGCTGGGAAGAGTCTTCCTTCATCTCCAGTTCAGGTTTTTGCTCTTGTTACTACTCAAGCACTTACTAATTCTAGTTCATCATTTCAAGTTTCTTTATTCTACTTATAGTATTGAGTGGTATTCTTGATTGATTGCTTGAGTGCCTAGCTATCCTACAGTTCAATTCACTTAGCCATAGTAGTTAATCTCTAGTGTGCTTAGTGTTTGATCTTTGCCAATATGTTGCTTAGTTAGTTTAGTGTTTATCTTATTAAGTCAAGTATTTGCTCTGACGTCCGCAAGGGTGTCTCTATTCAAAGCTAGGGTAGAGATAGTTAGAATATTTAGTGTGGTGCTTAGTTATTAGACTTACCTTCAGATACGGCTGCTGGACCCCCGGATAGCTTGTGTAGCAAGCAAGTGGTGACAGCCCTATGTGCCTTGAATTCCACCACGTATTTGGCCCAGTTTAACAGTAAGGCTCGTTTGCTAGCGTTCACCTAGTAAGTGGTAAAGGCTAGTACGCCCCGATACTTGACAATATAGGAATAAACTATACTCAACTTAGTTACTTTATTGTCTTTTGCCTGCCTTGCTTCGTAACTGTAACATCCCGGCCCAGGGCTTAATAGGAATAATAGGATACTCATACCAACAAGTTGCAACTTCTTTTTCGGAAGCCCATCTCCAAAGAACTCTAAAGTTAAGCGTGCTTGGCCTAGCGAAATTTAGGGATTGGTGACTGACCGGGAAGTTCTTCCCGGGTGCGCACCGAGTGAGGACAAAGTGCGCAGAAAACTGGTGTTGGTCTGTGAGGGAAGTCTATGTCCTAGAAAAGCTGCCAGATGTAAGTGGGCCCAGCCGCGGGGAGGCGGGACGTTACAGAATGGTATCGGAGCCGACTCTCATGGTTTCACGGGCGCGTGTGTCGCAGTTGCTCAGACATGGTGGTCATGGCTGGTGTGGACCCGGAGTGGTCACACAGCATGACACATTTGTTGGCACTGGACACACGGACGTGGCCAAGAGAGGACGTTCCTGGCTTGGGATTGATCGACGAGGACGTCGATCTCTTAAGGGGTGAGGAATGTAACATCCGGCCCAGGGCTTAATAGAATAATAGGATACTCATACCAACGTTGCAACTTCTTTTTCGAAAGCCCATCTCCAAAGAACTCTAAAGTTAAGCGTGCTTGGCCTGGAGAAATTTATGGATGGTGACTGACCGGGAAGTTCTTCCCGGGTGCGCACGAGTGAGGACAAGTGCGCAGAAAAGACTGGTGTTGGTCTGTGAGGGAAGTCTATGTCCTAGAAAAGCTCCGATGTAAGTGGGCCCAGCCGCATGGAGGCGGGACGTTACAGTAACTATCTCGCTTCGTAGTTATCTTGCTTTATAGTTATCTAGGAGTGTTATAGTTAGTAGTTAGTAGTTAGTAGTTAGTTATCTTAGTTCCCTTAGTTATCCTATTTCATTTACCTACCTATCCATCCACCCTACCTTAGCCATCCATTTCATCATCTTACCTATCCACCCATATATTCTTTCTAGCCTTTCATCTTCCCTTCTCCCCTTTTCCTTTTCTTATTTCTTCGACTCTCATCCCCTCCTTGACTCAACTCATACACCACCCTAGCCTTCCCTTGGGATCAAATAAATCGACACCTGGTACTCCCAGGCGAAGTGCTACTACGATAGTTCTGTGCGCTTGCAGAATCTCCTCCTGGTAGATTGCATCTCTCTAGCTAGCTCCTACTTGTGTCGGGATTGACAACCCCGCTTGACATTAGTAGATAGCTGCTTTAGCTCCACTCCTTTAGGTATAGTGACCGGTTTGCTTCAAGCATTTCTGACGTCGTTGCCGGGGATAGACTCCATAGTCTACTCCTAGTAACGACATTAGCAAGTGCCAACAAGCATTCCTGGGCCGTTACCGGGGATAGTTGCCTAGCTCTATCTTAGTGAAGCTAAGAACTACCAACAAGCATTTCTGGCGCCGTTGCCGGGGAAGGCAATCGGTGTATCGGTTGAGTCCGTGTCGAATTTATCTTCGCTTAAGCTCCCGCTTAGCGAATCCCATCTTACCCCATTCTTTCTTTCCTTAGTCTTCTTATCTTTTTCCTTCATCTTCTTCAACTTCTTTCTTTCTTATCTCGTTCTATCTTCACGATGGCCAACAAGACCATTCGTGAATTTTCTGCTCCTTCTGCCGCTAATGTAGCGATAGGACCAGACGTGATCGATGCCAACCTCAATTTTGGTTAAAACCGGCTCTGATCACGATGGTCCAAGCTAGCCCGTTCTGTGGCAAGACTCATGAGGATGCCAATGCTCACCTCCAACAATTCTTGGAGATTTGCGGCACCTTCACCATTAAGGGGATAACCCAAGAAGCCATCCGTCTTCGTCTCTTTCCTTTCTCTTTGCTAGGAAAAGCGAAGCAATGGTTCTATACCGATCGCAACGCTGTAGACACATGGGACAAGTGTTCCAATGCTTTTCTCGCCAAATTCTTTCCTATGGGCAAGACGAATGCTCTTCGCAACAAAATCTCCAGCTTTACGCAACAAGCCGAGGAATCTATTCCCGAGGCTTGGGAGAGGTTGCAAGAGTATGTCGCTGCTTGTCCACACCATGGTATGGAGGACTGGCTATTGATCCAGAACTTCTACCATGGCCTAACCCCTCTCTCTAGAAGCCATTTGGATGCCGCCGCCGGCGGTGCATTCTTTTCTCTGAATGTTGCAGATGCTAAGGCTCTCATAGAGAAGATGGTGTCAAACCAAGGATGGAATGACGAAAGACTACAGCCCCGTAAGCGAGGTATGCATTCCCTTAAGGAAGCCGACATGATCGTGGCCAAGATGGACCTGCTGGCAAAGAAGCTGGACAGCTGTGAGAAGATGAACCAACAAGAGAGTGTCCAATCTCTGGAATCCTACATGACTTGTGAAGTCTGTGGAGAAACCGGACATTCTGGGAGCCACTGCCCCGAGCTACATGAAGATTTGAACTTCATCAACAACAGTAACGGTTTCCGTCAACAGAATCAAGGATGGAATCAGCACTCCAATTCTCAAGGTAACAATTCATTCCCCCGCTCTAATTTTCATAATTCTGATAATTTCTCATTCTTGAAGAATTTAGTTTACTCACAAGGTAAAACTACTGATTTTTGAAAGAGAGATTAATGGCGAATGATAAATTCTTGAGAAAATAAATGCTAAATTGGAAGATTTCTCATCTGCTCTGAAAAATCAACTTAGCTTTAATAAGATGTTAGAAACCCAATTAGCTCAACTTGCTGCTATCATACCATCTTTTGAATCTGGCAAAATTCCTGCTAAACCTGACATGGAAACTGCTAATATGGTTGAAATAAAATATTTTAACTATTATGAAGATCAAACCATGACTGTTAAAAAGGGTGATCCTGGTAGTCCCATAATTAGATGCTCAATCTTTGGTGAAGTCTTTAAAAATGCCATGTGTGATTTAGGATCGAGTGTGAACATTCTATCTAAAGATTTTTATGAAACTCGTTCTTTCCACCCATGTCATCCACATCTGCCTATGTTGTGCTAGCTGATCAATCCACTTGCTATGTAGAAGGAATAGTTAATGATTTACCTGTTCATATTAGAGGCTCCTATGTTCCTGCTGATTTCATAATACTAGATATGGGAAATAGGAAAGATGTGCCTCTAATCTTAGGTAGACCCTTCTTGAATACTGTTAATGCTTGCATATATGTGGGAAGTGGTAAAATTCAAATGACATTAGGAGGAGGAAGGAAATATTCTCCTTCTCCCGTGGTCCCGCATATGCCGCTAACATGCAGGTAGCAAACCCGTTCGTACCAAGAAGAGGCGCCCAAGAACAAGGTGGAACAGAAAGAAAGAACCACCTCCTCCTGAGTTGTGTAATTCACATAACAAAGAGAGGTGCCAAAAGAAGAAGAACAGATGGAGTACTAAGAGAAGAAGTGCCCAAGGAAGAAGATCCACCCGATAAGGATGAAACTCCATGGACCTAAGGTATGGTTTTATTTTTTATTTTCCTTCAATTTTCCCTTTTTCGAATAAATAACATATGTCATGCATGAAACTAAAAAAAAATCAGTTATCATTAGTTTTATGCATAGGTATATGTTAACTTAGTTAGAATAATAAAATATCATAATAGGATAGTTTCCCTTTTCACAACATTAGATAGTTTCCCTTTTAATAAAATGAGAACAAGAGCTCCGACTGAGAAGAAGAAGACCTTTCACCAAGCAAGAAGCCAGCTTGGGGGAGACTCCCGCTCCAATAAGGTATGTCTCAAGCCTACACTTTACATTCAGTTCTTAAATTCTATATCTTTTGAATGTCACATGCTTGCCTAAATAACCACTCCATGAATAAAATTGATAAAATCTGCTTAAACAAGTTGAAACCTGAATAAGATTTGAAATATGTCATGCAAATGCTATTGTTATGGTTTGAATGACTAGTCTTATCTAAGTTGTAGCTTTTGTGGGTTGCACATGCTTTAACTGAAATCATGCTTAGTGAGTAAAGTTAGTAAGAAATGGAGTAATTCTTTAAACTTGCTAAAGTGAAATTAGGACCTAATCTGGAGGATTTCTTTTAAAAATTATGAAAACCTTGCTAAAAGTTCCTCCTAGATTTTATCCCATCCCACCACCAGCCAAATATTTGTTAGTCATTAGTCAAAACCACAAAGAGCTTTGTTTGTGTTGAGCTTTGTTAGACCTATAGATCTTAGTAGAGAAGCTTATCATATCTTTTGAATCAAGATTCACGTACACCCACCATAATTTGCCTACTTTCCACTTTGGAAGTTTGCAACCACCAAATAAATTGCTTATTCTCTACACTAGAGATATGCAATACCCTGCCAAACATCCCATTGCTAGCCTTATGCTTATTCCTACACTGGGAATAAGCATTTCTCCCTCCCCTTTTTCATTTCAAAAATCCTTTCCTATAGATGTCTGGGGAAATCTAGAGCTAAAAAAAAGAGAGAGAGAGAAAAATGAGCAAAGTAGCTCAAGAAAGGACTATGTCCTAAAGAAAAAAAAAGTGAGCAAAGTAGCTCAAAAGAGGACTATGTCCTAAGAAAATGTGAGGACACATCTTTTGTCTACTCACTTTGTATCCAAAAAAAGAGAGAGAGAGAGAATTATCATTAGCTCTAGACCCCAGAAATTAACTAGGAAGGATTATGAAATATCTCTCTATACACTTCCACATAACCACACATGCACATCTTGATCAATTTTTATGATTTGCTGCTCCTTATGATCTGAGTGTCTAGCTTAGCAATAAACATCAGGCAATTTGCTCATGGTTCTTAGCCTACCTATAACTCCACATATCATTCTTTAGAAATAGGAGAGGCTACATTTTGGCCTAAGTGAGGATTTAAACACCATTGAGTGATTGAGTGAATCTTGGAGGACTTAAGCAAGTTGTTATCTTTTGAAAACTTGAAAAACTTCCAGACAGAATCCTAGTCAAACCTAAGCAAGATAAAAGTTTCCTATCTACTACTTTATTTCACTCTTGCATGTTTGAAGTGAAAAGCTATAAGCCCCACATTGCTATGATTTATGATACATGCTAAGTTATTTCTCACTATACAATATGCACTTGCAGACATCTTAAGTTGTATCCATTTCATGCTCAATGCTTAAACCGCATTGTTGCTCGAGGACGAGCAACAGGTTAGCTTGGGGGAGCTTGTTGACGGTCCTTAAACACCTGTTTTACCATCAACATTTGACCCTAAAGTCCACCAAAAAGGCATGAAATGTAGTCAAATAGGTTTCAAACTAACCAAATTCCACATGTCCATAGAATTTTATTTGAATGCAGGATTTGAACCAAATTTGGATATGGACCCCCCAGGAGACAAGCCCACTCAGCAGGGCCCAATGGGCCTAAGAGGGTGGCGCCCGCCACCCCTAGGTGGCGCCCCGCCAGCTCTAAGTGGCACCTGCCACTTGGGTTGGCCCAAGTGTCACCCCCTGCCACGTCACCGATCCGTGTGACCTCCCAAGGCCAAATCCTGGCCCTTGGTCACTAGGTCAGTGGCATCAGAGGCTCAGGGAGGAGTGGCGTGGATCAAGGCTGAATGTTGGTTGCTAGGACATGCAACCGACCTCCAAACCGCCTTGGACAGCCACCTGGATGCCGTTGAAGCAGAGGCGGTTCATCCAACGACCAGGGAGCTGGCGGCCGCCAGTAGGGGGTGGCGCCCGCCACCTGACCTAACCCTAGGTCGGGTGGCTACCCCCAATAAGAACCCTCCTCACTCCACAAGGATATAAATACCCCCCTGAGGTACCAGTACCATCACACATTATCATCCAAGAGAAGCAAAGCAAGAGAAGCAAGTGAGAGTTAGGTTAGAAGCTTAGAAAGCTTAGGCAAGTAGGTAGCTAGTAGAGCAAGGCATCTTCGCCCTCGCGGTAGCGCTGCTCAAGGCTTAGCTCAAGAGTAGAGGCATGCGAGTGATCGGTCCTGGAGTTGGGAAGAGTCTTCCTTCATCTCCAGTTCAGGTTTTGCTCTTGTTACTCAAGCACTTACTATATTCTAGTTCATCATTTCAAGTATTACTTTATTCTACTTATCAGTATTGAGTGGTATACTTGATTGATTGCTTGAGTGCCTAGCTATCCTACAGTTCAATTCACTTAGCCATAGTAGTTAATCTCTAGTGTGCTTAGTGTTTGATCTTTGCCAATAGGTTGCTTAGTTAGTTTAGTTTTTATCTTATTAAGTCAAGTATTTGCTCTGACGTCCGCAAGGGTGTCTCTATTCAAAGCTAGGGTAGAGATAGTTAGAATATAGTTAAGCGTGGTGCTTAGTTATAGACTTACCTTCAGATATGGCTGGACCCCCGGATAGCTGTGGTAGCAAGCAGGTGGTGACAGCCCTGTGTGCCTTGAATTCCACCACGTAGTTGGCCCAGTTTAACAGTAAGGCTCGTTGTGCTAGCGTTCAACCTAAGTAAGTGGTAAAGGCTAGTACGCCTCGATACTTGACAAGATAGGAATAAAACTATACTCAACTTAGTTGCTTTATTGTCTTTTGCCTGCCTGCTTCTCATAACTATCTCGCTTCGTAGTTATCTTGCTTTGTAGTTATCTAGGAGTAGTTAGTAGTTAGTAGTTAATATCTTAGTTACCCTTAGTTATCCTTTTCATTTACCTACTATCCATCCACCCTACCTTAGCCATCCATTTCATCCTTACCTATCCACCCATATTCTTTCTAGCCTTTCATCTTCCTTCTCCCTTTTCCTTTTTCTTATTTCTTTGACTCTCATCCCCTCCTTGACTCAACTCATACACCACTCTAGCCTTCCCTTGGGATCAAATAAATCGACACCTGGTACTCCCAGGCGAAGTGCTACTACGATAGTTCTGTGCGCTTGCAGAATCTCCTCCTAGTAGATTGCATTCTCTCTAGCTAGCTCCTACTAGTGTCGGGATTGACAACCCCGCTTGGCATTAGTAGATAGCTGCTTGAGCTCCACTCCTTTAGATATAGTGACCGGTCTTGCTTCAAGCATTTCTGACGTCGTTGCCGGGGATACACTCCATAGTCTACTCCTAGTAACGACATTAGCAAGTGCCAACAAGCATTCCTAGGCCGTTACCGGGGATAGTTGCCTAGCTCTATCTTTAGTGAAGCTAAGAACTACCAACAGGACACCCTTTGCACTCACCAACCAAGTCTAGCCTACTCTTCAACTCATCATACACCTCGATCAAAGAGGCATACTTGGTTTGCATAGTGGCAAAGTTGGTCATATGCATCGTGCACTCATCACACTCCTCCTCCTTGGTCACCTTCACCTTGGACCTAGCGAACTCAAGCTCCTTAAGTGCATCATTCATCTTAGCCTTAAACTCATTGCGCTCTCGGATAACACGCTTGAGTTGCTTGTCCTAGCCGAGAACTATGTCGACAAGAGAATCGCGCTCACCAGAAAGACGATCGACAAGAGAAGAGGTCGATACCTCGGAAGCGTGATCGTCGTCAGCATCCCTTGCCTGGCACTTGCGGTTCTCTTCATCCAAGGCCATGGTGCAGAAGCCCTCGGAGGAGTTGCTGAAGAAGCAGAGTCCGTTGAAGCGTTCTTCCATCCTGTGCTCGGACCCGTCGTCACTGGAGTCACTATCGGAGGTCTTCTCTCCGTCGCTGATGGTGGCGAGGAAGGCACGCCGACCGGCGTCGAAAGCCTTCTCCACATCCTCTCGGCGGTAGCTGCCCTTCTTCTTCTTCCCGACCTTGTCCTCTGGCTTGGCCTTGCACCTGGAGTTGCGGTTCTTGCCGGGGAAGCTCTTGTCACGCTTGGGGCAGTTTGCGACGAAGTGATCCGGATCTCCACATCTGTAGCAGCCCTCACGTGCGCCACCACACTGGCGATTTAGGCGGTTGTTGTGAAACCAAGAGAACCGGGTGATGATGAGGGCGAGCTCGTCATCATCCAACGCCTCCACCTGTTCCTCAGTCACTGAAAGCAAAGACGACAAAACAAAGAGAGGTGGTGAAGCATCAGCGAAAAGAGTCGATCCACCCTTGCCTGAGACCAAAGCTATGGAATGAGAAGATGGGTTCTTTATCTTGGCCTGAGTCAAGTGATCGATCTCGGTGGACTTGAGCTTGCTAAATAGCTCATCCACAGTGAGGGTGTCGTAAGCTGGAGACTCAATGATAGTGGACACCTTCACCTCCCATACCCTTCGATCCAGGGCGTATAGCAACTTGAGAGCCCTCTCATGATTGTCATAAGGTAGGTTGGCCCGATTGGCACGCATCTTGTTCACAATCATTTGAAAACGAGCGAACATGGCGTCAATCGTCTCTCCCTCCAACTGAACAAAGTTCTCGTATTCCCGCTTGTAAGTCTCAAAGAGTCTAGTCTTGACCTGAACGGTCCCCTCGTGATAGCTCTGAAGCTTCACCCAGATCTCTTGAGCAGTATGAACCTCGGAAACACGCTTGAACTCAGGAAGGGAGATGTTGGCCAAAAGCGCATTGCGAGCCTTAGAGTTAGCCTCATGCTGGTCAATCTGGACCTGACCCACACGAGCTGCCAAGACCTGGTACTCAGCATTCTCGCATATCTCCCAAACAGAAGAACTGATGCTGCTAAGATAGGCACGCATCTGAATCTTCCAATAGGGATAGTTCGTCCCATCGAAATAGAGAGCCTTGCCGTTCCCTCGATCCATGTCGCCCTTAGGATCCGAACCCGATTAAGGTAGCGAAGATCCTTAACCAGCTCTGATACCAATTGAAGGACCGAAGTGGCGACCAGAGGGGGGTGAATGGGAGCCTCAGATTTCAACTCGTCAAATAGATAGCCCTTGTCCCAGAAAGTCACCCCAAAAGCAAGACACGGGCTTGTTAGTTTCCACGACCCTAGATGTAGGGTGGATACTTCCTAGAAGCACAGCGGGATAATACACAACCCTAGAAGTCCAACGCAAAAGCCAGAAACCAAATCCGAAGATGGACGAATGAAATGCGGAAGAAACAGTGAACAAATCACTGCATCGGACGCTGGCAGCACTCCGATGCCTGAGTGGCGGACGCGTCCGATGTGAACAGAGTAGTTCTGGAACCTTACTGCATGACCATCGGACGCTGCTACAGTAATAGCTCAGCATCCGATGCTCAGGGTCCGGCGCGTCCGATACCCTGCGTCCGATGTACACTTAAAAACTTCAAATCTGACATGTGTCACTGGAGAGTCTGATGCTATGAACAGCAGCGTCCGATGCTCCCGTGCTCAGCGTCTGATGCCCCCGAAAACTGCATAGTTCTTTGGTGATTCAACCCGATCTCCTCCGAATCAAAAGCTCTAGGGCCAAGACTCGATTTGAGAGGTCACAAGGATGTTAGTGAGCTACTCCTAAGAGATCATGGCTTGAACCTAACTCCAAATCGGTGAATCGAAGAGATTTGGAGGAAACAGAGAGAAAACTAATCCAACACAAAAATCGGCCGATCTACTAGCTCGTGAGGTTTGAGACAAATTCCTTTGGTGAAAAGATGCGCCTCACGATCTAGAAGAAGTGTGTTCAAGTAGAATCGAAAACCATTCCCCAGAGTGGGAGAGTCAAGCAAAACTTCAGGAAGGCAAACCGAAAACCCGAAGAACACTAGAATGAAACGCGAATCGATTCGAGATTTCAACCATGTGGCTACCACACGAGACAATCGTGAGATTACGGTCTCACTTCCTGAAAATCCCAAAGCATAGAGGTATGATTGGAGTCTCTCTGTGGATCGCTTGCAGCGAGGTATGATTAGAACCTAAGCGGGGCTAGAGAGAGAGAAAGCTCAGGAACAAATGACTGCAAGGATTCAGAGAGAGGAGGGGTGCCTCTCTTATTTATAGCCTAAAACAATAATCCCCTTCTACCCCTAGATACAAGAGTGAAGCGGCCAACCCTAAGGGTATCCCGGTCCAACTCTGCTGGTAGTTTATCCGACGGCCACGCGCCTTCCTCATCCTTAGCTTCGCCTCGACGCAAGCTTCAGGATGCCACCACGTGCCGTCCTGTCGACCGTCGCGCCTGTTGACACTTACTAACGTCGCTACCAAGAGTAGAGATAAACTATATCCCCGGCAACAATGCCAGAAATGCTTCTTGGTATAAATTAACGCACACTCTACTTTATCCGCAAGCGCACAGATAAGATCAACGGATGTAGCACTTCACCGGAGTAACCCAGTTTTAATATCGAACCGAAAGGAACGGATAGTGTTAAGTCTTAAAGTCTAACCCCTGAGTAGCTAACAAGGACGGAGAATCTAGAAGTATAGAGGGGATCACTAAGGCTGTCTAATTCCAATTCAAGAGTGATATGTTTTATTATTCTTAGTGGGGAAGTTACCATAAAAGGTCACAAACAGAGTATGAGTCTTTTATGCAAATGTATAATCCTACCGAGCCTACACACGGGTAAGTGGACTATAGAAGAATCAACAAGGCTATAAGAGTCACCCTTGCGAACAACCACTACTACCGGCGTTATAGGAGGCATTATGATGAGCTATCAAGTCTAAGCACCATGCTTACACTATCGAACTACTCTAACTCTAGAGCAACTTAGAATTAGACGTTGATTACCGAAACAATCGCTGAAGCAAGTTGAAGATGAACTTGAATCCGCAGGTACAAGATGCAGAAGTTGATCCGACAGGCCGGAGCTCCTTCTTGATCTCTTCCTCTCTCTCTCTCTTCTAGTTCTAGTATAAGACTAGTTTCTAATCCTAATAGAGGGGTAACTAGTCTTCTACTTGATAGCTGACTCTTGATTACAACTAGATGAACTGATCTAATTCTAGATGAACTAGAAGAGATTCATCTAGAGGGACCTCTACTTCTACATTGGAACCCTAGTTTCTGATGTGGAGATAATATGAGAGAGAGATGCCTGGAGGGGGGGTCTGGGGCTGCTTATATAGCCCTGAGGGATCACCGCGGCCGTTGGATCAAACCGACTTAGGTACTGCTAAGATGCATCCTAGAGGTCGGTGGAGGAAGCTTGCAGAAGACGGAAGCCAGTGGGCCCTGGGGAGACCGACCGGTCTCATGGTGGGACCGGTCGGTCCCACCTGGCAGAGTCTCGTGGTGCCCGTCCTCCTGGTGTCTTCTGGTTTCCTCTGAAGTCTTCTAGAATATTCCTGACGTGTCCGGTTGCGTTATCTCGCCTCGGTTTCCTTCTAGGGAAGCAATCAGCGCTGGTTTTCCTGGTTTAGGTCCTGCAGAATCACAATTCACCAAAACTCGTGGAATATTGTTAATTAAAACTCTAAACCTTTGTTGGTGATGGAATTCATGCCCCTTTTATATTTTTTATCCTTTAATTTGGATAGATAACCAGTGTCAAACAATTCCCCCATCTTACCCTTTGCTAGTCCCTTAGCAAAACCAAAACTTAACATGATCAGGAGTTGCTACAATATCTTCACTTCCAACAAGTATACCTGCCGTTAAACAAAAATTCTCCCAAAATATATATGTTTATTCTTTATGGGGCTTTACTCTACCTTAGATCTTGAATAATTGAGAGATTGAACGGTCAAATCGAGCACTAATGTCTCTAGTTCTTTCACTTCACCTTTATCCCAGAGTTTTAATTAATTTTCAAAGCATTAATACATATGTTGTCAAATTAAACAATGGATCCAAAGAGAAAGTCAACCAACCATTGAATCAAGAAGTGCATGTGTATGAAAAAATGGAGTCTGATGCTCTTTTGAATATATTCACTCTCTTTTGTTTATCAGAGACCTATGGCTATTGGGCTAATTCTACTATCGGGCACGTGCCCATTTTTTCTGATTTTTTTTTCTTTTTCTTTGAGGTTCCGGCACCCTTGTCCCTTTTTATTTCCTCGGAATCTATCTTTTTGAGGTTTTCGGACACTTGTCTCTTTTTATTTCCTCGGATCTCTCTTTTTTTCTTTTTTTTCTTCTTTTTTTTAATAGCCACATGCTTCCAACAAACTTCTGACAGGGTAGCAACAGATAATTATGAGCATTTATGCGGAGGATGGATGAAATGTGTAAGTGATCTCAATTCAATGGTAAGATAGCATCTCACAGGTCACAAAGCTTTTAACTCAATGCAATTATTAATCATGTTTATTTTAGAAATCTCCAGAACTTTAGTGTTGTTTTAGAACAAGATAATAGCAGCTCGGATCATCACATGTCATATCCCAATGCCTAGAACCTTAGATTAAGTATTAGCCATCCATTATTTAATTTTATCTTAAGGCATCATTATTAATTAGGAAAACTCATGCTTTGAAGACTAGGTACTTGAAAGAAATTAGATAGAGCAACTATTCATCATTTTCCATGCAAAGATTAGAAGAGAGCAGGTTCTTCTTTATCATCAACTTCTAAAACACACTAAGACACACTATTTTATTATTTAATCTAACGCACTTTAAGATAAAAGCTAATAATAGTATTAGTAATAATAAAGACATACCTGAATCGCGAAGATAACGGGGGTGTGTCTCCCCCAAGCTGGTTCCCTTAATAGCGTTGAGCCATCATGTGCCCATATATTTTTTTTGTCTCTTTTTTTTAATTAATGGTGAGCCTTCATGTGCCCACATATTTTTGTTCTTTTCTTTTTAAGGATGAGCCTTCATGTGCTCACATATTTTTGGTGTTTTGAATTTATTTATAGAATGAAAAACTTAAGAGGATAAAGATACTCACGTGGATACATGGGGGTGCCTTCCCCCAAGCTGAATGTTGACGTAGTCGTTCGATCTTGCAATGTAGCAGACTGGCAGTGGATATGTCCTTCCTCTATTAGAGCTCTGATTGATGTCGATGTTTGTTGATACAGTGCTCCAACAGTGGATGGAGCATTCACTTGCTTGTTAGCTTTTCTTGGCCTTTCAAATCCTGTGAAACTCAAATAGACAACAAAACTTGCAGAACAGATTAAGCATTAGCGGTTGGCCACTCGAGCCTTAGTTGTCTAGAATTTTAGTAAGATCTCTTTTCTCAATATTTTGTATTTTAATATTTTTATGATGCAAGAGAAAATGCAACAAATGAATGCATGCATATTTATTATTTTTATGCCACCATGACGAACATTCCTGTGGGATTGTGCACACCATAGAATTATTCACATGGGGCTTCATGGTTTATGATGTAGTGTAACAAATGTAATATTTTTTTATCTTCTTTCTAATGCAATGCAGAAATTAAAATGTTTGTGAATTAAATATGATGATGCAATAAATGATTAAGAATTAAATATGAGAAATATGCAGCAAAGTAAAGATAACTACCGATTTTTACCTTTTGGCGAAGGTTCGGATATTTAGGTCCGACGAACCGGACCTTCCCTTGGTTTAGACCTCCCAAGGTATGTCAGACGTTTGGAAAGTTGTTATCGATTGTACCTCTGAGGCAGACTTTTTCTTTCATACTTTCTTGGTCTGAGTCTTCACTTCCTGTGGTTCACTGTCTTGAGGTTTCTTTTGTTCTTTCTTTCTGGGACAGTGTCGATAACTTCTTCTTCGTGATTGGCCCCTCTATTCTTGATAGTTTGTCTTCTTTGGCATTGAGAGCGGCGTCTTTCACTTCTGAGTGCTCCATTTGGTATGTAGTTGATGAAGTAGCATCGTACCTTTTCTCCAGGAAGTGAAAAATGGATTTCCTCTGTGGATATTGTACTTGTAGCATCGTAAGAGGAAATGGTCTTCCTAGGATGAGTTGGACATCATTGTCTTCTCATGTCGAGGATCAAGAAGTCTGTGGGGACTTCATGACCTCTATTCTGACTACGACGTCTTCTTCTTGTTTATGCTGCTCTGATATGGTGTCACTCATGTCATTTGTTTCGTCCAGTAGTTTGAAGTGAAGCGTTAATTGTGGACGTTGGCAACATCTTGCTCAGTGTGCATGTTCTTGTGGATCTAGGACCTTCACTCTATAGAATTGGGAGTGATAAACTTCTCCATGTTTGCTCAAGAGTGTGTCATGCTCATAAAGACAGGGTAGAGATCAAGTGCATGGGTTCTGTTGGTGGAAAAACACCAACAAAACCAAAAGTTTTGTTTATTCCTCTCTAACCTTAGGCACATCACACAAGATAAACTTTTTGTTATGTGTTATATTCAATCTTAACATGAGTGATAGGATCAGAGGATGAGCATAAAATTCGCATCTTAAAATATCTAATAGATCAAATTACTTAACCCAAGGAAGGATAATCTATGCATAAAGTGTCGATATTTTTATAATTGAGATATATCATCTTCCAAAGGTTAGATGCACAATATTTTAGCTCATTAAGTTAAGACAGTGAGATTCAGGAGAGTAAAGCTATGACCAAGGATCAAAGGACTGAATATGTTGAGTTGATTAGGTTCGATCAAGTGAGGTGCAACTTAAACATGTTTAGTTCTTTGTTTATGTTCATATTAGAATCAAGAAGAAGCTTTTAAAGTGATGGTTACTTACCTTGAAATGTTACATTGTCATTGAAGAGTGATGTGTCGAACCACCTCGTGGAAGGTTCTCTTGTCTAGCTGGCTTATCTTCTCTTGTTTGTCTCACAGTGTCATTGAGAGGAGGAAGATCACAGTGGAATCATCTTTAGAGGTATCGACCTTCCTTCTCTTGTGTCGACTTATCAGTGAAGGCATATTGTTCCTCGAGTATGCTGTCTAGGATCCTCTCTCTTCTTGTATTAATCCATACTATGAGGATGTAGGGACAGTTCCACATTCTTCTCTTGTCAGTCTTTCTTGTTTTCCTTTAATCATTGGGTTGGTGTGACGGAACGACCCTAATCCCATGGCCCACATGTCCCTGTCAACCTCTGACAGCCGAACCCATGTTCCATGTGATTAAGACCTGTTCGCCACCGGGCTACATCCGTGCCCAATGTCCGCAGGATCACCTCACAATTCGGTTACAGCATTGCATACTTTTACAAATAACATCGGAATAAAGAGCGGAAGACTTAAATAACATTAGTTTTACAAAACAGGGTTTCAAATAGAAATTAAGGTGCAGTTATTACAAACCAAGTTCTGACAATAGAAATAGACATAGGCAACATAGTGGAGAACAGCAAAGATACTTATAATCACCCAGCCCGAGGGTGTACAACTATTCTTCGGCCTCATCGGCCTCTTCCTGGACGATGGTCACACAGCAGGGTGCAAGACACATCAGAGTTTCTGACACACCTGCAACATGGGTAACAAACCCTGAGTACTGGGTACTCAACAAGACTTACCCGACTAAGAAAAAGGGAGAAGACTCAGGAATGAGAGGCTTAGGGTAGTCAAGGTAAGGCTTAAGCAAGATCAAGTATTTTGCAGAAAAGCATTTTTTGTAAACCTTATTTTATTTTGGAAAGATTCAGTATTCCTCAATTCTTCATCGTTCATGATTCATTTTACATTTCAAAACATTCCTAGTTGAGAACCACTCTCCGTTGACAGTCAGTGGACCAAGTCTCCATAACCGAGGAGCAACGTTAATCCGGATAAATAATACTCAGCTGAGGATCCCTATCCACACTGCATATGTAGCACCCAAGCTTGCATATGCCAACTCGTCTACCACGATTCCTCCAAGATTGGGCCCGGTCCTATGCCACCCGGAAGTACAGTACACCACTCCAATCCGGGACTCTAACCCACGTGGGTACATGCTACTTCCGCCATCTCTCCACTCCCAGTGCGCGGTTGTCGGTCCAATAAAGGATTTCTCGGAGCCAGAGCTTTCCGAAGTATGTGAATAGTTACAAGTCTTGACCAGCAGGCCCCCATACGGATGGTCCCTACATTTTTCCGCCAGCGACAAGCACCTCGGGACTCTAACCCGGGAGTACAGGTCCTGTTGGTTTTTAAAACCCTGTCCCGGTCGGTGTCAACTGTTGAGTCCCGGACTACAACATGACGGCACCGTACGCGCGGACAACCCCTTCTCGACAATGACCACATGCTAGCTAGGCAAGCAGTCATCGATCGGGAAGTATAACCAAAACCCTTGATATAATTCATCTCTGTGATCACACTTTTGAAATTGACATTTTTATTGCAAAGTCTAATTCAATGAGCATTGCTAAGCATTTTTTCAAATACTTTTGAAAAGTAGGTATCGGGTGTAGCAGTGGTCAAGGTGGATAGTGCATCAATTAGGATAGCACACAACTCCTATAAACCTAATGCAATAATTTAACTCAAAAGCATTTAAGGAAATCATTTTACAAAATTCAAGGAAGGGGTTAAATGCGCCGGGGCTTGCCTTGAAGAGCAAAAAGGGCAGGCTCGAGGGCGACGGGGCAGTCGTCGGAGCTCGGAGTCGTCTCGGGGGTCAGTCCGTCAGCAGCTGCCTCGACCTTGACACCTTCTCCTTCAGTCACTACACGGATGCAATGATGTATGCTTATGAGGATGCTGACATGAACAAAAGCACAAGACAAAACTACTTATTCTAGAGTAGACACAGAGTTACCTATCTTTACTTTTAGGCAAGATTAGTTAAACCCTTTAAGCATTATTGACTTAACCTAAGCATAGACCAAGGCATGGCATCACAACATCATAGACCAGACGGGTGGGGGTCTATGAACAGCAAACAATCCGAAAGGTCACACCCATACAACACGATTCCTAAATACTTTTCTATTTTTTCCTAATTTATTTTAAAGGGTTGTGTTGTACAGTTGCTCCAAAATTTACCAAATTAAACTCATAGGTTCATCATGGTGTAACTAGATGTCAAAACATTTCATAATTTTTGGAGTTAAGCATGATTTTTCTAAAAATCTAAAACTATCCATTTATTAATTAAAAGGAGGATTTTTCATTTTTTAATAGTTGCAGAAAAGTCAAGTTTCTTATTTTTATAAAATACTACACAGTAAAAGAGTCAACTGTAAAATTTCAGAATTTTTAGAGCAACACAGAAAATCATACAAAAAGATGAAAACAGAACACTGTTCACAACTTTTCAAAAAGAAAAAGAGCGCTGTGCAAGGGCTCGGTCGAAACGGGCTCGGGCGAAACGGGAACGATCGTCCGCTCGAGGCCTGGCGGAAAGGCTCGGGCGAGACGGAGACTACCGCTCGTCCGTCCGAGACCTGGCCGGGAGGCTCGGGCGAATCGGAAACGCAGGTTCGCTCGAGGCTGGGCTCGGCGAAGCGGAGGGTGTGTTTGCTCGAGGCTGGGCTCGACGAAGCGGAGGGTCGTGCGCTTGCCGAGGCCTGGCTCGGGCGAAGCGGAGATGCGCGTCTGCTCGAGGGTGTGGCTCGAGTTAACAGTGAACGTGTGCTCGAGGGTGTGGCTCGAGTTAACAGTGAACGTGCGCTCGAGGGTGTGGCTCGAGTTAACAGTGAACGTGCGCTCGAGCTGGGAGGTTCGGGCGAATCGCAGGCGAGGCGGACGGCGGTCCGGCTGCTCGGGACTTGCGCTGGGAAAGCCGAGGGCGGGAAAAGATTCGGGGGCTCACCGTGAGTCGGATGGTAGTCTCGGCGAGGCGGTGCGGGGTCGGAGACGGGAGTTCGACGGTGGAGGTGCTCCGGCGGAGCTCTCTGGCGACGAACGACGTCCGGCGGCTCTGTCCACCGAAAGGGATCACCGAGGAGCGGTTAGGAGCGCACGGAGGTGAGGAACAAAGGGCAGGGGTCGGTGGGACGGGAGGGAAACTCACGGCGGCGAATTTCTCGTGCGGCCGAAACGCGGCCGTATGCCGGAGTCGAGGAAGAAGCTTCTGCGCCGGCGAGGGGAGGAGCGGAGGGGTGAAATTGGTTGCTCGGGAAGGTGGAGCAGCTCCAGGCGATGGCAGCGGCGGGCTCGGCTGGTGCTGGGGTGGTCTGGAGACTCGGGCTCACGGAGCTCGCCGATGGCGGAGGAATGGCGGACTCGGCGGCTTCTTATAGTCGCGGGTGGAGCCAGGGAGGGGTCCGGGCGAGGAGTGCGAGTGTTCGGACGGCATTGAAGAAGGTAGGGAGCACGGTAGGGCGGCTCGGTGCGGTCGGGCGACTGCGCGCGGCGGGGCGGTTGCCGGCGGCCGACAACTGCGCGCTGTCCGCGAGCCGAGGGGAGATGGAGGGTTAGGGAACGGCGAAGGCAGGCGGTAGGTAGGGGCCGGAGAGAGAGAGCGAGCGCCAGCGCTTGGCCGCGTGCGGCACGGGCGCGGGTCGGCCGGCTCGGCATGGGCGGCGAGGCTCGCGCGCGGCGCGGCGGCCTTGCCGGAGGCCGGGGCCCCCTGACTTTAGAGTTCGTGCACAGTGACGATATTAAAAGCAAAACTTCCCCTTTTCAGAACTTTTGAAATTACTCCCAAAAGTGGAACTACTCAAAGAAAACTCAAAACACCAAAGTTGCTTAAAATTTTGAGACCTACAACTTTGTCAACATAAACCTTTTCTGAAACTCAAAAGTTTTTGAGATAATTTTGAAAACCGAAAAAGAGACAAAATAAGAAGTTTGAAGGAATTTGAAATTACTTCAGATTTTGCATTGGAACTTGAAAATCTGCAAACACCAAAGTTGTTCCTCTTGACGAGATCTGCAACTTTGCTTTTTGGACCAAGTCAAAATTTTGAATAGTTTTTAAATTAATAAAAGAGGGGTAAAAACCAGGGTTTGGAAACTAGGGCTTTTCAAAAGGGATTTGAAATCTGTTTTGCCTTTTTGACCTCTGGTCAACACAACATATCTACAAGACAACAAAGGAAAAATACACCAAGCTAGACACAGAGGTGAAATTACCATTTTGCCCTTAAAGGAAGGTGAGGGCTTTTAGGGTTTTTTTGAAAAGGGAAACACTACACACAAAAGGGGACAAATGCACATGCATAAGGGAGACACACAAGTATGAAGAGAATGATTAAGATTAAAGATGATGACATGTCAGGTTAATTACAGATTAACACCAGAGGTGTTACAACCTTTCCCCCTAAAAGAAATCTCGCCCCGAGATTCCACGTCTTAAGAAGGAAAAAGGCAAAACCTTACATCTACAGAGTATCGAGAAAGTCGGGATAGTTCTTTGCTAAGAAGTCTTCGGATTCCCAAGTGGCTTCTTCTTCAGAGTGTTGGTTCCATTGGATCTTGTACCATCTCGTGGTAGTTCTCCGGGTAACACGGTCCTTGTGATCCAATACACGAACTGGATATTCAGAGTATGACAGATCTGGTTCTAGCTCAACGCCTTCAACTTCAACCACATGTTCGGGCACTCGGAGACACTTCTTGAGTTGGGAGACGTGAAACACATTGTGAACTGCTGAAAGATGATCGGGCAAACTCAGCTTGTAAGCTACCTTGCCACAGCGATCCAGAATCTCAAAGGGACCAATATAGCGAGGTGCTAACTTCCCTTTTACTCCAAAACGAGTGACTCCTTTGGTGGGTGAGACCTTCAGATACACATAATCTCCGATTTGAAACTTCAGAGGTCGACGTCTTTTGTCAGCATAGCTCTTCTGTCGAGACTGTGCAATCTTCATATTCTCTTGTATTTGCTTGACTTTTTCTTCCATATCTTTCACTAGGTCGACTCCAAAGAATTCTCTTTCTCCAGGTTCAGACCAACTGAGAGGTGTACGACAACGGCGGCCGTACAGTGCTTCAAAGGGTGCCATTTTGATGCTATCTTGGTAACTGTTGTTATATGAGAATTCTGCCAAGGGCAAACAATTATCCCAAGTATCTGCGAAGGTTAGCACGCAGGCTCTCAACATGTCCTCCAACACTTGGTTGACTCGTTCAGTCTGTCCATCTGTTTGCGGATGATATGCTGTACTATGCAGTAACTTGGTTCCAAGTGAGGTATGGAACGCTTTCCAAAACTTTGTGACAAACTGAGTACCACGATCAGAGATAATGGTCTTGGGTATGCCGTGAAGTTTGACTATGTTGTTCTTGTATAAAGCGGCATATGTGGGAACGGTGTAACTGGTCTTCACTGGCAGGAAGTGAGCTTGCTTAGTGAGACGATCCACGATCACCCATATGGAATCAAAACCTCTTGATGTCTTGGGTAGACCATTGATAAAATCCATACAGATATCGTCCCATTTCCAAGCAGGTACAGATAAAGGCTGCAATTCTCCTCCGGGCTTCATATGCACAGCCTTGACTTTCTGACATGTATCGCAACGAGCGACATGTCGAGCGATTTCGATCTTCATCTTTGTCCACCAGAATTGCTGCTTCAAATCCTGGTACATTTTGTTGCTGCCGGGGTGGATGGAGAATCTAGTCAAGTGTGCTTCATCAAGGATTAACTTTCTTAACTCAGACACTTTAGGAACTACTAGACGGTTCTTGAACCAAACCACTCCTTTATCATCAATCCTGAAACAATCAGTCTTTCCGGCTCGAACCCTTTCGACGATGTGCTTGATTCCAGGGTTATCTTTCTGTGCAGCAATGACTTGTTCTCTGATAGAGGTTTCTATCCTGACATTACTCAGAATTCTTTGTGGTACCATTTCAATACCCAACTTCTCCAATTCATAACATATGGAAGATTCATAGGATTTCATGATCATATAGTTGCAATACGACTTGCGACTGAGTGCATCGGCGACCACATTCGCCTTACCCGGATGGTAATGCACTTCGATATCATAGTCCTTGATTAACTCAAGCCATCTTCGCTGCCTCATGTTCAACTCTTCGTGAGTGAAGATATACTTCAGGCTCTTGTGATCTGTGTACACATTGCAGGTACTGCCCAACAGATAATGACGCCATATCTTCAAGGCATGCACTACTGCTGCTAACTCGAGATCATGAGTTGGATAATTCTCTTCATGTCGCTTAAGCTGTCGGGAGGCATATGCGATCACTCGACCTTCTTGCATCAAAACGCAGCCCAAACCAGTACCAGATGCATCACAGTAGACATCAAAGGGTTTCTCGATGTTCGGCTGGGCTAGCACAGGTGATGTGGTTAACAATTTCTTCAGAGTTTGAAAGGCTTGCTCACAGGCTGGTGACCAGACAAACTTCACAGAATTCTTTACTAACTCGGTGATAGGCTTGGCGATTCTGGAGAAATCCGGAATGAAACGGCGATAATATCCAGCCATTCCCATGAAGCTGCGGACTTGATGAACAGTGGTAGGTGGCTTCCAATCCAGAATGTCTGCCACTTTACCAGGGTCAACTGACACACCTTCAGCGGATAGGACATGACCAAGGAACTGTATCTGATCTAACCAGAACTCACATTTACTGAACTTGGCATAAAGCTGGTGCTCTCTGAGACGGGATAGAACGATACGAAGATGATTGGCATGCTCTTCGGGGGTCTTTGAGTAGACAAGAATGTCGTCAATGAACACGACCACGAATTTATCAAGCTCTGGCATGAACACAGAGTTCATGAGGTACATGAAATGAGCAGGGGCATTGGTCAAACCGAAGGACATGACCAAATACTCATATAGGCCGTATCTGGTGGTGAAAGCTGTTTTAGGAATATCTTCAGGACGAATCTTTATTTGGTGGTAGCCAGATCTGAGATCGATCTTGGAGAATACTTTGGCTCCAGCTAACTGGTCAAAGAGAAGATCAATACGAGGCAAGGGATATTTGTTTTTGATGGTGACCTCATTGAGTGGGCGATAATCAATGCACATTCTGAGAGTCTTGTCTTTCTTCTTTACAAAGATTGCAGGACAGCCCTAAGGAGACGAGCTTGGGCGAATGAAACCCTTGTCCAACAAATCTTGTAATTGGATTTTTAGTTCTGCCAACTCTCTGGGAGGCATTCGATAAGCTCTGCGGGATATAGGAGCAGTCCCGGGCTTTAGCTCTATGGCAAACTCAACATCACGGTCAGGAGGCAAACCAGGTAAATCCTCTGGAAAAACATCAGGGAATTCGCAGACCACGGGGATGTCTCTGGTTTCTTGAACATAGGTGGCATTCAACTACGTGGCTGCTGGTTTTGGAGGCATCGGGAGTTGGAGAAGGAGTTTGGAGGTACTGTTAGGAATATCCACTCTCACAACTCTATTCAAGATGTCGATCATGGCCTTATACTGACACATCCAATTCATGCCTAGAATGACATCTATCTCCTGATCACGTAAGCACTATCATGGTGGTAGGGAAATACATGTTCCCCCAACATTACTGGTATACTGCGAACCACTTCCTTAGTACTTATACGCCCTCCAGGCGAAAATATGCAGAATTTTTCTTTTAAATCCTCAATTGATATCTCATGCTTGATGAGAAAAGTACGACTGATGAAGGAATGCGATGCACCAGAATCAAACAACACAACTGCAGGGTGATTGGCAACAGGAAACCTACCGATCATGACGGGCTCTCCTTCTGGGATGTCGCCAACAGCGGTGTAGTAGACTTGCCCGTGCTTCTTAACAATCTTGCCTTTCTGGACATGCTGCTGCTGGGCACGGTGCTGCTGCTGCTGAGATCCTCCAGGACCCTTCTGAGCATTCTGAGCATACCTCTTGGGCTTTGGGCACTCACGAGACCAGTGGCCAGGTTGGCCGCAGTTGTATCAGGGATGGTTGTAGGCTGTTTGTGGATTGGTGATACGAACACCTGGGGCGTTCGGCTGTGTGGCACTCTGCTGGTTGGCATTATGGGTGGTGGCCGCGGTACGGACGACCACTTGCTGGTTGGGGTAAGGTAGGCGATTTTGGTGGTGACTGGGGTGGTATATGATCTTCTGGCGCTTGTGACTGCCAGAGAAAACCGCTGGATCCTGCTTTCTTCTTCTTCTTTTCCTCTTGATACTGACGGTTGCTCTCCTCAAAAGCAACAGCCCGGTCAACGGCATCATGATACGAACCGGTCAGGTTATTGGACATACTTCTGCGAATCTTGGGATGCAGACCTCTAAGGAAACAATCCCTCTTCTTCTCATCTGTGTTGACATACTCTGAGGCATACTGGCTAAGATGGTTGAACTGACCCACATACTGCATCACTGTGGAGTCCTTCTGCTGCAGTGCCAGAAACTGATCAAGCTTCATCTTCATTAATCCCGAAGGGATGTGATGTGCACGGAAAGCCGTGCGGAACTCTTCCCAGGTCAATCTGATGACCCTCTGGCTGGGCAGCCAACAGGTTGGCATACCAAGCGCTTGCTGGGCCACGAAGCTGCTGCGAAGCAAACCGAGGGCTTCTAGATTTCAGTGCATCGGATGAGACCAAACTTCTGCTCCATGGTGCGGAGCCAGTCATCAGCTTCAAGGGGTTCATCGGCCCTCGTAAAGACCGGTGGACGGGTTCAGTGAAATCCACATAGGTGGTCTCTTGGTTGTGACGACCACGGTGACCAACATTCTGCTTGTCCTTGATTCTGAGCCATCAGATTGGCAGCGGCGGCCAAGGCTGCAATGGCATCTGCTAGGGTAGCTGGTACAGGTGGAGGGTTTGGGAGACGGTCATCTCCAGCACCTCCGGCTCCGGTACGGGTGTTCACAGGCATCTGTATAAGGAACTCGGAACTCAGCATATATGTACAAAGGTTCTGAAACGACTTGATTGATAACTTCACTGATACAAAGATAGCTGGCTTGATAAAGATGACAACAGACTGGATAAGGGGAAAAGATATGAAAAAGATACATGCCAGACTTGGCAACCGACAGACTAACGCCCCCAAACCTAGTCTAAGGTTTTAGGTAAGCAGATGGTACAGACACAAGGAGTCTAGTCGTCATCGATGAAGATCAACTCTTCGTCATCCTCATCATCCTCGATGATAAGCTCAGGCTCTTCCTCCTCGTCCTCGTCTTCAGCGTGGATGTTCTCGGCAGGTTCAACTTCAGGTTCCTCCACGACTCCGTCTTCGGGGTCCTCAGCAACTGGTGGAATCACGGGGTGGAGCTGGTTGTGCAGCTGGTGTACTTCCTCATGAAGCATATCATTGAACTGTTCAATTTGAGCCGTGTACTGCTGCAGTCCGTGGAGCTCGGCTCTAGTGGCATCCTCGCGATCCCAAGTAGCATTACGCTGCTCGATGGCGCGGATCGTGTTCCGGTTGGCCTGCTCCAGGGAAGCTCGTGCCTCATAAAACTCCAGGCGTGAGTGGTAGAAGTCATGCTCCAAGTTCTCCAGCTCAGCCTTCAGATTCTTGATTTCCTCCTTCAGGTTCTTACGGGTGCGGCGGGGAAAGCGACGACCATTGGAAGATTCGGCAGTCTCTTCTCCAACGCGTGGTGCCAGCTGGTGGCGTGGCACACCATGCGGTCCAGTCGACTTGCGGGCGGTCAGCTTGATACGGGCCATGTCTGGACAAGATTAGATGGATGAGGATCAGAAGGCTAGCAAGAAAAGGTAAAGGCATTCTACCCAAACGAACTTAGAGAGGAAATTAAATTAAGTGATTATGACATGATGCATGAATCGTTCCTACGGAACAAGGCAATGCAATAAATAAATAAGGTACATAGGGCTTAAAACATGTTGTTCCACTAGCTAGTGTTGCCATAAGAGAGACAAGATGAGAGAAGCAACTTGGACTCAAAATAGTCAAGTTTAGTTTGTTTGGACTCAAAAGGTCTTTTGAAATTTTCGCAAAAACAAACACTGCAACGTTAAAGTGAGATGCTCCGATACCACTCTGTGACGGAACGACCCTAATCCCATGGCCCACATGTCCCTGTCAACCTCTGACAGCCGAACCCATGTTCCATGTGATTAAGACCTGTTCGCCACCGGGCTACATCCGTGCCCAATGTCCGCAGGATCACCTCACAATTCGGTTACAGCATTGCATACTTTTACAAATAACATCGGAATAAAGAGCGGAAGACTTAAATAACATTAGTTTTACAAAACAGGGTTTCAAATAGAAATTAAGGTGCAGTTATTACAAACCAAGTTCTGACAATAGAAATAGACATAGGCAACATAGTGGAGAACAGCAAAGATACTTATAATCACCCAGCCCGAGGGTGTACAACTATTCTTCGGCCTCATCGGCCTCTTCCTGGACGATGGTCACACAGCAGGGTGCAAGACACATCGGAGTTTCTGACACACCTGCAACATGGGTAACAAACCCTGAGTACTAGGGTACTCAACAAGACTTACCCGACTAAGAAAAAGGGAGAAGACTCAGGAATGAGAGGCTTAGGGTAGTCAAGGTAAGGCTTAAGCAAGATCAAGTATTTTGCAGAAAAGCATTTTTGTAAACCTTATTTTATTTTGGAAAGATTCAGTATTCCTCAATTCTTCATCGTTCATGATTCATTTTACATTTCAAAACATTCCTAGTTGAGAACCACTCTCCGTTGACAGTCAGTGGACCAAGTCTCCATAACCGAGGAGCAACGTTAATCCGGATAAATAATACTCAGCTGAGGATCCCTATCCACACTGCATATGTAGCACCCAAGCTTGCATATGCCAACTCGTCTACCACGATTCCTCCAAGATTGGGCCCGGTCCTACGCCACCCGGAAGTACAGTACACCACTCCAATCCGGGACTCTAACCCACGTGGGTACATGCTACTTCCGCCATCTCTCCACTCCCAGTGCGCGGTTGTCGGTCCAATAAAGGATTTCTCGGAGCCAGAGCTTTCCGAAGTATGTGAATAGTTACAAGTCTTGACCAGCAGGCCCCCATACGGATGGTCCCTACATTTTTCCGCCAGCGACAAGCACCTCGGGACTCTAACCCGGGAGTACAGGTCCTGTTGGTTTTTAAAACCCTGTCCCGGTCGGTGTCAACTGTTGAGTCCCGTACTACAACATGACGGCACCGTACGCGCGGACAACCCCTTCTCGACAATGACCACATGCTAGCTAGGCAAGCAGTCATCGATCGGGAAGTATAACCAAAACCCTTGATATAATTCATCTCTGTGATCACACTTTTGAAATTGACATTTTTATTGCAAAGTCTAATTCAATGAGCATTGCTAAGCATTTTTTTTCAAATACTTTTGAAAAGTAGGTATCGGGTGTAGCAGTGGTCAAGGTGGATAGTGCATCAATTAGGATAGCACACAACTCCTATAAACCTAATGCAATAATTTAACTCAAAAGCATTTAAGGAAATCATTTTACAAATTCAAGGAAGGGGTTAAATGCGCCGGGGCTTGCCTTGAAGAGCAAAAAGGGCAGGCTCGAGGGCGACGGGGCAGTCGTCGGAGCTCGGAGTCGTCTCGGGGGTCAGTCCGTCAGCAGCTGCCTCGACCTTGACACCTTCTCCTTCAGTCACTACACGGATGCAATGATGTATGCTTATGAGGATGCTGTCATGAACAAAAGCACAAGACAAAACTACTTATTCTAGAGTAGACACAGAGTTACCTATCTTTACTTTTAGGCAAGATTAGTTAAACCCTTTAAGCATTATTGACTTAACCTAAGCATAGACCAAGGCATGGCATCACAACATCATAGACCAGACGGGTGGGGGTCTATGAACAGCAAACAATCCGAAAGGTCACACCATACAACACGATTCCTAAATACTTTTCTATTTTTTCCTAATTTATTTTAAAGGGTTGTGTTGTACAGTTGCTCCAAAATTTACCAAATTAAACTCATAGGTTCATCATGGTGTAACTAGATGTCAAAACAAATTTCATAATTTTTGGAGTTAAGCATGATTTTTCTAAAAATCTAAAACTATCCATTTATTAATTAAAAGGAGGATTTTTCATTTTTTAATAGTTGCAGAAAAGTCAAGTTTCTTATTTTTATAAAATACTACACAGTAAAAAGAGTCAACTGTAAAATTTTCAGAATTTTTAGAGCAACACAGAAAATCATACAAAAAGATGAAACAAGAACACTGTTCACAACTTTTCAAAAAGAAAAAGAGCGCTGTGCAAGGGCTCGGTCGAAACGGGCTCGGGCGAAACGGGAACGATCGTCCGCTCGAGGCCTGGCGGAAAGGCTCGGGCGAGACGGAGACTACCGCTCGTCCGTCCGAGACCTGGCCGGGAGGCTCGGGCGAATCGGAAACGCAGGTTCGCTCGAGGCTGGGCTCGGCGAAGCGGAGGGTGTGTTTGCTCGAGGCTGGGCTCGACGAAGCGGAGGGTCGTGCGCTTGCCGAGGCCTGGCTCGGGCGAAGCGGAGATGCGCGTCTGCTCGAGGGTGTGGCTCGAGTTAACAGTGAACGTGTGCTCGAGGGTGTGGCTCGAGTTAACAGTGAACGTGCGCTCGAGGGTGTGGCTCGAGTTAACAGTGAACGTGCGCTCGAGCTGGGAGGTTCGGGCGAATCGCAGGCGAGGCGGACGGCGGTCCGGCTGCTCGGGACTTGCGCTGGGAAAGCCGAGGGCGGGAAAAGATTCGGGGGCTCACCGTGAGTCGGATGGTAGTCTCGGCGAGGCGGTGCGGGGTCGGAGACGGGAGTTCGACGGTGGAGGTGCTCCGGCGGAGCTCTCTGGCGACGAACGACGTCCGGCGGCTCTGTCCACCGAAAGGGATCATCGAGGAGCGGTTAGGAGCGCACGGAGGTGAGGAACAAAGGGCAGGGGTCGGTGGGACGGGAGGGAAACTCACGGCGGCGAATTTCTCGTGCGGCCGAAACGCGGCCGTATGCCGGAGTCGAGGAAGAAGCTTCTGCGCCGGCGAGGGGAGGAGCGGAGGGGTGAAATTGGTTGCTCGGGAAGGTGGAGCAGCTCCAGGCGATGGCAGCGGCGGGCTCGGCTGGTGCTGGGGTGGTCTGGAGACTCGGGCTCACGGAGCTCGCCGATGGCGGAGGAATGGCGGACTCGGCGGCTTCTTATAGTCGCGGGTGGAGCCAGGGAGGGGTCCGGGCGAGGAGTGCGAGTGTTCGGACGGCATTGAAGAAGGTAGGGAGCACGGTAGGGCGGCTCGGTGCGGTCGGGCGACTGCGCGCGGCGGGGCGGTTGCCGGCGGCCGACAACTGCGCGCTGTCCGCGGCCGAGGGGAAGATGGAGGGTTAGGGAACGGCGAAGGCAGGCGGTAGGTAGGGGCCGGAGAGAGAGAGCGAGCGCCAGCGCTTGGCCGCGTGCGGCACGGGCGCGGGTCGGCCGGCTCGGCATGGGCGGCGAGGCTCGCGCGCGGCGCGGCGGCCTTGCCGGAGGCCGGGGCCCCCTGACTTTAGAGTTCGTGCACAGTGACGATATTAAAAGCAAAACTTCCCCTTTTCAGAACTTTTGAAATTACTCCCAAAAGTGGAACTACTCAAAGAAAACTCAAAACACCAAAGTTGCTTAAAATTTTGAGACCTACAACTTTGTCAACATAAACCTTTTCTGAAACTCAAAAGTTTTTGAGATAATTTTGAAAACCGAAAAAGAGACAAAATAAGAAGTTTGAAGGAATTTGAAATTACTTCAGATTTTGCATTGGAACTTGAAAATCTGCAAACACCAAAGTTGTTCCTCTTGACGAGATCTGCAACTTTGCTTTTTGGACCAAGTCAAAATTTTGAATAGTTTTTAAATTAATAAAAGAGGGGTAAAAACCAGGGTTTGGAAACTAGGGCTTTTCAAAAGGGATTTGAAATCTGTTTTGCCTTTTTGACCTCTGGTCAACACAACATATCTACAAGACAACAAAGGAAAAAGAAGTACACCAAGCTAGACACAGAGGTGAAATTACCATTTTGCCCTTAAAGGAAGGTGAGGGCTTTTAGGGTTTTTTTGAAAAGGGAAACACTACACACAAAAGGGGACAAATGCACATGCATAAGGGAGACACACAAGTATGAAGAGAATGATTAAGATTAAAGATGATGACATGTCAGGTTAATTACAGATTAACACCAGAGGTGTTACAGTTGGCAAGAGACTTGAATTTAGAGCTGCTACTCGAGTGCCTCTATGATAGTCTTTTGTCTTGTAATGTCACAACTGAGACTTGTCCTCTCAACAGTGTCTAGATGATGGAGATCTTAACAGCTGTTCTTCTTGATTTGCTTGGTCAGGTACTATCTCTCCATCTTCTAACTCTTGTGGTGCAGTGGCTTCATCCTTCATGATGCCCTCCCCAATTCTTGGCAGTTGGCTCTTCCTTTGAGGTCTTCTCTTGTTTCTCTTTGGTTGCTCATAAATAATTGTAGATGTTGAAGATGCAGCGAGAGATCCAAAAGTTGACTTCTCCAGGTTTGGCAAAGATGATAACATTGATGGTGTTCAAGAACGATCTTCCAAGAATGAGTGGTGGATCATATTCTTCTTCTCGACTGGGATAGCATCTAGTGGTTTGTATTGATCAAAGTGGTGAGTAGGAGATCAATATGTCTGGAAGTGGCTTTCTCCTTTCTCCCTTTGATTGTGAAACACATCTAGACAACAAAATTGTCTCTCCCAGGCTGGCTTGTGATGTAGATGGACTCCCAACAACATGTCCATGTGTTTGACTTGTAGATCTTGCTATTGTTGTAGTGGTACCATCTTGTCTTCCAAGCTAGCTCTTGATTAGAAAAGAGGATAACTTCCCACTTCTTGTCTTGATGTCTTGGACAACGATAGTTGCAGGCATAGGTTGTCTCATATGAGGTAAGTTGCATCCTGTTTGTCATCAGCGCCCAAGCAAGACTCAAAGCTAGGCTAGCACCATTTGTGATATGAGAGTAGGTTTGTGTGTCTATGGTTTGGGTTCTGGATTTTCAATGTTTAGACCAAACCATGGATGAACAAAATCTCTCTCCTGCATAACGTTAGTGGATATATACCCGAAGGATTGCAAGAATTTGAAGCATGAGTTATTATCCACAACTTGTGTATTTTGCATCTATGCTACTAAAAAGATGTTTTTAGGATTATTTTAGCACAGACTGGTATTTTATGTGTTGGCTGCACTTTAACATGATTCAAGGCAAAAGATAACTTGCAGTAGAAGACAAAATAATAAACTTTGATACTCACAGTTCTTTCATCCATGATGAATGAGCTGAGTCTTCATTGTGCAAATTTGTTTGAAGTTCATTGTATGCCTTGCTTCATCTCCGGTGTGAATTCATCTCAGGACTTTCCCAAATTGATATTGAAAGTTTCCTACAGGGGTTAGTCCAACAAAATATCCAATATCTACTATAGCATACTATCAGTTCAGAAATCAACCTAGACACCACGTCTAATTTGATTTAGGAAGGCATTTTAACCTAAGCACCATACTTAATTTAAAAGCCTTTAGAGGTAAAATCAGCACACCTTTTAGCTCAAGAATCAAACCAGACACCATGTCTTACTTTAATTCATGAAAACAGTTAAACTAAGCTCCATGCCTAATTGAAAAGGTGTATGATAATACTTCCAAACCAAAGAATATACTATAGCAAATAAAGATAACATGAAAGCATTGTAGAGATTTATTCAGATGATGATGAAAGAGTATACGAGCATATCCTAAAGGTAGGGACAACCAACATAGCAACATGTCAAGAAATATTCTTAGAAAGTCTATTCCCCAAGCTTGGATTTTGCAAAAATCAAGATTGGATGAATGTAATTCAATGTCACATGATGATTGGTTGGACATACCTTGCATTTGTTGTTCCTTTGTTCTTTTCTCCTCCAGACCTGGAAAGGTTAGTGACAAGAATACCTGAAGGAATATTTTCATAATTATATTTCTATGCTCATTACAAGGACAGTGCAGCAGAAAGGTAGGCATAGCTCATAACCAGGTATTATGATGGGGTGTAAGGATTCTACTGGTTATAGCTTGCGCTCATGGGGTAGTGATAGATAAGAGTGGAATTTAAAAACAACATTCATAAGAATGAAAACAAAAATAATGAAAAGACTGGGACAAAAAAAGGAAAAGATAAAAGTATGATTACAAGGTTAAACTAAGACTTAAGTTGATCTACCGATCCCCGGCAACGGCGCCAGAAATGCTTGTTGACACTTACTAACGTCGCTACCAAGAGTAGAGATAAACTCTATCCCCGGCAACAGCGCCAGAAATGCTTGTTGGTATAAATTAACGCACACTCTACTTTATCCGCAAGCGCACAGATAAGATCTACCGATGTAGCACTTCACCGGAGTAACCCAGTTTTAATATCGAACCGAAAGGAACGGATAGTGTTAAGTCTTAAAGTCTAACCCCTGAGTAGCTAACGAGGACAGAGAATCTAGAAGTATAGAGGGGATCACTAAGGCTGTCTAATTCCAATTCAAGAGTGATATGTTTATATTATTCTTAGTGGGGAAGTTGCCATAAAAGGTCACAAACAGAGTATGAGTCTTTTATGCAAATGTATAATCCTACCGAGCCTACACACGGGTAAGTGGACTATAGAAGAATCAACAAGGCTATAAGAGTCACCCTTGCGAACAACCACTACTACCGGCGTTATAGGAGGCATTATGATGAACTATCAAGTCTAAGCACCATGCTTACACTATCCAACTACTCTAACTCTAGAGCAACCTAGAATTAGAGTACTCAAAAGAGAGTCATAAACCTTAAGAATAATAAGAACAATGGCTCAAACTTAAATATAGACGTTGATTACCGAAACAATCGCTGAAGCAAGTTGAAGATGAACTTGAATCCGCAGGTACAAGATGCAGAAGTTGATCCGACAGGTCGGAGCTCCTTCTTGATCTCTTCCTCTCTCTCTCTCTTCTAATTCTAGTATAAGACTAGGTTCTGATCCTAAATAGAGGGGTAACTAGTCTTCTACTTGATAGCTGACTCTTGATTACAACTAGATGAACTAGATCTAATTCTAGATGAACTAGAAGAGATTCATCTAGAGGGACCTCTACTTCTACATTGGAACCCTAGTTTCTGATGTGGAGATGAATAATGAAGAGGGAGATGCCTGGAGAGGGGGGTCTGGGGCTGCTTATATAGCCCTGAGGGATGAACCGCGGCCGTTGGATCAAACCGACTTAAGGTACGACTAAGATGCATCCTAGAGGTCGGTGGAGGAAGCTTGCAGAAGACGAAAGCCAGTAGGCCCGGGGGGAGACCGACCGGTCTCATGGTGGGACCGGTCGGTCCCACCTGGCAGAGTCCCGTGGTGCCCGTCCTCCTGGTGTCTTCTGGTGTCCTCTGGAGTCTTCTAGAATATTCCTGACGTGCCGGTTGCGTTATCTCGCGTCGGTTTCCTTCTAGGGGAAGCAATCAGCGCTGGTTTCCTGGTTTAGTCCCTGCAGAATCACAATTCACCAAAACTCATGGAATATTGTCAATTAAAACCCTAAACCTTTGTTGGTGATTGAATTCATACCCTTTTTATATTTATTTATCCTTTAATTTTGATAGATAACCAGTGTCAATCGCGCCTTCCTCGTGGACCAGTGTCAACATAGCAACCTCTCCACGCTGTCATGCGTCGACCGTCCTTTTTCTGGACCTCCCCCAGGTTTTGAGGCCGAAACCGGGAAACCTGGACCTCCCCCCGGTTTTGAGGTTAAAACCGGGAAACCTGTCCTTTGGCTGAGTTTTGTGGCCCAAACTCAGAAACCCGCGCGCCCAGGTTTTGAGTCCCAAACCTAGAAACCGTCCACGCTGAGTTTGAGGCCCAAACTCGGAAACCCGCCACCCCGAGTTTTGAGGCCCAAATTCGGAAACCGTCGAGGGTAGTTTTTCAAGGCTCAACTACCAAACCCGCGCCGTAGACGGATGTGGTTCGCACACCCCGAGTTCCAGCACCGATGCCAGAGCATGTCCAGCCTCCACGCTGGGCACAGTGCATTCGCCTTCCTTCTCGGCCTCCAGCCAAGTGTCACGACGCCATCACCTTCCTCCTGACTCGGCCGATGTACCGTACATCCCCATGTGCTCTTGCTTGCCAATGTCACGAGCCAGCTACCACAGCTGGTCCTCAGGTCTCCCGGTCCGTCGGTCCAAGCCTCACGTCTGCCCTTCACCGCTCCCGGTCCGTCGGCACGACACATCTCTACTTGACCTTCACCTCACCTTCGACCACTGTCTCAGAGTTCCACACCTGCACATCAACACAGCCAAGAGACATGTTGCCCATTGACCAATCACTCATCACTCAAGAAGGGAACCACAAGGGCACATATCAACCTTGTGTTCGCATACTCCAATGGATGGTTACCCAATGCCAGTAGCTGATATGCTGGTCGATGCAGTAGCGGGTCATAAGTTAATCAGTTTTATGGATGGTAATGCCGGTTATAATCAAATCTTTATGGCAGAGGAAGACATACATAAGACTGCATTCAGGTGTCCTGGTGCTTTGGGATTGTATGAATGGGTAGTCATGACTTTTGGCAAAAGTGCCGGTGCAACTTACCAGAGGGCTATGAATTATATTTTTCATAAGTTGATCAGCAAAATTGTAGAGATTTATATTGATGATGTAGTTGTGAAGTCTAAAGAATATCAAGAGCATCTTAAGGATCTTAGAGATACTTTGGAATGTGCAAGAAAGCATGGATTAAGAATGAACCCTCACAAGTGTGCATTTGGAGTATCAGCTGGACAATTCTTAGGCTTCATGGTGCACGAAAGAGGAATTGAAGTTAGTCAAAAGAGTTATGATGCAATTAACAAAGCAGTGCCACCAACTACCAAAACTCAGTTGCAGTCTCTGATTGGCAAAATTAAATTTATTTGAAGGTTTATATCAAATTTATCAGCTAAGATATTGCCTTTCTCAATTTTGTAAAAGCTAAAAGATGATCAAGAGTTTAATTGTGGAAACGAACAACAAAAGGCATTTGAGGAAATCAAGGAATATATGAAGTCTCCACCAGTGATTAATTCCTCCTCAAAGGGACAAACCTTTTAAGTTATATGTAGCGGCCGATGATCATACAATTGGATCGGCCTTAATGCAAGAGTTTCAAGCGAAAGAAAGAGTGGTGTTCTATTTAAGTAGAAGATTGTTGGATCCAGAGACGAGATATTCTCCTGTTGAAAAGTTGTGTTTGTGCTTATACTTTTTGTGTACTAAACTTAGACATTATTTGTTATCTTCTGAGTGCACAATGGTATCAAAATTTGATGTGATAAAGCACATGTTGTCTATGCCTATACTAAATAGGAGAATTGGCAAATGGATTATTGCATTATCAGAGTTTGATTTGAGGTATGAATCAGCTAAAGCAGTTAAAGGTGAGGTAATAGCTAATTTTGTTACTCATCATCATGAAAAAGAAATTAAGACATTAGATTTCACTCCTTGGATGTTGTTCTTTGATGGATCTAATTGCAAGCAAGGTGGAGGTATTGGTATTGTCTTAATTTCACCGCAGGGGGCAAGTTTTGAATATGCTTTTCCAATTGAGCCAACATCTACCAATAATCAGGTTGAATATGAAGCTATTCTTAAAGGGCTTCAACTTCTGTATGAGGTAAAGGCCAAAACTGTTGAAATTTTTGGTGATTCTCAATTAGTGGTTAATCAATTGCTTAGCCTATATAAATGCAAAGATCATATACTAAGAAAACATTATGAGAAATTCCTTGAATTGCTTGATTCTTTCTCTTATGTTGTTATTAAGCATATCCCTAGGTGTTAGAATCAAGAAGCCAATCGGTTGGCTCAAAGTGCTTCTGGATATCGGCAAATTGTTGAAATATTAGCCGATGAACTAGTCGATGATGATGATCGGAGAATTAAAATTATTGAATATTTGAGGAATCCATCACGAAAAGTATCCAGAAAGTTGAGATATAAAGCTACAAAGTTTGTTCTACTTGATGATCAACTTTACCATAAAACAGTTGATGGTGTGCTTCTCAAGTGCCTCAATCAAGAAGAAGCTAAAGTTCTAATGGGAGAAATTCACGAAGCTGTTTGTGGTGCACATCAATCTGCTCACAAGATGAATTTGATGATTAGGAGAGCAAGTTACTTTTGGCCGACCATGCTAGAAGATTGTTTCAAATATTATAAAGGGCATCAAGAATACCAAAAGTTTGGTAATGTTCAAAAGTCTCCAGCATCGGCTATGAATCCAATTATGAAGTCTTGGCCATTTAGAGGATGAGGAATAGATTTGATTGGCCAAATATTTCCATCATCAAGCAAGGGGCATAAATTTCTACTTGTGGCAACTGATTATTTCACTAAATGGGTTGAAGTCATTCCCTTGAAAGAAGCTTCATCAACTAATGTTATTGAGTTTATTAAAGAACATATCATTTACAGATTCGGTATTCCTCAATCTATCACTACAGATCAAGGGAAAATGTTTACATCAAAGGAGTTTGAGGATTTTGCTACTAGTACGGGCTTTAAGTTGATTAATTCATCTCCTTACTATGCTCAAGCTAATGGGAAAGCTGAAGCATCTAATCAAATATTGATCAAGATCATTAAGATGAAAATCAGAGAGCATCCGAGGAAATGGCATTTGATACTCAGTGAAACTCTATGGTCCTATAGGATGGCTTGTCATGGTTCGATTAAGTGTTCACCATATGAGTTAGTTTATCAGCATGAGGTTGTTTTACCTTTGGAGATCAATATAGGATCCAGAAGGGTGTTGCAACAGAATAATTTAAAAGCTGATGAATATAGACATCTCATGATGGACAATCTTGACAATTTCAATTTTCATCAGCTAAAGGCTCTGGAAAATATTAAGGCCCATAAACTCAGGATTGCTAAGTACTATAACCAGAAAGGGAGAGAGAAAAGATTCAATGAAGGTGACTTGGTTTGGAAAGTTATCTTGCCAATTAGAACTAAGGATAGTAAGTATGGCAAGTGGTCGCCAAACTGGGAAGGGCCTTATCGAATCACAAGATGTGTTCTTGGCAATGCATATTTCTATGAAACTTTGCAAGGAGTTGAATTTTTAGAGTAGTTAACGAGAAATATTTCAAGAGATACTATCGTAGCATCTGGGTAGATTTGTTATGATTGATCCAACATTTCCAATAGCCGATACGGAGGTATCGCCTTCAGAACAAAAATAGACGATACAGAGGTATCACCTTTAGAATAAAAATAGCCGATATATTTTGTATCACCTCTGGCACTATGGTTGGTAATGGAAGAATGATAGCCGATGCAAAGGAACATCGCCTTTAGAACAAAAACAGAGCATAAGGAAAATAGAAGATAAATCCCAAGCAAAGACAGGCGTCCATATATTACAAGCAAAAGTAAACCTGACGATGCAGGGGCAAAACAGAGTTAATTGTTTAGACGAGCCAAGTTTAGGATCACTTGCAGAAACATAAAATTACATCTATTCTAAGAAAAGCTTGTTAAGGAGGTCCTCCAAGTGCGACACCTCGACCACGGCGGTCCCCAGTGGCTGGAATTCCTCCACAAGCTCCCTGAAGTCATCCCTCGTCCTGGTGCCGACGAAGGAGGGGGGTCACCAAGTCGGGAGATCCTGTAGGCGCTCCTCCAGTGTCGCCCCACGGGCATTCATGAAGTCCACGACCACGGTGGCCGCTTCTGGGAGGGAGCCGAGTTGGCTTTCGAGCTCTGCATTAAGCAAGAAAAGATCAAAGATAGCCGATTAAGTCATGCACAAACTCGATCGACTAAGATTCAAGCAGCAAATGCAAAAGATCTAAGCGAACAAATAAGATTATATATGGACAATTAATATGGTTTTGTTGATCCAGCCGAAATGCAGGGTCAATGGATAGCAGACAAAGAGGAAAATCGCAGAAAATCTGAAGGAAGGTTGTTGACACTCCTTAAAGGATTCACTCTAAGAATGAGTCACATAAAATAATAAACTAGTGAAAGCCTGAAAGAGTGTACGGGACATTACTAACTTCACTTAACGTCAAGTTGTCATCCCCAACATGAAGCTAGCAATGTAATTATATCAGGGCACTAGATTAAGAGATATATATTTACCCACAAGTGCAAAGATAAACATACCCGTTGTAGAGCATTTCACCCAAGCTAGTCTCAGGTATCGTTATTTATATTTTAGCCTAGAGACTAACCAATTCAAGGTATGATAGTGTTGAAAGAACTTAACAGCATGTATCATGGCACACACTTATAATAAGATTGATAACACACTAACTACTATGAACAGGAACCAGGTATAGAGTAAATGATATAATAAATAATTGATAAAGGATAACAGAGATCAGATCAATCAAGGACAAACTTAGAACAGTACTGCCTAGTAAGATGATGATTAGAACAGGTATTAAAAAGGAACATTCCTAAGTTATTCTAATTACAAATCATAGCATACATTGATTAGTGCAATTATATTTGGCAATCATTGGCTAGGTCACATCATATTTATAATCAAGAGGCAACTCCATAGCTAAGGTGTTAAGCATAGTAACCCTTAAACCATGAGTTAACTGAGCCATACTGAACACTATATTCGGGAGGTGGAATACAGAGGACTCAACAGGTCTGTCACACCCGCGATCTACCACTCTATCCGGAACATAGGACGCATTCGCAGATAAATAATGTATAGGCACCATGCCTACACAGCATTTATCACCCACCTGTTGTACTTTAAGATGAGCGCTATACGAACATGAGTATAAACATAAAGATGAACTATCTATGCCAAATATATAATCAAAGCAAACTATAAGCATTATAACTAAGAATATAATCATTGATGTCTTAATCATATCAATTGTATTGCTATCGAGAACACAATAATGAACAATAAGGTGAATTAGATCATCGAGAAAAACTAAAGTACGAACTAGAACATGAACTAGAACAAGATTATGAACTAGACGATGAACTAGATGATGAACATGAACTAGAACATAAATAATGAAGAACAATGATGAACTAGAAGAGCAATTATGAAATAGATCCATAATGTTAATACAAGAGAGAAGATCTTGGGTTTACCGAGCCTTCTCGTGACTAGATCAGGAATCCAAGCGAAGCTTGCCTCCTCTAATCCTATTCTATCTACTAATCTAGGTAGATGTAGTCCTAAAGCTCCTGATTGATCTCCTTCTGGTTGGTCTAACCCTGATGAATGAATTGCCTGAAAACCTATTCTCTGTTCTCCCTGAGGGGGGGCAGAGGTCTGTTTATATAGCCTTGGGCGATGAACCGTGACCCTTGGATCAAACCGACTTAAGGTATGGTCGAGATGCATCCTGGAGGTCGGTGGAAGTAGCTTGCAGAGGACGGAGCCCAGTGGGCCCAGGGGCCGACCGGTCGGTCTGCCCTGTGGGACCGGTCGGTCCCCCAGGTCGGCCTCCTGTGGTGTTCTTCGTTGTGGTGTCTTCTTACGTCCCCTGGAGTCTTCTAGAAGTATTCCGACGTGGCGGTTACGTTATCTCCCGTCGGTTTCCTTCTATGGGAAGCTATTGATGCCAATTTCCTGGTTTAGTCCCTGCAGAATCATAACTCACCAAAACTCATGGAATATTTTCAGTTGAAACCCTAAATCTTTGTTGGTGATTATATTCTTGCCCTTTTCATATTTATTTATCTCTTAATTATGATAGTTAACTAGTGTCAACAACTCCCCCAAGCTTACCTTTTGCTAGTCCCTTAGCAAACATTTATGATAAATCAGGAACTGTTACTATGCCTTCTCATATATAAATAAAAATCTTCCTTGGTTTAGAGTTAATTATTCTGACTCCCTCATATTACCTTTAACCATGGAGCTTTTGCCTTCACCTGGATCTTTAAACAATTGAAAGATAGAACAATCAAGTTAAGCACTGTATCTCTAACTCTTTGATCCACCTTCATTCTGGAGTTTTTATATATATTTTCAAAAATAAATCTTAGAGATTCCTTTGTATGATACTATCAAATCGCTCTTTTATATTTTATGATTCCTCACTGATGCAATTTTCCTTCCTTCCATATATATATATATATCTGGAGCTTTAAGAAGTGGAAAGCATATCTTACTAAGTCAAAGTTCAAAGTTTAGGAAGAAAGATGTCATACTCATGGATCAAGACTTTAGAACATTTGAAATTTGTCATCTCTTACTGGCATATTCTAATTAGAGGAACCATGGGCTATCATTCTTTTTTTTCATACTTTTATCATAACTTTTTCCTTCTTCTTTCTCTTTTTTTTCTTTTTCTTTGAGGTAGTCGGACACTTGTCCCTTTTTATTTCCTCCTTTTATACTTTTTCATAGCCCATGCCTCTAACACAATACTACTTCGGAAGAGTGAATCTTTTAATAAAACATTCTTGATCTCTAGAGCATGATAAATTTCTCAACCATAACCAAAAACTTAGAACAAAGCAAGTAGCCTTATCTTGAAATCATATTCATGGCTCTGGGTAGGAATTCATGTTATGTCATACAGGATCTCATCATGTGTTTTTAATCTTTTCAAAATGTAAATCTCCAGAACTCTAGTATCTCTAGGAATTAGATAAACAGCAGCTCAAACCCTTTTATATCATATCTCACAATTATCTAGGTTTTTAGATCAAGCATTTGCCATCCACAGGTTTAGGTTCAGAGTTTATTCAGAACAACTTTGTCTAAAACTCAAGAAAAATTCAAGTTTAAACACTAAGTACTTAAAAAGGCCGAGCAAAAAGTTCATCATTTAATATGAGCAAAATTAGGTTCTTATCCACCTAGACATTTATTTATTATATATATCTTTATTTGGTTTTATAATAGTTATTTATCTTTTTAGGAGTTTCTATATTTATTGACCTAATCTAACTAGATTGAACTAATAGTAATAGATAAAAAGTCGTGATACTTATCGTGATAACTGAGGGTGCTCTCCCCCAAGCTGGATCTTGACTTATTCTTTTTCTCCAGAAGCTGAGTAGACCGATAATGATTTCTTGAGTTCTTCTCCTCTTCTCTTCTTGCTGAATTCAAAGATAGACAACACAACTAGTGGAACTTGATTAAGCGTTAGTGATAAATATTCCTCCATATGTCCAGTTGTCTTAAAACTCTTAAGATCATTTATGTTCTTTCTTTCCACTAAGCGGAGTTTCAGCAGTGTTTTTATAATGTCTCTTTTTAGGTTTAATGGTGAGCCTTCATGTGCCCACATATTTAAGGCTTTTTCTTTTTAAGGTGAGCCTTCATGTACTCACATATTTTTGGTTTTTTTCAATTTATTTATGAAAAACTTAAAAGGATAGAGATACTTGCGTGGATACATGGGGTGCCTTCCCCCAAGCTAAATGTTGACGTAGTCACATTGTAATGTAGCAGACTAGCAGTGAACATGTCCTTCCTCCATTGGAGCTTTGATTGATGTTGAAGTTGTTGGGACAGTGCTCAAACAGTGGATGGAGCATTTACTTGTTCGTCAGCTTTTCTTGATCTTTCAAATCCTGTGAGACTCAAATAGACAGCAAAACTTGTGGAACAGATTAAGTATTAGTGGTTGGCCTACTCAAGCCTTAGGTGTCTAGAATTTCAGTAAGATCTCTTTTTTTTCTTAATGTCTTATTTTTAATTTTATGATGCAAGGGAAAAATATAACGGGATGAAATGCAGAAGTAAATATAAAAATGTATATCTATTATTTTTATGCCTCCACGGAAAGTATACTACTCTCATGGGGCTTAGAATTTCTATATTTTTATTTTGTTTTCTGATGCAAAATGCTTAAGAAGTAAATATGATGTTAATAGTAAATGATCATGCTTTATCTAATTATGCAATGATTAATACTAATGATTTATGGATAACTACCGAATTACCTTCCGGCGACGATTCAATATTTTATAGTCTATCGAGCAAGACTCTTTGTACGCTCTTTTATTCTTCCTTAGGTGCATCAGCAGATCCTGAGAAGGACCTCGATGATTGCACGTCAGTAGAACTCTCTTTCTTCCTCCACACTTGCTTGACTGGTGGACTTGTCTCTTTTACTTCTTCGTCCTTCGTTTCCTCCAATGGGATATCTTCACTTCTGGTGACTTCTCCTTCATAGTCAGCCCATCCATCCTTGATTTGTCGTCTTTTGTTGTGTTGGGATGTGCGGCGTCTCCTCCTTGAGTGATTCTTCTTTGCCTGTACATTAGTGGCATAACTATTGAAGTAACAGTGTACCTTTTCTCTGAAGAACTGGAAGTGGATCTCTCTAGATCTCATGTAGATGATGGCGCCAGTGGTGTTGAGGAAGGGTCTTCCTAGGATGATGTGAACGTCATCTTCTTTTCCCATGTCTAGTACGAAGAAGTCAGTGGGAACATAGTGGTCTTTAATTTGGATCATTACGTCCTTCACTACTCCCTCCGGAAATCGATAAGTTTGGTCCGCCATCTGCAGCTGCACATATGTCGAATACATAGGTCTATTTTTATATAAATGCTCATACGTTACCTTAGACATTATATTGACACTTGAGCCGATGTCGCAGAACGTCTTATGGAATGTACTTCCTTCGATCTTGCAATCGATGGTGGGTACACCTGGGTCATCTCTCTTAGCGAGGAATGGTGATGCGAGAAGGTGGTCGTATTCTGTTTGAACAGAATTGACCATCCACACTGTGTCTTGATGTGGTTGTGTAGTCTTGTTCTTCCTTCGTCTGTTTCTATTCTTCTTCTTTGATGATATGATGTTTGCATCCTCGTAGGGCATCTGAGGGTGGACTTTGGTAGTGAGTGTACGATTCTTGAAGCTGAATCTCTCTTTGTTGCCTGTGATTGTGAAACAGATCTTGGCGCTGTCCGTGTAGATGATAGCTTTGGTTGAACTTAGGAACGGGCGTCCAAGAATGATGGGTGCTCTTTTGTCTCCACCTGTTTCAACGATCATAAAGTCTGCACATACGTACGAGCGTCCTACTCGTATACAGATGTCTTCTAGAATTCCTAATGGGTAGCACAGTGTCTGATCTGCAAGCTGCAAACACATGGTTGTATACAATAGAGGTGATCCATGTATTTGTTCATATATTACCCTTGGCATAATGTTGACGCTTGCTCCAAGGTCACAGACTGCTTCTTCAAAATTGTGAGGTCCAATATGAATTGGAATCACAGGTCTTCCTGGATCTCCTTTCTTTGGGGCAATAGAGTCATCCATCCATTCCCTCGAAGGTCTAGGTATGAGGTATCCTGCATCAAAGATGTCTACAAGGTTTGCAGTTTCTAGTTCTTTTGGACTTCCTGGAATCTTACCGTTTTCAGTCATAGGGACTGAAGCTGCTAACTGAGATAACTGAGATTCTATCATCTTATTAAAGCTATGCTGATTCTTTATGGCAGAAGTAAAACTATCCATTCTAGTATTAATATTTTCAAGTAGTTTATCATTGGAAGCTATCTTCTTAGACATATTATCAATAATTTTATTTTGATTAGATATCATCTCTCTCAAAGGTGGTTGATTAAAAGTATTACCTTGGTAATTACCTGAGTAGTTACCTGAGTAATTAGGCCTTGATTGCTGGTTCCATCCTTGAGCTTGTTGAGGACGATAATTGGTGTTGTTGTTGATATACTTTGCATCCTCTTGAATCTCAGGGCAGTTGCTCCCTGAATGACCAGTGCCTCCACACTCTTCACATGTCATGTGAGATTCATAGATTTGCTTGACGTCTTCTCTCTTGGGAGTGCGTTCATCAATCTTCTTCATAAGTAGGTCAAGTTTAGCAGACAACATGTCTACTTCCTTTAGTTGATGTATTCCTCCCCTCTTGCGTGGCTGAGAGCGTTCCTCATTCCATCCTTGGTTCGAGGCCATCTTCTCTATGAGTGTAGTTGCATTGTTGATTGTGAGTGATAAGAATGATCCTCCAGCAGCGGCATCTACATTCTCACGGGTACTCGAAGTGAGCCCGTGATAAAAGGTCTGCATAAGTAGCCAATTCTCCATCCCATGGTGAGGGCATTCTGATATGTAATCTTGAAAGTGTTCCCAAGCTTCTGGGATTGATTCTTCATGTTGTTGTTGGAAAGTTGAAATCTTGGCACGGAGGGCATTCATCTTGCCCACTGGAAAGAACATTGCTAGGAAGGCGGTTGAACAGATCGCCCACGAGGTGTTTTTGTCTTTGTTGGCATAGAACCATTGTTTTGCTTTTCCCAAGAGTGAGAATGGGAACAAGCGAAGTAGAATGGCGTCCCTCTCGACTCCTCTAATGGTGAAAGTGCTGCAAATCTCCAGAAAGTGTTGGAGATGAGCGCTTGCGTCTTCTTGTGCCTTTCCGCAAAACTGATTAGCTTGCACCATGTTGATCAAGGCTGGCTTGAGTTCAAATCCGTTGTCCCCTACATTGACTGTTGGTCCAGTTCTAATGTTGGCAGTGGTTGGTGCAGAGAACTCGCGGAGTGTCTTGTCGGCCATACTGTCTAACACTGGTGTCAGGCTTCTTCTTATCGGGCTAACTTCTGGTAGTGGTGCTGAGGGCCTCTTGAGTTTGTGTCTAGTTTTCCTTAGTAAAGCTTCGGGATCCTCAGTGTAGTTGTTCGGAAGTTGGAAACCAGTCATACATCACCCTGCATAAAATAATAAAGATAAACAAAGCCAGGGTAAGTCTGTAAAAAGTAAATAATTAGTGCATTATCACATGTGTGTAAATAAAATGATATGTTCTAGCTACCGTTTTAAATGCTGCTAATGCAATGTCCTTTCAGTGTTCATAAAGATTATAATGAAAAACCCTAGGTACTATCCCTAATTGAATTGATGTGTTCCTCGGCAACGGCGCCAGAAATGCTTGTTGACACTCCTTAATGGATTCCCTCTAAGAATGAGTCACATAAAATAATAAACTAGTGAAAACCTGAAACAGTGTACGGGACATTACTAACTTCACTTAACGTCAAGTTGTCATCCCCAACATGAAGCTAGCAATGTAATTATATCAGGGCACTAGATTAAGAGATATATATTTACCCGCAAGCACACAGATAAACATACCCGTTGTAGAGCATTTCACCCAAGCTAGTCTTAGGTATCGTTATTTATATTTTAGCCTAGAGACTAATCAATTCAAGGTATGATAGTGTTGAAAGAACTTAACAGCATGTATCATGGCACACACTTATAATAAGACTGATAACACACTAACTACTATGAACAGGAACCAGGTACAGAGTAAATGATATAATAAATAATTGATAAAGGATAACAGAGATCAGATCAATCAAGGATAAACTTAGAACAGTACTGCCTAGCAAGATGATGATTAGAACAGGTATTAAAAAGGAACATTCCTTAGTTATTCTAATTACAAATCATAGCATACATTGATTAGTGCAATTATATTTGGCAATCATTGGCTAGGTCACATCATATTTATAATCAAGAGGCAACTCCATAGCTAAGGTGTTTAGCATAGTAACCCTTAAACCATGAGTTAACTGAGCCATACTGAACACTATATTCGGGAGGTGGAATACAGAGGACTCAACAGGTCTGTCACACCCGCGATCTACCACTCTATCCGGAACATAGGACGCATTCGCAGATAAATAATGTATAGGCACCACGCCTACACAGCATTTATCACCCATCCGTTGTACTTTAAGATGAGCGCTATACGAACATGAGTATAAACATAAAGATGAACTATCTATGCCAAATATATAATCAAAGCAAACTATAAGCATTATAACTAAGAATATAATCATTGATGTCTTAATCATATCAATTGTATTGCTATCGAGAACACAATAATGAACAATAAGGTGAATTAGATCATCGAGAAGAACTAAAGTACGAACTAGAACATGAACTAGAACAAGATTATGAACTAGATGATGAACATGAACTAGACGATGAACTAGAACATAAATAATGAAGAACAATGATGAACTAGAAGGGCAATTATGAAATAGATCCATAATGTTAATACAAGAGAGAAGATCTTGGGTTTACCGAGCCTTCTCGTGACTAGATCAGGAATCCAAGCGAAGCTTGCCTCCTCTAATCCTATTCTATCTACTAATCTAGGTAGATGTAGTCCTAAAGCTCCTGATTGATCTCCTTATGGTTGGTCTAACCCTGATGAATGAATTGCCTGAAAACCTATTCTCTGTTCTCCCTGAGGGGGGGGGCAGAGGTCTATTTATATAGCCTTGGGCGATGAACCGCGACCCTTGGATCAAACCGACTTGAGGTATGGTCAAGATGCATCCTGGAGGTCGGTGGAAGTAGCTTGCAGAGGACGGAGCCCAGTGGGCCCAGGGGCCGACCGGTCGGTCTGCCCTGTGGGACCGATCGGTCCCACAGGTCGGCCTCCTGTGGTGTCCTTCGTTGTGGTGTCTTCTTACGTCCACTGGAGTCTTCTAGAAGTATCCCGACGTGGCAGTTATGTTATCTCCCGTCGGTTTCCTTCTATGGGAAGCTATTGATGCTGATTTCCTGGTTTAGTCCCTGCAGAATCATAACTCACCAAAACTCATGGAATATTGTCAGTTGAAACCCTAAATCTTTGTTGGTGAATATATTCTTGCCCTTTTCATATTTATTTATCTCTTAATTATGATAGTTAACTAGTGTCAACAAAGGTATACCAGCCACCTCCAGGTGTTCCATAGTGCTGTCGAGGCGCGCACGAACCACCACCAACTCCTTTTCCAGGAGGCGCCTTGTGCTGGAGTATTCGCGGATGAAGCGCCAAGCATCTTCATCCAGCGCCAAAGTGCGCTCTTCCAGGGCTCGGTTGTTTGGGCCCTGATCTTTGGCCTGAGGAGGAGAGCTATGGAAGATAAGAAAGTTAGGGTTTTTCTCAGGGAAGTAACTGACCTTGATCCAAGAAGTGAAATGACGAGAAGAGGTAGTCACTCAAAGAGGCAACGGTGGATCGGCGGGGGCTCGTTGCTAGACGCTTCATCTGCAGGGCGCTTGCCACAGGCCGCCATGAATGTGCTTTGAGGTGTTACCGTTTGAAGAAAGAGGGTGGTTTGGAGAAGAGCAGGAGTCGGAGAATGCGGTGAATGTGTGTTGACACCTAATGTGGCAAACGGGTAAACCGCAAGCGTACGGTTGTCAATGTAGCCTTCAACGGGAGTATTCCAGGTATCGTATTTTCCACGGGGAACGTGAAGTGAGCTAACTAGAATCAAGGTCGTCCTATGATGAGATAGAAGAGCCTATGAAAGCTCGGTAGAGAGGATCTCTATAATATCCTATGTCTGTTATAGCAAAAAGATATATGCGGCATTCTCCACCCTTGCTCACTGGGCGCGACAGTTGCAGCTGAAGCCCGTGCAAGCAGCCCAACTCCCTTACTCAGCCCTACTTTTTAAGAACTTGCCTATAAACATGTGGTGGACTCCAGAGACCAGATTCGGGGCTGTCTCCACCCGCTGGCTACCACTATCTATCTGTGCGACAAGCAACATATACTAGTAAGATATAGCCTAAACACCGCGTTTACGCCAACCTTACTACTCTAACCCGGATCCTAAGGCTAAAGCACTCTACGAATAGAACAGCATACCCATGAAACACAAGTATATAACTTAATGCTAAACCAGATATTGAATATTAAAGAAGATCTCGAATGTTTACTTACAAAGAAGAGCGCATCCGCTGAGGTACACCGCGGAGGAGACTCCCGACAGGCCCGGGACTTCCTCCAGACGACTCCCTCACTATCTCCTCACTCGCATAGCACTCCGCCAGAGCTTCGCTAATGCTTCTCAATTGTAGCTAACTCTACTATGTCATAAATGAGTGTCACACCCCGAAATTTGCATTTCATAAATTAGAGTTAAAATGATTTATTTATGAATTTTTGTGCTCATAAAATATAGGTAAATAAAAATTTTCTCTAAATTAGAATTTATCCTAGGGTTTAGCAACGTGTTTGTGCATTCATGTTCGCATTTGAGTTTTTGTGATGTGTGGTTTTTGTTAAAATTCAATTTGAGCTCAAAATGGTTTTAAAACAATTTTAAAACAAATTTCTTGAAAGGGTTTGAAAATAAAGACATTTTTGTTCTTCAAAAAGTTTGGAAAAGTGAAAGCTTCAAAACTTTCTATTTCTCCTAAAGATCCAAATCAAAGGTTTGAAACCAAAAGTTCAAAAGAATTGAAAATGGTTTGAAAATGGTTTGAAAAAAGTTTAGAGATAAAAAGAAAAGGCAAATGTTTTTCCCCTCTCTTCATCTTGGCTTTCAGCCCAGTCCATTTCGTGGCTCGTTTCCTTCTCCCCTCCCCTCTTGCCCGCCTAACCCACACTGGCCCAGCCGGCTCCCACCTCTCCCTCCTTTCTCCCGCAACAGGCCGGCCATCTCTTCCATTCGCGCGGCCCAGACATTCTGGCCCAGCTCTGCTGATGCACCGCGCGCGCGCATACTCTCTCCCTCTCTCACTGACTGCTTTGGCCCACTCGTCAGCCGCTCCGCCTGCGCGCTGCTCACCCTTCTCTCTCGCTGACACCGCAGGGCCACATGTCGGCTTCGTCCCCCTCCCGTATCCATGGCGGACACTGCTTTCCAACCGTGAGTCCGCCCCCTCTACGCCTAGTTCCTGCCTTTCCGGTCACGCCTGAGCCCCTATATAACTCGCCGCCACCCGTCGCCGCTCCTTTTCCTGCAAACCCGAGCCCTCGTGCCCTAATTGCCCTAGCTGATAAGCACCGAGTCTTGCCGAGATCCCGCTGTCGTCGAACTTGGTTTCCATCGTTCCATCGCCGTCGTTAAAGCATCCTTGAGCTTCCGGTGTGTCTGCTGAGGCCGTCTCCTCTCTTTTCTCTCTTGGTTTTCCTTTGAACGATGCTCTAATTGCTCGCCGTCGCTTGCAGAACTACCGCCGCCGCTGAATCTAGTCATGCGCCTCTACTGAGTCGTCCCTATCGACCTCGTCGTGTCTGGTGAGACCCCCTCGAGTTTCTGGTTCGATTGGTACCTTTCCCGTAGTCTCTACTGCCTCCTAGCCATTCTCGAAGCAGGCGCCACCGCTCTCCGGCGATGGCGCCGCCGCGAACCACCGCCTCTGCTCCAGCTCTGGCAAAGCAGCGCCTCTCTGCCCTCCCCTTCTAATCTCCGTCATCCGTTCCCGATCCAACGCCTCAGATCGCTTCTTACCCCCTTCGCGGCCAATGTTGCAAAAGAGGCCCCTAGGTTTTTATGTCTCAACCTGCTGTCCAACTGGCACTATTCCATGTGTCTTGGAAAACTTTCATACAAGTCCATGCGTTTCTGTTCAATCGAGGCGCAGTCCAACCGATTATCAATTCTGTTTTATTTATTTAAATTTGCAAAATCAGATTTGCTTTATTTATGAAACTGCCACTGCTTTCAAAAGCCTATAACTTCTTTGTTTTAACTCCGTTTTGATCCGTTCAACTTGCGTTAGATTCATTTTGAAAATTTCTTTCTAATCATATAACTTTCAGTACTATTTTCTGTAATTAAAATTTGAGTTAAATCTAATCTAGTAATTAGTGTCTTTAATCTTGTTTAATTCATATCTTTTCCGTTATAACTCCGTTTAGCGTGATCTTCGCGTTTGTGTGACCATAGTGAATCGTAGATTTGTTTTCTAAACTCTTTATCTTGTTTTCTTATGATTGATGTACTATTCTAATTATAGGCTTTGTTTTGCTTTGCATGATTGGTATTGGATGCTTGTGTGATGTTCTGTGATCGTATGTCCAGTCGGTGAGATATAAGTTGGTGGTCAAGAAGAAGAAGTCTGTGATCTAGAGATCATGATCAAGAGTCAACCTTTGGAAGTGTACAAGTCAACAGAAGAAGGATCTTGAGTTAAGGCAAGTATAGCAATCGAGTTTTCTTTTCGCAATCATGATCATGTTACTTAATTAATGTATGCATCGAATGATAAAAATGACTTATTAGAATCTTAAGAAATTATCTATACGAGCACCTTCGGGATTTACAGTGCAACTGATGGGGGTTATATGGCTCTGGCTTTGGCTAAGTATAAGGACCTTTTCTAGCTTGTTAGTGGACACCTGTATTGGCGCGTTAGGACTTGCCGAGACGGGTATAGTGCGGCTTCTGTCCACGTGTGTATAGGCTGCGTGTTATTGTGCCACCTGAAAGGAGGGCTCTACATCCCCTTGCCTTAAGACCTAGCGGCCCTAACTTGTTAGACGAACCTTTGAAAGGCTTCATCGTGAACCCTGCCGACTTTCCTTGGAAGTGAGTTAAGAGGCTGATCACCTCGGGCGAAAGGGCAATTCACGTCTCACAGGGAAAGTGTACACCTTTGCGCAAAGTTTATTAAACTGATATATCAGCCTTGCTCAAGGACACGAGCGGCCTTGAAGACTTTTACATTAAGATTATGACTTTTGTTGGTTAACATGTTCATTATTTACCATTTTATGCTATTCATTATTTATGTTACATTGATCATGAAACTTGAGATCTATATCACTTGTTGCTATACTTGTGGAGTTCAACATGGACTCACTCTTGCTTTTCCCCACACCTCGGAGAGTTAAGCTTTGGAGAAGCTTAGGCTTGTGGTCAACCAGTCAGTTGTTCCCTGTGAAGTTGGTGTCTCCATCCGAATATCAGAGTGTCTTTCCGCTGTCTGCTCTTTAAGGTTAAGTTCTTTGTGTTTATACGTTATATATGAGCGTTGTCTTTCGATATTACCCTTTATTTGTAGCTATATGTGAGATTTGACTTCCTGGGCTCACATATGGTGTATACCTGGTTTTGTTCTTAAAACCGGGTGTGACAATGAGAGAGGGGGTAAGGGGGGTATTTATAGGTGGAGGTGGAGTAGGGGCTACTCCACTGCCATGTCATCGATCTGTGTGATCCCCTCTCTCCACCGTTGGATTGTAACAAACTTCAAATGAATGGCCACCGCGCTTTGGAGGTTGATTCACCGTGAAGGAAGGTAGCTTCTCCATGAAGGAACCTTGGGAGGTTCATCCATAGGTCGGGCGACCCATAGGAGGGTCGGGCGACCCCCCCTCTGACAGGTGGGACCTCCCATGGTGTGTGCAAATGTTGTCCCCACTTGTCATTTGGTGTTTGTCACGTTGAAATGTGTCTTGATCACTTTGGATGCTTTGTTGTGGGCCCATTGATCCATGTGACTTCCATTTCCACCGTTGAAAGAAAGCACAAGTGTGACCCAAGGGTGGAAATGTGCTCTAGGAGGCTTCTTACGGATCATGCCACTTGGGCAAACCCTGGTGGGGTCATAGGGGGTCGGGCGACCCCCTTATGTAGGGCCCACCAGATATCTTTGACACATTTTTTCACTTTGGAGCTTAGTATGGAAGATGCTACATGGTAGAGCCCTGGTCGGGCCACAAGGGGGTCGGCCGACCCCCTTATGTGGGTCCCACCAACTCTCTTTGCCATTTTCCTTCATTATCTGCATAAACACACTTCCATATACAAGTGGAGCTGGTTATTGATAAAATGTGTTCATGTCATGTCTTTATTCCTTGAAACTGACCTTGTTGACGGGGTTTTGAACATGTTATGTTGGGTAATATTCCACCGTCAACAAGAATCCCCCACACTTAGCTCTTTGCTCGTCCTCGAGTAAAGGTTAAGAGTAACAGAGACTATGGCTATAACAGTCTCTAAGATAATCAGCAACTTTAAGCATCATTCAAGACACACTCTACACAGGTGGGATATGTGGCATTGTCTAACATATATCCTTTAGATATTGTAAGATGGAACAACTTATGGAGAAGTCATCTTTCCTATTCCACATCTTAGTGACTTGGAGTTTTTAAGTTTTCACAAAAAAAGCATAGTTCACTTATACTCCTCATATGGTACTCTCAAATCGCTCAATGGTGTATGATTCCTTACCATGGCATAACATTATTTACATTCTTTTATCTTATCCTACTTCAAAAAGGCTTATGTAGAGCTTAGGTAGGGATAAACATGATAGCATACTTGTATTGCATATATTGTAAAGTCAAAACAAGGATCCAAGGAAAAAAATGTCATAATCCTAGATCAAGATGTGCATGTGTGTGAAACATGGTGTGTATGACATATGATACTCCTTTAGTGATATGATCTCTCTCTATTACTTATTTTGAGACATGGCTATCATAACTCTTTTTATTCATGAGCTCTAACATGCTCATCTTTTTTTATATACTCTGGACCTTCATGTGTCCAAAATTTTTTTCTTTTTTTTTTACTTTTGCATAGCCTATGTCTCTTCTACAAATTCAAACTAGAGAGATCATTCTTTTAAAACATGGAGTATTTAATTGTGGAAATGAAAGGCATGTTTTTGCGCACTTCTAGTGTAGAAGTGGCGTGTATAGGTGGAGTGTACGTGATCTTGATCTTGGGAGCATGATAAATCTCTCAACAAGGGTCAACAAGGTTTGACTAAACTCAAAGTAATAACAAGTAGCATAACATAGTTTTGAATATGTAAGGACTTTATATTTGGCTTTGGTAGGAATTTTCTCTCCATTGAGGAATATGTGACACTATGGTTTTATGACATTTTTATCAGCAACAAAATCTCCAAGAACCTTGAATAGAAAAGGTAGGATTCCTAAGCCAGAGCTATATCACATTTCACAATACCTTAGTCAATATGATTTTCCTATCAAGATATTTCTCCCACAAGCATAGGCATGTACAAGAAATAAACTTTAGGAAGCTTTTATCTCAAAGATGTTATAACATGTAACTTTTCAAGATTAAGTTGTATTGCGATGCGAGTCTTCTCTTTTATTCAAAATGCAATAAGAAATTAAAATATAACCGAAGAGGGTAAGCGTGGCAAACCTGTGGTAGTTTTGTAATACCAATGTTGTGACTGACCAGTGGGACTAGGGGTCCATGATGGGGTCGGCCGACCCCACCATGGGGCTTCTGCCGACTTTGGTGTGTGCCATCGATCTCCCATCTTCTAACAGTTTGTTTTGCATTTGTGGTTTTTGACGTTGTGTTCATTTGGACGTCGCCCGATGTCAAAATGTAGCTGTTGAGGTTCAATTTTTTTGGGCAGCATCTCCTTGCCGTGTCAAACTCTGTTCTACACTTGGTTTTGAAAAATTGATGGAGTTGGGGGTCGGGCGACCCCCACACTTAGTCTCGACAAAAGCCTAAAACTTGACACAGTGGCAAAGATCAAATGCATGGGTTCTGCGGTGGAAAAACACCAGCAGAACCTAAAAGACTTTTATTCAAATTCAAATTTTTCTAGGCACAAGTTACAATAGATGGAATTCAAAGGAAATAAAGATTATTCCTATTTATTCTAACTAGAACTAATCTAAGGAGAGGGGGATACAAAAGATCGTTCCTCCCTATCCCTTCTGCGAAGCGCATTAACTTTGCATTCGTACTAATGCGAAGTGAGCGGAAGTTATCCTCTAGTTCTAAGTGTGCCATCCTCTCTTCCGCGGCGCGCTCTTCTAATTCTTGATTGCTCTTCCTAAGTTTGGCTACTACTTTCAGGAGCCTCTCATGTTCACTCTTTGAAGACTGGTCTTCATCTTCAAAGCGACCGGGCGGCCCATTGATAGATGGCGGGTCACTGGTTCGCCGGATGGTTTTCTGGGCCGAGATTGATTCTCGGGACTCCAACAGCGCCCTCCGCTCACTGGAGGTGATCGGGGGTACGAACACCTTGCCACGTCCCGGACCACCGCCAATGATCTTGCGATCCTTCATCCGCGTGGGTGTCAACGGTGTGTACGAGGTGGTGTTTTCTGTTGTACTCGACACGTGAATGACGTCTTCAACGGCACCTTTCTTTGGCGCCAACTGCCCCATCGTGGGTCTTTTTGGCGTGACAGCTCGGGACGAAGTCTTCGACAGGCTCTTCCGTGGGGACAGAGGTCGTGCCGTGGCGCGGGAGCGCTCGGGGGTCAGGGCACAAGTCGGCCGACCCCTAGATGGGTCGCCTGACCCCCTGGCGACCCCTGGGTGATCTCCCGATGGTGGCAGCGACGCCAGTGGCTTGATGTCGAGCACATCGACGGCCATAAGGGTCATTAGTTGATCTGGATTGGTGTTGGACGAACACTCATTGAATGGGATCATGGGCATCTTGCCGGGATTTCTGGTTGGGGCCATGGGGATCTCACTTGTGAGGTGGAATGACACAAAAAGGAGAAGAGAGGGCTGATGGTGTTGAATGAAATGAATGGGAGGAGGAAGAAGAAGTGGAGGTCAGGATAAAAAGAGGTGTGCCAACGTTCACAAGCCCTGTTTTTCGCATGGATTGCGATCAGGCGAGAAGTGACCGTTTGTGCACGTTTGGGCTGAGCCGTTGGGCTCCCCCTTGCCGTCGCCCGACCCCAAGGTGCGGGCTTCGGGTGCAACCGACCATGTGCCATTGATCTAACTCCCTCCTACTGGTCATTTGCAAAAATTGGGGGCGTTTGGATCCTAAAAGGCGTCGCCCGACCCCTTTATGTGGGGTTTGGGGCCCAAAATTTTGGAGCAAACTCCCCAAGGGAAGAAGACTATGGGGCTAGGCTTAGAACAGAAGTTTGAACGAGAAAGGCAAGATGCATAGTTTTAGCTTCGGTTAGTCAGTATGGAAAATGAATTCTACCATATCAATTTCTTGTTCTATGGGTTCATGTTCATGAAAAACTTTAAGCCGTTGACCATTTACCTTAAATATGTTGCCGTCGTCGCTTTGGAGTGTTACTGCCCCATGTGTGGCAGCGTTGACGACGAGGTATGGTCCATCGCACTTGCTTTTTAATTTCCCGTGGCCGAATAACTTAACCCTAGAGTTGAAAAGGAGCACTTTTTGTCCAGGGTGGAATTACTTATGTTTAATTCTTTTATCGTGCCACCTCTTGGTTCTTTCCTTGTAGATTCTAGAGTTATGACAAGCTCTCTCTCTCCATTCCTCTAGTTCGGATATCTGCATTTTTCTATGGGTTCCTGCAGGTTTTAGATCCATGTTCCATTTTTTGATGGCCCAGTATGCTCTGAATTCTAGTTCTACGGGCAAATGGCAGGTTTTTCCATAGACAAGTTGGTAAGGTGACATACCAATTGGGGTTTTGTATGCAGTTCGATATGCCATAGTGCATCAGGTAATTTATCCTTCCAACTTGTTCCCATCTCATCGACGGTCTTTTGCAGAATGTTTTTGATTTGCTTGTTAGATGTTTCTGCTTGGCCACTTGTCTGGAGGTGATAGGGGGTTCCAACACTATGTTTTATTCCTAAATCATTTAAGGATTTTCGGAACCTGTTGTCAATAAAATGTGACCCTCCATCACTTATCACCATTCTTGGAGTGCCAAATCTTGGGAGAATGACTTCTTGGAACATTCTGCGGGAGGCTGCGGAGTCTGCTGATTTGCATGGCAAGGCCTCTACCCATTTGGACACATAGTCTACCGCCACTAAGATGTATTCACAACCCTTCGATTTAGGGAAAGGTCCCACAAAATCGATACCCCATACGTCGAAAAGTTCGACTTGCAGATTGTTTGTGAGTGGCATCACGTCTCGGGTATGATGTTTCCATGTTTTTGACATCTTGGGCATTTTTTTACATAGTCTTGAGTATCGTTATACATGGTTGGCCAGTAGAAACCACTTTGCCAAATCTTAGCATGGGTTCTAAATGCTGCGTAATGGCCTCCATATTCTGCCCCATGATATCTTTCCATGATTTTAAGCGCGTCTCTCATAGGTACACATCTCCTTAGCATACCGTCGCTACAAACCCGGTAAAGGTATGGTTCCTCCCAGAGGTGGACTTTACTGTCTTTTATTAGTTTCTTTTTGTCTACCCCTGGCGGTACATGCCCTGCCACTATAAAGTTGACGATGTTTGAGTACCATGGGTTGGAGTCTGTGACTTTGAGGAGTGTGTGACACCCTAGTGTCAAGTACTGCATTAGGAACTGCATTTAGCTACTAAAACGCATAGTAATGCATTGCATCATTTCATGTGCATAAGTATGCTTGTTGCCTTTTGTTTATTTATCTGGATTTTGGATTTCTGTTGGACTTAATGGTGAAAGTAGATTTCTGTTTTGGCAAATAGCTTTATAAAATAGATAATATTGAGTAGGGTGCTTTTCATGTTGGTATTTTGACCAAAATAGTTTATCAACTAAAAATAAGGCAAGCAAAATATTTTATGTTTCAAAATTGGTTTTATTTCTGTGGAGGTTTTAAAATTGCTTTTCAGCAAAAATGTTCTATATGAAAGTTGTAGAGAAATATATTTTGAGCAACTTTTATTTTTGGCTCAAAGCCTAGTTTGGAGTTTCTGAAACTGTTTTTGAGTGGTCAAAGTTTGAAAGATTTTCGGAAAAAGAAAAAGGAAAAAAAAGAATTTTTCCCGCTCCCTCACTTACAGCCCAGTTGGCCTTTCGGCCCAGCTCAGCCCGCGCCCACGCGCCGCGTGCGCCGCGCGCTGCCGCCGCTGACACGCCGCGCTGTACGCCGGCCGCAAGCGCCGCGTGGCCGGCGATCTCTACGAAAAATCTCGCGCGGCCACTCCCTCTCCGATCCTTCTCCACCCGATCACGCCACGATCGGCTTCGCCCACTCCCGCTCCGCCTCGCCTGTCGCGCCACCTCGCCGCTCGCGCCGCTCGCTGCAAGACGTCGCGTCGCCGTGGCACCCGCCACGACCGCGCATCGCCGCCGGCCGAGCAAACCCGAGCGCTCTGCGCCCCTCTCCCTCTCACTCATCATTCGCACGAACCGCATCCCAGCTCTCCCTTCTCTCCCGCAAACGAACGAGAGTCGAGCGCTTTCCCGTTCGCCACCGTTCGTCACCGCCACCTCCCTCGTCGTTCCGACCTCACCTGGCCACCACCATCCAATCCCTCTCGCCAGCCTCTTCGCCTTCGCCGTGCACACGCCATGCGCGCGTCATCTTCCCCAGCCAAGCTCCACTGTCGCCGGAGGACGAGGTGCCCCTTTCGGTCCCCGTTCGCCGCCGACAAGAGCTCGTGCCCATTCCGCACCAACCCGAGCTTCGCCACCCCTCTCCTTCACCGTCGAGCTTCATCAGGCCAAGGCTAGGTGAGAACACTAGTTCGTGAGCTCTCTACCGCCCCATAGTTCTCCCTCCACCTCCGACCGAGCGCCATGGGCGCCGCCATGGCCGTGCACGTGGTCGAGCTCCATCGGAGCTTCACCGGCCAAACCAAGCCCTCCAATAGCCTCCCAAGGGTTTACTTGTTCTCCCCCTTCCATCAATTTCACCGGCGACCACCGAAAACGGTCAAGCCGAGCACCGCCGCCGCCGCCGTCCGCCACGGCTCGTCGCCAGCGAGCTCCGGCCATGCGCTAGCCAAACCAACCCCACCTCTCGGTCCGCCTCGTCAAGGGGAGCACGTTGAGACTCGTCTCGCCGCCGGCAACCCCATCGGCGGCGAGCAATCGCCGGTCAACCCCCGTCCCCTGTCCGGCTTTCACTGACCAGTGGACCCCGTTGACCACGCGACCCCACACATCAGCCACCCAGGGCCTATGGACCGGGTCTATGCAAGTTGAGCCGGGAGATTCAAATGATTTTTCTTTTTGTTTCATTTTCCGGAAACACTTGTTATTTTGGTGTAGCTGGATTTAAAAGTCCAAATGAAGTGCTTTTAGTTTTGTTAGCTTGTTTCTGAGTAGATCTATCATAGAAAAATATGAAAGTATTTTTGGTATAAGTTTATTTTATTGTTTTTATTTAATTCAATTTATGTGCTTTTGTTTAGATAAATGGAAATAGGTTTTTTTTGGTTGAGTTAAATCATGGGAAAATTTGTGTAGGTTTCTTATGATGTTATGTATCTGTGAAAAATATATAAGGCACTATTTATGTGTAAAAAGTTTATGTTATTGTTTAAAGTCTTGTTTAGCTTATTTCTTGGAAATAGTGTTAAGGTGTTTTAGGTGTCAAAGTAAAATGTGAAAAAAAAATTACAGTCTCTGTATGTCATGTTCAGGCTAAGAAAAATGTTAAGCATGAGCTATTGTATGGAAAAATCTGAAGTTGCTTTGTAAATGTACTTTTCTGTGTTTTCCTTTGGAAATTCATGTAAGGAATAATATAATGTTTCTGTTCATGGAACTTCCTTGGTAAATATGAAATGTGAATTAGAATCTAGGAAAAATATGAAAATGAGTTTAACACCCTTTTACAGTAGGGTTGTAGTTCAAATGGTTTAATTTAGAGTAGATTTGTTTATTTTTGTGTAGGCTAGTATATTTATGATCTGACAGTAAATTTTCTACAGTAGAATGTCTATGAGTAGGCAAAGCTAGGAAAATTATGAAATCTGCTGTTTGACACAATTTGTGAGAAAAGTTAGTTCAAAGCACCAATTGAGCAGTTTAATTGTTATTTTTATATCTGCAGTTCTGTATTTTATTTCTGGCTGAAAATTGTTCAGTGAAGTCCAGCAGGTGTTAATTGCCTTCTGGAATTTTTGTGGATTTTTCTGAGTTCAGAAAAATGCACTTGCAGTTCAAACCTGAATTTTTTTTGAATTTCTAAATAATAAATAGGTAAATTAATGGATTTTGTTTTATGAAAAAAATAAGTATTTACCTCAATGTCAAAAGTGGTTCAACAAGTTGGTTTTGTTGGTTTGCAAGAAATGTTACTTTTCTTACCGCCGCATCTCGCACCACGTATTATTTATTCATCATTTTCAACCTCATTGCAATAGGATCGACAGTTCAGGATGAAGACCAGGAGCAGGAGACAAACGCCGAGCAGGAGATCCCGGAACTACATCAAGCCGAGGATGTCGACCCCGCGCAAGACACTAACCTGCCTGAGTGCCCCTCCCACGAGGCCTCAGTCTTCTCTCATGGCAAGCCCCGGAGCATATTAAGCCTCCTATCTTTTGCAATTAAAATTACTTGAGTCCTTTTATATTGTGATGCATTAGGTTTAGGAGTTAGAATGAATCCTACTTGTTGCATTACCATTCCTTGGTTATTGATTAATATCTACCTTGTTATCCTGTTATTTATTTACAATGTAGAATTGCTTAGCCTGCTTAATAAAAGTAGTAGTTAAGGATGTTTCTGTAATACCCTGATGGGTAGTTACCGGATCACGGTTGGCTATATTTGCTATCGTGGAAAAGAACCTGAGTAGTAATGAAATACGGTCAACTGGAAGGCAAGGCACCAGTTTGAAAACTTGGGGCTGTCCGTCCGTTGGATCGTGTAGGTTTGTATCGATGTTGGCCCTCGTTCATTTTTGAACGTGCCCTTTTACTTAGGGATATGTCGGTGCTCTAATCATCGACCCCAAAGCCGGTTAGAAGCTGTTCGGGCCGGTCTCAACCCATGTCGTGCCCTCTAGTATGGAAATGTGATCTGTCGCGTGAGGCCATCGCCAGGTTCCAATTGGGCGGTCCGTGCTGTGAGCCGCGACGATTACCACCACGAACAAGCATCGAGCGGTTGCCCAATGCATGGACCCAACGGGGAAAGTGTGGGTTGGTATTAAAGGTCTTTCACCAACTGGTTTGGAATTCGATTCGAGTCGCCGTCTCCCCCGGTTAGTGGGAAACTATGGCGAGCTTCACCACGATACAACTCCATGTGATATTTAAAAGGTTCAACTAAAATGTGGATAAGTCAACTGGATATGGTTATATTATTGCTTGTTAGACTCAAGTGCTTGTTATAGTTCAGGTGCAAACCTAGAGTAAAGGATAGGTCTCTAAAACTGACGGCTCATCAACACTATTAGTACTCTTTCCCTTAAGTTTAAGCTTTCCGCAATTAAAAGATCCCAGCTCCACCCAAAAAGGCCTTGCATATCCTTGGTGTCTTTATTTTCAGTTAGACGGGTAAGTCTAGCTGAGTACATTCCCGTACTCAGGGTTTATCCCGTTTGTTGCAGATGGCCAGGTCTACTTTGGCTATTGTAAGCACTGCCTCTACCCAGTGGAAGGTGATGAGGAGTAGGCCCAGGGCAGGGTCGTCCAGAAGCTTCCCTTTTCTTTTGCTGGTCTGAGACTTCTGGTGGCACACTATTTAAAAAGGGAGGAGTGAGTTGTGTTGAGTTGGATTTATCAAACAATGTTTTATTTGGACCACATGTGTGGTGGTCGTATTTCAAAACTTATTTCAGCTTCCGCACTTTTTAAATTTGGTATTGTAATAACTCCATCTTAAATTCGTACTCTAATGTTTAAATCCAGTTTCGTTATCTGTGATGTATCTTTGCGAATGTAATTCTTGGACGATGTGATCCTGTATGTGTATGATGATAGAAATCCTTCGAGATTTCCGGATTACCGGGGTTATATGGGTTCAAGTATGAGTCGAAGTCAGACGGATTTGACTAAGACAGTACTTGAGCTCTTATAATCAGGACGGTTCCGCGACAGCTGGTATCGGAGCATGGTTCAAGTTATTGCGTCCGTAAAGAGCTATTTTCGAACTAAAATGGGTATTTCAAAACTATTTTCAAAACTATTTTCGATTACTAAGTGTGCCCAGTATCGTCCTTAAGCCCTATACTAGGAATCAGGTGGTCTAACTGCTAACAGGGTTCAGGGTTTTGCTTCATGCTGGATCTTTATTTGCTGGTCCATTCTCGGGAAAAAGAGAATGCGTCGATCGCGAAAACATGCATAAAATGATTTTGTGAGATATGAGAGCATGACCGTCCAACCGTCGGTCTAGGTGAGAGTTCTTATACCAAGTATGTGCGAGCTCCACGCAGACGCATACGAGGGTATCAATGTTTTCAGGGTGTTTTCATTGTGGTGCATGGTGTTTAGTGTTGGCTTCTATGTATTTTGCGCATATTAGCCAATACTCAGTTGTTTTACCATTGGGATTGCTTTGGGCTGAAATGAATCTTCCGCAGGTACACTGACTATGCGATCGAGTAGAACATGTAGATAACGCATGAGAGATCGTTCTTGCCACCGACTAGAATGTTAGGACTTACGAGTCATGTTAGTGAGTGAGAACGTAAGTACAATCATGCATCATGTTTATATTTTTGCATTTACATTACCTTCCCTTAATTAAAAGTTGTCTCCTTTATATAAAAATTTGCCAACTTAATATCCGTCTCACGAGAGTTCGAAACCCTTTTGTTTCTACAGATGGCCCGGACTAAGCTGACTGCTCGCAAGGCCACCGGAGGAAGAGGAGTTCCGCGTCATCGCTTGGCCACCAAGCTGACCCGGAAGACGTTCTTGACTTACTTCGGGTTGCTGACTTTCCTTTGGAGGATTCTGCAAGCCGTGGGCTATGAGGAAGGACAGGAGCCCAAGTACTCCTGGCAGAAGGAGATCTACGGACAGGATTCGTTGGTCATGGTGGAGATCAAAGTCAAAGCTTTGCCTGCAAAGCCTCACTGGACAGGATGGACGGAGATCACCAGAGGCACCTGTGCCAAGGATGGAGCCAACAGGGCAGCATATCTTGTGCTGAAGGATATCATCGCCCGTTTTCCCGCCGACCTAGCTAGTGTTATGGCAGGAGTGTTCCCTCGTGGATCACTTTTTCCATTGCGCTGGAAGCAGACCTTGGAGTTAGTTCTGACGGGAAGTGCAGAAGAAAGGTTCTACTGCGAGACGCCTACGATGAGCGCCACTGGAGCTTTGTTGGGTGTATGTGAGAGTTTGGAGCACACTCTTGAGAGCGTGTCCTTCACCCTCACAGCCACCTACCAGAGCAAGAGGAAGCTACAGGAAGAATTTGATGCCGAGGTAGCTCGTCTTCAGGAGAAGATTCAGCAGGTCACTCTTGAGCGTGACGACGCCCGTACTACAGCAGCAGCACAGGCCACTGCCAGGACCGTTGCAGAGCAGATGTACCTGACTAACGCTCTTCAGAGAGATGAGGCCCGCACCGCGCTCGACCAGCTCAGAGAGGGAGCCCATCTCTTGATACAGCAGATCCATGGACAGCAGGCCTACATCGACCAGCTCCACGAGGCAGTCCACTAGATGCATCACGCCGCACAGGAGGCCGCCGCCCCAGCAGCTGCCAAGGTTCCCGCAGCCGAGTCCCAGGATCCCCAGGACGGAGAAGTCCTTGGTCCCGACGCTCCATCAGAGGAGGCTCATGTTGATGAGCCGATGATCGACGCCGACGTAGAGGACGCCGCGTCCGCCGCTGGAGACGCCTGAGCGTTAGATTCGCTAGGAGTCGTTTTCTTTTGTATAGCTTGAGCACGCTCGCTGATGATGTAACACCCTAAACATGTGTTGGTTTATGTTTGAGATGTATGATGGCATGTATGGCTTTTGGATAAAAGTCTAGACTTCGATCTGGCATCTTTTATGAGAATCCGTCGTTTGCATGTCTAATTTCGGGCGATTATTCTGTGATGTTGTACGGAAATGAGTAATTATACTTGGTCGTGTGCTAAATTTTCTGAATTATGTACAACGCAGTATTTATTCATGATCAATGTAACATCAACTAATGATTGCTTATTAATGGGATATACAGATGCCGGCACACACCCGCAGCCACCGTGGACAGGGGTCTGGACAGGAGGAGGAACTGCCACCACCCCCTCAGGCACCAATGACACCGGAAGCATTTTTCGGCCTGTTCTTGGGTAGCGAGAGGAACATGGAAAAATGCAGAGGCACATGGAGGCCACCCTCCGCAACATCGCTAACAACACCGCGCAGCAACATCAGCAGCGCCAAGGCCCGGAGCCCAATCAGTACAGCTCCTACAGTGACTTCTTGGACACTCGTCCCCTTGTGTTCAAGGAAGCCACCGAACCGCTTGAGGCTGATGAATGGCTCAACTCCATCATCCAGAAGTTTCGTCTGCTTCGCCTGACGGAAGAGCTCAAGGCAGAGTACGCCGCACACATGTTGGAAGGACCCGCAGGTTTGTGGTGGGCCCAGTACCGTGCATCCTTGCCTGCAAATGCACATGTCACTTGGGATCAGTTCTCGACGGCTATGCGCAACCACTACATCCCTAGTGGTTTGATGGAGATGAAGACTACAGAGTTCATGAGGCTGTCACAGGGAACCAGATCTATGTCCGAGTATCTGCATAGCTTCAACAACCTAGCTCGCTATGCCCCAGACTTTGTCAACAATGAGGCCAAGAAGATCGCAAGCTTCAAGCGTGGAATGAGTGCCACCATGCTTTCAAAGATGGGCAACAGTCACCGCACTACCTTCAGTGACTTCGTCAGTGACTGCCTAAATCAAGAGGCCAATGACAGTAGGCTGGCAACAGAGATGCGCCGTCGTGCGAACGAAGGAGGTTTGTCTCAGCAGAGAACCCCTTTCGGAGCACGCGCCCCGTATCGCTGACCAGTGGCTAGAGCAAGGTTCCGTCCCTCGCAGAGGAAGATCACCACCAACCGCCCCGTCCCAGTTTTCAGAAGCCCTACACCGCTCCTCTCATGCAGAACAAGAATAAGGCAGGAAGTGCAGGAGGTCCCAAGACCCCATATGTGATTGGGCCATGTTACAATTGTGGTCAGACTGGACATCTGTCACGTCAGTGCCCTCGCCCAAAGAAGCAGTACACCCAGCCTCCACCTCGCGCAGGTCATGTGCATCACACCACCGTGGAAGAAGTGCCGGAAGGAGAGCCTGTCACCGCTGGTACGTTTCTTGTTAATCAATGCCCCGTAGTTGTGCTGTTTGATTTTGGAGCATCGCATTCTTTCATAAGTGAGAACTTTGTTTTGAGAAGTAATCTTGAGTTGGTAGAGTTAGATCGGGGATATCAGATAAGTTCCGCCGGAGCTGTTCTCTCCGCGCGTAAAATGGCTAAGGGAGTGGAAATGACTTTTGGGAATAAGAAGGCCATAGTGGATCCCATCATGATCCCTGGTCTGGATTTGGATGTGATCTTGGGTATGGGTTGGATGAAACTCTGGAAGGTCAATCTTGACGTCGCAGAGCGAGTAGTTTCTATGGTTAGCCCTCGCAATGGGTCTACCTTTCGATTTAAGTTACCCCGAAACCCCCACGAGATTGGAGTGTTGTTCAATATCACGGCAAAACAGATAGCCGAGATCCCTATAGTGTGTGAGTTTCCAGATGTTTTTCCTGATGAGTTGCCTGGACTACCGCCGGATAGGGATGTGGAGTTTGCTATAGAGTTAGTCCCTGGAACAGCACCCATATCTCGGAGGCCGTATAGGATGCACGCTAAAGAGTTAGCAGAGCTCAAAGTTCAGTTGCAGGAGCTTTTGGATAAGGGTTTGATACGCCCTAGTTCATCACCTTGGGGATGTCCCGCTATCTTTGTGAAGAAGAAGGATAAAACTCTAAGGATGTGTGTGGATTACAGGCCGTTGAATGCTGTAACTATGAAGAACAAGTACCCCTTACCTCGAATCGACATCTTGTTTGATCAGTTATCAAAGGCAAGAGTGTTCTCCAAGATCGACCTGAGGTCAGGATACCATCAGATTAAGATTAGAAGAGAGGATATACCAAAAACAGCTTTCTCTACCAGATATGGACTCTATGAGTATCTAGTCATGTCCTTCGGGTTAACCAATGCACCAGCACATTTCATGTACCTGATGAATTCAGTCTTCATGCCTGAGTTAGATAAGTTTGTTGTGGTGTTCATCGATGATATCTTGGTCTACTCTAAGAACGAAGAGGATCATGCCGAAAATCTTCGAGTCGTTTTAGCTCGACTTCGAGAGCATAAGTTTTATGCTAAGTTTAGCAAGTGTGAGTTTTAGTTAAAGAAGGTACCTTTTCTTGGTCACGTTCTTTCAGAGGAAGGAATTTCTGTCGATCCCACGAAGGTACAGGAAGTTATGGATTGACAAGCACCCACTAACGTACATGAGGTACGCAGCTTTCTAGGAGTGGCCGGATACTACCGTCGGTTCATTCCAGATTTCTCAAAGATCGCAAAGCCTATGACTCGTTTGACTCAGAAGAATAACAAGTTTGAATGGACGCCAGAGTGTGAGGCAGCTTTTCGCACTCTGCGGACCTTGTTGACTTCGGCGCCAGTCTTGGCTCAACCAGATTTGGAGGAACCTTTTGATGTGTTTTGTGACGCATCCAAAATCGGACTTGGATGTGTACTCATGCAGAACGGGAAAGTTATCGCCTATGCTTCCCGCCAGTTAAGGCCGCATGAAGAGAATTACCCCACTCATGATTTGGAATTGGCAGCCGTCGTACATGCACTCAAAATATGGAGACATTATCTTATGGGTAACCTATGTCATATATACACCGATCACAAAAGTTTGAAATATATCTTCACTCAGCCAGAGTTGAATATGAGGCAGAGAAGATGATTAGAGTTGATTAAGGATTACAACCTTGAAGTGCATTACCACCCCGGAAAAGCGAACGTTGTAGCCGATGCCTTGAGTCGCAAGACTCATTGCAACTCCCTACAACCACTGTTGGAAGATGGATTTAACCTTATGCACCCCGTTATGTTAAACAATATCACCATACAGTGCACCCTGGAAAGTGACATCATCGAAGGACAGAAGACCGATGAAGAGATCTGTCAGATCAAAAAGAGGTTGGAAACCAGTAGTTCTTTGAACTTCAGAACGGATGAACAGGGAATTCTGTGGTTTAATCAAAGGTTGGTCGTTCCTAAGGACACAGAGCTAAAAGAAAGAATTCTGAATGAAGCTCACAATTCAAAGTTATCTGTCCATCCAGGAAGCAGTAAGATGTACCAAGATCTCAGAAGAAGGTATTGGTGGTCTAGGATGAAGAAGGAAGTCGCGGCTTATGTCGCAAGGTGTGATACTTGCTGCAGGATAAAAGCGATACACCTGAGACCCGCCGGACTGTTACAACCGTTATCAATCCCAGAGTGGAAATGGGAAGAAATCAGTATGGATTTCATCACAGGCCTTCCCACTACTAAAAAGGGAAATGATTCTATCTGGGTTATCGTGGATCGGTTAACAAAAGTGGCTCACTTCATACCAGTTAAGACTACCCACCGACCACATCAGTATGCAGACTTGTGCATTCAGAATATCTTGAGGTTACACGGAGTTCCAAGAAGGATTGTCTCTGATAGAGGACCCCAGTTGATAGCGCGTTTTTGGGAACAGTTGCACAAGGAGCTAGGAACTAAGTTGGTGAGAAGTTCCGCTTATCATCCCCAAACTGCAGGACAGACTGAAAGAGTGAATCAAATCTTGGAAGATATCCTCAGAGCTTGTGTTCTATCCTCAGGAGAATCATGGGAGAAATGGTTACCCCTCGCCGAGTTCTCTTATAACAATAGCTACCAGGAGAGTATAAAGATGGCACCGTTTGAAGTATTATATGGACGAAGATGCAGAACCCCGGTTAATTGGGTTGAATCAGGAGATCTAGGATTTTATGGGTCAGATTATGTAAAGGATGCTGAAGAGATTGTGCAAACAGTGCAGCAACATATCAAGGCAGCACAATCTAGACAAAAGAGCTATGCAGACACACGAAGGAGACCCCTGGAATTCCAAGTAGGAGATTATGTTTACCTCAAAGTCTCACCCATGAGAAAAGTCCAACGTTTTGGAATTAAGAAAAAGCTAGCACCTCGATATGTGGGACCGTATCAGATCATAGCTAAAAAGGGAGAAGTGGCATATGAAGTGCAGTTACCTCCAGAGATGAGCACAGTTTTCCCAGTGTTCCATGTTTCACAGTTGAAGAAATGTCTTCGAGTTCCAGAACAAGAGTAAGTTCGGACCCCAGACGTCATTATCAGATCGGATCTGGAGTACTACGAACATCCCAAGGAGATTTTGGACACCAAGGCCCGAGAGACTCGCAACCAAACAGTGAAGACCTACAAGATTCTCTGGAGCAATCACGGACCCAATGATGCGACTTGGGAAACCGATGAGTACTTGCGAGTAAACTACCCCACTTTTTATAAGAATTGGTACGTAACTCAAATCTCAGAATGAGATTTCTTTAAGGGGGAAGGGCTATGACACCCTAGTGTCAAGCACTGCATTAGGAACTACATTTAGCTACTAAAACGCATAGTAATGCATTGCATCATTTCATGTGCATAAGTATGCTTTTTGCCTTTTGTTTATTTATCTGGATTTTGGATTTCTGTTGGACTTAATGGTGAAAGTGGATTTCTGTTTTGGCAAATAGCTTTATAAAATAGAGAATATTGAGTAGAGTGCTTTTCATGTTGGTATTTTGACCTAGTTCAAAATAGTTTATCAACTAAAAATAAGGCAAGCAAAATATTTTATGTTTCAAAATTGGTTTTATTTCTGTGGAGGTTTTAAAATTGCTTTTCAACAAAAATGTTCTATATGAAAGTTGTAGAGAAAATTATTTTGAGCAACTTTTATTTTTGGGTCAAAGCCTAGTTTGGAGTTTTTGAAACTGTTTTTGAGTGGTCAAAGTTTGAAAGATTTTTGGAAAAAGAAAAAGGAAAAAAAAAGAATTTTTCCCGCTCCCTCACTTCCGGCCCAGTTGGCCTTTCGGCCCAGCTCAGCCCGCGCCCGCTCGCCAGCGCTCGCCCGCGCGCCACGCACTGCCGCCGCTGACACGTCGCGCCGTACGCCGGCCGCAAGCGCCGCGTGGCCGGCGATCTCTGCGAAAAATCTCGCGCGGCCACTCCCTCTCCGATCCTTCTCCACCCGATCACGCCACGATCGGCTTCGCCCACTCCCGCTCCACCTCGCCTGTCGCGCCACCTCGCCGCTCGCGCCGCTCGCTGCAAGACGTCGCGTCGCCGTGGCCCCCGCCACGACAGCGCATCGCCGCCGGCCGAGCAAACCCGAGCGCTCCGCGCCCCTCTCCCTCTCACTCATCATTCGCACGAACCGCATCCCAGCTCTCCCTTCTACCGCCCCATAGTTCTCCCTCCACCTCCAACCGAGCGTCATGGGCGCCGCCATGGCCGTGCACGTGGTCGATCTCCATCGGAGCTTCACCGGCCAAACCAAGCCCTCCAATAGCCTCCCTAGGGTTTACTTGTTCTCCCCCTTCCATCAATTTCACCGGCGACCACCGGAAACGGTCAAGCCGAGCACCGCCGCCGCCGCCATCCGCCACGGCTTCTCGCCGGCGAGCTCCGGCCATGCGCTAGCCAAACCAACCCCACCTCTCGGTCCGCCTCGTCAAGGGGAGCATGTTGAGCCTCGCCTCACCGCCGGCAACCCCACCGGCGGCGAGCAATCGCCGGTCAACCCCCTGTTCGGCTTTCACTGACCAGTGGACCCCGTTGACCACGCGACCCCACACGTCAGCCACCCAGGGCCTATGGACCGGGTCTATGCAAGTTGAGCCGGGAGATTCAAATGATTTTTCTTTTTGTTTTATTTTCCAGAAACACTTGTTATTTTTGTGTAGCTCGATTTAAAAGTCCAAATGAAGTGCTTTCAGTTTTGTTAGCTTGTTTCTGAGTAGATCTATTATGGAAAAATATGAAAGTATTTTTGGTATAAGTTTATTTTATTGTTTTATTTAATTCAGTTTATGTGTTTTTGTTTAGATAAATGGAAATAGGTGTTTTATTATTGAGTTAATTCATGGGAAAATTTGTGTAGGTTTCTTATGATGTTATGTATCTGTGAAAAATATATAAGGCACTGTTTATGTGGAAAAAGTTTCTATTATGGTTTAAAGTCTTGTTTAGCTGATTTCTTGAAAATAGTGTTAAGGTGTTTTAGGTGTCAAAGTAAAATGTGAGAAAATTTGTACAGTCTCTGTATGTCATGTTCAGGCTAAGAAAAATGTTAAGCATGAGCTGTTGTATGGAAAAATCTGAAGTTGCTTTGTAAATGTACTTTTTTGTGTTTTCCTTTGGAAATTTATGTAAGGAATAATATAATGTTTCTGTTCATGGAACTTCCTTGATAAATATGAAATGTGAAGTAGAATCTGGGAAAAATATGAAAATTAGTTTGGCACCTTTTACAGTAGGGTTGTAGTTCAAATGGTTTAATTTGGAGTAGATTTGTTTATTTTTGTGTAGGCTTGTATATTTATGATCTGATAGTAAATTTTCTACAGTAGAATGTCTATGAGTAGACGAAGCTAGGAAAATTATGAAATCTGTTGTTTGACTCATTTTATGAGAAAAGTTAGTTCAAAGCACCTTTTGAGCAGTTTACTTGTTATTTTTATATCTGCAGTTCTGTATTTTATTTCTGGCTGAAAATTGTTCAGTGATGTGCAGCAGGTGTTAATTACCTTCTGGAATTTTTGTGGATTTTTCTGAGTTCAGAAAAATGCACTTGCAGTTCAAACCTGAATTTCTTTTGAATTTCTAAATAAGAAATAGGTAAATTAATGGATTTTGTTTTATGAAATAAATAAGTATTTACCTCAATGTCAAAAGTGGTTCAACAAGTTGGTTTTATTGGTTTGCAAGAAATGTTACTTTTCTTACCGCCGCATCTCGCACCATGTATTATTCATTCATTATTTTCAACCGCATTGCAATAGGATCGACAGTTCAGGATCAAGACCAGGAGCAGGAGACAAACGCCGAGCAGGAGATCCCGAAACTACATCAAGCCGAGGAAGTCGACCCCGCGCAAGACACTAACCTGCCTGAGTGCCCCTCCCACGAGGCCTCAGTCTTCTCTCAAGGCAAGCCCCGGAGCATATTAAGCCTCCTATCTTTTGCAATTAAAATTACTTGAGTCCTTTTATATTGTGATGCATTAGGATTAGGAGTTGGAATGAATCCTACTTGCTGCATTACCATTCCTTGGTTATTGATTAATATCTACCTTGTTATCCTGTTATTTATTTACAATGTAGAATTGCTGAGTCTGCTTAATAAAAGTAGTAGTTAAGGATGTTTCCGTAATACCCTGATGGGTAGTTACCGGATCACGGTTGGCTATATTTGCTATCGTGGAAAAGAACCTGAGTAGTAATGAAATACAGTCAACTGGAAGGCAAGGCACAAGTTTGGAAACTTGGGGCAGTCCGTCCGTTGGATCGTGTAGGTTTGTATCGATGTTGGCCCTCGTTCATTTTTGAACGCGCCCTTTTACTTAGGGATATGTCGGTGCTGTAATCATCGACCCCAAAGCCGGTTAGAAACTGTTCGGGCCGGTCTCAACCCGTGTCGTGCCCTCTAGTATGGAAATGCGATCTGTCGCGTGAGGCCATCGCCAGGTTCCAATTGGGCGGTCCGTGCTGTGAGCCGCGACGATTACCACCACGAACAAGCATCGAGCGGTTGCCCAATGCATGGACCCGACGGGGAAAGTGTGGGTTGGTATTAAAGGTCTTTCACCAGCTGGTTTGGAATTCGATTCGAGTGGCCGTCTCCCCCGGTTAGTGGGAAACTATGGTGAGCTTCACCACGATACAACTCCATGTGATATTTAAAAGGTTCAACAAAAATGTGGATAAGTCAACTGGGTATGGTTATATTATTGCTTGTTAGACTCAAGTGCTTGTTATAGTTCAGGTGCAAACCTAGAGTAAAGGATAGGTCTCTAAAACTGACGGCTCATCAACACTATTAGTACTCTTTCCCTTAAGTTTAAGCTTTCCGTAATTAAAAGATCCCAGCTCCACCCAAAAAGGCCTTGCATATCCTTGGTGTCTTTATTTTCAGTTAGACGAGTAAGTCTAGCTGAGTACATTCCCATACTCAGGGTTTATCCCGTTTGTTGCAGATGGCCAGGTCTACTTTGGCTATTGTAAGCACTGCCTCTACCCAGTGGAAGGTGATGAGGAGTAGGCCCAGGGCAGGGTCGTCCAGAAGCTTCCCTTTTCTTTTGCTGGTTTGAGACTTCTGGTGGCACACTATTTAAAAAGGGAGGAGTGAGTTGTGTTGAGTCGGATTTATCAAACAATGTTTTATTTGGACCACATGTGTGGTGGTCGTATTTCAAAACTTATTTCAGCTTCCGCACTTTTAAATTTGGTATTGTAATAACTCTGTCTTAAATTCGTACTCTGATGTTTAAATCCAGTTTCGTTATCTGTGATGTATCTTTGCGAATGTAATTCTTCAATGATGCGATCCTGTATGTGTATGATGATAGAAATCCTTCGAGATTTCTGGACTACCGGGGTTATATGGGTTCAAGTATGAGTCGAAGTCAGACGGATTTGACTAAGACAGTACTTGAGCTCTTATAATCAGGACGGTTCCGCGATAGAGTGTGTCATCTATAAGGAAGTCGTTTATGGGCAGGTCTTGTGTATCTTCGTATTGTATTCTAGACAAGTGGTCGGCTACGGGTTTTTCTACTCCTTTTCTATCTTTTATTTCAAGATCAAATTCTTGGAGTAGCAAGATCCATCTTATTAATCGAGGCTTAGCATCTTTCTTAGTGAGCAGATATTTTAATGCAGCATGGTCAGAATAGATTATTACCTTGGCTCCAACTAAGTAGGATATAAACTTGTCTATAGCAAAGACTATAGCTAAAAGTTCTTTTTCAGTAGTTGCATAGTTTAGCTGTGGTCCAGTTAAGGTTTTACTAGCATATGAGATCGCGTGATGTTTCTTATCTTTGGTTTGGCCTAGAACGGCACCAACAGCGAAATCACTTGCATCACACATTATCTCAAAAGGAAGCTCCCAATCAGGGGGTTGAATGATTGGAGCAGAAACAAGAGCTTTCTTAAGGTAGTAGAAAGCATCTAGGCATTCATCAGTAAAGTGAAAGGGCACTTCCTTAGCAAGCAGGTTTGTTAAAGGGCGAGCAATTTGAGAGAAATCTTTTATAAATCTTCTATAAAAAACCAGCGTGCCCAAGGAAACTATGGATACCTTGACATTCGTGGGAGGTGGCAATTGTTCTATGACTTCTATTTTTGCTTTATCCACTTCTATCCCACGCTCGGACACTCTATGTCCTAACACTATACCTTCCTAAACCATGAAATGGCATTTTTCCCAGTTCAGGACTAAGTGTTTTTCTTCACATCGTTGTAAGACTCTATCCAAATTCTCTAGGCAATCATCAAAGGTCTTACCATAGACAGAAAAGTCGTCCATGAAAACCTCCATGATTTCTTCAATCATATCAGAGAAGATGGACATCATGCACCTTTGGAAAGAGGCTGGGGCGTTGCATAGACCGAAGGACATGTGTCGGTATGCATACATCCCATAGGGGCATGTGAAGGTAGTCTTACTTTGATCATCAGGGTGGATGGGAATTTGATGGTAGCCCGAATAACCATCAAGGAAACAAAAGAAAGAGTGTTTCCCTAACCGCTCCAACATCTCATCAATGAATGGTAATGGGAAGTGATCTTTCTTTGTGGCCTTGTTGAGTTTTCGGTAATCTATGCACATTCGCCATCCAGTGACGGTGCGCTGAGGGATTAGTTCATTTTTCTCATTTTGAATGACCGTCATTCCTCCCTTTTTAGGTACAACTTGTACGGGGCTAACCCATTCGCTAATTGGAACAGGGTAGATTATACCCGCATGTAAGAGTTTTAGAACTTCTTTCTTCACTACCTCTCTCATGGCATTATTTAGTCTTCTTTGAGGTTCTCTCGAGGGTGTGGTGTCCGGCTCAATAGGTATGCGATGGGTACAGAGAGCGGGACTAATTCCCTTAAGATCTTGGAGAGAATAGCCTAATATAGATCGATGCTTTTCTAAAACAACGACCAACTTAGTTGTTTCCTCTATGGAAAGTTTGTCACTAATGATTACGGGGGTCTCATGGTCATTGTTAAGGAAAGCATATCTCAGGCCGGCAGGAAGAGGTTTTAGTTTGTTGGCGCAAAACGTGACACACCGCGCCTAACACACGGCAAGCCGAAAAGCGTGTCATCAATCAGGTGCCCGGATGGTTTAGAATCTGGAGACGTGCTAGTCGGTTTGACCTGAAAACCAACAAGGGATAAAATTGTGAGAATAAACTAGAACATGCCGGATAAGACCAGACAGTTCCATATGTACGGCTTTAAAGCCAACCACGACGGCATACAGCTATAGAAGCTGTCTGTCGACAAGTTCAAAGATCATTCGGCTAACATTAAAAACGAGCATATATCGTAAGTTGGTTGCCGAATGTACATGTAAGAGGACATCATCAAGATATAATGAATTATAAACAGGTAACTTGTGAATATAAATCTATTCAAACAACACATGCATAGGCTAATTCAACTAGTCTGCCGCACATCTAGTCTTCATAAACCCATCAGGCATAAACCCAAGTGCAAGTCTACACCACTTCTTATAATTACATTAATCCACCGCATGATACAATATAATGATAAGAAGCTAAAAGCACGAATGTATCTAAACAGATCTATAAAAACTCATTACTCGTGTAAGCGTAACCAAGCTCGGCAAGTTAGCCGAGTTGGGATCCATGAAGAAGGAACATACAAACAAGCATGGTTAAACCAATCTAAAACCTGCATCTGCCGCACGACACCTAGTTTTATCAAAGCTCAAACGTGATTGACATGCATGAACCCACAACATGTAACAACCTAGATTTGAAATCGATTTGGCCATCATGATTGTTCAACTATTGGAACACAAGTAAAACTTGTGAAGCAAGGCCGAACAAAGATCAATCTAGATTGGGCAAAAGAGTGTTACAGAATTAAATAAACAATGCAACACATGATAACTTAATGAATCTACTAGATCTTGCCAAATCTAATAGAGCAGATAACTATCTCGCTTTTGCTAAACATATGAATAAACGCCTGCCGCACGGTATCTACCCATAAGCAAAGCATAAGCAAAAGACCTCTTGATCGCTAACAAGGGTCCGCCCCACGACCATTGAAAACAAACAAGACTACTTGCATCATATCTAAATCCACCGCATGATACTAGATATGATAACAAGGTTGCCGGGACTTACGGAGGTCGACGGATCGATGATTCCTCTCGAAGAACTCGACGACACGACTAAGGACTCGAAGATGGCAAGGGGCCGGTTTGTATTGATATGGTTGTGAACAATTTTACAATGGCCGAAGGCTTATATTTATACCCTAGACGAAATACGAATCCTAGACGATTACGACTTACATAATGAAAATCGGAAAGATACAAGTTCTATTTCTATTCTTTTCGGCGTCCCTCATCGTCACGTGTCTTATCATGCAAGTCGGCTTTACTTGCCATATTTGTTTCCCGAACAGAATCACCGTTTTGCAAGATAGCCGACCGCACAGGCATTTACCGAAACTCTGAGGACCAAATAGTTGCCTGATCGTTTGTCGAATCCTCTCTTCACTGCTGGCTGGGTCTACTTGTCATATCTTTGTGTGTGCGAAAATCTAGTGTTAACACATGCCCCCTAATTTTGGGATAAATATTTATTCCAAAATTCCTTTCCTTTGTGTACTAACGTGGCACCTCTGGAAGCATCCACCTTCACACGCCATAATTGTTGTACTTGCCGATTCATCTCCCGATGCACCTCTTGGGGTCCTTTTAAGTCTTCCTTCACCCTGTTTCGGCTTGTGCATTCTGAACTCCTCTGTTTCGATCTCAAAACCAGAAAACCCTCCTTTCTCCTGCCATCTTCCAATCAACTAGAAGATGTCTTCCGAAGCGAGCCATCATAGCTCTGAGCTTGGGGCTTCTAGCACCTCCAAGAAGAGGTCATTCTTCATTGTTTTTGTCTCGAAAATGACACAGCTGTTCTCATGTTGCTTCTCGTTTAGGAGGACCGGCGATGACCTCCCCGAGGATTTGACTCAGAAGGTCATAGACCTTCAATTTGATTTAGAGGGGAAGGATCGGGAGATTACCCGAATCTCTCGGGAGCGTGACGTCGCTCGGAATCAGGTCGCTGGTAAATATTTTTCATCATTTCCCTTCCTGCCTTTACTCATTCTTCTTTCTTTCAGCTCTGGCAGCTAAACTCCATGCTCTCGAAGCCGCCGTCACCAAGCTTGCCATCACGGCCGACGTGACGGGTACGACGGCCCTGAAGCGGGTAAAAGAGGTTAACCGAATCCTCCCCGTTATCTCCAGGGCCGACATGGGGTACGGCGCGGCGCTTGCCTTCAATGTCGTGCGGATCCACTCCGGCGCTGATTACCGTAGATTTGATGTCTGCGAGCGAGAGCTGGAAGATAGGGTAGAACACTCTGTAGACGATATGAAGGAGGCTGGAACAGATCTGGCCGATTCTTTTGACCACACTCTCCCGATTGGGTGTAGGATGGGGTGGACGAATTGACCGTTCTCATTGTAATCTTGCGTTCCCCTTTTTATAAATAAAAGTTCTTTTGTTCGGTCTCCAAAATCAATCTGTGACTGATCCTTCGAGATCAGTGTGTTCTGCTTTGCTCATTAGTCATTGACTTTTATTTTTGCTTCAACGGCGATGTGTACCACATCGGCTATTGTTGATTACATCAGTCATCTTTGCCTCACAGACAATTGTCGTAATTGGTTATTTTAGATCTAAAGTTCCAGTCTTCTCTTAACCTTCCGACTCATGATGACATCAGGATAGTCCTTCTTAAGGAACCTTTCCATTTTTCAGCTTTCTGTCCCCAATGCCAATTGGTAATATGAGTTCCCAAATAATCAGCCGAAGCTGAACAACTCTTAGCCGAAGTCTATCGGCTTCCCGATTCTGGAGTTTCGACTTCCTTTAGTCATCAAAAATCTGCCCTGGCCCAAAAACGGCCCATAAACTGCGAAAAACTCTACCTTGATGCTTGATTTCCAATGTGCAAGTTATGGTCCTATAAATATGACCCCATACAAGCTGTCACCCTTGACTTCACTCAACCAGTTTGACTTGCACACTCTCCACTTCTCGGCTTTTTGCTCAGGCCAGAGAGAAAATCCTTCACTTGTGTGTCTACCAATGGCAGGCAACGGTGACCATGGCAGGCATCCCACAGGAGACGAAGCAGGAGGAAGCCGAGCATTAGTCCACCGGCATTATGGGTAAAAAATTGACTTCTTGCCCCCTTGCGGTAGCTTTCCTTGTTCATCCATTTCTGATTCACTGTCCACTTTTTTTTCTAGGGCGAGGTCTTCTTCCAGCCAAGCTCGGGTTCCTTTTCAGAAACGGTAGCTCCAATGGCTTTCCCCAATCCTTTTCCTAGGTCATCAGATCCCTCTGAGTCTGACAACTCATTTCGGCTCACTTGTCTGGATGCTCTCCGGTACCGGGAGGAAAGGGATAGAGCCCAGAAGGAATTGGAAGATGCATCTAAGAAGCATGTCATTGAGGAAGCTGAATGGGCAGACCAACGGAAGCAGCTCTGCAACATTATTACAGGTTAGTGAAGCCTTGGTTCCCCCCTTCTAATTAAGCCTGCTTTGCCTAATGCACCCTTTCCTCTTGCCAGCTCTTTCTGCAGAGAATGACCGTCTGAAAATGGTAGTGAACAGAGTCGCCCTCAAGGTGAACGCTCATGGGGATTCAGCCGAGGCTCGTCTTGATGTTGTGGATGGCCGCATAGATCAGGCTGTCATCCAAGGTGTGCATGCTGGGGTTTCCCTCGGGCTAGCGGCCATGAGTTCTTGGAACAAAGAGGACTACTCCTCTCTACCAGTTGGCTTCGCAGGTGGATACCTGGATGAAATGGAAGATATTGAAGATTATGATGACCATGTCGCTGCTATTGCCGAAGCCATTGATCCGCAGTCCATTCTGAACAAATTATTCCAAGGGTAGTTTGTACTAGGACAGATCCGTGAATGAAGTTTGTAACAGATGAAACTTGTTCTTCTCTGAATAATTCCACTTGCATTTCTGATCACCTCAGTGATTTGACTGCGATATTTCTTCAGAGGAACATTTCCCGAACGCATGACGTCATTTTAGCCGACTAGATCTCGTTTTTGACGTGTCATGTCACTCGGCATCTCACTTACTGCACTTCACCTTTCTCTCTTCCCGATAAACCTGCCAACTTGAAAAATGCTAGGGTTACCAGGGTCATGAATATTCTTGTGCTAAAGGTGATATAAACAATATCGGCTATATTTGAAATTCTTGGAATATTTTTTCTGCTAAAGGCGATGCTTTGCATAGGCTATCTTTGTATACAAATATTCTTGAATCTGCCTCACATACAATTATCACGCGTTCGGCTTTTAACATGTAGTGCTGAAGCTTCAGCTCATAAGCAACACATATATATAAACAAAAAATTTCCCATAGCCGAATACCCGTCTCTGGGTCTAACACTTTCGGCTAAGGCAAGCTACTACTCATCTTTTTCCTTTAAATTTTGTATAAGGGCCGATCCTACTGTAAGGCTATCCGCCGCCACGTACAACCTGAAATGATTACCAAGTTGTGGAAGTGCCTTCATCAAAATCTTATGTTGCACGTCACCTTATACAAGTCTTCTCTAATCTTTCCTGAGCTTTGGTAATGGAGAAATAGATAGAACCCTTTCAAAAGGTTTATCAATTTCAATCTACAATCTGGATCAAACTCGCATATATTGGTTTTCTTTCGGCTTCATCATCAACACTTTATTCCTTATCGGCCGATATGAAACTTGGTCTCGACTTTTCTCCATTACCATCAGTTGGATTATTTATTCAAAAATTGCTCTGAGAGCCGATTGTTTGAATCGGTTGTTGGTCCTTGTCAAAAACGTTCACAGGACCTACTTCCCAAGCTTTTCCAGAAAAGCACTCGACACCATCATATTCCCAGTAGATGGGTTCTGCATTAGCAACACTCATCGAATCGTCAGCATGGACAATTTCGATGTCATCTCCAATCCACTGAATGAGGAATTGGTGCATAGTTGATGGTACACAGCAGTTTGCATGTATCCAATCCCTTCCTAAGAGCAAACTGTATGCCCCCTTGCCATCAATGACGAAGAAAGTAGTAATCAAAGTCTTTGACCCAATCGTTAACTCAACATGAACCGCTCCTCGAGTATCAGAAGAAATACCAGCAAAGTCTCTCAACACCATGTCAGTCTTCAATAACTCTTCACTCGCCATCCCAAGTTTCCTGAAGGTAGTATATGGCATGATATTTATGGCAGCTCCTCCATCAATAAACATTTTGGTCAGTGGCTTGCCATTAACATACCCCCTCATATAGAGTGGCTTAAAGTGTCGATACTTAGCTGGTTTATCAAAAACTGCCCGTTGAGCCAAAACAAGATGAGCTAACAGATCTTGGAATTCATCTTCATCGAAATCTGAATATACTTCCTCTTGGACATATTGATCTTTCGGGGCTATAAATTCTGATGGGAGAAAGAACACCATGCACGCATCAGCCGAACGATCACCTTCATCCGGCTTTTCTTTAGGACACCAAAGTTTTGTCTTGGCGCCTGCTTGTGCTAATTCCCTATTCCATAGGTGCTGCACTCTCCTTTTCTGGCTTTTCCTCAATCCTGGTGGACACCACTATCCCTTTTGCCAGACATATTCGAGGTATTCTTCTTCTCCAGTGCGGGCCCAACTTCGATAGGCAAATCCTCTTCCTTGCCGATCCTCGGAATTACTTATTTTTAAGCGCCGATCGTCCTCAGGGATTTGTACCCCAAGCCATTCATGAACCGAACGGCGGTTGACTTGAGGCTGCCTATATTCATAATATTGATCATTGCATTCAGGGCAGTTGTTCTTAGCAGGCAGCTTCAAGCCTTCATTCCAGCAATATTTGAAGAATGAGCACTCCCAATGAGATTGCTCTTGTTCTCTCATATATTCTCGTTCCTCTCGGTACATCTCCTCTTCGTACCTTTGTTACTTCTTTATGAATTTTTGTTCTTCATAAAACCTTTGCTTCTAGTACCGTTCCTGCTCCCGACGCCATTTGTTTAATAAAATATGCGTCGTTACCCTGGAGGTTTGACCCTTCTCAGTTCGGCTATTCTGAAAATGAATTCGTTGCCGAAATTGTTCATTTGTATTTTGCCGATCAGGATCAACAGCACCAGCTTCTCTTGCTCTATCAGAGGTTAACACTTTCATTTTGCTTCTGCCCCTGGGGTCAGCTGCATTAACCATATTAACAGAGAAGGATACAGTGTTCTGTCCAAAAGGGTTATCATCAACTTTCATCTTTCCATCGAACCTCAACTGTCCTTCCTGGATAGCTTTTTGGATCCGCACTCTGAACACTCGGCAATCGTTTATAGAGTGAGATCTGGTATTATGGAAACCACAATATTTCTTATCTTTGACCCCCTCGGGGCGCAGCATGGGATGACCTTCCGGCAACTTGATGTGTCCTTCCTTCAATAAGTATTCAAATAGTTTATCTGATTTGGAAACATCAAAGTCGTAAGTACCTTTTTGCTGCCTCAGCCATCGTTGGTTGACTTGAGTTGGCTCTTTCGCCCAGATTATCTCGGCTGCAGCTACCTCATCTTCATCATCGTATTCTGCTGCTTCTTCTAAGAAAGCCTGATACATCTCGGCAGCCACATCACCTTTCTGGAACTGATTATTCCTCCTAAACCCTTGAGCTTGACTACTCATCATAGCCAACCGCTGCGATAATTGTCTGAGATCATCAAACTCCATGCCGAATAGTTTCTCCTTGATATTCGGCAACATGCCAGCTATGGCCATCCCCAGCAGTTGATCATTCGGTAAGTTCAGGGAATAGCAAAGGTTTTTAGTCTCTCTGAATCTGCGTAGATATTCTTGTGGTGTCTCATTAGGTTTCATCTTCAGACTCATGAGATCGACCAACTTCTTCTCATTGGTGCCCGTAAAGAAATACGCGTGGAACTTCTGTTCCAGCTCTGCCCATGTATTAATAGAGTTTGCTGGCAGAGAAGTGAACCACGAGAAGGCTGGTCCTGTCAATGATAACGGGAAGTACCGAATCCTCCAAGCTTCATCCGTAGATGCTTCCCCAAGTTGCATCAAGTAACGGCTGATGTGTTCTATAGTGCTGGTGTCATCTTGGCCTGAAAACTTGGTAAAATCAGTGGGAGGTTTTACCCTTAGAGGAAGTGCTACTCGGTTGTACCACTCTGGGTAAGGAGACTTGTAAGCGTATGACTGATTCTTTGGCTTTAGGCCGAATTGATTTTGCATCATATCAGCCATCCTATGCATGATGAGGTCAACACTTGAATCTGGAGGTGCTTGCGTTTGATCCCCAAGACGTGCTCCCGCTGAACTTTTATAGCCTGGATTTCGAAAAGCATTAATCGCATTATAATCAATGAACTCCTGATATCCATCTCCAAACATATTTCTTTGTATCGTGTTCGTTGCTGGAGACACTCTGAAAGCAGATTGCGAGACATTCCCTGTTGTGCCGAACGCGAGCTGGCCATAAGTTGCGGGAGGTTGTTGTGTCTCATGAGGGATTATCTCACCCGCGCTTGTACTAGCTCCGCCGTTTTCGGCAATCCTTTGACGTTGAGGTACCGGGAATAACAGTGGTTGTTGTATTGGACCCGTGGCTTCTTCAAAGCGTTTATCCACTGCTGGGCCGAAAATACCAACCTGTTGACGCAAAAAGCGACGTCCAGCGCCAGGCACACAGCAAGCCGAACGAGGCTGGCTTCAATCGGGTGCCCGGAGTATGTTGAATCCGGAAACGTGCCAGTTGGTTTGACCTGAAAGCCAACAAGGGATAAAAGTGTGAGAATACCTTGGAACATATCGGGTGAGACCAGACAGATCCATATATACGGCTTTGAAAGCCAATCATGACGGCACACAGTTATGAAAGCTGCTTGTCGAAACAGGTTTATAATGTCATTCGGCAAGTATAGAGATAAAAATCATAAGCATGCTGAATGCCGAACACATAAATAACAAAGGAATAAAGAGGTAAATTGTGAATATAAATCTATCCAAACAACATATGCATAGGCTAGTCCAACTAATCTGCCGCACGTTTAGCCTTCATGAACCCGTCAAGTATAAACTTAAGCAAAGCTAATCCACCGCATGATACCACTTGCTATAAGTTCACACCACTCCTTATAATTAGATTAATCCACCGCATGATACGATCTGATTATAAGAAGCTAAAAGCATACATATATCTGAACAGATCTATAAAAACTCATTACTCGTGTAAGCTTAACCAGAATCGGCAAACTAGCCGAACTGGGGTCCATGAAGAAGGAACATACAAGTAAAGCATGATTAAACTAGTCTAAAACCTGCACCTGCTGCACGGTACCCAGTGTGACACCCTAGTGTCAAGCACTGCATTAGGAACTTCATTAGCTACTAAAGGAGCATAAGCAATGCATTGCATCATTGCATGTGCATATGAGTGCTTGTTGCCTTTTGTTTAGTTATTTGGCTTTCTTTATGTAGAGGATTTAAAAATGGTTTTCAGAAAAAGTGTCTTATATGAAAGTTGTAGAGAAAAATATTTTGAGCAACTTTCATATTTGGGTCAAAACCTAGTTTGGAGTTTTTAAAACTGTTTTTGAATGGTCAAGTTTGAAAAGATTTTGGAAAAAGAAAAGGAAAACGTTTTCTCCCCGGCGCCCCACCTTTCGGCCCATCTGGCCTTTTCGGCCCAACCTCGCGCGCGCTGGCCCAGCTCGCCCGCTCGCGTGCGCCGGTCCGCTCCCGCCTCGCCGGCGCGCCGCGCGCGCCGCGCGCGACTTCGCCGCTGACCCGCCCGCGCCGTACGCCAGCCGCAACCGCCACGTGGCCGCCGCATGTTGCCGCGAATCCTCCTCGCCCACTCCCCGCGAGATCTTTGCTCACCCGATCACGCCACAATCCGCCTCGCCCGCTCCGCGCTCGCCTCGCCGACCGCGCCGCTGCTGCCGCGACGTCCCGTCGTCGGCCCCGCCACGACCACCGGCCGGTCAAGCCGATCAAAACCCCGAGCGCACCGCACTCCCCTCTCCCCACTGCCTTTTCACTCGCCCGCTCTCACTCTCGCTCTCTCCCTCACTCTCCCACGAACACGCCGAACACCTCCCCGCTCGCCGCGACCATCACCGCAAAAGCCCCGCCGTGTTCCGGCCTCACCGGAGCACCACCACCCGATTCGTCTCGCACACCACTCCGTCTACACCTCGGACACCCGGTGCTCCCGCTTGCACCACCTCTCGAGCCCCACCAACGCCGGAGATCGGAGAGCGCCGCCGCGGACGCCATCACCACCGCTGAGCCCGCGACGCTGTTCCTCCCCGACCCGAGCACCACTGCCCCTCTTCTTCATCCTCGACCTTCACCGAGTCAAGGCAAGGTAAGAACACCGACGAGCTTCAACGCTACCGCTCCCTTTTGCACTCTTCTCCCCAGCCGAGCGCCATGGGCGCCGCCGCAGACCTCGCTCGTGGCCAGGCTCCTCTGGAGCCACCCGAGCCAAACCAACCCCGTAGCTTTGCTCCTTAGGGTTCACTCGAGCTTTTGCCTCCCCCAATTTCACCGGCGACCGCCGGAGACGGCGTAGTCGCGCGTCACCGCCGCCTCCGTGCGCTGCCGCTCGCCGCCGGCACACTCCGTCCATCCGCTAGCCAAACCACCTACACCACTCGATGCGCCTCGTCGAGGTGAGTTCACAAGCCTAGCTTCCCCGCCGGCGACCTCACCGACGGCGAGGAATCGACGGTCAAACCTCTCCCCTGTTTCCGTCTCGCCCGAGCCCTCGAGCCAGGCCTCGGACGGGCGTGTATGTTTCCGTCTCGCCCGAGCCCTCGAGCCAGGCCTCGGACGGGCGTGTATGTCTCCGTCTCGCCTGAGCCCTCGAGCCAGGCCTCGGACGGGCGAGTATGTTTCCGTCTCGCCCGAGCCCTCGAGCTAGGCCTCGGACGGGCGTGTGTGTTTCCGCCTCGCCCGAGCCCTCGAGCCAGGCCTCGGACGGGCGTTTGTTTTCCCGTCTCGCCCGAGCCCTCGAGCCAGGCCTCGGACGGGCGATTGCTTCCCGTCTCGCCCGAGCCCTCGAGCCAGGCCTCGGACGGACTAGTTGTCCGTCTCGCCCGAACTCGGCCTCGAGCGAACCCTCGGCCGCGGTCTCGTTCGAGCCAGGCCTCGGTCGATCTCCTACCGCCGTGCGCTCGAGCCAGGGTGGGTTCCCGTTGACCCACGGGCCCCGCGCGTCAGCCACTCGCTGGTCCATGGACCGGGTGCACGTAGCCAGCCGGGAGAAATTCAAATGTTTTTCTTTTAGTTTTAATTTCCAGAGATGCTTGTTATTTTTGTACAGCATGATTTATAAGTCCAATTGGAGTACTTTCAGTTTTGTTGGCTTGTTTATGAGTAGATCTATCATGGAAAAGTATGAATGTATTTTGGATAGCAGTTATTTTACTGTTTTCATTTATTTCCGTGTACATGCTTTGGTTGGGATAAATGGAATTAAGTGTTTTATGATGGAGTTAATTCATGGGAACATTTGTATAGGTTCTTTGTTATGTTTGGTGCCTGTGAAAATTATATGAAGTACTGTTCTTATGAAAAGAGTTCCTGTTATGGTTAAAAGTTCCTTTTTGCTGATTTCTTAGAAAAAGTGTTAAGGTGTTTTATAGGTTGAAATAAAATATGGGAAATTTTGTGCAGTCTCTGTATGCCATGAAGAGTCTAAGAAAAATATAAACCTGATCTGTTTTATGGAAAAAGTTGTAGTTGCTTTACAACTGTGCTTGTCTGTGTTTATCTTTGGAAATTCCTGTAAGAAATAATACAATGTTTCTGTTCATGGAACTTTCTTGATAAACATAAAATGTGAAGTAGAATTTGGGAAAAATATGAAATAGAGTTGTGCACCCTTTTACAGTAGGGTTGTAGTTCAAAGCACCTTTTTGGGCAGTTTGCTTGTCATTTTTGTATCTGCAGTTCTATAGTTTATTTTTGGCTAAAACTTGTTCAGTAGAGTCCAGCAAGTGTTGTTTACTTTCTGGAATTTTTGTGGATTTTTCTGAGTCCAGAAAGATGCACTTGCAGTTCAATCGGAGTTTCTTTGGTTTAAATTAAATAAGAAAAAGAGTGAATAACCAGATTTTGTTGTACGAAATAATTAAGTAATTACCTCAATGTCAAAAGTGGTTCAACAAGTTGACTTTATTGGTTTGCAAGAATTATTTTTTTCATGTCACCTTCATCTTGCACCGCATTTATTTAAATATATATTCTTCGCACGCAATAGGATCGACCCCGCCGGAGCCCCACCAAGAGCAGGAGCTAAACGCCGAGCCGGAGATCCAGGAGCTGCAGCAGCCAGAGGAAGTCGACCCCGTCCACGACCCTAACTTACCTGAGTGTCCCTCTCACGAGGCAGCAGTCTTCACTCAAGGCAAGCCCCGGAGCATATTAAGCCTCCTATCTTTTGCAATTAAGATTACTTGAGTCCTTTTATATTATGATGCATTAGGTCTAGGAGTTGAAATGAATCCTACTTGCTGCATTACCATTCCTTGGTTATTGATTAATATCTACCTTGTTATCCTGTTATTTAGTTACAATGTAGAATTGCTTAGCCTGCTTAATAAAAGTGGTAGTTAAGGATGTTTCCGTAATACCCGGATGGGTATTTACCGGATCACGGTTGGCTATATTTGCTATCGTGGAAAAGAACCTGAGTAGTAATGAAATACGGTCAACGGGATGGCAGGGCACAAGTTCGGAAACTTGGGGCAGTCCATCCGTTGGATCGTGTAGGTTTGTATCGATGTTGGCCCTCGTTCATTTTTGAACGCGCCCTTTTACTTAGGGATATGTCGGTGCTGTAATCATCGACCCCAAAGCCGGTTAGAAGCTGTTCGGGCCGGTTTCAACCCGTGTCGTGCCCTCTAGTACGGAAGTTGCGATCTGCCGCGTGAGGCCATCGCCAGACTCTGATTGGGCGGTCCGTGCTTGAACCGCGACGATTACCACCACGAACAAGCGTCGAGCTGTTGCCCAATGCATGGACCCGACGGGGAAAGTGTGGGCTGGTATTAAAGGTCTTTCATCAGCTGATTTGGAATTCGATTCGAGTCGCCGTCTCCCCCGGTTAGTGGGAAACTATGGCGAGCTTCACCACGATACAACTCCATGTGATGTTTTAAGGTTCAACTAAAATGTGGATAAGTCAACCGGATATGGTTATATTATTGATTGGTAGATTCAAGTGAGTGCTCTAGTACAGGTGAAAAACCTAGAATTAAGGAATAGGTCTAAAAATGGCAGCTCATCTTTATCACTAATTACTTCCTATCTGAACTTGAGCTTCTCGCAACTAAAAGATCCCAGCTCTACCCGAAAAGGCCTTGCATACCCTTGGTGTCTTTATTTTCAGTTGGACGGGTAAGTCTAGCTGAGTACATTTCCGTACTCAGGGTTTATCCCGTTTGTTGCAGATGGCCAGGTCTACTTTGGCTATTGTAAGCACTGCCTCTACCCGGTGGAAGGTGATGAGGAGTAGGCCCAGGGCAGGGTCGTCCAGAAGCTTTCCCCTTTTCTTTTGCTGGACCAAGACTACTAGTGGCACATTATCTTTAAGGGAGGAGTGAGTTGTGTCGAGTGGATTTATCAAAACAATGAAGTTTTATTTGGACCACATGTGTGGTGGTCGTGTTTCAAACTATTTCAGCTTCCGCACTTTTAAACTCGGTATTGTAATAACTCCATTTTAAATTCGCACTCTGATATTTTAAATTCGGTTTCGTTTTCGTTATGATGTATCTTTACGAATGTAATCCTTGAACGATGCGATCCTGTTTGATGTATGGTGTTAGAAATCCTTCGAGATTTCCGGACTACCGGGGTTGTATGGGTTCAAGTATCAGTCGAAGTCAGACGGATTTGGCTAAGATAATACTTGAGCTCTTATAATCAGGACGGTTCCGCCACAGCTTGGTATCAGAGCATGGTTCAAGGGATTACCCTAGTAAAGAGTTATTTTCGAACTAAAATGGGTATTTCAAAACTATTTTGAAACTATTTTCAATTACTAAGTGTGCCAAGTCTCGTCCTTAAGCCCTATACTAGGATTCAGGTGGCTTAACTGCTAACAGGGTTCAGGGATTTGTTCATGATGGATCTTTATTTGCTGGTCCATTCTCGAGGGAAAAGAGAATGTGTCGATTGTGAAAACATGCATAAAATGATTTTGTGAGATATGAGAGCATGACCGTCCAACCGTCGGTCTAGGCAAGGGATTCTTATACCAAGTATGTGCGAGCTTTACGCGGACACATATGAAGGTATCAATGATTTTAAGGGTGATTTCTATTGGTGCATGGTGTTGTGTTGACCTTTATGTATTTTGCGCATACTGGTCAATACTGAATTGTTTTATCATTGGGAATTTCTTTGGGCTGAAATGAATCTTCTGCAGGTACGCTAACTATGCGATCGAGTAGAACGTGTAGTTAACGCATGAGAGATCGTTCTTGCCACCGACTAGAACGTTAGGACTTACGAGTCATTATTAGTGAGTGAGAACGTAAGTACGATCATACATCATGTTTATATTCATGCATTTACATTACCTCCCCTTAATTTAAAAGTTGTCTCTTTTGTTATAAAATTTGCCAACTTAATATCCGTCTCACGAGAGTTCGAAACCCTTTGTTTCTACAGATGGCCCGGACCAAGTTGACTGCTCGCAAGGCCACCGGAGGCAGAGGAGTTCCGCGTCATCGCTTGGCCACCAAGCTGACCCGGAGGACGTTCCTGACCTACTTTGGGTTGCCGACGATCCTTTGGAGGATTTTGCAGGCAGTGGGTTATGAGGAAGGACAGGAGCCCAAGTACTCCTAGCAGAAGGAGATCTACGGGCAGGATTCCCTGGTTATGGTAGAGATCAAGGTCAAAGCCTTGCCTGCCAAGCCGCACTGGACAGGATGGACTGAGATCACCAGAGGCACTTGTGCCAAGGATGGAGCCAACAGGGCAGCATACCTAGTGCTGAAGGATATCATCGCCCGCTTCCCCGCCAACCTGGCAAGTGCGATGGCAGGAGTGTTTCCCCGTGGATCACTTTTCCCATTGCGCTGGAAGCAGACTTCAGAGTCAGTCTTGACAGGGAGCCCAGAGGAGAGGTTCTACTGTGAGACGCCTGCGATGAGCACCACCGGAGCTTTGTTGGGTGTATGTGAGAGTTTGGAGCACACTCTCGAGAGCGTGTCCTTCACCCTCACCGCCACCTACCAGAGCAAGAGGAAGCTTCAGGAGGACTTCGACGCTGAGGTTGCTCGTCTGCAGGAGAGGATTCAGCAGCTCACTCTGGAGCGTGACGACGCCCGCACCACAGCAGCAGCACAGTCCACTGCCAGGACAGTTGCAGAGCAGATGTACCTGACTACCGCTCTTCAGAGGGATGAGGCCCGCACCGCGCTCGACCAGCTCAGAGAGGGAGCCCACCTGTTGATACAGCAGATACACGGACAGCAGGCCTATATCGACCAGCTCCACGAGGCCGTCCATCAGATGCACCACGCCGCGCAGGAGGCCGACGCCCCAGCAGCTGAGGTCCCGGATCCCCAGGACGGAGAAGTCCTTGGTCCCGACGCCCCACCAGAGGAGGATCATGCTGACGAGCCGATGATCGACGTCGACGCATAGGACGCTGCTTCCGCCGCTGGAGACGTCTGAGCGCTAGTTTAGCTAGGAGACGTTTTTCTTTTGTATAGCTTGAGCTTGCTCGCTAAGTGATGTAACACCCTACACATGTGCTAGTGTTATGTTTAAATGGTTGATGGCATGTAAGCTTTTGGACAAAGTCCGGACTTCGATCCGGCACCTTTTATGGAAATCCGTCGTTTGCGTGTCTAATTTTTGAGTGATTATTCTGTGACGTTGTATGGAAATGAGTAATTATACTTGGCCGTGTGCTAAATTTTCGAATTATGTACAGTGCAGTATTTTATTCATGATCGATGTAACATCACCTAATGATTGCTTAATAATGGGATATGCAGATGCCGGCACACACTCGCAGCCAACGTGGGCAAGGGGCAGGACAGGAGGAGAATCTGCCACCTCCCCCACCGCCGCCAATGACGCCAGAAGCGTTCTTTGGCCAGTTCTTGGGCAGCCAAAGGAATATGGAGGAAATGCAGAGGCACATGGAGGCCACCCTTCGCAATATCGCTAACAACACTGCACAGCAGCATCATCAACGTCAAGGTCCGGAGCCCAACCAGTACAGCTCTTACCGTGACTTCTTGGACACTCGCCCTCTTGTGTTCAAGGAAGCCACCGAACCGCTCGAAGCTGATGAATGGCTCAACTCCATCACCCAGAAGTTTCATCTGCTTCGTCTGACGGAAGAGCTCAAGGCAGAGTACGCCGCCCACATGTTGGAAGGACCCGCCGGTTTGTGGTGGGCCCAGTACCGTGCATCCTTGCCAGCAAATGCACGTGTCACTTGGGATCAGTTCTCCACCGCTATGCGCAACCACTACATCCCTAGTGGACTGATGGAAATGAAGGTTGCAGAGTTCATGAGGTTATCCCAGGGGACTAGGTCTATGTCCGAGTACCTCCACAGCTTCAACAATCTGGCCCGCTATGCCCCAGATTTTGTGGACACTGAGGCCAAAAAGATTGCAAGTTTCAAGCGTGGCATGAGTGCCACCATGCTATCAAAGATGGGTAACAGTCACCGCACCACTTTCAGTGACTTCGTCAGTGACTGCCTGAATCAAGAGGCCAAAGACAGCCGGCTAGCAGCAGAAACACGCCGCCGTGCAAATGAAGGAGGTTCGTCCCAGCAGAGGACCCCTTTTGGAGCACGCGCCCCTTATCGCCCGCGTGTCGCAGGAGCACGATACCGTCCCCCACAGAGGAAGATCACCACCAACCGTCCCCGTCCCAGCTTCCAGAAGCCGTACACCGCCCCCATGATGCAGAACAAGAATAAGGCAGGAAGTACAGCAGGATCCAAGACCCCATATGTGATTGGTCCATGCTATAACTGTGGCCAAACTGGACACTTGTCACGTCAGTGCCCTCGCCCAAAGAAGCAGTACACTTAGCCCCCACCTCGTACCGGTCATGTGCATCACACCACCATGGAAGAAGTGCCAGAAGGAGAGCCTGTCACCGCTGGTACGTTTCTTGTTAATCAATGCCCCGCAGTTGTGCTGTTTGATTCTGGAGCATCGCATTCTTTTATAAGTGAGAACTTTGTTATAAGAAGTAATCTTGAGTTGGTAGAGTTAGACCGGGGATATCAGATAAGTTCCGCCGGAGCTGTTCTCTCCGCGCGTAAAATGGCTAAAGGAGTGGAAATGACCTTTGGGGATAAACAGGTCGTAGTGGACCCCATAGTCATTCCTGGTCTAGGTTTGGATGTAATTTTGGGTATGAGTTGGATGAAACTATGGAAGGTTAATCTAGACACCGCAGAGAGAATAGTGTCCATGGTTAGTCCTAGGAATGGATCTTCTTTCGGGTTCAAGTTACCCCGAAACCCCCATGAGATTGGAGTGTTGTTCAATATCACGGCAAAGCAGATAGCTGAAATTCTGGTAGTATGTGAGTTTCCGGATGTCTTTCCTGATGAGTTGCCTGGTTTACCGCCTGATAGAGATGTGGAGTTTGCTATAGAGTTAATCCCGGGAATAGCACCTATATCCCGAAGACCGTATAGAATGCACGCTAAGGAGTTAGCAGAGCTTAAGGTTCAAATACAGGAACTTTTGGATAAGGGTTTGATACGTCCTAGTTCGTCACCTTGGGGATGTCCCGCTATCTTTGTGAAAAAGAAAGATAAAACTCTGAGGATGTGCGTGGATTATAGGCCGCTTAATGCAGTAACCATAAAGAATAAGTACCCCTTACCTCGAATCGATGTCTTGTTTGATCAGTTGTCAAAAGCAAAAGTGTTCTCCAAGATCGACCTGAGGTCAGGATACCATCAGATTAAGATCAGAAGAGAAGACGTGCCAAAAACAGCTTTCTCTACCAGATACGGACTCTATGAATATTTAGTTATGTCCTTTGGATTGACCAATGCACCGGCACATTTCATGTACCTGATGAATTCAGTTTTCATGCCAGAGTTGGATAAGTTTGTTGTAGTGTTCATCGATGACATCTTGGTATACTCTGAGAATGAGAAGGACCATGCCTCTGTTCGCCTAAACGACCGTTTAGTCCGTTTAAACACCGTTTAAACGGTAAACAGAGGCCATCTGTTTTGTTTAGGCCCTAAACGGTGAATTAAACGGTTGGACCGTTTAAACCCGTTTAAACCGTTTAAACTCGTCTAAATGGTCTAAAGAAAATCAGGTTAGACATGATTAAATGATCTAAACAACCATTTAATCCATAATTTGGTTAATTAGAGGACTACGACTACCATAATCAACACAAAACTAATTAACATTGTGAGTATATGAAATGTTGTGGGATTTAGATTTCTTCCAAAAATATTATTTGGTATAATATTTATTTTTTACATGTGCAAATATGTACAGTTTCTATCAAATTTAATTTTTACATACACAAATATGTATATTTTAGTGTTACCATACAAAACCGTTTAGGTCATTTAACTCCGTTTAAACACCGTTTAAACGGCCTAAACGCTAAACAAAGAGTGACCGACTGTTTACCGTTTACTGTTTAGGAAAACATTGGACCATGCTGAGCATCTACGAGTTATTTTGACCCGGCTTAGAGAGCATAAGTTGTATGCTAAGTTCAGCAAGTGTGAGTTTTGGTTGAAGAAGTTACCGTTCCTTGGTCACGTCCTTTCAGAGGAAGGGATCTCTGTAGACCCTTCTAAAGTACAAGAGGTTATGGATTGGGAAGCACCCACGAGTGTTTTTGAGGTTCGCAGCTTTTTGGGTTTGGCAGGATACTACCGTCGGTTTATTCCGGATTTTTCAAGAATAGCCAAGCCTATGACTCGTTTAACGCAGAAAAACAAGAAGTTCGAATGGACTCCAGAGTGTGAAGCAGCTTTCCGCACTCTGCGAACGTTGTTGACATCCGCACCTGTTTTGGCTCAGCCAAACTTGGAGGAACCTTTTGATGTGTTTTGCGACGCATCCAAGATTGGACTTGGATGTGTACTCATGCAAAATGGAAGAGTTATCGCCTATGCTTCTCGCCAGTTGAAACCGCACGAAGAGAACTATCCCACTCATGATCTGGAACTAGCAGCCGTCGTGCATGCACTCAAGATATGGAGACATTATCTTATGGGAAACCTATGTCATGTGTACACAGATCATAAAAGTCTGAAATATATCTTCACCCAGCCAGAGTTGAACATGAGGCAAAGAAGATGGCTAGAATTGATTAAGGATTATAACCTAGAAGTGCATTACCACCCTGGAAAAGCGAATGTTGTAGCTGATGCCTTGAGTCCCAAGACTCATTGCAACTCTCTACAACCACTGTTCGAAGATGAATTTAATCTTATGCACCCCGTCATGCTAAACAATATCACTCTTCAGTGCACCTTGGAAAGTGACATCATCGAGAGACAGAAGACCGATGAAGAAATCTGTCAGATAAAGAAGAGGTTGGAAACCAGTAGTTCGTTGAACTTTAGAACAGATGAACAGGGAATTCTATGGTATAAACGAAGGATAGTTGTTACTAAGGATTCAGAGCTGAAAGAGAGGATTCTGAACGAGGCTCACAATTCAAAGTTGTCTATCCACCCAGGAAGCAGTAAGATGTATCAGGATTTGAAAACCAGATTTTGGTGGTCAAAGATGAAGAAAGAAGTCGCAGCCTATGTCGCCAGATGTGATACTTGTTGCAGGATAAAGGCAATACATCTGAAACCCGCCGGACAGTTACAACCGTTGTCAATCCCAGAGTGGAAGTGGGAAGAGATCAGTATGGACTTTATCACCGGACTTCCCACTACTCAGAAAGGGAATGATTCGATTTGGGTTATTGTGGATCGGTTATCTAAAGTGGCTCACTTCATACCAGTCAAGACTACTCACCGCCCCCATCAGTATGCAGACCTGTATATTCAGAATATCCTGAGGTTGCATGGAATTCCAAAGCGGATAGTTTCTGATAGAGGACCCCAGTTCATAGCACGTTTTTGGGAACAGTTGCACAAGGAGTTAGGAACCAAGTTGGTAAGAAGTTCAGCCTATCACCCTCAAACTGCAGGACAGACAGAAAGAGTGAATCAGATTTTGGAGGATATCCTAAGAGCTTGTGTCTTATCTTCAGGAGAGTCATGGGAGAAATGGTTACCCCTTGCTGAGTTTTCATACAACAACAGCTATCAAGAGAGTATAAAGATGGCACCTTTTGAAGTTTTATATGGACGAAGATGCAGAACCCCAGTAAATTGGGTTGAGTCTGGAGATCGAGGATTCTATGGATCAGATTATGTAAAAGATGCCGAGGAAATCGTGCAGACCGTACAGCAACATATCAAGGTAGCACAGTCTCGACAAAAGAGTTATGCTGACACCCGAAGGAGACCTTTGGAATTTCAAGTTGGAGACTATGTGTATCTCAAGGTTTCACCTATGAGGAAGGTCCAACGTTTTGGAATCAAGAAGAAGCTAGCACCTCGATATGTGGGACCATACCCGATCATAGCAAAGAAGGGACAAGTGGCATACGAAGTACAGTTACCCCTAGAAATGAGCACAGTTTTCCCGGTATTCCACGTATCATAGTTAAAGAAGTGTCTTCGAGTTCCAGAACAAGAGGAAGTTAGGATTCCAGACATCACCATCAGATCGGATCTGGAGTACTACGAGCAGCCCAAGGAGATTTTGGATACCAAGACCCGAGAGACTCGTAACCGAACAGTGAAGACTTACAAGATTCTCTGGAGCAATCACGGACCCAACGATGTGACATGGGAAACCGAGGAGTACCTACGCGTAAGCTATCCCGCTTTTGTTAAGAAATGGTACGTAACTCAAATCTCGGGACGAGATTCCTTTAAGGGGGGAAGGGCTGTGACACCCTAGTGTCAAGCACTGCATTAGGAACTTCATTAGCTACTAAAGGAGCATAAGCAACGCATTGCATCATTGCATGTGCATATGAGTGCTTGTTGCCTTTTGTTTAGTTATTTGGCTTTCTTTATGTAGAGGATTTAAAAATGGTTTTCAGAAAAAGTGTCTTATATGAAAGTTGTAGAGAAAAATATTTTGAGCAACTTTCATATTTGGGTCAAAACCTAGTTTGGAGTTTTTGAAACTATTTTTGAATGGTCAAGTTTGAAAAGATTTTGGAAAAAGAAAAGGAAAACGTTTTCTCCCCGGCGCCCCACCTTTCGGCCCATCTGGCCTTTTCGGCCCAACCTCGCGCGCGCTGGCCCAGCTCGCCCGCTCGCGTGCGCCGGTCCGCTCCCGCCTCGCCCGAGCGCCGCGCGCGCCGCGCGCGACTTCGCCGCTGACACGCCCGCGCCGTACGCCGGCCGCAACCGCCACGTGGCCGCCGCATGCTGCCGCGAATCCTCCTCGCCCACTCCCCGCGAGATCTTTGCTCACCCAATCACGCCACAATCCGCCTCGCCCGCTCCGTGCTCGCCTCGCCGACCGCGCCGCTGCTGCCGTGACGTCCCGTCGCCGGCCCCACCACGACCACCGGCCGGTCAAGCCGATCAAAACCCCGAGCGCACCGCACTCCCCTCTCCCCACTGCCTTTTCACTCGCTCGCTCTCACTCTCGCTCTCTCCCTCACTCTCCCACGAACACGCCGAACACCTCCCCGCTCGCCGCGACCATCACCGCAAAAGCCCCGCCGTGTTCCGGCCTCACCGGAGCACCACCACCCGATTCGTCTCGCACACCAATCCGTCTACACCTCGGACACCCGGTGCTCCCACTTGCACCACCTCTCAAGCCCCACCAACGCCGGAGATCGGAGAGCGCCGCCGCGGACGCCATCACCACCGCTGAGCCCGCGACGCTGTTCCTCCCCGACCCGAGCACCACTGCCCCTCTTCTTCATCCTCGACCTTCACCGAGTCAAGGCAAGGTAAGAACACCGACGAGCTTCAATGCTACCGCTCCCTTTTGCACTCTTCTCCCCGGCCGAGCGCCATGGGCGCCGCCGCAGACCTCGCTCGTGGCCAGGCTCCTCTGGAGCCACCCGAGCCAAACCAACCCCGTAGCTTTGCTCCTTAGGGTTCACTCGAGCTTTTGCCTCCCCCAATTTCACCGGCGACCGCCGGAGACGGCGTAGTCGCGCGTCACCGCCGCCTCCATGCACTGCCGCTCGCCGCCGGCACACTCCGGCCATCCGCTAGCCAAACCACCTACACCACTCGATGCGCCTCGTCGAGGTGAGTTCACAAGCCTAGCTTCCCCGCCGGCGACCTCACTGACGGCGAGGAATCGACGGTCAAACCTCTCCCCTGTTTCCGTCTCGCCCGAGCCCTCGAGCCAGGCCTCGGACGGGCGTGTATGTTTCCGTCTCGCCCGAGCCCTCGAGCCAGGCCTCGGACGGGCGTGTATGTCTCCGTCTCGCCCGAGCCCTCGAGCCAGGCCTCGGACGGGCGAGTATGTTTACGTCTCGCCCGAGCCCTCGAGCTAGGCCTCGGACGGGCGTGTGTGTTTCCGCCTCGCCCGAGCCCTCGAGCCAGGCCTCGGACGGGCGTTTGTTTTCCCGTCTCGCCCGAGCCCTCGAGCCAGTCCTCGGACGGGCGATTGCTTCCCGTCTCGCCCGAGCCCTCGAGCCAGGCCTCGGACGGACTAGTTATCCGTCTCGCCCGAACTCGGCCTCGAGCGAACCCTCGGCCGCGGTCTCGTTCGAGCCAGGCCTCGGCCGATCTCCTACCGCCGTGCGCTCGAGCCAGGGTGGGTTCCCGTTGACCCACGGGCCCCGCGCGTCAGCCACTCGCTGGTCCATGGACCGGGTGCACGTAGCCAGCCGGGAGAAATTCAAATGTTTTTCTTTTAGTTTTAATTTCCAGAGATGCTTGTTATTTTTGTACAACATGATTTATAAGTCCAAATGGAGTACTTTCAGTTTTGTTGGCTTGTTTATGAGTAGATCTATCATAGAAAAGTATGAATGTATTTTGGATAGCAGTTATTTTACTGTTTTCATTTATTTCCGTGTACATGCTTTGGTTGGGATAAATGGAATTAAGTGTTTTCTGATGGAGTTAATTCATGGGAAAATTTGTATAGGTTCTTTGTTATGTTTGGTGCCTGTGAAAATTATATGAAGTACTGTTCTTATGAAAAGAGTTCCTGTTATGGTTAAAAGTTCCTTTTTGCTGATTTCTTAGAAAAAGTGTTAAGGTGTTTTATAGGTTGAAATAAAATATGGGAAATTTTGTGCAGTCTCTGTATGCCATGAAGAGTCTAAGAAAAATATAAACCTGATCTGTTTTATGGAAAAAGTTGTAGTTGCTTTACAACTGTGCTTGTCTGTGTTTATCTTTGGAAATTCCTGTAAGAAATAATACAATGTTTCTGTTCATGGAACTTTCTTGATAAACATAAAATGTGAAGTAGAATTTGGGAAAAATATGAAATAGAGTTGTGCACCCTTTTACAGTAGGGTTGTAGTTCAAAGCACCTTTTTGGGCAGTTTGCTTGTCATTTTTGTATCTGCAGTTCTATAGTTTATTTTTGGCTAAAACTTGTTCAGTAGAGTCCAGCAAGTGTTGTTTACTTTCTGGAATTTTTGTGGATTTTTCTGAGTCCAGAAAGATGCACTTGCAGTTCAATCGGAGTTTCTTTGGTTTAAATTAAATAAGAAAAAGAGTGAATAACCAGATTTTGTTGTACGAAATAATTAAGTAATTACCTCAATGTCAAAAGTGGTTCAACAAGTTGACTTTATTGGTTTGCAAGAATTATTCTTTTCATGTCACCTTCATCTTGCACCGCATTTATTTAAATATATATTCTTCGCACGCAATAGGATCGACCCCGCCGGAGCCCCACCAAGAGCAGGAGCTAAACGCCGAGCCGGAGATCCAGGAGCTGCAGCAGCCAGAGGAAGTCGACCCCGTCCATGACCCTAACTTACCTGAGTGTCCCTCTCACGAGGCAGCAGTCTTCACTCAAGGCAAGCCCCGGAGCATATTAAGCCTCCTATCTTTTGCAATTAAGATTACTTGAGTCCTTTTATATTGTGATGCATTAGGTCTAGGAGTTGAAATGAATCCTACTTGCTGCATTACCATTCCTTGGTTATTGATTAATATCTACCTTGTTATCCTGTTATTTAGGTACAATGTAGAATTGCTTAGCCTGCTTAATAAAAGTGGTAGTTAAGGATGTTTCCGTAATACCCGGATGGGTATTTACCGGATCACGGTTGGCTATATTTGCTATCGTGGAAAAGAACCTGAGTAGTAATGAAATACGGTCAACGGGATGGCAGGGCACAAGTTCGGAAACTTGGGGCAGTCCATCCGTTGGATCGTGTAGGTTTGTATCGATGTTGGCCCTCATTCATTTTTGAACGCGCCCTTTTACTTAGGGATATGTCGGTGCTGTAATCATCGACCCCAAAGCCGGTTAGAAGCTGTTCGGGCCGGTTTCAACCCGTGTCGTGCCCTCTAGTACGGAAGTTGCGATCTGCCGCGTGAGGCCATCGCCAGACTCTGATTGGGCGGTCCGTGCTTGAACCGCGATGATTACCACCACGAACAAGCATCGAGCGGTTGCCCAATGCATGGACCCGACGGGGAAAGTGTGGGCTGGTATTAAAGGTCTTTCATCAGCTGATTTGGAATTCGATTCGAGTCGCCGTCTCCCCCGGTTAGTGGGAAACTATGGCGAGCTTCACCACGATACAACTCCATGTGATGTTTTAAGGTTCAACTAAAATGTGGATAAGTCAACCGGATATGGTTATATTATTGATTGGTAGATTCAAGTGAGTGCTCTAGTACAGGTGAAAAACCTAGAATTAAGGAATAGGTCTAAAAATGGCTGCTCATCTTTATCACTAATTACTTCCTATCTGAACTTGAGCTTCTCGCAACTAAAAGATCCCAGCTCCACCCGAAAAGGCCTTGCATACCCTTGGTGTCTTTATTTTCAGTTGGACGGGTAAGTCTAGCTGAGTACATTTCCGTACTCAGGGTTTATCCCGTTTGTTGCAGATGGCCAGGTCTACTTTGGCTATTGTAAGCACTGCCTCTACCCGGTGGAAGGTGATGAGGAGTAGGCCCAGGGCAGGGTCGTCCAGAAGCTTTCCCCTTTTCTTTTGCTGGACCAAGACTACTAGTGGCACATTATCTTTAAGGGAGGAGTGAGTTGTGTCGAGTGGATTTATCAAAACAATGAAGTTTTATTTGGACCACATGTGTGGTGGTCGTGTTTCAAACTATTTCAGCTTCCGCACTTTTAAACTCGGTATTGTAATAACTCCATTTTAAATTCGCACTCTGATATTTTAAATTCGGTTTTGTTTTCGTTATGATGTATCTTTACGAATGTAATCCTTCAACGATGCGATCCTGTTTGATGTATGGTGTTAGAAATCCTTCGAGATTTCCGGACTACCGGGGTTGTATGGGTTCAAGTATCAGTCGAAGTCAGACGGATTTGGCTAAGATAATACTTGAGCTCTTATAATCAGGACGGTTCCGCCACACCCAGTTCTATCAAAGCCTAAACATGGTCGACATGAATGAACCCGCAACATGTAACAATCTTGATTGAAAGTTAATTCGGCCATCACGATCTTATGATTGACAAAGCACAAGTAAACTCGTGCAGCAAGGCCGAACAAAGATCAATCTAGATTGGGCAAAGAGTGTTATAGGAATTAAATAAGTAAAACATATGACACATGATAACTTAATGAATCTATTAGATCTGCCAAATCTAACAGAGTAGATAACTATTTTTACTCATGACTTAATCCGCCGCACGATACAAGGCATAAGCAAAAACTTCCTTTCATATGCTTAAATCCGCCGCACGATACTAAGCTTAACATACGAGACTACTTGCATCATATCTAAATAAGGAAAGATTACGACTTAAAATAAGGAAAGATATAAATCATATTCCTTAATCCTTTCGGCGTCTTCCATCGTCACGTGTCTTCTCGTGCAAGCCAGCTTTACCTGCATCATCCATCTCCCGAATGGGGCCACTGCTTCACGAAATAGCCGACCGCACAGGTATTCACCGAAAGCCTTAAGGACCAAATAGCCGTCCGAATGCTTGCCGAATTCTTCTCTTCTCTGCTGGCTGGACCCACCTGTCATACCTTCGTGTGTGCGAAAATCCAGTGTTAACAAATGCCCCCTAGTTTTGGGATAAATGTTTATTCCAAAATTCCTCTTTTCTTTTTCGCACCGACGTGGAACCTCTGGAAGCATCCACCTTCACATATCATGATTACCGCACCTGTCGATTCATTCCCCGATGCATCTTTTGGGGTTCTTAAAATCCTCTTCTCACTTCATTTCGGCCTACACTTCTCAACTTCCCCTGCTTTGTTTGCAAACCAGAAAACCTTCTTCTGTCTTGCTACCCCAAATCAACTAGAAGATGTCTTCTCAGGCGAGCCGCCATAGTCTCGAGCTCGGCGCTTCCAGTACCTCCAAGAGAAGGTTACTTCCTCCTTCCTTTTCTTTATCTCCAAAATGAAGTATCCGGCTTCACTTCGTTACTCTTGTTCAGGAGGACTAGCGATGTTTCCACCGAGGATTTTACCCAGAAAATTACAGATCTTCAGCTTGACCTGGAAAGGAAAGATCGAGAAATTACCCGAATTTCCAAAGAGCATGACGTCGCTCGAAAAAGGGCTGCCGGTAAATATCCTCTCATTATTTTCTTTATTCTTCCTTTCTGCTTTTACCGACTTCTTTCTTTCTCAGCCCTGGCGGCCGAACTCCATACTCTCGAAACTGCCATCACCAAACTTGCTGTCACGGCCGATGTGATGGGCACAACACCTCTGAAGCGGGTAAACGAAGTCAACCGCATTCTCCCCATCATTTCCAGAGCTAGCATGGGGTACGGAGCGGCACTCGCCTTCTACGCAGTGAAGATCCACTTTGGTGCAGATTATCAAAGATTTGACGTTTGTGAACAAGATCTAGAGGATAGAGTAGAACACTCCGCAGAAGACATGAAGGTAGCCGGATCAGATCTGGCTGATACCTTCGACCACTTTCTCCCGATTAGGCGTAGGATGGAGTGGACGAACTAACTTACTGTAATCTTGCCCCTTCTTTTGTAAATAAGAAGTTTCCCTGTTCGTCCTTCGCAATCAATCTGTGATTGATCCCCTGAGATCAATGTGTGCCCTGTTTTTTCCGTATGTTGGTCACTGATCTCCGTCTCCCTGCTTCAATGGTAATGCATGTCGGCTAAGCTGATAACCATATTAGAAATTTCTGCCCCACAAACGATTGCCATAATCAGTCATTTTAGACTCTAAAATTCAATTTTCCTTTAATTTTCCAAACTGTGATAACACCAGGATAACATTCCTTAGAGATCTTTTTTCGCCTCTGCCCCCAGTGTCAATCGGCAATACGAATTCTCAAATGATTATTTAAAACCGAACAGCTCTTAGCCGAATCCTATCGGCTTCCTGACTTCGGAGTCATAATTCTCTTTAATCGTTTAAAAACCTGGCCCGGCCCAATAACGGCCCATAAGCTTCGAGAAACCTTAAACCAATACTTGGTCTTTCAGCGTGCAAACCAAAGTCCTATGAATATGATTCCATACAGACTGCCACTTTTCCTTCAGCCAAATAGTTCAACTTGTGGACTTCCCAACTCTCGACCCTCCAATTCAAACCTAAGAGAGTCTTCCATCTGTATTCTTATTAATGGCAGGCAGCAACCATCACAATAGGCAACCTACATGAGATGAAGCAGGAGGAAGCCAAGTACCAACTCACCGATATCATGGGTAAAAACTGATTTCTTGCCTTCCCTGCAATAGTGTTTCTTGCCTGTCTATCCTTAATTTATCATTCACCTTCCTTTCAGAATGATGTCTTTCCCTAACCAAGCTCGGGATCCTTCAGAAATGGTAAATCCAACGGCTCCTTTTAACTCTCTTCTCAATCTACCAGATTCCGAACTTGATAACTTATTCCTGGCAGACCCACTTGAATGTCCTTCAATACCGTGAGGAAAAGGATAAGGCTCAGAAGGAACTGGAAACCGCATTGAGAACACAAGGTTGATATGTGCCCTTGTGGTTCCCTTCCTGAGTGATGAGTGATCGATCAACGGGCAACATGTCTCTTGGCTGTGTTGATGTGCAGGTGCGGAGCTCGGGCAGTGGTCGAAGGTGAGGTGAAGGTCAAGTAGGGACGTGCCATGCCGACGGACCGGGAGCGGTGAAGGGCGGACGTGGAGCTTGGACCGACGGACCAGGAGACCTGAGGACCAGCTGTGGTAGCTGGCACATGGCATTGACAAGCAAGAGTACATGGGGATGTGCGGTGCATCGGCCGAGTCGGGAGGTTGCCCGGCGTGAAGGCTGGACATGCTCCGGCATCGGTGCTGGAACTCGGGGTGTGCGAACCACATCCCGTTTATGGCACGGGTTCGGTAGCTGAGCCTCGAAAAGCTACCCTCGACGGTTTCCGAGTTTGGGCCTCAAAACTCGGGGTGGCCGGTTTCCGAGTTTGGGCCTCAAAACTCGGCATGGACGGTTTCCAGGTTTGGGCCTCAAAACCTGGGCGCGCGGGTTTCTGAGTTTGGGCCACAAAACTCAGCCTGAGGACAGGTTTCCCGGTTTCGGCCTCAAAACCGGGGGAAGGCCCAGGTTTCCCAGTTTCAGCCTCAAAACCGGGGGGAGGTCCGCAAAAAGGACGGTCGACGCGTGGCGGCGTGGAGAGGCTGGCGCGGAGGCGAGGCTATCCACGAGGTAGGCGCGGCGGTCGATTGGGCGGCACGTGGTGGCATCCTGAGGCTTGCGTCGAGGCGAAGCTACGGATGAGGAAGGCGCGTGGCCGTCAGATCAACTATCAGCAGAGTTGGATCGGGATACCCCTAGGTTTGGCCGTTTCGCTCAAGTATCTAGGGGTAGTAATGGGATTATTGTTTTAGGCTATAAATAAGAGAGGCACCCCTCCTCTCTCACCATCCTTGCAGTCATTTGTTCCTGAGCTCTCTCTCTCTCTAGCCCTCGCTTAGGTTCTAATCATACCTCGCTGCAAGCGATCCGCAGAGACGGCAATCATACCTCTGTGTATTTGGATCTTTGAGGAAACGAGACCGTATTCTCGTTGTCTCCTCGTGTGGAGGAATTTCGGCTGAAATCAAATTGTGTTTTGTGTTCTTCACGTTTTGGTTTTTCATCTCTTGGAGATTTGCCTCGTTCTCCCTCTCCACGAGATGATTTTCGATTCCACTTGAATCCATCTGTTCTTGGTCGTGAGTCCCTTCTTTCTACCGAAGGGTTTCTCTCCTAACCTCACGAATCCATAGATCGGGTTGATTTCGTGTTCGTTCTTCCTTCTTTCCCCTTTTCGGTGATCCTCGGATTTATCTCAATTGACTTGGATTGGTGCGATGATTTCTTAGGATTAGCACCCCAATACATAGAGGAACACCTGGGAGTAGTTTGATCGAAGTCCCTTTTGGTTTGGTAAAGTTTCGATCGAATTGCCTCTTTGTCCCGAGCGTTTTTGTGCCTTCTGTTTATCCGCGGACAGTCCGCGCCCCCAGCGGCGGACAGTCCGGGGATCGGGACTTGCACAGGTCATAACTGCGCAGTGCGATACTGTTCTCGGTCTTGTGACCGGCGGACAGTCCGGCGTGCAAACCGCGGACAGTCCGGGAGTCATCCAGAACTTGATCAGAACAGTTTTGTTTCTGTCCTTTTGCCGGCGGACAGTCCGCACCTCTAGTGGCGGACAGTCCGGCAATGGGCGGACAGTCCGGGACCCTGACCCCGGACAGTCCGCGAACCTGCTGTTCGTTCAGTTTTGTTCTGTGGCTTTGGCAATTGGTTTTGGGGTTTCTCCGGAGGTTTCGCTGTACCACTAGGACATCTCCTAGGGTATCCACCTACTCGTAGGTCGTGAACTCTCCGGTCGTTTCAAGACTTCACTTTTGGGGTGATTTTCTGGGACAAGGGCTATACAATTCACCAGTTGAATTTGAAGCTCTCATTCACCCCCCCCTCTGGTCGCTAATCCGGTCCTTCACGCATCCCAGAAGCATGGTATCGAGGAAGCTGAATGGGCAGATCAACGGAAACAGCTCTGCAGCATCATCACAGGTTAGCAGAAATTTGGTCTTCTCCTTCTGGTTGAACTGGCCAAGCCTGATATATTCCTTTCCTCTTGCCAGCCCTTTCTGCAGAGAATGACCGTCTGAAAGCAGCAGCAAACAGAATCGCTCTCAAGGTGAATGCTCGCGGAGACTCAGCCGAAGCCCGTCTTGATGCTTTGAATGGCCGCTTTGATCAGGCCGTCATCCAAGGTGTGCATGCCGGGGTCTTTCTCGGGTTAGCGGCGATGAGCTCTTGGACCAAAGAAGACTATTCCTTCCTACCAGTTGGTTTCGCAGGGAACCCAGATGAATCTGAAGACCTTGAGATCTATAATAATCATGCAGCCGCCATTGCCGAGATAATCGACTCGCAATCCATTGTGAATAAATTATTCCGAGAGTAGTTTGTACTAGGACAGATCTATAAATGAAGTTTGCAGCAGATGAACTTGCCCTTCTCTGAATAATGTTTATCAATGACTTTCCTCGTTCGCAACATTTATTTAGAAGAACGCTTGTCGAATGCATGACGTCATCTTAGCCGACTAAATCCCATTCTCAACATGTCATGTCACTCGACATTGCACTTACTGCACTCCACCTTTCTCTTTCCCCGATGAACCTGCTAACTTGAAAAACGCTAGGGTCACCAAGGTCATGAATATCTGTACTGAAGGCGATATAAATAAAATATCGGCTATAACTTGACACATGCGAAACATTCTTCCGCTAAAGGCGATGCTCTTACATCGGCTGTATAAAAACATCTCTCGACTTACATAACTCCCACGCGTTCGGCTTTTAACAAGCAGTGCCGAAGCCTCAACTGACAAGTAGTACAAATAAATCAAAAATTTGTCATAGCCGAATCCCCTTTCCTGGGGTCTGACATTTTCGGCTAAGGTAAATTGCTACTTATCTTATCCTTTAAACCTCAAAAATAAAGGCCGACCCTACTATAAGGTCATCGGCCATCACGTATAACCCGAAATGATCACCAAGTTGTAGAAGTGCTTTTCATAGAATCTTCAATTTCATTAAAGGCTTTCGTTGTACGCCACCTCATACAAATCTCTTCTGATCCTTTTCTGGCAATGGAGAAGTAAACAAAATCTTTCAAACGTCCATCGACCTTGAACATATTCGAGACCCAAACTCGCACATACTGATCCTAATTCGGCTTCATCATCAACACTTTATTCCTTGTCAGCCGACATGAAACTTTTGGCCTCAATTCTTCTCTACCACAACTAATTGGATTCAAAAATTACTCTGAGAGCCGATTGTCTGAATCGGCTGTTGGTCCTCGCCAAAAATGTTCACAGGACCTGCTTCCCAAGCTCTTCCAGAGAAACACTCGACACCTTCATACTCCCAATAGGTTGGTTCTGTACTAGCAATACTCACCGAATCATCAGCATGGACGATCTCGATATCATCTCCAATCCACTGAATGAGGAACTGATGCATAGTCGATGGCACACAACAATTTGCATGTATCCATTCTCTTCCCAACAGCAAACTGTATGCCCCCTTGCCATCAATGACGAAGAAGGTGGTGATCAAGGTTTTAGACCCAATCATCAACTCGACATGGACTGCTCCCCGAGTATCAGAAGAATTGTCTGCAAAGTCTCTCAACACCATGTCGGTCTTCAATAGATCCTCACTTGTCATGCCAAGCTTTTTGAAAGTGGTATACGACATGATGTTTATAGCAGCCCCTCCATCAATGAACATCTTGGTCAGTGGCTTGCCATTGACATACCCTCTCATATAAAGTGGCTTCAGGTGTCGATGTCTGATTGGTTTATCAAATACTACACTTTGAGCCAAAACGAGATGAGCCAACAAGTCCTGAAATTCACTTTCATCGAAGTCCGAATATGTCTCGTCTTGGACATCTTGATTCTCAGGGGCTATGAACTCTGATGGTAGAAAGAATGTCATACACGCATCAGCCGAATGATTACCTTCACTCTGCCTCTCTTTAGGACGCCAGATTTGCTTTGCCCTAGTGCCCACTTGTGCCAACTCTTTGCTCCTTAAGCGCTGCACTCTCCTCTTCTGGCTTTTCCTCAAGCCTGGTGGGCACCATTATCCCCTCTGCCATACGTACTTAGGGTACTCTTCTTCTTCAGTATGAGCCCAACTTGAATCGGCAAATCCTCTTTCCTACCGATCTCCGGAACTATTTATTTTTACGCGCCGATCTTCTTCAGGGACTCGTGCCCCAAGCCTTTCATGGACAGATCGGCGGTTGACTCGAGACTGCCTATACTCAGAATACTAATTACTGCACTCGGGGCAGTCGTCTTTAACAGGCAGCTTCAAGCCTTCGTTCCAACAGTACTGGAAAAATGAGCATTCCCAATGAGATCGTTCCTGTTCCCTCGTATCTTCTCGTTCTTCCCGGTACATCTCCTCTGTGTACCTTCGTTGTTTCTCCAGGAACTTCCGTTCTTCATAAAGCCTCTGCTTCTGGTACCGTTCCTGTTCCCGACGCCACTTGTTCAACAAAATACGCGTCGTGATCCTGGGTCTGGAAGTCCCACCTGTACTAGTTCGGTTATTTTGGATCCGAACCCCTCGCTGAAGCTCCTCCTTCGTAATCTGCCGATCAGGATCAACAGTGTCGTCTTCTCTTGCTCTATCAGAGGTTAAAACTTTCATCTTACCCTTACTCCTGGGATCGGCTACATTGATCATATTAACAGAGAAAGACACAGTGTTCTGCTCAAAAGGGCTACCATCAATCTTCATCTTTCCATCGAACCTCAGATGTCCACCTTGAATAGCCTTCTGGATCCGATCTCTGAACACTCGGCAATCATTTATGGAGTGGGATTTGGCATTGTGGAAACCACAATACTTCTTGTCTTTGACACCCTCAGGGAGCAGCATAGGATGACCTTCTGGCAACTTGATGCGTCCCTCCTTCAGCAGGTACTCGAATAATTTATCTGACATGGAAACATCAAAGTCATAAGTACCCTTATGTTGCCTCAGCCACCGCTGGTTGACTTGAGTCGTCTCTTTAGACCAGGTTATCTCAGTTGCAGCCACTTCATCTTCATTATCATATTCATCGGCTTCGTCTAGAAAAGCCTGATACATCCCGGCAGCCACATCACCCTTCTGGTATTGATTATTCCTTCTGAATCCCTGAGCTTGATTGCTCATCATCGCCAGCCTTTGGGATAACTGCCCGAGGTCATCAAACTTCATGCCGAATAGTTTTTCTTTGATACTCAGCAACATGCCAGCTATGGCTATTCCTAACAATTGGTCATCCGGCAAATTCAAGGAATAGCAGAGATTTTTGGTTTCCCTGAATCGGCGCAAATACTCTTGCGGCATTTCGCCGGGTCTCATCTTCAAGCTCATAAGATCTACCAACTTCTTTTCGCTGGTTCCCGTAAAGAAGTATGAATGGAACTTTTGCTCTAACTCTGCCCATGTATTGATAGAATTCGCCGGCAGAGAAGCAAACCAGGAGAAGGCTGGTCCTGTCAACGATAGCGGGAAATACCGAACCCTCCAAGCTTCATTTGTAGATGCTTCCCCAAGTTGCATCAAGTATTGGCTGATGTGCTCTATAGTGCTGGTATCATCCTGACCCGAAAACTTGGTGAAATCAGTAGGAGGTTTTACTCTTGGAGGAAGTGCCACTCGATTGTACCATTCAGGGTAGGGAGACTTGTAAGCATATGTCTGATTCTTCGGCTTTAGGCCAAACTGATTCTGCATCATATCAGCCATCTTGTGCATGATGAGATCAATACTTGAATCAGGAGTTGTTTGTGCCTGCCCCCCAGTGTGTAGTCCCGCCGAACTCCTGTAGCCTGGATTCGGAAGATCATTGATCGAGCTATAGTCCATAAACTCCCGATATCCATTTCCAAACATATCTCTCTGTATCCTATTCGCCATAGGAGACACTCTAGAAGCAGATTGTGGGATATTCCCTGTTGTGCCGAACGTGAGCTGGCCATAGGTCTGGGGAGGTTGTTGCGTCTCCTGAGAAACCACTCCACCTATGCTTGGGCCAGCTCCACTGTTCTCGGCAACTTTCCGACGTTGAGGTACTTGAAATAACAATGGCCCCTGCACCGGACCAGCAGCTTCTTCAAAATACTTATCCGCGTTTGGACCGAAAGTATCGACCATAATAGCACGAAAAGTGTTTAAGAAAGCCGACTGATGATTAGTCATGGCTCCTAACACAACCCTGTGCATTATTTCGGTCATCCTCTAGATAGCTACTTCTTCACCACCATCGGGCAGCTCAGGTTGGTGATGAGGAACAACCTTCGGGAATGTCTGCTTCTGATAGACCTTGTCGCTTTTATTCTTGGAGAAAGTCTCCAAGCATTTGCGCTGGAATTCGTCACAAACTTGTTGTACCAAATCCTTTGATTCTGGTGGCAATTCGTCCATGGTCACATCGAAGGTTTGATCTTCACTAATCTCAGGCATCTTGAAACGAAGTGGTCCCACCGGTCGTGCCAAAAAGTGTGTTGACGCAAAACGCGACGTCCCGCGCCAGGCACACAGCAAGCCGAACGAGGCTGGCTTCAATCGGGTGCCCGGAGTATGTTGAATCCAGAAACGTGCCAGTTGGTTTGACCTAAAAGCCAACAAGGGATAAAAGTGTGAGAATACCTTGGAACATGTCGGGTGAGACCAGACAGTTCCATATATACGGCTTTGAAAGCCAATCATGATGGCACACAGCTATGAAAGCTGTTTGTCGAAACAGGTTTATAATGTCATTCGGCAAGTATAGAGACAAAAATCATAAGCATGCTGAATGCCGAACACATAAATAACAAAGGAATAAAGAGGTAAATTGTGAATATAAATCTATCAAAACAACATATGCATAGGCTAGTCCGACTAATCTGCCGCACGTTTAGCCTTCATGAACCCGTCAAGTATAAACTTAAGCAAAGCTAATCCACCGCATGATACCACTTGCTATAAGTTCACACCACTCCTTATAATTAGATTAATCCACCGCATGATATGATCTGATTATAAGAAGCTAAAAACATACATATATCTGAACAGATCTATAAAAACTCATTACTCGTGTAAGCTTAACCAGAATCGGCAAACTAGCCGAACTGGGGTCCATGAAGAAGGAACATACAAGTAAAGCATGATTAAACTAGTCTAAAACCTGCACCTGCCGCACGGTACCCAGTTCTATCACAGCCTAAACATGGTCGACATGCATGAACCCGCAACATGTAACAATCTTGATTGAAAGTTAATTCGACCATCACGATCTTATGATAGACAAAGCAGAAGTAAACTCGTGCAGCAAGGCCGAACAAAGATCAATCTAGATTGGGCAAAGAGTGTTATAGGAATTAAATAAGTAAAACATATAACACATGATAACTTAATGAATCTATTAGATCTGCCAAATCTAACAGAGCTGATAACTATTTTTACTCATGACTTAATCCGCCGCACGATACAAGGCATAAGCAAAAACTTCCCGTCATAAGCTTAAATCCGCCGCACGATACTAAGCTTAACATACGAGACTACTTGCATCATATCTAAATCCACCGCATGATACTAGACATGATAGCAAGGTTGCCGGTACTTACGGAGGTCAACGGATCGATGATTCCTCTCGAAGAACTCGACGACACGACTAAGGATTCGAAGATGGCACGGGGCCGGTTGTATTGATATGGTTGTGAACAGTTTTACAATGGTCGAGGGCTTATATTTATACCCTGGACGAAACATGAATCCTAGACGATTATGACTTAAAATAAGGAAAGATATAAATCATATTCCTTAATCCTTTCGGCGTCTTCCATCGTCACGTGTCTTCTCGTGCAAGCGGGCTTTACCTGCATCATCCATCTCCCGAATGGGGCCACTGCTTCACGAAATAGCCGACCGCACAGGTATTCACCGAAAGCCTTAAGGACCAAATAGCCGTCTGAATGCTTGCCGAATTCTTCTCTTCTCTGCTGGCTGGACCCACCTGTCATACCCTCATGTGTGCAAAAATCTGGTGTTAACACAACCATAACGTGCGAATACATGGGTGTATGCCGAGTCTCTGAGTGATGAGTGATTGTCAACTGGGATAATGCGCATGTTCTTTGGCTTGTATTGTGCAGGTGTCGAGCACAGAGACAGTGATCGAGGGCAAGGTGAAGGTCAAGTAGAGACGTGTCGTGCCGACGGACCGGGAGCGGTGAAGGACGGACGTGAGGCTTGGACTGAGGGACTGGTGGCCTGAGGATCAGCTATGGTGGCTGGCAGCCTGGGACAGCGACGAGCAAAGACTTGCGGGACATGGTGTTGCTCGGGTCGAGGACCTGGGGACACGTGTCGGTGGACGGGGTGCACGGGCGGTGCATCCCCTCTACAGCTTCGGTTTGGTGGTAGAGCCAGAGAAAAACCATCAGGTGGACGGTTTCCAGGTTTGGGCCTCAAAACCTGGGCACTGATGGTTTCCGAGTTTGGCCACAAAACTCGGGCTGAGGACGGTTTCCAGGTTTGGGCCTCAAAACCTGGGTGCTACGGGTTTGCTGAGTTTGGGCCACAAAACTCAGACTACGGTGGGCTGGTTTCCCGGTTTGGGCCTCAAAACCGGGGGTTGGTCGTGAAGGCTGGTTTCCCGGTTTGGGACACAAAACCGGGGGTGCGACGTCCAGGAAAAGGACGCAGAGCGGTGGTGGCACGTGGCGGCAATCGGTGAGGTTGCGTCGAGGCAACGCTACCAGTTGTGCAGGCGTGGCCGTCGGATCCACCTACCACTGAGTTGGTCCAGAATAACCTTAGGGTTTAGCTGGTTCGCTCTGTAAGTAGTTAGGGGTAGAGTGGGAATTAGGAATAGTTAGAATTAGGATAAGTAGGGGGAGACACCCACCTCCCCATCGATCTCAGTCATTTGCTCTTTGCTTCTAGGGTTTCCTGCTCTCCCAATCCCCTGCTGTAGCTAGCTGAGATCCGCAGAGAACCATACCTCTGTGTATTAGAGATTTTGAGGAAGTGAGACCGTAATCTCACTGTTGTAGCGTGTGGTAGCCACACGGTTGCAAATTCATGGTTGTGATTCGCGTTTTGTTTGTGTTCTTCGCGAAATCCTTTTTGCCACGTTTTTCCCGTCAATCGATCTCCTTGCTTGGTAAATCTTTTGGAAATCCATTTGAACCAAGTTGTTCTAGATCGTAAGGCACTTCTTTCCACCGAAGGAATTCATCCCTAACCTCACGACCTAGTAGATCGGTTGATTTTTGTTTTGGATCAGTTTTCCTCCTTTAGTCCCGATTTCTTCCAATCCATCGATTTGGAGTTAGATGCAAGCCATGATTCCCATGGGATAGCTCACTAACCTCCTTGAGACTCCTCATACCAAATCTAAGCCTTAGTGCTTTTGATTCGGAGGAGATCGAGTGGATTTCACGGAAGAACTGTACTGTTTCGGGACCATCGAACGCTGAGTTCGTGAGCATCGGACGCTGAGTCGTTTTCCATCGGAGCGTCCGGTGCCACGTGTTGCCTGACAGTGTTCTTTAAGGACCATCGGAGCATCGGACACTGACCATCGGAGCGTCCGTTGCCATCGGACGCGCCGGGGGTCGAGCATCGGACGCTAGGGTTGCACTATAGCAGCGTCCGATGCTGGTCCAGTAAGGTTCCAGTGAGGTCCTGTTTGCATCGGACGCGTCCGGTGCTTTGCCATCGGACGCTGCCAGCGTCCGATGCACCCAACTGTGCTCTGTTTCGTTCGCCGTTTGTTCGTGCGATCTCGGTTTTGATTTCTGGTTTTTGCGTTGGGTTTCTAGAGTCGTATAGTGTCTCGCTGTGCTTCTTGGAAGCATCCACCCTATCTCTAGGGTCGTGGACACATACTAGCTCTAGGTTTGCTCTTGGGGTGTTTCTCGGGACAGTGGCGACAAGTTTCCGAAAGGAATTTTGAAGCTCCCATTCACCCCCCCCCCCTCTGGTCGCTTTCTGGTAGCACTTTCAGTCCTTCATAACGGCGTGAAAGGTATTCAAGAAAGCTGATTGATGATTGGTCATGGCCTCTGATACAGCTTTGTACACTATTTGGGTCATTTTCTGAATATCTTCCTCATTAGTGTTGTCGGATTGGTGAGGAAGGATAACCCTTGGGAATGGTTGCTTCTGGAAGACCTTGCCGCTCTTGTTCTTGGAGAAAGACATCAAGCACTTGCGTTGAAGCTCATCACAAGCTTGTTGTACTAAATTCCTCAAATCTGGTGGCAACTCATCCATGGTTACATCCAGAATTTGATTATCATCGATCTCAAGCATCTTGAAACAGAGCTGTCCCACCGGGCGTGCCAAAAAGTGTGTTGGCGCAAAACGTGACACACCGCGCCTAACACACGGCAAGCCGAAAAGCGTGGCTTCAATCAGGTGCCCGGATGGTTTGGAATCCGGAGACGTGCCAGTCGGTTTGACCTGAAAACCAACAAGGGATAAAATTGCGAGAACAAACTGGAACATGCCGGATAAGACCAGACAGTTCCATATGTACGGCTTTAAAGCCAACCACGACGGCATACAACTATAGAAGCTGTATGTCGACAAGTTCAAAGATCATTCGGCTAACATTAAAAAGGAGCATATATCGTAAGTTGGTTGCTGAATGTACATGTAAGAGGACATCATCAAGATATAATGAATTATAAACAGGTAACTTGTGAATATAAATCTATTCAAACAACACATGCATAGGCTAATTCAACTAGTCTGCCGCACGTCTAGTCTTCATAAACCCGTCAGGCATAAACCCAAGTGCAAGTCTACACCACTTCTTATAATTAGATTAATCCACCGCATGATACAATCTAATGATAAGAAGCTAAAAGCACGCATGTATCTAAACAGATCTATAAAAACTCATTATTCGTGTAAGCTTCACCAAGCTCGGCAAGTTAGCCGAGTTGGGATCCATGAAGAAGGAACATACAAACAAGCATGGTTAAACCAATCTAAAACCTGCATCTGCCGCACGACACCTAGTTTTATCAAAGCTCAAACGTGATTGACATGCATGAACCCACAACATGTAACAACCTAGATTTGAAATCGATTCGGCCATCATGATTGTGCAACTATTGGAACACAAGTAAAACTTGTGAAGCAAGGCCGAACAAAGATCAATCTAGATTGGGCAAAAGAGTGTTACAGAATTAAATAAACAATGCAACACATGATAACTTAATGAATCTACTAGATCTTGCCAAATCTAATAAAGCTGATAACTATCTCGCTTTTGCTAAACATATGAATAAACGTCTGCCGCACGGTATCTACCCATAAGCAAAGCATAAGCAAAAGACCTCTTGATCGCTAACAAGGGTCCGCCGCACGACCATTGATAACAAACAAGACTACTTGCATCATATCAAAATCCACCGCATGATACTAGACATGATAACAAGGTTGCCGGGACTTACGGAGGTCGACTGATCGATGATTCCTCTCGAAGAACTCGACGACATGACTAAGGACTCGAAGATGGCACGGGGCCGGTTTGTATTGATATGGTTGTGAACAATTTTACAATGGCCGAGGGCTTATATTTATACCCTGGACGAAATACGAATCCTAAACGATTACGACTTACATAATGAAAATCGGAAAGATACAAGTTCTATTTCTATTCTTTTCGGCGTCCCTCATCGTCACGTGTCTTCTCATGCAAGTCGGCTTTACTTGCCATATTTGTTTCCCGAACAGAATCACCATTTTGCAAGATAGCCGACCGCACAGGCATTTACCGAAACTCTGAGGACCAAATAGTCGCCTGATCGTTTGCCGAATCCTCTCTTCACTGCTGGCTGGGTCCACTTGTCATATCTTTGTGTGTGCGAAAATCTGGTGTTAACAGAGTTCTATGGAGGGTTTCGGTGGTACCGACGTCTCCTCCAGTTCTATGGGGTCTGGGTCAGATTCCTCCTGGATGAACTCTTCATCATCATATTCTAATTCAGGCTGTTCTTCCTCTAGAAGAGATGTAGCCATCATTTCCTCCATTGGATCAGGCTCTGAGATAGGTTCTGTCTTGGAGTTTATGGAGGTGGTTAGCGGGATTGAAAGATCTAGATTTGACCCTAGACGTCCATGGAGATGCCCGTCATGATACCCGTTAACGAGTTTCAAGAGCGGTTGTCCAATTAGCACGTTGAATTCCTCTGTGTCAAAAATAAAGAAATTCAAGAGGATGTTGATTCTGCTAATTGTGGTTGGGACGATTTGTGCGATCTCGCAGCTCTCAACTAGTTGCCCAGAAGGCAGTTTTAGGTACTTTCTGGTTGGAACCAATGGTTCATCTCCTAGGAGAGCACTACACAGAGATTTAGACAAAATGCTTACTTCCACGGAGGGATTATACAAGGCGTCTAATTCTGTGTGGTTTATGGTTGTTGACGCTCACTAAGTGTCATATTCTTAGCATCAACAAGGTCATATAACACAACACAAGAGCCTAAAATCAACCAAAAACCTTTTATAAACTAACGATTTCCACTTGTCCTTGAGTTTTATTTGAATGTAGGAAATTGCAGGGTTTTGAGCAAAATGACCAAATGGACCCACCAGGGAGCAAGCCCACGTGCCTGGGCTCACTCTAGGCCAAAGAGGGGTGGCGCCCGCCACCCCTAGCTGGCGGCCGCCAGGGGGAGAAGCCCAAACTCCCCCCTGCCACGTCACTGATCCAGGGGAAGCACTCCACGCTCATTTGCAGCTGTTGCTCACCTAAGTCGGTTCATCCAAGGGCTAAGAAGCAATGTCACATGGATCAAGGCCTAATTGCCCATGTGACGGTTATTGGACAACCCTAACCGAACCCTAACCGACTTGGAGGACCGCCTGGATGTCGTTGGTGAAGAGGCGGTGGATCCAAGGGCCTGGGAGGTGGCGCCCGCCACCTAGGGCTGGTGCCCACCAGCCCACTCACCTCCCTGACCTAACCCTAGGCCCATAAGTACCCCCCTAGGTCCCTTAGGCTATAAATAGGACCCCCGAGCTCATTTGTACTCAGACCTCACCTCATTAGTCCCACTCTCTTGTAAGCGAAGCTCTGGTGAAGGAACACTCTAGTTGAGAGACTTAGAGTGAGAGCGAGAGTGTAGAAGAGAAGAGCTGGAGTTGTAATAGAAGATCATCCAAGTCTCTGGTATAATTCTAAGTCTTTTCTCATTTATCTTAGTGTTCTTCTACTTTCAGCAATTACTTTAAGTTCTTTACTTATTGTTCTTGTTGAGTGCTTTCGATCATAGATAGCTTAGTGTTTAGTCTATATCTAGTTTGGGTTCTTCACTGAGTAATCAGTGCTCTAGTTTTGGACGCAAGATTAGAGTAGTATATATTAGTGTAAGCGCGGTGCTTAGACTAGTTATACCTTAGTTTGTGGCTAGCCCCCCGGATAGCTGTGGTAGCAAACAGGTGGTGACAGCCCTGGGAGCATTGAATTCCACCACATAGTTGGGTTAGTTCTTAAATCATAAACATCATTGTGCACGTCTGAGGTAAATAGTCCAGAGGGTGTGTACGGTTCGAAGAACTAGATAAAACCTTTATTGCTAAGTTAGTTGTGATCGTTAGTGTGTAGGAAAACATTAATCTGTTCATTGGCCAGACCCCGCCGATTTAGGTTAGTAGTAGTTAGTCTTTCTTTTCATTTTAGTAGTAGTAGAAACCAACCCACATTCGTACATTTCGATCAACCCTGCTAGACTCACTAGTTGTTCATAGCAGTCCTAGTGTTAGTTCTGCCATAGTAGCTTCCCTGTGGAAATAAATACGATACTCGGTTACTCCCGGGTGAAGTGCTACAATAGACTTATTCTGTGCGCTTGCAGAACCAACCAATAGTCATATGAATAGTTAGTTATACTTCTTACATCAAGAAGTACCAACAAACCTTTCTGGCGCCGTTACCGGGGATAGATTCATAGTCTACTCCTAGTGATGACGTTAGCAAGAGTCAACAAGCATTTTTGGCACCGTTGCCGGGGAACCAATTGGCTAGAATTAATTCTTTGTGATTTCTATTGAAATAACCCCTGTAGTTCTAGCGGGTATATATATTGTTCGTTGTTTGTGATCGTTCAAGTAGTCATGGCCAGATTCAATCTTCCGAGCGACTATCAAGAAGATCCTGAGGCCATTCTTAGGAGAGCGAGAGCTAATCTCACTCCTCCGAGGAAGAACCTGGAGCTTCGTGAGAGGAGTTCGTCGAGACAAGAATCCCAGTCAAAAGTGACTGACGAACCAAGCTGCTCCAATGATCAATCAACATCGACGTCGACCAAAACACTCTGTGAGTATTCCATGCCTACTCTTGCTCACATTCCAGTGTTACCTTCTACTAGTAATGTAGATTTTGAGCTTAAACCTCACTTAATACGTATGGCTCAAGCTATTGCATTTAATGGCAAACCTTCTGAGGATGCCAATGCTCACCTCCAGAATTTTCTAGAGATATGTAGTACAATTTCTGTGCAGGGAGTTTCACAGGATGCCATCAGACTTCGTCTTTTTCCATTTTCATTAGTGGAAAAAGCGAAGCAATGGTTCCTCTTCAACTCTGGCCACCTGCTGACATGGGTGAGATGCGCGGATCAATTCCTCAACAAATTCTGCCCGATAAGTCAGACTATTCTTGTCCGTAGCAAGATTTCCAACTTTGGACAGGGAGACGAAGAAACAATCACTGATGCTTGGGAGAGACTACAAGAGTATGTTAAGTACTGTCCTCACCATGGTTTGCAAGACTGGTACTCGATCCAGAGCTTCTACAATGGACTCCAGCAAGAATCTCAACAACACATTGATGCTGCCGCCGGAGGTGCATACCTCTCTCTCACTGTAGAGAAGGCAACCAATCTGATCGAGACAATGGTGGCGAATCAAGGATGGACAGAAACACGTGCTAGAGATATGTCTGAAATTAAGCAAGCTGATTCAGTCACCCTGCAAACTTTGGTAAAATTGCTAGAGCAAAGGATAAATGAGAAGAGAGATCGTGCTGCAAAGGAGTACTACGCCAAGCAAAGAGCCGCTTCGTCAAGTGAAGGTCAAGCAGAAATTAAGAAAGAGGATGCCAAATCCCTTCTTAATAATGGTGGCTACAGAGAACCTCCAATTCCAATGATCCAACAATGGAATAATAAAGGTATGTCTCAAACCTCCGTATTCAATTCTCCTATTGGAAAATTAGTTTCTAATCAAGGTAGAATTAATGATAGCATAAAAAGTAAATTAATTGAACATGATAAAATGTTAGAAGGAATTTATGCTAAACTAAAATATTTTTCTGAAGCATTTAAGGAACAAATTAATTTTAATAAGAGATTAGAGCAAAAGGTAGATAACATTAAATCTCAAATTAAATACTATGAGGAGGTAAAAGCTGTAACCACGAGAGGTGGTAAAACCACTCGTGACCCCCCTCATCCTAATTTAGTTCCTAGTAGTAATACTGCTTCAAAGAAAAATATTGTTAATGTTGAAGAAGACGAAGAAGAGGAGACGCCAGTTGAACCTTCATCCAAGGTACGAACTGCTCCTCATGAATTCTATGATACACATGTATTACCTTTTCCAGATCGAAACATAAATCCGATGGAAGACGACGAATTCAAGAAGTTCGTCGAGGTAATTCAAAGATTATACATACATGTGCCATTTATTGACGCTATGCAGGTTCCAACTTATGCAAAATATCTGAGACACATGCTCAATAAGAAGAAACCAATTCCAAGTAGGGATGTGGTTAAATTGATCGAAGATTGTAGTGCGGTCATTTTAAACCAACTCCCAGAAAAGAAGAAGGACCCAGGAAATCCAACGATCGCATGTTCAATTGGAGAGCAGCACTTCGAGCATGCACTCTGTGATCTGGGAGCAAGCGTCAGCGTCATGCCCAAGGTAATATATGATAAATTAAATCATCATACCATGTCCCCTACTTCTATGTGTTTGCAGCTAGCCGATCAATCGCTCCGATATCCCGCGGGAATAGCAGAGAATATTCTGGTGAAAATTTGGAATCTCTTTGTCCCGGTGGATTTCGTGGTTCTGGATATTAATCCTGACCACCGGATGCCATTGATCTTGGGACGACCATTTTTGAGCACTGCAAAAGCCACCATTGATGTAGGAGCTGGAGAAATTCAGCTCCACATCAGTGGAAAGGAGGAGAAATTCGAGTTCACACCGCGACCGGAAAAACACCCATCATCAAAGTTCGTTGGTGCCGACAATCCACCACAACCACCATGAAGGCGACACTAATCGGGAATCCAAAGCGGCTAACCAAGGTAAGTTAGGCCAAGGTAAGTCTTTGTCCCCCATTTAATTTTTCGTTTTTACTTAAGCAATTTCATTTTCTGCAAAGTAGATACTTAGTATTGTGATTAGGTGGCACCTAGGGGGCTTAAGGCAGCCATAGGGGTGGCGCCCGCCACCCCATGCTGGCGCCCGCCACCCTAGGGTGCACTAGGGAGCACTAGCCAATCTCTAGACTATTACACCTACCTCCTAGACCCAAATAACACCAAGGGAGACCCATGGCTTTGCTCATTTCAATGCAATCACTCACTTCCATGTCTCCCCTTGTCTCCCCCTCTTGACTCCACCTTTTGGACACACCTCCACCAAAAAATTCTGGTGCACATGTGATGGAGAATGACAAGGAGAGCACTAGGTGAAAGGAGGGGTGAGTTGGAGTAAAATTTCAGCCGAGTGGGTGGCGCCCGCCACATTTTCCTGGCGCCCGCCGCCTCTATTTCCACATTTCGATACAAAACTGCTCCCGAGTAAGTTTCCCACCATCCTTGGTATAAAATGTGACCAGGATGAAGAAGTGGTCTTTGAAATGTTCAGCCCACTTGAGGAGGTTGCACTCTTTTCACTTTGCACCGAACCTACCACTTTATTCCCCACTTGGAATTTCAGTGGACATTACAAGGGAAACCTCACGTGTTGGTTGCAGATATTTTTGGGCAAGCTGGGGTGGCGCCCGCCACTTATTTGTGGCGCCCGCCAGCATGGTGAGGCTCTCAGCCTCCCCCCTTCCATCCTCAGCCTATAAATGCTACCCACACCCCATGCAAGTTCTCACAACTCACACAAACACAAGAACATCAGCCATCCTAAGCACTAGCAAAGAGTCATGGGCCCTCTCAAGAACTTCTTCACCAGAAAGAAGAAGAAGAGTAAGGGTGAGGGAAGTTCATCGAGAGCAAACACCCACATTCGCTTTGCCGGGAGTGATGAAGAGAGCACTGGGAGGGGTACTCCATCCACCGACGCAATGTCGGTGGATCGGAACTCTCCGTTCTCACACCGGGCTGGACCGACCATCCGCATCCTGAACTCTGTCAATGATATCATCTGGCAGAGTGACCGGGAACGGCAGGCCCGGAACATTCTCAGTGAGAGGGAGTTCGTTCACACCCGCCGCATTGACGACGACTTGCTACGTCGCACTGGTATGGATAGTGAGTTTCTCTACATTTCTCGAACCCTAGGACGGGAAAATGCATGGATGGTTAATGAGGAGGGAATCCTTCCCCTCACCATGGAATTTCTAGCTACCATGTAATTGTCTGCCACTCACATAACATTCCGGCTTTTTAATGAAGAGCACACTCTTTCATGGGGGCAGTTTAGCAAGCATTTAAATTTTGATGATTCATGCCTGCTAAACCTGGAATCTGCTTGTACGGGTTTTAATAGAAATGATTTTTGGAAAAGCATTGCTGGGAACAGAGACCCAGGCTTGCCCCGTACAAGTAATATCCACAACCCCACACTCAGGTTCTTTCACAAATATATTAGTATCACACTCTTTCCAAGACCTAACTTAAGACCAATTAAAAAGCCTGAAATGTTGCTGCTCTATGCTCTAGTGAACCACATAAAAATGTCACCCGCCAAGGCCATGGCGGACTACTGGTCTAAATTTAATCAACGCTCTGGAAATATTGAAATGACATCTTGGATAACTAGACTGGTTTTTAACATGGGTCTGCTGAACACCGCTATATACTCCTACATTCCTAGTGACCGAGACCTTTTGACTATGGAGCATTTCTCGCAAGGACACCTCTTGCGTGAGAACCCGATGATCTACCAAGATTATGTGAATAAAATAGCTCTTCCTGACATGTCACTTTGGTTGGTGAATGCACCAACTTTACTTTTGGCCCTGGAAACTGAGGCAGAGCAAAACTGTAGGTTGGCCCGAGAGAACATCAAGCAGGATCCCAGGAGGAGGACGCGAGCGCAGACCCGTGCAGCAGAAGAGGCCGCAAGAGCCGCAGCAGCGGCACAAGAGTTTGACCCTTTCCATGTAGGGCATTATGAAGGAGCAGCACACTATGGCCATTTGACACCCCCTGGCTCGCACCAAGCAGGAGGATCAAATTGGCAACAACCGCAACATCCGCGGTGGGAATATGGCCAGGAGGCGTCCTTTCACTCATCCCAGTTGGGGAGTTCAACCCATTCATTGGGAGGATCTACCTGGTACATTGGCCGTGGTGATGAGTCCGTCCATAGGGGAATCTCTCCACAGGCCGCCTGCCATTCGTCCTTTCATCAGGACGAGAGGATGCGCGACATGGGATATCTCCAGCACCAAATGAGTGGACTCACCATGGATTCTGCTGACATCCGCCAGGACTTGAACAACCTGAACCAAGATTTCCAGGAATTCCGCCAGGAAACTAGTGGAGAACTGGGTAATATTTCTTCTCTCCTGCAGCAGAACCAACAGAACTGGGAGGACATGTACCGTCGTCAAGGATGGATGTGACCCAACCACGCCAAAAGCCAACTTGGGGGAGGACCCCGTCATCGAGGTAAGTATCACTACCGTTTTTATTTCTGTCAGTTTTATTTCAGTAATTTAAATTTAAGTTTTATCTTAGTTAATTTCCAGCTTAAAAAAAATTATTATTACATAATTATTTGTAATGAATAAATAGCAATAAATGAAACGCTTTCATCGTAAGTCTTTCTAATAAAAATGTATGCCATGCATTAGAGTTATCATGGGAAAACGTATGCTAGAACTAAACTTGAGACATGAGCATTAGACTAAGTAAAGGGGAAATAAGTTTCTACTTTGACTTGAGCAAGTCAAGCTTGTGGAGTGATTATTTTGAAAAAATTTAAAACTTGCTCTAAGTACTTCTGTGGCAAAGAAAGTCCTACCAAAGCCAAATAACTTTTTACTCTAGAGTAGGAGCTTCCACCTGCTGCATGTTAGTGTTGAGCCTAGTTAGACTTTTGTTGATAGTCATGGTAGAGAAACTTGTCATATCTTTAAGACCAAGGAATCCACTTGCACCCACCTATATAGTGCTATTCTTACACCGAGAATACGCACACAACATGCCTTTATTTCCATTCATTGTTAGGAATACTTCATGGCAAAATATCATGCTTCATAATGAAATCTCAGGGACATGGCTATAATCATTCAAAAAAAGAGCAAGTGCTCTAGAAAGAAAAGAATATTCAAAAGAGCAAGTGCTCTAGAAAGAAAGTTCAAAAGAGCAAGTGCTCTAGAAAGAAGAAAATATCCAAAAGAGCAAATGCTCTCATTCATAGCCATGATCCGACAGAAGAGATAAAGAGGAGAAGTGTCATCAAAGTAGTAGCCACAATAAATACCACACACTTGCACATTCCTGGTCTGAACCTATGACTTGTTGCTCCTTTGCTCCAATTGTCTAACTTGGCAAAATTATGCTAGCATTGCATGCTCACTTTTATCCTACCCATTAAACCCCACATAAAGCCTTAGTGAGAGGATAATTCTTCCATTTCCACATACAAATATGAGTGATTGAGTGAGCCATAGAAGTTACTAAGCATGCTTTCTTTTGAACAAAACTTGCAAAAAAAACTCCACATGTCTTGATTAGCAAAATAGGCAAGGGAAAGACAAACCTTCTTTCTTGCTGGTCTTTTGTTCTAATCTTGAGTGCAGGGAAGGCTACCAATTCCATGGTGATGAAAATAATATGGGCATACACAACAAAAACACCGAGTTTCCAAGTTTATTTGAAGTCCATGCTTGCTCGAGGACGAGCAAGAGGTAAGCTTGGGGGAGCCTGTTGACGCTCACTAAGTGTCATATTCTTAGCATCAACAAGGTCATATAACACAACACAAGAGCCTAAAATCAACCAAAAACCTTTTATAAACTAACGATTTCCACTTGTCCTTGAGTTTTATTTGAATGTAGGAAATTGTAGGGTTTTTGAGCAAAATGACCAAATGGACCCACCAGGGAGCAAGCCCACGTGCCTGGGCTCACTCTGGGCCAAGGAGGTGTGGCGCCCGCCACCCCTAGCTGGCGGCCGCCAGGGGGGAGAAACCCAAACTCCCCCCTGCCACGTCACTGATCCAGGGGAAGCACTCCACGCTCATTTGCAGCCGTTGCTCGCCTAAGTCGGTTCATCCAAGGGCTAAGAAGCAATGTCACATTGATCAAGGCCTAATTGCCCATGTGACGGTTATTGGACAACCCTAACCGAACCCTAACCAACTTGGAGGACCTCCTGGATACCATTGGTGAAGAGGCGGTGGATCCAAGGGCCAGGGAGGTGGCGCCCGCCACCTAGGGCTGGCGCCCGCCAGCCCACTCACCTCCCTGACCTAACCCTAGGCCCATAAGTACCCCCCTAGGTCCCTTAGGCTATAAATAGGACCCCCCGAGCTCATTTGTACTCAGACCTCACCTCATTAGTCCCACTCTCTTGTAAGCGAAGCTCTGGTGAAGGAACACTCTAGTTGAGAGACTTAGAGTGAGAGCGAGAGTGTAGAAGAGAAGAGCTGGAGTTGTAATAGAAGATCTTCCAAGTCTCTGGTATAATTCCAAGTCTTTTCTCATTTATCTTAGTGTTCTTCTACTTTCAGCATTTACTTTAAGTTCTTTACTTATTGTTCTTGTTGAGTGCTTTCGATCATAGATAGCTTAGTGTTTAGTCTATATCTAGTTTGGGTTCTTCATTGAGTAATCAGTGCTCTAGTTTTGGACGCAAGATTAGAGTAGTATATATTAGTGTAAGCGCGGTGCTTAGACTAGTTATACCTTAGTTTGTGGCTAGCCCCCCGGATAGCTGTGGTAGCAAACAGGTGGTGACAGCCCTGGGAGCCTTGAATTCCACCACGTAGTTGGGTTAGTTCTTAAGTCATAAACCTCGTTGTGCACGTCTGAGGTAAATAGTCCAGAGGGTGTGTACGGTTCGAAGAACTAGATAAAACCTTTATTGCTAAGTTAGTTGTGATCGTTAGTGTGTAGGAAAACATTAATCTGTTCATCGGCCAGACCCCGCCGATTTATGTTAGTAGTAGTTAGTCTTTCTTTTCTTTTTAGTAGTAGTAGAAACCAACCCCCATTCGTACATTTCGATCAACCCTGCTAGACTCACTAGTTGTTCATAGCAGTCCTAGTGTTAGTTCTGCCATAGTAGCTTCCCTGTGGAAATAAATACGATACTCGGTTACTCCCGGGTGAAGTGCTACAATAGACTTATTCTGTGCGCTTGCGGAACCTACCAATAGTCATACGAATAGTTAGTTATACTTCTTACATCAAGAAGTACCAACAAACCTTTCTGGCGCCGTTACCGGGGATAGATTCATAGTCTACTTCTAGTGACGACGTTAGCAAGAGTCAACAATGGTGCAAAGGATGCTAGAAGGGGGCGCGTGTATTTGAATTACTTCGGATGAAGCTTCAGCCTCCTTAAGCCATTCATCGCTCAAAATTGACGAAAGCTCTTGAATAGTCTCCTTGAGGTAGTGTTCCTCAAGCAGAGTTGGGATGTGTTGGTTTGGGGCTTTCGGAGCAGCGGATTTCCTTTGCACTAGATAGTCTAAGGCATTCCCATAGTCAGAGAACAGGTCGTCCTCAACAACAAAAGGGAAACCCAATTCTGGTGGCGTCTCTTCTTCAGACGACACACCAGTTTCTGGTTCAGGATTGATAGTGGGCTCTACTAATGGGGTTTCTACTTCTACCTTAGGTATGGGTTCTTTCTCTATGGGAGCTTCATCATAGACATTAGTGTAGGGAGTGTTCTCGAGAACTTTCACAAGAACACTTCGCCCTTCGCTAATGGGGAGATGTAAGAACGCACCCCTTGACGCTAAGTCATGGAATAGCGTAGAATCCTATCTAAGGCCAGTATAGAAATGTTGCAATAGTGTTGGCTCAGTTATCCCTAGATCAGGACCCGAACGGGTGAGATCGGTGAAACGAGCCCAAGCCGCACCTAGAGATTCCTTCTCTTCTTGGTTGAAGCTTAGAATATCTAGTCGGAGACGACTCACTCGTGAAATGGGGAAGAATGTTAGACAAAACTTGTATTGCAGCTTCTCCCATTCACCTTCTACACTTTCTACGTGGCGAGAATACCATCGTTTGGCTACTCCCGTCAAAGAAAACGGAAATAGCTTCCACTTAAGGGTATCTAGCCTCATCCCTTGGATATGGATGCACGAACATAATTGTTCGAAGTCACGCAGATGCGTGTATGGGTTTTCTTGATCGTCTCCAGAAAAGGCTTTTTCCTGAACCATTGCTATGAGACTTGGGCGAAGCTCATAACGAACAGCCATAATGGCTTTAGATGATCTAGGCGGCTCCAGACTAGCGCCCACGGGAGCAGCGAATTCAAAGATAGGTGTTTGATCCATAGTGGTAAAGAAGTGAGAGTGTTTTGATCAAACAAGATAACTCGGGGGACTCGATTCTAATTAAGACAGCTACCGTTCCCCGGCAACGGCGCCAGAAACCTTGTTGACACCTAATGTGGCAAACGGGTAAACCGCAAGCGTACGGTTGTCAATGTAGCCTTCACCGGGAGTATTCCAGGTATTGTATTTTCCACGGGGAACGTGAAGTGAGCTAACTAGAATCAAGGTCGTCCTATGATGAGATAGAAGAGCCTATGAAAGATCGGTAGAGAGGATCTCTATAATATCCTATGTCTGGTATAGCAAAAAGATATATGCGGCGTTCTCCACCCTTGCTCACTGGGCGCGGCAGTTGCAGCTAAAGCCCGTGCAAGCAGCCCAACTCCCTTACTCAGCCCTACTTTTTAAGAACTTGCCTATAGACACGTGGTGGACTCCAGAGACCAGATTCGAGGCTGTCACCACCCGCTGGCTACCACTATCTATCCGTGCGACAAGCAACATATATTGGTAAGAATAGCCTAAACACCGCGTTTACGCCAACCTTACTACTCTAACCCGGATCCTAAGGCTAAAGAACTCTACGAATAGAACAACATACCCATGAAACACAAGTATATAACTTAATGCTAAACCAGATATTGAATATTAAAGAAGATCTCGGATGTTTACTTACAAAGAAGAGCGCATCTGCTGAGGTACACCGTGGAGGAGACTCCCGACAGGCCCGAGACTTCCTCCAGATGACTCCCTCACTCTCTCCTCACTCGCATAGCACTACGCCAGAGCTTCGCTAATGCTTCTCAAGTGTAGCTAACTCTACTATGTCATAAATGAGAGAGGGGGTAAGGGGGGTATTTATAGGTGGAGGTGGAGTAGGGGCTACTCCACTGCCACGTCATCAATCCGTGTGATCCCCTCTCTCCACCGTTGGATTGTAACTGGAGGACCGATTTGGCAGCCAGAGGGGGGTGAATGGGAGCCTCAAATTTCTTCTCGAGAAACGATGGCCCTTGTCCCAGAAAATCACCCCAAAGGCGAAGACTCAAACAACCGGTGAGTTCACGACCTACGAATAGGTGGATACCCTAGGAGATGTCCTAGATGTACAGCAGAACTACCGAAGAACCCCCAAAACCAAGCGCCAAAGCAACGGGGCAAAACTGCACAAGCAAGCTCCTAGAACAATCGAACCTCCGATAACGGAACACCCCCACTCCTATGGAGAGGAGGAAAGTGTTCGACCAAAACTACTTAGGCCAACTGGTGGCAAAAGCACCTTGGAAAGATCCTTATGAAGTTAGGAAACTAACACAACAAACGGATCTCAAATCGGAGCTCGAACGCAAAAGATACGGACGCTAGAATCGTCGAAACTCCGAAAGAGGAACACTTAACTCCTATGGAGAAAAAGGAAGTGTCCGACCAAAAATACTTTGACCAATGGTGTCAAAAGTAATTTGGAATGATCCTTAAGAAGTTAGAAAACCAACGCAACAAACGGATCACAAATCGTCGCTCGGAGAGGGAGAACGAGGCAAATCTCCGAGAAGGGAAAAACGAAAACGCGAAGAACAAAAACGCGAATCGATCCAAATTGCAGCCAACAAAGAGGAGGGGCGAAATTGATCCTTGGATTGCTACTAGATGAAGAATTGTGTACCACTCTATGTCGGGTTACAAGCCACTCCTCGCAACACAAAGCGTGGATGACGAAAAGCTCAAGGACAAGAGTCGGTCTCTCCTCTCACCCTAGCCTCCTCTCACCTAAACAAAATGAGAGTGACACCTCCAAGGATGGGCTGCCTCCACGCCGGGACAAGAGCCAGTCTCTCCTCTCACTCCTCGCAACACAAAGCGTGGATGTCGATGCATGTCCAGCCTCCATGCCGGGCACAACGCCTTCGCCTTCCTTCTTGACTCGGCCGACGGCACTTGCGCCGCACGCAAGCCCGTGTCCGACCTCCCGCCAAGTGCCACGACGCCATCGTCTTCCTCCTGACTCGGCCGATGCATCGCACATCCCCATGTGCTCCTGCTCGCTGATGCCACGTGCCAGCTACCACAGCTGGTCCTCTGGCCCTCCGGTCCGTCGGTCCAAGCCTCACGTCCGCCCTTCACCGCTCTGGGTCCATCAACATGACACGTCCGCCGCACAGCACGCCCATCCTTCACCGCTCCCGGTCCGTCGGCACGACACGTCTTTACTTGACCTTCACCTCGCCATCGACCACTGTATCCGAGCTCCACACCTGCACATCAACACAGCCAAGAGACACATGTTGCACACACACACACACACCAACACATAAACACACACAACTCAACGCCACCAGTTAGTCATAAGCATTAAGCGCATAGCATATAATGACTCAACCAGGAAAAGCCTCAAACCTTCCTCATCAAAGTCAATCATTCATCATATATGTTCTCAATCTCCCCCTTGATGAATGCATTGACTAGAAATAAAACCACAAAGGAAGGGTTTGAAGGCAAGCCTCACTCAAGTGCCCAAAAGCCAAGTAAAAGCAAACACAAGGCCACTTGAGATGAGAAAGGATCATGAAAACTCCAAATAAAAGCTCTCGGTCCCAAAGGAAATGGGAAAAGCGGGCAAAGCCTCCACACAAACGAAGAGTCAAGTGAAAACAAGAGTTTCATGAATCCCAAAAGCCACTCAAAAAACAATCTCAAATAAATTGTCAAACAATCATCACAAAAGAAACCCACAAAAGAAACCAAGGTACTTATCCACTTGGGTTTCGAAATTTAAGGACTTGGGTTTCGAAATTTCTCCCCCTTGATGATTGAATTGACAAAAAACTAGTCACAAGAGATGGTTTGAGATAGCAAAACTGAAAACTTGGTCCCCAAAGACATGGGCAACGACTCAACGCAACCAAGCAAAGGATCGGAGCAACAACTCAACAAAGAGCAAAACTCGATCACATAGAGCGAAAGACTTGGTTCCCAAAGACATGGGCAACGACTCGACGCAACCAAGTCAAAAATGAGCTAGCCCTCAAGAAGAGGCAGAAAAGGCTCAACACCACTAGCTCAAGGCTCGATACCAATTGAGGCTGAAACAACGCATTGGAATGCGAAACTGCTAGTCCCTCAAGATAGAGGCACAGAGGCTCAACACAACTAGCAGAAGACTTGATACCAATCACAAGCAGCCAAAAATTGGTGAAAACAGCTAGTTCCTCAAGACAGAGGCAAAGCGGCTCAACACAACTAGCTGAAGGCTCCAAACCAATCGAAAATACCAAGCAAAAACTGCTAGTCCCTCAAGACTGAGGCAAAATGGCTCAACACGACTAGCAGGAGACTTGATACCGACTGAGAAAACACAAAAAGAAGCTCAAAATCAAATGGAGCACAAACACTCGGAGCACGCGGAGAAGCTGCAAAACAGAACAACTCCCCGTGAAAGCAAACCTATATACAAAAACTATGCAACAAAGCAACTAAGCTCACTATGAATGATACCAATTGAAACACATAAAAGAGCTATACCAATTGAAGAAGGACATAAAAGAGCTAAACTCCCCCTAGCTCAAAGCTCTCCCCAAAAATGCATGACTCTCCCCTTTGTGCCAACACATAAGCTCCCCCTTGCAAACAGCTTCTCCTCCTTGACAAAAGGGAACATGCTGAGGGGTTTTGACATTTCTCCAAAAAGTTGACACAAACACAAGACAAGTCATCAACCAAAAGCATATGGGGGTAGTGAAAAGCATTGAAAAAGACCACAAAGAGTGTCGGAGCTGGGGGATACGTACACTAAGCTAAAAATGCATGATATGCACAATGCAATAGCTTCAAGTGTATAGCAATCAGAATGAAAAGATGCTCAAAAGGGTGCTGCCCTGAAATTTTAGCAACCAATGCAAATGCTAGCAAAGGCTCAAACTGATCAAATGAATACGAAATATGAACAATTAAACATATGAGCAGTTTTAAGCCATTTGAAAAGGAGTTCACCACAAAATAGCACTAAGCATGAGTAGACAGGAAATCAATCAAGTGCTAACTCAAGTATAAAAGGTGAACTACCCCTAGCAAAGTTCAATCATCATGCCATAGAATGAAGCATAAACTTGTGTTATTTTCAAATTTTATCGAAGATTGCAGCGGTATTAACACAAGTTCAAATGAAAGCATGTGATTGCGAGAGGTTGAAAGCATGGTCATTGCCTAACTTTTCAACCGGGCTACGCCTATGCAATAAAAGCAATCGGAAGCTTAAAGCACCGGTTTCGATCTTACACTACACGGCTCAAGTTTAACTCAATAGTGCAATGAGAAACAGTCTCGATACCGTGATGTGCTGACACATGCAATCCCATCTCGATCTTTTCAATTCACTTAGGCTTGGATCAAATTTTAAGCACAAGGTAAATATGAACAATCCAAGCAAGTGAATGACTCAGTGCAAGAGACATAGCAACCTAGCATACAAAAGATAGCACAAGTAATCTCAACACATCCTACCCATGCTAGTTGCCAATCTCAATGGTGAACAAAATATAGGTTCCATAGTTAATTAATCAAGTTCACCATTTGCAAAAATAGCTTAGCTCATAACATGTATCAAGTGATCAAGAAGAGCCTAAGCTACAAGCATCATCATGAATAAACAGGGCATACCAAAAAGAGCATAGTCTCATTTTCATTACTATATACATGAAGCTCTAAAATGCAAGATGTACATGATGAAATGCATGCAAAAGCTAATCTATCAAAGACAAAGCAAAACTAGCCTAAAAAGGAAAACCCATAACAAAAGGGTATCGGAGAAGTCCAACTAAGATACAACAAGCAAAATGCTTCCCCAACTAAAAGGGAAACACACACCAAAACTACAAGAAAAGAGCCAAGAAATGCTCAAGCAAACAGCCAGCAAAATCCACATCGGAAAGACCACACAGCGGAAAGAGGTCGAAGAAGAAGAGTACCAAAATCCAAACTCAGAAGTGTGTCGGAGGTACCTCATGAAGTGCATGACCGACTGCTGGTGTGATACCCGAGGGGACGCCTGAATCTGCTGAAATCTCCGGGGCTCCTGCCTCACCGAAGTCGTCTCTCCCTCGCCTGATGTTGTCGCTCCCACAGGTGCAGCTAGTGCTCGCTGGAGAGCTTCTCGAATGGAACCCCAAGACGCGGAAGAAGTGGGATCGGGTCCGTGAGCCGAAATGCTCTATCCAGGATCCTGTTCTCCTGCACACTCAAAAGCAGAAGAAAACACAAGGCATTGTCTTGTCCAGTGTGACCTCATGGTCTCCACAAAGCGATTAGTCACATAATAAGCATAAGGTGAACACTCAACAAAAGAGGCCTACCTATGAATGATACCGCAAGGAGAACTGAACTCAAACTAGTCAAGACTACCATGCAATAGGATAAAGCACTATATAGCAAAATGCAGCCTAAAGACATGATCAACCCAAACATAGCCTAAGCCTCAACACATGCTACAAAGCAAGATAATGATGGCAATAGATCCAAAAGCATGTAACATGATAAAATTGTGGGAAAGGCTAGTGATCAAACTAATCATATCAACAGGATACATGTAGCTAACCAAAACTAGCACCTGAAAAGTGATACCTAATGAACATCATACCTCTACAAGTAAAGCTCAGGAGAAGTATGGTAAAGCATGGCATAATGTTCATGAGGATCACATACTAGCATGAAAAGTGGAATAGCCACCAAAACTGTAGACAATACTAGCATAATATGATATACAAGATAGCACATGCTAGACTAAAACAAAACATGATACAAAAGAAAAATGTTCATGTAAGAACTATACAAGTGAGCACATGATAGTCCATCTCATACCATAAGAAATAGATCATGGATGTACAAGGTATGAGTGTAAAAGAAAGCTCACCAAACTGCAAAAACCTCTTTGGAGGCAAAACTAAGCGGGGTGTAGATAACCATCAAATCTTGATCACATCTAAAAGGTCAAGCTCCATCAGGCGCATGTTCTCCACCCGGCGTCCTCATATCTACACACAAGAGGAGGTGTATAACCCGAGTCTTGGATCCCGAAGGGTTAGCAAGCATGTACTTGGGAACCCAAGACTTGGTCACAAATCTCAACTTATCTAGTGGGTTAGCATGATGCAAATGTTGGTTCAAATGCAATTTTGAAACACCCTTGGAAGCATTCCTCAAAAGAACAACTCGAGGAGAAGAACGAGTCATACCACGGGAAAAGAGGCAAACATCTTCCAAGGTTTTTGTAGAAGAACTAATAGCAGCACCATGAAAAGCATGACGTGGACCAAGAGAAGAAGCACTAGAAACATGTCCACGACCATGACCTATCCCACTAGAAAAGGAGTCATAAAACCCATCAACAAAGAGGGGCTTCTTACTAGGAACACAAGCATTCATGCCATGAGAAGGGCTATGAACCACCAACTTCCTAGAAGAGCGAGCTTCGCGCATGCGTTTGGCACACCGATAGCAAAAGCTTTCTTGATGCCCATCTTTCTCACAAAAAGAGCAATGGTACAAAGGCCTATCGGAAGGCATACCATTCTCCGACAAGTGAGAAGTCCCTTGGGACTTAGAACAAGAAGCATCAACGTTCAACTTGGTGCCAACACTAGGAGCACACGTGCCATGGGAAAGGCTACGTGGCTTCCTAAAAGCCTTAGCTCGAATACGCCGCTCGTGCTTGACACGACGAAAGCAAAAATCGAATGAATGTCCATCCTTCTTGCAAAAGGTGCAATGGAAAATCGGATTGGGAGCACGAGTTCCAAAAATGTGAGAAGCACCCTTGTCAAGAGAAGTCCCTTGGACATCACTCAAACAAACAGCAAGGTTAGGAGTAGCTATGAAAGAGCTATCAAAAACCTTGGCACAAGTGCTATCGTCAAAAGACTCACGCGCAGCACAAGAACTCAACTCCGGTTGCAAAGATACAGACTTGGAAATATCAACATCGGAGTTGCAAGAAATGCGTGACTCAAAAGACTTAGCACAAAGACTCTTGCATCTTTTGACTAAAACCTCATTCTCAAACATGAGGCAATCACAAGTACCACAAGGAGTGTTTCTCAAGTTTACCATCTCCTCTCTAATGCACTCGGCATATGTGGTACGCAAGAGTTCAATCTCTTTTTCAAGGTTAGCACTCATATCATTGTGCTCAACCAACTTGGCGCTCATATCATCGCGCGCATGTTTCAAAGCCAAAATTTCTTTTTCTAAATCAGTGCAAGATGTGCAAATGAAATCGATGGAAGAAACATCACTATTCACATCAAGCAAAGAATCATGATTAGCACTAGAAGCATGGCAAGCATTTTTATTTAAAGAGCATGAGCTACAAGGCCTAGTGAAGGACCGAATTGGCGACCAGAGGGGGGGTGAATGGGAGCCTCAAATTTCTTCTCGAGAAATGATGACCCTTGTCCCAGAAAATCACCCCAAAAATGAAGACTCAAACAACCGGTGAGTTCACGACCTACGAATAGGTGGATACCCTAGGATATGTCCTAGAGGTACAGCAAAACTACCGAAGAACCCCCAAAACGAAGCACCAAAGCAACGGGGCAAAACTGCACAAGCAAGCTCCTAGAACAATCGAACTTCCGATAACGGAACACCCCACTCCTATGGAGAAGAGGAAAGTGTTCGACCAAAACTACTTAGGCCAACTAGTGGAAAAAGAACCTTGGAAATATCCTTATGAAGCTAGGAAACTAACGCAACAGACGGATCTCAAATCGGAGCTCGAACGCAAAAGATACGGCCACTAGAACAAACGAAACTCCGAAAGCGGAACACTTAACTCCTATGGAGAAGAAGGAAGTGTCCAACCAAAAATACTTTGACCAATGGTGGCAAAAGTACTTTGGAATGATCCTTAAGAAGTTAGGAAACCAACGCAACAAACGGATCAAAAATCGGAGCTCGTATGCAAAAGATACGGACGAAATCAGCAAAACTGTGCAGTCGCGGACTGTCCGCTAGTGAACCGCGGACTGTCCGCTATTGAACCCCGGACAGTCCGGGAATGAGTCCCGGACAGTCCGCCGTTCAAAAATGAAAACCACAAACTCGCTGCCCATGAACAGCCCCGACCCCTGGACAGTCCGGGGATAAGTCCCGGACAGTCCGGGAATGCCCAGAAAGGCTAAAAACAGCCCGTATCAAACTCAAATTCGATTGGAACTCAACCAAATCGAACGGGGCTGCAACCAAACTTCTCCCAAGTGTTCTTCTATGTGTTGGGAAGCTAATCCTAGGATATCATCGCTTCAATCCAACTAATCCATGAGAAATCCGAAGAACACTAGAAAAGGGGAAAGAACGAAGAACGAACGCGATTTCGACCCGATCTACGATCTCGTGAGGTTAGAGAAGAAATCCTTCGGTGGAAAGAAGGACCTCATGACATTGAACAATCTGATTCAAACGGAATCGCAAATCGTCGCTCGGAGAGGGAGAACAAGGCAAATCTCCGGGAGGGGAAAAACCAAAACGCGAAGAACAAAAACGCGATTCGATCCAAATTTTAGCCAACAAAGAGGAGGGGAGAAATTGATCCTTGGATTGCTACTAGATGATGAATTGTGTAGCACTCTGTGTCGGGTGACAAGCCACTCCTCGTAGTACAAAACGCGGATGGCGAAAAGCTCAAGAACAAGAGCCGGTCTCTCCTCTCACCCTAGCCTCCTCTCACCTAAACAAAATGAGAGTGACACCTCCAAGGATGCGGCTGCCCTAGCAGCCCCCTCATATATATAGGCGCACGTCCGAAGACCAAAACGACCTTACATTAAGCACTCAACCCAAATACCCCCCAGGGGTAAAACCGTCCAGTCTTGATAGTTTCGATCCGACGGCCACGCCCGCACATCCGGTAGCTTCGCCTCGACGCGACCTCCCTGATGCCGCCACGTGCCGTCATCGTCGACCGCCGCGCCTTCTCACCGATAGCTTCGTCGCAACGCAAGCCTCTCGATGCCGCCACGCGTTGACCGTCCTTTCGGACCAACCCCCGGTTTTGAGGCCCAAACCGGGAAACCGTCCACCCCGAGTTTTGAGGCCCAAACTCGGAAACCCGCACGCCCAGGTTTTGAGGCCCAAACCTGGAAACCGTCCTCGCCGAGTTTTGAGGCCCAAACTCGGAAACCGGCCACCCCGAGTTTTGAGGCCCAAACTCGGAAACCGTCGATGATAGCTTTTTGAGGCTCAGTTACCGAACCCGCACCGTAGACGGGATGTGGTTCGCACACCCTGACCACCGGCACCGATGCTGATGCATGTACAGCCTCCACGCCGGGCACAACGCCTTCGCCTTCCTTCTTGACTCGACCGACGGCACTTGCGCCGCACGCAAGCCCGTGTCCGACCTCCCGCCAAGTGACACGACTCCAGCGTCTTCCTCCCGACTCGGCCGATGCACCGCACATCCCCATGTGCTCTCGCTCGCCGATGCCACGTGCCAGCTACCACAGCTGGTCCTCTGGCCCTCTGGTCCATCAGTCCAAGCCTCACGTCCGCCCTTCACTGCTCTGGGTACATCGGCATGGCACGTCCGCCGCACGGCACGCCCATCCTTCATCGCTCCCGATCCGTCGGCACGACACGTCTCAACTTGACCTTTTCCTCGCCATAGACCACTGTATCCGAGCTCCACACCTGCACATCAACACAGCCAAGAGACACATGTCACACACGCACACCAACACAGAAACACCACACAACTCAACGCCACCGGTTAGTCATACACATTAAGCGCATAGCTAGATATAGACTCAACCGGGTAAAAGCCTCAAACCTTCCTCATCAAGGTCAATCATTAATCATATATGTTCTCAATCTCCCCCTTGATGAATGCATTGACTAAAAATAAACCACAAAGGAAGGATTTGAAGGCAAGCCTCATCCAAGTGCCCAAAAGCCAAATAAAAGCGAACACAAGGCTACTTGAGATGAGGAAGGGTCATGAGAACTCCAAATAAAAGCTCTCGGTCCCGAAAGAAACGGGAAAAGCGGGCAAAGCCTCCACACAACCGAAGAGTCAAGATAAACAAGAGTTTCATGAATCCCAAAAGGCACTCGAAAACCAATCTCAGATAAAATTGTCAAACAATCATCACAAAAGAGACCAAGGTACTTATCCACTTGGGTTTGGGTCAATTTCTCCCCCTTTTTCTCTTTCTCTTTCTCTTTCTCTTTCTCCCCCTTGATGATTGAATTGACAAAAACTAGGCACAAGAGATGGTTTGAGATACCATAACCGAAAACTTGGTCCCCAAAGATATGGGCAATGGCTCAACGCTACCAAGCAAGGATCGGAGCAACAACTCATCAAAGAGCAAAACTCGATCACACAGAGCAAAAGACTTTCCCAAAGACATGGGCAACGGCTCGACGCAACCAAATCAAAAATGAGCTAGTCCTCAAGAAGAGGCAGAAAAGGCTCAACACCACTAGCTCAAGGCTCAACACCAAATGAGGCTGAAACAACGCATAAGAGCGCAAAACTGATCACAGACAGCCAAGAATTGGTGAAAACAGCTAGTTCTTCGAGACAGAGGCACATGGGCTCGACGCAACTAGCTGAAGGGTCCATACCAATCGAAAATACCAAGCAAAAACTGCTAGTCCCTCTAGACAGAGGCAAAAACGGCTCAACACAACTAGCAGGCTCGATACCGACTGAGAAAAACCACAAGAGAAGCTCAACACTAAATGGAGCACAAACACTCGGAGCACGCGGAGAAGCAGCAAGACAAAAGCGACTCCCCCTGAAATCAAGCCTATATTCAAAAGCTATGTAACAAAGCTCATGACACCAATTGCATTCCATACCAAAAGATGGATACCAGTTGAAACACATAAAAGAGTTGTACCGAGTGAAGAAGGACATAAAAGAGAACTAAACTCCCTCTTGCTCAAAGCTCTCCCCAAAAATCCATGACTCTCCCCTTTGTGCCAACACTCAAGCTCCCCTTTGCAAACAGCTTCTCCCCCTTGACAAAAGGGAACATGCTGAGGAGTTTTGACATTTTTCACAAAGTTGACACAAACACAAGACAAGTCATCAACCAAAAGCATATGGGGGCAATGAAAAGCACTGAAAGTGACCACAAAGTGTATCGGAGCTGGGGGTATGTACACTAAGCTAAAAATGCATGATATGCACAATGCAACAGCTTCAAGTGTATAGCAATCAGAATGAAAATATGCTCAATAGGGTGCTGCCCTGAAGGTGTAGCAATCAATACAAATGCTTGCAAAGGGTCAAACTGATCAAGTGAATACGAAATATGAACAATAGAGCATATGAGCAGTTTTAAGCCATTAAAAAGCAGTTCACCACTAAAATAGCACTTAGCATGAATAGACAGGAAATCAACCAAGTGCTAACTCAAGTATAAAAGGTGAACTACCCCTAGCAAAGTTCAATCATCGTGCAATAGAATGAAGCATATACTTGTGTTATTTTCAAAATTTTATCGGAGATTGCAGCGGTATTAACACAAGTTCATATTAAAGCATGTGATTGCGAGAGGTTAAAAGCATGGTCATTGCCTAACTTTTCAACCGGGCTAAGCCTATGCAAGAAAAGCAATCGGAAGCTTAAAGCACCGGTTTCGGTCTTACACTACACGGCTCAAGTTTAACTCAAAAGTGCAATGAGAAATAGTCTCGATACCGTGATGTGCTGACACATGCAATCCCATCTCTATCTTTTCATTTCACTAGACTTGGATCAAATTTTAAGCACAAGGTAAATATGAACAATCCAAGCAAGTGAATGACTCAATGCGAGAGACATAGCAAACTAGCATACAAAAGATAGCACAAGTAATCTCAACACATCCTACCCATGCTAGTTGCTAATCTCAATGGTGAACAAATTAAAGGTTTCATAGTCGATTAGTCAAGTTCACCATTTGCCAAAAATAGCTTAGCTCAATAACATGTATCAAGTGATCAAAAAGAGCCTAAGCTACAAGCATCATCATGAATAAACAGGGCATACCATAAAGAGCATAATCTCATTCTCATTGCTCTAAACATGAAACTCTAAAATGCACTAGAATACATGATGAAATGCATGCAAAAGCTAGTCTATCAAAGACAAAGCAAAACTAGCCTAAAAAGGAAAACACAAAACAAAAGGGTATCGGAGAAGTCAAACTAAGATACAACAAGCAAAATGCTTCCCCAACTAAAAGGGAAACACACACCAGACTCATAAGAGAAGAGCCAAGAAACGCTCAAGCGACAGCCAGCAAAATCCACATCGAAAAGACCACACAGCAGAAAAGAGGTCAAGGAAGAAGAGTACCAAAATCCAAACTCAGAAGTGTGTTGGTGGTACCTCATGAAGCGCATGACCGCCTGCTGGTGTGATACCCGAGGGGACGCATGAATCTACTGAACTCCGGGGCGCCTGCCTCGCCGAAGTCGTCTCCCCCTCGCCTGATGCTATCGCTCCCACAGGTGCAGCTAGTGCTAGCCGGAGAACTGCTCAAACAGAACCCCAAGTCATGGAAGAAGTGGGATCGGGTTTGTGAGCCGAAATGCTCTCTCCAGGCTCCTGTTCTCCTGCACACTCAAAAGCAGAAGAAAGCACAAGGCATTGTCTCATCTAGTGTGACCTCAAGGTCTCCACGAAAACGGTTAGTCACATAATAAGCATAAGGTGATCTCTCAACAAAAAGAGGCCTACCTATGAACGATACCACAAGGAGATCTGAACTCAAACTAGCCTAGACTACCATGCAACAGGATAAAGCACTATGGAGCAAAATGCAACCTAGAGACATGATCAACCCAAACACAGCCTAAACCTCAACACATGCTACAATGCAAGATAATGATAGCAATAGATCCAGAAGCATGTATGATGATAAGATTGAGGAAAGACTAGTGCTCAACCTAAACATATCAACAGGGTACATGTAGCTACACAAAACTAGCACCTGAAAAGTGATACCTAATGAACATCATACCACTACAAATCAAGCTCATGGAGAAATATCGTAAAACATGGCACAATGTTCATGAGGGTCACAAACTAGCATAAAAAGTGGATATCCCACAAAAGCTATACACAAAGCTAGCATGACATATGATACAGAGGATAGCACATGCTAGACTAAACAGAACATGATACAAAAGAAAATGTACATGCAAGAACTATACAAGTGAGCACATGAAAGTCCATCTCATACCACAAGACATAGATCATGGATGTACAAGGCATGAGTGTATATGAAAGCTCACCAGATAACAAAAGCCTCTTTGGAGGCAAATCTAGGCGGGGTGTAGAGAACCATCAACTCTTGATCACATCTAAAAGATCAAGCTCCATCAGGCGCATGTTCTCCACCCCGCGTCCTCATATCTACACACAAGAGGACAAAGCAGCCCGAGTCTTGGATCCCGAAGGGTTAGCAAGCATATACTTGTGAAGGACCGAGAAGCTACCCGAAAGCGACCAGAGGGGGGGTGAATGGGAGCTTCAAAAATTTCCTTTCGGAAACTAGATGCCACTGTCCCAAGATCAACCCCAAAAGCGAAACCTAGAGCTTGCTAATGTCCACGACCCTAGATGTAGGGTGGATGCTTCCTAGAAGCACAGCGGGACACTAGACAACCCTAGAAAGCCAACCCAAAAGACGGAACTCAACTCCGATCAAGAACGAACGAACCGCGAACGAAGACGCGCGAAACTGCAGCGACCGGACTCTGGCCTGCGTCCGGTCAGCAGGGACCGGACGCGTCCGGTCGTCAGAAAACAGCTCTGGGAGCTCTCTGTTCGCGACCGGACGCACGGAGCTCAAGCGTCCGGTCGTTCACTGAGCGTCCGGTCAGATGAGACAATGACACGGGAACAGTGCAAGCGTAGCGTCCGGTCGAAATGCAAACAGAGCGTCCGGTCGAGAGCGTCCGGTCAGTACGCAGAAAAGCTTGGCGCCGTGCTCAACGACCGGACTCTGAAAGCGTGCGTCCGGTCAGCCCGACAGAGCGTCCGGTCACCCCGCGACTGCACTGAAACTCCGGCGATTCAACCCGATCTCCTCCGAATCAAGTGCTCTAGGCTTGGGATTCGATCTGAGGAGTCACAAGGAGGTTAGTGAGCTATCTCTAAGAGATCATGGCTCGAACCTAACTCCAAATCGGTGAATCGAAGGAATTCGGGGGAAAGAAGAAAAAGAGACCCGAAACTAAAACTTGATCGATCTCCTAGACCGTGAGGTTAGAGATGATTTCTTTCGGTGGAAAGAAGTGCCTCACGATCTAGAGCAACTCAGTTCAAACGGAATCGTGAAAGATGAACCGAGCACAAAGATCAAGCGACGGGAAAACTCAAGGCACAAAGCAATCCGCGAAGAACATGATGAACATGAAATCAAAACGCGAATTGACACCAAGAGATGGGATCCAAGGTGAGGATACGGCCTCACTTCCTCGAATCAACAGTACACAGAGTGGAGTCTCTCTGCGGATCTCAACTGGCTAAAGCAGGGGTGTGGGAGAGTGGAAACCCTAGGAAATGAAAGCTCTAACTCAGATTAAGATAGGGAGGAGGGTGTCTCCCCTAGACTACTTATACTAACCTAGCCTAAGTCTATTTCCTACTCTACCCCTCTCTACTCTAATTTACAGAGCGGACCAGCCTAACCCTAAGGCTATTCTAGTCCACCCGCTGGTGGTAGGTAGATCCGACGGCCACGCCCGCACGGTCTTCCGCGTCGCCTCCACGCAACCTTCAGATCGCCGCCACGTGCCGCCACCACTCTGCACCCCCGGTTTTGCGGCCCAAACCGGGAAACCAGCCTTTTCCATCAGCCCCCGGTTTTGAGGCCCAAACCGGGAAACCAGCCTCCAGCCCGAGTTTTGTGGCCCAAACTCGGAAACCCTCAGCGCCCGAGTTTTGAGGCCCAAACTCGGAAACCGGCCCACTCCCAGGTTTTGAGGCTCAACCTGGAAACCCAGCACCCAGGTTTTGAGGCCCAAACCTGGAAACCGTCCACCGTTGGTTTTTCCCGGGCTCTACCAACAAACCGGCGTCGTAGAGGGGATGCACCGCCTGTGCACCCCTTCCACCGACATGATCGCACTTCTCCGCCTGTCGCTGTCGCAGGCTGCCAGCCACCACAGCTGATCCTCCGGCCTCCAGTCCATCAGTCCAAGTCCACGTCCGCCCTTCACCGTCCGATACATCGGCATGGCACGTCCGCCGCACGGCACGCCCATCCTTCATCGCGCCCGGTCCGTCGGCACGGCACGTCGCAACTTGACCTTCACCCGCCATCGATCACTGTCTCCGTGCTCGACACCTGCACAACACAAGCCAAAGAACATGCGCATCATCTCCATTGACAATCACTCATCACACAGAGACTCGGCATACACCCATGTATCCGCAATCTCCCCCTTGATGAGTGCATTGTCAACTCCACAACAAATCATGAATAAGAAGAAGGAGGTAGGAAGGAGTGGGAAGAGAAAACCCAACCAAATGACCCAGAAGCTTTAACAAAAGCCGAAGAAGGTCAAGTGGATGAAGCAAAAAAAAAAAAAAAACTTGGTCCCCAAAGACATGGGCAACGGCTTGACGCAACCAAGCAAAGCAAAGCTAGCCCTCAAGAAGAGGTAGAACAGGCTCAAAACCGCTAGCAGATAGCAATTGAAGATCGGAGGACAACAGAAGCAAAATGCTAGTCCCTCAAGATAGAGGCACAGAGGCTCAACACAACTAGCAAGAAAATCACTCCGAACCAATTGAAAATCAACCCAAACCAAATGGGAAAGCACACCAGACGATACCAATTGAAAGCCAAATGAAAAAAGCTTATGAAAGCTCATGAGAAGCTAGGAACGTTTGCTAGTCCCTCAAGACAGAGGCAACGGCTCAACACAACTAGCAAACTCCCCCTCGACAAATGCAAGCAACTAGGACAAAAGATTGTCAGGGCATATGATTTGCGTAAATTTCTCCCCCTAGTTGAAAATGCACTTATCAAGGCCAAAAGGTATCGGAGAAGCAACTCTCTTCACATAAACTCCCTCTGAACACAAGATCTCCTTCCACAATGCATATGAAGTCAAAATGCAAGTTAGGAGCTTCAAGTATATAGTCAAAAGAGTGCAAAGATGCTCTAATCAGTATAGCTCCAACATCTCAATTAAGCACTCAAATAGCAAAGGCTCAAACTGATCACTTATACGAAATATGAAGCATATGAGCATGTGAGCAGTTTTAAGCCAAAAGGATAGTCACCATCAAAATAGCACTAGACATGTATAGAAGGAATCCAAACAAGTGCTAAGCATATATACAAGGTGAACTACCCCTAGCAAAGTTCAATCATCATGCATAGGAATGAAGCATATACTTGTGATTTCAAATTCATATCGGAGTTGCAGCGGTAAAAGAATTCACAAGTTCATTTTTAGCATGTGATTGCGAGAGGTTGAAAGCTTGTCATCGCCTAACTTTTCAACCGTGCGAAGCCTATGCCGAAGCAATCAGAAGCTTAAAGCAACGGTTTCGGTCATACACTACATGGCTCAAGTTTAACTCAAAGTGCAATGAGAAACAGTCTCAATACCATGAGGTGTTGACAAGCAATCCCATCTTGATCTTTTCAATTCAACAATACTTGGTCCAGATTTTAAGCAAGTTATGAACAACCAAGCAAGTGAATGACTCAGAACTAGAGACATAGCAACCTAGCATATATGAAAAGCAGGAATGGACTCAACACACCCTACACATGCTAGTTGCATATCTCAATGGTGAACATTTTCAGATTTATATACATTAGGCATAATTCACCATTCCAAAAAATAGCTCGCTCATAACATGTAACAGTGATCAGAAAGAGCATAAGCTACAAGCATCATCATAAGTATCGGAGCAATACTAACAAGAGCATAATTACATTCTAGTGAATATAGACATGAAGCTCAGAATGTAAATGCGTATGCCCGACACAAAACTGAACGAAAGAAGATACCAAAAGGAGAGACTCAAGAAACTCAAAAGAAAAGAACCTCAAAATAAAAGAGTCAGTCTGTACATCTCAAAATGCTTCCCCCATCTAAAAGGGGAAACACACACCAAGCTCACCCCTCAACCTATTAAAGGTTGATTCGTCTAAAGGCTTGGTGAAAATATCAGCCAATTGGTGATGAGTATCGACATGGCGAAGGTCGATATCACCCTTCTCCTGGTGGTCTCGCAAGAAATGAAAGCGCACATCAATGTGTTTGGTTTTCGAGTGAAGCACAGGGTTCTTAGCAACGCTAATGGCACTCGTGCTGTCACAAAGCAAAGGAACTCGAGTAAAGCTCAAACCAAAATCACGCAAAGTGGCCATCATCCAGAGTAACTGGGAACAGCAGCTAGCCGCAGCAACATATTCAGCCTCCGTGGTAGACTGAGCGACACTAGACTGCTTGCGAGAAGACCACGACACCAGAGAAGATCCAATAAACTGGCAAGTCCCAGAAGTGGACTTGCGCTCAATGCGACAACCAGCAAAATCAGCATCAGAAAAACCACAAAGCGAGAGGGTGGAGGAAGCAGAATACCAAATCCCGAGCTCGGGCGTGAAACGAAGGTACCTGAAGATGCGCTTCACCGCCTGACGGTGAGAAATGCGTGGCGAAGCCTGAAAGCGCGCGCACAAGCACACGGCGAACTGAATGTCCGGCCGTGTCGCCGTCAGGTAGAGCAGCGATCCAATCATGCTGCGGTACTCCTTCTGGTCCACTGCTTCTCCATCCGTGTCGGCATCCAGGGCAGTCGTCGTCGACATGGGCGTCGGAAGAGGCTTAGCCTCACCCATGTCGAACCGCTTCAGCAAGTCCCTTGTGTACTTGCCCTGGTGCACAAACGTCCCCTCTCGGGATTGCTTAATTTGCAACCCGAGAAAGAAAGTCAGCTCGCCCATCATGCTCATCTCGAACTCCCTGCTCATAGTATCTGCAAACTTGGCAACCAAAGCGTGAGAAGAACCACCGAAAATGATATCATCCACGTAAATTTGGACCAAGAGAGTATCTTTGCCTTGCTTGAGGAGAAAGAGCGTTTTATCTACACATCCCATTTTAAAACCCTTAGCTAGCAAAAAGGTTTTTAATCTCTCATACCAGGCTCTAGGGGCTTGTTTCAAACCATACAAAGCTTTGTGGAGTTTAAAGACATGGTTTGGAAACTTGGGATTTTCAAAACCGGGGGGTTGCTGGACATAGACCTCCTCCTCAATATAGCCGTTTAAGAAGGCACTCTTGACATCCATTTGAAAAAGTTTGAAACCCATGGATGCAGCATAAGCCAAGAGTATCCTAATAGCCTCCAAACGAGCTACAGGAGCGAAGGTCTCCTCATAATCTATCCCCTCCTTCTGACTATAACCCTTCGCTACAAGCCGGGCCTTGTTTCTCACAATGTGGCCCTCCTCTCCTTGCTTGTTTTTAAAAACCCATTTTGTCCCAATAGGTTTACAGTCAGGAGGTGGTGGCACTAGAACCCAAACCCGATTTCGCTCAAAGTTCTCTAGCTCCTCATGCATGGCATTGACCCAATCCGGATCCGTCAATGCGTGTCCAACATCTCGGGGCTCAAAAGACGCAACAAAAGCAGAATGAGCAAAGTGCGAGATGTGCTGTGACCTGGAGCGAGTAACTCGCTCGTCGATGTCTCCGATCATCTGTTCAGGGGGGTGCTGGCGCTGGATGTGTCGTGGCGCCTCCCGGGAAGAAGTAACCTCCCCCTCAACAGTAGCTGGTTCCACCCCGGGTACAAAAGGTACCGCGCGAGGTGGATTCCACGGCCCCCAGGAAGAAGACGTCTCGGGGCCACGGGTCGTCGTCGAAGCCGCTCCCGGCGGCGCGGCAGGCGGAGGGGGTGCTGGATCATCTATACCTTCAGCACCCTCTTCCTCGTCATCGAAAAGAGGCTCTCCAACCTCGTGATCACCTGCACGCTCAAAACGAGAAGAAGGAGAAACAAGAGTCTCGTCGAAGGTGACATCTGATGTCTCCATGACTCGGTTAGTGTCAAGGTTAAGTACACGATAAGCTCGAGTGTGAGTGCCATAACCCAAAAACACACCGTCAGAAGAACGAGACTCAAACTTGTCTAGGTTGCCTTTTTTCAATATAAAACAGTGGCAACCAAAGACTCTAAAATAACTCACCTTGGGCTGGCGACCAAAACGCAACTCATAAGAGGTCTTCTTCAAAAACACTCTCAGAAAAATGCGATTCGAAATATAGCATGCAGTGTTCATAGCTTCGGCCCAATAGCGCCTAGGAGTCCTATGCTCATCAAGCATCGTCCTGGCCATCTCAACAAGGGTCCGATTCTTCCTCTCTACAACACCATTTTGGGGTGGTGTATAGGGAGAAGAAAACTGATGCTCCAAACCAAGGCATTTACAAAACTTCTCAAAATCCGAATTTTTAAACTCGGAACCATTATCACTTCTAATCGCTCGCATCGAGTTCAAAGGGAACTCGTTCTGAAGACGCAAAATCAGATCGCGAGCGAAGGAGAATGTCTCGGACTTCTCAACTAAAAAGAAGACCCACGAATACCTCGAAAAGTCGTCAACAATAACAAGCACATACCACTTCCCACCAACCGAGCTCACCCGAGCCGGACCAACAAGGTCCATATGCAAAAGCTCTCCGGGGTGCGAGGTCATAACCTTGGTCAAAGGATGGTGGGGAGCAGCAACCATCTTTCCATGCCGGCAAGCATGGCAAACTAGATCCTTCTCCAACGAGAGCTTGGGCAATCCTCGGATTAAGCCAAGTGAGCTAAGTCTTGCAAGCAAGTCAAAACTCAGGTGACCGAGCCTCCTATGCCACTTCCAAAGATCAGAAGAAGAAGGACTAGCCAAAAGACAGCGAGAAGATCCAAACGACTTTGAGAAATTCGCGCGAAAGACATTCCCAAAGGGTGAAATCAGACATACAAGATCACCCTGAGGATCTAAGATCCGGCTAAGGTTCGGTTTGAAACGAATCTCATAGCCTTCACGAAAAAGTTGCGAAACAGAAAGCAAGTTGAAATGCAGGTTAGAAACAAGAGCAACCTCGCGCAACACAAAGTGCTCATTAACCCGCACTGCACCAACGGACAATACCTTGCCCTTACCTTTGTCGCCGAAGGTTATGTACTCTTTTCCGGCGACCGGACTATGGCTGGAGAACCATTTGGCATTTCCGGTCATGTGCCTCGAGCAACCGGAATCCACAAGCCAAATGTCCTCCAACCGCTCCTCCTACATCAATAAAAAGACATAGGGTGAACATACGGTCCAACACTGGGGTTAGTAAGATAAGAAGGAAACCAGTGTTGGGCCGGCTGCTCAAAAGAACGGTTAGTGTAAAAACCATCCTGTCTAGGGGGATAGCGATCACCACGCACAGGAAAACGTGGTCCGCTGGGGAAGAAGCGCTCACCGCGAAACTCTACCTGCGGTGGGACAAGGCGCTCAACAAAGCCTCCGCCACGGGGTCCGTTACCTGCAAAAACAGGACCTCGTCGGGCACGCTCTCTACGAGGTCTACGCCTAGGAGCCTGCTGCTCAACTCTAGCGTCTCTCCTCGGAGCTCTCTCCTGCCTAGGCCTCACAAACTGAGGTGCTCTACCTCTAGGCCTAGTCTCCCTCCTAGGGGCTCTCTCCTGCTGCCTAGGCTGGGTATGCTTCCCTCCAGACCTAGCAGCTCTCCCCTGAGGCTTCGGAGCATGTCCACCACGAGCTGGGTGAAACATGTCCGGGTTCTGCATCTCCCTAGCTCGGCGCGCCTCTCTCCTGCGCCTAAAGCAGAACTCACTCAGGTGACCATCCCGCCCACAAAAGTCACACTGAAACCTCACCGCGCGCAAAGGGGGTTGTTGGTTTGCAGGGATGTGGGTATGGTTCACCTTGCCCTTGCCCTTCTGTGGCAACTCCTCTCGGATGGGTGGCATTGTGTCAAGCTTGTTCTTTAGGTGATTGGGCTTGGGTTGCCATTGTGGATTCTTGGGTGGAGCCTTGGGGGGTTCAACTACAACTCCATCCTTGGTGACAGGCTTGGCAGGCTCTTTGGGTGGAAGCTTGGTTAGTTTGGGAGTAGTGGTGGAGTTGGGCTTCTCACAGGGGTTCAGACCACTAGACTCTCCAATCTTACCAAAAGCTGAAAGATCAACACTCTGGCCAAGACCTACACCAGGAGCCCCAGCAGCTCGCTTGAATTGGGAGATCATCATCCCGAGCTGAGGCTCACCACAAGACACCCATGACAAGACGGTCCGAAGGTATGTGTTTTCCTCCTCGGTACGCACCTTGTCATGCCTCACATTGGCCATCTCCTGCTCCAGGCCCTCACACAAAGCACACCTCTTGACACAAGTGCTATCCGAGCCGGCCTTCTCAAAAGACTCAAGCTTGGCATTCTTCTCTGCCAACTCGGATTGCAAGACAGGACAAGTCTTGCACGCACCCAACAGCTGCGGTCTAGCTCGGAGCTCATCCACCTCATCTACCAGCGCAGCATACTTACTCCTCAGAGTGAGAAGATCCGTCATGTGCGCGGCGCAACTCTCGCACTCCAACTCCTCCGACACAACCACGGTGGACCGAGCGAACTCAAGCTCCTTCACCGTGTCCTCCCACTTCTGCCTAAACTCCTTGCGCTCTCTAGCGGCACGCCTAAGCAACTTGTCTTGACTAAGGAGGGCAGCAGTCAACTTCTCAACCTCGGAGGAAAGCTCGTCGTAGGTGAGAGATACCTGGGAGGTGTCGTCGTCGTCGTCGTTCCGAGGGGTACGCTCCGGCTCGCCGTCGACCTCATCTCCGAGCGCCATGGTACACAGGCCTTCGTCGCCGGCGAAGAAGCACAAGCCGTTGAACGTGTCCTCCAGCTTCTTCTTCTCGGACTCGTCATCACTCGATCGAGCGGAGTCGTCATCCGAGCCGTCGACATCGCTGAGCGTGGCGAAGAACGCTCGCTGCTCAGCCTGCTGCTTCTCCAAGTACTTCTTCTTGATGTACTCTTTGTTGAAGCCGCCCCGCTTCTTGTGCCTTGGGGGAACGTGCTTCTCCTTGTACTTGGAGTCGCGCCTGTGGCCGTGATCCCCCTTCCCCAGATGCTTGTTCTTCTTCTTGGGGCAGTCGGCGATGAAGTGGTCGGGGTCACCGCATTCGTAGCATCCGGCGCGTCCTCCTCCACGACGGCGGTTCACGCGGTTGTTGTGGAACCGCGAAAACCGGTTGGCAAGCAAAGCCAACTCGTCGTCTCCCAAAGACTCCAGCTGGTCCTCTGTCACAGAAAAGAGAGAAGAAAGCGCAAAGCCAGCTGAGGGGTTAGAGGAAGAGCCGGAAACCAAAGCCATGGACGGGCGAGAAGGATTTTCAAAAGAAGCCCTCGCCATAGCATCAATCTCACTGGACTTGAGCTTACTGAAGAGCTCGTCGCAGGTGAGGGTCTCATAGTTCGGCGATTCGATGATTGCCTGAACCTTGGAGTCCCACACCGAACGGTCAAGAGTGTGCAAAAGCTTCAAAGCACGCTCATGATCGTCAAATGGCAACTGCTCTCTGTTAGCCCTCATCCTGTTGACAATCACCTGAAAGCGAGCGAATAAACTTTCTATGCTCTCGCCAGGCTGATGTCGAAAGTTCTCATACTCTCTCTTGAACGACTCGTAGAGTCGGGTTTTGACTTGAGAGGTGCCCTCATGAAAACGCATGAGGGTGTCCCAGATCTCCCGAGCCGTAGAGAGGTGAGAAACGCGATCAAACTCACCCACGCTCAAACAGGAGAACAGAGCGTTACGCGCCCGGCTATTGGCTTCGTGCTCATCGATCTGAAACTGAGAGACACGAGCAGCCAGGACAACGTAGTTGGCGTTGTTGCAAATCTCCCAAACAGAAGAGCCCATGCTCTGGAGATAGGCCGACATGCGTATCTTCCAATACGCATAGTTCGTCCCATCGAAAAACGGCGGTTTGCCCACGCCGCGATCCATGTCGCCTTCGGTGGATCTGGAACCGGCTAAGGTGGAAGATCCTTAACCTGCTCCGATACCAATTGAAGGACCGAGAAGCTACCCTGAAAGCGACCAGAGGGGGGGTGAATGGGAGCTTCAAAAATTTCCTTTCGGAAACTAGATGCCACTGTCCCAAGATCAACCCCAAAAGCGAAACCTAGAGCTTGCTAATGTCCACGACCCTAGATGTAGGGTGGATGCTTCCTAGAAGCACAGCGGGACACTAGACAACCCTAGAAAGCCAACCCAAAAGACGGAACTCAACTCCGATCAAGAACGAACGAACCGCGAACGAAGACGCGCGAAACTGCAGCGACCGGACTCTGGCCTGCGTCCGGTCAGCAGGGACCGGACGCGTCCGGTCGTCAGAAAACAGCTCTGGGAGCTCTCTGTTCGCGACCGGACGCACGGAGCTCAAGCGTCCGGTCGTTCACTGAGCGTCCGGTCAGATGAGACAATGACACGGGAACAGTGCAAGCGTAGCGTCCGGTCGAAATGCAAACAGAGCGTCCGGTCGAGAGCGTCCGGTCAGTACGCAGAAAAGCTTGGCGCCGTGCTCAACGACCGGACTCTGAAAGCGTGCGTCCGGTCAGCCCGACAGAGCGTCCGGTCACCCCGCGACTGCACTGAAACTCCGGCGATTCAACCCGATCTCCTCCGAATCAAGTGCTCTAGGCTTGGGATTCGATCTGAGGAGTCACAAGGAGGTTAGTGAGCTATCTCTAAGAGATCATGGCTCGAACCTAACTCCAAATCGGTGAATCGAAGGAATTCGGGGAAAAGAAGAAAAAGAGACCCGAAACTAAAACTTGATCGATCTCCTAGACCGTGAGGTTAGAGATGATTTCTTTCGGTGGAAAGAAGTGCCTCACGATCTAGAGCAACTCAGTTCAAACGGAATCGTGAAAGATGAACCGAGCACAAAGATCAAGCGACGGGAAAACTCAAGGCACAAAGCAATCCGCGAAGAACATGATGAACATGAAATCAAAACGCGAATTGACACCAAGAGATGGGATCCAAGGTGAGGATACGGCCTCACTTCCTCGAATCAACAGTACACAGAGTGGAGTCTCTCTGCGGATCTCAACTGGCTAAAGCAGGGGTGTGGGAGAGTGGAAAACCTAGGAAATGAAAGCTCTAACTCAGATTAAGATAGGGAGGAGGGTGTCTCCCCTAGACTACTTATACTAACCTAGCCTAAGTCTATTTCCTACTCTACCCCTCTCTACTCTAATTTACAGAGCGGACCAGCCTAACCCTAAGGCTATTCTAGTCCACCCGCTGGTGGTAGGTAGATCCGACGGCCACGCCCGCACGGTCTTCCGCGTCGCCTCCACGCAACCTTCAGATCGCCGCCACGTGCCGCCACCACTCTGCACCCCCGGTTTTGCGGCCCAAACCGGGAAACCAGCCTTTTCCATCAGCCCCCGGTTTTGAGGCCCAAACCGGGAAACCAGCCTCCAGCCCGAGTTTTGTGGCCCAAACTCGGAAACCCTCAGCGCCCGAGTTTTGAGGCCCAAACTCGGAAACCGGCCCACTCCCAGGTTTTGAGGCTCAACCTGGAAACCCAGCACCCAGGTTTTGAGGCCCAAACCTGGAAACCGTCCACCGTTGGTTTTTCCCGGGCTCTACCAACAAACCGGCGTCGTAGAGGGGATGCACCGCCTGTGCACCCCTTCCACCGACATGATCGCACTTCTCCGCCTGTCGCTGTCGCAGGCTGCCAGCCACCACAGCTGATCCTCCGGCCTCCAGTCCATCAGTCCAAGTCCACGTCCGCCCTTCACCGTCCGATACATCGGCATGGCACGTCCGCCGCACGGCACGCCCATCCTTCATCGCGCCCGGTCCGTCGGCACGGCACGTCGCAACTTGACCTTCACCCGCCATCGATCACTGTCTCCGTGCTCGACACCTGCACAACACAAGCCAAAGAACATGCGCATCATCTCCATTGACAATCACTCATCACACAGAGACTCGGCATACACCCATGTATCCGCAACTTGGGAACCCAAGACTTGGTCACAAAACTCAACTTATCTTGTGGGTTAGCATGATGCAAATGTTGGTTCAAATGCAATTGTGAAACACCCTTGGAAGCATTCCTCAAAGGGACAACTCGAGGAGAAGAACGAGTCGAACCACGGGAAAAGAGGCAAACATCTTCCAAGGTTTTTGTAGAAGAACCAATAGAAGCACCATGAAAAGCATGACGTGGACCAAGAGAAGAAGCACCAGAAGCATGTCCACGATCATGACCTATCCCACTAGAAAAGGAGTCATAAAATCCATCAACAAAGAGGGGCTTCTTACTAGGAGCACAAGCGTTCATGCCATGAGAAGGGCTATGAACCATCGAGTTCCTAGAAGAGCGAGCTTGGTGCAAGCGTTTGGCACGCCGATAGCAAAAGCTTTCTTGATGCCCATCTTTCTCACAAAAAGAGCAATGGTACAAAGGCCTACTGGAAGGCACACCATTCTCCGACAAGTGAGAAGTCCCTTGGGACTTAGAACAGGAAGCATCAACAACAGACTTGGTGCCAACACTCGGAGCACACGTGCCATGGGAAAGGCTACGCGGCTTCCTAAAAGCCTTAGCTCGAATACGCCGCTCGTGCTTGACACGGCGAAAACAAAAATCGAGTGAATGTCCATCCTTCTTGCAAAAGGTGCAATGGAAAACCGGATTGGGAGCACGAGTCCCAAAAATATGAGAAGCACCCCTGTCAAGAGAAGTCCCTTGGACATCACTCGAAGAACCAACAAGGTTAGGAGTAGCTATGAAAGAGCTATCCGAAACCTTGACACTAATGCCATCGTCAAAAGACTCACGTGCAACACAAGAACTCAACTCCGGTTGCAAAGATGCAAACTTGGAAATATCAACATCGGAGTTGCAAGAAATGCATGACTCAAAAGACTTAGCACAAAGACTCTTGCATCTTTTGGCTAAAACCTCATTTTCAAACATGAGGCGATCACAAGTACCACAAGGAGTGTTTCTTAAGTTTTCCATCTCCTTCTGAATGCACTCGGCATATGTGGTACGCAAGAGCTCAATCTCCTTTTTAAGGTTGGCACTCATATCATTGTGCTCAACCAACTTGGCGCTCATATCATCGCGCAAAACCTTCAAAGCCAAAACTTCTTCTTCCAAATCAATGCATGATGTGCAAATGAAATTGGTGGAAGAAACATCACCATTCATATCAAGCAAAGAATCATGATCGGCACAAGAAGTAAGGCAATCATTTTTATTCAAAGAGCATGAGCTACAAGGCCTAGAATTTATCTCATCAATTTCAGCCCTAGCATGCTCAAGTTCATCTACACATGTGGTGTGAGTCAATTTTAGTTTGTTAATTTCAGCATGTAAAGACTCACAAGAAACACATGGTAACAAAGCATTTGACTTTAGCAAGGCTATTTCAGTTGTAGCACATTCAAGATCCTTGCGCAAGTCAAAGCAAACAAGACATGGTATGGAAGCATTTGATTTCAACATTTCATTTTCAGATTTCAAGCTAGCAAGAGAAAAGCATAGCTCATCATTCTTCCTAACCATGTCGCTACAAGAGGTGCAAGGTGAAGATGCACTAGACTTCCAATGAAAAAGACCATTTTTTAGCCTAGTGATGGAGCAATTCAACTTCTCAATTTTATTACGCAAGGTATCATAGTGTTCATCAAGTCTATCATTATACTCATCACAAATATTAAAACGTTGGGACAAAATCCCAAGGCTAGCGACAAGTGTACCTTTCTTGGCTTTGCCAAGTTCGCGTATAATATCCTCGTTTGAGTGTTCATCATCCCTGAGGAAGTTCAACAAAGCATCCACCTCGCTTTCCACCTTATCAATTTCATGTCCATCAAACAAACCTGTGGACAAACACACACTAGAAGAAGAAGCTGGTGCCATTTCTAAAAGCACCGTTAGTGTTAGCCAAACAAAAAGCTCAACACCTCGATAAACCACGTCGGAAGCAAAACCACTCTAAAAGGTCGCCTTTGTGGATCCGGAACCGGTTAAGGTAGAGAGTTCCTTAACTGGCTCTGATACCAATTGAAGGACCGAATTGGCGACCAGAGGGGGGGTGAATGGGAGCCTCAAATTTCTTCTCGAGAAATGATGACCCTTTTCCCAGAAAATCACCCCAAAAACGAAGACTCAAACAACCGGTGAGTTCACGACCTACGAATAGGTGGATACCCTAGGATATGTCCTAGAGGTACAGCGGAACTACCGAAGAACCCCCAAAACGAAGCACCAAAGCAACGGGGCAAAACTGCACAAGCAAGCTCCTAGAACAATCGAACTTCCGATAACGGAACACCCCACTCCTATGGAGAAGAGGAAAGTGTTCGACCAAAACTACTTAGGCCAACTAGTGGAAAAAGAACCTTGGAAATATCCTTATGAATCTAGGAAACTAACGCAACAGACGGATCTCAAATCGGAGCTCGAACGCAAAAGATACGGCCGCTAGAACAAACGAAACTCCGAAAGCGGAACACTTAACTCCTGTGGAGAAGAAGGAAGTGTCCAACCAAAAATACTTTGACCAATGGTGGCAAAAGTACTTTGGAATGATCCTTAAGAAGTTAGGAAACCAACGCAACAAACGGATCACAAATCGGAGCTCGTATGCAAAAGATACGGACGAAATCAGCAAAACTGTGCAGTCGCGGACTGTCCGCTAGTGAACCGCGGACTGTCCGCTATTGAACCCCGGACAGTCCGGGAATGAGTCCCGGACAGTCCGCCGTTCAAAAATGAAAACCGTAAACTCGCTGCCCATGAACAGCCCCGACCCCCGGACAGTCCGGGGATAAGTCCCGGACAGTCCGGGAATGCCCAGAAAGGCTAAAAACAGCCCGTATCAAACTCAAATTCGATTGGAACTCAACCAAATCGAACGGGGCTGCAACCAAACTTCTCCCAAGTGTTCTTCTATGTGTTGGGAAGCTAATCCTAGGATATCATCGCTTCAATCCAACTAATCCATGAGAAATCCGAAGAACACTAGAAAAGGGGAAAGAACGAAGAACGAACGCGATTTCGACCCGATCTACGATCTCGTGAGGTTAGAGAAGAAATCCTTCAGTGGAAAGAAGGACCTCATGACATAGAACAATCTGATTCAAATGGAATCACAAATCGTCGCTCGGAGAGGGAGAACGAGGCAAATCTCCTTGAGGGGAAAAACCAAAACGCGAAGAACAAAAACGCGATTCGATCCAAATTTCAGCCAACAAAGAGGAGGGGAGAAATTGATCCTTGGATTGCTACTAGATGATGAATTGTGTAGCACTCTGTGTCGGGTGACAAGCCACTCCTCGCAGTACAAAACGCGGATGGCGAAAAGCTCAAGAACAAGAGTCGGTCTCTCCTCTCACCCTAGCCTCCTCTCACCTAAACAAAATGAGAGTGACACCTCCAAGGATGCGGCTGCCCTAGCAGCCCCCCTCATATATATAGGCGCACGTCCAAAGACCAAAACGCCCTTACATTAAGCACTCAACCCAAATACCCCCCAGGGGTAAAACCGTCCAGTCTTGATAGTTTCGATCCGACGGCCACGCCCGCACATCCAGTAGCTTCGCCTCGACGTGACCTCCCTGATGCCGCCACGTGCCGTCATCATCGACCGCCGCGCCTTCTCACCGATAGCTTCGTCGCAACGCAAGCCTCTCGATGCCGCCACGCGTCGACCGTCCTTTCGGACCAACCCCCGGTTTTGAGGCCCAAACCGGGAAACCGTCCACCCCGAGTTTTGAGGCCCAAACTCAGAAACCCGCACGCCCAGGTTTTGAGGCCCAAACCTAGAAACCGTCCTCGCCGAGTTTTGAGGCCCAAACTCGGAAACCGGCCACCCCGAGTTTTGAGGCCCAAACTCGGAAACCGTCGATGATAGCTTTCTGAGGCTCAGCTACCGAACCCGCACCGTAGACGGGATGTGGTTCGCACACCCCGACCACCGGCACCGATGCCGATGCATGTCCAGCCTCCACGCCGGGCACAATACCTTCGCCTTCCTTCTTGACTCGACCGACGGCACTTGCGCCGCACGCAAGCCCGTGTCCGACCTCCCGCCAAGTGACACGACTCCAGCGTCTTCCTCCCGACTCGGCCGATGCAACGCACATCCCCATGTGCTCTCGCTCGCCGATGCCACATGCCAGCTACCACAGCTGGTCCTCTGGCCCTCTGGTCCGTTACTCCAAGCCTCACGTCCTCCCTTCACCGCTCTGGGTACATCGGCATGGCACGTCCGCCGCACGGCACGCCCATCCTTCACCGCTCCCGATCCGTCGGCACGACATGTCTCTACTTGACCTTCTCCTCGCCATAGACCACTGTATCCGAGCTCCACACCTGCACATCCACACAGCCAAGAGACACATGTCACACACGCACACCAACACAGAAACACCACACAACTCAACGCCACCGGTTCGTCATACACATTAAGCGCATAGCTAGATATAGACTCAACCGGGTAAAAGCCTCAAACCTTCCTCATCAAGGTCAATCATTCATCATATATGTTGTCACCTAGAATTTAATTCAACAATTTCAGCCCTAGCATGCTCAAGTTCATCTACACATGTGGTGTGAGTCAATCTTAGTTCATCAGTTTCGACACACAAAGACTCACAATAAACACATGGTAACAAAGCATTTGACTTAAGCAAGGCTAATTCAGTTTTAGCACAATTAAGGTCCTTGCGTAAGTCAATGCAAACTAGACATGGTTTGAAAGCATTGGATTTCAACATTTTATTTTCAGATTTTAAGCTAGCAAGAGAAAAGCGTAGCTCATCAACCTTCCTAACCATGTCACTACTAGAGGTGCAGGGTAAAAAGGCCCTAGACTTCCAATGAGAAAGACCACATTTCAACCTAGCAATAGAGCATTTCAACTTCTTGATCTTTCTACGCAAGGTATCACAAAGCTCTTCATTTCTAGAGTTATCATCATAGCAAGCATCATACCGGTCATGCAAAGTCACAAGACTACCGGCGAGTGTACCTTTCTTGGCCTTGCCAAGTTCACGTAGAAGATCCTCCATTGAAACCTCATCACCATCCAGGAAGTCCAGCAAAGCATCCACCTCACGTTCCATCTCAAGAGCCGCACTCCTTCTTCCGAAAATGTCATCCTCGATCGCATGTCCATGATTCAAACCTGAGGACAAAGACACACTGGAAGAAGAACTTGATGCCATTTCCAAAAGCACCGTTAGTGCTAGCCAAAACACAAGCTCAACACCTCGACAAGCAAAGTCGGAAACACAACCACTCTCAAAAGCTCGCCTTCGCGGATCCAGAACCGGTTAAGGTAGAGAGATCCTTAACTGGCTCCGATACCAATTGAAGGACCGAATTGGCGACCAGAGGGGGGGGTGAATGGGAGCCTCAAATTTCTTCTCGAGAAACGATGGCCCTTGTCCTAGAAAATCACCCCAAAAACGAAGACTCAAACAACCGGTGAGTTCACGACCTACGAATAGGTGGATACCCTAGGAGATGTCCTAGAGGTACAGCGGAACTACCGAAGAACCCCCAAAACCAAGCGCCAAAGCAACGGGGCAAAACTGCACAAGCAAGCTCCTAGAACAATCGAACCTCCGATAACGGAACACCCCCACTCCTATGGAGAGGAGGAAAGTGTTCGACCAAAACTACTTAGGCCAACTGTTGGCAAAAGCACCTTGGAAAGATCCTTATGAAGTTAGGAAACTAACACAACAAACGGATCTCAAATCGGAGCTCGAACGCAAAAGATACGGACGCTAGAACCGTCGAAACTCCGAAAGAGGAACACTTAACTCCTATGGAGAAAAAGGAAGTGTCCGACCAACAATACTTTGGCCAATGATGTCAAAAGTACTTTGGAATGATCCTTAAGAAGTTAGAAAACCAACGCAACAAACGGATCACAAATCGTCGCTCGGAGAGGGAGAACGAGGCAAATCTCCAAGAAGGGAAAAACAAAAACGCGAAGAACAAAAACGCGAATCGATCCAAATTGCAGCCAACAAAGAGGAGGGCGAAATTGATCCTTGGATTGCTACTAGATAAAGAATTGTGTACCACTCTGTGTCGGGTTACAAGCCACTCCTCGCAACACAAAGCGTGGATGGCGAAAAGCTCAAGAACAAGAGCCGGTCTCTCCTCTCACCCTAGCCTCCTCTCACCTAAACAAAATGAGAGTGACACCTCCAAGGATGGGCTGCCCTAACCAGCCCCCTTCATATATATAGGCCACGTCCGAAGACTAAAACACCCTCACATGAAGCACTCAACCCAAATACCCCCCAGGGGGTAAAACCGTCCAGTCCTGGCGATTTTCATCCGACGGCCACGCCCGCACATCCGGTAGCTTCGCCTCGACGCGACCTCCCTGATGCCGCCACATGCCGTCATGTCGACCACCGCGCCTTCCTCGTGGATAGCTTCGCCGCCGCGCCAGCCTCTCCACGCCGCCACGCGTCGACCGTTCCGCATGGGAACCTCCGCCCGGTTTTGAGGCCCAAACCGGTAAACCCGCCAGCCCAGGTTTTGAGGCTCAAACCTGGCAAACCGTCCACCCTGAGTTTTGAGGCCCAAACTCGAAAACCGGCCACCCCGAGTTTTGAGGCCCAAACTCGGAAACCGTCCACCCCGAGTTTTGAGGCCCAAACTCGGAAACCGTCGAGGGTAGCTTTTTGAGGCTCAGCTACCGAACCTGCACCGTAGACGGGATGTGGTTCGCACACCCCGACCACCGGCACCGATGCCGATGCATGTCCAGCCTCCACGCTGGGCACAACGCCTTCGCCTTCCTTCTTGACTCGGCCGACGACACTTGCGCCGCACGCAAGCCCGTGTCCGACCTCCCGCCAAGTGCCATGACGCCATCGTCTTCCTCCCGACTCGGCCGATGCATCGCACATCCCCATGTGCTCCTGCTCGCTGATGCCACGTGCCAGCTACCACAGCTGGTCCTCTGGCCCTCCGGTCCGTCGGTCCAAGCCTCACGTCCGCCCTTCACCGCTCTGGGTCCATCGACATGACACGTCCGCCGCACGGCACGCCCATCCTTCACCGCTCCCGGTCCGTCGGCACGACACGTCTTTACTTGACCTTCACCTCGCCATCGACCACTGTATCCGAGCTCCACACCTGCACATCAACACAGCCAAGAGACACATGTTGCACACACACACACACACCAACACATAAAGACACACAACTCAACGCCACCGGTTAGTCATAAGCATTAAGCGCATAGCGTATAATGACTCAACCGGGAAAAGCCTCAAACCTTCCTCATCAAAGTCAATCATTTATCATATATGTTCTCAGTAACAAACTTCAAATGAATGGCCACCGCACTTTGGAGGTTGATTCACCATGAAGGAAGGTAGCTTCTCCGTGAAGGAACCTTGGGAGGTTCATCCACAGGTCGGGCGACCCATAGGGGGGTCGCGACCCCTATGACAGGTGGGACCTCCCAGGGTGTGTGCAAATGTTGTCCCCACTTGTCATTTGGTGTTTGTCACATTGAAATGTGTCTTGATCACTTTGGATGCTTCGTTGTGGGCCCATTGATCCATGTGACTTCCATTTCCACCGTTGAAAGAAAGCACAAGTGTGACCCAAGGGTGGAAATGTGCTCTAGGAGGCTTCTTACGGATCAAGCCACTTGGGCAAACCCTGGTGGGGTCATAGGGGGGTCAGGCGACCCCCTTATGTAGGGCCCACCAGATATCTTCGACACATTTCTTCACTTTGGAGCTTAGTATGGAAGATGGTACATGGTAGAGCCCTGGTGGGGCCACAAGGGGGTTGGGCGACCCCCTTATGTGGGTCCCACCAGCTCTCTTTGCCATTTTTCTTCATTATCTGCATAAACACACTTCCATATACAAGTGGAGCTGGTTATTGATAAAATGTGTTCATGTCATGTCTTTATTCCTTGAAACCGACCTTGTTGACGGGGTTTTGAACATGTTATGCTAGGTAATATTCCACCGTCAACAATGTGTAATGTGTATCAGAGTCGGCGGTTTTTATTTATAAGCGATGAGCGTTTTAACAGCCTTGTTGTCAGTGGAGACGGTTGAGTCAGGTCGGGACAAGAGAGCTCCGACCAAGGCCACAGTAGCGGCGGAGGGAGGGGAATAAGGTGGCGCCATGAGCGAGCTAATGTTTCCCTAGAGCTCTATGGTCGTGGAGCTTCGATGAAGCCCCAATCTACCACGGTAGGGTAGTGAGGCGTCGGTGACTCGGTGAGTGTGAGGGTGCCAGAGTTGAGGAAGAAGAAGCTGTTGTTATTTTGCAATTAAAAATTATTGTGCGTGCATATATCCTAACGCACCCACGTTCAAAAAATCTAAAACTAAAAATAAAAGAAAATAAAAAAGAAAATGAACAGTAATGACAGCGCCCAAAGCGAGGCAGGATCCGGCGTGTTAGACTGTCTCCGACAACACAACCACTACCAAAAATGAGTCTTTCACAGTGCTTTTGCCTATTAAAATCAGTCTCCAATAGCTGACCCAAACAGCTCACTTATTTTGAGTATCATCCCGAAGAAAAGGCAAAAAAACGTCTCTGCCAAAGAGAAGACGCAAATAAAGCGAGTGCCTCGGAGGTAGGCGGCAAGATCGTCGTTGGGCTCCAAGGCCTTGACCTCGACCTTAGAGGCCGTGGCGGCGTCCAACTTGGCGGCGAGCTGCGTGGTGCTCGTGGGGCTAGCGCTACGGGAGGGGACACGGCGGTGCAGCGAGCGGGGCCAGCGCCTCTGGGTCTGTCGGGTGCGGCGACGGCATCACCGGCGCTCGATCTGTCACCCGCTTCGTCCTGGCTATTGGCACACCTCACTGAATCCAGCAACGCTCGTGGGAGGTCTGTCTGTCTCCGTACATCTACGTGTGCAGCAGCGCGCAGCGGCGCAGCAGGTGGGTCCATCAATCTAACGGCGGCGGCGCGCACGGAGATTTTTTTTTTCCTTCCTTCTCTCCCGCTGCTGGCAATGGAGGTTTTTTTTTAGTCTAATGTTGCGTCACCTGTTGAAGATGAGTAATTTTGCATCGTACAGTCTTTTAATGTGCACAAGCCAAACCAGGTAATATGTCTCGCGTTTGGGTACTGATTCTTGGATACAGTCCTAGAGTAGTTATTATCACCACCACCCCCCCCCCCCCCCCCCCCCCCCCCGCCCCGGACCCGGAACCGTTCGGCGCGAGTCCAACGGAAAACACCACGGCGGGCGGTCCCCACCAGTCAGGGGCACGGCCTCGCCACTTGTCCCCTCCGCCGCCGCCGGACGAACAACCGCAGCGCCCTCCCTCGCAACTCTGCTTTTATTATCTCCTTCTTCCCTTCTGAGTTCTGATTCTGACGGACGGAGCGGTTCGAGGAAACAGAGCCCCCCTTCCGCAACACGGGATCAACAACGCCACGGCGGAGCGGCGTCGTGGAGTGGATTCCAAGTCTGCTCCCTTCTTCTCGTCGACTTCGTCTCCAGAGCCCAGCGGCGGCCGGGTTCGCTCCCCGCGCGGGCGCTGCTGCCATGGCGCCTGCAGTGGCGGAGGCAGAGGCAGAGTTGGCGGCAGATCTTGGTGAGTCCGCTGTGCGCAGAGCTCGCTTCTGTTCTTCCCTCTGGCCCTTGCTGGTTTAATCTGGGGTTGCCCATGCTGTTGCGCTTGTTGGTTTGTTGCTGCAATCCGCTATGGCTTCGTTGCTTAGTGAATCTACATATATATAGTAAAAAAGGGGCCTGCTTTCTCTTTCGCATCCGTTGTTTTTTATGCTCCTGCACTTGTTGGCTCACTTGGATTTCTCGTTTTGGTGTTCTTGTGCTGCAATCTATTGCTCCACGCTTTGGCTTTTATAGATATATATAACCTATGTACTTTGATATACGTTCGTAGTAAAAGCAATGTATGTACTGAGATATAAGTACATGCATACATAGTAAAAACAATGTATCTGTAAAAGTCCTATAAAATTTGAGTATTTGCCAGTCAATCTGCGGTAGCGGAGTCGGGGAGAGTAGCCGTCTAGCCGAGTCGGAGAAAAAACGCGTTTTTTCCGCGCGAAGCGTGATTTCTGTAGCTACTCGATTGTTTGTTTAGTCTGTCTATGGACCGTTAGTAAGCCGTTTCCGTTGAATCGATCGTTTATCTTTTTACTAGTTTTTCCCGTTTCCGTTTAATCGACCATTTATCTGTTTAGTAGTTTTTCCCCTTTGATTTGATTGACCATATGTCTTTTTATTAAAAATTGTTTTGCCGTTTAAACGGTAAAACAATAGTTTAACGACAGGTGACCCTTCCTTTACTTTTAATTTGAAGTGTAACACTGCCTATCGCTTATGGATTTTCCTTTTTTTTTTTGGATTTTGGATCAGGGCGTCAGCTGGTGATATCGCCGGCGACACCCGACATTGTCCGCAAGCGAGCGCGGGTGTTCGGGACAACCGCCGCAGATGGTTCTTGCTGCACTGCTCTGTACACCAGCGCGGCTGCTGGCACCGGAAAGGTGGACAGCGATGGCCTGGCCTCGGTGCTGTTGCATGCCCAGGAACATTCTCCGTCCGCCGCTTCGGAGGATTTGGGGCAAGTGGACTGTGATCCCGTGGGCACGCAGGAGTCCAGCACCTTGTCTCCACCGGTGGGCGAGTCCTCTGGCAAGGTTGCACAGCAAGAGCAGCAGCACCAGGAAGAAGGTGTTGCTAGTGGCAGCGATGCAGGTGCTGCTTCTCCTGCCGGTGCTCCTACTCCGGAGAAGGTGGAGCCCACACCTCGGAGGCGGGGGAAGAAGTCGACCAAGGGGGTTCAGCGGCTCAAAGTGGCCAAAGATAAAGTGATGAAGCCCAAGGTGACCACGCCCAGTACAGTCAAGAAGAAGAAAATGCCAGAGGATGGTAATCAACGTGTTGGTGCTGCCAGGTCTAATAGTGCAAGACGCAAGTTGGATTTGGATTTGGATTTGCATTCATTAGAAAGTAAAACATGTTTCACAAGAGCCAAGCTGATGGATAACTTGAAGTCTCTTGCCAAGATTCATGGTTTAAACAGTGAACCAACTACGCGCAAGAGAAGCAAGAGAGGGAAGAAGAGGAAACTGATGGTAGGACACAAGGAAAGTGGTCAGCTAGCACTTTTGCCTTACCAGAGGACTCCAACTGTTGCGGCATCCTTTGCACTTGAGCCACTTTCGAGTAAAAGAGAACTTGATATACCACGACCTCAGAATCATGGGAAACAACGAGCTATGGTTTTGGGCCTTACTGATGAAACATTGAGGGTGTATGCTGTTCTGACAAAGTGGGACAGGAGCGACAGTGATAGTTTTGAAGGGTTTGACATTGGCAGCGGACCTGAATGGGATACAGCACGGCGCATGTTTGAACAATATGTGGATATATTCATTGCTGCAATGTTTGATCTAATGGGTAATGATTCTGGCCCTTATTATGCTTTCGTGTGTCAAAATGCAAAATGCAAGAAAGAGGATCACATTACCTTTAATAAAAAGAGACAGCACAAAAAAATGCCTTCTAATCTAACTTGTCTAAAAAGCTTATGAAATCTTGCACTTTTGCAGGTCACTCCATAATCTTAGTTTTCCTCCATTTTTATCAAAAAAAAAACTACAATGCAAAATTTCTTGTGGAGTTAAAAATGACTTCTTGACAAGCATTGTGAACTGATAAAATGAAATTCAGAGTTAAGTCACTTTCAAATTTCGCAGAACAAAATAAAAAGAAACCTTGTAGATAATTTGTTGCCTAGAGCAAGAAATAGTTCTTCCAATGAAGACATTAACTTCATTTGTTGACGTTATTCACTGAGATGACTCTCCTCTATTTCCCTTCCCTTCTTTTAGATTGTAAACTTCTTTTAAATGTATGTTAGCTTCTAAATTGTGACCAAAGATCCAATAATGTGTGCATGCAATTTTTTTCTGAGCAAACATCAGTTATCCAAACATAGACATTAGGATGACCTATGGAGAAGCAAACACCTGTTGCCTGGCTGTCAACAGTGCCACATTTTTATGAACAAAAATCATGTCTTGCTTCTACAGTAGTTAGTTGTATCAGATCAGTAAGCCATACAACCTACTGTCTCTATGGGATACATGAGTATGAAATGGTTTCTAATTTCTTAATTGCTTTCATCAGGGCCTAGAAAATATTCTCAGTGGGGAGGATCCCTAGTTGATTCTGTGGTTGGTACTTTCCTTACACAGAATTCTGCTGATAATTTATCAAGGTAAAATAAAATTAGGATCTATAAATGTTATTTTAGAATGTTCATATGTTTTATACCAGAACTAATTTTGTTTATTTCCACTTTCCTACATTTTCCGTTCCTTATCCATGGAAAACAGCCAAGCTTTTATGACCCTAGCGGCAAAGTTTCCTCCAAGGAAGAGATGCTATAAAGCTAATGCAACTCCATTAGTAGATGGTTATGATAAAATCCTGAACTCAAATGAAGCATTTGTATTTGACTTCATCGATTCACATTTTGATGGATACGTTGATTCTGAGGAAGAAGTTGACTATGATACAGAGGTGAAAGGGCATTATGGTGGAGATGAAGAGTACAATAGACTTATAGGGAATTTCGCTGCTAGTATGAAGCAGAAAAACATTTCTATTTGGGACAGTGACCTTATGGACTTAGTGAAGGATAAATCTGGAAATCCAGTATGCAGTGAAAAAAACTTGAAAAAGATCTTAGCTTCACTACGACAACCAGACACAGCATCTAATTGGAAAGAGTTACGGGAGGAAGCATATAAAAAAGGATACAATGACAAAAGTCGAACTGAAACAAGTGATGTTGTAGATTGGGAATCAGTTCTAAATGCGCCATTTTCTGAGGTTGCAAAATGCATTGCAATAAGGGGGCAGCATAACATTTTGGCTGTGCGCATACTGGTATGTTATTGCTAGACAAAAACTGCCATCTACTTATTTCTAATATTTTGACCAAGTTTTTTTGTGGCATCACTATATTTATATGTATCTTACCCCAAGTGATGAATGCACTCATCTTTGAAAAAGTTAATACTCAACATTTGTAATCCTATTAAAAAATAAAAAAATTGTAGAAAAATTACACTTATAAAGTTATATTCAACATTTTTGTTGCAAGAATAAATTTCTAAATTGTATCTAAAATTTCTGTAGATGGGAAACTTTTTTCAGATGGAGTTATTTCTTTTACATGTGTATTTAGTGGAATGAGCTTTGTGCATCACATGCCGGTTGTGCTATTAGAGATAATATTATAATCTAAACCTCAAATTGATTAAATATCAGTCTTTTGTTCTGTTTTTTCCCCAGGAGAGTCACCATGCATAAATGTTTTCTGAGAATTTTTTTTATTGTTGGCTGTTTTTATTAATACTGTACACATTTATTTGCTTAAATTATTTATTTCATCAAAACATATGCTTCATCCATATGTTATGGTTTTTTATGCCAACTGAAGCAGGTAAATGAACTCTTTTAGGAAGAAAATTTGAGAACTCTAGTCTCCCTGATAGGCTGTTCAAGTGTTATAGAGCATTGTTATGACTTTGCTGGTCACTGCAAAATTTGATGGTAATCTGTGCATTCCAATTGGCATATACTTGCAATACATAATGTTGGAAGGCATATTACATTTTGATGCTTGGCATTTTATAAGTATGGGAATGGATGTTGTAGTATCTGTTTAATATTCTGTGGTTTTAATGAAAATGACTGATACCTCTTGTATCATCTGCATTGGACTCTTTATTCAATACAACCAAATGTATCTCTCTATTCTACAACCACCAGATTATCAAAAATGTGATTAAAATATTAGTTTTATCACATACTAGGGTTTCTAGCCTGTCACCATATTTATCTTTCTTATTCTTCTGATGGAAGTGCTAAAAGCATTCTTTTACCTTTTTACAGGCTTTTCTCGATCATGTACAGAAATCTCAAGATGGAAGCTTTGACCTGGATTGGCTTAGATTTATATCACGTGAAAAAGCCAAGTATGGCTTTGCTCATAGTACATATATTCACCATTTTGCTCTATTCTTTGTGGTGGCTGTCGTTGAAGGAAATATCTTCGAAGTTAATATTCCTTTTTAAACTTTGTTAAGTATTTCTTTTATTACCTAGATTTTTTTAGGAAAACAGTATTAGTGGACACAGTACAACTTATCAATTGGTTGCCTAAAACTAACTTGGAATTTTTAGCAGGGAACTGCTACCAGGTTATGAATCAAGAAAATCAACCCGTTCACAGTTATATACAATCTACTTGCATAATGGAATCCCATCTCACAAAATTTACTTATTCTTTTTATTTTTCTTGGCACTAGAAAATTTCTGCTCAGTATACATGGGATTGGAGTGAAAAGTGCTGACTGCATTCGCCTTTTGTCATTGAGGCATAGAGCATTTCCAGTAAGTTATACTTTGTTGTTCTATAAAAAATACTGTCAAGCGCGAATGCTGACTCCATCATTATTTCAGGTTGATGTCAACGTAGCTCGCATAGTGACAAGGCTAGGATGGGTCAAACTTCAGCCCTTAAATGGTGCTGATTTTCATCTAATTAACCTGTAAGATTGTTCTAGGTTGAATATGTGAATACCATTGTAACAATTTTCTCCTTATGTTTTTGTTATAACAATAACAATTTTCTCCTTATTTCCTTTTTTTCTCTCGTGAAGGTATCCGATCTTGGATGATGTACAAAGGTATTTATGGCCTCGATTGTGCACCATTAATAAGGCAAAGCTGTAAGTCCACAATCTCTTTTGAAGATTACTAGCACTTCACCGCTACTCTTAGCCTCTAAGCATATCCATCTGACTACCTGTACAAAAATAGGTATGAACTGCACTGTCTTATGATAACTTTTGGAAAGGTACACATATATTTTAAGTGAGTTATATTTACGTTTTGCTATGAATATTTTCAACTCTGGCTGTGGTTGATTGATTTCATGATGCAGGTAGTGTGCAGAAAAAAAAATCCAAACTGTGGAGCTTGTCCTTTCAGTGCAAGTTGTATATATTACAATAGTTTACTTGCCAGGTAAGTTCATGATTTATACTGTTGTTTGTAGACTGTGCTGTAAGTATTTGTATAACTGTATGCCATTTAAATTTAGCATCCATTGGTATTATCAGATACCATTAGTTTATATTAGATTTTCAAAAATTAATTACTAACAAGATAGCTAAACCTATTCAAATAACTAATCAGATGATAATAAACCAAAAGAAAAGAGAGTGCTCCTGTAAGTTATCACATTTGCGACAGTATGAAAGATGGGTGCTCTGAATTATCGTAAGGAATGTCAGGTGCATGGGCCTCAAGGAAACCAGCCAGTGAAGCGAGCAAAGCCTGCCTCCTCTGTTCCCACGCACAGTAACTGCTTGTAACATGGGTTCACCTTTGTTACGCAGTTTGTTGCTTGACCATTAAGTTATGATAATTAGATAATTACTAGAATTTTTCCAGATTATAAGGATTGCATTCCATATATTAGATTCAATATAAAGGTTATCTTGAGGCAAGTAATCCTCCTTATAAAGAGCAAGAAGTAGTTAAAGTGGGGAAACCCTTCAACTTTGCAACTCCCATGACCCCATGTGCTGGCCTCTAGCTGCCACACCTTCCTCTTTCCCAGGTGTTTTACAAACTACGTCCAGTATATTTAATATGAGTCAATGACAAGAAATTTGTGACTTATTTAGGGGTGAGGGTGAGGGTAAGGATGGGGGGACTTGTTTGGTAGACTTCGTCCATTACTGCTTTCAATTAGTAAAAGGTTACCTTTCCCTCAACTCGTCAAGTTGTTTTCAGTCTTAACCCTTAGTTTTAAAACAATTAATTTCTTCCTCTATTCACCTAACCCAAACCAGTATTATTCTGGCTTGTATTGCTGAGTTGGAAAGTAATTTAAAACAACATTTTCTTGTTGTTTTCAGAAAGCCGCTTCGTCTTCCAGAGAAGCATGAACATGAACAAGGAGAACAGCAAGCAAGCATGGTTGGTTCTGGGAGTTGCACACCAAGTTCTCAACAAATGTATCAGTATCAAATTGCAATAAGCAACACTACTGAAACACCACCCATTCATAACTGTGAGCCAATTATTGAGATGCCACCAAGCCCAGAATATGAATACAACGAAACATCTAATGAGCAAAAAGATTCCTACGAAGATTATGTATGTGATCTTGAAGATTTTGCACCAGAAGGAGGACAGTATGATGTTGAAATAAATATATGTTCAAGCAAGCATGTGCTGAACAATAATTCTTGGACACCGAATCGTGGAAAGGACTTAGCTATGATCAATCCAAAGTGTAGCTTTGGCCGAAATAAAAAATTAAAAAATATCGGTCGTCTTAGGACAGAACACAATGCGTAAGTAATTTTGATTTCTTGACTTCATATAATTTTGTCTTTATAAATCAGCAGCACCTCAATTTTTTTTTCCTAACTCCTACTGTAGATACGTCCTTCCGGATGATCATCTAATCCTAGAAGAGGTGTGCAATATTGTGTGATTCTTAACTTTACTACAATTATGAGTTACATTTTTCTTTTACATTGACATTGTTTAATCTAGTGACCTATTTGCTTGTGTGCCAGTTCGAAGACAGAGTTCCAGGAGATATATGTCCTTACCTACTAGTGGTTATTTCTTGTCCTGATGACTACACAGTGAAAGGCACGGTTCTGGTGAGCAACTACTATTATGATTTTGAACCAATCCTGAGCCTCTACAGGAGTGAACCCAGGACCTGGAGGTGCCACTTAGGAGTCACGACCACTAGACTATAACTTTCACTCTGCTGCTTTACTGATCTTTGATGGATCAGCCATGGCCTGGTTTTGATTTCAACCCAATCCCTTGCGGTTGGCTGGGTAATTAATTCGTTTTTCATCCCAACCAACCCAAGAATATTGAAATTTGTTCTCTTACATCCAAACCTACTCTTCAATTCTATAGAATTTTTGTTCTGATTTAAATTATTGAAAAATGCGTTCAAAAGAAATTATTTATTGAAAAAACTTTGGCAACTCCTTGCCACTTTTTTTTGTTGTCTTTGGATGAAATTAGTCAAAATCGATGCAAATTCTTACATAGTTCTAATGACAACAATGTTCTCCCTCTCTCTAAGATCGCCATTGAACTATTTTCCCTCGATATTGCTGAATGAAGTTGTTATGTTCCCCTCCCATTTGTTTTGTTATTCCTTGACCATTTGCATGTGAATATGCAGATACCATGTCGGACAGCAAATAGAGGAAAGTTTCCGCTGAATGGTACCTACTTCCAGGAAAATGAGGTATATAGCCTTTGATAATCAAAACAAATACCATACTAGTTTGGTTGAACACTAGTCCATAAAATATATACCCTTTTGTAGGTTTTTGCAGATTACTCATCTAGCCGAAACCCAATAACTATACCTAGGGAATGTATTGGGATGCTGGACAGAAGCATTGTATACTTTGGTTCATGTATACACTCAATCACAAAAGGTAATATATAAGTGAAATATAAACATGAAAGACAGCTGTGAAATGATTTTTGTTGAGTCATTTAACATAAATTCTTATCAACCTCAGGTCAAACAAGGCAAGATATCCAGGAATGCTTCAAGAAAGGTATCAATTGGTTCTGAACGTTTCTTGGTTTTCTGTTGTTTTGGCTGAGTCGTTGGGCTTCATCTTAAGGCTCTCAGCTCATAGGTCATAGGTTCAAATCCCAGAATCATAGACGGAAGATCCAACAAGTAATCCATCTAACAACCTGTGCAAGATAAATGAGCTTTGTGACATAGAAATTGCATGCTATGAAAGCATAGTATTGCAGACCAATTACCCGGCCCACAGACATGCGATTCCTTTTCTAGTCTAATCGTTTTTTTTTTCTTTTTATTAGGGGAATCTTTTCTAGTCTAATCTTACAGGGCAGAACTGCCTGGTGATTTTTCGCAGGATATATCTGTGTACGAGCATTTCATCGGAGGACCAGAATACCACTGCGCCTATGTGGCACACTGCATGCTACCAACATAAAGAAACCAGCTGGTGAGAAGCCTGTGAAGCGGGCCAGGACATCGCCGGAGGGGAAGAGGAAGAAGAACGAGACGAAAGCAACTTCCACAAGTAGGAGCTGATGGCTGTTTGACGTAGCTGTGTACAAATTGTAGCTGGGTGAAATTGTAGCTGGGAATAATGCTGAACTTCTGTAACACCCCCTGGTTAGGACTTGGAAGGATAATGTTAGTTGTCTAGCTGTTAGTAAAAGTTAGTTATGACGCCCGAGATTAGTGCGAAATAAATGGTTCTCTCTCTTGCGCGGCTACTTCTATTCATCTTAGACTGTTTACCTCAGAGCAAGTATAATAACCGGCTGTAAGCCGGTTAAATGTAGAGGTGGAGAAGAGAGAAGAAGCGAGAGAAGAGAAGCGGACTGTAAGCGGCTTTGACACAAGAATCGAAAAACTATGTAAGGCCCTGTTTGGAATGCGGGAATTTTTCCCCGTTCCTGCGTTTTTTCTGTGAAATTGAACTGATTCCTGTGAAATTTCTGCGTTCCAAACAGGTCCTAATAGTGATGAGTAAGCTATGTATTAATTTTGAAGCGCTAATTATTGTAAGCGGACTGAAAGAAGGCTGTAAGGATTCTTACAACCAGTTCGTTGGCTCTATTATTAGCCTTGGTCTTAATCTTCCTGTTACATTACATTATCCGCAAATCCTGGAAATTGGTAGATCAATCCTTTACCAATCTTTTGACTAGGATCAGAAAGAAGTGTGTTCAGGCCCATCTTTTGAGTATTGTCTGAAATAAGTAAATTCACTGTCCGGTAACAAGTAGCAACTTGTAGTAGTCGATGAAAAGATTTTAAAAAAAAGTTACAGCCTTGGGTTTGTGAAGAAGCGTAGAGAAACATAATAAGCTGAACATCTACGAGGCGCACGTGTTTCCATACGAGCGGACATCATCGTAATAAGAATAGAATTTTATTTTATATTAAAACAAAGGTCCCAAATTTCAGCGCAAACCAACCCCAGCACGTAACCTGCTCGTTAATTGGTTAGGCCACAGCCAGTGAAAAAGTGACGGAAAGCGATGTAAAATTCCAGTCTTCTCGTAATAATCTACAGTACTGTTGACACCACCAAACTCACAGCACCTGGTTATTATCTCAAGTCAAGATACAAATATCGGAAAGGTCAAGCCTGTAATTCTAGTCTTCTCGTACTAATTTACTATTGACACTAACAACTCGATGACGACTTGCTTGACAAAGAACGTGTGGAATTTTCTGTTAATCGACATCTTCCACACAAGAAAATACGGAGTACGACTTAGCTTGGCATCTAGTAAAGGTAACTTGTTACGGAATGTTTGGTTAATCATGCATGCAATCCTAAATTAGTACTTAATCATAATGTGTTTGCAAGTATTTGTTTTGTAGTTCAATAGGGTGCAATCGTGACTGGATGAAGGCATCATAGTGATCCTATGATCAACACCTCAAGCAATACACTTGAAGATCGGTAGAAGACTTACAAAGATTAACCGAAGTCCAAGACACAAGATTGAAACTAAGACGGCGCAAAAATTGCGAAGAAACAAAGTAGACGCGCCAGCAGAAGCATCGGAGGCTAAGACCGAGCACATCGGATGCGACCGTAACACTGTGCAGCTTGCACAGCGTACATCAAACGCTGGAGGACCCATGTGTTCGATGCCTATGCAGAAAGGTTTCAGAGAGGCTTTGAAACCATCGGATGCGTTCGAGGGTGTGACATCGGACGTGTTAGAGTCCGATGTGACTACGAGTCAGGCTGACAACTAGCCGTTATGTGACATCAGACGCGCGTCTGATGCTCCCGTCTAAAGCGTCCGATGCTACGCAGAAAAGTCCATCAAGGGTGTCCAACGGCTCTATTTGCTTGGGGTCCTATACATATACCCGCATGGCCGGCCAAATAAGCATGGTTGGAGCTAAAGGAAGCATACCAAGAGTTAAGACTCATATTTAGTTGCTCTAGCCACCAAAGTGCTTAGTAAAATATTAGGTGATTAGTATAGGTGCTTTGCGAAGTGCTTAGGCTAGTTAGACCACCGCTTTGCGCTTGCTCTAGGTGTTATGCCTAGTGTTTAGTAAGGTTTGCATACCTCTTACCACCCGATGCTTGCGCACACCGTTGTTGTACATCGGAAGGACTTGTAGTCTTGCGAGACCACACCAACCACGTTTGTGGTGTGGCCACCACCGTGTACCAAAGAAAACAAGGCCCGCGGCGATTCGCAAGAAGCTTGATAGTGAAGACGGCGGAGAGCGGTCCGGGAGAGGCTTTGCCACGAGTGGCTTAACTGGAGACCAACTTGCATGTGGGGAAGACCCGGAGCTATCCAGAGTTACCCGACCGGGAGCTTGGCCCTGGCGAGAGATTCCTTACGAGGGGCTCCATCGAGGACTAGGGGGAAGCTTGCGCGCTTCTTGATACCTTGGTAAAAATACCAGAGTCGTCGACGAGAGTTTGCATCTCTACCTTGCTCTTTAGCTTTCACATTTGGTTGTGTACTTTACTTTTCCTAGCTTAGCTGATAGGTTAACCTAGGTTGCATAACTCTTTTGTGGTAGAGATAGCAACACACCTAGCAAAAATATAGTTGCACTTTTAATTAGATTACTTTGTTGCATAGGTTTTGACTAGGTGAAAATTAGAGGTCATAGTTTAGAGTAGTGTTTTAAGCTGTCTAATTCACCCCTTGTTAGGCATCACGGTCCTTTCATCCTTTTTGTTGTTACCTTCGTTACCTCATCAGCCTCTTGCCTGAACTTAAGGTACTTATTCAGCAGCTCCTTGACAGTCCACTACATATGTTGCTCATCAAGCAGCTTCATCATTCTGCACCAAGCTTCTCCAGAGTCCTGACTAACCTTAGTGTTTTTTTCCTTGCTTCTTATCAACTAGACCTCTTACTGTGCATCCAGTTACACCAAAGCAGCGTCTCTTTGTAAGCCAGCTCTACCTATCTAATGAAGTTCCATAAAACAATATAAATATCTCAAATGGTCTAAACTAACAGATCTAAAACTAGTAGTTTTTCTAGGCAGACTGTGATATCTCTCGTCTAGCTCATTACACTGATATATTATAGTATCCAAATTAAAAGGATAAAAATAAGGGTCCCATTAGATATCAGTTAAACTATCGTGGTCCTAATAACACCTAGTCAAATTACAACTTAAGGCTTGATTCGCTTGAGCTATAAGTCGGCTTTAATCCGAACAAATCAATCATGGAACAGTATTTTCATCTCATAATAAATCAGTCGTTTCAGTTTATCAGACGGCTCATAAGTCCTGCCGAACATAGCCTGAATTTATTGGTCAAAACTGGTTCATTAGGATATCCATGTTGATGATACAGTCCACCTCACCTTGACCTTTGTTGCCACCAGCTATCTAATTTTTAATCCCTATATAATTTTTCATTTGCTTATAGTCCAAACTGAGAATAATTTATTTTGCTGTATAAATAATACTGAACTTAAGAACAGCGGTAAGTTGCATATAAAAATTTTGGAATAAAATAGAGTGAGTGAAAAGGAAACTAGAGAATGGAGCATGGTGTAGACTAAATCGTGAACACCTGGTGTGCATACTTGCTCCTTATTTGTTGCCTCTCGCTCTTCATCGGTCTCTTGAGCCCATTTTTCTGGCACGGTATCCATGTTATTTCGCGTTCCTTGCTTCCCTTCTTCTTTGTTCTTGGGCACTTACTGTTTGACTTAGTGATTATCCAGAAACTTTTTTTATATATGCCGTAGCAATATATATGTCTATACCTGGATTTTGGATGTTTGTTATATCGTTGAGCACTGATCGTCCTTCACTTGGCATGGTCATGTTTTTCTTTGGCGTCGTTGCACTGGTTAGAGAGTGGGAATGTGATGTACCACCTCGTCGTGCATGCATGGGCAAAGTTGACCTAGTCGTGGACTACACGGTGGGTCATCGTGCACAAATTGCCACCATCGTCTGCATATGAGGATTTTTTCAATGAGGATTTTTTTCTTCAACTATCCTTGGCAAAACAATCCTCCATGTTGGCCACCCCCTACTTCGCTAGCAGAGGGCGGGGCCAAACGATCAACAATCACCGCTGTGTCTCCCGGCACGCGACACGGGATCGACGATCGCCCCTATGCCTCCCGACGTGCGACACAGTGCGGTAGAGAGGTAGCGTGACAAAGAGTGGTAGAGCGGCAGCGCGACATACAAAAAGGAATTGTGACTGTGATTTTTTGTTGTGAAAGGCATGCGACAACCGCGACAGAGAGGGAGGAAGGAATCACAACGTCTGTGGCGCACAGTAGAGAACAAACCTTTGATCCACATTGGGTGAGCTTTACTCCCGGTATTTTTGTGTTCGGGAGTAAAGGAGGCTTTAGTCCCGGTTCTGGATACGAATCAGGACTAAAGTCCCCTGTCCAACGGCTACTGACATGTGTTGTTGCAGCAGGGGACTGTTAGTCCTGGGTCGGGTTGCCAACCAGATTATATTGCATTTCTTTGATTTGTAGCCATTTAAGCTTTAATTCACTTGATAGTTTGTATTCTTGGATGGAGAAAGCTTATAGCAGTTCATTTTAACTATTATGCACCTTTTATTAGTTTACATAGTATATTTCATGGTTTAGAGAAATAGAGAATTGTAGTAGTTTGTTTGTATATATCATTTTAGAAAATGAGGAATTTATAGCAATTAAAAAATGAATATAGAGAGTAGATGGCGACTCCTTCTAGGTCCTCGACCTCTCATCAAGTTTCAAAGCGACTTAGGCCGCACCTCCCTCTCATTACATGCAGCGAGTGTAAGCAGAAGATTGTCATGGGGTACCGAGTGAGGAAGGAGTGCCCCAATAAGGGTCGTATCTTCTACAAGTGTCCAGATCACAATGTGAGTTATTGTGTCGCATTTGATGATTATGGTTAATTTGTCCCATTTTCTTGATGGTTTTAATCAAAGCTCTTAATTTGTTGTTCTAATTTTAGTGGGACCGCACCGGATGTAAAGGCTGGTATTGAGAGGAAGAGTACGTTGAACACGTGCAAAACAATCTTGTAGAGGCAGGTGAGGCCGTGAGCCAACACGAGCAGCCCAAGGATGTTGAGGAAATGAATGATCCATCTATTCTAGTTGAGATTGGATGCCGAATCCTTATGCTGCTGAAGTGCATTTTAGTTATAGTTTGTTTAGTGCTAGTTGGGATTGTCTACATTATACCGGCTAACATAAATTAATTAGTTGTGTTTGTGTGATAGGATTTTAATTGATCAGGATGACTGATGTTGTGCAATTAACTAATTATGTTCATGGTTTTGATATGGTATGGTATGTCATGTAATGCAGATGAGCCGACATTGGATGTACAACGCTGATCGCCGCTCCAAAGAATTCATTACGGACGTGTATTATTTCTTAAGTGTGGCCGAGGCAAACAAGCGCGATGGTTTCATGTGTTGCCCATGTGTTGTATGTAAGAATTTGAAGGATTATGCTAGCTCAAGGAGTCTCCATTCACACTTGTTTAAGTCGAGTTTCATGCCAAACTATATTTGTTGGACCAAGCATGGAGAAAGCGGGGTGATAATAGAAGAATGTGAAGATGAACAAGAAGGGGATGATGATATTATTGCGGAATACGGTGCCTTAAATGATATTGCAATGGGGGAGCCGAAGATGATGTAGGGGGAGAAGATGAGCCTGTTGATGATCTTGGTCAGGCCATCTGTGATGCACAAAGAGAATGCGATAGTGAAAAACAGAAAATCAAGTTTGATCGCATGTTAGAGGACCACAAGAAATTGCTATACACAACTTGCGATGCGGGCCAGAAAAAGTTGGGTACCGTACTAGAGTTGTTGCAATGGAAGGTAAAGAATGGTTTATCCAACATGGGATTTCGGGAGTTACTAAAAATCCAAAAGAAGATGCTTCCGAAGGATAACGAATTGCCCGCCACTACATATGAAACAAAACAGGTTGTTTGTCCTTTGGGATTAGAAATCCAAAAGATACATGCATGTCCTGATGACTGCATCCTCTACCATGGTGAGGACTATGAGAATTTAGAAGCATGCCTAGTATGTCATTGTTGGCATTTCTTAGCGTCATTACCAGGAATAGAGTTAAACCCTATCCCCGGCAACGGCGCCAGAAAGCCAGTTGGTATGTGTAACGCATACAGACAAATCAGCAAGCGCACGGATACCGTTGTAGCTTTCACCCAGGAGTATTCTCGGGTATCTTATTTATAACCTCAGGGAAGCAATGTGAAAAGAGTTTAATAATTGATGATCATGTATCTACTAACTTAGTGTACCGACTAGATTAAAGTGGGGGTAAGTGATAGCATATATGATTGATGGGTAATTGATACACAAGAGAACTCCATGAAAAGATAAAGAGCAGACAAGCACAGTTGGGAGGTCATCGGAAGAGTTCAAGGTTCCTATATACTTCTCCATTACTGTGGTTCTAATCTAGATCAAATCCAAGGGATTAACTAAAGCAAGGGTCAAGCATAATTGAAGGACCGAGAAGCAACCAGAAAGCGACCAGAGGGGGGGGGGGGTGAATGGGAGCTTCAAATTTTCCTTTCGGAAACTTGTTGCCTCTGTCCCGAAACTCAACCCCAAGAACAACCCCTAGACCTCGTAAGTGTCCTCGACCCTAGATGTAGGGTGGATGCTTCCACGAAGCACAGCGAGACACTCAACGGCTCTAGAAACTCAACACAAAAGGCGGAGACCAAATCCTACAACGAGCGAGCAAACTGCGAGCGAGACAGTGCAAAACAGTACTGACCGGACTCTGGCCTGCGTCCGGTCAGGGAGCACCGGATGCGTCCGATCGTATGAAAACGGATTTCGGAACTCTCTGTGTTGGACCGGACTCACCAGAGTCGAGCGTCCGGTCAGTGTACAGAGCGTCCGGTCGCACAAGCCAAAGGGAATGAACAGTGCGAGGAGCGAGTCTGGTCACTAGCAAGAACCAGCGTCCGGTCAGCTACAGGAAAACTTCGCCTGACATTCAACCACCGGACGCACGAGGCAGCGTCCGGTCAGCCCGTCAGCAGCGTCCGGTCACCCCGAGTTTCTTCTGTTCGTCCACCGATTCCACCCGATCTCACTCAAAGCGAATCCTCTAGGGATCAAACTTGGTGAGAGGAGTCACGAGGAGAATAGTGAGCTATCTCTAAGAGATCATGGCTCGAACCTATTTCCAAAACGGTGAATCAAAGAAATTCAGGGGAAGGGAGAAAAGCTTGACCCGAAACTAAAATCGATCGATCTCCTAGACCGTGAGGTTAGAGGTGAATTCCTTCGGTGGAAAGAAGTGCCTCACGATCTAGAACAACTTGGTTCAAACGGATTTGCAAAAGATGAACCGAGCAAAGAGATCAAGCGACGGGAAAAACGTGGAGAAAAGGATTCCGCGAAGAACACGAACGAAACGCGAATCACAACCACGAGATTGCAACCGTGTGGCTACCACACGCTACAACAGTGAGGTTACGGCCTCACTTCCTCAAAATCTCCAGTACACAGAGGTATGGTTCTCTGCGGATCTCAGCTAGCTACAGCAGGGGATGTGGGAGAGCAGGAAACCCTAGAAGCGAAAGAGCAAATGACTGAGATAGTTGGGAAGGAGGGTGTCTCCCCCTACTTAACCTATTCCTAATTCCTACTCTATTCCTATTCTACCCCTCTCTACTTACAGAGCGAACCAGCTAAACCCTAAGGTTATTCTGGACCAACTCGGTGGAAGGTAGATCCGACGGCCACGCCCGCACAACTCATAGCGTTGCCTCGACGCAACCTCCTGATTGCCGCCACGTGCCGCCACCGCTCTGCGTCCTTTTCCTGGACGTCGCACCCCCGGTTTTGAGGCCCAAACCGGGAAACCAGCCTTCACAGCCAACCCCCGGTTTTGAGGCCCAAACCGGGAAACCAGCCCACCAGCATCTAAGTTTTGAGGCCCAAACTCAGCAAACCCGCAGCGCCCAGGTTTTGAGGCCCAAACCTAGAAACCGTCCTCAGCCCGAGTTTTGTGGCCAAACTCGGAAACCCTCAGCACCCAGGTTTTGATGCCCAAACCTGGAAACCGTCCACCCGATGGTTTTTCTCTGGCTCTACCACCAAACCGACGTCATAGAGGGGATGCACCGCCCGTGCACCCCGTCCACCGACACGTGTCCCCAAGTCCACGACTTAGGCAACACATGACCGCAAGTCTTCGCTCGTCGCTGTCCCAGGCTGCCAGCCACCACAGCTGATCCTCGGGCCACCGGTCCCTCAGTCCAAGCCTCACGTCCGCCCTTCGCCACTCTCGGTCCATCGGCACGGCACGTCTCTACTTGACCTTCACCTTGCCACTGATCACTGTCTCCGTGCTCGACACCTGCACAACACAAGCCAAAGAACATGCGCATCATCCCAGTTGACAATCACTCATCACTCAGAGACTCGGCATACACCCATGTATCCGCAATCTCCCCCTTTGATGAGTGCATTGTCAACTACCAACACAAATCATAATGGAAGCAGAAGAAGGAAGAAGGAGAAAGAGAGAGAACTCAACCAAATGACCCAAAAGCATAGCAAAGCCGAAGAAGGTCAAGTGGAAAGAGCAAAACAACTTGGTTCCCAAAGACATGGGCAACGGCTCGACGCAACCAAGTAAAGCAAAGCTAGCCCTCAAGAAGAGGTAGAACAGGCTCAACACCGCTAGCAAATACCAATCGAGAAATCGAAGCAAAATGCTAGTCCCTCAAGATAGAGGCACAGAGGCTCAACACAACTAGCAAAGAAAGCTCGATACCAAAACCGGTCAAACTCCCCCTCGAATAGTGCACACAACTAAAACACTTCTAGGAACCATATGATTTGCAAATTCTCCCCCTTAGTTGAAAATGCACCATCAAGCAAGAGAAGCCGAAAGCAATGATCTCCCCCTCAGAAAATGCACCAACGAAAGTGCCAACAAGAGAGGGACTCCCCCTTCCAAAATGCATATGAGTCAAAATGCATGTTAGGAGCTTCAGGGGTATACTCAAAAGAGTGCAAAGATGCTCTACAGAGTTCTGATCCGATGATGCAGAAAATGCACAGAATGCTAGCAAAGGCTCAAACTGATCACTAAGATTGAAATGAGAGCACAAAGAGCAGTTTTTAGCCGAAAAGGTATTCACCATCAAAATAGCACAAGACATGTATAGACAGGAAGTCAAACAAGTGCTAAACATGTATACAAGGTGAACTACCCCTAGCACAGTTCAATCATCATGCTGATACCAAATTGAGAAATGAAGCATATACTTGTGATTTCAAATTTTAATCAGAGTTGCAGCGGTGAAATTACACAAGTTCATAAATCAGCATGTGACTGCGAGAGGTTGAATGCTTGTTATTGCCTAACTTTCCAACTGTGCGAAGCCTATGCATAAGCAATCAGAAGCTTAAAGCAACAATTTCGGTCATACACTACACAGCTCAAGTTTAACTCAAAGTGCAATGAGAAACAGTCTCGAAACTGTGAGGTGTTAACAAGCAAACCCATCTCGATCTTTTCATTTCACTTAACTTGGTTCAGATTTTAAACAAAATATGACATACCAAGCAAGTGAATGACTCAACACTAGAGACATAGCAACCTAGCATACATAAATAGCATAAGTGACTTCGACACATCCTACACATGCTAGTTGCATATCTCAATGGTGAACATTTTCAAGTTTTAAGTTCTTTATCAAATTCACCATTCAAAAATAGCTTGGCTCACAGTATGTATCAGTGATCAGAAAGAGCATAGGCTACAGCATCAACATAAAGCATCGGAGTAAGGACTACACAGAGCATAGTTACATTCTTCAGACTATATTCATGAAGCTTAGAATGTAAAAGCGTATGCTGAAACGCAAAGATGCATGAAGAAACAAAAAAGAAACGAAAACAACTGAAAACACAAAGTCAGTGTATCATACAAGAGTCAAAAAATGTTTCCCCCATTTAAAAGGGGAAACATACACCAAGCTCACCTCTCAACTGATTAAAAGTTGATTGGTCCAAAGGCTTGGTGAAAATATCAGCCAACTGATGATGAGTATCGACATGGCGCCCTTCTCATAGTGGTCTCGCAGAAAATGAAAGCGCACATCAATGTGTTTGGTCTTCGAGTGAAGCACGGGGTTCTTAGCAACGCTAATCGCACTCGTGCTGTCACAAAGCAAAGGAACACGAGAAAAGCTCAGACCAAAATCACGCAAAGTGGCCATCATCCAGAGTAACTAGGAACAGCAGCTAGCCGCAGCAACATACTCAGCCTCCGTGGTAGAATGGGCGACACTAGACTGCTTGCGAGAAGACCACGAAACAAGAGAAGAACCAATAAACTGGCAAGTCCCAGAAGTTGACTTGCGATCAATACGGCAACCAGCAAAATCGGCATCGGAATAACCGCAAAGCGAGAGGGTGGAGGAAGCAGAATACCAAATCCCAAATTCTGGAGTGAAGGATAAGTACCTCAGTATGCGCTTGACCGCCTGACGGTAAGAAGTGCGCGGCGACGACTGAAATCGCGCGCGCAGACACACCGCGAACTGGATGTCCGGGCGTGTCGCCGTCAGGTACAGCAGCGACCCGATCATACTCCGGTACTCCTTCTGGTCCACTGCTTCTCCCTCCTTGTCCGCATCCAGGGCCGTCGTGGTTGCCATGGGTGTTGGAAGAGGCTTGGCCTCACCCATGTCGAATTTCTTCAAAATGTCCCGGGTGTACTTGCCCTGGTGCACGAACGTTCCTTCCCGGGATTGCTTGATTTGCAACCCGAGGAAAAACGTCAACTCGCCCATCATGCTCATCTCGAACTCCCTGCTCATAGTGTCTGCAAACTTGGCAACCAAAGCGTGAGAAGAACCACCGAAAATGATATCATCCACGTAAATCTGGACCAAGAGAGTATCAGTGCCTTGCTTGAGGAGAAAGAGCGTTTTATCTACACATCCCATTTTAAAACCCTTAGCAAGCAAAAAGGTTTTCAACCTATCATACCAGGCTCTAGGGGCTTGTTTCAAACCATACAAAGCTTTGTGATGTTTAAAGACGTGGTTTGGAAACTTGAGATTTTCGAAACCGGGGGGTTGTCTAACATACACCTCCTCTTCTATGTAGCCGTTTAAGAAGGCACTCTTGACATCCATTTGAAAAAGTTTGAAACCTTTGGATGCAGCAAAAGCCAAGAGTATCCTAATTGCCTCCAAACGAGCTACAGGAGCAAACGTCTCCTCATAGTCTATCCCCTCCTTCTGACTATATCCCTGGGCTACGAGTCTGGCCTTGTTTCTCACAACATGGCCATCTTCTCCCTGTTTGTTTTTGAAAACCCATTTTGTCCCAATTGGATGACACTCAGAAGGTGGAGACACTAGAACCGAAACCCGATTTCTCTCAAAGTTCTCAAGCTCCTCATGCATGGCTTTGACCCAATCCGGATCCGTCAAGGCGTGTCCAACATCCCGGGGTTCAAAATCAGCAACGAATGCAGAATGAGCAAAGTGAGAGATTTGCCTTGACCGGGTGACGCGTTCGTCGATGCTGCCGATCATCTGCTGAGGTGGGTGCTGGCGCTGAATGTGTCGTGGCGCCTCCCTTGCCGAAGTGGCCTCCTCCTCAACAGCAGCTGGTGCCTCCTCGGGTACAAAGGGTACCGCTCGAGGTGGCGCATCCCACGGCCCCCAGGAAGAAGAAGTGTCGGGGCCGTGAGTCGTCGTAGAAGCCGCTCTTGGCGGCACAGCAGGTGGAGGAGGTGCTGGGTCATCTATCCCTTCAGCACCTTCTTCTTCATCATCGAAAACAGGCTCACCGACCTCGTGATCACCTGCACGCTCAAAACGAGAAGAAGGACAAACCATGGTCTCGTCGAAGGTGACATCTGATGTCTCCATGACTCGGTTAGTGTCAAGGTTAAGTACACGATAAGCTCGAGTGTGAGTGCCATAACCCAAAAACACACCGTCAGAAGAACGAGACTCAAATTTGTCCAGGTTGCCCTTTTTGAGTATAAAACAATGGCAACCAAAAACTCTAAAATAACTCACCTTGGGGAGTTTTCCAAAACGCAACTCGTAAGAGGTCTTTTTCAAGAAAGCTCGAAGAAAAATGCGATTGGAAATATAGCATGCAGTGCTCATAGCTTCGGCCCAATATCGCCTAGGAGTCCTATGCTCATCGAGCATCGTCCTGGCCATCTCTACAAGGGTCCGATTCTTGCTCTCTACAACACCATTCTGAGGGGGTGTGTAGGGGGAAGAAAACTGATGCTCTAAACCCAAAGAGTTACAAAACTTCTCAAAATCCGAATTCTTGAATTCGGAACCATTATCACTCCTAATAGCTCGCATCGAGTTCAAAGGGAACTCGTTCTGAAGACGCAAAATCAGATTGCGAGCAAAGGAGAAAGTCTCGGTCTTCTCAGCTAAAAAGAAGACCCACGAATATCTCGAAAATTCATCAACAACAACAAGCACATACCACTTCCCCCCAACTGAGCTCACCCGAGCCGGACCAACAAGGTCCATGTGCAAAAGCTCTCCAGGGCGCTTGGTCATGACCTGAGTCACTGGATGGTGGGGAGCGGCAACCATCTTCCCATGTCTACAAGAGTGGCAAACAAGATCCTTCTCCATATGCAACTTGGGCAATCCTCGGATTAGGCCAAGTGAACTAAGCCTTGCAAGCAAGTCGAAGCTCAAATGTCTATGTCTCCTATGCCACTTCCAAAGATCATAAGAGGAAGGTCCAGCCACAAGACAACGAGAGATGCCAAAAGACTCTGAGAAATCCGCACGAAAGACTTTCCCAAAGGGCGAAATCACACAAACAAGATTGTCGTGAGGGTCCAAAATACGACTGAGATTCGGTTTAAAACGAATCTCATAGTCGTCGTCAAAAAGTTGCGAAACAGAAAGAAGGTTAAAATGCAAGTTAGAAACAAGAGCAACATTGCGCAATACAAAGTGCTCATTAACTCGCACAGACCCACGAGACAGCACCTTACCTTTGCTGTTGTCGCCGAAGGTGATATACTCCTTTCCGGCGACCGGACTAAGACTGGAGAACCACTTGCCGTTTCCGGTCATGTGCCTCGAACACCCGGAATCCACCAACCAAACGTTCTCCAATCGTTTTACCTACATCAATAAAAAGACATAGGGTGAGCATACGGGCCAACACTGGGGTTAGTGAAGTAAGGAGATTACCAGTGTTGGGCCGGCTGCTCAAAAGATCGGTTAGCAGAAAAACCATTCCTAGCACACCTACGGAGGAAGCGATCACCACGTTTAGAAAGACGTGGTCCGCTAAGGGAGGAGCGTCCATCGCGATACTCAAAACGCGGTGAGGGAAAACGCTCAACTACAAAGCCACCGCCACGGGGTCCATAGCCTACAACAGCAGGCACCCGCCGGGCACGCTCTCTACGAGGCCTTGGCCTAGGAACTTGAGGCACTGCACCTCTAGGCCTAGCATCTCCCTTCGGAGCTCTCCTCTGTCTAGGCCTGGGAACTTGAGGTTCTGGACCTCTGAGCCTAGCAGCTCTCCTCGGAGCTCTCCTCTGAACATTCGGCACATGTACATCATGGAGAGGATGGTACATGTCCGCATTGTTCATCTCCCTAGCACGGCGCGCCTCTCTCTTGCACCGAAAACAGAACTCACTCAAGTGTCCATCTCTCCCACAATGCTCACAATGGTACCTCACCGCTCTCAAAGGGGGTTGTTGGTACACATGGTTGTGGGTGTGGATCACTTTGCCCTTCTGTGGCAAACACTCCTCCTGAATGGGTGGCATGGTGTCCAGCTTGTTCTTTAGGTGGTTGGGTTTGGGATGCCACACTTGGTTCTTGGGTGGAGCTCTCGGAGGTTCCTCAAACACTCCATCCTTGGTGTTAGGCTTGAGAGGCTCTTTGGGTGGAAGCTTGGTAAGTTTGGGAGTAGTGGTGGAGTTGGGCTTCTCACTCGGGTTCAAACCACTCGACTCTCCAATCTTCCCAAAAGCAGAAAGATCAACACCCGGAGCAAAACCTACACCGGGACCTCCAACAGCTCGCTTGAATTGGGAGATCATCATCCCGAGCTGTGGCTCACCACAAGACACCCATGACAAGATGGTCCGAAGGTATGTGTTTTCTTCCTCGGTTTGCATCTTGTCATGCTTCACATTGGCTATCTCCATCTCCAGGCCCTCACAAAGAACACACCTAGCCACACATGTGCTACCTGAGTTGGCCTCTTCAAGAGACACAATCTTGGCATTCTTCTCTGCCAACTCAGATTGCAAGACAGGACAAGTCTTGCACGCACCCAACAGCATGGGTCTAGCCCGGAGCTCATCCACCTCTCCTACCAACACAACATACTTGCTCCACAAAGTGAGAAGGTCAGTCATGTGTATGGTGCACATCTCACACTCCTCCTCATTGGTAACAACCACGGCGGACTTGACAGAATCAAGTTCCTTCACCGTATCCTCCCACTTCTGCCTAAACTCCTTGCGCTCTCTAGCGGAACGCCTAAGCAGCTTATCTTGACTAAGAAGCGCGGCAGTAAGTTTCTCGACCTCAGTAGAAAGCTCGTCATGGGTCAGAGATACCTGGGAGGTGTCGTCGTCGTCGTCGTTGTTCCGAGGAGTGTCGCCTCCGACCTCATCACCAAGAGCCATGGTGCAGAAGCCGTCGTCGTCGGCGAAGAAGCAGAGGCCGTTGAGCTTGTCCTCGATCCTCTTCTTCTTCTCGGACTCGTCGTCGCTTGAAGAAGCAGAGTCGTCGTCCGAGTCATCGACGTCGCTGAGCGTGGCGAAGAACGCACGCTGCTCAGCTTGGGCCTTCTCCAAGTACTTGGTCTTGATGTACTCCTTGTTGAAGCCGCCCTTCTGCTTGTGCCTCGCGGGGACGTACTTCTCCTTGCGCTTGCCGGAGTCGTACTTGTGCCCATGATCGCCTTTCCCAGAATGCTTGTTCTTCTTGGGACAGTTGGCGATGAAGTGGTCGGGGTCGCCGCACTCGTAGCATCCCGAGCGTCCTCCTCCGCGGCGACGGTTCATGCGGTTGTTGTGAAACCGCGAGAACCGGTTGGCAAGAAAAGCCAACTCGTCGTCTCCCAGAGACTCCAACTGCTCCTCTGTGACAGAAAGAAGAGAATGCAAAGCAAAGCCTCCAGAGGGGTTAGCAGAAGAGCCAGAAAGCAAAGCCATCGACGGGCCAGAAGGATTTTCATAAGAAGCCCTCGCCATGGCATCAATCTCACTGGACTTGAGCTTACTGAAGAGCTCGTCGCACGTGAGGGTCTCATAGTTAGGTGATTCGATGATCGCCTGAACTTTGGAATCCCACACCGACCGATCAAGAGTATGGAGTAGCTTCAAAGCTCTCTCATGATCGTCGAAAGGCAACAGCTCCTTGTTAGCCCTCATCCTGTTGACAATCACCTGAAAGCGAGCGAATAAACTTTCTATGCTCTCGCCAGGCATATGTCAAAAGTTCTCATACTCTCGCTTGAACGACTCGTAGAGACGGGTTTTGACTTGAGAGGTTCCCTCATGAAAGCGCATGAGGGTAGCCCAAATCTCCCGAGCCGTAGCGAGGTGAGAAACACGATCAAACTCACTCATGCTCAAGCATGAGAAAAGAGCATTATGTGCTCGTCTATTGGCATCGTGCTCATCGATCTGATGCTGAGTCACACGAGCAGCCAAGACAACGTAATCGGCAGAGTTGCAAATATCCCAAATGGAAGCGCCCAAATTCTGCAGATAGGGCGAAACTCGGAAACCCGCAGCACCCAGGTTTTGAGGCCCAAACCTGGAAACCGTTCACCCGATGGTTTTTCTGTGGCTCAACCACCAAACCGAAGCCGTAGAGGGATGCACCGCCCGTGCACCCCGTCCACCGACACGTGTCCTCAGGTCCATGACCCGAGCCACACCGTGTCCCGCAAGTCTCTGCTCATCGTTGTCCCAGGCTGTTAGCCACCATGGCTGATCCTCAGGCCACCGGTCCGTCAGTCCAAGCCTCACGTCCGCCCTTCACCGCTCCGGGTCCATCGGCACGACACGTCTCTACTTGACCTTCACCTTGCCTTTGATCACCATCTCCGTGCTCAACACCTGCACAACACAAGCCAAAGAACATGCGCATCAAACCCGTTGACAATCACTCATCATCACAAGACCCGGAATATACCCATGTATCCGCACTCGCCACCGCCTTTCTCCTGTGAGCCGTGGACTTGATGCTCTTGCATGTTATGGTGGTTTCCAGCCCAGATATGGAGTTTGATGGGCTTCTTCCTTTATTTCTTGATTTTACGCCTTGCCGGAAAGTGTATTCTTCTTGCCTTTTCCTTGGTATTCTTTGATTACTCCTACAAGACAAGTGAATCACCAAAACTTGTGGAACTTGTTAGATATAAAAGCCCTAATTCTAGTTTGGTGATCATTTCATGTGAGAGTGGCGGTTATAAATAGGCGATAAGGACCGCCAACAAGCTCCCCCACACTTGCTCTTTGCTCGTCCAAGAGCAAACAAAAATGTGATTATGAAGCATGACTTTAAAAAGATATGATGCTAGCATAAAAATTACTCCATGTCATTCCTCATACCTATGGATTTTAATGTATCTACCATGTCGCCTTGAGCGGTTGAAAAGTGGAACGGCTGAGACACCAAGTCATCACTTTCCTTCTATGAAGCATACTTGGAGTTTTTGTTGTAACTTTTTTTCACAATTGAAAACTTAGCTCATACTTCTCCTCAAATGGTACTCTCAAGTCACTCAATGATGTATATATCCATACCAAAGGCATTTTGAATTTGCCTTCTTTTTCATCCTACCATCTAAAAAAGGTTATGAAGGACCGAGAAGCAACCAGAAAGCGACCAGAGGGGGGGTGAATGGGAGCTTCAAAATTTCCTTCCGGAAACTAGTAGCCACTATCCCGAGAATCACCCCAAAAGACAAACCCTAGAGCTTGCTAATGTCCACGACCCTAGATGTAGGGTGGATGCTTCCAAGAAGCACAGCGGGACACTACACAACTCTAGAAAGCCAACGCAAAAGACGGAAACCAAATCTGACAACGAGCGAGCGAACTACGAACGACACAGCACGGAACAACACTGACCGGACTCTGGATGCGTCCGGTCACAGTCCACCGGACGCGTCCGGTCCAGTGAAAACAGTTTTGGACCCTCTCTGTGTTGGACTGGACTCACCAGGGATGAGCGTCCGGTCGATGTACCGAGCGTCCGGTCGTATGATCCAAAGCAGATGAACAGTAAGAGGGGCGAGTCCGGTCACAACCAAGAACCAGCGTCCGGTCAGCTACAGAAAAGCTCCGCGCAACATTCAACGACCGGACTCACGAAGGCAGCGTCCGGTCGTCACGATGCATGCGTCCGGTCACCCCGAAACTGCTCCGTTCGTTCACCGATTCTACTCGAACTCACCCAAAACAAATCCTCTAGGGATCAAACTTGGGGAGAGGAGTCACAAGAAGGATAGTGAGCTATCTCTAAGAGATCATGGCTCGAACCTATCTTCAAATCGATGAATCGAAGAAATTCGGAGAGAGGAGAAAAACTTGGCCCGAAATCAAAATCGATCGATCTCCTAGACCGTGAGGTTAGAGGTGATTTCCTTCGGTGGAAAGAAGTGCCTCACGATCTAGAACAACTTGGTTCAAACGGATTTGCAAAAGATGAACCGAGCAAAGAGATCAAGCGACGGGAAAAACGTGGAGAAAAAAAGAATTCCGCGAAGAACACGAACGAAACGTGAATCACAACCACGAATTGCAACCGTGTGGCTACCACATGCTACAACAGTGAGGTTACGGCCTCACTTCCTCAAAATCTCATGAACACAGAGGTATTGTTCTCTTCTCTGTGGATCTCAGGTTCGCTACAGCAGGGGAGAGGGAGAGCAGGAAAACCTAGAAGCAAAAGAGCAAATGACTGAGATACCTAGGGAGGAGGGTGTCTCCCCCTACTTAACCTATTCCTACTTCCTATTCTATTCCTATTCTACCCCTCTCTACTTACAGAGCGAGCCAGCTAAACCCTAAGGTTATTCTGGACCAACTCGGTGGTAGGTAGATCCGACGGCCACGCCCGCACAACTCGTAGCGTTGCCTCGACGCAACCTCCCGATTGCCGCCACGTGCCGCCTCCGCTCCGCGTCCTTTTCCTGGACATCGCACCCCCGGTTTTGAGGCCCAAACCGGGAAACCAGCCTTCATAGCCAACCCCCGGTTTTGAGGCCCAAACCGGGAAACCAGCCCACCAGCGTCTGAGTTTTGAGGCCCAAACTCAGCAAACCTGCAGCGCCCAGGTTTTGTGGCCCAAACCTGGAAACCGTCCTCAGCCCGATTTTTGTGGCCAAACTCGGAAACCCTCAGCACCCAGGTTTTGAGGCCCAAACCTGGAAACCGTCCACCCGTTGGTTTTTCTCTAGCTCTGTGATGGAACCCTCTGGATTATTAGGGCCCACGTGTATCTGTCCTTGTCCTACCGACCTCAGACAGTCATACACTGTGCCCCAATAGCCCAAAAGACCCACCACGTGTCATCGGGTAACCCGACTCATTCACGTTTCCTTACACTCCCAGGATCATTGCAAGAGTCATGGCAGTATTACAACATTTCACAGATAATATACATCAGAGATAAAAGTGCGGAAGTATTACACCATAAGTTTTACAAACCAGTTGTTCAAACTCGCGTAGTTATTACAAACCATAGTTTCAAACCTTACCCTAGGTAGTGGAAAACAACATTACTAAAACTGTATATCACACAGACAACCCCGCCTAAGGGTTGCATTACTCCTCCCCGGACACGTCCTCCTCAATGACGGTCACGCAACAAGCCTCCAAGCAAGGCTGCTCGTGAACGTCACCTGCAACAGGGGTTAACAAACCCTGTGTACAAAGGTACTCAACAAGGCTTACCCGACAAGAAAAGAGAAGAAACAGGTATGCTGGCTTGGGTAGGCTCAACAGCACTTTTCATTTGCATAAAAGCTTACTAGAGTAATCCTAGATCCAAATTTTTCTTAATCATTTAAGTACATAGTTAAGAATTGAAAGTGAACATTAATGAAAGATCATTATCATTCTTTCTTAAACCAGTCCCATTTTCATTCTACGGTGCGGGTCAGTAGATTGAGTCTCCATAACCGAGGAGCACGACGATTCGAACCGATTCAACCAGATCTGGGAGTTTTCCGACGATCATACGACATATGTAGACCCTCGATCACACATATATCAATCCCTAACCTCGGATCCTCCAAACAAGACCGGGTCCGCGCCACCCGAGAGTACTTGTACACCTCCAATCCGGGACTTTAACCCACGAGGGTAGCTAGTACTCCCGCCATCTCTCCACTCCCAGTGCGCGATTAGCCGTTCTCATTTAAGAACCACCAAGGCAGAGCTTACCGTAGCATATGATCGGTACTTCACAGTTTCTCAATCTAGCAGGCCAACAACGGTTAACCCTAAACTGACACATCCGGGTCACTCTACACCAACCCAAGGTTCGATGCATGTGCCCGTCTGGTCTTAACCCTACTTCTTTCTCTTGATCATTCCAAAACGATAAGTATCAAAACATTTATCGGAAGCGTGAGAAAGCAAGGCTGAGCATTTCTATCATTTGTGTAAAGCAGGTATCAAGGAATGATATATCAATAACAAGGTTGATCATGCATCAACAAGTTTAAAGCATTTATTGGCTAAACCCCTAATGCATCAAGTTATTGAAAGTAAGTGTAATTTGCAAAACCAAGGAAATGGTTAAATGAACCGGGACTTGCCTTCGTTGACCGGAAGGGTCTGAAATTCCTGATAATCCGGATCAACTGGATACTCTGAACTTTCCGGACCAACCTCGTCCGGACACTCGATCACTTCGGAAGCTACACGACAACAGAGTGCATGCTTAATGGAATGCTCTTGACATGATCATGGTAAAGATGGAAATTTTCTAAGCTATAAACATTTATCTTGCAACAACTTTCCATCACGGTACAGTTGCAAACCAACAAACCAACTTGCACAAACATACATGATTAAATGAGTGAAGCTTGTCTGCATCAAACAGCAGATCAAGATAATTCACTTAACTTAACTTTCAAATTTACCATAAATAGACTTAGGTTTTCATGTTAAACAATATCACTTATTCCTAAAGAAAGTAATTTAATTAACATGAAATTACGTTGTGAAGCAAACTATGCCCAAATTAGTTCAAACTTTTTAGAGATGATAAATTATATCAAATAACAGTGGTAAAATAACTGTCACAATTTTTTGAACCAACATACAAGTCTGCAGAATTAAATCAAACCATAAAAGTTAAATGATTAATTAAGGCATAGAAATAAGATTAAAAATTTATTTTCTCCAATAGAGCTCAAAATTTTTGTGATGATACATTTTTAGCTCAAAACAGTGACAAAAATAATTTCATGATTTTTGGACCTTTAAATAAGCCTACAAAAATCATCAAAGTCCATTTACTAATAAAAAGACCTATTTAAGTCAGTTTTAAAATTTGTTCAAAACTCAAGTTTCATATTTTTTATAAATATTAGGCAGCTTGAGAAAGCTACACAAAAATTTTCACAATTTTTGGAGCTTCCTACAAAAAGATATCAAAAAGACAAAACCTAACACTATTCACCCATTTCAGAAAAAGAAAAACCCTTCTAACCCTTACTGGGCTCGGCCCAACTTCGGCCCACGGCCGCTGACAACCGGGCCCCAGGCGTCAGCCTCTGCTTCTTCCCCTTCGCGCCCAGACCAGGGCTCGGCCGGCCTTGACCGGCCGCTCGGCCGCGCTGACCGTCGGTCTCTCTCGCCGGCGGTGGACTCCCCGACAACGGCGAGGCCACTAACTCCCAAAGCTCGACCCCGCGAACCCACTGGAGGAGATGGTTAGGCTTCTAGGTCACCGGAAGGCACTTGCCGGCGAGCATGGCGGCTCGGCCAGGTCGAGCGTGGCGGCGACGTGCTACGCCGGCCAGAAAGGCTCGTTAAAGACCAAACTAAGAGCGGCACCTTACTTAGGCACTCTCTGCGACCATGATGCGCACCCAGACTCATTTGGAGATGACCCCGAACATCATGGTCCACGATGGCGGCCATGGCGGCGCTTGCGCCGACGGCGAGCCACGCGAACCGACCAAGATGACCCGGTAGAGACCAAACTACGGAGCGCAACACGCCTAGGAACTCATTGCGACTACGATGCGCACCTTATCTTGACTCGGGGAGCACTGGACCGAGGTTGACTACGGCGGCGGCGATGGCGGAGCTTGCACCGACGGCAACCTCCGTGGACTGCTCAAGCCAGAGCGGTAGAGACCTCAAGAGCGAGCCGAACGTGATCTACAACACAACACGAAGCTAAAGCACAGGTTAGATTAACCGGAGGAACTCTGGCTCGTCGTGGCCACGATCACGATACCTGCGGCGGCTCCCTGCCGACAACGAGGAAGAAGACCGCGGCGACGGCGATTACAAGCTCTAGGGCTCGGGTTAGCTAGCTCAGGAGACGCAAGGGATGCAGGCGGAGCTAGCTGGGAGATGGATAGTGCAAGGACGCAGCGAAGGCGGAGAGAAAGCTCGTCGGAGCTTGACTGGAAACAGAGGAGGAGAAAGAGGAGGTGGCGGACGGGGACGCTGGGAGATGGAGAAGCTCTCAGAGCTTGCCACCGCGCGGAGCGAAGCAAGCAAGCAGCCAGGTGCGTGGCCAGACACGCGGAGCGGCGCGGAGTTGGCCAGGCCACGGCGACGGCGCACGCGGCGGCCTGCCCTGCTCCGGCAGGTTCCCCCCCCCCACTCCTGTAGCTACAGTACCAGAACTATCCCCTTTCAAAAATCTCCAGATTTTTGTACTGCATGCCAAAAACTCTTAAAACAAAAGTTGCTCCAAATTTTGTGTTCTACTAAGTTTGTTTTAAGAACCAAAGTCAAATTCTGCCTACATTTTGAAATAAAGTTCAAAATCAAATTTGGACCAAACTGAATTCAAAATTACTTTTGAATTTCCTGAGCAACTTCAAATTTTGCCAATATATGAAAGGTAGAGTTTGAAAAGTTGCACAACTTTGCTTTAACACCCTATGGCTGATTCCAACTGGAAATAGGTCAATTTGATCAAAACAGTTCAAATTGATTTCAAATTGGAAATTTGAAAAGGGGACAGAACTAGGGTTTTGCAGTAAAAGCAAAATTACTTTTGATTTTGCATTGACACTTGAAAAATGGTCAATGTATGAAATGTTCATTTTGAAATTCTCTACAACTTTGATGTAGATCTCAAACCCAGATTTCAAATAGTTTTTGGAATACAAGTTTAAAGTAAAAAGGGGACCATTTCCAGGGTTTGAGTAAATTCATAATTACTTGAAATTTTGTACATAAACTTTGAAAACTTTGAATACCAAAGTTGTACCTCTCCTCAAGATTTACCAAAAATCTTTTAGAGTCAACCCCTAATTATGCACAGATGTTGAGTTAACTAAAAAGGGCTAATTACTTATATAGGAATTTAATGTTTTTCCAAGTTTTAGCTAAATAGATTTTGGATTCTTTTGAATTGTTGAACTCAGATCCATGCCTTTACATGACTTTAGTAAAATGGGAATGAACTCAAGTTATTTCATAATGACATTCTAAATTAGGTTTTTGAGCTGCATCACAAGCATATAAACAGAAATGCTCACATATTAGGAGTTAAACTCATTTTAGTGAATGCATCTCAAGGTGAGCTAGCACATGATGCTATGAAATGCTTATGATGACATGACAACATTTTATTCATGTAAACACCTGAGGTGTTACATCCTTTCCCCCTAAAAGAAATCTCGACCCGAGATTTAACTATAAACTAAGCCAACTACTAAAGTTGTGGGGTACGAGGATAAAGATTACAAACTTTTACAAAACTAGGAACACGTTCTGTTGGTCAACCTCTTTTACTGCCCTGACTGTATGGTTGCATAGAACTCAGGAAACTGCTCCATCAGAAATTCTTCGGTTTCCCAAGTCGCTTCTTCCTCAGAATGCCGACTCCATTGAACTTTGTAGAACCTGAGAGTGTGTCGTCGAGTCACTCTATCTCGCTGATCGAGAATTCTGATGGGATACTCTGAGTAAGTCATATCAGGCTTAAGCTGTACCCCTTCAATCTCAATTACTTGGTCAGGAACTCGCAGACACTTTTTCAGCTGAGAGATGTGAAACACACTATGAACTTCTGACAGATGAGCTGGTAGTTGAATACGGTATGCCACTTTGCCACATTTGGCCAGGACTTGAAAGGGTCCGATGTAACGGGGAGCAAGCTTTCCTTTGACCCCGAAACGATAAACGCCCTTGATGGGTGACACTTTCAGATACACAAAATCTCCTTTGGCAAACGTCAGAGGCCTACGCCTTTTATCTGCATAACTCTTCTGTCGGGATTGTGCTATCTTCAGATTATTTTGTATGAGTTTGACTTTCTGTTCGGTCTCTTGAACTAGATCGACACCAAAGAACCATCTTTCCCCAGGTTCGGACCAATGTAACGGAGTCCGACACCTTCTGCCATATAAAGCTTCAAATGGTGCCATACGGATACTCTCTTGATAGCTATTGTTGTATGAGAACGCTGCTAAGGGTAAGCACTCATCCCACTTAAATGGAAAGTTAAGAGCACATGCCCTGAGCATATCTTCTAATATCTGATTTACTCTTTCAGTCTGACCCCCTGTCTGTGGATGGTAAGCTGTACTGTGTAAGAGTTTAGTGCCCAGAGACTCATGGAGACTTTCCCAGAATTTCGAAACAAACTGAGTACCCCTATCTGAAACAATAGTCTTCGGAACTCCATGCAAACTCATAACTCTTTGAAAATATAGCTTGGCATATGTTGGTGCCGTGTAGGCGGTCTTGACTGGTATAAAGTGTGAAACTTTGGTCAGTCGATCTACTATGACCCAAATAGAGTCGTAGCCCTTGGATGTTCTTGGCAGACCAACAATAAAGTCCATACTGATGTCCTCCCATTTCCAGGCAGGAATTGGCAATGGCTGCAGTTCACCAGCTGACTTAAGATGAATGGCTTTGACTTTCTGACAAGTATCACATCTAGCTACATACTTTGCAATTTCAATCTTCATCTTAGTCCACCAGAATCTTTGCTTAAGATCCTGGTACATTTTTGTACTCCCCGGATGAATCGCAAACGGGGTAAGATGAGCTTCATCAAGAATTTGCTTTCTCAACTCAGGACTCTTCGGAACGACCAGTCTGTCGTTGAACCAGACCACTCCTGCTTCATCAACTCGGAAACAAGAAGTTTTGTCTGCCTTAGCTTTCTCTTTGAGGTGAACAATACCCTTATTTTCTTTCTGAGCAGCTATAATCTGGTCTTTGATAGATGACTGAACTGATATATTAGACAAACTGCCTTGAGTGATCATCTGAATACCCAGTTTTTCTAACTCGGAACAGAGAGCAAGATCTATTGGTCTGACAGTGGTACAATTGCAACGAACCTTCCGACTAAGAGCATCGGCTACCACATTTGCCTTTCCGGGATGGTAGTGCACTTCAAGATCGTAATCTTTGATTAACTCTAACCATCTCCGTTGTCGCATATTCAGCTCTGACTGGGTGAAGATATATTTCAGACTCTTATGGTCGGTGTATATGTGACAAGTGTTGCCCAAGAGGTAATGACGCCAAATCTTTAAGGCATGGACAACTGCTGCTAACTCCAAATCATGAGTTGGATAGTGTTCTTCATGACGCTTCAGCTGCCTGGATGCATAAGCTATTACTCTGCCCTCTTGCATCAAAACACAACCAATCCCGATACCAGAAGCATCACAGTACACATCGAACGGCTTCTCAATATTGGGCTGGGCTAAGACTGGAGCTGTAGTCAAGAACTCTTTTAGTTTCTGAAAAGCTTCTTCACATTTACCCGACCAGACAAACTTGACCTCATTCTTTAACAACTCAGTTATAGGTTTGACAATTTTGGAGAAGTCTGGAATAAACCTTCGGTAATAGCCTGCCATACCCAGAAAACTGCGAACTTGATGAACAGTTCTGGGGGACTCCCATTCAAGGATTTCTTGTACTTTATCTGGATTTACAGCTACACCTTCGGCCGATAACACATGACCCAGAAATGGAACTCTGTCTAGCCAGAACTCACATTTACTGAACTTTGCATATAGCTGATGGTCTCTCAGACGGCCCAACACTACTCTGAGATGTTCAGCATGATCTTGTGGATTCTTGGAATATATCAAAATATCATCAATGAATACCACTACAAACTTGTCTAGTTCAGGCATGAACACGGAGTTCATCAGGTACATGAAGTGAGCTGGAGCATTGGTCAACCCAAAGGACATGACTAAATACTCATACAGGCCATATCTGGTGGTGAAAGCAGTTTTAGCAATATCTTCCGGCCTTATTTTTATCTGATGGTACCCGGATCTCAAATCTATCTTGGAAAATACCTTGGCACCCGTGAGTTGATCAAACAAAAGATCAATTCGCGGTAATGGGTACTTATTCTTCACTGTTACTTCATTAAGCGGACGATAGTCCACACATAGCCTTAAGGTTTGATCTTTCTTTTTGACAAACAAAGCAGGACAGCCCCATGGTGATGAACTAGGTCTGATATAACCCTTATCAAGTAATTCTTGCAACTGAACTTTCAATTCTGCCAGTTCTTTAGGTGGCATTCTATAGGCTCGTCGAGATATTGGTGCTGTTCCTGGCTTTAGCTCTATGCTAAACTCCACATCACGGTCTGGTGGTAACCCCGGCAAGTCTTCAGGAAACACATCCGGGAACTCACAGACTACTGGAATATCCTGAACCTCTTTAACTGTTGTTGCACAGACGCTGCTGCACATCTGATCAACAGTTTTCTTTGGAATAGGAAGTTGGATAAAGAGTTCAGAAGTGCTATTGGGTATGATCAACCTGACTGTTCTATGCAAGGCATCTAATATTGCCTTCTGCTGGTACATCCAGTTCATCCCTAGGATCACATCTATATCCTGATCCTTGATTACTATCATATTAGTGGGATAAGTATGCCCGGCAAATTCTACGGGCACCTGATGCGCCACTTCCTTTGTATATATACGACCTCCAGGTGTGTGTATAAGGAAACTTTCTTGAGCTTCCCCAGTGGGTATATGATGTTTTTCAACAAAACGCTTACTGATAAAGGTATGCGATGCACCAGAATCAAATAGTAATACGGCAGGATGGTGAGCGACTGAAAACATACCCATCATGACGGGTTCCCCTTCAGGAATATCTGCCGCTTGTGCATAATATACCCGGCCAGTCTTCTGGACGGTCTTATTTTTCTGATTGTTATTGCGGCCTTGATTCTGCTGTGGCTGTTGCTGTGGTCGCTGCTGGGAATTCTGACCACTTTGCCCTTGTGGAGTATTGGGGATACTCTTCCTGGGATACGGGCAATTACGGGAGAAATGGCCCGGTTTCCCACAGTTATAGCATGGGTAGTTGTGGTTCTGGGGAGTTTGGGTTCGAATGCCAGGGGCATTCGGCTGTCGTGGATAATTAGGATTCACAACAGTTCTAGCAGATGACTGCTGTGAGCTGGCTTGTGGTTGCGGGGGTGGACGATACGGTGGACGGTATGGTGGACGGTTGTGCTGGACGGGGTGGTATATGATACGCTGGCGCTTCTTATTGCCACCAGACGATCCAGTCGAACTCCCACCCTTTCTCTTCTTAGCTTCAAGATGCTTGAGATGCTTCTCTTCTGCAGATATAGCTTTATTCACCGCATCATTGAAGGATATATTATCATCACACATTGCCAGCATCTTCTGCATCTTTGTATTCAGCCCCCTCATGAAGCAACTACGCTTCTTGTCATCGGTGTTCACGTGATCCAGAGCATATTGAGACAGATGGTTAAACTTGCCAATATACTGCTGTACTGGCTGATCCCCCTGCCTGAGGGCTAAGAACTCTTCGGCCTTCATTCGCATTACCCCCGCTGGAATGTAGTGAGCCTTGAAAGCTCTCGAGAATTCATCCCAGGTAATGCGGTGTCCTGGAGCTTGGGCAGCTTCAAAGTTTGCCCACCAAGTCCCCGCAGCTCCCCTTAACTGCTGGGCTGCGAAGGATGGCTTCTGAGTTTCAGTGCAATGGATTAGCCCAAACTTCTGATTCATCGTCCGGAGCCAATCTGCAGCTTCTAAAGGCTCATCTGCCCTTGTGAATACCGGTGGCCTGGTTTCGGTGAAATCTTGATAAGTACTTTCCTGGCCCTGTTGATTATGTCGGCCATGCTGCCCATGGGGTGCATTCTGCACTAGACCCCGTATCAGACGGGCATTTTCGGTGGTAGCCTGCATGAGTGCAGCAATGGCTTCTGCCAAGGTGGGTGGAACTGGGGGTGCATGGGGGACATCCTCCCCAGCATGAGACGAACCAGCCCCATCGGTGGCACGGGTACGAGGCATCTGCTCATAAACAAACCAAACTTTATTGATTTCTGGTTATGATACAAAAACAGTACTGCATACACACTTATGTTACATGATTCATGCATAACAAGACTGATACATGATTCAACTAAGTTAGGATCATGTTAAGCTAGAGTATTACACAGCCCCTACCCTCTAGGGTTCAAGATCCACGCCTGACACTCTGATGGGAGACGACTCACTCGTCACCCTTACTCTCACTGTCGCTGTCATCAGCAGACTCAACTATATCAGGATCTTCCTCACTTTGCCCCTCTACCTTTTCCTCATCAGTGAGCGTACCCATCTCATCTTCCGCTGCATTTGGAGGTGGAGGTGGATGGAGTTGATCATACAGCACATGGACTTCCTCATGCAGCTGGTCATTGAATGCTTCTATATCCGTCACATACGCCTCCAACTCATGCAGTCGGGCTAAAGCGTTATCTTCTCGCTGCCAAGCGGCGTTCCATTCTCCAAGCATTTTAGTCATGAGTTTTTCTGCATTAACCACGCTTCTGTTGGCTGTCTCCAGCTTGATCTTCATGCCTCCTGCTTTGGCAAGTGCCAAGCTCTTCTCCCGAGAGGTGGCGGCCAACTTGGATTTCAACTCATGGACCTCTGCCCGTAAGTCCTCATTAACTTCCTGATTGCTGCTAGACCCTTCCTCCTTGCGAGGTGCAAGTTGGTGCTTGGGTACACCATGAGGACCTGTACTCTTGCGAGCTGTCTCCTTACCGCGCGGCATCCTAGTGAGATAAGATTTTGAATTAGGCAGATAAAGGAAAATACTTTTTGGATAGCAAGACAGGATTGGATTCTAACCCTTACCCAACTATACCACATACCACAAGTTGATTAAGCATGATGCATGAAACGTACTTACGCATAAAGCATATAAAATTTAAATTATACTCCATTACATAAGAGTAGAAATTGAACAACAATTTCAAATTAAGGCTTAGCTTAACATGCTGTTCCACTTAACAATCTACGATCCATTACTTAAAACAGAACATAGATCGAATAGCATGAACGGGGTAAGTCAAAAACATTTTGGATCAAACTAGATTTGCAATTTGTTCTGACTCAAAGCATTTTGAAGTTTTGCAACAATACTCCAAGACTGCTGCAATGATCGCTCTGATACCAGCTGTGACGGAACCCTCTGGATTATTAGGGCCCACGTGTATCTGTCCTTGTCCTACCGACCTCAGACAGTCATACACTGTGCCCCAATAGCCCAAAAGACCCACCACGTGTCATCGGGTAACCCGACTCATTCACGTTTCCTTACACTCCCAGGATCATTGCAAGAGTCATGGCAGTATTACAACATTTCACAGATAATATACATCAGAGATAAAAGTGCGGAAGTATTACACCATAAGTTTTACAAACCAGTTGTTCAAACTCGCGTAGTTATTACAAACCATAGTTTCAAACCTTACCCTAGGTAGTGGAAAACAACATTACTAAAACTGTATATCACACAGACAACCCCGCCTAAGGGTTGCATTACTCCTCCCCGGACACGTCCTCCTCAATGACGGTCACGCAACAAGCCTCCAAGCAAGGCTGCTCGTGAACGTCACCTGCAACAGGGGTTAACAAACCCTGAGTACAAAGGTACTCAACAAGGCTTACCCGACAAGAAAAGAGAAGAAACAGGTATGCTGGCTTGGGTAGGCTCAACAGCACTTTTCATTTGCATAAAAGCTTACTAGAGTAATCCTAGATCCAAATTTTTCTTAATCATTTAAGTACATAGTTAAGAATTGAAAGTGAACATTAATGAAAGATCATTATCATTCTTTCTTAAACCAGTCCCATTTTCATTCTACGGTGCAGGGTCAGTAGATTGAGTCTCCATAACCGAGGAGCACGACGATTCGAACCGATTCAACCAGATCTGGGAGTTTTCCACGATCATACGACATATGTAGACCCTCGATCACACATATATCAATCCCTAACCTCGGATCCTCCAAACAAGACCGGGTCCGCGCCACCCGAGAGTACTTGTACACCTCCAATCCGGGACTTTAACCCACGAGGGTAGCTAGTACTCCCGCCATCTCTCCACTCCCAGTGCGCGATTAGCCGTTCTCATTTAAGAACCACCAAGGCAGAGCTTACCGTAGCATATGATCGGTACTTCACAGTTTCTCAATCTAGCAGGCCAACAACGGTTAACCCTAAACTGACACATCCGGGTCACTCTACACCAACCCAAGGTTCGATGCATGTGCCCGTCTGGTCTTAACCCTACTTCTTTCTCTTGATCATTCCAAAACGATAAGTATCAAAACATTTATCGGAAGCGTGAGAAAGCAAGGCTGAGCATTTCTATCATTTGTGTAAAGCAGGTATCAAGGAATGATATATCAATAACAAGGTTGATCATGCATCAACAAGTTTAAAGCATTTATTGGCTAAACCCCTAATGCATCAGGTTATTGAAAGTAAGTGTAATTTGCAAAACCAAGGAAATGGTTAAATGAACCGGGACTTGCCTTCGTTGACCGGAAGGGTCTGAAATTCCTGATAATCCGGATCAACTGGATACTCTGAACTTTCCGGACCAACCTCGTCCGGACACTCGATCACTTCGGAAGCTACACGACAACAGAGTGCATGCTTAATGGAATGCTCTTGACATGATCATGGTAAAGATGGAAATTTTCTAAGCTATAAACATTTATCTTGCAACAACTTTCCATCACGGTACAGTTGCAAACCAACAAACCAACTTGCACAAACATACATGATTAAATGAGTGAAGCTTGTCTGCATCAAACAGCAGATCAAGATAATTCACTTAACTTAACTTTCAAATTTACCATAAATAGACTTAGGTTTTCATGTTAAACAATATCACTTATTCCTAAAGAAAGTAATTTAATTAACACTGAAATTACGTTGTGAAGCAAACTATGCCCAAATTAGTTCAAACTTTTTAGAGATGATAAATTATATCAAATAACAGTGGTAAAATAACTGTCACAATTTTTTTGAACCAACATACAAGTCTGCAGAATTAAATCAAACCATAAAAGTTAAATGATTAATTAAGGCATAGAAATAAGATTAAAAATTTATTTTCTCCAATAGAGCTCAAAATTTTTGTGATGATACATTTTTAGCTCAAAACAGTGACAAAAATAGTTTCATGATTTTTGGACCTTTAAATAAGCCTACAAAAATCATCAAAGTCCATTTACTAATAAAAAGACCTATTTAAGTCAGTTTTAAAATTTGTTCAAAACTCAAGTTTCATATTTTTCATAAATATTAGGCAGCTTGAGAAGCTACACAAAAATTTTCACAATTTTTGGAGCTTCCTACAAAAAGATATCAAAAAGACAAAACCTAACACTATTCACCCATTTCAGAAAAAGAAAAACCCTTCTAACCCTTACTGGGCTCGACCCAACTTCGGCCCACGGCCGCTGACAACCGGGCCCCAGGCGTCAGCCTCTGCTTCTTCCCCTTCGCGCCCAGACCAGGGCTCGGCCGGCCTTGACCGGCCGCTCGGCCGCGCTGACCGTCGGTCTCTCTCGCCGGCGGTGGACTCCCCGACAACGGCGAGGCCACTAACTCCCGAAGCTCGACCCCGCGAACCCACTGGAGGAGATGGTTAGGCTTCTAGGTCACCGGAAGGCACTTGCCGGCGAGCATGGCGGCTCGGCCAGGTCGAGCGCGGCGGCGACGCGCTACGCCGGCCAGAAAGGCTCGTTAAAGACCAAACTAAGAGTGGCACCTTACTTAGGCACTCTCTGCGACCATGATGCGCACCCAGACTCATTTGGAGATGACCCCGAACATCATGGTCCACGATGGCGGCCATGGCGGCGCTTGCGCCGACGGCGAGCCACGCGAACCGACCAAGATGACCCGGTAGAGACCAAACTACGGAGCGCAACACGCCTAGGAACTCATTGCGACGACGATGCGCACCTTATCTTGACTCGGGGAGCACTGGACCGAGGTTGACTACGGCGGCGGCGATGGCGGAGCTTGCACCGACAGCAACCTCCGTGGACTGCTCAAGCCAGAGCGGTAGAGACCTCAAGAGCGAGCCGAACGTGATCTACAACACAACACGAAGCTAAAGCACAGGTTAGATTAACCGGAGGAACTCTAGCTCGTCGTGGCCATGATCACGATACCTGCGGCGGCTCCCTGCCGGCAACGAGGAAGAAGACCGCGGCGACGGCGATTACAAGCTCTAGGGCTCGGGTTAGCTAGCTTAGGAGACGCAAGGGATGCAGGGGATGCAGGCGGAGCTAGCTGGGAGATGGAGAGTGCAAGGACGCAGCGAAGGCGGAGAGAAAGCTCGTCGGAGCTTGACTGGAAACAGAGGAGGAGAAAGAGGAGGTGGCGGACGGGGACTCTGGGAGATGGAGAAGCTCTCAGAGCTTGCCACCGCGCGGAGAGAAGCAAGCAAGCAGCCAGGTGCGTGGCCAGACACGCGGAGCGGCGCGGAGTTGGCCAGGCCACGGCGACAGCGCACGCGGCGGCCTGCCCTGCTCCGGTAGGTTCCCCCCCCCTCTTGTAGCTACAGTACCAGAACTATCCCCTTTCAAAAATCTCCAGATTTTGGTACTGCATGCCAAAAACTCTTAAAACAAAAGTTGCTCCAAATTTTGTGTTCTACAAGTTTGTTTTAAGAACTAAAGTCAAATTCTGCAAACATTTTGAAATAAAGTTCAAAATAAAATTTGGACCAAACTAAATTCAAAATTACTTTTGAATTTCCTGAACAACTTCAAATTTTGCCAATATATGAAAGGTAGAGTTTGAAAAGTTGCACAACTTTGCTGTAACACCCTATGGCTGATTCCAACTGGAAATAGGTCAATTTGATCAAAACAGTTCAAATTGATTTCAAATTGGAAATTTGAAAAGGGGACAGAACTAGGGTTTTGCAGTAAAAGCAAAATTACTTTTGATTTTGCATTGACACTTGAAAAATGGTCAATGTATGAAATGTTCATTTTGAAATTCTCTACAACTTTGATGTAGATCTCAAACCCAGATTTCAAATAGTTTTTGGAATACAAGTTTAAAGTTAAAAGGGGACCATTTCCAGGGTTTGAGTAAATTCATAATTACTTGAAATTTTGTACAGAAACTTTGAAAACTTTGAATACCAAAGTTGTACCTCTCCTCAAGATTTACCAAAAAGCTTTTAGAGTCAACCCCTAATTATGCACAGATGTTGAGTTAACTAAAAAGGCTAATTACTTATATAGGAATTTAATGTTTTTCCAAGTTTTAGCTAAATAGATTTTGGATTCTTTTGAATTGTTGAACTCAGATCCATGCCTTTACATGACTTTAGTCAAATGGGAATGAACTCAAGTTATTTCATAATGACATTCTAAATTAGGTTTTTGAGCTGCATCACAAGCATATAAACAGAAATGCTCACATATTAGGAGTTAAACTCATTTTAGTGAATACATCTCAAGGTGAGCTAGCACATGATGCTATGAAATGCTTATGATGACATGACAACATGTTATTCATGTAAACACCTGAGGTGTTACAGGCTCTACCACCAAACCGACGTCGTAGAGGGGATGCACCGCCCGTGCACCCCGTCCACCGACACGTGTCCCCAAGTCCATGACTTAGGCAACACATGACCGCAAGTCTTCGCTCGTCGCTGTCCCAGGCTGCCAGCCACCATAGCTGATCCTCGGGCCACCGGTCCCTCAGTCCAAGCCTCACGTCCGCCCTTCGCCACTCTCGGTCCATCGGCACGGCACATCTCTACTTGACCTTCACCTTGCCTCTGATCACTGTCTCCGTGCTTGACACCTGCACAACACAAGCCTAAGAACATGCGCATCATCCTAGTTGACAATCACTCATCACTCAGAGACTCGGCATACACCCATGTATCCACAGCTTATGTGGAGCTTTGGGTAGGGATAAAAAGAGAGGCATACTTGCATCACATGATATTGCTAAGTCAAAAACCGGATCCAAGGAGATGCAAGTCATACACTTTGATCAAGATGTGCAAGTGTGTGAAAATATTTAGTGGCTAACCTAATTCTATTTTGCTCTTTGAAACATCATCTCTTTTGTTGAAGTTTTGAGAACATATGCTCAGGATGACATGGGCTATCTTTTTCTTCTTTTTTTAGGTGGGTATGGAGATATCCCTAATTTACTTCGGGCACTTGCCCATTTTTTCATATCATTATTTTTTTCTGGTGGGTACAGAGATACCCCTAATTCTACTTCGGGCATTTGCCCATTTTTTTATACCCTCTTTTTTCTCTTTTTTTGCATAGCCCATGCTTCCTTCACATTTTTTGGAAATTCAAAAGAGAGATATTTACAAGAACTTGGAGCTTTATTCCTATAAAACATGTTTTTGTGTTTTATTCCCAGCGTAGGAATAGAACATTTTTGGGTGGATGGAAAAATACATGTTTTTGCGCAACTCTCAATGTAAGAGTCGGTGCGGATACATGGGTGTATGCCGGATCTTGAGTAATGAGTGATTGTCAACTGGTTTGATGCGCATGTTCTTTGGCTAGTGTTGTGCAGTTGTCGAGCACGGAGACAGTGATCAAAGGCGAGGTGAAGGTCAAGTAGAGACGTGTTGTGCCGATGGACCCGGAGCGGTGAAGGGCGGACGTGAGGCTTGGACTGAGGGACCGGTGGCCTGAGGATCAGCTGTGGTTGCTGACAGCCTGGGACAGCGACGAGCGGAGACTTGCGGGGCACGGTGTTGCTCGGGTCAAGGACCTGGGGACACGTGTCGGTGGACGGGGTGCACGGGCGGTGCATCCCCTCTACGGCGTCGGTTTGGTGGTTGAGCCACAGAAAAACCACCGGTGGATGGTTTCCAGGTTTGGGCCACAAAACCTGGGTGTTGCGGGTTTTCCGAGTTTGGGCCACAAAACTCGGGCTGAGGACGGTTTCCAGGTTTGGGCCTCAAAACTTGGGCGTTGGCGGGTTTCTGAGTTTGGGCCACAAAACTCAGCCGATGGACGACAGGTTTCCCGGTTTCAGCCTCAAAACCGGGGGGTCCATGAAAAGGACGAACGACGCATTGGTGGCACGTGGCGGGGGAGGACTTGAAGGCTGGTTTCCCGGTTTTGGCCTCAAAACCGGGGGCGAGGTCCGTGAAAAGGACGAGCAGAGCGGTGGCGGCACGTGGCGGCAATCGGTGAGGTCGCGTCGAGGCGAAGCTACCAGTTGTGTGGGCGTGGCCGTCGGATCACCATCTACTTCGAGTTGGTCCAGAATAACCCTTGGGTTTAGCTGGTTCGCTCTGTGTATAATTAGGGGTAGAGTGGGAATTAGAATTAGGATAAGTAGAGGGAGACACCCACCTCCCAAACTATCTCAGCCATTTGCTACTTTCACTTAGGGTTTTCTGCTCTCCCACATCCCTGCTATAGCTACTGAGATCCGCAGAGACGGTGAATCATACCTCTGTGTATTTGGATTTTGAGGAAACGAGACCGTAATCTCGTTGTCTCCTCGTGTGGAGAAGTTTCGGCTGGAAAGCGAGATCGATTCACGTTTTGAGCTGTGTTTTTCGCGTTTTGCTTTTCGTTCTCTCGGTGATTTGCTCCATGCTCCTAATCCGAGGAATGATTTCTGATTCCGTTTGAACTGAGTTGTTCTAGATCGTGAGGCACATCTTTCCACCAAAGGAATTCACCTCTAACCTCACGAGCTAGTAGATCGATCAATTTTCGTTTCGAATCGGTTTTTGTCTCCCTTTGCCCTTAATTCTTCCGATTCACCGATTTGGAGTTAGGTTCGAGCTATGATCTCTTAGGGATAGCTCACTAACCTCCTTGGAACTCCTCATACTAAGTCTAAGCCTTAGAGATTTTGATTCGGAGGAGATCGGGTTGAATCTGTGGAAGAACTATACAGTTTCTGGGCATCGGACGCTCGGGTCGGGGGCATCGGACGCTGAGTTCGTCACACCGGACGCTCAGGTGCCACGTGTCAAAAGTCAACGTTTTTGAAGGAGCATCGGACGTTGACCATCGGACCGTCCATTGCCATCGGACGCGTCCGAGGGTTGAGCATCGGACGCTGAACTGTCACTGTAGCCAGCGTTCGATGGCTATGCGGTAAGGTTCCAGAACGTGTCATTTAGCATCGGACGCGTCCGGTGCCTGGACATTGGACGCAGGCCAGCGTCCGATGCTGTGACTTTAGCACTGTTTCGTCCGCAGTTTGCTCGTTCGACTTTGGATTTGGTTTTGGGTTTTTGCGTTGGATTTCCAACTTCGTGCCCTACAGAGATTGAGCTTCTAGCTTTGCAAAATAGCCTGAATCCCCCTCGCGTTGCTCGGGGGAGGTTGAGGTTACCCAAAGTCCATCCAGTCACTAGTTGACTTGCGTGAACTTGGGTGAGGAGGTTTTTGTGGTGTCCTGCTGTGTTCCTAGGGAACATCCACCCATTCTCTTGGGTCGTGGACATCACGCGCATCTGTTTGCTCTTGGGGTTGATTTTCTGGGACAGAGGCTATTAGTTTCTGAAAAGAAATTTTAAGGCTCCTATTCAGCCCCCCTCTGGTCGCCTTGCTTTAGCACTTTTGGTCCTTCAATTGGTATCGGAGCAGGTTAAGGATCTTCCACCTTTGCCGGTTCCAGATCCACAGAAGGCGACATGGATCGCGGCGTGGGCAAACCGCCGTTTTTCGATGGGACGAACTATGCGTATTGGAAGATACGCATGTCGGCCTATCTTCAAAGCATGGGTGCTTCTGCCTGGGAGATTTGCAACAAGGCCGATTACGTGGTTCTGGCTGCTCGTGTGACTCAGCTGCAGATCGATGAGCACGATGCCAATAGCCGAGCCCGTAATGCTCTTTTCTCCTGTTTGAGCATGTCTGAGTTTGATCGTGTTTCTCATCTCCCCACGGCTCGTGAGATTTGGGCGACCCTCATGCGCTTTCATGAGGGAACCACTCAAGTCAAATCCTGTCTCTACGAGTCGCACAAGCGGGAATATGAGAATTTTCGACACATGCCTGGCGAGAGCATAGAAAGTTTATTTGCTCACTTTCAGGTGATTGTCAACAGGATGAGGGCTAACAAGGAGTTGTTGCCTTTCGACGATCATGAGAGGGCTCTCAAGCTTTTACATACTCTCGATCGGTTGGTGTGGGACTCAAAGGTTTAGGCGATCATCGAATCACCTAACTATGAGACTCTCACATGCGATGAGCTCTTTAGTAAGCTCAAGTCCAGTGAGATTGACGCCATGACGAGGGCTTCTTATGAGAATCCTTCTGGCCTGTCGATGGCTTTGGTTTCTGGTTCTTCTGCTAACCCCTCTAGAGGATTTGCTTTGTCTTCTCTTCTTTCTGTCTTCCCACTTCTGCCAACCGGTTCTCGCGGTTCCACAACAACCGCATGAACCGTCGTCGCGGAGGAGGACGCGCTGGATGCTATGAGTGCGGCGACCCTGATCACTTCATCGCCAACTGCCCAAAGAAGAACAAGCAACTCTTTGGCAAGGGTGATCACGGGCACAAGTACGACTCCGGCAAGCACAAGGAGAAGTACACCCCTCCCAAGCACAAGCGAAAGGGTGGCTTCAACAAGGAGTACATCCAGAAGAAGTACTTGGAGAAAGCCCAGGCCGAGCAGCGTGCTTTCTTCGCCACGCTCAGCGACGTCTTCGACTCGGATGACGACTCTGCTGCCTCAAGCAACGACGAGTCCAAGAAGAAGAAGAGGATCGAGGACAAGCTGAACGGCCTCTACTTCTTCGCTGACAACGAGGGCTTTTGCACCATGGCCCTCAGCAAGGAGGTCGACAGCAAGCTGGAGAAGAACCCTCGGAACGACGACGACGGCGACGACGACACCTCCCTGGTATCTCAGACCCCCGATGAACTTGCTGCTGAGGTCGATAAGCTTATTTCCGCTCTTCTTAGTCAAGATAAGCTGCTTAGGCGTGCTGCTAGAGAGAGGAAGGAGTTTAGGCAGAAGTGGGAGGATACGATGGAACGTGGAACGTGAGCCCTTGGATCAAACCGACTTCAGGGACGGTGGAGATGCATCCTAGGAGGCGATGGAAGAAGGTTCCAGAAGGCGGAGGCGAAACGGGCTCTGTGGCCGACCGGTCGGTCCCGGGGTGGGACCGGTCGGTCTGGCCCAGTGGGCCCATGTGGTGGCCCGCCTCGTGGTGTCTTCTGGTGTCTTCTAGATCCTTCTTTTGCAGATTTCGCTTCAAAATTAATATCTTTTCATCCGGGACTCCGAAAATAGCAAATGATATGTCCGTTTCGATCGTCTCGACGAGCTCTTCGCAATGGTGCACTCCAATTCATCACTTGAGATGCTTTTATATGGTAAAAACATGGATGTCCTACAAAACAAGTGAGAGCACCAAAACTCGTGGAACTCGTTAGTTTCAAACCCTACAACTATGCTTTGTGATTCATTTAGTGTCATTTCATGCAATAGTTGATGGTTAATTTTGATCATTAGTGAGCATCAACAATGACAAGATGCAAACCGAGGAAGAAAACACATACCTTCGGACCATCTTGTCATGGGTGTCTTGTGGTGAGCCGCAGCTTGGGATGATGATTGCCCAATTTAAGCGTGCTGCTGGAGGTCCAGGTGTTGGCTTTGCTCAGGATATGGAGTGTGCTTCCTCTTTTGGTAAGATTGGAGAGTCGAGTGGTCTTAATCCGAGTGAGAAGCCCAACTCCACCACTACTCCCAAACTAACCAAGATTCCACCCAAAGAGCCTCTCAAACCTAACACCAAGGATGGATTGTATGTGGAACCTCCAAAAGCTCCACCCAAGAAACAAGTGTGGTCTCCTAAGCCCAACCACCTGAGGAACAAACTAGATACCATGCCACCTATCCAGGAGGAGCTCAGGCCACAAAAGAGCCAAGTGATCCACACCAACTACCGTGAGTACCAACAACCCCCTATGAGAGCGGTGAGGTATCATTGTGAGCATTGTGGGAGAGATGGACACTTGAGGAAGCTTTGCTTTCGGCGCAAGAGAGAGGAGCGTCATGCAAGGGAGATGAACAATGCGGACATGTACCATCCTTTCCATGATGTACATGTACCGAATGTTCAGAGGAGAGCTGCTAGGCCTAGAGGTCCAATGCCTCAAGGTCCTAGGCCTCAGGGAGGTTTTACCTTGCGGGATCCTACCTTTGCAGGATATGGACCCCGTGGCGGTGGCTTTGTTGAGCGTTACCCTCCACCGCGTTTTGAGTATCGCGATGGACGCTCTTCCCTTAGCGGACCACGTTTTCCTGTGCGTGGTGATCGCTTTCCCCGTAGGCGTGCTAGGAATGGTTTTTCTACTAACCGCTTTGTTGGTGGATTCCGGTTGTTCGAGGCACATGACCGGAAACGCCAAGTGGTTCTCCAGTCTTAGTCCAGTTGCCGGAAAGGAGTTTATCACCTTCGGCGACAATAGCAAAGGTAAAGTGTTATCTCGTGGGTCGGTGCGAGTTAATGAGCACTTTGTGTTGCGTGATGTTGCTCTTGTTTCTAACTTGCATTTTAACCTTCTTTCTGTTTCGCAACTTTTTGATGATGACTATGTGATTCATTTTAAGCCGAATCTCAGTCGTATTTTAGATCCTCAGGGCAATCATGTATGTTTGATTTCGCCCTTTGGGAAAGTCTTTCGTGCAAATTTCTCGGAATCTTTTGGCATTTCTTGTTGTCTTGTGGCTGGTCCTTCCTCCTCTGATCTTTGGAAGTGGCATAGGAGACTTGGTCACCTGAGCTTCAACTTGCTTGCAAGGCTTAGTTCACTTGGCCTAATCCGAGGATTGCCCAAGTTGCACCTGGAGAAGGATCTTGTTTGCCATTCTTGTAGACATGGGAAAATGGTTGCTGCTCCCCACCATCCTATGAATCAAGTTATGACCAAGCGCCCGGGAGAGCTTTTGCATATGGACCTTGTTGGTCCGGCTCGGGTGAGCTCGGTTGGTGGGAAGTGGTATGTGCTTGTGGTTGTTGATGACTTTTCGAGATATTCATGGGTTTTCTTTTTAGCTGAGAAAACAGAGACTTTCTCTTTTGCTCGCAATCTGATTTCACGCCTTCAGAACAAGTTCCCTAAGAACTCGATACGAGCTATTCGTAGTGATAATGGTACCGAGTTCAAAAACTCAGACTTTGAAAAGTTTTGTGACTCTTTGGGTTTGGAGCATCTGTTTTCTTCCCCCTACACACCGCCACAAAATGGTGTGGTAGAGAGAAAGAATCGGACCCTTGTTGAGATGGCCAGGACGATGCTTGATGAGCATAGGACTCCTAGGCGGTATTGGGCCGAAGCTATGAACACTGCATGCTATATTTCCAATCGTATTTTTCTCCGAGCTTTCTTGAAAAAGTCCTCTTATGAGTTGCATTTTGGAAAACAGCCCAAAGTGAGTTATTTTAGAGTTTTTGGTTGCCACTGTTTTATACTCAAGAAAGGCAATTTGGACAAATTTGAGTCTCGTTCTTCTGACGGTGTATTTTTGGGTTATGGCACTCATACTCGTGCATATCGTGTACTTAACCTTGATACTAACCGAGTCATGGAGACATTTGATGTCACCTTCGACGAGACCATGGTTTGTCCTTCTTCTAGATTTGAGCGTGCAGGTGATCACGAGGTTGGCGAACCTCTTTTTGATGATGAGGACGAGGGTGCTGAAGGCACTGGTGACATTTGGTAGTTCTTAGCTTCACTAAAGATAGAGCTAGGGAACTATCCCTGGTAACGGCCCAGAAATGCTTGTTGACACTTGCTAACGTCGTTACTAGGAGTAGACTATGGAATCTATTCCTGGCAACAGCGTCAGAAATGCTTGTAGCATGTCCAGTCACTATACCTAAAGGAGTGAAGCTAAAGCAGCTATCTACTAATGTCAAATGGGGTTGTCAATCCCGACACTAGTAGGAGCTAGCTAGAGAGATTGCAATCTACCTAGAGGAGATTCTGCAAGCGCACAGAACTATCGTAGTAGCACTTCGCCTAGGAGTACCAGGTGTCGATTTATTTGGTCCCAAGGGAAGGCTAGGGTGGTGTATGAGTCGAGTCAAGGAGGGGATGAGAGTCGAAGAAAAGAGAAAAGGGAAAGGAGAAGAGAGGAGATGAAAGGAATGAGAGAGGATGAGAGGCTAGAAAGAATATATGGATGGATAGGTAAGGATGAATGAAATGGCTAAGGTAAGGTGGATAAATAGGTAGATAGAATGGGATAACTAATATGACTAGCTAATAACTAATAACTACTCCTAGATAACTACAAAGCAAGATAACTACGAAGCAGGATAGGCAAATGTCAATAAAGCAACCAAGTTAAGTATAGTTTTATTCCTATCTTGTCAAGTACCGAGGCGTACTAGCCTTTACCACTGACTTAGGTTGAACGCTAGCACAACGAGCCTTACTGTTAAACTGGGCCAACTACGTGGTGGAATTCAAGGCGCACAGGGCTGTCACCACCTGCTTGCTACCACAGCTATCCGGGGGTGCAGCCGTATCTGAAGGTAAGTCTATAACTAAGTACCACACTTAATTATATTCTAACTATCTCTACCCTAGCTTTGAATAGAGACACCCTTGCGGACGTCAGAGCAAATACTTGACTTAATAAGATAAACACTAAAATAACTAAGCAACCTATTGGCAAAGATCAAACACTAAGCACACTAGAGATTAACTACTATGGCTAAGTGAATTGAACTGTAGGTTAGCTATGTCACACTCAAGGAACTTGATAAAGTAATACTGAAAGTAATACTGAAAGTAATACTAAAGTAATATTGGGATAATGATAAGTGTACCTGAGATACAAGAGAGCAAACCAGACCAGAGACGCCAGGAAATCAACCGACCTCTGATGCCAGTCACTCGCACCCGCTTCTCTCCTAACAAGCTCTACGCTACTATAACACTGGTCAGGGCTGAGTTGTGCTAAACTAAGAGCCGCGCTGTAGCGAGGGCACTAGAGCTATACTCTCTCTATTAGCTAACCTACTTGCCTAAGCTCTCTGAGCTTCTAACCTAGCTCTCACTTGCTTTCATGCTTCTTGCTTCTTTTGTTTCTTGCTTTTCTTCTTGCTTTGCTTCCTATGAAGTGGCGCCACCAGGGGGGTATTTATAGCCTTGTGGAGTGAGGGGGGTACTTATAGGGGGCAGCCAACCGACCTAGGGCAAACCCTAGTGGCGGGCGCCAGCCCTAGGTGGCGGCCGCCACCCCCCTGGCCATTGGATGCACGATCCGCGTCACCCACCTCCCGAGCCGTCCGATTCAACCGACCTAGTGACCAAGGGCCAGGAATTGGCCTTGGGGAGGTCACACGGATCGGTGATGTGGCAGGGAGTGGCTTTGGGCCAACTCAAGTGGTGGGCACCACCTAGGGGTGGTGGGCGCCACCCTCCTGAGGCCCAATTAGGCCCTGCTGAGTGGGCTTGCCCTTTGGTGGTTCAAATATCCAAATTTGGTCCAAATCCTGCATTCAAATAAAAATCTATGGACATGTGGAATTTGGTTAGTTTGAAACCTATTTGACTACTTTTCATGCCTTTTTGGTGAATTTTAGGGTAAAATGTTGATGGTAAAACAGGTGTTGAAGGACCATCAACAGTGACCCAGCACCACCTCCACCTGCTGTGCCGCTAGGATCGGCTTCTACTACGTCGACTCATGGCCCCGACCCTTCTTCCTCGATTACTTGGGGGCCGTGGGATCCACCACCTCGGGCTGTACCATTTGCACCTGAGGAGGCACCAGCTGCTATTGAGGGGGAGGTTTCTTCAGCTCGGGAGGCGCCACGACACATTCAGCGCCAACACCCGCCTCAACAGATGATCGGCAGCATCGACGAACGTGTCACTCGGTCAAGGTCACAACAAATCTCTCACTTTGCTCATTCTGCATTTGTTGCTGATTTTGAACCCCGAGATGTTGGACACGCTTTATCTGATCCGGATTAGGTCAATGCCATGCATGAGGAGTTAGAAAATTTTGAGAGAAATCGGGTTTGGCTTTTGGTTCCACCTCCTCCAGACTGTAATCCTATTGGGACAAAATGGGTTTTCAAAAACAAACAAGGAGAGGATGGCCACATTGTGAGAAATAAGGCCAGACTTGTAGCCCAGGGGTATAGTCAGAAGGAGGGGATAGACTATGAGGAGACTTTTGCTCATGTAGCTCGTTTGGAGGCAATTAGGATACTCTTGGCTTTTGTTGCATCCAAAGGGTTTAAACTTTTTCAAATGGATGTCAAGAGTGCCTTCTTAAACGGCTACATAGAAGAAGAGGTGTATGTGAAACAACCCCCCGGTTTTGAAAATCCCAAGTTTCCAAACCATGTTTTTAAACTTCACAAAGCTTTGGATGGTTTGAAACAAGCCCTAGAGCCTAGTATGATAGGTTGAAAACCTTTTTGCTTGCTAAGGGTTTTAAAATGCGATGTGTGGATAAAATGCTTTTTCTCCTCAAGCAAGGCAATGACACTCTCTTAGTCCAGATTTACGTGGATGATATCATTTTCGGTGGTTCTTCTCACGCTTTGGTTGCCAAGTTTGCAGATCTTATGAGCAGGGAGTTTGAGATGAGCATGATGGGCGAGTTGACATTCTTCCTCGGGTTGCAACTTAAGCAATCCCGAGATGGGACGTTTGTGCACCAGGGCAAGTATACCAAGGACATCCTGAAGAAGTTTGATATGGGTGAGGCCAAGCCTCTTCCAACACCCATGTCGACTACGACGGCCCTGGATGCGGACGAGGATGGAGAAGCTGTGGACCAGAAGGAGTACCAAAGCATGATCGGGTCGCTGTTGTACCTGACGGCGACACGCCCGGACATCCAGTTCGCGGTGTGTCTTTGCGCGCGCTTTCAAGCGTCGCCGCGCACCTCTCACCGTCAGGCGATCAAGCGCATTATGAGGTACCTTTGTTTCACTCCAAAGTTTGGGATTTGGTATTCTGCTTCCTCCACCCTCTCCCTTTGCAGTTATTCTGATGCCGATTTTGCTGGTTGCCGACTTGATCGCAAGTCCACTTCTGGGACTTGTCAGTTTATTGGCTCTTCTCTTGTATCTTGGTCTTCTCGCAAGAAGTCTAGTGTCGATCAGTCTACCACAGAGGCTGAGTATGTTCCTGTGGCCAGCTGCTGTTCCCAATTGCTTTGGATGATGGCCACTTTGCGTGATTTTGGTCTGAGCTTTTCTCGAGTCCCTTTGCTTTGTGATAGCATGAGTGCTATTAGCGTTGCTAAGAACCCCGTGCTGCATTCTAAGACCAAACACATTGATGTGCGCTTTTCATTTTCTGCGAGACCATTTTGAGAAGGGTGATATCGACCTTCGCCATGTCGATACTCATCATCAGTTGGCAGATATTTTTACCAAGCCTTTGGACCTATCAACCTTTGCTAGGTTAAGAGGTGAGCTTGGTGTGTGTTTCCCCTTTTAGATGGGGGAAACATTTTGTCTATTGTATCAAATACTGACTTCTTTTCTTGTGTTTTGTTTTCATTTTGGGTAGGTTAGTCTTTGTATTTCATCATGCATCTTTGCATTTTCGAGCTTTATGTATATAATCTTCAGAATGTGACTATGCTCTGTTTAGTGTATGCTCCGATGATACATGATGATGCCTATAGCTTAGGCTCTTGTTGATCACTGATACATGTTGTGAGCTGAGCTATTTTATAAATGGTGAATATGCTTAATGAACTTAAAATTTGAAACTGTTCACCATTGAGATTGGCAACTAGCATGTGTAGAATGTGTCGAAATCACTTGTGCTTTTCATATATGCTAGGTTGCTATGTCTCTAGTTCTGAGTCATTCACTTGCTTGGTATGTTCATATTCTGTCATAAAAATTTGAACCAAGTTTTAAGTGAATTGAAAAGATCGAGATGGGATTGCTTGTCAGCACATCACGGTATCGAGATTGTTTCTCATTGCACATTGAGTTAAACTTGAGTCGTGTAGTGTAAGACCGAAACCATTGCTTTAAGCTTCTGATTGCTGTTGCATAGGCTTAGCTCAGTTGAAAAGTTAGGCAATGACAAGCTTTCAACCTCTCGCAATCACATGCTAAAATTTGAACTTGTGTATTTTCACCGCTGCAACTCCGATAAAATTTGAAAACACAAGTCTATGCTTCATTCTATAGCATGATGATTGAACTTTGTTAGGGGTAGTTCACCTTGTATACATGTTTAGCACTTATGTTTTGGTGCTAGTTTTATGGTGAACATCCTTTTCTGAATGGCTAAAACTGCTCTTTTTGCTCATATGTTCATATTTCGTATTTGGTGATTAGTTTGAGCCTTGGCTGACATTTATGCTTATTGTTGAGTCATCAGATCAGCATTCTTTAGAGCATCTTTTCATTCTATCGACTATATTCCTGAAGCTGCTAACTTGCATTTTTGACTCATATGCATTTAAGGGGGAGAAATCTGCTTGATAGTGCATTATCAACTAAGGGGGGGATTTTCAAATCATATCTTAGTTGCGTGCACTGTTGAAGGGGGAGCTTGTTTGTAGCTTTGGAGCTCTATGGAGCATTTTTTCAATTGGTTCGGAGCATTTCTGCTAGTTGTGTTGAGCCTCTGTGCCTCTATCTTGAGGGACTAGCAGTTTTGCATTCTGATGTGCTTTTTAGTTGATTTTGGTTCAATTGGTATCAAGTTCTCTTGCCTTTCAGTTGGTATCGAGCTTTCTTGCTAGCGGTGTTGAGCTCGTTCTGCCTCTTCTTGAGGGCTAGCTTTTCAATTGATGTTAAGCTTTCTCAAAGCTTCAATTGGTATCGAACTTTCTCGCTAGCGGTGTTGAGCCTGTTCTACCTCTTCTTGAGGGCTAGCTTTGCATTGCTTGGTTGCGTTGAGCCGTTGCCCATGTCTTTGGGGACCAAGTTGTTTTGCCCTTCCACTTGACCTTCTTTTGGCTTTGCTATGCTTTTGGGTCATTTGGACGAGCTCTCCACTCTTCCTTCTTCTTCTTCCTTCTACCTTCATATGATTTGTGTTGGTAGTTGACAATGCACTCATCAAGGGGGAGATTGCGGATACATGGGTGTATGCCGGATCTTGAGTGATGAGTGATTGTCAACTGGTTTGATGCGCATGTTCTTTGGCTTGTGTTGTGCAGGTGTCGAGCATGGAGACAGTGATCAAAGACAAGGTGAAGGTCAAGTAGAGACGTGTCGTGCCGATGGACCCGGAGCGGTGAAGGGCGGACGTGAGGCTTGGACTGAGGGACCGGTGGCCTGAGGATCAGCTGTGGTTGCTAACAGCCTGGGACAGCGACGAGCGGAGACTTGCGGGGCACGGTGTTGCTCGGGTCGAGGACCTGGGGACACGTGTCGGTGGACGGGGTGCACGGGCGGTGCATCCCCTCTACGGCGTCGGTTTGGTGGTTGAGCCACAGAAAAACCACCGGTGGATGGTTTCCAGGTTTGGGCCACAAAACCTGGGTGTTGCGGGTTTTCCGAGTTTGGGCCACAAAACTCGGGCTGAGGACGGTTTCCAGGTTTGGGCCTCAAAACCTGGGCTTTGGCGGGTTTCTGAGTTTGGGCCACAAAACTCAGGCGATGGACGATAGGTTTCCCGGTTTCTGTCTCAAAATCAGGGGAGGACTTGAAGGCTGGTTTCCCGGTTTCGGCCTCAAAACCGGGGGCGAGGTCCGTGAAAAGGACGAGCAGAGCGGTGGCGGCACGTGGCGGCAATCGGTGAGGTCGCGTCGAGGCGAAGCTACCAGTTGTGTGGGCGTGGCCGTCGGATCACCATCTACTTCGAGTTGGTCCAGAATAACCCTAGGGTTTAGCTGGTTTGCTCTGTGTATAATTAGGGGTAGAGTGGGAATTAGAATTAGGATAAGTAGAGGGAGACACCCACCTCCCAAATTATCTCAGCCATTTGCTACTTTCACTTAGGGTTTTCTGCTCTCCCACATCCCTGCTGTAGCTACTGAGATCCGCAGAGACGGTGAATCATACCTCTGTGTATTTGGATTTTGAGGAAACAAGACTGTAATCTCGTTGTCTCCTCGTGTGGAGAAGTTTCGGCTGGAAAGCAAGATCGATTCACGTTTTGAGCTGTGTTTTTCGCGTTTTGCTTTTCGTTCTCTCGGTGATTTGCTCCGTTCTCCTAATCCGAGGAATGATTTCCGATTCCGTTTGAACGGAGTTGTTCTAGATCGTGAGGCGCATCTTTCCACCGAAGGAATTCACCTCTAACCTCACGAGCTAGTAGATCGATCAATTTTCGTTTCGAAACGGTTTTTGTCTCCCTTTGCCCTTAATTCTTCCGATTCACCGATTTGGAGTTAGGTTCGAGCTATGATCTCTTAGGGATAGCTCACTAACCTCCTTGGAACTCCTCATACTAAGTCTAAGCCTTAGAGATTTTGATTCGGAGGAGATCGGGTTGAATCTGTGGAAGAACTATACAGTTTCTGGGCATCGGACGCTCGGGTCGGGGGCATCGGACGCTGAGTTCGTCACACCGGACGCTCAGGTGCCACGTGTCAAAAGTCAACGTTTTTGAAGGAGCATCGGACGTTGACCATCGGACCGTCCATTGCCATCGGACGCGTCCGAGGGTTGAGCATCGGACGCTGAACTGTCACTGTAGCCAGCGTTCGATGGCTATGCGGTAAGGTTCCAGAACGTGTCATTTAGCATCGGACGCGTCCGGTGCCTGGACATTGGACGCAGGCCAGCGTCCGATGCTGTGACTTTAGCACTGTTTCGTCCGCAGTTTGCTCGTTCGACTTTGGATTTGGTTTTGGGTTTTTGCGTTGGATTTCCAACTTCGTGCCCTACAGAGATTGAGCTTCTAGCTTTGCAAAATAGCCTGAATCCCCCTCGCGTTGCTCGGGGGAGGTTGAGGTTACCCAAAGTCCATCCAGTCACTAGTTGACTTGCGTGAACTTGGGTGAGGAGGTTTTTGTGGTGTCCTGCTGTGTTCCTAGGGAACATCCACCCATTCTCTTGGGTCGTGGACATCACGCGCATCTGTTTGCTATTGGGGTTGATTTTCTGGGACAGAGGCTATTAGTTTCTGAAAAGAAATTTTAAGGCTCCCATTCACACACCCCCTTTGGTCGCCTTGCTTTAGCACTTTCGGTCCTTCATTTGGCATTATTATATCTGAGTGTTTGTGAATCTTGATCATGGGTGCATGAAAAGAATCTCAACAAGGGTCACAACAATTTGACAAAGCTCAACATGATAACAAGCAACATATGTTTCAATGTTTTTGCAGTGTGTAGTATCATATGGCTCTGGTAGGATATTTAACCATTGAGGAGAAGTATTTGCTACAAATTTTTGAAGTTTTAGCAAAATAGAAATTCTCCAAGAGCTTACATAGAAAAGATAGGCCATATCTCACTTCACAACAACTTAGTTGACATGTTTTCCTAAGAAAGATGTGTCCACAAGTAACAAGTATATGAACTAGAAATAAAGTTTATACCGACCAATCTTTATAAAGACAAGTTCATAGTTTGGCAAGATTTTATTTTTCATTTTTTTAAAGTTTGATTAGCATGGTTGGTATTTTTTTAATATAATAAAACTTGTAAGAGCATGACATGAGTGAGAGTATGGAGTGCAAACCAACGTGCCCGAGAGATGACGTGGAAGGGTTGGGTCCCCCAGACTTGGACTTTTATGTCATTTGACACTAAAAGCCAAGTGCGAATGTTGGAGCATCTCCTGAGTATGTAGTGCGTCACTCATGTCTATAGACATTGTTCGTCCTTCGTTTCTGTAATTATTAGTGGCATAGAATACTCGAAGGAAACTTTGTCTAATTCTAAGATGTTTATTTATTCATTTATTTGTTGGAGTTAGAGAGATTTTATTAGAACAGAAGGTCCTCGCTTTATTTTTGTTAAAGAATAGGTTATTGGGTTTATTTTAAAAAGTAATTTTTTTTATTATGATCATTATTTTAGAAGGATTTTTTTATAAAATATTTTTTTCAAAAAAGGAATTGATGCATAAGTAAATCTTTTGAAAAATAAGGATAAGACAAATTTATTATGCAAAGTTTTTTTTCAAAGGTGAAATTGTTTTTAGTTTTTATATGCAAGGAAAATATATTGGTTAAAAATTAAACATGTAAAAATTCAAATTAAAAGTTGGATGGAAATCAGATATGAGATACATACCGATTTACCTCTCGGCTAGGGCTCACCGTTTTAAGTCCATTGAGCGGGACTTCTCCATTGAATTTGGCTTCAATGTGCATCATTCAATCCTGGAGATGGATGAGAATGATTGCACTTCTTTGTTTCTGCCATGCCATTGTGATGTTCGTGTGGTTTTGGCTTGGCGAACGCTTGATTATATTTTCTTTCTTCTTTTTGATCAAGGTCTCATCCCTGCAAAGGATCAGTGCACCATACATACCCGAGGGGATTCACATTTAAGCATTTATGATTGAGTTAAAGATTCCCCTCAAAGCTAATGAAAGATTATTGTTCAAATTTAGTTAGCAAAGAGAGCTATATGTTTTTTTAAACCTTTGTTTATTCAAAGTTCACCAATTAAATCTTGACATACCTCCATTTTGAATTCGTCTCAATGGCTTACCCATATGATGTTTGATAAATTCCTACAGGGTTAGCCAATGCATACTACCAAAGTCTACACTAGCAGTTTCAGTTCAAAAATCAAACTAGACTCCATGTCCAATTTGATTCAGGTAGGCAAATTAACCTAAGCACCATGCTTATTTTAACAAGCCTATAGATAAATGATCATTGCATCCAAACTTCAAAACTAAGCACCATGCTTAATTCAAATGATGTATGACCAACATCCAAACCAAAACATATTAGAATAGAAAAGTTAGCATGTGAATGAAGAACAAGAGAATCATCCAAACGAAGGTGAGAACATTGAATGTAAATCAGAGAACCATTATTTATTTATATGCAAGCAATGCAAATGGGGAGGATGAATGCATTTAAACAAATATGACATGGGTTGAAAAAAGAAATTCTAATCAAGCGAGTGATATGCATGCAAAATCTAGGCTCTAGCTTTTTCCTCGTAGCACGGACCATCTAACGGTATCATATCAACTGGCAAAGCCAACATATGATCCGAGATGATCCTATTTCACATCCATCTACTATAAAGCTAGACTAAGAGCACCGAATAGATAGATAACAATAAAATTATCATCTACCTAGACTAGGCATGGCGCCCAAATACAGCTCAAAGACTAGGAGCCACCCAAACAAAGCACTAGATATGATGAAATAAACAAACATGCAGTGGTGAAAGGAAAATAGCAATGAAAATGTATTTTTATTGGTTCTCACATACCTTGATCGATTCATCACTCACAATCTATGATTGGATTGTGCGTGATGTGGTGTAGGCCTTCTGTCAACAATGATGTTTTTAATTACTCTTTGACGGCGACCTTCTCTTCATCTGCATAGGGTTAGTATGTATACAAGCATATATCTACCTATGAGATGACAGGGTGAATGTTTGATTGTTCATGAAAGATTGGGCACCCTGGGCTCGTGATGATTCTTTATTTTTTTAATACCCACAAAAACAAGTGACAGACTAGGTTAGAAAATATCAAGGTCAAATATTAAATTATTTACGCCAATTACTTCCCCGGCAACGGCGCCAGAAAGCTTGTTGCCATTTCTTAGCGTCGCTACTACGAATAGAGTTAAACCCTATCCCCGACAACGGCGCCAGAAAGCCAGTTGGTATGTGTAACACATACAGACAAATCCGCAAGCACGCGGATACCGTTATAGCTTTCACCCAGGAGTATTCCGGGGTATCGTATTTATATCCTCAAGGAAGCAATGTGAAAAGAGTTTAATAATTGACGATCATATATCTACTAACTTAGTGTACCGACTAGATTAAAGTGGGGGTAATGTGACGGAACCGCCCAATAATGTGGCCCACTTGCACACGTCATCGTCATAGGGAGCCCAATGACTGTGCAAATGAAACACGTTACTGGAAAGATCCGTCGGGTGTCCCCGAGAGGACCCCGAATTACTCACGAGCCACAGGACCATCATCATGAAGGTTGGAATAATTACAACATTACAACAGTTGATACAAAATACCATCGGAGTGTGGAAGCAAGATAGATAAACTTTACAAATTATGAAGATGTTACTTTTTACATAAAAATAACTGATATTGCGGAAGTAGAGTAGTATGACAGAACCACACTTAGGCGGAGTACCTAAGTTGGAGAAGAGGAACAACCAGATCACGTCAAGCCCACTGACATGATCATGATCAACACCACCTAATAGAAACCTGCAACAGGGGATTAACAAACCCTGAGTACTGGGGTACTCAACAAGACTTACCCGACTAAAGAAAAAGGGAGAAGACTCAGGAATGAAAGGCTTTGGGTAGTCAAGGTAAGGCTTAAGTATTTTGCAGAAAAAGCATTTTGTAAACCTTGTTTTATTTTGGAAAGATTCAAGCATTTCTCAATTCTTCATTGTCCATGATTCATTTTACATTTCAAAACATACCTAGTTGAGAACCACTCTCCGTTGACAGTCAGTGACCAAGTCTCCATAACCGAGGAGCAACGTTAATCCGGATAAATAATACTTAGCTGAGGATCCCTATCCACACTGCATATGTAGCACCCAAGCTTGCATATGCCAACTCGTCTACCACGATTCCTCCAAGATTGGGCCCGGTCCTACGCCACCCGGAAATACAGTACACCACTCCTATCCAGGTACGACGACCACGTGGGTACATGCTACTTCCGCCATCTCTCCACTCCCAGTGCGCGGTTGTCGGTCCAATAAAGGATTCCTCGGAGCCAGAGCTTTCCGTAGTATGTGAATAGTTGCAAGTCTTGGCCAGCAGGCCCCCATACGGATGGTCCCTAATTTTCCAGCCAGAACTACACCTTGGTTATATCTCACCCAAGCGTAATAGTCCTGTCAGTTTTTCAACCCTGTCCCGGTCGGTGTCAACTGTTGAGTCCCGGACTACAACATGACGGCACCGTACGCGCGGACAACCTCTTCTCGACAATGACCACATGCTAGCTAGGCAAGCAGTCATCGAACGGAAAGTAAAGCCAAATTCCCATAAAGATTCTTTCAGTGATCACACTTTTGAAAATGGCATTTTATTGCAAATCTATAGTATAGCATCACTAAGCATTTTGCAAATAGTTTTAAAGCAGGGCTGGTGGATCTTCTGGTGGAGGTAAATAATGCAGGTAATAAGTCATCACACAACTCCTATGACCTAATGCAGTAGTTTAACTCAAAAGCATTTAAGGAAAACATTTTATAAAACCAAGGAAGGGTTAAATGCACCGGGGCTTGCCTTCGTTGCAGGGAAGATAAGATCCAAGAAAGATTGACACAAGTTAGTTCGTTTGCTGCTTGAAGTTAAGTCTTTTTCGACGAAGCCTGACCAACAAGAACCCTCCTCCGAGGCTCGTTCGACAATGGTGAACACTAGAGCTTGATCAACACGACTTCAACACTCTTGGATACAGGAGTTGGAAACGAGGCTCGGCGAGGCGGTGCAAGGGTCGGAGGCGGGAGCTCGATGGTGGCGAGGCCTCGGCGGAGGCTCGGCTAACCTCTCGAGGGTAGCCTCGGCGTGCTCGAGGCTCAGTCCGAGGGTGGCTGCGATTCGCCCGAGGCTGAGGGTGGGGCTCGGATGCTTCGAGGGGGCGCGGTTCGCAGGCGTGCTCGAGGGTGAGGCTCGAGGGGACGCTCGAGGGTGAGGCTCGAGGCTGGCCTTGGCATGTTCGAGAGATGCGGCTCGAGGGATGTGGCTCGAGGGGACGCTCGAGGGTGTGCGGTTTGAGGGTTGGCTCGAGGGTGAGGCTCGAGCGATTCGCCGGAGTTGGAGGGGAGTCGCTGCGCCGGCGAAGGAAAGGACGGAGGGGTGAAATTGGTGGCTTGGGAAGGTGGAGAAGCTCAAGGCGAAGGCAGTGGCGGCCTTGGCGGGCGCTGGGGCTGCCTGATGGCTTGGGTTGGCGAGGAAGTGTTGGTGGTGGCAATGGGGAGCTTGGTGGCTTTTATAGGCGCGGGGTGATGCCGGGGTCCGGGCGAAGGACGGTGGGGGTCCGGGCGAAGAGGACGGTGGGGGTCCGGGCAAGAGGACGGTGGGGGTCCGGGCAAGAGGACGGTGGGGGTCCGGGCAAAAGGACGGTAGGGGTCCGGGCAAAAGGACGGTGGGGGTCCGGGCAAAAGGACGGTGGGGGTCCGGGCAAAAGGACGGTAGGGGCCGGGTGAGGATGAGGTAGGGGTCCTCCAGCTATGCACAGTGAAAACCTATTCTTCTTTTGAAATCTTGAAAATTACTCCTAAACTTTGAACTGCACAAAGAAAACTCAAAACACCAAAGTTGTTTAGAATTTGAGATCTACAACTTTGCTAAAAGGACCAACTTCAAATTTTGAACAACTTTTCAATTAGAAAAAGGGGTAAAACTAGAGTTTGGAAATTTGGGGTTTTTCAAAAGGAATTTAAATTTTATTTTGATTTTTTGAATTTTGGTCCTCATAACACAGCATCAAAACACTTAACTGAACAAGATCTACACAAAAAATTAAGCAAACTTAAATGCATGGCAAGAATGATTAAAGACTAATGATGATGACATGTCAGGTTAATTACTTATTAAACACCAGAGGTGTTACAGGTAAGTGATAGCATATATGATTGATGGGTAATTAATACACAAGAGAACTCCATAAAAAGATAAAGAGCAGACAAGCACAGTTGGGAGGTCATTGGAAGAGTTCAAGGTTCATATATACTTCTCCATTATTGTGGTTCTAATCTAGATCAAATCCAAGGGATTAACTAAAGCAAGGGTCAAGCATAATGATCACACCATGACACTTTGGAGCAACAGTTCCTTTCCGATTCTCGAAGAGACTGGGAAGGGGTAACCGGGAGAAGGCTGCCAAAAGCTCTACGAAACACCAACCCGAATATGGTGGAATACAAAGGCCTGGTCAGAGCTGTCATCCCTGGGGCTACCACAACTATCTATGGGGTTGGGCGCAACCTCAGGTAACCAATAGTCTAGAGACCACGTCCCTACTACCGATTACTACTCTAGACACATATGATAACTAGAGCACTCGGTCGAGTGGAGATCCCATGCCGAGGTGCAAAACATTAAACTAACCATGCTTTAGCTAAAACATAAGGTAAGAACTAGATAACCATGTAAGCGATTCAAGTAATTAGAGAAGATAAATATATTGAATACTTGAGTCTTACAAAGAAGCGCTACAAGATTATACCGATCCTCCGAGGACTCCTCCAGAACTTGGGCATCTCTCCCTCACTCTCAACTAGAGCCATTCTACTACTACTACATCTTGGCAATATTGTGAAGAGGACTCCTTGTGGTGTGTATGATCTCTATGTAGATGATCCTATGATGATGGAGAGGGCCTCTATATATAGTGGAGGTGTCTTGGGGGAGTGGAGGACCTCTCCTCCTCATTTGGAAGGTGCAAACTGACCCTTCGGGGTGATCTAAACATGGTAACCACCATCACCGACCTATGCATGGAGGCATGCAACCGACTGCAAAAGGTATGACCGAGAGGAGCCGGTGGTGGTGCGGCCGCACCAGGGGTGCGGGCGCACCTCTGCTGGCTCGCCTCACCACCGCCTTTCTCCTGTGGGTCGTGGACTTGATGCTCTTGCATGTTATGGTGGTTTCCAGCCCAGATATGGAGTTTGATGGGCTTCTTCCTTTATTTCTTGATTTTACGCCTTACCGGAAAGCGTATTCTTCTTGCCTTTTCCATGGTATTCTTTGATTACTCCTACAAGACAAGTGAATCACCAAAACTTGTGGAACTTGTTAGATATAAAAGCCCTAATTCTAGTTTGGTGATCATTTCATGTGAGAGTTGGCGGTTATAAATAGGCGATAAGGACCGCCAACAGTCATGCATCGCACTATAAGATAAGGCAAGATAACCCTGGTGATGCTGAGGGTGACGGAGAACGATCCAGAAAGAAAATCACCAAGGTTATGTGGTATGCTCCTATAATACCATGCCTGAAACGTTTGTTCAAAAACAAAGACCATACAAAGTTGTTGTGATGGCATAAAGAAGACTATAAGGTAGACAATATGTTAAGATACCCTGCTAATGGGTCCCAGTGGAGAGCAATTGACAGAGAATTCCTCGAGGTTTGCAGATGATGTAAGAAACTTAAGGTTTGCTTTAAGTATGGATGACATGAATCCTTTCGAGGAGCAGAGCATCAGCCATAACACTTGGCCTGTTACGCTATGTATCTACAAACTTCCTCCATGGTTGTGCATGAAGTGAAAGTTCATTATGATGTCAGTGCTCATCCAAGGCCCAAGCAACCGTGCAACGCCATCGATGTCTACCTAAGAGCAAGTATTACAGAAGGCTACAAGTCGGCTAAATGCTGATGTGGAGGAGAGAAGGGAGGAGAGAGAGGACAAGCGGGTTGTAAGCTTACAGCCAGCTTGGGCACAAGAACCAAGAAATCTGTGAGAGAGACAAGTGGGTCCTATATTAATGGTGAAGGCTCAACCACTGTATGAGTAGGTTGAGAGAAGGCTGCAAGGACTCTTACAACCAGTAAGTTGGTTGTATTATAATACTTGCTCTAAGACCCTTAGTTGATGAACTTCTACTTTTGTGGAGTAGACCTGTTGTACGTGTGTGGGATGAGTACAAACAGGAACACTTTGACCTACGAGCATTGTTGTTTGTAACATTTAATGATTGGCCTGCTCTAAGTAATCTTTCAGGACAGACAAATAAGGGATATAATGCTTGCACACACTGTTTTGATGACATTGCTAGAATATATTTGGAAAAATGTCAAAAGATCATGTACCTTGGCCATCGTCGATTTCTTCCTGCGAATCACCCTCTAAGAAAGAAAGGCAAGCATTTTAAAGGTAAGGCAGACCACCAGACCAAGCCTCGCAACCAAATTGGAGAGGATGTACTCAATATGGTCAAGGATGTCAAAGTAGTCTTTGGAAAGGGACCTGGCAGTGAACCTGTTCCGAACGATGCCACCGGACGTGCACCTATGTGGAGGAAGAAGTCCATATTTTGGGAGCTACCTTATTGGCAACTCCTTGAGGTCCACGGTTTGATCGGCGTCATGCACCTCGCGAAGAATCTTTGTGTAAACCTACTAAGCTTCAGGGATGTTTATGAGAAGCCTAAGGACACAACTGAAGCACGACAGGACTTGCGGTGTTTGAAAGAACGAGACAACCTGCATCCAGAGAAGACTGATGATGGACGCCATTACTTAAGACCCGCTAGCTACACTCTTAGCAAAGAAGACAAGGAAAGCATGTTTAAATGTCTAAATAGCATCAAGGTTCCATCTGGATTCTCCTCGAATATAAATGGTATAATAAACGTGGCAGAGAAGAAATTTCTAAACTTAAAGTCTCATGACTGCCACGTGCTTATGACACAATTGCTTCCAGTTGCATTAAGAGGAATTCTACCTCCAAATGTATGTTTAGCCACCACAAAGTTATGTGCATTTCTCAATGCAATATCTTAGAAGGCAATCAATCCAGTGGATCTAGCAAAGCTACATAATGATGTGGTTTAGTATCTTGCCAGCTTTGATATGCATTCATTCTATGGGGAGAAGCTACAAAATGAGGTTGGACACCGAGAATCCATGGGCAAACAATACCACTTGGATATGTTAGCATCTCAGAGGATAGGGTATGCAAAGGATTTAGTGATCTCGCTCTTCCCATTCTTGGAGTTGATGGGGAGAAGACTCTAGGAGAGGCAGAGCATGCATTCATTCTATGGCGCAGGCACTATATCATCATTCTCGGGGCGATGCCTCCTCCACTCCCTCACCATAGGTATAAATAAGAAACAATATTTTCACTAAATTTGTACCGACATTCTTTTCAGTAACTTTCTATTGCCATTATTTTCGCTAACTTTCTATTGTCATTCTTTAATTTATGTACTCACACAAGTCAGTGGGGAACCTAAGTCCAATTGAAGGACCGAGAAGCTAACCAAAAGCGACCAGAGGGGGGGTGAATGGGAGCTTCAAAATTTCCTTTCGGAAACTAGATGCCACTGTCCCAAAATCAACCCCAAGAGCGAACCCTAGAGCTTGCTAATGTCCACGACCCTAGATATAGGGTGGATGCTTCCTAGAAGCACAGCGGGACACTAGACAACCCTAGAAAGCCAACGCAAAAGACGGAACTCGAATCCGATCAAGGACGAACGATCCGCGAACGAAAACGCGCGAAACTGGGTCGACCGGACTCTGGCCAGCGTCCGGTCAGCAGGGACCGGACGCGTCCGGTCAACAAAAATCGGCTCTGGAACCTTACTGTTCGCGACCGGACTCACGAGTACGGAGCGTCCGGTCGAGAGCAGTGCGTCCGGTCAGATCAAACAAGCGCGATGAACAGTAACCTAGGCGCGTCCGGTCGATTGATAAACACTGAGTCCAGTCACGAGCGTCCGGTCAAACCAGAAATCCTGTACGCAGCGCTCAATGACCGGACGCACTGGTCAGCGTCCGATCACTTCGCGACCAGCGTCCGGTCACCCCGCAGCCCCTCTGTTCTTCCCCCGATCCGACTCAAACTCACCCAAAACGCATCCTCTAGGAATCAAACTTGGTGAGTGAAGTCACAAGGAGGTTAGTGAGCTATCTCTAAGAGATCATGGCTCGAACCTAACTCCAAATCGGTGAATCGAAGAATTTCGGGGGAAGGGACGAAAAGTGACCCGAAACGAAAAATCGATCGATCTCCTAGACCGTGAGGTTAGAGAATGATTCCTTCGATGGAAAGAAGTACCTCACGATCTAGAACAACTTGGTTCAAATGGATTTGCAAAAGATGAACCGAGCAAAGAGATCAAGCGACGGGAAAATCGTGGAGAAAAGGATTCCGCGAAGAACACGAACACAACGGAAATCACAGCCACGAGTTCGAATCAAGGACGCAAATCAAGCCAACGATCTGTGCTCCAAGGTGAGGATACGGCCTCACTTCCTCAACTCAACAGTACACAGAGTGGAGTCTCTCTGCGGATCTCAACTAGCTAAAGCAGGGGATGGGAGAGCAGGAAACCCTAGCAAATGAAAGCACTAACTGAGATAGCTAAAACTGAGATAGGGAGGAGGGTGTCTCCTCTGGACTACTTATACTAATCTAGACTAAGCCTATTTCCTACTCTACCCCTCTCTAAACTAATTACAGAGCGAACCAGCTAAACCCTAAGGCTATTCTGGTCCGACCCGTGGTGGTAGGTAGATCCGACGGCCACGCCCGCTCGAACCGAAGCGTTGCCTCGACGCAACCTCTGGATCGCCGCCACGTGCCGCCCTCGCTCTGCACCCCCGGTTTTGTGGCCCAAACCGGGAAACCAGCCTTTTCCAGCAACCCCCGGTTTTGAGGCCCAAACCGGGAAACCAGCCTCCAGCCTGAGTTTTGTGGCCCAAACTCAGAAACCCGCAGCGCCCGAGTTTTGAGGCCCAAACTCGAAAACCGGCCCATCACCCGAGTTTTGTGGCCAAACTCGGAAACCATCCGCGCCCAGGTTTTGTGGCTCAACCTGGAAACCGAGCACCCAGGTTTTGAGGCCCAAACCTGGAAACCGTCCACCCGTTGGTTTTTCTCTGGCTCAACCAACAAACCGGAGCTGTAGAGGGGATGCACCGCCCGTGCACCCCGTCCACCGACACGTGTCCCCAGGTCCTCGACCCGAGCAACACCGTGCCCCGCAAGTCTCCGCTCGTCACTGTCCCAGGCTGCCAGCCACCACAGCTGATCCTCAGGCACTCCGGTCCCTCAGTCCAAGCCTCACGTCCGCCCTTCACTGCTCGATCCATCGGCATGGCACGTCCGCCGCACGGCACGCCCATCCTTCATCGCACCCAGTCCGTCGGCACGGCACGTCTCAACTTGACCTTCACCTTGCCCTCGATCACTGTCTCCGAGCTCGACACCTGCACAACACAAGCCAAAGAACATGCGCATCAAACCCGTTGACAATCACTCATCACTCAGAGACTCGGCATACACCCATGTATCCGCAATCTCCCCCTTGATGAGTGCATTGTCAACTACACACACAAATCATAAAATGAAAGAAGAAGGTAGGAGGAAGGAGAGGAAGAGAACTCAACCAAATGACCCAAAAGCATAGCAAAGCCGAAGAAGGTCAAGTGGAAGAAGCGAGAACTTGGTCCCCAAAGACATGGGCAACGGCTCGACGCGACCAAGCAAAGCAAAGCTAGCCCTCAAGAAGAGGTAGAACAGGCTCAACACCGCTAGCAGAAAACCAATTGGAAATTGGAGCTGAAAAATGGCAAAGTGCTAGTCCCTCAAGATAGAGGCACAGAGGCTCAACACAACTAGCACGAAAACCACTCCGAACCAACTGAAAAACACTCGAAAAGTCTTCGAACCAATCGAAATCAAACTCGATGCCAAATGAGGAAAATGTTTGCTAGTCCCTCAAGATAGAGGCAACGGCTCAACACAACTAGCAAACTCCCCTCGACAAGTGCAAGCAACCCGGGACTCCCCCTTAGGTCCAACAAGAGAAGAGCATAAAGATCTGAAAATCTCCCCCTTAGCAAAAACTCCCCCTTAATTGAACGCCAGGAGACATATGATTTGCAAAAACTCTCCCCCTTAGTTGAAAATGCACTTATCAAGCACAAACTCTTCCCTTGAGCCAACAAAACTCCCCCTTCTAAAATGCATATGAAGTCAGAAATGCAAGGTAGCAGCTTCAGGCATATAATCAAAAGAGTGCAAAAATGCTCTAATCGGTATAGCTCCAATGGCACAACTAAGCACTCAAATAGCGAAGGCTCAAGCTGATCACCCATACGAAATATGAAGCATATGAGCAAGTGAGCAGTTTTTAGCCAAAAAGATAGTCACCATCAAGATAGCACTACACATGTATAGATAGTAATCCAGACAAGTGCTAAACATGTATACAAGGTGAACTACCCCTAGCAAAGTTCAATCATCATGCATAAGAATGAAACATATACTTGTGATTTCATTTTTATATCGGAGTTGCAGCGGTGAAATTTCACAAGTTTAATTTCAGCATGTGATTGCGAGAGGTTGAAAGCTTGTCTTTGCCTAACTTTTCAACCGTGCGAAGCCTATGCATATGCAATCGGAAGCTTAAGGCAATGGTTTCGGTCATACACTACACGGCTCAAGTTTAACTCAAAGTGCAATGAGAAACAGTCTCGATACCGTGAGGTGTTGACAAGCAATCCCATCTCGATCTTTTCAATTCACTAAAACTTGGTTCAAATTTTAAACAGATATGAACAAACCAAGCAAGTGAATGACTCATAACTAGAGACATAGCAACCTAGCATATATGAAAAGCACGAGAGAACTCAACATATCCTACACATGCTAGTTGCATATCTCAATGGTGAACATTTTCAGATTGTAAGTTATTAATTAAATTCACCATTCCAAAATAGCTCAGCTCATAACATGTACTAGTGATCAGGAAGAGCATAAGCTACAAGCATCCATATAAGCATCGGAGCATACTAAATAGAGCATAGTTACATTCTAGTGATTATAAACATGAAGCTCAGAATGTAAATGTGTATGCTAAAATGCAAAAGAAAAGAAAGACAAAAGAGTCAGTCAAATATACAAGATCCAAAATGTTTCCCCCATCTAAAAGGGGAAACATACACCAAGCTCTCCCCTCAACCGATTAAAGGTTGATTCGTCTAACGGCTTGGTGAAAATATCAGCCAGTTGGTGATGAGTATCGACATGGCGAAGGTCGATATCACCCTTCTCCTGGTGGTCTCGCAAGAAATGAAAGCGCACATCAATGTGTTTGGTTTTCGAGTGAAGCACGGGGTTCTTAGCAACGCTAATAGCACTCGTGCTGTCACAAAGCAAAGGCACGCGAGAAAAGCTCAAACCAAAATCACGCAAAGTGGCCATCATCCAGAGTAACTGGGAACAGCAGCTAGCCGCAGCGACATACTCAGCCTCCGTGGTAGACTGGGCGACACTAGACTGCTTGCGAGAAGACCACGAAACAAGAGAAGAACCAATAAATTGGCAAGTCCCAGAAGTGGACTTGCGCTCAATACGGCAACCAGCAAAATCGGCATCGGAATAACCGCAAAGCGAGAGGGTGGAGGAAGCAGAATACCAAATCCCAAACTCAGGAGTGAAACGAAGGTACCTGAAGATGCGCTTCGCCGCCTGACGGTGAGAAGTGCGCGGCGACGCCTGAAAGCGCGCGCACAGACACACCGCGAACTGGATGTCCGGGCGTGTCGCCGTCAGGTAGAGGAGCGACCCGATCATGCTGCGGTACTCCTTCTGGTCCACTGCTTCTCCATCCACATCCGCATCCAGGGCAGTCGTCGTCGACATGGGTGTTGGAAGAGGCTTGGCCTCACCCATATCGAATCGCTTTAGCAAGTCCTTGGTGTACTTGCCCTGGTGCACAAACGTCCCCTCTCGGGATTGCTTAATTTGCAACCCGAGAAAGAATGTCAGCTCGCCCATCATGCTCATCTCGAACTCCCGGCTCATAGTATCTGCAAACTTGGCAACCAAAGCATGAGAAGAACCACCGAAAATGATATCATCCACGTAAATCTGGACCAAGAGCGTGTCTTTGCCTTGCCGGAGGAGAAAAAGCGTTTTATCTACACATCCCATTTTAAAACCCTTAGCAAGCAAAAAGGTTTTCAACCTATCATACCAGGCTCTAGGGGCTTGTTTCAAACCATATAAAGCTTTATGAAGTTTAAAAACATGGTTTGAAAACTTGGGATTTTCAAAACCGGGGGGTTGCTCAACATAAACCTCCTCCTCTATGTAGCCGTTTAAGAAGGCACTCTTGACATCCATTTGAAAAAGTTTGAAGCCCTTGGATGCAGCAAAAGCCAAGAGTATCCTAATAGCCTCCAAACGAGCTACAGGAGCAAACGTCTCCTCATAATCTATTCCCTCCTTCTGACTATAGCCTTTCGCTACAAGCCGGGCCTTGTTTCTAACAACGTGGCCATCCTCTCCTTGCTTGTTTTTGAAAACCCATTTTGTCTCCATAGGCTTACAGTCAGGTGGAGGTGGAACTAGAACCCAAACCCGATTTCGCTCAAAATTTTCTAACTCCTCATGCATGGCATTAACCCAATCCGGATCCGTCAAAGCGTGTCCAACATCTCGGGGCTCAAAATTAGCAACAAAAGCAGAATGAGCGAAGTGCGAGATTTGCTGTGACCTGGACCGAGTGACCCGTTCGTCGATGTTGCCGATCATCTGCTGAGGCGGGTGCTGGCGCTGGATATGTCGTGGCGCCTCCCGAGCTGAAGTAGCCTCCCCTCAACAGCAGCTGGTGCCTCCCCGGGTACAAATGGTACCGCTCGGGGTGGCGGATCCCACGGCCCCCAGGAAGAAGAGGTGTCGGGGCCGTGAGTCATCGTCGAGGCCGCTCTTTGCGGTGCGGCAGGTGGAGGGGGTGCTGGATCATCCATACCTTCAGCACCCTCGTCCTCGTCATCAAAAAGAGGCTCACCAATCTCATGATCACCTGCACGCTCAAAATGAGAAGAAGGACAAACCATGGTCTCGTCGAAGGTGACATCGGATGTCTCCATGACTCGGTTAGTGTCAAGGTTAAGTACACGATAAGCTCGAGTGTGAGTGCCATAACCCAAAAACACACCGTCAGAAGAACGAGATTCAAATTTGTCCAAGTTGCCCTTTTTGAGTATAAAACAATGGCAACCAAAAACTCGAAAATAACTCACCTTGGGTAGTTTGCCAAAACGCAACTCATAAGAAGTCTTTTTCAAGAAAGCTCTCAGAAAAATGCGATTGGAAATATAGCATGCAGTGTTCATAGCTTCGGCCCAATAGCGCCTAGGAGTCCTATGCTCATCAAGCATCGTCCTGGCCATCTCAACAAGGGTCCGATTCTTCCTCTCTACAACACCATTTTGGGGCGGTGTGTAGGGGGAAGAAAACTGATTCTCCAAGCCAAGGCGGTTACAAAACTTCTCAAAATCCGAATTTTTGAATTCGGAACCATTATCACTTCTAATAGCTTGCATCGAGTTCAAAGGGAACTCGTTCTGAAGACGCAAAATCAGATTGCGAGCGAAGGAGAAAGTCTCAGTCTTCTCAGTCAAAAAGAAGACCCACGAATATCTCGAAAAGTCGTCAACAACAACCAAAACATACCACTTGCCACCAACCGAGCTCACCCGAGCCGGACCAACAAGGTCCATGTGTAAAAGCTCTCCGGGGTGCGAGGTCATGACCTTAGTCACTGGATGGTGGGGAGCGGCAACCATCTTCCCATGTCTGCAAGAATGGCAAACTAGATCCTTCTCCATCGAAAGCTTGGGCAATCCTCGGATTAGGCCAAGTGAGCTAAGTCTTGCTAGCAAGTCGAAGCTTAAATGACCGAGCCTCCTATGCCACTTCCAAAGATCGGAGGAAGAAGGACTAGCCAAAAGACAGCGAGAAGAACCAAACGACTCCAAGAAATTCGCGCGAAAGACTTTCCCAAAGGGCGAAATCAGACATACAAGATCGCCCTGAGGATCTAAGATGCGACTAAGGTTCGGTTTAAAACGAATCTCATAGTCATCATCAAAAAGTTGCGAAACAGAAAGCAAGTTAAAATGCAGGTTAGAAACAAGAGCAACATCGCGCAACACAAAGTGCTCATTAACCCGTACAGTCCCACGAGACAATACCTTACCTTTACTATTGTCGCCGAAGGTTATGTACTCCTTTCCGGCGACCGGGCTAAGGCTGGAGAACCACTTAGCGTTTCCGGTCATGTGCCTCGAGCAACCAGAATCCACCAACCAAATGTCCTCCAACCGTCTCACCTACATCAATAAAAAGACATAGGGTGAGCATACGGTCCAACACTGGGGTTAGTGGAATAAGGGGAAAACCAGTGTTGGGCCGGCTGCTCAAAAGAAGGGTTAGTGTAAAAACCATCCCTAGCACGTCTACGAGGGAAGCAATCACCACGCTGAGGAAAACGTGGTCCGCTAGGGAAGAAACGCTCACCGCGGTACTCAAAACGCGGTGGGGGAAAGCGCTCAACTAAGCCTCCGCCACGGGGTCCGTTACCTGCAAAAGCAGGACCCCGTCGGGCACGCTCTCTACGAGGCCTACGCCTAGGAGCCTGGGGCTCAACTGCTCTAGCGTCTCTCCTCGGAGCTCTCTCCTGCCTAGGCCGGGGACCTTGACGTCCGGACCTAGCAGCTCTCCCCTGAGCCTTCGGCACATGTCCACCATGAGCTGGATGGTACATGTCTGGGTTCTCCATCTCCCGAGCACGGCGCGCCTCTCGCTTGCGCCGGAAACAGAACTCGATCAAGTGACCATCCCTCCCACAGAAATCACACTGGTACCTCACCGCACGCAAAGGGGGTTGTTGGTGACCAAGGCTGTGGGTGTGGTTCACTTTGCCCTTCTGAGGCAAACACTCCTCTCTAATGGGTGGCATAGCATCAAGCTTGTTCTTGAGGTGGTTTGGCTTGGGTGCCCAAATTTGGTTCTTGGGAGGAGCTCTCGGGGGTTCCTCAACCACACCATTTTTGGTGGTAGGCTTGGCAGGCTCTTTGGGTGGAAGTTTGGCAAGCTTGGGAGTAGTGGTGGAGTTAGGCTTCTCACATGGATTCAAACCACTCGACTCTCCAATCTTCCCAAAAGCAGAGAGATCAACACCCTGAGCAAGACCTACACCAGGAGCCCCAGCAGCTCGCTTGAATTGGGAGATCATCATCCCGAGCTGCGGCTCACTACAGGAGACCCATGACAAGATGGTCCGAAGGTATGTGTTTTCTTCCTCGGTTTGCATCTTGCCATGCTTCACATTGGCAATCTCCAGCTCCAAGCCCTCGCACAAAACGCACCTCTCCACACCAGTGCTACCTGAGTTGGCTTCCTCAAGAGACACAATCTTGGCATTCTTCTCTGCCAACTCAGATTGCAAGACGGGACAGGTCTTGCATGCACCCAACAGAGAAGGTCTAGCCTTCAGCTCATCTAGCTCTCCTACCAACGCAACATACTTACCTCTCAAAGTGAGAAGGTCAGTCATGTGCGCGGTGCACGACTCACACTCCGCCTCCTCCGACACAACCACGGTGGACCGAGCGAACTCAAGCTCCTTCACCGTGTCCTCCCACTTCTGCCTGAACTCCTTGCGCTCTCTAGCGGCACGCCTAAGCAGTTTATCTTGGCTAAGGAGGGCAGCGGTCAACTTCTCTACCTCGGAGGAAAGCTCGTCGTAGGTGAGAGATACCTGGGAGGTGTCGCCGTCGTCGTCGTTCCGAGGAGTGCGCTCCAGCTTGCCGTCGACCTCATCGCCCAGCGCCATGGTGCAGAAGCCGTCGTCGTCGGCGAAGAAGCAGAGTCCGTTGAGCTTGTCCTCGATCCTCTTCTTCTTCTCGGACTCGTCGTCGCTTGATGAAGCGGAGTCGTCATCCGAGCCGTCGACGTCGCTGAGCGTGGCGAAGAACGCACGCTGCTCAGCCTGGGCCTTCTCCAAGTACTTCTTCTTGATGTACTCCTTGTCGAAGCCGCCCCGCTTCTTGTGTCTTGGGGGAACGTACTTCTCCTTGTACTTGGAGTCGCGCTTGCGCCCTTGATCGCCCTTCCCCGAATGCTTGTTCTTCTTGGGGCAGTTGGCGATGAAGTGGTCGGGGTCTCCGCACTCGTAGCATCCTGTGCGTCCTCCTCCACGACGGCGGTTCATGCGGTTGTTGTGGAACCGCGAGAACCGGTTGGCAAGCAAAGCCAACTCGTCGTCTCCCAACGTCTCCAGCTGGTCCTCTGTAACAGAAAAGAGACAGGAAAGAGCAAAGCCAGCTGAAGGGTTAGAGGAAGAGCCGGAAACCAAAGCCATGGACGGGCGAGAAGGATTTTCAAAAGAAGCCCTTGCCATAGCATCAATCTCACTGGATTTGAGCTTACTGAAGAGCTCGTCGCAAGTGAGGGTCTCATAGTTCGGCGATTCGATGATTGCCTGAACCTTGGAGTCCCACACCGAACGGTCAAGAGTGTGCAAAAGCTTCAAAGCACGCTCATGATCGTCAAAAGGCAACTGCTCCTTGTTAGCCCTCATCCTGTTGACAATCACCTGAAAGCGAGCGAATAAACTCTCTATGCTCTCGCCAGGTTGATGTCTAAAGTTCTCATACTCTCGCTTGAACGACTCGTAGAGTCGGGTTTTGACTTGAGAGGTGCCCTCATGGAAACGCATGAGGGTGTCCCAGATCTCCCGAGCCGTAGCGAGGTGAGAAACACGATCAAACTCACCCATGCTCAAGCAAGAAAAAAGAGCATTACGGGCTCGGCTATTGGCATCGTGCTCATCGATCTGTTGCTGAGAAACACGAGCAGCCAAGACCACGTAATCTGCAGAGTTGCAAATATCCCAAATAGAAGCACCCAGACTCTGCAGATAGGCCGACATGCGTATCTTCCAATACGCATAGTTCGTCCCATCAAAGAACGGCGGTTTGCCCACGCCGCGATCCATGTCGCCTTCGGTGGATCTGGAACCGGCTAAGGTGGAAGATCCTTAACCTGCTCCGATACCAATTGAAGGACCGAGAAGCTAACCAAAAGCGACCAGAGGGGGGGTGAATGGGAGCTTCAAAATTTCCTTTCGGAAACTAGATGCCACTGTCCCAAAATCAACCCCAAGAGCGAACCCTAGAGCTTGCTAATGTCCACGACCCTAGATATAGGGTGGATGCTTCCTAGAAGCACAGCGGGACACTAGACAACCCTAGAAAGCCAACGCAAAAGACGGAACTCGAATCCGATCAAGGACGAACGATCCGCGAACGAAAACGCGCGAAACTGGGTCGACCGGACTCTGGCCAGCGTCCGGTCAGCAGGGACCGGACGCGTCCGGTCAACAAAAATCGGCTCTGGAACCTTACTGTTCGCGACCGGACTCACGAGTACGGAGCGTCCGGTCGAGAGCAGTGCGTCCGGTCAGATCAAACAAGCGCGATGAACAGTAACCTAGGCGCGTCCGGTCGATTGATAAACACTGAGTCCGGTCACGAGCGTCCGGTCAAACCAGAAATCCTGTACGCAGCGCTCAATGACCGGACGCACTGGTCAGCGTCCGATCACTTCGCGACCAGCGTCCGGTCACCCCGCAGCCCCTCTGTTCTTCCCCCGATCCGACTCAAACTCACCCAAAACGCATCCTCTAGGAATCAAACTTGGTGAGTGAAGTCACAAGGAGGTTAGTGAGCTATCTCTAAGAGATCATGGCTCGAACCTAACTCCAAATCGGTGAATCGAAGAATTTCGGGGGAAGGGACGAAAAGTGACCCGAAACGAAAAATCGATCGATCTCCTAGACCGTGAGGTTAGAGAATGATTCCTTCGGTGGAAAGAAGTACCTCACGATCTAGAACAACTTGGTTCAAATGGATTTGCAAAAGATGAACCGAGCAAAGAGATCAAGCGACGGGAAAATCGTGGAGAAAAGGATTCCGCGAAGAACACGAACACAACGGAAATCACAGCCACGAGTTCGAATCAAGGACGCAAATCAAACCAACGATCTGTGCTCCAAGGTGAGGATACGGCCTCACTTCCTCAACTCAACAGTACACAGAGTGGAGTCTCTCTGCGGATCTCAACTAGCTAAAGCAGGGGATGGGAGAGCAGGAAACCCTAGCAAATGAAAGCACTAACTGAGATAGCTAAAACTGAGATAGGGAGGAGGGTGTCTCCCCTGGACTACTTATACTAACCTAGACTAAGCCTATTTCCTACTCTACCCCTCTCTAAACTAATTACAGAGCGAACCAGCTAAACCCTAAGGCTATTCTGGTCCGACCCGCGGTGGTAGGTAGATCCGACGGCCACGCCCGCTCGAACCGAAGCGATGCCTCGACGCAACCTCTGGATCGCCGCCACGTGCCGTCCTCGCTCTGCACCCCCGGTTTTGTGGCCCAAACCGGGAAACCAGCCTTTTCCAGCAACCCCCGGTTTTGAGGCCCAAACCGGGAAACCAGCCTCCAGCCTGAGTTTTGTGGCCCAAACTCAGAAACCCGCAGCGCCCGAGTTTTGAGGCCCAAACTCGGAAACCGGCCCATCACCCGAGTTTTGTGGCCAAACTCGGAAACCATCCGCGCCCAGGTTTTGTGGCTCAACCTGGAAACCGAGCACCCAGGTTTTGAGGCCCAAACCTGGAAACCGTCCACCCGTTGGTTTTTCTCTGGCTCAACCAACAAACCGGAGCTGTAGAGGGGATGCACCGCCCGTGCACCCCGTCCACCGACACGTGTCCCCAGGTCCTCGACCCGAGCAACACCGTGCCCCGCAAGTCTCCGCTCGTCGCTGTCCCAGGCTGCCAGCCACCACAGCTGATCCTCAGGCACTCCGGTCCCTCAGTCCAAGCCTCACGTCCGCCCTTCACTGCTCGATCCATCGGCATGGCACGTCCGCCGCACGGCACGCCCATCCTTCATCGCACCCAGTCCGTCGGCACGACACGTCTCAACTTGACCTTCACCTTGCCCTCGATCACTGTCTCCGAGCTCGACACCTGCACAACACAAGCCAAAGAACATGCGCATCAAACCCGTTGACAATCACTCATCACTCAGAGACTCGGCATACACCCATGTATCCGCACCAATTATTCGTTCCCCAGACCATTAGAGTGCTCCAAGGCGCACTCCAACGCCACCATGACCATCTCCAAAGCGTTCTCTAATGTCAGCAAGGCCGTCTCCAAGATGGTCTCCTCTGTTGCCTCCGTCACCTCCACCTCCTCTAAGGTCTCCGATGCTTGTGCCTCCGTCCCCTCCTCCACCTCCGAGGTCACCGATGCCTAAGCCCCCTCCGCCACCTCCAAAGCAAGACACTAAGAGGCAGCAAACAAAGTTGTCGAACCCGCCTACAAAGAAGACAAAAGCCTCCAACAAGCCTATTCTTCCCCAGAATTTGCATGTTGACAAGACCGAGAAGGAAATATCTGTTGTGGTTAAAAAAGATGTGAATAGTTTTTTTACAAAATTATAACACAAAAAAGAAGCAAGGGAAAACATGCAAAAGCCGTACTTGTACCTACCTCCAGATAAACTAAGGCAAAGGGTGGAGATTCACTAGAAAAAGATGTGTGATGCTCGTAAGATCTCGCAGCCATCGGACTATGACCGCTCTCTCCAGAAGTCCTATGAGACGACGAAGAAGAAGACGAAGAGTGCAGAGAGAGGTGTTCCATAGCTCGGAGAACAATCTCAATCAGTCCCCCCCTAATTATTAGTAACCAATACGGTTCAAACATAGACTACATGGCTGACATACATGGAGATGTTGATTTGGTTCAACTTGTTGACTTCTTCCAAGACACCGGTATTGACCTTTAGCAAATCTTCCATGGTGCACAGATCAAAACTGCACCGCTAGTTGATACATGGAAGAAATATCAATATGGCAAGAGCCTTCACAACCCTGAGGAATATTCAGACTTGGGCACACAAATGTACTTACTAAACAAGTGGTACTTAGAGGTGTGTGCCAGGAAAGAGGAGTACATAGAGGTCAGAATTAGAAACGAGCATTACTTCCGTAGCAATGACATTATACACATTGAGTGAAATGAATTACACCAACTATGCCACCTGGGCTCACTCGACAAATCTCTCCTCAGCTGCTATTGTTTGTATGTGATTATATTCTTTCTATTATTTTCTATATAGTTATCTTCACAGTAAATATTTTTATACGTTCTTCAATATATATGCAGATATTTGATGAGGGTCTTTAGAATTAGAAGGGATACTACCATTAGTTTCATCGATCCATATATCGTATTCAAAGACCCACTTACTCGTGATTGGGAAACTACAGTGGTGGACAATGTCATGATGTTCTTAGTTGAACAAAAAAAACAAGCAAACGATACTCTTCATGGCGACGAGTGTGTTATTGATTCTTAATGTCAATCATATCGACCATGTTCACATTTTATTTTCCTTACTAGACCCTTATAGTTAATGAGTTATGCATTCGTATGTGTGTAAACATGCAGCAATCACTGGATCTTGATGGCCATCGATATGTCCAGGAGTCATTTAAACTCTATGAGAAAAAACCTGGGACAGTACCAAACAATGATAGACATCATCCAACGGTAATTATATATATAACCACTACTCTATAGCTGCCTACAGAATATTTATTTTATAGCCACTTTGAGTTACGATAATTACTGCGTTGATTTACGAGATTGTAGTAAATGGTTACTATATGATTTACTATAATGTTATGGTAAATATCCCCATATGTTATAGTAACACAACTATCGTAATATGTATACACTTTATCATAAATTAGTATAGAAATTATCATAAATAGAGGTGGCTACAAAATAACTTATTTTGTAGCTAGCTATAGAGTATACTTTCTCTCTATATATAGGTGGCTACAGAGTATATTTTTACGAGAATAACTTATTTTGTAGCTAGCTATATATATGTGTGTGTGTATGTATATAGATACCTGCTCTCTCTTAACTCCGGAATGGTTGTTTTGGGTATTGGGTAGTGTTTGGGAATAATTCATTAAAAGCCACCAGCCCGATTATAAAGTGTCACTATATGTAGTCCAAGTTGAAGTAAGTAGTAGCTTGTTATATGTAGTTTTCCAACATCTTTATTAACCATGGTTCAAATCACTAGATGATGAGAGTATTCTTTTCTCGTAAAGTGGTGTTTGGTGCAGAAGTCGGGGAACAATCTATGTGGATACTATGTTTGCGAGTTCCTCATCTCGTACTCAGATAGAACTCCTGAAGAGATGCTCAAAGTAAGTTTCACAATTTATTTCAATCAGTTGTTGGTATATATGATTAATCATATGTATATTAATATTTTTTCTCTTAATTTGAATCAAATTGAAGACTGAATGGTTGAGGTAAAGGGTTCTGCTCCCGGACAAGATCAAAGTCGTCCAAGAGACAATAGCAAGATTTTTAATGACCAAGTCCTAAATCCTAGTGGAGACCGCTACTACCACGGCACGTAAGATCTTCAACAAACTAAGAAAAGACAATATATATATAGATACACATGTATAGTTCAAGAGACAATATATATTGTGTATAATATGTGTATATCCTTGCATGCATGTAATATATATAGTCATATTATGCTTATGTTATTTACATATGCTCGAAACAAATACGTGTATACATATATCATTAGCGTAGAATGCGCATTTGAATACCTATTTTCAAACCAAAATGAAATATGCATTAATAATAAGTTGAAATGAGGAAATAAAATACAGAGACCTTTAGTCCCGGTCCATAATACGAACTGAGACTAAAGGTACATGCCCCGTGGCTTGGCTGGGTGCCCTTTTAGTCCCGGTTTGTGTTACGGCCCGAGACTAAAGGTCCCCCTTTAGTCCGGGTTGAATCACATTCTTGCCCTTTAGTCCCCTTTAGAACCGGGACTAGTCCCGCATTTTTTGCTCCCGGATAGAAAACCGGGAGCAAAGGGGTTTCCCAACTGGGAATAAAAGCCCTCCGTGTACTGGTGCCATTTCACCTCTAGTGTCATTTTCCAACAGGGACTCAAGCATCGGATGCTGGTAGAGTCTGATGCTCACTGGTTCAGCGTTGTTTCGTTCGTAGCTTTTGCGTTCGGCTTCCGTTTTGCAATCAGATTTTTGCTTTGGATTCCCGACTTTCGTGCTCTACAGGAATCTGGCTTCCCGCTTTGCGTGAACTAGGATGTGGGAATTCATGGTGTCCCACTGTGTTCCTAGGGAACATCCACCCAATCATTTGGGTTGTGGACATTACGTGTGTAGAGTTTGCTTTTGGGGTTTGAGTTTGGAACAAAGACTATATATTTTTGAAAAGAAATTTGAGGCTCCCATTCCTTCATATGGTAATCCTAGGAATACCAAAAATATCCTTGCCTCCGCTCATGTAGGAGAGTGTAATGCCCTATTTGGATATCCTATATGGCAAAACTTTAGCCCTACACTTTTAGCTCTTTTTACCATGGAATCCAAACAGGAGGTTAAAAGTGAGCAATTGGTTAAAAAGTACTCCCTTTGTCCATTCTCGCTTCCCAAAAAGTCAGCCATATTTAACTTTGACCAAATATATATAAATATAAATATTTATGGTACGTAATTAATATAATTGATAGATCTTTGAATATACTTTTATAATAAACTTATTTGGAGATACAAATATTACACGTATTTTTTATAAATTTAGTCAAACTTAAGAAAGTTTGACTAGCACGCATCTCATAGCGACATTATTTTTGGGACGGAGGTAGTAGGCTAAAATATTTTGCCTCCAAGGAGGCCCTAAATAAGGCTAAAAGTTCTACTACTCTCTTTCTCTCTCCTGTCCTTTTCACCTTTTAGAGCATCTCCAATTGTTTGGAAAAATTGACTTGGGAAAAATTGTTATTTAGCAACTTGCTAAAACTTTTAGTAAGTAAATTTTTCATGTATCTCCAATAGTTTGGTAAAAATAACATAGAAAAGTAGGCGCGGGAGAAGTGGCGGCGGATTCCAACTTGGTAAAAATAACATAGAAACGCCGGATAGCCGGATAGCAAGTGAAGCTGACTTGGTAAATATAGCAAGTAGATTGCCTCCTATTCCAACTTGGAAAAATTTAGCAAGTCATATACCAATCTATTGGAGAACGTTTTTTTTCTTTTCCCAATAAAACAAGGATAGCAAGTCATTTTTCCAAACTATTGGAGATGCTCTTAGCATCTGGATCCAAACAACACAGTAGGACTAAAGTTTAGGGCAAAACTTTAGCACATGACAAATGGAATCAAAACAAGCCCTAAGCTAACCCACTCAAACTCATTTCTACATCCCATTTCCCACAAATAAGATAAGATGGGTCATTTGCATGGAATTTTGAGTTAACTAACTTCTAGTAAAGGTAACTTGTTATGGGTCATGAGACTAGAAATGAAAATGCTTACAAGATAGAACTTCCGGGGAATGATTATGTTGTGAGCAACACATTCAATATTCTTGATTTGTCTACTTTCTTTGGCTCGAAGGGATCAGAGTGGTCAAATCCTTTTCAAGAACGGGAGGGATGTTGTGGACATCCTTCATGATAGTCCACTAACCAATGTCGAAAACGACCATGACTCTCGTTGCACTACATAACCAGGTGCTGAACAAGCCAACAATGTCTACGAGTGGGGCCAATGACTCGGGTGAGAATGAAGCGACTAACAACATGAGGGGAATTCACTCCTTATTCATGAGCATGCATATACTAAAAATGATTTACTTATTGAAGAGGTGCAATGCTTGTCCTCGGGTTTGAAGAATATGCGATGGACAAATAGGCCATTTAGCGTTCAAAGAAAGCTAAGTTGAAGATGACGTGTTGTTGTGCAGATTCTGACTTTCAAATGCATGATGAATTCTATAACATTGTTGTACGTTCCAACCCAAGTGTTGTATATGGATGGAAAACGGTGAAGTCTACTTTTCAGTGACGACACATCCATTGGATCGAGTTGTGTAGGCTGAAACACTCTAGTGTGAAGTCCGTTTTAGTGAACATGAGTCCAAAACTCTCTTTATGTCGAACTGGTCCAAAAACCAACCCATTCAACCTAGCTAGGAGGAAAATTCCTAGTATAAATAGCACCCCAACTCCAACCTAAAATCCTAACCACGAATTGAACTCAGTATAACAAAGAAGTCAAGTGCTCTTGTCCTCGTTGTTGTGATGTAGCTCTCCCTTGAGGATTGAAAGTTTTCTCTTCCGCTTGTTCTTGTGTATCCTTGTGATTTGCAAGAGCTGACTTTACAAATAATGGTTGGGTGAAATCATTTGTCACGAGTGACTGCCTATAGTAGTTGTTAGCATCGTCGGTTCGTCATGTTGCATGGGCCATGTTATCCCCCTAGCTTGATCCTATAACGAGAAGATCGATCAGGAAAGCCCACATCACACACTAGAGTGTTTCGGTGTCTTCATCGCCCCCACCTTTGTTGTGTCACGACTTCACGAGTTAATCTTTGGTGCCACCAAAGGGCTTTGCGGCACAATCAATAGCAGCTGTGTCTCATACTTAATTGGTTTGCGCATGTCATTTCTATCTTTCGGCGCTCTTCTTAGTCACATATCAGAGGGTTCCGGTACGGTGCTTGCAATCGGCCTACAGTGAGCTCCGCTCTTCGCGTCTTGGACTTCATGCGGTTGAATTTTCTGTCTTCCGGTTGCTATCTATGGATATCCTACATTTTACATCTCATTCAAACCGCACTTGTCATCTTTTAACTTTGACATTTTCTCTCAAACTGACTTATGTACCTAGTTCCCTACAAAATGTCGAAGTATGTCTTCCTCTGCATGCGCATCAGTGCACGGTTTTATATGCAAATAGTTAGGGGTAAAAAGCAAATTAAACTCTGCACCATCATTACTAAGCAACTACCCATGGATGCACTGCATACCTGCATAATCAAAGTAAACCTTAGAAGCAACGACTTGCGTGCCACATACTTGTTCAATGCACCCACAGAATGAAGCTACTCCCTCCGTCCCAAAAAAAAGAGTCATTCTCGCTTCCCAAAAAGTCAACAGATTTCAACTTTGACCAAATATATATAATAAAGTATTAATATTTATATTAAATAATTAGTATCATTGATAGATCTTTGAATATACTTTTATAATAAAATTATTTAGAGATAAAAATATTGCACACATTTTGTATAAACTCAGTCAAAGTTGAGAAAGTTTGACCAGCACGCATCCCATAGCGATTCTTTTTATGGGACGGAGTAGTACGTACCATGGGAAACCTCACAAGCAACAAGCCTCGACCAGTACCGGCCTAGATCTCCTTGCTTGCACTCCAAGCAACACGACACCAGTCTCTCTCTCTCTCTCTTTCAAGTCTCAAAGTTATATATGATCACCAAACATTATTGACATATAAATACGTAGTAACTTGTGGCGTATGTACCACCATGGCAGCACTTGGTGCGCTAGTAAACCTGGCGCTATGTCTCCTATGCTCGTCCGCAGAGCTTGTCAGCATGCTGCTCCTCCGCTGCCTCGCCCTCGTGGCCGTCGCCGTCGTGCAGCTGCTCAGGCTTCCCGGCCAGGCGGGCAACGCGGTGCTGGAGGCGACCAAGGGCGCGATCGACGCGGCCGTGGAGCTCGTCCTCGGCGTGGCCTGGGACGTGGCCGTGGCCGTCGTCTCGGCGCTGCTGGACTTCCTGTGGAGCGTCGCCTCGGGCGCCGCGGACCTCACGACTACCGCGGTGACCGAGCTCGTAGAGGCGGCGCTGGACGGCGGCGAGGAGGCCGCCAAGGCCCTCGCGGCGGCGCTGGAGGGCGCGGTGGACGCGGCGGTGGCCGTGGTCACCAAGCTTGTGGAGAGCTACGTGGATGCGCTTGGGCGTGTCCTGGAGAACCTCAGCTGATCGATCTGAGGCGTTTCGTGCGTGTATGCATGTCGTGGGCAGCTTAACGCATGCATGCTTCCTCGATCATGAATATATTCCTCCTGATCGATGCGCATGGCCACAGGTACGGTAGAGCAGTTCTGTACATCAGGCACGGTAGTGTTTAAACGACCAGGCGAATGGTACCGGATTTTGGGCAGTACGTATTTTGTATCTGTGTTAAATTTATTTGAACAAATCCGAACCGATTCGTCACACCTCTGTCGATATACAAGGGTGCCACTGTTTCCTACATGTCCAAAAATTTAATTAGCTAGGATGAACTTTTGGAATTACTTAATCTTTTTTGAAAAGAGAACGACGACAATTAGTTCATCTGTTTCAATTCGCATTATTACAAGCCATTGTACACTAGTACACAGAGGGCTTTTATTCCCGGTTGGGAAACACTTTTGTTTTCGGTTTCCTAACCGGGAGTCAGAATGCGGGACTAAAGGTCCACCTTTTAGTCCAGGTTTTTTAACCGGGACTAAAGGGAGCCGTAACACGAACCAGGACTAAATAAAAGGGCATCCAGCCGAGCCATGAGACACACACTTTCAGTCCCGGTCCGTAAAGGTCCTGCATTTTATTTCCTCATTTCATTTTATTATTAATGTATATTTCATTTTGTTTTTAAAATAGGTATTCGAATGCGTATTCTATGTTAATGATACATGTATAAACCTATTTGTTTTGAGCATATGTAAATAAAATAAGCATAATATGAAACTATATATATTACATGCATGCAAGGATATACACATACCATGCAACGTTACCAAACATAACAACCCACGAAGAAGGCTTGACTGTAACAAAATATCCCGTGGCAATAAAATATTAAACACTGGCTTTCTAGCCCATGCTACCACCGTCGGTCACTAGTAGCAGTAAGAAACTTCATCTCAACCGTAAATATCTAGGATTCCATATAAAAATACCATCTAACCCTAATTTTGTCGTTTCTCACTCTCTTCTCGATTCAGATGGCTGTGGCGGCTTTCCCATGGAGCTCCCCGGCACCGACCACCCCAGCGGCATCCCCTCCATGACGTCGACCCTCTTAATCTGGTGGTCTCCGCATGATCGCAGTGGTCTTTCCTCTCAGGCACTGCAGGCAGGTGGCGCCGCCTCCATCCCCTCCCTTCGGTGCTGGCGCGGACGAGGGTCCCCTGCATCCACAATGGCGGTGGGCCTTTAACTCCAGTGGTGGCGGTGCACCTCCGTCTGGTCGAAGGTCCTGCGGTTCCGCCTTCCCCGTCCCTCTCTTAGGTGATCTGGGCGACCAGATCTGTCCATGGCTGGCCGGCGGCGCCTCCTTCTCCGGTGGCGTTGTCGTCCTCCCAGGCGGCACGCGCAGATGGCTCCGGGTTGGCGTGTCCCAGTGTGCGTAGATTGCAGGAGCTGTGGTAAATAGCAAGATGTACGGGTAATGCTGTAAATTTTATGTGCATATATATATATATATATATTCATTATAGGTATGAGTCACGTCGGGTTGGTAAAAGAAGTTGTTTTAGACAAACGGTAAGTGGACAAGTTAATATATATGCACATAAAATTTATAATATTATCCATGTATCCTTGGTATTTACAACATAAATATTATCCGCCACTTAGATGTCATACAAATATTCGTCCCGATTTGGCTTCATTAGTTCGTCCGGATTAAACCAAAAATCGGTGCCGAGAGCTTGAGGACATGGTCATTAAGAAATCTAACGATTGTCTATTGAATTCCTTTGAAACGGACCATATCCAACACATATTCCTTCAACCAAATCTCCTTCTATTTGCACTAAAGGAAAAAAGTATTAATATACATAAGATTTATTTAATAGCAACAAAAATGGCTATCCTCAAAAACATTTGGTTTCAACATCCTCGCAAAGCCAGTACTAGAGGAAAAACTATTATGTTTTTGGGATGTTAGAAAATTTAGGTAATTTCTCTAGCAAATTAATCTAGAAAATAATTGCGATAAATAAAAGGTTCGTGCAAACAGTTATATGCTGGTGCGATCTAACCATAAAAGCACATAGATAATACTAATAAACAGTATCGAAAGTTCACAGAAAAATAAGACGTAGCAGGAAGGATAAACGAAATATACCCCAGCTACGGCTGAGCCGGATGCGCTAGTCAACATAGCGCATATCGTTGTAGTCGTCCCGGTCGATGCAGTGTAGACAGAAAGCAGTGTCGTCCACGAACAGGAAGAAGACGGCGCCAATCACTGGGAACAGGAGGAAGACGCGCCAATCACCGGGAACAAAGAAGACGCTGGCGAGTAGACGTGTCGCAAAGACACTTCACAAAAACGTGATTGTCGTCCTTTACCCGAGTAGATGAATTCTAAAGACAGCAGACGTTCCGGAGGCTCCTACTCTGAAGACAGCAGACGTTCCAGAGGCTTCTATTCTCCCAGACCTTGTGCGTGTAAGCTCTGGAACGGGAAATCAATCGACAATAAGAGATCGTGTAAAGATGAAAGCTGAGGGAGTGCAGGAGGAGGAGGAAGGGCAACATGAGGGAGTGCAAGAGGAGGAGGAAGGGCAACAGACACGGAGGAAGATAGACAGACGTGAAAGTCAAGAGGCCATGGTAAAGACCAGATCAGTAACGACCATAATCAAAACATATAATGAGAAACGAAAGTAACTTCCATAATCAATGTATTGATTAGCAAAATTGAACCGACTCGACTTGTCACCTCGCCCACGGCCTGTAGCGGAGGCGCACGCATGTGGCATACTAGTATCCTTTCTCAACTTCTCAATATAGACTAATAAAATCGAACTATATAAATTGAGTCAACATCCAATCAATTTCCATATGCTATTATTAAGGTCCAGTCATAGAATTATTATATTAATGAATATTATATAGACCAAGGTCATAATATATCAATAAAGTCCTCGCCAGGAGCGGTAACCCGCCACGCGGACGCGCTGGCCTCAGCGGCGCAGGGAGCGGGGCCGTGGTGTAGGGCAGCAGTGCCGCGAGCAATAGATCAGGCTGGCGCTACCCTTCCCTGATCACTCTACCTGGCCACGCGGGCACGCTACACTTCCCTGATCACTCTACCATGCCACGCGTGATACATAATAAGGATATCTTGAGTTAGCATTAGTAGATTGTGAAAAAACTGCACAGTGACCCGGACAAAGTTAAGGATATCTTGTTGTATTGTCCTTCGTTCACAGCTAATTGGAGAAACTTATCTACAATTGATCAGTAATTGGGATGAAAGTTTCAGCAAAAAAATAAAGGGAAAATTTGTACTCTCCTTTCTCATATTTACAGCATAAATGGACAAATGATTACCATATTTTATTGAATCATAGAAGCCCAAAGCTCTAATTTGAAGCAAAGATAACTACAATAGTTATGTAACACTTTTAATTTACTGTATTTGTTCATTCATCATAAAGTAAACTATAATTTTTCTTGCACTTTGATCAGTTTATTCGTGTTGCTTTGTAGTACAAGAGTCTATCTTTTCAGTGTAAGTTTTTTTTCCGTCGAGAAGCAAAAGATAGAGCTGCATATCTTTATAATATAAAAATGAATTTATGAACTTCAGTGATACCTCTAAATTTGAAAGAAAAAATAGATAACCTGATTTGGTAAAACAATCAGCCAATCGGTACTTTTTTTCCCTAAAATTTAAGGTAGAGTTGTGTCCATTTTTTAGGAATACAAGTGGCTAACTCCTCTACAATTTATATTGTTTTTTTTCGAAATCGTGCATTGCACGTTCTTCATTAAGAGAAGTGGTAATGGTCAATAGACCTAATGCATAAGATACAAAAGAATTCATTCGTAATCCATGGATTACCAATAAAGTCCTCAACACAAAACGAAAAGCAAGAGCACGAAGGGGTGGGGATCCCCACCTAACAACCCCAACCACTGAGCCTAAAATAATAAAACTCAACACCTTGGTAGCCAGTAGTGACCGGAGCCGTAGACGACAGCGGCGGCAAAGCATCCGCTAGAACTCCTCGGTGGCAAAGCATCCACCGGAACCACCTCAACAGCAAAGCATCCGCCGAAAACCAATCGCTCCTCCGAGTCACTAGGGCCGATGCCCTCAGGACCACGGTCGAGGAGGACACTACGCCTCGGCGGCAAAGCGTTCGCCGGAAACATCCGCGACCTCGGCAGCAAAGCCGCCGGAAACGCGACCTCGGTGGCAAAGCATCCACCAGAAACCCCTCGGCGACAAAGCATCCGCCGGAAACGACCACAAGTACGGCTATAACAACCACCAACTAAACAAACCTAGGTGAGAAGAAACATGAAGCATAAATAGGCGCAGCAGGACGACCAAACCGACCACGTGGGAGGAGCGGGGAGATTCTTCAGCAACGCCTTCACGAAGGAGGTGACGCCAAAGACGCCAACATCGCTGGCCTTAGAGAACTAAGGCGGGGCTTTCACCCAGAATCCGGTGACAGGAGCATGACACTCGAAGAACGACGCCTCCAGGAAGGATGTGGCGTCCAAAGGCATCACCGTCGTCCGCCCGACCACCGTCGGGCTGGGCTTTCACCCGTAGCTCAATGCAACCAAATCACGAGTGGTAGGCTTACCCGCTCGACCCACGTCAGCCTCGCCACCGTGACACGGCGATGTGCAAAACGAGCGAGACGATGCCGTCCACGCCACCATGGTATGAGACGACGTACGCAACTGGCCAGACCACCCAAACCACCAAACGACAACCAGCAGCCCGCAAGCAGCGCGGTCGTCGTCAGCCCCCAGCAGCTGTGACGGAGACAAGGACCCCGCCCGATGCCCAGGCCTAGAGCAGCAGCAGCAGGCCCGCCGGCAAGCGCCAGACAAGCCCCGCCGACACCGGGCGCTCTAACACCATGACAACGGAGGAGCCCCAGATCCGCGCGGACAGCCTCCCAAGCGTCGGATTGGCCGGAGATGAAGGGGAGGAGGGTGGGGGCAGAGGAGGGGGTCACAGGGCGCCGCCCAGACCCGACCACTGCCGAGGAGGGAGGGGGTGTCGACAAACCGCACGAGGGCACGACCGCAAGCTGCACTGCGACCGCGGGATCGCGTCGTGTCGCCGACCACGAAGCGGGTGCGGTCGAAGGAGCCGGCCGTGACTGCCTCAGGGAGGGGGAGAAGCCACCAGATCCGACCACCGCCGGCCATGGAGCGGGCGTAGCCACCGGATCCGGCCACCGCGGGCCATGGAGCGGGCCTGGCCGATGGATCCGGCCGCCGCCAGCCATGGAGCGGTCGCGGCAGTCGGGACCGGCCACCACCGGCCCAGGAGCGGCCACGCCCGCCGGATCCGACAGCCCCCAGCCTAGAACGGGCACGGCCGCCAGAACGCACCGCCACCGGCCATGAAACAACAGCACCAAGCTTGGGGAGGACGAGGAGAGGAAAGGAGATGGAGAGGGGAGGAAGAAGGTGAGGCCGCTGCCAAACGAGCAACGATGTCGCGGGCCGCCGCCACCGCATCAGGAAGCAGCGGCGACGGCGGCCGGAGGGGCGCCCTGAGGGGCCCTTGGCGGCGGCGGCGGCGGAAGCCCCCCGAGCCGCCTCAGAGAGACGACGCGGGATCGCGTTTTGACTGTCACGTATTGAAAATCCCTTCCTACAATTTATATTGTTAGTATCTACAATTTATATTGTTAGCAATTACCCGCTGACAGAAAAGTGTTTCTATCTGCACAAATGTAAAATGATTACCAAGAAATTATTACTCTCTGTATTTACAAGCCATACAATCCAGTACTTCCTCCATTGTCTGTCACTTTATAGATAGTTTTAAAAGACTATGAAGGTGAAGCAACTTCAGTTGACTGATACAGTCTACAAAACTAAAGGCTTTTATGAAACTATTCCTAAACTAAATATTCATGTTTCAATATGCATTTCCCTTATATTATCGAAACACATGAGATTACTGAAAATCCTAGCAAAATTATATAATGTCAATCTGATTTTACCTTGCTAAACACAGGGTACCTAATTTGAGGTCTTTGTTGGAGCACAACTCTGCTTATCAGCTCTTCCTTTATATAATGTTGCTATTTTTTTTAGCTATGCAATACTAATTGCAATATAGCTCTTCCACGGTGGAACTAGATTCTTCTCATACTAAGAATATTATAAATTTCTGCACATTTACTTCGGTGTCTTGCTGTCCTTTGTCTTATCAGATTGTAATGTATCATCTATATCTCTTCATAGTTCTAGAGATTGCACTAAGATATGGTGTGAGCATACAAGTATGATAATGATGCTATTCTTTAGACAAAAGCTAAAAAACTTTGATCACTAGACGAAGACGAGCATCAAGGTAAGTAGGTAAGAAAGTAAAAGGTAGTAAGTACTATTCTAAAGTGTTGATACTATCTACACTCTTTCGGTTTAGGCATTTATCTTTATCATAGATAGGAGCTGCAATGTCAAAATCAGATACATAGCAGTATGGGAAAAGAGTAATCTCCATATGGCAATAGTTGTTTGGTGTATATCACCATGCATGATCTTGCATCTCTTTTGTTGTGTATATGTGATTATGCAGCCATGCATGATTTCAAAAGTATCTATGTAAGCTAAGCAGCACAATCCTTAGCAACAACTCTTGCAATATCAACAACTTTACAAGTAAGTATTTATTTGAAGTTTTGCGATGATGGAACTGGCCTATTGAGGTGTGGCGCGGCAAGGCAACGCCGGTTTTCCAGTGAGGATCGAACTTTGCACATGTCTGAACACACTGTTCTAAGGGGGTGTTTAGTTGGTAGGAATTTTGGCGTAAAGTTCCTGTAGCACTTTCGTTGTTATTTGACAAACTTTGTCCAAACATGGACCAACTAGACTCAAAAGATTCATCTCGACATTTACAGACAAACTGTGCAATTAGTTATACTTTTTACCTACATTTAATACTCCATGCATACGTCTAAAGATTCGATGTGATGGGGAATCTTGTAAAAATTTGGAATCTAAACATGTAACTCATAGGAGAGAGTAAGGGGTTGTTTGCTTTAGCACCAAGCAAGATTGGCAGCCACGTCATGCATCTCAGGCATCCAATTTTAGTCATATGGGGTAATTAATGGCGGAGGTAGGAATCAAACGGGCCCTAAATGATCATGGAAATCACTACTATTAGAGCTTTATTTTCCATGAGTTGCGTTATTAAGGAGTCAAGGCATTAAGGGCATGTACAACCCATAGACAGTGGTCCGTCTCTAAGTACCTCGAATCTATCATACAGACAAATATAAAGACATATCATACAACCCAGAGACAGGGGTTCGTCTCTAAGTTGTTTAATGCTTTGCATGTAGTTAGGATCAACTATAAATAAACTTTTGTATATCAATGTGTGGCTATTTGATAGAAAATATATCAAGGATAAATAAGAGCAACATAATTATAATAATTTTTAAAACTTTTAAGGGCATGTAGCAATAAGATTATAAAATTTTTAAACCATCAATATAATTAATCACTTTTGTCCTCATCCTCTCTTGTGGCTTCTCTTTATCTTTATCCCTTTGCCGTGGTAGCCAAGCTCTGATGCTCACATGTGCTGGCACTGCAGCTTCTTCTTTTCTATTTACTCCTTGACCGAACAGAGCCAGATACTGGATCGATGCTGACCGGGTTCCCTACCTCCGCTTTCTCTCGCTGACAGAAGCCTGAAGCCCTGAAGGGCAGCGAACTGCTGCTGGATCGATGCTGACCGGGTTCTCTACCTCCGCTTCCTCCTCTTGGATTCCCTCCTCACTGCGGGTGACGACGATGGCAATCTCCTCCCCTTCCACTCCGCCGTTGCCACCAAGGATCCATGGCCATGCCCACACGATGCCGCCGCCGGGCTATTGCCGCGTCTGAAGGGTGGGGGACGACTGTGTTGCCGTTGCCGTCGCGACCGAGGGAGATTTTGGCGCCCAGCTTGATTCTTCCACACGGGGCATCTAGATCCTGCCCCTCGTCGATTGGAAACGACGACTTCATACAGCGCAGCCTCCTCGTCGCTTGGTGCCTGCTTGGTGCCTGGGAGCACGAGTCCATCTCGTCGTCTCACGAGACGACAAGGTCGCCCATCTATCAGCTCACGAGGGACTTTTTTTTGCAAGAAACACCATATAAAAACGATCCTAATAGACCCGTTGTACGTGTCCTAATCTTCACAGGAACTCAACCATTCTGGACTGAGATCCCCCTTCACTTCATTTCCTGGAGCAATTAGAGACGCGCCTTCTTGTTGGATATGCCAAGTTGTAACATCCGAATCCGATACACATATTTGATTGACGGCCCATCGAATTATCAGACAATTGCTCAAAAAAAAAAAAGAATCATCAGATACGACACATCCGGAAACATATGACAGTTGTTCTGCCTACTCCTGCAGCGTAACACGGAATGTTACAAACGAATCCAACGGCTCAAACTCATGGTCGTATACACACGTGACTAGACAGACGTAGAAACATGCCGTTGTACAGAAACCAGCGTAACACGGAATGTTACAAACGAATCCAACGGCTCAAACTCATGGTCGTACACACACGTGACTAGACAGACGTAGAAACATGCCGTTGTACAGAAACATGCCGTTGTACATTATATTCCATCTTGCTCGTAGGTACATTCAAAACCAAATGAAACCGTAACCATTTTGTATCTTGACATGGAAAAACGTTTGTATCTTGACATGTGAAGGAAAAACGGATGATAGGGTTGGGATATACATTCATTGATGTAGCGGAACATGTAAGTAACAGCACTCAGTGCATACATTCCATCCTCTAGCTTCATTAATTTAATTAATAATTAATTATATACAGCGACGAAGGACAGGGTAACGCAGCCAGAATAACAAGTTCTCCGTCACACGCTAAAGCTCTCTATTCTTAACATTACTTTGGCGCACAAATTAACTGCATTCGACTGGAAAATGTGTGCTGTAGCCTCCAAGAACCACCTTCAGTCAAATATCTCTTGTGATTCAATTATGCTGTGCTGGCTGCATGGTTTGGTCAAACGTGAATGAGTATTTGTATGTTTCCACATCAAGTATTTGCTGAGAATAATTATTGAAGTAGTAGGTTGAGTCACTAAACGACATCCCGATGGATCCAAAAGAGCGAAAGCACTGCTTACTTTTCATCCTTGGAGACTCGATAGTACTTCTCAGCAAGCTGCCTTTGACCAATAAGACGGGCAAATCTCTCGTCATGAGTGATTACAATCAACTGAAAGTTCTCCTGCCCTTTCCTGCCTTCCATTATTCTGAGCAAGGGATATACATTCAGTTACAAACTCTACCTGAACCTGATGGTAAATTAGTGACATGACAGTGAGATATTGTTGCCGAGAGGAGTACCTCAACAACGCAGCAGCAAGGCTCTCTGCATTTGGACCATCAAGATTCGTAGTTGGCTCATCCAAAGCCAATATGCCGCAGTTCAGACAGAAAGTTTCCGCAAGTGCTAGTCTGATTATAAGAGAAGCAAGAACCTGACGACAAGTGCAGATAACTTGTCAAGATCTGGCTCTGTTTCAGAAATATTCAGCAAATCCTCCTGATTAAAAACATATTCTGCACAGTTGAAGTTTGTGAAGACAGAATATTTTACCTTCTGACCAGCACTGCAGCGCCCTCGCATTTCCAGCTCAGCATCACCCGTTTGCATAACAACCTAAAGATGGCGCAGGACTCAGAAAAACAAATTCAAGAAAGTGATTTTACTCTAGGAATAACTAGCTCAACATACGCGGTAGCTGTATGATCGAGTGCCAGCCCCCTCAGAATCAGAATTTATGCTTATGTAATCAATATCCTGGCCTCTATATGTCTGCTGCCACAGTTCCTTGATTATTTTATTTATCTCCTCCATCTTCATGCTGTGGAACCGCATAAGAGCCCTGGCAGAAAATTTGACCATGTCATATAAGGAAAATCAAAATAAGAGAGGCATCTTGTATCAGCTACTGCCCTAAAAAATAATCAAATGTGTTGTCAATTATTAATGAAAGCATTGAGGAACTAGCTAAATCTACCAACAACGAGACATGTCCACTCTCTACTTTGTTTCAACAGCTATTAAGACTGTGTGAATATAGCCCTAGATTTGATAGGAAGTAAATTTAGTGCCTTTTTGGCATACCTTAAAAGGGCTTTGGCTTCTCTGGCACAGACACGGTTAAGATACTGTAGTGCTATTGAGTCACTGTAGCGTGGAGCCACCGTTTGCAGCAAAATCAACTAGATAGGTGTTGAAGCCATGGTTCTGGGGCTCCACCGACTCATGCTACAGGAGCTACAGTGCATGAACAGTGGCAAAGCTGAAGCCAGGCAAAGCCCTACTAAAAAGGACCTTAATCTTAATATGTTATAATTGCTATTGGACAAAGGAAACGTGAATAGATTTGTCTGGCTTCAACTAAGAGTGCTACACAGTTATTAGATGTAAGGAGCGAGGTGGGGAGGGAGGTGGCCGGCGGCTAGGGCAGCACCTAGGGCTGCCGTGCAGGGCAGGGCGGCGGCGGCCGCCTGCTGTTGTTGCTGCTGCTACGCGCGCGAGGCAGGGGCAGGAGCGACGGCGGCTGTAGGGAGGCGGCTAGGGTTTAAGGCTAGAGAGCGCAGAGCTGGAATAAGCCTTTCGGCCTTTTTCTTATTGATCTCAAAGGGCTACAATGTCTCTATATTTATAGTCCCGAGAAGACTTGCATCTTAAGTAATCCTATATATTTTCTCTATCCTATTCTATTTCTAATTAGATCCTTCCGCGGCGAGACGGTACGGGCGGCGTGGGTGAACAGTACCGCGGGTACTGTTCACGCCGGCGCAGCTGCAGGGGCAGCGGCTGCTAGGGCGCCGGTCCACGGGCCCTACAGGCACCCTGCTGGCCCGTCTAGCCCGCTAGGTGCGGGTAGGTGTATGACATTAGACCAATATTTTTTTCAGAAAAATGAGATCACAACCACAGTCACACGGAATGCAGGACATAGCGGCGTTCCGCGTCCCCAGTACAACCGTTCCGGAACGTGGGTCAGGATCGATACGGTACGAACGACGGGTCACCGCTTGGGACATGAGCTGGACGAGGTTCCAAATCATAGTGGATCACCAAGGAGGACGAAGACGGCAGCTTCAGCAGGATGAACAGCGGCTCAGAACCGGCGGCATCGGAGCTGTAGAGACCGACGGGCTCTGCGCGGCGCTGGTGCCGAGCGTGGAGTCTGGCGGCAGCGGCGGATGTGTATGTACATCGGATGTGGACTGTTGGAGACCTAGACGCCTTAGTTAATGGGCCTGGCAGCCTGCACCCCATATAGTTCAGGAAATGGATTCGTATTCTTTTTACCAGCTCTATACAATCTAATATAAAATCATATATATATAGTAAACTTTTATATTGATAACCATTTTATAGTATAGCTATGATGAATTATTTTATGGTGTCTACAAAGGTTTATCAACATAAATATTTTTAGGATCACGATCCTAGTTTCATAGCTACGTTCCACCTATGTCAGAACTATGTCGTCCCAATTACTCGAGATCACGTTCCACTTTATGATCCAATCATCCTAAAGAAGTATACCCCCTAACAAACCGGGAACTTAAATTATCGATCTATGTCCCACGGACCACGTACCACATTCCTCATACCTACGTACCGGGAACTTTTGTGACTGTGACAACATACTGCATTAGTGATATCAGGGGCTCCTTATTGGTACATGCAATTCTGGAGTATATGCAAATCAGCATGTGTGAAAGTTATCTGCATCCAGAACCTACTCCTGCAAGTCAGCATATCAGGCATTCTATTTGAGAAAAATCAGGTTTTGCAGCATGGTAGCTCAAAAAGCCAAATTTGCAGGTACCATGTCAAATCATAATGCCACATCTATATTCTGTCTTGCTCCTATCAAGTCTAGCGCATTGGGCCACAACATTAATGCTTGTCTTTCATGTGTTCCTATGTACTTAGGTGTTTCAGTTTACATGATATAATAAGATTGCACAGTTTTCAATTTGCAATGTGTTACAACGTACACTAAACTCATCAGTAGTATGGCAACCAAGGTTCTGGGATTCATTTTGGAAAAAAATTCGGTCCCAACCGAAATGGACGAATTTCGGTACAATTTCGGATTGAATTTGGTGAATTTTCGAGATTTCAAACACAAAATTCGTTTCGGACCTGACCGAAATAGACGAATTTCACCGAAATTCAGACTATCCCGGTCGAATCCCAGATCCTTGATGGCAACCATGAATTTTCCAACAAAAGGAACTTGAACTATTAGAGAGCAATAAGATTGCTGGTGTAAATTACAAATTTTTTGCGTATTACTCCCTGTCCCAGTATATAAGGTGTAATCACCTCTGGTCCAAACACCAAGGAATACACTTAATTCTCTCTCAACACTAGTGTATTGATGTATGCGTGCATAGAGAGAGCACACCTTATATTATGGGACATGAATAAAAAGTGGGTACGCATTACTCTGTATATATTAGGACAGAGGGAGTATTAGAACTTCGAGGAGGAGGGGGGGGGGAGGGTCTTACTTGTCTAAAGCAGTATAATATCTGTCCAAATCCTTATTTGCCATTTCAGTTGTCTGCAACCACCTCAGATTTTAGATCATAGATCAACAGAAAAATATTGGAGTCACAGAAACCGAATCTGCAATACCATGCCATCTACCTTAAGTTGGAGAAGTTGATTAGTATATCGCTTCTCAATATCCTTGTACTGTGTCTGTTTAAGCTCTTGTTTGTGCTTTGAAATATTACTTTGATAAACAGAAAGGGTTCCTTGACACCTGTTCAACTATAAGCATATCCACACAGATCAATTTCATGATTTCCAATTTATACAAGTATAAATTTCATTCAGATTTATAACATTTTCACTGCACATACCAAATACCATGCTTTATCTGAATGAAAGCATATAAGGTTATGTTATCAATTATTATATTAGAGGCAATTTTTCTTAATTGCTAAACAATACCTCTGAATTAAGCCTCTCCTTTTCTTGAGAATGGCGCTTCAGATCAGCTTCTATAGCAGACGAGCTACCTACTGAAAGCACCCTCTCTTCAAGTGATTCTATATCACGAGTAAGTTGTTCCACTTCAGCCTTTGTTTTCCTGTAGTTGAGATTGTCATCAATGTTTCTTTTCAACTGGCCCTGGTCCTGCAGTAGTTCTTTGCTATTGTTTAACTCAGCTGATATGTCTTTGTGTTTTGCCTTGCAATTCTGCAACTGCGAATAGCAAAGAGCAAGCTTTCCCTGCGATTCCTTAAGCCTTTCAATTTTCTTGGAATCCAAGTATCTGAGAGGATACTTTCAGGTTATCAATAAGCAGTAAAAGTTGGATAAATGAAACTCTGAGAAATGGAAAAGGATACTATACCCTTTGATCTTCATATTGAGTCTTCCAAGTGCATCAAGTTCTTGCTGGAAGTCCCTTTTTCTTTCTGCCAGCTGATGATACTCTTCATCGAACCTTTGCTTCGAAGCATTATACTCTTGCAACAAGCTCTCTTTCTCTTTGGACAATGGATCAAGAGACTCTTCTAAAAGCTAAGTTTTTGAGAAATAAAATAGTCAGCATTCAATATAATACCATGCATATAAGTATAAAAAGTAAAATGATATTAATGCAAAAAACAACAGACCAGACATGTACAACAGAAAACAATGAGATCAAAAAGAACGTGCATTTTAGGATCAAATTCAAAACTGGCTGCACAAAAGTGATTGACATGTTGTGGCACAAGCACAAATTGACCTCAACAGATAGTCCTTGCATTCAGGGGAAGAGTTACCTGACTGCCACATTCCGCTGCCATGGGGTATAGTATATGGACAAGATGCATAAGGAAAAACATTGGACAAGCAAATTTAGGGATGAAAATGGAAATGCTTTCCATACAAGGGAATCTTTTATGACTGTTTCTGGCAATTACCATATTTATTTTTTTATTCTGACTTTCAGCACTGTATTGTAGTCACTAGTCATCACTGTTAAATTGACAATATGGTGAGTTTCTGACCGATCGTGAATTGTTACCATATAGAAGATATTTTTATCGATCATTTCCAACCGCTTTCATACCTACACGTATTCATGTGCCTGGGCGACGCCTCAAAAACCATGTGCTTGATAGACAGAGGTCTAGCCCTAGAAAAATTATCCATATGATATCATACCGATAAAGTCATCATGAGTACTCTAGCACGTGATATTGTACCTTTGGTCCTTCGCAGCTAATTACTGCACTGTGCAGCAACGCCCCAGTGGGTGCCTTGGAGATAAGCCACAATCCTTAAGATTTTATTAATATCAACTCAGCTTCAGATTAGTTTTAGACTTGCCAGAGATAAGGTTATTTTTGTTACTAAATGTAGAGAACAATAGAGTTGGGAAAACACCACACCCTAGGAGGGGGGGGGGGGGGGGGGGGGGGGGGCGAGATTAGGGCATCGGAGAGTCGATCGGCTAGGAGACAGAGCCATGACTCGTGATACCATGTAGAGAACAATAGAGTTGGGAAAACACCACACACCCTAGGAGGGGGGGTGACCTCTTATTATATAGGCCGTATAGGCTTGGGGTACAAGAAATACAATACAAGCACGTATATACAACACCTATTTGTCTAACACTAACCTTGGGGACTTCAGAAGATAATTCCAATAGAGGAATGGCTATGTATATATAAAGAGCCTCATGGGCCATATGGGCCTACAGTAGATGTGCCTTAACAATTTTGATTTATTAGCTGAAGTTGTTAGGGTTGGTTTTAAAAGAAGAGTGCAAGGATATGGTTTTATTCAAGAAAGAAACCAATTACAGTGATCAATGGCAACCCTGTCTAAGTTTTGCCTGTGTTGCAACAGTAAGAACTAAGGAGATAAACTTGAGCAAAGAAAATGGTAGTCAACTGACTGATATTGCATATAAAAGGAAACAGTGAGTACCAACCTTCTTTTCTACGATCAGCTGTTCTTTTTCCTTAGCTAGAAGCGCCAATTCCTCTTCAGATTTTTGGAATCTTTTCAATATGTTTGAAGCTTCCACCTTCTCTTCCCGAGCGGTGTGCCATCTCACCTGAGCACTTGACAAATCTTCATTTAGCATTCTATGCTGATCCCTAAGATCATCCACTTCGATACTCAATGTGTCCCTGCAACAGATGGTCTCATCAGACATAATCCACTTTCCAAGTTCAAAGCATAAGGTCAAAAATGGACATCATTATTTACTGTAGAAAGGAGAGGATATTTTGAAGAATTATAAAGTATCTAACACCCAAACATAATATTGCAGTATCAAAAGTTCAAAACATAACTGAAAAGCTAGAGTTTGTGTGCTCATTTGTGCTAGAGTTTGTGTGTATCAGTGGAAATATGGATAACTAGCTACAAATATCCAATGAAGATTTGCCTTGGGACATAACAGCACTCTGTAACTGATGGTGCACATGCATGACATACAGTAAATCACTAAGGGAAGCTGTAGTAAATCTAGTGTTCATTATCGTAAAAATCCAGCCAATTTTATAGCTGGCCATAGAACCTCTCCCTCTCCACATCCAAGTAATCTAAGAGATGACTTAACATACAATCCAAACAGTGTGTTGGCTATTAAGCTGTATCTTACTGGTCTTGCCTGTTCGTTGGTGCGTAGTTTGCCACACCTAACCTTCGGTAAACTGTGGCTGCCACAGAAAGTGTGGCGAGCAAAATCAAAGCCGCACTTGTGGCAAAGTTTGGCATGAAAATGAGTCTATGGCATGTGGGACAAGGTGCTAAGAAAGTGTGGTGCGCCATAGTTGTGGCGGTGAACCAAACAGCTGCCAAAAAACCTGTGGCATGACTAACCTTTGGCGTGACAAGTTTTGGTCACGAACCAAACAGGTGTGTACATAATTCCTTAATTTATGCATGTAGCATTCAATGGCTAACCTCTCTACTAATGTGCATGCACTGCTGCTTAGTGTACTTAGTGCTAAACATGCACCACAGAGACGGCTGTTCTGCAAGATGCAACCTCTATCTATCACCACTCTCCACATCACCTAAAATCCTATGTGGCAATGTCATGAAGCGAACTAAAAGATAGCTGACAAGAACTACTGTAATGCGCCAGGTGTTAGGCAGGTTGAAGAGATTGCCCATTTCGTTCAATTATTAATTTTGAACAAAAAAGAAGTAATTTGCTCTCTTATTGTCAATGCCAACAAGCCGGCCAACACAGTGGAATGAATTTGAAGCACTGAACATTAAATGAAACCATTTATACACACATTGGCAAAATCAACCATTTTATGCTTAATTAAAAAGAATTCAGACGTGAGAATTTGACTCCTATTCAGTAACAACAAAGCAAAATTTCCAAGATATAATACTGCTAAAGTGAGAATCGAGTTAAATGCAAAAACAAGCCATATGCCCAGAAGGAAATAGAGCAAAACTTAATTAGGCAGATGTCGCATCTTTTTAGATCATGCTGATTTGACCCATTCCAAGTCACCCATAGGATTGATAAGCTTAATTATATTGGGTCTGAAACCATATATTTTGTTTTCCTTAATAAGTTGTAATGCTAGAAGCGACTGGAAAGCTGACATGAAGATCACTTTTCTAGCCCAATGATTTACACCAAAATTATCTTTTGAACTTGGTACCTTGAAAATCATTTTTCTAAAATAGCTAACAGCATTTATAATGGAATCCTATCGAGTACCTTGTTCTCTGCAGAGAGTTCAGCTCCAGTTGAATTTCCTCCAAAGACTTGACACCTTGGCCACTAGAATCAAGTGTATATTCAAGATCATATACTTCTTTTTCTAGCTGTTGTATTTCATGTACATGCCTGTCAATAGTATCAGCGGGTTGTAACAGGACTTCCACTGCATCCCTGTCCATTTTAACTTGGGCAAGAACACCCAAAAGCTGCAACAAGGCACCACATTATAGAGAATATACAGAAAAATACTTGACAAAAGTATTGGGAAAACATAGAAGGTAAAATTTTGAAATAAATGATACACAGCATTCTCAATAAAATAATGTTATAACAACAGATGATTCCTCTGCTAGATCTACATAAAAGTGAAAGGATATAATTTGTCAGGAAGCGACACAGATGTAATGTGTTCACAGAGGATTGAGATCATCTTCTCTAAAATAGAAGTGTTCCTATCTCTGCCAAGCAAAATAGTATGACATCAGCTAACCTTAGCTGCATAAAGATTTCTGCAAAACTTAACTCAGCTTCAAGCTTGACCTTGTGCCTAGTCAAGCGCGCCAGAGGTTTAAACAAAATGGCAAAGGCAGAATTTGTCCCATTTTAATGAATGGTACATGACCTGATTGACAGCATTCAATTCCATCTTTTTAAATAAGAGATGTCCCTTTACTTAAATACATGATCAAAATATCAATCTTGAAACTTTTAGTTTCAAACAGTGAAAAGGAAAAGCCAGTGCATAAGCCGTCCGCTTTATTAGATAGTCAATCAGCAGTTTTCTTCTACCTTCGCCAATTAAATCATGACCATCGCGTATACTAGTTTGAAAGGGTATTAAGCACTTAAAAAGACAACAGCGGTGACATCCTCTTTGGAGTTGTTTCGATCAGAGAGAAATAGCCCAAGTCCTCTTTGCTCTACTGCCTACAGTTGTGCGAGAATTGAAAGTGGATGGCATTAATAACAGAACTAACATCATCGAATGTTTGTGCCTTCTGACTTTCATCCGCCAAATGTTGATTCAAGTTTTTCTCTGCTAGAGGTATGGTTTCTTCTACCAGCTTCATGTAAGCATCATATATAGTACGAAGTTTATCCAATTGCTGAAAAAGGGCTTCAGCATTTGATGATTCCATTGCCAGAACCTTAGATCTCTCTACAGTACTTGAGTTTTGCATCCTTTGCTGAGATGGACAGCAGAAAGCAACATCAGTGAACAAGTCCAATGTTGACTTTTAAACAGAAAGAACATATTTGATTATTGTCACCTACTTTTTTCACAAACTCATCCTCCTCACTGGGTGTAAAAGCACGTTCACAGCATGGGCATACATGATTCTTACGAGCCAAATGTTCAAAAGGTGCAAGCATTTCCCGCATTCCATTTGCAAAATTCTCTAATCTGGGCATGGAAGAAATCGTTTAATATAAGTATCTCGAGGACAACTTCAACAGAATAGTATAAACTCGGATATCAACCTTTTCTGCTCATCTCTTTTGCTCATGGCATCTTGCAGAACTTTGGGAAACATGTCAACGTTAGCAGATATCTGCAAAATAGATTGAAGTTTCGAGTCCAGGAATCTTCTCTTTGCTGTAAAAAAATGTCAAATGTGAATGGCATATACATGTTGGTCAATGGAATAGCACAGTATTTAAGTAACAGACAAATAAACCAACGTGAAGTTTAAACTGCATTTTATATTTACATTACACCTAACCTAAGAACAATTGCACATACATAACTGTTACACGAAATATGCTGCCAATGTTTTTTCTTGACAAAAAATCTACTGTACCAAATGAAGTGATTGCAGCAAGGTGCATTGAACAGAAAATTCTCACTGAAGTTATACTTTTAAGATACTCCCTCCATTAAAAAAATACTTGACATTGATTTTCACATCATTCAAGGTGCAACTAACAACTAACCATTATCTTTTATTAGAAAAACAAAATAGTTATAATATCTAATAAATGTATGAGACTGAAAGTACTTTTTCAGGACAAATATATACATAATAGGTGCTGGACGGCAGGCGTCTTTTATTCAAGGTGCATTTGCCTGGTACTTTTTCAGGACACATGATACCACCAGGAAAGAATTTGGAAGAGTTGGGCACCAGGCAGACCACCTTGCCAAAAGGGGGCTGCCTCATCCTGAACGTGGCCTGTTGTGTGATCAGTCTGAAGAAACAATTAACCACCTGCTAGTATTATGTGTATTCTCCCGTCAAGTGTGGTTCAATATTCTTCAGAGGGTCAGCCTGCAGGACCTTTCTCCCCAGCCCGAAGACATCTCCTTTGATGACTGGTGGGCAGGCACGAACAGTGGAATCAATGGTCAGGCAAGAAAGGATCTGAATTCTCTCATTATTCTAGGAGCATGGTCTATTTGGAACCACCGTAACAGATGTGTGTTTGATGGGATTCAGCCTAGTATTAATACGATTTTAGCTGCAGTTAAGGACAAACTACACCTTTGGTGTCTGGCCGGAGCTCAAGGGGTTTCCCATCTCCTTGCTCTAGAGCTAGCCAATGGGTGAGTTCTGCTCCTACTAGTAGTCAGGGGTCATGTCTTTGTCTAGAGAGAGACGGTCTGTGCCTTGTGAAGTGTGTTGGGGTGTGTTTGGTGTTGTAAGGGGTTTCTGAACCCCTATTTTTCTTCTTAATATAATGATACGCAGCTCTCCTGTGTGTTCGAGAAAACATATGATCTTTATGTTTACAAACAAATTTGACAAATATTGACAGTCAGTTTCCAAATTTTGCCCACACCAAACACACCTCACTACAGGAAGCCCAGAAGGCGGCGAATGTAAGTCTTGCTCCCCCAACAGACATTTCAGAAATGTAAAGAACAATGCGCCTCTGCCAGCTCTTGCTTGTAGTCGTAAGATGGTTTTGGGCCACCTAATTGTTTCAAATTAGTTTTCTTCTCCAGGGAAAAGTTCCAGGCAAGCCCAACCAAATAATCCCCTGACAGGCCCCACTACTCTAATAAATTTCCAAATTCAAAACATGGTGAACCTTTTTAAATTTGCCAACTTGGTATTAAACAAGTAAACATGTCCAGTGATAAGATCTTACCATCCATATCTCTTCGAAGTTTTGTCAATTGCTCTCTAGTATCAGTTACTTTGCTCTGAGTCAATTTAAGCTCCTGCTCTGCTTCCTGGGATTTTGATTTTAACTCATTGTATTCCTTGTCCACAGGCCTGAGTACACAGATTCAATGGTGTCATCAGTAATCAGTAGATGCAGAAATAACAAATGAAGTGTCAAATGCACTACTGTAACTATAAGTATGTTATTATAAAGCATTATTCGGGTACTTCTCTGGATTTTAGGTCTATTTGCCTACCTTTATAGGCACACCTTTAGCCCAAGCAATGTTCCTAACAGTAGCATTTTTTATGGTGATTTCAATGCATAACAATTCAATAAGTTGAATCCATAGGCCTAAACTCTAAATCACACATTGATTGGGTAAACTACAGATATGCTAACCGAAACGAGAATGCATGTTTCTGTCTATAACCAACTTGTATATGTATTGAGTTTGCATTCAAGATACACAATAAATGGAAGTGAACACAAATGAGGATGCTAGTGCTACCCACCCAGTTATCTATGCAAAAACTGTTATTACAATTACAGTTTTTGCTTATAGGTAAATAAAATTAAGATTAACTAGAGGAAAGAGCCCCGCGCGGAAGGGAGACGAAAAAGGCACAGGGTTGGACCGATGCTGCACAGCAGCTGACCCAATAGCAAACAGTAGCGGGCGTGTGGTACAGCGCCCAACCCGTAGAAGCGGAACCCGGTAATGGACAGTAATGGGTGCAAATAGTAACCGTTCGACCCGTAGTAGGCGTACCCGCTAATGAACAGTAACAGACCCGGTACTGTGCCCAGAACAGTGTTCTGTGAAAGAGTACTGTTGGGCTACAGGATTCTGTGAGAGAAGTCATCTACAACTTTAAGATTATAGGTACATGAGTACATCAATGTAGGACTTATTAAGTTATTATGCTCTTGAAAGTAAAGTTGCACATTGAATATAATTAACAAAAGTAATTATGACAAACCAAAAGGCTTTATTGATCTCCTTCTTCGTATCCTTCTCGGAAGGATTCCACCTGAGAACCCTTCTGATTTTGTCCTTATGCTCATTAACTCTGCATTTTACAATTCAAGAGTTAAATGATTTTTTAATAGTATGAAGAGGAAAGGAGTAACAGCATATAGTACACATAAATTTGATAATGCACAAAACGTAAGAGAAAGGAATGAAACATGCATCTCATTGAGCTTGTCCTTGCTGCTTTCCAACGCATCCTTCTTCAAACCCAGTTTTACTCTTTCATCAGCATTTCTATTTATTGTATCTTTCTCCCGCTGAAGTACTTTTATTTTCTGATCCAAACTAAACATTTCTGTTCGTTTCTGATTTATAATTGAATCATAGTCTCTTTCTCCAAGGGCAAGTGTCCTCCTCTCGACTTCAATTTGCTATTTGGAAAGAAAATAAAACAAATTACTTGCAAAATTAAGAAAAATCCATACTCTAAAGAGGAAGTAGAGAACGTAAAGGAATGCAGGTGCCAAGTATGCAAGAGCCATTAAACGCCACATCTCTAAGCGGTTGCAATGGTAACCGGCCAGTTACTGCTGTCAGCTGAGTTTCTCAGAGGGAGACGAAAGAATAATCTTGGCCTCAGAACACCCAAATTCTCAAATCAAATTTACAAAACAGTGATTCAAAATGGCACTGACTACATACAAGCCATCCCAGGTAGGAACTGGATGCAAACCAACCAGATTCTTTCGCATATTAACAGCACAAATCAAAACCACTCAGACAGAATACCAGAAACAGAACTAAGAAACTGATCTGAGATTGAAAATTATGAAATGCTGTCAGACTTCCAATATTTTCTATAGAACTGGAAGCAAACAAATGAACTTTTAAAACCAGGCACATCTGACAGGTAAAACTAATACCATATGTCTCTCCTTCTCATCAATACGGGGCAGATTAAGTTTTGAAAGCTCCACTTCTTCAGCATCACGGTCTTTCTCTTTATCTTTTCTCCGTCTTAAAATGCCTGACTGAAAATTACTGTATATTAGGAAATGATGACGCCTGAAATATAAGATATGGAAAAGCCTACTGGTGTAGATAAGTCCAATGTTCTTTTCATCACTAACCATGGATTCAATCTTAGATTGTATCTGACCATCAACTTCAGAGTAGCGAGCATTTATTTTAAGATAGTGTTTCCACAAAACATCTAACTGATCTTCATTGAATTTCTGCTCAACAAAAGAGAACAGCCATAATTAGTAAGTACTTTTCAATAATGAAACCTGAATGTACAGGGACATATGCTTTTATAATGAAATAAAGTAGTAGCATCCTTCCTCATTAAAAAACACTTCACACATGAATTGTGCATCCAACCACTGAGAATACAAGCGAAAGAGAGAACTAAACTGCAAACAAGAAGGGTGCAGAATAAAGAATGTGTGCAATTTGTATAATCAACACAAATTTTCATTTTTAGAACGGTTTGGTAAAAGTATACATCAGAAGCAATTCCAAAAAGAAGTTCAAACCTTCTTCTCCTGCAAATCATTCTCAAGATTCGAGAGTCTCGCTTTAATCCTGTTTGTAAGGTCCATAGCAACATCATTCGTAAAGGGATATTCAGGAACCGGCCCAAGATTATGTTTAGTGAATATATTTTTTATGTCCAAATCCCGTTCATGCTTCATAGTCCGGTGAGCCTGAAAACAACAAACACAAATTAAACTCCACTATAGTGAATAAAAGAGAAATGTCAGCATGTAAAAATAGAAGAAAGGATTACTTCAGCTTCTGCCTCGAGCTTTCCTATTTCATGTGTTAATTCAGAATGTTGTTTGGACAGACGGGAGCTATTTAACGCTTCATCGTTCATCTCTCTTCCAAGTTTACTGATTTTCGTTTCTAGTAACGCAATCTTTTCTTCAAATTTTGTTTGCCATTCCATTAGTTCCTCATCAGTATCTAAACAAAACAATATTCAGCTGTCATCATGTTGGGAAAACTATTGGGAACAAGAGAATACTAGTGGTTGAACTTTACCTTCATTTTCCTCAGAAAGTGCAGCATACTGTTGCTGCTGAAGCGTAAATAATGTACTTCTCTCTGTTGCCTTGGTGTTAATTTGCCCCTGAAGTCTTCTCAATTCATCCAAACGTGTTTCCATTTGCAGGATTTCGCTCTCAATACCACGAATCTTTTCCTTCAGTTGCTCCATCTGAGATTTTGAGGCATCGGACTTTTCTTGATCTTGAGCAATATTTTCACGCAGCTGCAAAAGTAATTGGAATGAATGGAACAGTTCTACCTCTAAACTAAACTCCACATATGTATAAAATGTATTTCAATTTTGCTGTAAGAAATTTGTTGTTAAATAAAAACCACTTTTTTTCAAAAGAACTACCTTGAAATGGATCTGAACTGAAAGAAATAAGAGTAAGAACAAGTAGATTAACAGAAGAGACAATTCAATAACAATAGTAACCATCAGTACAACACTTAGGGCCGGTTTGGTAGAGCTGTGCCTGATTCTCTGATGAAGTGATTCTATGGCTGAAAATGATTTTCTTAGATTCTTTAGTGTAAACTCTCAAAATCAGGATGGAGAATCACTTCACAGAATCAGGAGAAGCTACTTTTTCAGCTCTCAGCCTCTTAGTTTATTTCAGAGAATCACTTAATCAGCAAAGAATCGCTTCTCGCTGAAAAATACGTTTGGCCCCTTATATGTTGGTCTCTACAATTTAGATTAGCAAACAGAAAACGGAAATATGGAAGAGTGCAGAGCTAAAACGTATTGAATCAGTTTGCTATCAAACTAATTCTCACAAGTTATGAAATAAGATTTTACTATTCTGCTGTCAAACGTATTCACAAATTTGTTTTAATTTGTCCATTGTCAAATATGCATATTGTTTAAAATTATAAAAAATCCATACTAAATGGCACAAATAATGAGACCCCTTATTGCCCCTAACAATTCATATTCAAAGAAATGTTATTATTATATGTTGTATCAAAGAATCACAAGACCAATCCTAACAGAATAGCAAAGTTTACATATAACAAAAGGAGAAATTACAACGGCACAATCAGATGCTAGTGTGGTGGAATATGAACATGATAAAGTGGCAAAAAAACATCCATCAAGACTGATTTCGTAACATGCATAAGCAAAACAAAGGGGGGAGAAAGAGAGAGAGGAAGAAGAAGTGGCAATCTAGAGTTCTAGAAGTGTTATGGGTGGCTGGAGGACCAGCCCACCTGCCTCTCATGGCAAGGGATATGGATTAGGAAAGAGATTAGAATAGAACAGATTAATTCCTTATTTGTAAAGATTAATTTCTTAGGGATGAAGTCTCCTCTCATCTGGGATCGTATCTCCGTTCAATCAGATAATGAAAAAGAATTAATCCAATTCCGCCAAATTACTCTAGTCTCCCTCCACGCCGACTTTGTCGGGCATCTTCATGGCAATGGTTATCCCCAAATGTAACATCTAGTGAAAAAACAGTACCTTGTGTGCTTGGTCTTTTACAGTCTGAAGGTTCTCCAGCTTTAACCTAAAAGTCTTGATCTCTTGCATTTGATCCTTGTGAAGTTTCTTTATGACTTCAAGAGCTTTGGTATAGCTGTACTTGAATTTGGAAAATAAGGAATCAGATCGTAGTTATGAAAAATGGCATCAAGTCATTGACCATGAGCAAGCATTATTTAGGGCTCGTTTGGCCAAGCTCTGGCAGCTCTGACTCTTCAGCACTTGTTACTTTTCTGTACTGTGCAGTACTGCGCAGCAGCTCCGGCTCCACTCACAATCAACTGGCTGACAACAAGAGCCGCCGAAGCCAATATTTGTGGGCTCCGTCGGCTCTGCTACAGTGCATATTTCAACTTGACGATAGTTTCAATTGAGAAATAATCTAGTGTTGCTCAAAGCTTCTTAAGTATACTAAACAGTATTCTCTCCATTCAAAATTATGGTTCACTTTGGCTTTGTACTAAGCCAAACTTCTCTAACTTTGACCAGGTATATAGTAGAAAAAAATGCACAAACATCATCAACATCAAATTAATTTCATTAAATCTACCATGAAATATGTCTTCATAGTATATTTTATTTGGTACAATAGATGCTAATATATTTTCTAAAAACTTAGTAAAGTTTGACTTGGGAGAAAGCTAAAGTGAACTGTAATTTGGAAAGGAGGTAGTAGTAGTCCTCTCATGTACCGGGTGGCAGAGAAGATGTCATCAAACTTCTTCTTAAGTGTTGACGGGTCCTGCAATGGCCAATTGGATTCATCTTGGTGAACAAATATAACATTCTCCAGTACAGCCTTAGAAACACCCATTAAGGCAGGAATCTCTCTATCCATGTCTGCACATCTGTAGCTGAGGCAGACCTTCTGTACTAAAATATAACCAATTATAAAATTGATGTGTCAATGAATAAACTGAACATTTGACGCCGAGATAGTAAACACCAGTACAGTGTAAGCAGAAAACAAATGTTGTTCCATAGAACTTACTACAAGTTACAATCAACAACAGTGAACAGTCCCAAACAACAAGAAAAAATCCATTGCCTGAAGACATGGATTTCATAATTTATATGTGCAACCAAATCACCGCTATGTGAATACAAAGATACAAAAGGCAAAGAAGCATGCTAGGTGAAGTAATTTTTATGACCAAAGACAAACATAAAGAAATGAAAGATACCGCATTTCCCTTTATGCATTTTTTCTCGAACACGAAGGAACCTTTTATATGCATCAACAAGATAGGAGAAAAATAGAATTTCATTATGTTCTGACAGAGAACGAATTGAGATTGAACACTTTACCTAACACTACGCACTCGCTCGCTAGCAGCAATGGCAATCTATATAAAGCATAATAAAGCATATAGAGGCTGGCATGATGTCATACATACCGCTTGTAACTTAGAATGTTTTTTTAAAACGTAAACTTAGAATATTATTATGAGACTGTAGCTGGGAACAGAAATTGATTCAGTAGATTCCTATTTGGTAAATTTAGTGTCATAAGAAAAATGCAGGTATTTCCATGACACAAAGGTAGACAGTAAACATCACAACAGTGGTGGAGCCAGAGTGCCAGTCTGCCAGACAAGCTGGACAGGGGGTCCTAGACTAGACAAGATGTGTTGGATTGATTTAAAATGGATTAAATTTGATTTTTAGGCTTATTTTTCTCTATTATACGCCAAAGTAGATTTTATAAACTAAAAATGTGTTATAAAAAAAACTAAAAATGCAAAGATCAAACTGGGCACCAACGAACTAAATTGAAAAAAAAGGAAAATGTGCAGACCTCCCCTGTGTGTGGATTTATAGTCTGGAGGACGCTTTCAATTGCCTTAAACTCCATCTTTGATGCCTTTTGGGTAAGCTGGAAGGACCGGATGCACACCACATCCTTTCCTGCTGCAGTCTTAAACCGCAGCTTAATCTGTCCTTTTGTTTCTGTCTCACCAGCTACCTACATTGTACAGGACAATAAATCATCAAAACAAATTACAGAGTTGCATTTACACCAACATTAACCATAGTTCTCAAATTCGCCTAAGCTGGTTCCACAATTCTAGTGTTCACAATAAGTAGAAACGCCTGCGCCCCAACACCCTGGATATAGAGAAGTTCATGGACTAATGGGTATGAAAACCGCGCATATCACCTTGGGGTCGTGGACGAAGGTGTGGCCAGAGCGGGAGTTGGGGGGCAACTCGCCGGTGCAGGAAAGCTTCAGGCACTCGATGATCGTCTGCAAAAGAAACAGAATATAACACACAAAAATCAATCCGGGAACGACTAATCTGCTGGGTTGCAGGAGCTTGGATTTAGGAGTGTGTAATCAAACACATACGGTCTTGCCAGCTCCGTTGGGGCCGACGATGAGGGTGAGCGGCTTGAAGAAGGTGATGACGTTCTTGTTGTCCGGATCGAAGCTCCGAATCCCCTTGATCAGCATCTTATCCACGGTACTCATCCTGCCCCGCGAGCCCCAGGTGCCTCCCTCCCTGACTTGCACTCGTCCTCCGGTTCGTGTCGAAGCAATTCCACCAAATCTAGATTGCGGATGCTATCTCCCTAGCCATGCATAGCTGATTGGAGACCGATTGAAAAGAGGGAAGGAGAGGGGAATGGAGGAGAAAATCGCGGTCTTGGTTTTGGCGTCTTCGGGGGGTTTAGGGTTTTTGTACGGGATGGCGATTTCTGAAGCGTATTGAACGAGCTGAAAACGAAGGGGCCAATATCTTCGTGAGCCCGGCCCATAGATGGCCCAATAAGACATCGAGAGATACCGATGAGCCCCGACACAAGCAGGACTATTCCTCCACGGACGTGCGCTCCTAACAATCCGAATGTCTGCACACAGAAAATAATAGAGCGCATGCACATAATTTTTTCTTCTTTCTTGTATCTAGATTTTATAGGTTGTGTTGACACTCAAAAGTGTCATAAGCACGTAATAAAGACTAAAGGATACATTCGGGTTATATATCGAAGCTGAATTCATCTTCAAGTAATTTATGTTTATTAAGTTGAATATTATAGGTATAATTGGTCTGGTCGCTTGATCCATCGTAAGTGTTTTCCGACCAGTTACGTGACCTCTGACCAGGTGATTCTGGTCGAAAGTATTAGAATGGCGATGAATGTCAATCCAGGTCCCGATCTAAGAATCTTTTCTCTACAACGGAGTTATGAAGATCTATTAATCGGTGTGATCAGTTTCAGCTGTTATATACAAAGTCATTTAAACCGGTTTAGTCGGTTTGAGAATCGGCCGAATCAGGTTTACTTTTTCTAGTCCAGATTGGACTCTTGGATTTCATGTTTTGATGGAGTCCGGATAGGAAATTTGGAGATCAAATCTGGAGATGTTTCTTATTGGGATAAGACCAACTCCCTTTATATATATGAGAGGATTATGGCCGATTGAGGCATCCAACCCTAATCGACAAAATCAATCTACTATACCCTTTTTTCCCTCTACTTTGCTGTTCGACGCGTCTTCCGACGAGATTCGGCGGCGTTCTAGGCGGCCTTGCTGGTCCTAGAGCAACCTCTACGTGGTTCTCCCCGACGAGTCTTCCCGGGATAAGTTTTAGAGTTATCAACACAAGGGACTAAACCCTAAACTAATCTAAATCGGTCTCTAGATCGGCTTTCATCGGTTTAGTCAGGTTCCTTGCTGTCTCAGGTTGATCTGCAACCTCTTCGGCCGTTCTAGCCCTGCTGATGTGTGATTCGGATCAATTCCGACGTTAACACACTTTTTGGCGACTCTGCTGGGGAAGATTGAGCAAAATCAGATCTCATCTACTACCAAGATGGGCGGTAAAGATGGTGCCACAGACAAGGATAACATCATCCGTCCTACGGGTATTGACGAGTTTTCCGATGAATTAAAGCAGCAAGCACAGGCCAAACTCGACGTCGTCCTGAAGGCTTTCCTTGAAAGTTGTTCCAAGGATCGGCGCAGCAAGGTCAGTCAAAATAAGGGGCCAGACTTCAGCAAGATAATTCCTACCTCTTCGAAAGCCGCTGAAAGCGCTACTGTAAAGGTAAATGCTGAGGTAAACGATGATCCCTACCCTACTCATGCTAATTATTCAGCAATGCTAGATGGCGCTACAAAAACTCTTACTAATACTATCCAGCATTCATTTAAGTTGCTTAGCACTCGCATGGATAAGTTAGAGGGTAAAGATGTCAAACCTGATCGTCCAACCGAACAGCCACAGTTCGGTATGCCTTTTAATTCCTTTGAGGGTCAAACCTCACACATCGATTTTGGCCAATTACAATCAGGTTCATCGGCAAACGAAACTGGTAGAGCCAGTCATGGTGGAGTTAGTACGTCAATGCATACCAATAACAACCACCACAATTATGGTCGGACTACACGGACCGACCAGGGGGCGGCAATAAATAGAACTTTGGGGGATATGGTGTTGTATTACCCAATCCACCGAAGTCTCCAAGTCACATTCCCATGCCCGGCGGCACTCCTAACCTTGCCATAACCGATTTTGGTCGAGCCTTAAATCGGTTCAAAGAGGAAATAACCAGATCTCTTGAGACTAGCTTGGGAGTTCAAATTAAACCTAGTAGGACCACCTACTTTAAACCGTACCCTCCACACTTTGATTTCATGAAAGCGCCTGATGGTTGGAGGGTACCGGAGTTTTATAAATTTAGTGGTGACGGTAGTAAATCAACCATGGAACATGTTAGTATGTTCCTTGCACAGATGGACGAGGCTAGTACCTTAGATTTTATGAATGTGCGACATTTTCCTCTATCTCTTCCTGGTACAGCTTTTGCTTGGTTTACATCACTGCCATCATGTTCTATTAGCTCTTGGGCTGAACTAGAAGAAAAATTTCATAATCACTTTTATGATGGAGTCCAAGAAACTAGGCTGTCACATCTCGCATCGGTTCGGCAAGGGCATAGTGAGCCTGTAGTTGATTTCTTTAAGAGCTTTAAAGAATTTAAGAGTTGATGTTTCCATTTAATGATCTCGGACAGGGACCTAACAGATATATGCTTTGTTGGTTTATGTCGTGAGATTAAAGATAAACTGGAGCATTATGAGTTTTTTTAATGTAAATCAACTTTTGCAAAAGGCCGTGTCAATTGAGTTGCGCCTTAAAGAACCTCATGATCCTCAAAGAACCCATCGTCCGAATGTGCACACAGTCGAGGTATATTCTGACAGTTCGGACGAGGAATCTAAGGATTGTTATGCTTTTGAGTTCCTGTGGCCAACACAAAATAAATTAGTCACTTTTCCCTCTCCCAAACCGATTCAGAAGAATCGGGGTGAGGAAGTTAAATTTACTTTTGATTTCTCTAAATGCGACCGAATATTCGATGAATTGCTTAAATTCGGTTATCTTAAAGTTAATTATACGTTGTCATCACCTGACGAATTAAAAAGAAGAGCTTATTGCAAATATCATAATTCTTTTTCTCATGACACTAATGACTGCAATATTTTTCGTCGACAGGTCCAATCGGCCCTTAATGAAGGACGATTGAGTCTCACTGAGATGCAAATCGATACTACCCCTTCCCAGTCCATATGGTGGAGGTAGGAAGTCCTGCTATTTTGATTCGTCCGGAGCAGGCCGATACGACTAAAGGCAAGAATGTCATCATCGGCGAATCACGAGTTGCACCGAATATTGAGAGTAATTCGGGGCGCAAAGTTGTGCTCGAGCAGGGCGATGATGGCAAGAGTAAGCTCATGATCACTGCCAGATCGGTGAGACACCTGAACAAGCAAAGGTGGTTTGAAACTAAAGCAGCGCAACAAAGACCGACCAGGTCGGATCCTCAAGCCGACCAGTCTGGCCCCTCTTCAAAGCAGCTGGCTCAATCAGGTTGAAGGACCGACCAAGCCAACTTAGTTCCTTCTAGTTCTATTAAAGCAAGTAAGCTGACTACTCCAGTCGGTTTGACCGGTTCCAGCAACGCTACCCCTTCTGGAGTTCACGTCTTACGCACGTTTGTTCCACGGAAGCCTGAAGTCGGTACCTGGAAAACTAATGTGGAGAAGAGTAAGGGGAAAGTTGTCAGGTAGCCATGTACTTTCGATAAGCTTATGGCTAAATATAAGCAATAAAAGGTCGATTCCCAGAATCGGCCATTAAAAAAAGAGAATCTACTCCTCCGAAGCGGGAAGATGGAAAATCTAAGCAGTTGGTGGTGGCTCAAGCAACATCTCCAGCACCGCAGACTGTTCCTTTTGTGCCTCAGTGGGCTCCTCCTATTTCATCACCTCCACAATGGGGCCCTCAAGGAGTTTGGGTACCATACCCTATGCCAGCACCTGTTAATCAGCCTTCGAGGGTATCAGTGTTCAACCGACTGGGTGGTCAACCGAGCTCTGATGTAAGTCAGAATCGGGTGGTTACTTCAAGGACTTTGGCTCTTCAAGAAATGGGGAAGGCACAGGTACGACAAGTTTATGTACCTAAAAGGGTACAAAATGCTCCTACTGCTCCTCCAGCCAAACCCGATCCTATTCCGACAATTACAATCGGTTCTATGGAGGCCCCCATTGTTAGTGAGACCGAGCCGATGGTGATTGAGGAGCCAACTCTGGCAAAAGTACAAGAAGATGCTCTGAGTGACTCAACCAGAGTGGAGGAGACAAAGTTTGTTGAGCGAGACCCCAGATATGCTCAGCCTAGGTGGTGTCCACCTGGTTTAAGTAAGACTCAACGGAGAAAGCTGCAGAGAGCTCGCTGTAACAAGCAAAGGTGGGAGCAGCTTGAGAAAATGAGGGAAGACATATTTAACTCAACACATCCCATGTTCCCTAAGGCAAGCGAGGAGGTGAAGAGTCGACTTTTAATTGGAAGCCAACTTTGACAGTTATGGAACCAAACACATCGGATCCTAAGCCGACCAGTCTGGATGCCGAATTTGCTAGATCGGCCTCGAAGCCGATCAAGTCAGATTCCAACCCGACCAGGTCAGATCATGTGCCGACCAGTTTAGAACTTGAGCAGACTAAGTCGGCTACTACCAGGGTAAGAGATGAACTGGCCCGACCAAGTTCTGAGTTGGCTGAGTCGGTTCCTGATGTTCCAGTGCAATCCGATGTGTGTCATGGTGATCTTGTCTTGTGACACCCTAAATTTTCCTTTTATTCAAAATAGATTAATATGATTTATTTATTTTAGTTGTGGCATTTTAACATAGGAAATTAATAAATTGGGGAAATAAAAATGTTTTCTAGCCTAGCAACAAGTTGATGCATTCATGCTGCTGCACTCTTTTGTTTGAGTGAAGTTTCGATTTTGGAAACTAGAATTCAAATTCAGTTTGGAAAAGGTTTTGAAAATCAATTGCAAATAAAAAGAAAAAGCGCAAACAATTTTAATTTCCCCCTCTTTCCTCCATTTCGGCCCAAGTCTACCCGTCGGCCTGCTTGTTCTTCCTCTTCCTCCCCGCTTTCGGCCATTGCGCGCTGGCCAACCGCGCGCGGCCAAGCAGTCGGGCCGGCCCAGCAAACCGCCGCAGCGCTGCCGCCGTCGCACCCGAGTCGCCCTCACTGACGACCGGGGCCCGCGTCCTCGCTCACTGACAGGTGGGCCCCCCTTGTCAGGGTCGTCCCCAACCTCCGCCCGAGGTTCCCGTTGCAAGCCGCCGCCGCTCCGCGTCCGATTTTCCCGTCGCCTGTGTTTATCTGCGTGCGATTGGTCTTCTATTGCGGATACATGGGTGTATGCCGAGTCTCGAGTGATGAGTGATTGTCAACGGGTTTGATGCTCATGTTCTTTGGCTTGTGTTGTGCAGGTGTCGAGCACGGAGACAGTGATCGAGGGCAAGGTGAAGGTCAAGTAGTGACGTGCCGTGCCGACGGACCGGGAGCGGTGAAGGGCGGATGTGAGGCTTGGACTAAGGGACCGAGTGGCCTGAGGATCAGCTGTGGTGGCTGGCAGCCTGGGACAACGACGAGCGGAGATTTGCGGGGCACGGTGTTGCTCGGGTCGAGGACCTGGGGACACGTGTTTGAAAGGTCCTAATTGGCTAGAGGGGGGTGAATAGCCTAATTTAAAATTCTACAAAGCACTCGAGCAATTTGTTAGACAATAACAAAGTGATAAATGCGGTTGCTCTAGCTCTATGTCAAATGCAAGCCACCTATTTGCAAGTCTAGTTAATTATGATCTCTAGGGCACACAAGGACTAAGTCACTACTTTACTAAACTAGTGAGCTACACAAGAGAGCTAGCAAAACTAAACTAGCTACACTAGCAAAGCTACTACTATTATTAACAAGGGAAACAAGTTACTCTATAACAAGTATGAACAAAGGAATACAAGAGAGTGGTAGCGTGATTTTACCGAACCGAGCAAGTGAAGATAATTGATATCACAATGGAATGCCAATCACCAAGGGACACAATATGAAACGAGATTTATCCCCGAGGTTCACGTGCTTGCCGGCACGCTACGTCCTTGTTGTGCAGACCAAGGCTTCGTGGTTCGGTGGCTAATCGGTATCACACACCGAGCTCTCCACAAGAGCGCCACAAGAACCTACCCAAGCAATGGTAACTCAATGACACGCGCAATTTACTAGGAGTTACCTTGGCTCTTCGCCGGGGAGATACAAGCCCCTCACAAAAGTCGTTGGGATGGCACGAATAATCACCAACTCGTGCCGATCCTCCTCCGCTGCCACCAAGCCGTCTAGGCACCGGCAAGTGCCAAGAGTAAAAAGAAATCCGCAGCAACAATCTACAGAGAGCTCTGCGAAAAGCAAGCCACTACCGACCTTGCGTCGGTACCACCGCGGGCGGTAGTACCGAGGTAATGGCGGTACTACCGCCAGGCCATTTTCAAATCTACAGAGAGCCTCGCGAAACCCCTTAGAGCCACGGTCCCACCGACCCTCTGGTCGGTACCACCGCCGGCGGTAGTACCGAGGTTATGGCGGTACTACCGCCAGGCCAAAAATGCCCCAACACAGAGAGGGCTGCATGCAGCACCTATGGGCGGTACCACCGACCACCCTGGTCGGTACCACCGACCATACACAGAAAACTTCATTTTCTTCCCTGTGTTGATCCAAAACTACTCCAACAACTTCTCCTTTGCAAATGTGCTAACACCACCAAGTGTACACCACCTTGTGCAAGTGTGTTAGCATTTTCAAAACATTTTTCAAAGGATTTATCGCCTCATTTTAGTTATGTCATATGCAAATGCAACTAGAGGCAACTTGATAACCGTATACTATGAATTTCTCCTCTTGATAGTACGGCTATCTATCCTAAATACACTCACACCTTTATTGTGTCTTGAGTGCCAAAAACAAAAGAGCCTATTGGTTATACCTTTGCCTTGAGCTCTTTTATTTTCCTCTTTCTTCTTTTCTTCTAGTGAAGATATGGACCATCTTACGACCAATCACTTGATCATTGCATCACATGTCCATCATCATGCTTCACTTGAGCCATGGACCACCTTTTGCTAATCAAACACTTAATGACAAAGGTTAGTCCAATGGGTTTCATCAATTATCCAAAAACCAAACTTGGGCTTTCAATCTCCCCTTTTTGGTAATTGATGACAACCCTCATACAAGATATTATGATAAAGATTTGAGACACCAAAGGTAGTATTTGCTCCCCCTACATATATGCTATAGAGTTTGGTTCGAGGTTCGGCACATATGCATGGATATAAAATTTTGGGTGAGCAATTATTAACTTGTGATACTAAGGTTTAAAGAATGGACCTTTGAAGCGCGATACCAATCGGAGTGCAAAACTCATGATCATCCTTAGCACCATAATGAACTAGATACAACTTGTAAGGCAACTTTTAAGCAAATATATTGGCAAAATGTTAAATTCCAAAAATCTAGTTCTATCCTATGCATGCTAGTACTTCATTTCATCATTCAAGTTCTAGTCTAGCAAGCAACACACAAGAGAGATACTACTTGAAAACACAACTAATGCAAGACAATGCAAGCAAGCATATGTAAGATGCACATTGCAAATGCATTCAATCAAGTTCATAGGCTTGCTCCCCTACTTGTGTGCTTAAAAATTATCCCTTTCTTTTCATAAATCTTTCTCATTGTGCAACTTCTTCTCTTTTTGCATATCTTTTATGCCATTTTTCTCCCCCTTGTCATCAATGACCACAAAAGGTGAGTTTTTCATTTGTAAAGCATGGGAGTAGAAATTGATCAAATTGTGGTTCAACTATAAACAATTGCATACCATATATAGCACGGTTTGCTCTAGAGTAAGCTTCTTCACACCTCTTGCAATGGTTATCTTACTCATGTCGGTTATATACTTCAATGCTCATGTTTTATAGTCAAACACTAGGATTGCAAGCCCATAAACATGTCATATGCACCACTAGATCATAACAATCATAGAAGCAATAGTGGTACCATACCAACATCAAAGTCATTTGATTTTCAATGAATGAGGTCCAAAACTACTAGATATGCCTAGATGCTCTAAACAAGTCCTTAGCAAGGTATGAGATGCAAATGTCAAACAATAATACCTTTGCTTTGGCTTGGAGGAGAGGCAAGTCATATAAGTGGGGTGCATTATCAACACATATTTGAGAAATCTAGTATGTTCAACTCATTCCTTAGCTTGCAAAACCTCTTCTCATCAAGTGGCTTAGTGAATATATCCGCAAGTTGATCATCGGTCCCAACACTCTCAATAGATATATCTCCCTTTGTTGATGATCTCTAATGAAGTGGTGCCTAATGTCAATGTGCTTGGTTCTTGAATGTTGCACCGGGTTGTTTGTGAGCTTCACCGCACTTTCATTGTCACATAAATGGCACTTGTTTGAATTTTATTCCAAAGTCCTTCAAGGTTGCCCTCATCCATAGGAGTTGTGCACAACAACTACCGGCACTAATATATTCGGCTTCGGCGGTAGAGAGTGCCACACTATTTGTTTCTTTGAAGACCAAGATACACAGTGACCTTCCCAATAATTGACATGTGCCCGATGTGCTCTTTCTATCAATCTTGCAACCCGCATAATCGGAATCGGAGTACCCAATTAATTCAAAGTTTGCTCCTTTGGGGTACCACAACCCAACATTTTGTGTAGCCTTCAAGTACCTCAAGATTCTCTTTGTTGCCTTCAAATGACTCTCTCTTGGAGAAGCTTGGAATCTTGCACACATGCACACACTAAACATGACATCCGGCCTTGAAGCGGTCACATAGAGTAAGCTTCCAATCATAGACCGATAACAACTTTTGATCCACCATGAGTTGCCACTAGCATCACCCTCCAAGTGTCCATTTGTTCCCATTGGTGTACTAATAGCTTTTGCATCATTAAGACCAAACTTCTTGAGCATATCTTTGATGTACTTGCCTTGACTCATTCTTCATTTGCTTTTTGAAGACCAAGGAAGTAACTAAGCTCTCCAATCATGGACATTTCAAACTCTTGCCTTCATATTTCCAAACTCTTCACAAAAATCTTGGTTGGTTGAGCCAAATATGATATCATCAACATAGATTTGCAACACAAACAAGTCATTCCCTATCTTCTTGGTGAAGAGAGTGATGTCAACCTTTCCCATTTTGAACTCTTTGGATAGAAGGAAATTCCTCAATCTTTCATACCATGCCCTTGGAGCTTGCTTTAAGCCATACAATGCTTTTCTCAACTTGTAGACATGGTTGGGCTTCTTTCATCTTCAAAACCGGGAGGTTGCTCAACATATACCAGATGTAGCCAATGCACTCTTTACATCCTTGATGTTATGAGCACAAGCATAAGCTAATAGGATTCTAATTGCTTCCAATCTTGCAACCGGTGCATATGTCTCTCCAAAATCAAGCCCTTCAATTTGAGTGTAACCTTGTGCTACCAATCTTGCTTTGTTTCTCACCACTAGGCCATCTTGATCTTGCTTGTTGCGGAATACCCATCTAGTACCAATAACATTATAGCTCTTAGGCCTCTCAACCAATTCCCAAACTTCATTTCTTGTGAAGTTGTTTAGCTCTTCATGCATGGCATTAACCCAATCAACATCCTTCAAAGCTTCTTCAATCTTGGTTGAATAGACACAACCCATTGCCAATCTTGATCTTGTTTGAACACCACTTTGAATGCCACCAATAACCAAAGGATGATCTCTTGCTATACTTGAAGGTTGAAGCACTTGATTCGCATTGCTTGTACTCGGTTGATCCGCTTGTTGCACATTAGGAGATGATGAACTAGCCACTTGTTGATTTGTATTTGAGAATCACTAGCTCATTTGGGATGGTGACCACTTGCTCTTTGTCATCTTCAACATCAATCACTTCTCTTGGCCTAATATCACCAACATCCATGTTCTTCATTGCATTCACCAAATGAGTGCCTCTCACATCATCTAAGTTCTCATTTTCATCTTGAGATCCATTTGTTTCATCAAATTCTACATCATGAACTTCTTCAAGTGTTCCACTAGCCAAGTTCCATACTCTATATGCTTTGCTTGTAGTTGAATATCCAAGTAGGAACCCTTCATCACATTTCTTGTCAAACTTGCTCAATCTTGTGCCCTTCTTCAATATATAGCACTTGCAACCAAATACTCTAAAGTATGCAATATTGGGCTTTCTTCCATTCAATAGCTCATATGGTGTCATTTCCAACATAGGATGGCAATATATAGCAAGCCGTGTTGATAGCTTCGGCCCAAAAGGATTGACTCACATTGTATTCACTATGCATGGATCTTGCCATATCAAGGTTCTATTCTTTCTTTCAACTATCCCATTTGATTGAGGAGTGTACTTTGCCGAGAATTGATGCCTAATGCCAAAATCATCACATAGCTCTTCAATTCTTGTGTTCTTGAACTCACTCCCATTGTCACTTCTCACTTTCTTGATAGTTGTCTCAAACTCATTTTGACTTCTCTTGACAAAAGATTTGAATGTAGCAAATGTTTCACTTTTGTCACCAAGAAAGAATACCCATGTGTATCTAGTGAAGTCATCCACAATCACATAACCATATTTATTGCCACCAATGCTAGTGTATGTAGTTGGCCCAAATAAATCCATATGCAATAGCTCAAATGCTTTAGTAGTGCTCATTTCACTTTTCATAGGGTGAGTATTTCCAACTTGTTTGCCGGCTTGACAAGAGCTACAAAGTTTATCCTTCTCAAACACAACATCTCTCAAGCCCTTAACTAAGTCATATTTGATCAATCTATTTAGTTGCTTCATCCCAACATGACCAAGCCTTCTATGCCATAGCCACCCATACTAGACTTAGTGATCAAGCATGTTGTCAATTGAGTTTCCTTTGCATCAAAATCAACTAAGTATAGGTTTCCATATCTAAATCCTTTGAATGCTAGGTTGGTTCCATCATTACTAGTGATCATCACATTATCAACACCAAAGTTGCAATTGAAACCAAGATCACATATTTGAGCTACCGATAGCAAGTTGAAGTTCAAGCTCTCTACTAGCAAGACATTTGAGATGCTCAAGTCATTGGATATTGCAATCTTACCAAGTCCCTTGACCTTGCCTTCACTATTGTCCCCAAATGTGATGCTATCCACTTTGAAGTCTTCTTCATTTGTGTTGATTGAGTTGAACATTCTAGAATACCCCTTTCAGCAGATCCCAACACTCGAGTTTCATCTGTTCGTACCGAACTAGAATACCATACCGGCGGGAATGTTCTCCGTAGGAAAGCAGGTGACCGAAATAGGAAGGAGGAGCCTTCCTGCCAGGAAGGTCTCTCTCTCCCTTGGTATCTGCTATGCTTCCCGAGGCAAGGCAGGATAGTTAAGCGTATCGAAGCAATCGGACATTCACGTAGGTAGTGAACAAGAAGAATACCACACTCCTAGTCGGCAGAGAGATAATTAACGACCTTAATTGATAATAGATAGCACCCGACTGCTGCTTGCTTTTAGAAATGAGGCCTAGCCTACGCTCTTTTAATGCTACTCAAAAAGCTCTTGCTATAGTTACTGCTTATGTCTGAGAATTGGCATCTATTTGGCCTAGCTTTCCAATTAAATGAATGTGCTTTCAATGGGTTAAGCGCTTTGCTCTACAACAAGAGTGTAAGAGCTTTTGAGAAGCCTCCATAGATCGGTGGAGGTGGTGCATGAGACAACCTGAGGAAGAATCGATGGGGAGATAGACGAGAGAAGCCAAGCCAGCAGCAACTGGTCTTGACGAATCCAGGTTTCGTAGGCCGGGTTTGGGTGGCTGTGCCATTGGCGAGTACTAAGGTAGGGGATGGTGAAGAAATAGTGCCTTCGAGGTATTCAATAAGGCCATGGCCCCACAGGAAAAATCAGTGATTGCCAAGTAGAAAGTTGGAATCATCCTGTTTAGTGTGTATGGGGTATTGAAAATGAATAGAGTTAATCACAGTGTGAGACTGAGGTAGAGGTTGGGGGGTGACTAATAGCAGTATTGTCAGTGGTAGCCATGGAGAATTTTTTAAACTAGAGTGTATCCAAAAAAGGGAGTTAAGAAAGAGATACAACCAGATTGGAAGGTAATCTGATTTATATGTTGAATTCAGGATCGATGATTGAAGAATACGATTAGTCTTGCTGAATTTGGTGAAGACCTCTGGCTTTGATTGTGTGCCCTTTCTTGTTCCTAAGGATTTATAACCAGACCAGGCGGACGTATACTCAATTATCAAGAAGACTAAATCGTGATCGACCCGCCATCATCTCTTGCCTGAACTGACTTACCAGTCACAGGGCCGAGAACACATGATCGAGGGAAATTTCTTTCATCACTACGAAAACTGGTTTTGCTGATTGACAAAACGGATCTCTTCCCTGTGAGCCACCTTTAGGTGCACCAAAGATGTGTCTTTGTTCGGTTCAGATCAATAAAGCATTTGCTAATACCAGTCTGAAGCCGACGCTATGCAGCTCCATTTCCTCTAAAGTAAAGTGAATGGCCTTCCTATTATATCAAATATTTGGAGTGTAGGAGTTTTTTCATAGAATGGGGTGTAGGCAAATACCAACGTCGGTGATTATAGGGAAATAGAATTCTTTCACCTTTCTCCAAATAGGTTCTTCTTCTATGTTGTCTACATCTAACAAATCTTTGTGCAGCGTAGATTTAAATGAGGGAGGATTATCAAAATCATAAAACTCAAAAAGAGCTTTATAGCTATAACTATCAAAACTAGACATAGAAGTTCTATTGCATTTTAGCCTTTTATCAATAGGTATTATTTGATAGCATATATTACACTTATACCCATCAATTATTTTGAACAGAATTCGCAGATTTAGACGATAAGGTGTTGAAACAACCATATCGAAATAGGTTCGTGGTGCATTCTCGAGTAACGGAACACTTTCTTCTAGCCACAATTTTCGTCTGAATTCATACTCCTCCAGCGAGTACTTGATCTTCCAGACTCCCATATCGACTTGCGGATCTTTATTGAAGGGTCTTTATCTTCAATTAAAAGTTCATTTATCCTCTTCCATATCTGACTTCCATAAATTATAGTATCATTCTCTAAGCTAAGGAAACGTTTCCTCATAACGGTTTGACCGCAACATGTTTTCAGATATGGTAACTCTTCATGTGAATCCCATTCGTTAATATGATTAATTCTGTATATATCAATATAGTAACTGAACATAGTATTTTTTGGCAATGCCATGATTTTGACCAATTCAGGTATATCCTTATATTCATGATGGAAGACTCTATCGCACATTTTCTTTGCTAGAAATGCTATTGGAGTTTTATTTTGCATTTCCATTTGATATTTTCTTTTTCGTTTTCTGGTTGTTGTTCTTGTTTCTTTAGTCCCCTTAGTAGTCCCTATACCGGTCATGTTTCTTGGATTATTTACAAGCGCAAGCTCTTATTTTTGCAACGTTAGCCGCAGCCTATATAGGTGAATCCATGGAACATTGAATTAACTAGTTTTCGAAATAGTCTTTTTTTTAGCTTAGCCCAATTCATGCATGATTCCGGATAATCCTCTTAGTTGGAAAACTAAATAGTTCGAAAGGCGTATGAATATACAACCTAGAGTTGTAGGAGAGAGAATAGACTATATTATGGAAGAGGTAAAGTATATATGCATTCAGGGGGGCGGAGTCAGGTTAGATCTATATCCTTAATGCCTATAAGACAGTCATCTTTGTGTGGCTTTCTAAGGAATGATTTTAGAATCGGATTCAATAGAAAATGAGAAAATACGCAAACAAAATAGAAGAAACAAATGTATATGGGATTTTTTTATTCCTAAGTTAGATTCATTATCTAATCCGATATATAGAATTCCCTTCTATATGGAACTGGATTCCATATCTAGTTCTATGCAGCATATTGTTATCAATTGTATATCTTGATTTGATTCCTATTGGATTTGGATTAGTTCGATTTCAATAGGGGTTCTTCCTGTATTTCGTCTTTTATTATGTTAGATGAAGGGGAAAAAAATGGGAACTCAAAGATATCGAAGAGTAAAAAAAAGGATGGAATAAAAGAGTGATTGGTTGAAAAGAAAGAGAAATAGAATAATGAGAATCATATGGATTTAAACAAACCTCTAATGATTAGAAACTAAAACGAGATCTCGAAGTAATTCGAACGATTTCGATTATCATTTATTTGTACTTATTAGTTACTTCTACCCGATAGAGCTTAGAAGTTGGAAGTAATAATTTCTTGGTTGATTGTATCCTTAACCATTTCTTTTTTTTTGACACGAGGAACTCACCATGAATCCACTAATTGCTGCTGCTTCCGTTATTGCTGCTGGATTGGCCGTAGGGCTTGCTTCTATTGGGCCTGGAGTTGGTCAAGGTACTGCTGCAGGACAAGCTGTAGAAGGTATTGCGAGACAGCCAGAAGCAGAAGGGAAAATACGATGTACTTTATTGCTTAGTCTAGCTTTGATTTCAACATCTGCGTTTAAAGACCATGCTTTCCGCCTGGACTTCTCTGTTCGTACCTTCATTCGTCCCTCCGAATTGGTGTATTCATATTTGGATCTTCTAGTAGGAAGGTAGGGCTGGTCTGAGCTTAGTGATGCCTTTTTTTTTGCTTTTGCATAGTTATATAGAATGCAGCTAGCTAATCTCTCATGTCTCCCTTGGTAGGCAAGTAGTGGTGTACATATGCAAGGAAACCAAATCGTTGCATGTCGGTGTGGGTACATACATGGCCAATGCAAGGTCACCTTTCTGAATCCTGCATGAGCGTGTACCACTAGAATTGTCAGTGTGTGCGGTGTATGGCAGGTTCATCAAGTGTCAATAGAAATAGGAAAACCATCAAGGATTGCAGTTGGAAATCTAGTTCTTTTTCCTTGCCAATAAAATCAACAAATTGTGAGTTGCCTTTGCCAAGGACAAAGAAAAGAAGAAAACACCAGCCGGAGCGGATATGCGAACAGAGAAGGTCGCATGCAGACGAGTGAGAAGTAGGGCCTCCAGTTTAAGTAGCAGATATGGGTTCCTAATGTAGCATGATGGGAAGCTGCTCGGAGAAGTCCAGAATCGGTGATAATTCTCTGAGCTCGTATGCTGCCTGGAAGCAGTCCGCAGCCTCGAGCAGTGATCCTTCAGATTTCAGGACAAGTCCAAGATCCAGCCAGGCTCGATGGCTTGTAGGCTCTAAACGGAGGGCGTTGCGCAAGAAAGTTCTTGCGATTGATAACGAGTTCCGCTCCCTCCTAGATTTCGTAGAATTCCTGCCATAGAAACCATGCTTGGGACGTAATCTGGATTGATCGAAAGGGCGAATGAAAACGCCATCAGGGCTTCTTGGTGCAAGGATCTCCAACTGAAGACCTGCAAAGGTGCTGAATGCATTAGCAAAACATCGAACGAACTTTAATAGTCAAAAACTAACAGAAGCAACCTCTTGGATATTCATTTAGATATCAATCCAGAAGCACCGGTATAGTAGTACTGTATTATTAAGTTTCAGGGACAACCCCATTTTCTTGATGTCCAGAGGACATGAAAACTGAAGCAAATGCAGCCAACACAACACTTGGAAAAAAATGACAATAATTTCTTTTTAGTTCCTTATTTGTTGGTAAAAAGAAAGCATAACTTAATATATTAGCAGAATCAGGTCAGGTAGTTGTGAATATTTACCTCTGTCGGAATGGGATAAAAGAAATCGATGGATCTGGCTTTGTCAAGGCAGATGTTTGAGTCATGCCATGCCTCAAGCTTTGTGTATATTGATGCCAAATCTAACCATGCGTCCATCTCTAACTTATGTAGGGATTTAACCTGTCAAGGCCAAGTAGATAATGAGCGAAGAAGAACAATGATATTTTCATTGGAGTCTAATAAAGAAGAGAAGGGGTTGTACCTCACTACAAGTGGTTGATGTGTCACTGGGAACCCGTAGGAAGGGGAGACGACCGGCCTCATTCACATCTGAAATCGCCAACATGAACACAAACGAAATCGTCGAATTTCGTATAGAAAGAAAAGGAACCACTTCTATTCTCTTTTCTTAGGTATATGAAGAATTGCTTTTTGGTCCCTTTCGTCCAGTGGTTAGGACATCGTCTTTTCATGTCGAAGACACGGGTTCGATTCCCGTAAGGGATAGGTACTTATTCCCGGCCGAATCCATACATTCGCTGAGTAGGCCGACAAGTGCATAAAGCAATATAGCAATGCTATAGAAGCGACAGAAAACCTTACCTATTCCTGTACTTGACCTGTCCTTTCATTTCGCTTACTCATAGGCCCCGAAATAGCATCGAGCATTGCCGTAGTTGCTCGATTGGTTCATTTTATGGATCCTTTGCTTTTAGAAATAACTAGCTTTTCCCCCCGCCACTTAACCAACGATGTCCCCTACGATGTTGATCGAGGAGGAATTTCTTTCATACGATCAGACCCAGTCCACTTCTCTGCAGGGAAATCCTGGCATTCTTGCTTTTATGCCTCAAGTAACTCCTACTTTCCTTCTTTGTAATTGACCTACAAGAAGATTCAATGTTTAGGTACCCAAATCTTGTTGGGTCCTCCAAGGTTAGTGACTAAGCTCTTTGGTACCCAAATGGCTTTCTTCTTTGAGCCCTCCTTAGGTGTACCAACAAACTTAGCTCTTACACTATTAACACCTTGTAAAGCACATAACAAGAATCAAACTTAATTGATTTACCAAGGTTGGTTGGTTTGTTCTTGTTTAGGTTCTTTTTATAGCAATTATGCTCGGTATGCCCGGATTGCTTGCAATTTATGCAATAGCGTCCATTGCCCTTCACAAAACTAGTCGTGTGAGGAGCAAAGGCCGCCTTGCCCTTCTTGGGGTATAGCCAATCCCTTCTTTCTCATGGAAAATCTTTGGCCACCCAGCACTTAAGCAAGCGGGCATCTCCACCATAGGCTTTGCCTAAGGCACAAGTGAGCTTATTCACCTCTTTCTTTAAGGTTTCATTTTCCACTATTAATGATGCATCACAAGTAAAACCATCTTTTATGTTTGAGTTAGATGCATCGGTGGAGCATGAACTAGATGAAGCATTGGGAGGAGCAATGACAATAGGTGTGTAAAATGTTTCATTGATTAAGTCACATGTTATACCTATGTCACATGTTTGAGCAATGTCCTCAATCTTGGTTTGAGTGAGGAGAGAGGAGTGGGCTTCTTCAAGCCTAGTGTGAGCTTTATCAAGCTTCTCATGGGCTACCTCTAGCCTCTCATGAGTTAGCTTGAGCTCATCAAGAGATTGCTCAAGAAGGCTAACCTTCATGCGCAATTCCTTGCACTCCTTCCTTTTCTTCTCAAAGCAAACATGAGCTTGCTCAAACATGTACATAAGTTCTTCATTAGTGTATTCATTTTCATTATCATCATCACTCTCATCATAGGAAGGTACCTTGGATGGCCTTGCCATCAAGCATGTAGATGGAGTGTCAAAGATAGAAGGCTTTTTGTTGATAGCAATACTTGCAAGTGCCTTCTTCTTCATCTTGTTGTGCTCTTCATCATCACTATCGGATGATGCATCACTATCCCATGTCACAACATAGGATCCACCTTTCTTTCTTGGTGAAAGAGAGCTTCTTCTCCTTCTTTTCCTTCTTGTCCTTCTTCTTCTTTGCTTCATCATCATTGTCACTATTTTGAGGACAATCGGCTATCATGTGATCTTCACTCTTGCACTTATAGCATCTTCTCACATAGCCCTTGTTCTTGTTGTTGTCCCTTCTCTTTCTTGCACCATAGCCTTTCTTCTTCATGAATCTTCCAAACTTCCTTACTAGAAGTGCCATGGCCTCATCATCATCACTAGAATCTTCATCTTCACTATCACTTGATTCTAGCTTTGCCTTGCCCTTGCTCTTGCTCTTGGATGAAGAAGTGGCTTTGAATGCCAAGCTCTTCTTATTCTCCTCTTCCTTCACCTCCTCATCATCACCACCATCATTGTATTGATCTTCGGTCATTACATCACCAAGGACTTCATTTAGTGTCACATTTTGCAATCCTCCTCTCATGATGATGGTCCTCAATGTCTTGAATCGCTTGGGCAAGCAACTCAAGAACCGGTGGGTGAAGTCTTCATCCTTCACTTTCTCTCCCAAACTCTTGAGATCATTTATGATGCATTGGAGCCTATAGAACATCTCCGGGATTGTTTCATCCTCTTTCATCTTGAAGCTTGTGAGCTTATCTTTGAGCATGTACAATTTGGCACTTTTTACCGTTGAAGTGCCCTCATATGTTTCTTCTAGTCTTGCCCATACTTCATTTGCCTTCTCAAGATCTTTGATTTGCTCAAACACTTTTGGATCAATGCCATTGTATATAGTGTTGAGCGCCATTGTGTTGCATTGCTTGCTTTCACGCTCTCTAGGGGTGGGGTCTTCTTCATTGACAATAACATAACCATCTTGTGTGACCTCCCACACCCTATCATTGATGGAGCCAAGGTACATCTTCATCTTTCTCTTCCAATAATCAAAAGATGACCCATCAAAGTACGGTGGTTTGCCCCAACATGGTTGAACACAATTTGAGCCATATTTGCACCGTAGGTTGTTAAGCCTTTGAATCAAACGGTGTTTGGCTCCGATACCACTTGAAAGGTCCTAATTGGCTAGAGGGGGGGGGGTGAATAGCCTAATTTAAAATTCTACAAAGCACTCGAGCAATTTGTTAGACAATAACAAAGCGATAAATGCGGTTGCTCTAGCTCTATGTCAAATGCAAGCCACCTATTTGCAAGTCTAGTTAATTATGATCTCTAGGGCACACAAGGACTAAGTCACTACTTTACTAAACTAGTGAGCTACACAAGAGAGCTAGCAAAACTAAACTAGCTACACTAGCAAAGCTACTACTATTATTAACAAGGGAAACAAGTTACTCTATAACAAGTATGAACAAAGGAATACAAGAGAGTGGTAGCGTGATTTTACCGAACCGAGCAAGTGAAGATAATTGATATCACAATGGAATGCCAATCACCAAGGGACACAATATGAACACGAGATTTATCCCCGAGGTTCACGTGCTTGCCGGCACGCTACGTCCTCGTTGTGTCGACCAAGGCTTCGTGGTTCGGTGGCTAATTGGTATCACACACCGAGCTCTCCACAAGAGCGCCACAAGAACCTACCCCAAGCAATGGTAACTCAATGACACGCGCAATTTACTAGGAGTTACCTTTGGCTCTTCGCCGGGGAGGTACAAGCCCCTCACAAAGTCGTTGGGATGGCCACGAACAATCACCAACTCGTGCCGATCCTCCTCTGCTGCCACCAAGCCGTCTAGGCACCGGCAAGTGCCAAGAGTAAAAAGAAATCCGCAGCAACAATCACCAAGATGCCTCTAGAATGCAAGATCACAATGCAAGCTCTTGGTTTCACTCGATCTCACTTGGATTCGCACTAACAATCAAAGAGATCGGAGGGAGGGATTAGATCTTGCTCAAGAGGATGTTCAAGAGGTTAGAAAGTCAAGAGGCCTCTCCCCAAACGCGGCCACGACCTATATATAGAGAGGAGAGGACGGCAGCCCGACCCCACCTTTCTGCGCTTGGTCGGTAGTACCGACCCATCCTGGGCGGTACTACCGGCTTAGTCAAACTAGCCGTTTACTCACATCCCGCTGATTAAGGCGAAGCACCGACTCTCTGGTCGGTACCTCCGAGGTCGGTAGTACCGAGGTAATGGCGGTACTACCGCCAAGCCAAAATCGGCCGCGAATAGAGAGCTCTGCGAAAAACAAGCCACTACCGACCTTGCGTCGGTACCACCGCGGGCGGTAGTACCGAGGTAATGGCGGTACTACCGCCAGGCCATTTTCAAATCTACAGAGAGCCTCGCGAAACCCCTTAGAGCCACGGTACCACCGACCCTCTGGTCGGTACCACCGCCGGCGGTAGTACCGAGGTTATGGCGGTACTACCGCCAGGCCAAAAACGCCCCAACACAGAGAGGGCTGCACGCAGCACCTATGGGCGGTACCACCGACCACCCTGGTCGGTACCACCGACCATACACAGAAAACTTCATTTTCTTCCCTGTGTTGATCCAAAACTACTCCAACAACTTCTCCTTTGCAAATGTGCTAACCCCACCAAGTGTACACCACCTTGTGCAAGTGTGTTAGCATTTTCAAAACATTTTTCAAAGGATTTATCGCCTCATTTTAGTTATGTCATATGCAAATGCAACTAGAGTAATACTATGAATTTCTCCTCTTGATAGTATGGCTATCTATCCTACACACTCTATGGTGTCTTGAGTGCCAAAAGAGCCTATTGGTTATACCTTTGCCTTGAGCTCTTTTATTTTCCTCTTTCTTCTTTTCTTCTAGTGAAGATATGGACCATCTTACGACCAATCACTTGATCATTGCATCACATGTCCATCATCATGCACTTGAGCCATGGACCACCTTTTGCTAATCAAACACTTAATGACAAAGGTTAGTCCAATGGGTTTCATCAATTATCCAAAACCAAACTTGGGCTTTCAGTGTTGGTGGACGGGGTGCACGGGCGGTGCATCCCCTCTACAGCGTTGGTTTGGTGGTGAGCCAAAGGGGTGGACGGTTTCCAGGTTTGGCCCACAAAACCTGGGTGCTGCGGGTTTTGTCGAGTTTGGGCCACAAAACTCGGGCTGAGGACGGTTTTCAGGTTTGGGCCTCAAAACCTGGGCGCTGGCGGGTTTCTGAGTTTGGGCCACAAAACTCAGGCGATGGCTAGCCCCAAACGGGGGGATGGACTTGAAGGCCTGGTTTCCCGACCCGGGGGGCGGAGTCCAGGAAAAGGACAAGCAGAGCGGTGGCGGCACGTGGCGGAAATCGGTGAGGTTGCGTCGAGGCAACGCTACCAGTTGTGCGGGCGTGGCCGTCGGATCACCACCTACCACAAGTTGGTCCAAAATAACCTTAGGGTTTAGCTGGTTTGCTCTGTAAATAATTAGGGGTAGAGTGGGAATTAGGTTAAGTAGGGGAGACACACCCCAACCATCTCAGTCATTTGCTCTTTGCCTCTAGGGTTTTCCTGCTCTCCAATCCCCTGCTGTAGCTACTGAGATCCATCCATACCTCTGTGTACTGGAGATTTTGAGGAAGTGAGACCGTAATCTCACTGTTGTAGCGTGTGGTAGCCACACGGTTGCAGATCGATGTGTTGATTCGCGTTTTTGTTCGTGTTCTTCGCGTTCTTTCGTTCCTCCGATTTTCCCGATCCTCCCTCTCTACTGCGTATTTTCGAATTCCACTTGAATCAACTTGTTCTTTATAGTGAGGAGATCATTTCATCTAACTCCTCACGAACAAGTAGATCAGGTCGATTTTGTTTTCTTGGCGCTTTTTCGGTTCATACACCTTCCCCTTCGATTTCCCATTGATTGAGTTGATTTGAGCGGATGATTTGGGGATAGTCTCCTAACATCATCTTCTCCAAGTTTGGGATCAAGGGATGTTGATTTGGATCATTTTGAGAGGATTTGGGAGAAGGGCGACCGAAATCGCCCTCTCTGGTCGGTCGTGGACAGTCCGCCACTTGACCGGACAGTCCGGCCATCGGGATCGATCAGTGGCTGCGGGTCTCGGTCGCGTTATTGTTACAGTCCGCCGTAGGGACTCGCGGACAGTCCGGGAGTCGAGCAGAAGGTTTCAGCAACCTTGCGACAGTCCACCACAGGCTCGCGGACAGTCCGCAGTTGAGCCGGACAGTCCGGGACCGTCCCAGAACTCGCAGACTTAGTGCATTTGGTCTCCCGACTTTTCCGTTTGGTTTTCAGACTTCTCGTTTGGCCCTTGAGTTAACCAAGGAACCTCTCTAGGTCTTTGCTACTTGTTAGCATAGGTATTTGGAGATTTCTCGACGTAGCCTTCCATCTACGTTCGGGACACCTTGTGCCGGTGCTTTTGGCGTTTGGTTTAAGCTTTGTGGTGCCTCGCTGTGATCCTAGGGATCATCCACCCTCTTCCAAGGGTCGTGGGCATCGGTTTCGAAGCTTTCGAGGGTTGATTTTGGGACAAAAGGCCGAAGTTTCGTGAGAAATTTTGAGGCTCCCATTCACCCCCCTCATTGCATTCTCGGTCCTTCAATTGGTATCGGAGCAGGTTAAGGATCTTCCACCTTAGCCGGTTCCAGATCCACCGAAGGTGACATGGATCACGGCGTGGGCAACCGCCAGATTGGACGAACTATGCGTACTGGAAGATACTCATGTCGGCCTATCTCCAGAGCATGGGCTCTTCTGTTTGGGAGATTTGCAACAAGGCCAATTACGTTGTCTTGGCTGCTCGTGCTACTCGGCTTCAGATCGATGAGCACGATGCCAATAGCCGAGCGCATAATGCTCTTTTCTCCTGTTTGAGCATGTCAGAGTTTGATCACGTTTCTCACCTCCCCACGACTCGTGAGATTTGGGCGACCCTCATGCGCTTCCATGAGGGAACCACTCAAGTCAAATCCTGTCTCTACGAGTCGCACAAGCGGGAGTACGAGAACTTTCGACGCCTAGAGTATAGAAAGTTTATTCGCTCGCTTTCAGGTTATTGTCAGATGCGAACAAGGAGCTGTTGCCTTTCGATGATCATGAGAGAGCTTTGAAGCTTTTGCATACTTTTGATCGGTCGGTGTGGGACTCAAAGGTCCAGGCGATCATCGAATCGTCTAACTATGAGACCCTCACATGCGACGAGCTCTTTAGTAAGCTCAAGTCTAGTGAGATTGACGCCATGTCGAGGGCTTCTTATGAAAATCCTTCTGGCCTGACTATGGCTTTGGTTTCTGGCTCTTCTGCTAACCCCTCTGGAGGATTTGCACTCTCTTCTCTTCTTTCTGTCACAGAGGAGCAGTTGGAGTCTTTGGGGGATGACGAGTTGGCTTTGCTCGCCATTTTCGCGGTTTCACAACGCACCATCGCCGCGGAGGAGGACGCTTAGGATGCTTTGAGTGCGGCGACCCCGACCACTTCATCGCCAACTGTCCCAAGAAGAACAAGCAAGCATTTGGGAAGGGCGATCATGGGCACAAGTACGACTCCGGAAAGCGCAAGGAGAAGTACGTCCCCGTGAAGCACAAGCGGAAGGGCGGCTTCAACAAGGAGAACATCAAGAAGAAGTACTTGGAGAAGGCCCAGGCTGAGTAGCGTGCTTTCTTTGCCATGCTCAGCGATGTGGATGACTCGGATGACGACTCTGCTTGCTCAAGCGACGACGAGTCCGAGAAGAGAAAGAAAGATCGAGGACACGCCTCTGCTTCTTCGCCGACAACGAGGGCATTTGCACCATGGCCCTCGGCAAGGAGGTCGGCAGGACACGGACGACGACACGACTTCCAGGTATCTCAGACCCCCGATGAGCTTTCTGCTAAGGTCAAGAAACTTACTGCAGCGCTTCTTAGTCAAGATAAGCTGCTTAGGCGTGCTGCTAGAGAGCGCAAGGAGTTTAAGCATAAGTGGGAGGACACGGTGAAGGAGCTTGAGTTTGCTAGGTCCACCGTGGTCGTTTCTGAGGAGGAGTGAGATGCTGACCAAGCACATGAAGACCTTCTCACTTTGAGAGGTAAGTGTTGACAGAAAGACCGACCAATTTATACTAGATTAAGCACCGAATCCCCGCTTTCACAAAGATTACAAGTACTTAAGCTCGTACAAACCCGGTAGTCCGGAAATCTCGAAGGATTTCAAATCATTCAACTTTAGCCAAGATCGTAATAGATTAGCGTACATGTCCACTGTTGACGGTCCTTAAACACCTGTTTTACCATCAACATTTGACCGTAAAGTCCACCAAAGAGGCATGAAATTTAGTCAAATAGGTTTCAAACTAACCAAATTCACATGTCCATAGAATTTTATTTGAATGCAGGATTTGAACCAAATTTGGACATATGGACCCACCAGAGGCCAAGCCCACTCAGCAAGGCCCAAATGGGCCTAAGGGGGGTGGCGCCCGCCACCTCTAAGTGGCGCCCGCCACTTGGGTTGGCCTCCCTGCCACGTCACCGATCCGTGTGACCTCCCCAAGGCCAAATCCTGGCCCTTGGTCACTAGGTCAGTGGCATCGGACGGCTCAGGGAGGAGTGACGTGGATCAAGGCTGAATGTCGGTTGCTAGGACATGCAACCGACCTCCAAACTGCCTTGGACAACCACCTGGATGCCGTTGAAGCAGAGGCGGTTCATCCAACGGCCAGGGAGCTGGCGGCCACCAGTAGGGGTGGCGCCCGCCACCTGACCTAACCCTAGGTCGGTTGGCTGCCCACTATAAGAACCCCGTCACTCATTGGGCTATAAAATACCCCCCTGTGCGACACTACTCTTCATTCGTACCAATCTCACACAAGTACCATCCACACCAAGTACCATCCCAAGCAAAGCAAGAGAAGCAAGTGAGAGTTAGGTTAGAAGCTTAGAGAGCTTAGCAAGTAGGTAGCCAGTAGAGCAAGGCATTCTTGCCCTCGCGGAAGCGCTGCTCAAGGCTTAGCTCAAGAGTAGAGGCGTGCGAGTGATCGGTTCTGGAGCTGGGAAGAGTCTTCCTTCATCTCCAGTTCAGTTTTGCTCTTGTTACTCAAGCATTCACTATATTCTATTTCATCATTTCAAGTATTACTTTATTCTACTTATTAGTATTGAGTGGTATACTTGATTGATTGCTTGAGTGCCTAGCTATCCTACAGATCAATTCACTTAGCCATAGTAGTTAATCTCTAGTGAGCTTAGTGTTTGATCTTTGCCAATAGGTTGCTTAGTTAGTTTAGTGTTGATCTTATTAAGTCAAGTGTTTGCTCTGACGTCCGCAAGTTGTCTCTATTCAAAGCTAGGGTAGAGATAGTTAGAATATAGTTAAGCGTGGTGCTTAGTTTAGACTTACCTTCAGATACGGCTGGACCCCCGGATAGCTATGGTAGCAAGCAGGTGGTGACCCCTGTGCGCCTTGAATTCCACCACGTAGTTGGCCTAGTTTAACAGTAGGGCTCGTTGTGCTAGCGTTCAACCTAAGTAAGTGGTAAAGGCTAGTACGCCCTCGATACTTGACAAGATAGGAAATAAAACTATACTCAACTTAGTTGCTTTATTGTCTTTTGCCTGCCTTGCTTCTTAACTATCTCGCTTCGTAGTTATCTTGCTTTGTAGTTATCTCGGAGTAGTTAGTAGTTAGTAGTTAGTTACCCTTAGTTATCCTATTCCCTTTATCTACCTATCCATCCACCTTACCTTAGCCATCCACTTCATCCTTACCTATCCACCCTATATTATTTCTAGCCTTTCATCTCCTCTCTCCTCCCCTTTTTCCTTTTCTCTTTTCTTCGACTCTCATCCCCTCCTTGACTCAACTCATACACCACCCTAGCCTTCCCTTGGGATCAAATAAATCGACACCTGGTACTCCTAGGCGAGTGCTACTACGATAGTTCTGTGCGCTTGCAGATCTCCTCCTGGTAGATTGCATTCTCTCTAGCTAGCTCCTACTAGTGTCGGGATTGACAACCCCGCTTGGCATTAGTAGATAGCTGCTTTAGCTCCACTCCTTTAGGTATAGTGACTGGTCTTGCTTCAAGCATTTCTGACGCCGTTGCCGGGATAGACTCTATAGTCTACTCCTAGTACAACGTTAGCAAGTGCCAACAAGCATTCCTGGGCCGTACCGGGATAGTGCTAGCACTATCTTTAGTGAAGCTAAGAACTACCAACAAGCATTTCTGGCGCCGTTGCCGGGGAAGGCAATCGGTGTATCGGTTGAGTCCGTGTCGAATTTATCTTTGCTTAAGCTTCCGCTTAGCGAATCCCATCTTACCCCAGCATTCTTTCTTCCCTTAGTTCTTCTTATCTTTTCCTTCATCTTCTTCAACTTCTTTCTTCTTATCTCGTTCTATCTTCACGATGGCCAACAAAGCCATTCGTGAGTTTTCTGCTCCTTCTGCCGCTAATGTAGCGATAGGACCAGACGTGATCGATGCCAACCTCAATTTTGAGTTGAAACCAGCTCTGATCACGATGGTCCAAGTTAGCCCGTTCTGTGGCAAGGCTCATGAGGATGCCAATGCTCACCTCCAACAATTCTTGGAGATTTGCGGCACCATCACCATTAAGGGGATAACCCAAGAAGCCATCCGTCTTCGTCTCTTTCCTTTCTCTTTGCTAGGAAAAGCGAAGCAATGGTTCTATACCGATCGCAACGCTGTAGACACATGGACAAGTGTTCCAATGCTTTTCTCGCCAAATTCTTTCCTATGGGCAAGACGAATGCTTTGCGCAACAAATCTCCAGCTTTACGCAACAAGCCGAGGAATCTATTCCCGAGGCTTGGGAGAGGTTGCAAGAGTATGTCGCTGCTTGTCCCACCATGGTATGGAGGACTGGCTATTGATCCAGAACTTCTACCATGGCCTAACCCCTCTCTCTAGAAGCCATTTGGATGCCGCCGCCGGCGGTGCATTCTTTTCTCTGAATGTTGCAGATGCTAAGGCTCTCATAGAGAAGATGGTGTCGAACCAAGGATGGAATGACGAAAGACTACAGCCCCGTAAGCGAGGTATACATTCCCTTAAGGAGCCGACATGATCGTGGCCAAGATGGACCTGCTGGCAAAGAAGCTGGACAGCTGTGAGAAGATGAACCAACAGAGAGTGTCCAATCTCTGGAATCCTACATGACTTGTGAAGTCTGTGGAGAAACCGGACATTCTGGGAGCCACTGCCCCGAGCTACATGAAGATTTGAACTTCATCAACAACAATAACGGTTTCCGTCAACAGAATCAAGGATGGAATCAACTCTCCAATCTCAAGGTAACAATTCATTCCCTCGCTCTAATTTTCATAATTCTGATGATTTCTCATTCTAAAGAATTTAGTTTACTCACAAGGTAGAACTACTGATTTTTGAATAAGAAATTAATGTCGAATGATAAAACCTTGAGAATATAAATGCTAAATTGGAAGATTTCTCTCTGCTCTGAAAAATCAACTAGCTTTAATAAGATGTTAGAAACCCAATTAGCTCAACTTGCTGCTATCATACCATCTTTTGAATCTGGCAAAATTCCTGCTAAACCTGACATGGAAACTGCTAATATGGTTGAAATAAAATATTTTAACTATTATGAAGATCAAACCATGACTGTTAAAAAGGGTGATCCTGGTAGTCCCATAATTAGATGCTCAATCTTTGGTGAAGTCTTTAAAAATGCCATGTGTGATTTAGGATCGAGTGTGAACATTCTATCTAAAGATTTCTATGAAAACTCGTTCTTTCCACCCATGTCATCCACATCTGCCTATGTTGTGCTAGCTGATCAATCCACTTGCTATGTAGAAGGAATAGTTAATGACTTACCTGTTCATATTAGAGGCTCCTATGTTCCTGCTGATTTCATAATACTAGATATGGGAAATAGGAAAGATGTGCCTCTAATCTTAGGTAGACCCTTCTTGAATACTGTTATGCTTGCATATATGTGGGAAGTGGTAAAATTCAAATGACATTAGGAGGGAGGAAGGAAATATTCTCCTTTCCCCGTGGTCCCGCATATGCCGCTAACATGCAGGAAGCAAAACCCGTTCGTACCAAGAAGAGGCGCCCAAGAACAAGGTGGAGTAGAAAGAGAGAACCACCTCCTCCTAAGTTGTGTAATTCACATAACAAGGAGAGAGGTGCCAAAAGAAGAAGAACCCATGGAGTACTAAGAGGAGAAGTGCCCAAGGAAGAAGATCCACCCGATAAGGATGAAACTCCATGGACCTAAGGTATGGTTTTATTTTAATTTGTCCCTTCAATTTTCCCTTTTTCGAATAAATAACATATGTCATGCATGAACTAAAAAATCAGTTATCATTAGTTTTATGCATAGGTATATGTTAACTTAGTTAGAACAATAAAATATCAAAATAGGATAGTTTCCCTTTTCACAACATTAGATAGTTTCCCTTTTAATAAAATGAGAACAAGAGCTCCAACTGAGACGAAGAAGATCTTTCACCAAGCAAGAAGCCAGCTTGGGGAGACTCCCGCTCCAATAAGGTATGTCTCAAGCCTACACTTTACATTCAGTTCTTAAATTCTATATCTTTTGAATGTCACATGCTTGCCTAAATACCACTCTCCATGAATAAAATTGATAAAATCTGCTTAAACAAGTTGAAACCTGAATAATATTTGAAATATGTCATGCAAATGCTATTGTTATGGTTTGAATAATTGGTCTTATCTAAGTTGTAGCTTTTGTGGGTTGCACATGCTTTAACTGAAATCATGCTTAGTGAGTAAAGTTAGTAAGAAATGGAGTAATTCTTTAAACTTGCTAAGGTGAAATTAGGACCTAATCTGGAGGATTTCTTTTAAAATTATGAAAACCTTGCTAAAGTTCCTCCTAGATTTTTTATCCCATCCCACCACCAGCCAAATATTTGTTAGTCATTAGTCAAAACCACAAAGAGCTTTGTTTGTGTTGAGCTTTGTTAGACCTCATAGATCTTAGTAGAGAAGCTTATCATATCTTTTAAATCAAGATTCACGCACACCCACCATAATTTGCCTACTTTCCACTTTGGAAGTTTGCAACCACCAAATAAATTGCTTATTCTCTACACGGAGATATGCAATACCCTGCCAAACATCCCATTGCTAGCCTTATGCTATTCCTACACTGGGAATAAGCATTTCTCTCCCTTTCCCTACTCATTTCAAAAATCCTTTCCTATAGATGTCTGGGGAAATCTAGAGCTAAAAGAGAGAGAGAGAAAAATGAGCAAAATAGCTCAAGAAAGGACTATGTCCTGTGAAAAAAAAAAGTGAGCAATTAGCTCAAGAGAGGACTATGTCCTAAGAAAATGTGAGGACACATCTTTTGTCTACTCACTATGTATCCAAAAAAAGAGAGAATTATCATTAGCTCTAGACCCCAGGAAGGATTATGAAATATCTCTCTATACACTTCCACATAACCACACATGCACTTCTTGATCAATTTTTATGATTTGCTGCTCCTTATGATCTGAGTGTCTAGCTTAGCAATAAACATCAGGCAATTTGCTCATGGTTCTTAGCCTACCTATAACTCCACATATCATTCTTTAGAAATAGGAGAGGCTACATTTTGGCCTAAGTGAGGATTTAAACACCATTGAGTGATTGAGTGAATCTTGGAGGACTTAAGCAAGTTGTTATCTTTTGAAAACCTTGAAAAACCTCCAGACAGAATCCTAGTCAAACCTAAGCAAGATAAAAGTTTCCTATCTACTGCTTTATTTCACTCTTGCATGTTTGAAGTGAAAAGCTATAAGCCCCACATTGCTATGATTAATGATATATGCTAAGTTATTTCTCACTACACAATATGCACTTGCAGACATCTTAAGTTGCTATCCATTTCATGCTCAATGCTTAAACCGCTTTGTTGCTCGAGGACGAGCAACAGGTTAGCTTGGGGGAGCTTGTTGACGGTCCTTAAACACCTGTTTTACCATCAACATTTGACCCTAAAGTCCACCAAAAAGGCATGGAATGTAATCAAATAGGTTTCAAACTAACCAAATTCCACATGTCCATAGAATTTTATTTGAATGCAGGATTTGAACCAAATTTGGACATATGAACCCACCAGAGGCCAAGCCCACTCAGCAGGCCCAAATGGGCCTAAGGGGGGTGGCGCCCGCCACCCTAGGTGGTGCCCGCCACCTCTAAGTGGCGCCCGCCACTTGGGTTGGCCTCCCCTGCCACGTCACCGATCCGTGTGACCTCCCCAAGGCCAAATCCTGGCCCTTGGTCACTAGGTCAGTGGCATCGGACAGCTCAGGGAGGAGTGGCGTGGATCAAGGCTGAATGTCGGTTGCTAGGACATGCAACCGACCTCCAAACCGCCTTGGACAACCACCTGGATGCCGTTGAAGCAAGGCGGTTCATCCAACGGCCAAGGAGCTGGCGGCCGCCAGTAGGGGTGGCGCTCGCCACCTGACCTAACCCTAGGTCGGTTGGCTGCCCCTATAAGAACCCCCCTCACTCATTTGGCTATAAATACCCCCCTGAGGCATACTACTTCATTCGTACCATCTCACACAAGTACCATCTCACACCAAGTACCATCCGAAGCAAAGCAAGAGAAGTAAGTGAGAGTTAGGTTAGAAGCTTAGAGAGCTTAGGCAAGTAGGTAGCCAGTAGAGCAAGGCATTCTTGCCCTCGCGGAAGCGCTGCTCAAGGCTTAGCTCAAGAGTAGAGGCGTGCGAGTGATCGGTTCTGGAGCTGGGAAGAGTCTTCCTTCATCTCCAGTTCAGGTTTGCTCTTGTTACTCAAGCATTTACTATATTCTATTTCATCATTTCAAGTATTACTTTATTCTATTTATTAGTATTGAGTGGTATACTTGATTGATTGCTTGAGTGCCTAGCTATCCTACAGATCAATTCACTTAGCCATAGTAGTTAATCTCTAGTGAGCTTAGTGTTTGATCTTTGCCAATAGGTTGCTTAGTTAGTTTAGTGTTTATCTTATTAAGTCAAGTGTTTGCTCTAACGTCCGCAAGGTGTCTCTATTCAAAGCTAGGGTAGAGATAGTTAGAATATAGTTAAGCGTGGTGCTTAGTTATAGACTTACCTTCAGATACGGCTGGACCCCCGGATAGCTGTGGTAGCAAGCAGGTGGTGACAGCCCTGTGCGCCTTGAATTCCACCACGTAGTTGGCCCAGTTTAACAGTAAGGCTCGTTGTGCTAGCGTTCAACCTAAGTAAGTGGTAAAGGCTAGTACGCCTCGATACTTGACAAGATAGGAATAAAACTATACTCAACTTAGTTGCTTTATTGTCTTTTGCCTGCCTTGCTCCTTAACTATCTCGCTTCGTAGTTATCTTGCTTTGTAGTTATCTCGGAGTAGTTAGTAGTTAGTTACCCTTAGTTATCCTATTCCCTTTATCTACCTATCCATCCACCTTACCTTAGCCATCCACTTCATCCTTACCTATCCACCTATATATTCTTTCTAGCCTTTCATCTCTCCTCCTCCCCTTTTCCTTTTCTCTTTTCTTCGACTCTCATGCCCTCCTTGACTCAACTCATACACCACCCTAGCCTTCCCTTGGGATCAAACAAATTGACACCTGGTACTCCCAGGCGAAGTGCTACTACGATAGTTCTGTGCGCTTGCAGAATCTCCCCCTGGTAGATTGCATTCTCTCTAGCTAGCTCCTACTAGTGTCGGGATTGACAACCCCGCTTGGCATTAGTAGATAGCTGCTTTAGCTCCACTCCTTTAGGTATAGTGACTGGTCTTGCTTCAAGCATTTCTGACGCCGTTGCCGGGGATAGACTCTATAGTCTACTCCTAGTAACAACGTTAGCAAGTGCCAACAAGCATTCCTGGGCCGGTACCGGGGATAGTGCCATTGCCCAATCAGTCCACAAAAGCATCAGGAGAGAATAAGAGTTGACCATGCCCATGGTCTAGTCACCACCCTCGACGGGGTATAGAGTTCTCGCAATAGCCGAAGAAGCATTGCCCATCTGCAACAACAGGGGAAAGAACCCTGAGTACGAGAAGGTACTCAGCTAGACTTACCCGTCATAAACCAGAAATAAACGACACCAAGGAGTATGCAAGGCTGTTTCTGGGGTTGGCTATACTTACTCTTTTGCGTAAAAGCATTTTTATTAATTAGATAATCATCATTAGAGTATTAGCAGTCAATTTGAGTAATCAACCTGATTAACTAGATTTGCACCTGATCTAGAGCAATCACTTGGCTAATTAATCAAGCAAGAGTGACTATTTCATCAATAGCCTTTCAGATTAAACATTATAAACCATCTTTAGTTCCATAAGTTACTACGGTAACACATGCCCAGTCAAGTTACTCACTAACCAGGAGCGATGGCGATTATAATCGATTCCTACCCAGCTGGGGACAAAGATGTCGCACACTCGCCCGATCACACCTTGCCAGGCAGCCGTCGGCGACCACTTTAGGAAATTCGAGAACACAACACGCGGGACGGTCATGGGCCCTTCTACACCGGGGGTTGTCTCAATGCCAGGTCGCTCAAGCTATAACTGCCCACGGTCATGCCAGGTCAATCAGGCCCCGCCTGTCCACGGACCATGCCAGGTTGCTCAGAATAGTTGCCCACGGTACATATAAGGCTCTGGGTGTTAGGCGTCAACATCTCCATCACCGGATCGAATAGCCCTACTCAGCTTCACGGGAGGTACTCCGACCTACTCCGTTAAGTGATTGATGCGTTCAAAATGACTAAGGTGTGCCTTCGTCGGATCCTAAGCGACATAGACGGGAGACTACTAGCACACAGGACCCATGTCCTGCTGCTCCTATATCCTGCCCGGTCTCAGATTAATTATCACATGGTTATCTCCATGATAGCACGAGGCTAGACATGATCAGTATCCACCTATATGCGGGAGACAGGAAATCACCCGACTTTTACCGGTCTAAGCAGGCTAAGCAGAAACGAGCATAGACTTAACAGGGATATTAAGACAATAATTGCAGGTGGACAAGGATATGTAATTAATGCAGCAACGGTGTCACTCAACTCCTATAACCTAATGCAGCAAACATATCAGGTTAATTTCGTAATTGCATTGCAAACCATAGGAGTGGGATGCTCCGGGGCTTGCCTCGTTCAAAGTCGGAGGGACGATGGTCGAGGCACTCAGGAAAAGACAAATTCTACCATGAAAAGGTGCTTTGAACTACACACCCTAACAAAAAGTGTCAAACAGCAAATTTCCCAAATTTCTACTGAACTTCTTAGCACAAGAGCAGTGTATAAAAATTCTCAGGTTCATATTCATCATATTCTAATTACTACAAATTAAACAAGAAAACAACATTTCATCACTTTAATTGCTACTGCCAAAATATTCCACAGAACAACATCATATTATATTTTTCCTAGAAACTATTCATCAATACAAACCTAACAAAACAAGAATCACATTTTTCTGAGCAATACACAGATTACTATGCATTTAACAAGATTTCAGCCTAAACATAAATTAAATATAACTACACATAAATCTATCACAAACTAGACATAATATATTTTTCATGCATAGAACTCACCACAACAAACTTAACAAAACTTATTTCATATTTTTAGCACTTACAGAACTCACGATATGAATTAAACAAGCTAATCAAGCATTTCTGAAATCTATTTAAACAAAACCCTGAAAAACCTGTTTAACCTAAACTGCTACACGTACCCAGACTATTGCACCCAAGACACTGACAGCCGGGACCCGAGCCACTGACTGGCGGGACCCCGGGTCAAACCAACCCCACCTGCCAGCCACTCAGAAGCAGACGAAGGGTTGACCGCGGCGAAGCTCGCCGGCGGCGACCCTCCCGGCGAAACGGACCTCACCAATCTACTCCACTCCTTCTTCCGCACCCGACGGTACCACTCACAGCCTAGCGTACGCACGGGTCGAGCTCGCCGTCGACCATGGCGGACACGGCGGCGCGGCCATGCTACGCCGGCCGGCTCCGGTCATCCCAAGCTAAACCGACTCTCGATTCCTACTTCGGCGACCTTCACAACCCTAACCCAAGGCTCAGAAGCCAGAGTTCTCACTCCGAGCATCCGCGACCACGGCCATGCCAACTCCGGCGACCATGGCGAGCGGCGGACGCGGCGTACCATCCCTACCAAACCCTAATCGGCTAAACCAACACCACCAACTTCTTCTATGGGTCAAGGCGACTCATGAACGCTAGCTAGGACAAACGGACGGGCACGGAAACGGGGTTGGCCACGGTGGACCGAGCTCGCCACCCATGGCGGATACGGCGGGCGCAGCGTACCGCGGTCACCAAACCCTAACCGACCAAACCGTCACCTTCTACCTCTTCCACGAACCTCACTGACCCTCGAACGTGAGCTAGGGCGGCACGAAAGCACGGGAAGGAGGCCGGCCATGGCGAACCGAGCTCGGCGGTCATGGCGGCCTTGGCGGCGGCTCATCCCGAGGCTTGCCTAGGGTTCCCTACGGGCGCTAAGGGTAGCAAGAGGTGCGGGGGCTCACGCGAAGCTTTGTGGGTGGTTGGGCTTGCGCGAGGCGGCCGACGCGATGAACGTCGGCGACGCTCTGTTTTCCCCCCCTTTTCCGCCCGAGCGCCGGCGAGAGCTGGAGAGACAGAAGGGGAAGTGGAGCGGCTTTGGTCAGTGCGGGGGCGAGCTGGTGTAACACCTCTGGTGTTTAAGCATGTAATTAACTTGACATATCATCATTATCATCATTAAGCATCTTGATCATGATTTCATGTGTATGCATTTGCTAAGTGTATCATTTTATGTGAATTACCTCTATTGCAAAAATCCTAATTAGCCCACTTCTCTCTACTAGGGCAAAATGGTAATTTCATCTCTGTGATTAGTTTTTGTAATTCTTGTTCCTTTGGTGTCTTGAAGTTTTGTTGTGTTGGCCAAAGTTCAAAAATCAGAATTTGATTTCAAATCCCTTTTGCAAAACCCTAATTTCCAAATCCTGGATTTTCCCTCTGGTGTAATTTAAAAATTATTCAAAATTTGGGGTTGGTCCAAAAAGCAAAGTTGTAGAGCTGTCAAAGAGAAACAACTTTGGTATTTACAAATTTTCAAGTTGCAGTACAAAGTTTTGAGTTATTTCAAATTCAATCAAACCCCAACTTTTGTTCCCTTTTCAGTTTTCAAAAAGAGTTCAAAAACTAATGAGTTTCTGGAAAAGTGTATTATAGCAAAGTTGTAGGTTTTGATAAAAGGAACAGCTTTCATGTTTGAAGATTTTCTAGTTTCAGTATAAAATCCAAAGTAATTTTGAATTGATTCAAATTTCAAAAGTGTCCCCTTTTTCTGTTTTTGAATTTTGTTCAAAAACTGTTTGGAATTTGAAAATGTTCTTTTGACAAAGTTGTAGATCTCATTTTTCTGAACAACTTTGGTATTGGGAGTTTTTGTCGCACAGTTCAAATTTTGGGAGAATTTTGCAAAAATTCAGAAACCAGCCAAAAGTCAAACCCTAGACCCTAGCACTGTTCTCTCTTCCGTAGAGCCAGAGGCCAGGGGGGGCCCGGCCATGGCGCCGGCGCTGCGGCTGCAGCGCAGGCCGGCTGCTCCCCACGCGCCACCAACCTGCCGCCGATGTTCCCTGTTCCCTCCGCGCCCGCACGCGAGCGCTGACCATCGCTCTCGGCCCCTACAGTGCCCAGCCGCCCCCGCCGCGTGGCCATCGCCGGCCGAGCTTGCGCCCGAGCCCCGGCTGCACGCCAGCTTATCCGCCAGAGCGCAATCGAGTGCGCACGCCTCCGCAAACCTCATCCACACCACCCCGAGCTCTCTACCGGCCCTGGCCGCGGCTATATAAGCCGCCGGAGCTTCGACCTCCGCATCCCCTCCGCCACCGTGGCCAGCACTCTCCACACTCCTCCGCTCCACCACCTAGCTCAAAGCTCCGCCTTGAGCTCGTGAAGCTTTCCCACCTTTCAATTCACCTTCCCCGCCGCCGTTGCCCGGCGTAAGCTCGCCGTCCCCATCCCCGCCGAAACCCGGCGAGCTCGGGTTCGTGGAATTCGCCGTCTCCGGCCACGATACCATCTCTCACCGACCCCGTGTTGTGTTCCTTGACCCCGTGCGACTCTAACCCGCCCTTGCGGTCGCTGTTGTGCTCAGGACGCCGGACCGCCGGAGCGCCGCCGCGGTCATCTTCTTCCCGAGCGTGTCGAGCCTCACCTCGTGTCGAGCCTCACCCTCGAGTCGAGCCTCACCCTCGAGAACGAGTCGAGCCTCACCTTCGAGCCCTGCCTCCGACCGTGGTAAGCATCCGAGCCTTCGGCCTCTGCTCTCTTCAACTCCGCTTCGCCCAGCCCAAGCACGCCTCGGGCAGAGGCCTGTTTCTCCGTTTCGCCCGAGCCCAAGCCTCGGCGGCGCATGACCCTCCGCTCGACCGAGCCCAAGCCTCGGCGAACATGCTCTCCGTCTCGCCCGAGTCCGGCCTCGGACCGAGGCTCACTTCTCCGTTTCGCCCGAGCCCCGCGATTCGCCGAGCCCGGCCTAGAGGAGCACAGTGCTCTTCTCTTTTTCTGAGAGTTGGAATAGTGTTCTGTTTTCTCTTTTTTGTATGATTTTCTGTGTGCATCCAAAAATTCTGAAATTTTTGTGGTAGACTCTTTATGCTCTGGAGTATTTTATAAAAATATGAAACTTGAGTTTTGTGCAAAATTTGAAAATGTAAAATTCCCCTTTTAATTGAAAAATGAAGGTTTTGGTATTTTTGGAGAGTGATTTATAACTCCAAAAATCATGAGACAAATTTTTGTGAGCTTCTTATGCCATGTTTAGTCTCTGGTAAAATTTTGAAGTCTTTTGGAGCAAGTTGATTTTTGAGCTTTATTTTAATTAAGGAATAGTGCCTTTTGTTAATTAAATGTCTAGATTTAATTGAGCACCTTAATGACCTCCAAAAATTATGAAATTTGTTTTGCCATATACTTGTACTCTAATGAACTTATGTGATTAATTTGGTAATTTTTGGAGCACTTCATAAAATGACCTTTTAAATAATTAAGAAAATAGAAAGATGATTAGGGTTGGGTAATAAGTGCCCTGATGATGTGACTTTGGATTGATTGATGTTCATAGACCCCTACCCTTTGGTCTATGATGTTTGTGATGCTAGTTTTGTTGGTGCTTAGGATAATTATATTAAGGGCTAGTTAATCAATATTGCTTAAGGAAGAAATGGTTACTTTTATGCTCAACCTAGATTTCGTTTATGCCTTGCCTAAGAGTAATCTTGAATCAGTGGAGGTATTGTCTTGCACCAAAGTCCATATCATCATTCTCATGAGCATTCATCATTGCATCCGTATAGTTGACGAAGAAGGACCTGATGAAGTCGAGGTAGCCACCGAAGGATCTGTCCCCGAGGCGAACCCCGAGCTCCGGCACCTCAACCACCAACCCCGCTCTTTTTGCCATCCAAGGCAAGCCCCGTGCATTTACCCTACATTTATAAATGTTTTCCTTAAATGCTTTTGAGTTAAATTACTGCATTAGGTTATAGGAGTTGTGTGATGACCTATTGCCTCCTGCATTATTTACCTCCACCAAAGAAATCCACCCGCCTTGTTTTAAAAAAACTATTGCAAATGCTTAGTGATGCTATATAATAGATTTGCAAAAATGCCAATTTTCAAAAGTGTGATCACTTAAGAATTTTATGGGATTTTGGCTTTACTCCCACTATTGGCTAAGTATCTGATCTACTTAGTCAATGGGAAGGAGAGGTTGTCCTGCGTACGGTGCCGTCATGTCGTAGTCCGGGACTCGACAGTTGACACCGACCGGGACGGGTTGAAAACTGACAGGACTGTTGCCGCTTGGGTGAGATATAACAAGGCACAGTTGCTGGCTGGAAATTAGGGACCATCCGTATGGGGCCTGCTGGGCAGGACTTGCAACTATTCACATACTACGGAAAGCTCTGGCTCCGAGAAATCCATTATTGGACCGACAACCGCGCACTGGGAGTGGAGAGATGGCGGAAAGTAGCATGACCCACGTGGGTTAGAGTCCCGGATTGGAGTGGTGTACTGTACTTCCGGGTGGCGTAGGACCGGGCCATAATGGAGGATCGTGGAAGACGAGTTGGCATATGCAAGCTTGGGTGCTACATATGCAGTGTGAATAGGGATCCTCAGCTGAGTATTCTTTATCCGGATTACGTTGCTCCTCGGTTATGGAGACTTGTTCCATTGACTCTCAACGGAGAGTGGTTCTCAACTAGGAATGTTTGAAATGTAAATGAATCATGAAGGATGAAGAATTGAGGAATACTGAATCTTTCAAAATAAAATAAGATTTACAAAAATGCTTTTCTGCAAATACTTGATCTTGCTTAAGCCTTACCTTGACTACCTAAGCCTTCATTCCTGAGTCTCCTCCCCTTTTCTTTAGTCGGTTAAGTCTTGTTGAGTACCTTTGTACTCAGGGTTCTTTTACCCATGTTGCAGGTATGGCAGATCCCTCAGTATGCCTTGGACCCTGCTGTGTGACTGTGGTTCAGGAAGAGGCCGATGAGGCCGATGAGTGATTATTCACCCTCGGCTGGGTGATGTATCTATATCTTTTAGTTGTTGTCATCTGCTACCCTGTCAACTCTATCTATTTGAACTATGGTCTGTAATAACTTCACTTTAAGTTTATGTTGAACACTGGTTTGTAAAACTATTGTTATTTAAGTCTTCCGCTATTTACTCCGATATTATTTGTCAAAATGTTCAAGAGATTGTAACTGAATTGTGAGATGATCCTGCGGACATCGGGCACTGACGTAGCCCAGTGGCGAACCCGGTCTTAATCTCTTGGCTGTACGGATCGACTGTCAGTGGTTGATAGTGATCGGTGGGCCATGGGATTAGGGCCGTTACGTCACAGAGTGGTATCGGAGCATCTCACTACGACGTTGCAATCTTTTTGCGAAAACTTCAAAAGGTTTTAAGTCCAAAAACTAAACTTGACTATTTTGAGTCCAAATTGCTTCTCTCCTCTCATCTTGTCTTTCTCATCTCATCTCATGTCTTTGGCAACTAGTAGCAAGACAACTTGTTTAAGCCCTATGTACGTTACCTTAGTAGTTGCATTGCCTTGATTCCGTAGGAACGAATCATGCATCATGTCATAAATCACTTAAGGTAATAAACTCCTCTCTAAGTCGTTGGGTTAGTATGCCTTTACCTTTTTCTTGCTAGCCTTCTCACCTATACCCTCTTGTCCAGATATGGTCATCCTCAAGCGGACTGCCCGCAAGTCGACTGGACCGCATGGTGTGCCGCGTCACCAGCTGGCGCCACGCACCGGAGAAAGACTGGAGAATCCTCCAACGGTCGTCGCTGCCCCGCCGCAACCGCAAGCAGCTGAAGGAGGAATCAAGAATCTGAAGGCTGAATGGAGAACATGGAGCATGACTTCTATCTTTCCCGCATGGAGTTTTATGAGGCACGAGCTTCTCTGGAGCAGGCCAATCGGAACACGGTTGACGCGCTATCGAACAGCGCAATGAGGCTTGGGACCGCGAGGACGTCGCCAGAGCCCAGTTCCATGGACTACAGCAGTACACCGCTCGGGGTTGAGCAGTACAATGATATACTTCATGAGGAGGACATCAGCTGTACAACCAACTTCACCCATGATTCCACCTGTTGCTGAGGATCCAGAGATGGAGTCGTGGAGGAACCTGAAGTAGGACATGAGCCAGTCCAGAATGTAGAAGTGGAACCTGCTGAAGATGTCCACGTTGAGATGAAGATGAGGAGGAAGAGCCTGAGCTTATCATCGAGGATGATGATGATGACGAAGAGTTGATCTTCATCGATGATGACTAGATCCTTGTGTCTGTACCATCCGCTTACTAAAGCCTTAGTCTAGGTTTGGGGCGTTAGTTGGTCTTCGTCTAGCCGAGTTGTATCTTGTCTTGTACCTTTCCTTTGTCAGTCTGTGGTTATCTGTCGAACTTCTGTATCAGTTATCTACCCTTGCATCAATGAATCTTATCAGTCAGTTTCGTTCAAAAGCAATCTTTGGATGCTAAGTTCCCAAATTCTAACAGATGCCTGTGAACACCCGCACTGGAGCCGGAAGTTCCGGAGGTGCCAACCTTCCAAATCCTCCACCAGTTCCTGCTACCCTGGCAGATGCCATTGCAGCCTTGGCCGCCGCCGCCAACCTTATGGCTCAAAACCAAGGACAGCAGAATGTTGGTCACCGTGGTCGCCACAACCAAGAGACCACCTATGTGGAGTTCACTGAAACCGTCCACCGGTTTTCACCAGAGCCGATGAACCCCTCGAAGCTGATGATTGGCTCCGCACCATGGAGCAGAAGTTTGGTCTCATCCGATGCACAGAGATCCAGAAGCCTCGGTTCGCTTCTCAGCAGCTCCGTGGTCCCGCAAGTGCCTGGTACGCCAACCTGTTGGCTGCCCAACCTGAAGGTCATGAGTTGACCTGGGAAGAGTTCCGCACCGCTTTCAGAGCACATCACATCCCTTCGGGATTGATGAGAATGAAGTTGGATCAGTTCTTGGCCCTGCAACAGAAAGATTCCACCGTCATGCAGTACGTGGGACAATTCAATCACCTCAGCCAGTATGCCTCCGACTATGTCAACACGGAGAGGAAAAGAGAGAGATTGTTCCTCAGGGGTCTGCACCCTAAGATTCGTAGAGGTCTGTCCAACAACCTGAATGGATCCTACCATGATGTCGTTGACCGTGCTGTTGCTTTTGAGGAAAGCAACCGCCAGTACCAGGAAGAGAAAAAGAAGAAGAAGGCTGGGTCTAGCAGTTTCTCCAGCAACCATAAGCGCCCAAGAGTCATCTACCACCCCAGTCACCATCAAAACCGTGCCCCATACCCCATCAGCAAGTGGTCGTTCGTACCGCAGCCACCACCCATAATGCCAACCAGCAAAGTGCCACTCAGCCGAACGCCCCAGGTGTTCGTGTCACCGCCCCACAAACAGCTTACAACCTCCCATGCTACAACTGTGGCCAAGTTGGTCACTGGGCTCGCGAGTGCCCAAAACCCAAGAAGAATGCCCAGTATGCACAGAAAGGCCCTGGAGGATCACAGCAGCAGCAGCACCGTGCACCGCAGCAGCACGTCCAGAAGGGCAAGCTTGTCAGGAAGCACGGGCAAGTCTACTTCACCACCGTCAGTAACATCCCAGAAGGAGAGCCCGTCATGCTCGGTAGGTTCCCTGTTGCCAATCATCCTGCAATCGTCTTGTTTGATTCTGGTGCATCGCATTCCTTCATCAGTCGCACTTTTGTCATCAAGCATGAGTTACCCATGGGGGAGTTAAAAGAAAGTTTTTGCATACTTTCGCCTGGAGGACGGATAAATACTAAGGAAGTGGTCCGCAGCATACCAGTAATGTGGGGGAACATGTCTTTCCTACCACCATGATAGTACTGCGCGATCAAGAGATAGATGTCATCTTAGGCATGAATTGGATGTGTCAGTATAAAGCCATGATAGACATCTTGAATAGAGTTGTGAGAGTGGATATTCCTAACAGTACCTCCAAACTCTTTCTCCAACTTCCAATGCCTCAAAAGCCAACAACCACCCAGTTAAATTCTGCCTATGCTCCGGAAATCAGGGATATCCCGTAGTCTGTGAGTTCCCTGATGTCTTCCCAGGAGATCTACCTGGTCTACCTCCCGACCGTGATGTTGAGTTTGCTATAGAGCTAAAGCCCGGGACTGCTCCTATATCCCGTAGAGCTTATCGAATGCCTCCCAGAGAATTGGCAGAGCTAAAGATCCAATTGCAAGAGCTATTGGACAAGGGTCTCATTCGCCCAAGTTCATCTCCTTGGGTTGCCCTGCTATCTTTGTGGAAGAAGAAGGACAAAAGTCTTCGTCTGTGCGTTGACTATCGCCCACTCAATGAGGTCACCATCAAGAATAAATATCCTTTGCCTCGCATTGACCTTCTTTTTGACCAGTTATCTGGAGCCAGAGTGTTTTCCAAGATCGACCTCAGATCTGGCTATCACCAAATAAAGATTCGTCCCGAAGATATTCCCAAAACAGCTTTCACCACCAGATACGGCCTATATGAGTATTTGGTCATGTCTTTCGGTTTGACCAATGCACCCGCTCATTTCATGTATCTCATGAACTCTGTGTTCATGCCAGAGCTCGATAAATTTGTAGTCGTGTTCATTGACGACATCCTTGTTTATTCAAGAACTCCTGAAGATCATGCCAAGCATCTTCGTGTCGTTCTCTCTCGTCTCAGAGATCACCAGCTGTATGCCAAGTTCAGTAAATGTGAATTCTGGCTAGATCGAATTCAATTCTTGGTCATGTCCTGTCCGCTGAAGGTGTGTCAGTTGACCCTGGAAAAGTGGCAGATATCTTGGATTGGAAGCCACCTACCACTGTCCGCGAAGTTCGCAGCTTCATGGGAATGGCTGGATACTATCGTCGTTTCATCCCAGATTTCTCCAGAGTTGCCAAGCCTATCACAGAGTTGTTGAAGAATTCCGTGGATTTTGTTTGGTCACCAGCCTGTGAGCAAGCTTTTCAAGCCTTGAAGGAACTGTTAACTACATCACCAGTCCTAGCTCAACCAGATATCGAGAAACCCTTTGATGTATACTGTGATGCATCTGGTACTGGTTTGGGTTGTGTATTGATGCAAGAAGGTCGAGTGATCGCTTATGCCTCACGGCAGCTTAAGCGACATGAGGAGAATTACCCAACCCATGACCTTGAATTAGCAGCAGTGGTGCATGCTTTGAAGATATGGCGTCATTATCTGTTGGGCAGTGCTTGCAATGTGTACACCGATCATAAGAGCCTGAAGTATATCTTCACTCAAGAAGAGTTGAACATGAGGCAGCGAAGATGGCTTGAGTTAATCAAGGATTATGATATCGAAGTGCATTACCATCCTGGTAAGGCGAATGTAGTCGCCGATGCCCTCAGTCGCAAGTCATACTGCAACTGTCTGACGACGAAGCCCTATGATCTTTCCTTGTGCCATGATCTTGAAAGGATGGGTATTGAAATGGTACCACAAGGAACTCTGAGCAATGTCAGGATAGAGACCTCTATCAGAGAACAGGTCATTGCTGCACAAAAGATAACCCTGGAATCAAGCACATCATCGAAAAGGTCCAGACCGGAAAGGCTGATTGTTTCAGGATCGATGATGTAGGAGTTGTTTGGTTCAAGAACCGTCTAGTAGTTCCCAAGGTGCCTGAGTTGAGACAGTTGATCCTTGATGAAGCACACCTGTCTAGGTTTTCCATCCACCCGGCAGCAACAGCAAACAAGACTGTACCAGGATCTGAGGCAGAGATTCTGGTGGACAAAGATGAAGATTGAAATCGCTCGCTATGTCGCTCGCTGTGATACTGTCAGAAAGTCAAAGCCGTGCACATGAAACTGGAGGAGAATTGCAGTCTTTATCTGTACTGCCTGGAAGTGGAAGAAGATATCAGCATGGATTTTATTAATGGGCTACCCAAGACCGGAAAGGTTTTGATTCCATTTGGGTAATCGTTGGACCGACTCACCAAACAAGCTCACTTTCTGCCAGTCAAGACTATTTACACCGTCCCCACATATGCCGCCTTGTACAAGAACAACATAGTGAAGCTCCATGGTATTCCCAAGACCATCATCTCAGATCGTGGTACTCAGTTTGTCGCAAAGTTCTGGAAAGCGTTCCATACCTCACTTGGAACCCAGCTCTTATACAGCACAGCATATCATCCTCAGACTGATGGACAGACGGAGCGAGTCAACCAGGTGCTGGAAGACATGTTGAGAGCCTGTGCTCTCACCTTCGCAGATACTTGGGATGACTGTTTGCCCTTGGCAGAGTTCTCATATAATAACAGTTACCAAGAAAGCATCAAGATGGCACCCTTTGAAGCACTGTACGGTCGTCGTTGTCGTACACCTCTCAGTTGGTCCGAACCTGGAGAAAGGGAATTCTTTGGAGTTGACCTGGTCAAAGATATGGAAGAGAAAGTCAAGCAGATACAAGAGAACATGAAGATTGCCCAATCCCGACAAAAGAGTTATGCTGACAAGAGACGTCGACCTCTGAAGTTTCAAGTTGGAGATTACGTATATCTCAAGGTCTCACCAACCAAAGGAGTCACTCGTTTTGGAGTAAAGGGAAAGTTAGCACCCCGCTACATTGGTCCGTTTGAGATTTTGGAATGTTGTGGCAAGGTAGCTTACAAGCTGAAGTTGCCCGATCATCTCTCTGCTGTCCACAATGTTTTCATGTCTCCCAACTCAAGAAAGTGCCTCCGAGTACCAGAACATGTCGTGGAAGTTGAAGGTGTCGAGCTAGAGCCTGATCTATCCTACTCGGATATCCAGTTCGCGTGTTGGATCACAAAGATCGAGTTACTCGAAGAACTACCACAAGGTGGTACAAAATCCAGTGGAACCAGCACTCAGAAGAAGAAGCTACTTGGGAATCTGAAGACTTCTAGCAAAGAACTACCCCGACTTTCTCGAATCGCTGTCATGTAAGGTTTTGCCTTTATCCTTCTTTGTCCTTTCAAAAGACGTGGAATCTCGGGGCGAGGATTTCTTTAAGGGGGGAGGCTGTAACACCTCTGGTGTTTAAGCATGTAATTAACTTGACATATCATCATTATCATCATTAAGCATCTTGATCATGATTTCATGTGTATGCATTTGCTAAGTGTATCATTTTTATGTGAATTACCTCTATTGCAAAAATCCTAATTAGCCCACTTCTCTCTACTAGGGCACAAAATGGTAATTTCATCTCTGTGATTAGTTTTGTGTAATTCTTGTTCTTTGGTGTCTTGAAGTTTTGTTGTGTTGGCCAAAGTTCAAAAAATCAGATTTGATTTCAAATCCCTTTTGCCAAACCCTAATTTCCAAATCCTGGATTTTATCCTCTGGTGTAATTTAAAAATTATTCAAAATTGGGGTTGGTCCAAAAAGCAAAGTTGTAGAGCTGTCAAAGAGAAACAACTTTGGTATTTACAAATTTTCAAGTTGCAGTACAAAGTTTTGAGTTATTTCAAATTCAATCAAACCCCAACTTTTGTTCCCTTTTCAGTTTTCAAAAAGAGTTCAAAAACTAATGAGTTTCTGGAAAAGTGTATTATAGCAAAGTTGTAGGTTTGATAAAAGGAACAGCTTTCATGTTTGAAGATTTCTAGTTTCAGTATAAAATCCAAAGTAATTTTGAATTGATTCAAATTTCAAAAGTGTCCCCTTTTTCTGTTTTGAAATTTGTTCAAAAAACTGTTTGGAATTTGAAAATGTTCTTTTGACAAAGTTGTAGATCTCATTTTTCTGAACAACTTTGGTATTGGGAGTTTTTGTCGCACAGTTCAAATTTTGGGAGATTTTTGCAAAAAATCAGAAACCAGCCAAAAGTCAAACCCTAGACCCTAGCACTGTTCTTCTTCCCGTAGAGCCAGAGGCCAGGGGGGGGCCGGCCATGGCGCGGCGCTGCGGCTGCAGCGCGGCGGCGGCTGCCCCACGCGCCACCAACCTGCCACCGATGTTCCCTGTTCCCTCCGCGCTCGCACGCGAGCGCTGACCATCGCTCTCGGGCCCCTACAGTGCCCAGCCGCCGCCGCCGCGTGGCCATCGCCGGCCGAGCATGCGCCCGAGCCCGGCTGCGCGCCAGCTATCCGCCAGAGCGCAATCGAGTGCGCACGCCTCCGCAAACCTCATCCACACCACCTCGAGCTCTCTACCGTCCCATAGCCGCGGCTATATAAGCCGCCGGAGCTTCGACCTCCGCATCCACCTCCGCCACCGTGGCCAGCACTCTCCAGACACTCCTCCGCTCCACCTCCTAGCTCAGAAGCTCCGCCTTGAGCTCGTGAAGCTTCCCACCTTTCAATTTCACCTTCCCCGCCGCCGTTGCCCGGCGTAAGCTCGCCGTCCCCATCCCGGCCGAAACCCGGCGAGCTCGGGTTCGTGGAATTCGCCGTCTCCGGCCACAGATACCTTCTCCCGACCCCCGTGTTGTGTTCCTTGACCCCGTGCGACTCTAACCCGGCCCTTGCGGTCGCTGTGTTGCTCAGGACCGCCGACCGCCGGAGCGCCGCCGCGGTCATCTTCTTCCCGAGCGTGTCGAGCCTCACCTTCGTGTCGAGCCTCACCCTCGAGTCGAGCCTCACCCTCGAGAACGAGTCGAGCCTCACCTTCGAGCCCTGCCTCCGACAGTGGTAAGCATCCGAGCCTTCGGCCTCTGCTTCAACTCCGCTTCGCCCGAGCCCCAAGTCACGCCTCGGGCAGAGGCCTGTTCTCCGTTTCGCCCGAGCCCAAGCCTCGGCGAGCGCATGACCCTCCGCTTCGACCGAGCCCAAGCCTCGGCGACGCATGCTCTCGTCTCGCCCGAGTCCGGCCTCGGACCGAGGCTCACTTCTCCGTTTCGCCGAGCCCGCGATTCGCCGAGCCCGGCCTAGAGGAGCACAGTGCTCTTTCTTTTTCTGAGAGTTGTGAATAGTGTTCTGTTTCTCTTTTTTGTATGATTTTCTGTGTGCATCCAAAAATTCTGAAATTTTGTGGTAGACTCTTTATGCTCTGGAGTATTTTATAAAAATATGAAACTTGAGTTTGTGCAAAAATTTGAAAATGTAAAATTCCCCTTTTAATTGAAAAATGAAGGTTTTGGTATTTTTGGAGAGTGATTTATAACTCCAAAAATCATGAGACAAATTTTTGTGAGCTTCTTATGCCATGTTTAGTCTCTGGTAAAATTTTGAAGTCTTTTGGAGCAAGTTGATTTTTGAGCTTTATTTTAATTAAGGAATAGTGCCTTTTGTTAATTAAATGTCTAGATTTAATTGAGCACCTTAATGACCTCCAAAAAATTATGAAATTTGTTTTGCCATATACTTGTACTCTAATGAACTTATGTGATTAATTTGGTAATTTTGGAGCAACTTCATAAATGACCTTTTAAATAAATTAAGAAAATAGAAAAGATGGATTAGGGTTGGTAATAAGTGTTGATGATGTGATCTTTGGATTGATTGATGTTCATAGACCCCTACCCTTGGTCTATGATGTTTGTGATGCTAGGTTTGGTTGGTGCTTAGGATAATTATATTAGGGCTAGTTAATCAATATTGCTTAAGGAAGAAATGATTACCTTTTATGCTCAACCTAGATTTCGTTATGCCTTGCCTAAGAGTAATCTTGAATCAGTGGTATTGTCTTGCACCATAAGTCCATATCATCATTCTCATGAGCATTCATCATTGCATCCGTATAGTTGACGAAGAAGGACCTGAAGTCGAGGTAGCCACCGAAGGATCTGTCCCCGAGGCGACCCCGAGCTCCGGCACCTACACCACCACCCCGCTCTTTTGCCATCCAAGGCAAGCCCCGGTGCATTTAACCCTTCCATTTAAAATGTTTTCCTTAAATGCTTTTGAGTTAAATTACTGCATTAGGTTATAGGAGTTGTGTGATGACCTATTGCCTCCTGCATTATTTACCTCCACCAAAGGATCCACCCGCCTTGTTTTAAAAAACTATTTGCAAAAATGCTTAGTGATGCTATATAATAGATTTGCAAAAATGCCAATTTCAAAAGTGTGATCACTTAAGAATCTTTATGGGATTTTGGCTTTACTCCCACTATTGGCTAAGTATCTGATCCGTACTTAGTCAATGGGAAGGAGAGGTTGTCCTTGCGTACGGTGCCGTCATGTCGTAGTCCGGGACTCGACAGTTGACACCGACCGGGACGGGTTGAAAAACTGACAGGACTGTTGCGCTGGGTGAGATATAACCAAGGCACAGTTGCTGGCTGGAAATTAGGGACCATCCGTATGGGGGCCTGCTGGGCAGGACTTGCAACTATTCACATACTACGGAAAGCTCTGGCCCGAGAAATCCATTATTGGACCGACAACCGCGCACTGGGAGTGGAGAGATGGCGGAAGTAGCATGTACCCACGTGGGTTAGAGTCCCGGATTGGAGTGGTGTACTGTACTTCCGGTGGCGTAGGACCGGGCCCAATAATGGAGGAATCGTGGGAAGACGAGTTGGCATATGCAAGCTTGGGTGCTACATATGCAGTGTGAATAGGGATCCTCAGCTGAGTATTCTTTATCCGGATTAACGTTGCTCCTCGGTTATGGAGACTTTTCCATTGACTCTCAACGGAGAGTGGTTCTCAACTAGGAATGTTTTGAAATGTAAAATGAATCATGAAGGATGAAGAATTGAGGAATACTGAATCTTTCAAAATAAAATAAGATTTACAAAAATGCTTTTCTGCAAAATACTTGATCTTGCTTAAGCCTTACCTTGACTACCCTAAGCCTTCATTCCTGAGTCTCCTCCCCTTTTCTTTAGTCGGTTAAGTCTTGTTGAGTACCTTTGTACTCAGGGTTCTTTTACCCATGTTGCAGGTATGGCAGATCCCTCAGTATGCCTTGGACCCTGCTGTGTGACTGTGGTTCAGGAAGAGGCCGATGAGGCCGATGAGTGATTATTCACCTCGGGCTGGGTGATGTATCTATATCTTTTAGTTGTTGTCATCTGCTACCCTGTCAACTCTATCTATTTGAACTATGGTCTGTAATAACTTCACTTTAAGTTTATGTTGAACACTGGTTTGTAAAACTATTGTTATTTAAGTCTTCCGCTATTTACTCCGATGTTATTTGTCAAAATGTTCAAGAGATTGTAACTGAATTGTGAGATGATCCTGCGGACATCGGGCACTGACGTAGCCCAGTGGCGAACCCGGTCTTAATCTCTTGGCTGTACGGATCGACTGTCAGTGGTTGATAGTGATCGGTGGGCCATGGGATTAGGGCCGTTACGTCACAGCTGGCGACTTGAGCTCGCCACGCCGCGCGCGAACGCTGGCACGGCCGGGCGTCGAGCGCCACGCGACGCCCAAGTTCTGGCGCGGTCGGCCACGACCACGGCCGATTCAAACTGACTCGCCAGGTTCAGGCGCTGATGGCCGACTGACAGCCGAATTTTGGACGCAATTATCTCCTAATCCACTCGATGAAATGCTAAACCACTTGTTCCATTGAGTATAGCTACGTGCCAACTACAACTTTGGTTACAAGATCAAGCTTTGGTTCGGCCTAGATTGCTCTCAGGAAAGCTCCAAAGATCACTCAGCGAAACTGATTTGGCAGTTAGGACTTAGAAGAATTTTGCTAAGTCTAATCTCCCCCATTTCTGCCTTGTGGGTCCTAAAACACCTTGTTAAACTCATTTTCATGAGTTGGCCTTTGAACACTTTTTGTTCTACTCTAAATTCTACACACTTTTGGTTAAGGCCCACAGCCATGCAAAGCTTCTATCAAGGAGGTCTTAGTTAGTCAAACAAAAGGACTCCTAGGGCTCTATTAAGGCAACTAGGGTTAGTGACTTGGTTAGCCAAAATGACCAACACAAACCTAGCTTCATTTTGACTCCTCAACAAGGTTCAACTACTTAGGAGACTCACACACTCCAAAAGCAAGTCAAACAAGCATCACACCAAGCATAACATTACAAGCCAACACATGAAATGACACTTTACAAAAGAATGCAACATGATGATGATGATGATGCTTATGCTCATGAGATGTCAAGTTATGCATTTAGGGTTGCTCAACACCAGGGGTGTTACAGCCCTCCCCTCCTTAAAAAGAATCTCGTCCCGAGATTTAAGTTACTAACCATTTCTTATAAAAGTGTGGGTACACCTCTTTTAGATAGTCTTCCGTTTCCCAAGTGGCATCTCGGTCATCTTGTTTATTCCAAGACACTTATATTGCTTCACTATTCTTCCGCAAGTTACTCTTTCCTTTTATCAAGTACCCGATACGGTTCCACTGAGTAAGTGAGATCGGACTGCAACTTGATGTTGGCCGGTTGTACCTCTTCTTCTGGAACTCGAAGACATTTCTTTAATTGTGACACATGGAATACAGGGAATATAGCCTTCAAACGTTCAGGTAGCTGTAGCTGATAAGCTACTTCTCCCCTCCTTTCCACAATCCTGTAAGGTCCCACAAATCTTGGCGCTAACTTCCTTTTCACGCTGAAGCGTCTGACACCTTTCATGGGCGACACTTTCAGATACACGTAATCGCCTTTGTTGAACTCAAGCGGCTTTCTCCTCCTGTCTGCATAGCTCTTTTGACAAGACTGCGCAGCTGCCTAATGTTGTTGGATTATTCTAACTTGTTCTTCTGCTTCGTTGACGAAATTAATTCCATAGTATCGACGTTCTCCTGACTCCACCTAATTCATCGGTGTCCTGCACCTTCTACCATAAAGAGCTTCAAAAGGTGCCATCTATATGCTTTCTTGATAGCTATTGTTATACGCAAATTCAGCTAAAGGTCACCATTTCTCCCAAGATCCTTTCGCTGAAATCACACAGGCTCTCAACATGTCCTCTAAAACTTGATTCACTCTTTCGGTTTGTCCTGATGTTTGGGGATGATAGGCAGAGCTACGGATTAGCTTGGTGCCTAATTCCTTTTGTAATTTCTCCCAAAACGGTGCAGTAAACTGCGATCCATGATCCGAAACTATGACCTTGGGTATACCATGCAGTCAAACGATTTGATTGATATAAATCTCCGCATAGTCCGGTGCTCGAAAACAGGTTTTAACTGGTATGAAATGAGCAGTCTTGGTAAGACGATCAACTATCACCCAAATTGAGTCATTTCCTTTCTGGGTGGTTGGTAAACCGGTGATGAAATCCATACCCACTTCTTCCCATTTCCACTCGGGTATTTAACGGGTGAAGTGAAGTGTTCCGGCTGGCTTCAGGTGAATAGCTTTTACTCGACAACACGTGTCGCATCTGGCTACATATGCGGCAATCTCTTTCTTCATCTTGGTCCACCAAAATCTTGGACGCAAATCATGATACATCTTAGTACTTCCAGGATGAATAGACAACTTGGATAAATGAGCTTCATCCATGATCCGGTTTTTGAGTTCTCTGTTCTTAGGCACTACTAAGCGCTTGTCAAACCATAACACTCCTTTATCATCAACCCGAAAATGTTTTACTGGTTCAGTTGCGGTCTTTAGTCTTTCCTTGATATGATAAATTTCCTTGTATGTTTTTTGCCCTTCAAGAAACTGATCAACTAAGGTGCCTTGCAGCTTGATCGTGTGCAGAATCACAGGGTGTACGAGACTTAACTCGTCTTCTGGTTGTAACCTCAGATTGTGGCAGTGTGATTTCTGGCTCAAAGCGTCGGCAACCACATTTGCCTTTCCTGGATGATAATGTATCTGCAGATTGTAATCCTTGATTAGTTCAAGCCATCTTCTCTGCCTCATATTCAATTTAGGTTGAGTGAAGATATACTTGAGACTCTGGTGATCAGTGTACACGTTACAGACATTACCAAGCAGATAATGTCTCCAGATCTTCAGAGCATGCACCACAGCGGCTAACTCTAAATCATGTGTAGGATAGTTAATCTCATGTTTCCTCAATTGGCGTGAAGCATAAGCATCACTCTACCTTCTTGCATAAGAACACAACCTAACCCAACCTTCGACGCATCACAAAAGACATCAAAAGGCTTCTCGATATCTGGTTGAGCTAAGATAGGAGCAGTGGTCAATAGTTCCGCAAGGTACAGAAAGCTATTTCACAACCTTCTGTCCATTAAAACTTATGATCTTTTGGAGCAAACTTGTCATTGGTTTGGCAATCTTAGAAAAGTCAGGAATGAAATGACGATAGTATCCTGCTAATCCAAGAAAACTCTGAATCTCACCAACTGAAGTAGGAGCTTCCCAATCCATCACTTCTTGTACCTTACTGGGGTCCACAGAAATTCCTTCTTCTGACAGAATATGACCAAGAAATTGCACTTGCTTTAACCAAAACTCACATTTGCTAAACTTAGCATAAAGTTTATGTTCTCGGAGCCTCGTCAACACAACCCTCAAATGCTCTGCATGATCATCCGGGTTCTCAGAGTATACTAGAATGTCATAAATGAACACCACTACAAACTTATCCAATTCCGGCATAAACCCTGAATTCATCAAACTCATGAAATATGCTGGGGCATTTGTCAACCCAAAAGACATGACAAGATACTCATATAGTCCATATCTGGTCGAGAAAGCAGTCTTTAGGATATCTTGCGGTCGGATTCGGATCTGGTGATACCTCGATCTCAAATCGATCTTGGAAAACACCTTAGCTCTGGATAACTGGTCAAACAGAATATCTATTCGTGGCAAAGGATACTTGTTCTTGACAGTCACGACATTGAGCGGTCGATAATCCACATACATACATAGTGACTTATCCTTCTTCTTGACAAACAATGCTGGGCAACCCCACTCGGATATACTAGGTTGAATGAATCCTTTGTCCAGAAGTTCCTTTATCCGGGTTTTAAGTTCAGCTAATTCATTGGGCGGCATACGGTAAGGTCTTCTAGAGATTGGTGCAGTTCCGGGTAACAGTTCAATTGTAAATTCCACTGCCCGCTTGGGCGGTAATCCTGGTAATTCATCTGGGAAAACATCCGGGAAATCTCGGACGACTGGGATTTTGGACAGGTCTTCTATAGATAAAGTGCAAGATAAATCAACAAAGTCAGCACCCCGGGGAAGAGAGATGCGTAACTTGGTATTCGTCCTTCCATCAGATAAGGTAAGAACCCTATTTGCAGTGTCTAACACCGCATTCCACATACTCATCCAACTCATCCCTAGGACTACATCCATACTTAGTCCTGACAAAACTACTAAATTAGCTCTGAATTTGTGCCCTCCAATGTCGATGGTTGCATTACAAACCATCTACCTAGATAACACGCTACTCCCCACGGAGCTCACGCAAAACCCATAATCCATTTCAGACACCTCTTGATTATGTTTTTGTGCAAATTCTTTGCTCATGAATGAATGTGATGATCCAGTATCAAATAAAACAACTGCAGGATGATGGTTAACAAGACACATACCGGCAGTCACGGATTCTCCGGCTCAAGCTTCTTCAGCAGTCATGTTGTGCAGACGTGCGGGATAGTTAGCTTGTTGCTTCTTTGGGTGAGGGCAATACCTTGCGAAGTGCCCCTCTTGGTTGCAATTGTAACAGGGTCCCCGAACCAAAGGTTTCCCTCCGGTTGAGCTGCCTTGACCTCCACGAGCTTGGGCAGCAGCTATCTTGTATGGCCTTTGATTGCGCTGAGCTTGCGGCTGACCCTTCTTTTGCGGTGGCCTGAAACGTGCCCCCGGCGCTGGTGGTCGATACTGGGTTCGTTGAGCTGGTGGTCCCCTAGGTTGAGATGGTCCTGAATCAAAAGTTCTCTTCCGGGCCTTACTTGCAACATGCTTATTGTTGTGATTCTCTTGGATCAAGCAATCACTTATAAAGTCATTGAAGACTGCTCGGGAAGATGTACTCACGAACTTTCCCATTTTGGTGTTCAAACCTCTCTTAAAACTAGCAATCTTTTTAGCATCTGTGTTCATGAAGTCTGGAGCATAACGTGATAGAGAGTTAAACAGGTGATGGTACTCGGTAACAGATCGGGTTCCCTGCGTTAAGCTCATGAACTCTGCCACTTTCATCTGAGTCAGACCTGGCGGAATATAGTGCCCTCGAACAGCTTCGGTGAACATCCTCCAAGTGACAGGAACGTTGGCAGGATAGGTGGTGCGGTGATGCCCCCACCAAATCTCGGCTGGCCCCTGCAGCTGGTGCGCGGCATACTCCGCCTTGAGCTCCTCTGTGAGCCTGAGCAAACGAAACTTTTGTTCCATGGTATGCAGCCATTCTTCTGCCTCTAAAGGTTCGGTAGCTTCCTTGAAGATGGGTGGCCTAGTATCCAAGAAATCCCTGAAAGAACTATACTGATTTGGCTCGGGACGCTGTTGACCGTGCGCCAAATTCTCACGCAGTAAAGCTTCAATGTTGCGCTGACTTCCCAGGAATTGGGCGAAAAGCTGCTCGGGAGTGGCTGGTGGAGGGGGTGGTGGATTGCGGTTGTCTCTGGGATCCTCATTTCCACCATTACCGCCAGCTCCACTACGAGTTGTCGTCATCTGCATGTATTAATAACAAGTGATCATTAGGCGGAGTTACAATTACTGCAGAGAACAATAGATCATGCCAACTGAATTTATTCAGAAAACGAATTTGCCAAATAATCACAGAGGCATAATAAATTTCAATCCACATCGCAGCATCACATAATAGATCGCTTAATACATAACATGCAAAAGCCAACATAAACATCCATAGCTTTGCCCATACATATGGGACTTTCCAAAGTTTCACAACACGTGCACATAAGAGTTCACTACTCATGCTTACATCCAGCCCATAACAAAAGCAAAAGATCGGGCTTATCAACATACACAAAAGATCACTAGGCTCTAAACATACGATCTAGACTACTCTCTAGCGATGTCACCATCGTCACCATCCTCACTAGACATGTTTGAAGAACCACTAGAAGAGCTACTCGGATCCGGGTCCTCCTGTGGAAAGATGAGATTCCTCTCATTCTCCCTGCGGTGGATCTCCTCGTGCAGACGGTCATTGTAGTCCTGCAGGTGGTGAAGTTGCAACTCTAGGTCTCCTACTCGCAACCTCAACAGCATGTTCTCCTCTGAAGCGCGTATGCCCTCAAGGCAAACACCTCGGAGTGACTCCTCGGTCTCCCTCATGATCAAGGCTAAGAAGGTAGCAGACTCCTGCTGGATGCTGAGCTGATGAGCGGTCTCCTGCTCTCTCTGAAGCGCCTGGTCCCTCTCCACGGTCAGGTGAGCTAGCTGTGTGGTGAGGAGGTCTATCTCTGTAGCATGCTCCTCCTACCGACGATGCTGTCCAGCCATCTCCTCACTAAGAATATGATCCAGGTGATCATAGCTACGCGATAGGAATCCATAAGTAGCCATGAGTGCAGCCATAGCACTCCCTGCTGGTCCAGCACAATGCTCCCTCTCAAGCGAACTGGCCTCAAGAACTGCGGCTCCTGGCTGACGCCACACTGACTGATAAGGATCTGCTGTCGGGAAGATGCTGGCTGTAGCCTGGGCAACAACCTCCGGATGGTCCTCCATAATGTCCCGGAGAACGGTGTAAGCAACTCTGTTGGCTCCATCCCATGGGGTCCTCCCCTGTAACGCGAACACCGGCGGCACCAGACGTGATCCTGGTCATCACGGCTAGGCACGTCAACCTCCACGTGTGTCATATGGCAATCCTCCGAAATCTGCACGCGGTGCCAGTCGTACTGTGGCTCCTGGCCCTCCTGGTATCCCACCAAGTGCAATACCCTCCTAAGAATGGTAGGCATGCCGAACTCATCTAAGAAGTCCTCCGATCCTTCAGCGGTCCATGGCCCCAACATGTAATTAGGCCTCTTGCCTCCGGTTGACTTACGAGCTGTGCGCTTGGTACGGGCCATCTGTAAGAAGTTTATCCACACATATTTTCATTAGTTGGAGAACAACTTTTATTAGGAAAACGGGACGGATAACATAAGGAAGGAAATAAGATTAATGCAAGGTTATATGATCATGATGCATGCACGTAACATACGTCCTCACTGTCTAACAAGCTAACGGCTAGACGGTGGCATACACGTTCACTCATAGCGTTAACTAAACGTACTATACTATCGCAAGTTAGTGTACCTGCAGAAATTCATTTCAGCCCTGCCCATAGTATGAAAATCATGCATTGCTGAAATTAAATCTAATACTAACTTAGGTGCACACCCAGTATACACGTAAGCAGTATATGCACCCATCAGAATAATATTACTCCCACAATTAAGTACCTTCACATACACTTGTGTGTAACAGGTATACATGTCGGCACATTTCAAGCACAACCCTAGATTGACGGTTGTCCAATCATGCTCTCACAACTCACTTATTACCTTGGCGTAGAGGCAATTGATCCATACATTACTATTCCGAAGAATAGCACCCATACAATTTCACCCTTGCCATATGGACGACAGAAACAACAGAATTTAAATATGATGCACGACCCCCAAGTTAGTACTTAAATAGCCACCTAAAAACCTACTGGGCATAAGGACTTGATCACTGGCACACCTTAATCCCTATCAAGAAGATTTTTCAAACCCTAATATAGTTTATAAGTTTTTGGCAAAGAAAATTTGATTTGAAAATACGATTTTTCAAATACACTCATGAACAGTAACGCTAACCATGCTCCGATGCCAGCTGTGACAGAACCGACCAATTTATACTAGATTAAGCACCGAATCCCCGCTTTCACAGAGATTATAGGTACTTAAGCTCGTACAAACCCGGTAGTCCGGAAATCTCGAAGGATTTCAAATCATTCAACTTTAGCCAAGATCGTAATAGATTAGTGTACATGTCCACGAGGTACATTTAGTTCGCACATAGTTCAAATACATCGGAGTTTAACAGTTATTACAAACCATAGTTCAAATTTCGAAAGCGAAAGCAACATAGTTTTAAACATAAGTTCTCAGTTCACAATACAGTGCCATTGCCCAATCAGTCCACAGAAGCATCAGGAGAGAATAAGAGTTGACCATGCCCATGGTCTAGTCACCACCCTCGACGGGGTATAGACAGTTCTCGCAATAGCCGAAGAAGCATTGCCCATCTGCAACAACAAGGGGAAAGAACCCTGAGTACGAGAAGGTACTCAGCTAGACTTACCCGTCATAAACCAGAAATAAACGACACCAAGGAGTATGCAAGGCTGTTTCTGGGGTTGGCTATACTTACTCTTTTGCGTAAAAGCATTTTATTAATTAGATAATCATCATTAGAGTATTAGCAGTCAATTTGAGAATCAACCTGATTAACTAGATTTGCACCTGATCTAGAGCAATCACTTGGCTAATTAATCAAGCAAGAGTGACTATTTCATCAATAGCCTTTCAGATTAAACATTATAACCATCTTTAGTTCCATAAGTTACTACGGTAACACATGCCCAGTCAAGTTACTCACTAACCAGGAGCGATGGCGATTATAATCGATTCCTACCCAGCTGGGGACAAAGATGTCGCACACTCGCCCGATCACACCTTGCCAGGCAGCCGTCGGCGACCACTTTAGGAAATTCGAGAACACAACACGCGGGACGGTCATGGGCCCTTCTACACCGGGGGTTGTCTCAATGCCAGGTCGCTCAAGCTATAACTGCCCACGGTCATGCCAGGTCAATCAGGCCCCGCCTGTCCACGGACCATGCCAGGTTGTGAAGGACCGAGAAAGCACTAGCAAGGCGACCAGAGGGGGGGGTGAATGGGAGCTCAAAAATTTCTCTCAAAACTCTGGCCAAATGTCCCAAAATCAACCCCGAGAAAATGCGACCGAAATCATGATGCCCACGACCTTGGTAGAGGGTGGATGATCCCTAGGATCACAGCGAGGCACCACAAGAGGATAGCAAACCAAGTGCCAAAAGCTCCGGCTCGAACACAACCCCAAAAACCAAGTCCGAACGTAGATTGTCGGCTACGTCGAGAGAAACTCCTAAATACCTATGCTAACAAGTAGCAAAGATACCTAGAGAGGTTCCTTGGTCAACTCTAGGGCCAAACGAGAAGTCCGAAAACCAAGCGAACAAGCCGGGAGAGCAAACACACTAGACTGGAAGACACAGCCAAATCCCGGACTGTCCGCCGGTACGGTCCCGGACTGTCCGCAGTAGTGCGGACTGTCCGCGGGCGAGTGGCGGACTGTCCGCCGGCAAAACTCGTCAAACAACAAGGTTGCTGCAAAGTCCCTGGACGTCCCGGACTGTCCGCCAAAACACACGGTGGACTGTCCGCGGGTCAAGTTTCAGCACTGTTCACCGAGACACGCAGCCACTGCTCGGCTAAATCCCGATGCGCGGACTGTCTGCGCCCTGAGTGGCGGACTGTTCGCGGTCACTCAGGGAGGGCGATTTTATTCGCCCTTTACCCAAATCAATCCCAAATCGATTCAAATCAAAATCCCACATTCCCAAACTTGGAGAGGATGATCACTGAGTAGTTAGGAGACTATCCCCAAGAAATCACCGCTCAAATAGAGTCAAACACCGGGAAATCAAAAGGGGAGGAGGATGAGCCGAAAAGCGCCATGAAAACGAAATCAACCTGATCTACCCGTTCGTAAGGAGATAGATAAATTTCTTCGGTGGAAATGATCTCCTTTCAATACGACAAGATGAGTCAAACGGATTTCGCAAGAAAGACGCACGGGGAGAGAGATCAAGTGACGGGAAAATCGCGGAGAAAACGAAAAGAACAACGCGAGAACACGACGAATCAAAACGTGAATCACAACATCGATCTGAAAACCGTGTGGCTACCACACGCTACAATAGTGAGGTTACGGCCTCCCTTCCCAAAATCTCCAGTACACAGAGGTATGGTTCTCTGCGGATCTCAGCTAGCTACAACAGGGGATTGGGAGAGCAGGAAACCCTAGAAGCAAAGAGCAAATGACTGAGATGGGAAGGGAGAGGGTGTCTCCCTTACTTATCCTAATATCTAATTCCTACTCTACCCCTCTCTAATTACAGAGCGAACCAGCTAAACCCTAATGTTATTCTGGACCTACTCGGTGGTAGGTGTATCCGATGGCCACGCCCGCACAACTCGTAGCGTTGCCTCGACGCAACCTCCCGATTGCCTCCACGTGCCGCCCTCGCTCTGCACCCCCGGTTTTGTGGCCCAAACCGGGGAAACCAGCCTTTTCCAGCCAACCCCCGGTTTTGAGCCCAAACCGGGAAACCAGCCCACCAAGCATCTGAGTTTTGAGGCCAAACTCAGCAAACCCTCAGCGCCCAGGTTTGAGGCCCAAACCTGGAAACCGTCCTCAGCCCGAGTTTTGTGGCCAAACTCGGAAACCATCCGCACCAGGTTTTGAGGCCCAAACCTGGAAACCGTCCACCCGATGTTTTTTCCCTGGCTCTACCACCAAACCGACGTCGTAGATGGGATGCACCCCCGTGCACCCCGTCCACCGACACGTGTCCCCAAGTCCACGACTCAGGCAACACATGACCGCAAGTCTTCGCTCGTCGCTGTCCCAGGCTGCCAGCCACCACAGCTGATCCTCGGGCCTCTGGTCCCTCAGTCCAAGCCTCACGTCCGCCCTTGGCCACTCCCGGTCCATCGGCACGACACGTCTCTACTTGACCTTCACCTTGCCTTTGATCACTGTATCCGTGCTCGACACCTGCACAACACAAGCCAAAGAACATGCGCATCATCCCAGTTGACAATCACTCATCACTCAGAGACCCGACATACACCCATGTATCCGCAGGTTGCTCAGAATAGTTGCCCACGGTACATATAAGGCCCTGGGTGTTAGGCGTCAACATCTCCATCACCGGATCGAATAGCCCTACTCGGCTTCACGGGAGGTACTCCGACCTACTCCGTTAAGTGATTGACGCGTTCAAAATGACTGAGGTGTGCCTTCGTCGGATCCTAAGTGACACAGACGGGAGACTACTAACAGCACACAGGACCCATGTCCTGCTGCTCCTACATCTCGCCCGGTCTCAGATTAATTATCACATGGTTATCTCCATGATAGCACGAGGCTAGACATGATCAGTATCCACCTATATGCGGGAGACAGGAAATCACCCGACTTTTACCGGTCTAAGCAGGCTAAGCAGAAACGAGCCTAGACTTAACAGGGATATTAAGACAATAATTGCAGGTGGACAAGGATAAGTAATTAATGCAGCAACGGTGTCACTCAAATCCTATAACCTAATGCAACAAACATATCAGGTTAATTTCGTAATTGCATTGCAAACCATAGGAGTGGGATGCTCCGGGGCTTGCCTTGTTCAAAGTCGGAGGGACAATGGTCGAGGCACTCAGGCAGGTCCTACTGCGTTCTCTTCAACAAGGTAGTCAACATCAACCTATTAATTACAAAAGACCTTAACATCCAACCAAACAATTAACCTACCTAATTGGTTGGTTAGGATTTACAATTACCACAGCAAGCACTTTACTTAATTAATTTATTCTCCTTTAATTGCTTGCTGAAATAAATCCATTTAATCAAGCCTATAACAGCAACCCATCCTAGACAGCTCCAGAAAAATCTACAGAAATTACTGGAAGTTAACAACACATAAACTAGTCCTCCGTCCAAATCTCAACCCATTTGGACTTAAACTCCATCCTCTATGAAAAAGACAAATTCTACCATGAAAAGGTGCTTTGAACTACACACCCTAACAAAAAGTGTCAAACAGCAAATTTCCCAATTTTCTACTGAACTTCTTAGCACAAGAGCAGTGTATAAAAATTCTCAGGTTCATATTCATCATATTCTAATTACTACAAATTAAACAAGAAAATAACATTTCATCACTTTAATTGCTACTGCCAAAATATTCCACAGAACAACATCATATTATATTTTTTCTAGAAATTATTCATCAATACAAACCTAACAAAATAAGAATCACATTTTTCTGAGCAATACACAGATTACTATGCATTTAAACAAGATTTCAGCCTAAACATAAATTAAATATAACTACACATAAATCTTTCACAAACTGGACATAATATATTTTCATGCATAGAACTCACCACAACAAACTTAACAAAACTTATTTCATCTTTTTAGCACTTACAGAACTCACGATATGAATTAAACAAGCTAATCAAGCATTTCTGAAATCTATTAAACAAAACCTGAAAAACCTATTTAACCTAAACTGCTAAACGTACCCAGACTATTGCACCCAAGACACTGACAGCCGGGACCCGAGCCACTGACTGGCGGGACCCCGGGTCAAACCAACCCCACCTGCCAGCCACACAGAAGCAGGGGAAGGGTTGACCGCGGCGAAGCTCGCCGGCGGCGACCCTCCCGGCGAAACGGACCTCACCAATCTACTCCACTCCTTCTTCCGCACCCGACGGTACCACTCACAGGGCCTAGCGTACGCACGGGTCGAGCTCGCCGTCGACCATGGCGGACACGGCGGCGCGGCCATACTACGCCGGCCGGCTCCGGTCATCCCAAGCTACAAACCGACTCTCGATTCTACTCCGGCGACCTTCACAACCCTAACCGAGGCTCAGAAGCCAGGGTTCTCACTCCGAGCATCCGCGACCATGGCCATGCCGACTTCCGGCGACCATGGCGAGCGACGGACGCGCGTACCGTCCCTACCAAACCCTATCGGCTAAACCAACACCACCAACTTCTTCTATGGGTCAAGGCGACTCGTGAACGCTAGCTAGGACAAACGGACGAGCACGGAAAGGGTTGGCCACGGCGGACCGAGCTCGCCGGCCATGGCGGACACGGCGGCGCGGCGTACCGCGGTCACCAAACCCTAACCGGCCAAACCGTCACCTTCTACCTCTTCCACGAACCTCACTGACCCTCGAACGTGAGCTAGGGCGACACGAAACCACGGGAAGGAGGCCGGCCATGGCGAACCAAGCTCGGCGGTCATGGCGGCCATGGCGGCGGCTCATCGGGCTTGGCATAGGGTTCCCTACGGGCGCTAAGGGTAGCAAGAGGTGCGGGGCTCACGGCGAAGCTTTGTGGTGGTTGGGCTTGCGGCGAGGCGGCCGGACGACGGTGAACGGCGGCGAGCGCTCTGTTTTCCCCCCCTTTTCCGCCGCGAGCGCGGCGAGAGCGGGAGAGACCGGGAGAGACAGAATGGAGGGAAGTGGAGCGGCTTTGGTCAGTGCGGGGGCGAGCTGGCGACTTGAGCTCGCCACGCCGCGCGCGAACGCTTGCACGGACGGGCGTCGAGCGCCACGCGGTGGCCAAGTTCTGGCGCGGTCGGCCCCGACCACGGCCGATTCAAACTGAATCGCCGGTTCAAGCGCTGATGGCTGACTGACGGCCGCATTTGGACGCGATTATCTCCTAATCCACTCGATGAAATGCTAAACCACTTGTTCCATTGAGTAGAGCTACGTGCCGACTACAACTTTGGTTACAAGATCAAGCTTTGGTTCAGCCTAGATTGCTCTCAGGAAAGCTCCAAAGATCACTCAGCGAAACTGATTTGGCAGTTAGGACTTAGAAGAATTTTGCTAAGTCTAATCTCCCCCATTTCTGCTTGTGGGTCCTAAAACACCTTGTTAAACTCATTTTCATGAGTTGGCCCTTGAACACTTTTTGTTCTACTCTAAATTCTACCACTTTTGGTTAAGGGCCCATAGCCATGCAAAGCTTCTATCAAGGAGGTCTTAGTTAGTCAAACAAAAGGACTCCTAGGGCTCTATTAAGGCAACTAGGGTTAGTGACTTGGTTAGCAAAATGACCAACACAAACCTAGCTTCATTTTGACTCCTCAACAAGGTTCAACTACTTAGGAGACTCACACACTCCAAAAGCAAGTCAAACAAGCATTACACCAAGCATAACATTACAAGCCAACACATGAAATGACACTTTACAAAGAATGCAACATGACGATGATGATGATGCCTATGCTCATGAGATGTCAAGTTATGCATTTAGGGTTGCTTAACACCAGGGGTGTTACAGTAAGTATGCTGCTTGGTAGGAGAGGTGGATGAGCTCCGGGCTAGACCCGTGTTGTTGGGTGCGTGCAAGTCTTGTGCAGGCTTGCAATCCAAGTTGGCAGAGAAGAATGCCAAGATTGTGTCTCTTGAGAAGGCCAGCTCGGGTAGCACTTGTGTGACTAGGTGTGCTTTGTGCGAGGGTTTGGAGATGGAGATTGTGAACGTGAAGCATGACAAGATGCAAACCGAGGAGGAAAACACATACCTTCGGACCATCTTGTCATGTGTGTCTTGTGGTGAGCCGCAGCTTGGGATGATGATCTCCCAGTTCAATCGTGCTGCTGGAGGTCCTGGTGTAGGTTTTGCTCAGGGCGTTGATGTTTCTTCTTTTGGCAAGATTGGAGAGTCGAGTGGTCTTAACCCAGGTGAGAAGCCCAACTCCTCCACTACTCCCAAACTTACCAAGATTCCACCCAAAGAGCCTCTCAAGCCTAACACCAAGGACGGAGTGTATGAGGAACCTCCGAAAGCTCCACCCAAGAAACAAATGTGGCATCCCAAACCCAACCACCTGAAAAACAAGCTTGATACAATGCCACCTATCCAGTAGGAGCTTATGCCACAGAAGGGCAAAGTGATCCACACCCACTACCGTGAGTACCAACAACCCCCTATGATCACTGTGGGAGAGATGGGCACTTGAGGGAGTTTTTTTTCGGCGCAAGAGAGAGGAGCGTCGTGCTAGAGAGATGAACAATGCAGACATGTACCATCCTTTCCATGATACATGTGCCGAATGTTCAGAGGAGAGCTCCGAGGAGAGCTGCTAGGCCTAAAGGTACAGTGCCTCAAGGTCCTAGGCCTCAGGGAGGTGTTGCCGACGGGGTCCTGACTTTGCAGGATACGGACCGTGGCGGTTGCTTTGTTGAGCGTTTCCCTCCACCACGTTTTGAGTATCACGATGGACGCTCTTCCCTTAGCGGACCACATTTTTCCTGTGTGTGGTGATCGCTTTCCCCGTAGGCGTGCTAGGAATGGTTTTTCTACTAACTGTTCTTTTGAGCAGCCGACCCAACACTGGTATTCTTCCTATTTCACTCACCCCAGTGTTGGACCGTATGCTCACCCTATGTCTTTTTATTGATGTAGGTAAAACGATTGGAGGACATTTGGTTGGTGGATTCCGGTTGCTCGAGGCACATGACCGGAAACGCCAAGTGGTTCTCCAGTCTTAGTCCTATTGCTGGAAGGAGTTTATCACCTTCGGTGACAATAGCAAAGGTAAAGTGTTGTCTCGTGGGTCGGTGCGAGTTAATGAGCACTTTGTGTTGTGTGATGTTGCTCTTGTTTCTAACTTGCATTTTAACCTCCTTTCTGTTTCGCAACTTTTTGATGATGACTATGAGATTTGTTTTAAACCGAATCTTAGTCGTATTTTAGATCCTCAGGGCAATCTTGTATGTTTGATTTCGCCCTTTGGGAAAGTCTTTCGTGCGAATTTCTCGGAGTCATTTGGATTTTCTCGTTGTCTTGTGGCTGGCCCTTCTTCCTCTGATCTTTGGAAGTGGCATAGGAGACTCGGTCACCTGAGCTTCGACTTGCTTGCAAGGCAAAGTGTTGATGGTCCTTAAACACCCGTTTTACCATCAACAATTGACCCTAAAGTCCACCAAAAAGGCATGAAATGTAGTCAAATAGGTTTCAAACGAACCAAATTCCACATGTCCATAGATTTTATTTGAATGCAGGAATTTGGACCAAATTTGGAGAATGGACCCACCAGGACACGAGCCCACTCACCAGGACCCATTTGGGCCTGAATGGGGTGGAGCCCGCCAACAAGGGTGGCGCCGCCCCCATATGTGGCGCCCGCCACATGGTGAGGCCCAACTCTCCCCCTTGCCACGTCACTGATCCGTGTGACCATCCCAAGGCCAAATCTTGGCCCTTGGTCACTAGGTCAGTGGCATCGAACGACTCAGGAGTGAGTGGCATGGATCAAGGCTGAAAGGCGGTTACTCAGACATGCAACGGACCTAACCACCGCCTCTCTGGAGCTCCTGGATGCCGTTGAAGAAGCAAGGCGGTGCATCCAACGGTGAGGGAGGTGGCGGCCGCCACCTAGGGCTGGCGCCCGCCACTAGGGTTAGCCATAGGTCGGCTGGCTGCCCCTATAAGTACCCCCTCACTCATTTGGGCTATAAATACCCCCTGAGGCATCAGTACCATCATATCCCAACACCATCACATCCCAGAGAAAACCAAGCAAGAGAAGCAAGTGAGAGTTAGGTTAGAATCTCAGAGAGCTTAGGCAAGTACAAGGGTTAGCTAGTAGGAGAGGTAGAGCTCTAGTGCCCTCGCTATAGCGCGGCTTAGTTTAGCACAGCTCAGCCTAAGTTCTTGGTAAAAGGAGCGTGTAGAGCTTGCTAAGAGTGAGAAGCGGGTGCGAGCGACTCGCATCGGAGGTCGGTTGATTTCCCGCGTCTCTGGTCTGGTTTGCTCTCTTGTATCTCAGGTACATTTATCTTTATCTCAGTATTACTTTAAGCATTACTTTCAGTATTACTTTCAGTATTACTTTATCAAGTACCTTGAGTGTGACCTAGCTATCCTACAGTTCAATTCTGCAAGGGTGTCTCTATTCAAAGCTAGGGTAGAGATAGTTAGAATATAGTTAAGCGTGGTGCTTAGTTATAGACTTACCTTCAGATACGGCTGGACCCCCGGATAGCTGTGGTAGCAAGCAGGTGGTGACAGCCCTGTGCGCCTTGAATTCCACCACGTAGTTGGCTCAGTTTAATAGTAAGGCTCGTTGTGCTAGCGTTCAACCTAAGTAAGTGGTAAAGGCTAGTACACCTCGATACTTGATAAGATCGGAATAAAACTATACTTAACTTAGTTGCTTTATTGACTTTTGCCTGCCTTGCTTCGTAACTATCCTGCTTCGTAGTTATATCTGCTTTTTAGTTATCTAGGAGTTGTTAGTTATCTTAGTTACCCTTAGTTATCCTATTCCCTTTATCTACCTATCCATCCACCTTACCTTAGCCATCCATTTCATCCTTACCTATCCATCCATATATTCTTTCTAGCCTTTCATCCCCTCTCTTCCCTTCTCCCCTTTTTCTTTTTCTTATTTCTTCGACTCTCATCCCCTCCTTGACTCGACTCATACACCACCCTAGCCTTCCCTTGGGATCAAATAAATCGACACCTGGTACTCCCAGGCGAAGTGCTACTACGATAGTTCTGTGCGCTTGCAGATTCTCCCCTTGGTAGATTGCAATCTCTCTAGCTAGCTCCTACTAGTGTCGGGATTGACAACCCTGCTTGGCATTAGTAGATAGCTGCTTTAGCTTTATTCCTTTAGGTATAGTGACCGGTCTTGCTTCAAGCACTTCCAACACCGTTGCCGGGGATAGACTCCATAGTCTACTCGTAGTAACGACATTAGCAAGTGCCAACAAGCATTCCTAGGCCGTTACCGGGGATAGTTGCCTAGCTCTATTTTAGTGAAGCTAAGAACTACCAACAAGCATTTCTGGCGCCGTTGCCGGGGAAGGCAATCGGTGTATCGGTTGAGTCCGTGTCGAATTATCTTCGCTTAAGCTCCCGCTTAGCGAATCCCATCTTACCCCTTCTTTCTTTCCTTAGTCCTTCTTATCTTTTTCCTTCATCTTCTTCAACTTCTTTCTTTCTTATCTCGTTCTATCTTCACGATGGCCAATAAGACCATTCGTGAGTTTTTTTGCTCCTTCTGCCACTAACTTAGCGTAGCGATAGGACCAGACGTGATCGATGCCAACCTCAATTTTGAGTTAAAACCAGCTCTAATCACGATGGTCCAAGCTAGCCCGTTCTGTGGCAAGGCTCACGAGGATGCCAATGCTCACCTCCAACAATTTTGGAGATTTGCGGCACCTTCACCATTAAGGGGATAACCCAAGAAGCCATCCGTCTTCGTCTCTTTCCTTTCTCTTTGCTAGGAAAAGCGAAGCAATGGTTCTATACCGATCGCAACGCTGTAGACACATGGGACAAGTGTTCCAATGCTTTTCTCGTCAAATTCTTTCTGTTGGGCAAGACGAATGCTCTGCGCAACAAAATCTCCAGCTTTACGCAAACAAGCCGAGGAATCTATTCCCGAGGCTCGGGAGAGGTTGCAAGAGTATGTCGTTGCTTGTCCACACCACGGTATGGAGGACTGGCTATTGATCCATAACTTCTACCATGGCCTAACCCCTCTCTCTAGAAGCCATTTGGATGCCGCCGCCGGCGGTGCATTCTTTTCTCTGAATGTTGCAGATGCTAAGGCTCTCATAGAGAAGATGGTGTCAAACCAAGGATGGAATGACGAAAGACTACAGCCCCGTAAGCGAGGTATGCATTCTCTTAAGGAGGCTGACATGATCGTGGCCAAGATGGACCTGCTGGCAAAGAAGCTGGACAGCTGTGAGAAGATGAACCAACAAGAGAGTGTCCAATCTCTGAAATCCTACATGACTTGTGAAGTCTGTGGAGAAACCGGACATTCTGGGAGCCACTGCCCCGAGCTACATGAAGATTTGAACTTCATCAACAACAACAACGGTTTCCGTCAACAGAATCAAGGATGGAATCAGCCTGCAGACTCTCATGGTAACAATTCATTCCCCGGCTCTAATTTTCATAATTCTGATAGTCTCTCATTCTTGAAAAATTTAGTTTACTCACAAGGTAGAACTACTGATTTCTTGAATAAGAAATTAATGTCGAATGATAAAACCCTTGAGAATATAAATGCTAAATTGGAAGATTTCTCATCTGCTCTAAAAAAATCAATTAAGCTTTAATAAGATGTTAGAAACCCAATTAGCTCAACTTGCTGCTATCATACCATCTTTTGAAACTGGCAAAATTCCTGCTAAACCTGACATGGAAACTGCTAACATGGTTGAAATAAAATATTTTAACTATTATGAAGATCAAACCATGTGTGTTAAAAAGGGTGATCCTGGTAGTCCCATAATTAGATGCTCAATCTTTGGTGAAGTGTTTAAAAATGCCATGTGTGATTTAGGATCGAGTGTGAACATTATATCTAAAGATTTCTATGAAAAACTCGTTCTTTCCACCCATGTCATCCACATCTGCCTACGTTGTGCTAGCTGATAAATCCACTTGCTATGTAGAAGGAATAGTTAATGGCTTACCTGTTCATATTAGAGGTTCATATGTTCCTACTGATTCATAATACTAGATATGGAAATAGGAAAGATGTGCCTATAATCTTAGGTAGACCCTTCTTGAACACTGTTGAAGCCTGCATATATGTGAGAAGTGCTAAAATGCAAATGACATTAGGAGGGAGGAAGGAAATATTCTCCTTTTCCCATGGTCCCGCATATGCCGCTAACATGCAGGAAGCAAAACCCGTTCGTACCAAGAAGAGGCGCCCAAGAACAAGGTGGAGCAAAAAGACAGAACCACCTCCTCCTGAGTTGTGTAATTCACATAACAAAGGAGAGGTGCCAAAAGAAGAAGAACCCGATGGAGTACTAAGAGAAGAAGTGCCCAAGGAAGAAGATCCACCCAATAAGGATGAAACTCCATGGATCTAAGGTATGATTTTACTTTTAATTTTTCCCTTCAATTTTCCCTTTTCGAATAAATAACATATGTCATGCATGTAACTAAAAAAAAATATCACCAGTTATCATTAGTTATATGCATAGGTATATGTTAACTTAGTTAGAACAATAAAATATCAAAATAGGATAGTTTCCCTTTTCACAACATTAGATAGTTTCCCTTTTAATAAAATGAGAACAAGAGCTCCGACCGAGAAGAAGAAGGCCCTTCACAAGCAAGCAAGAAGCCAGCTTGGGGAGACTCCCGCTCCAATAAGGTATGTCTCAAAGCCTACACTTTACATTCAGTTCTTAAATTCTATATCTTTTGAATGTCACATGCTTGCCTAAATAACCACTCCACGAATAAAATTGATAAATATGCTTAAACAAGTTGAAACCTGAATAAGATTTGAAATATGTCATGCAAATGCTATTGTTATGGTTTGAATAACTGGTCTTATCTAAATTGTAGCTTTTGTGGGTTGCACATGCTTTAACTGAAATCATGCTTAGTGAGTAAAGTTAGTAAGAAATGGAGTAATTCTTAAACTTGCTAAGGTGAAATTAGGACCTAATCTGGAGGATTTCTTTTAAAAAATTATGAAAACCTTGCTAAAAAGTTCCTCCTAGATTTTATCCCATCCCACCACCAGCCAGATATTTGTTAGTCATTAGTCAAAACCACAAAGAGCTTTGTTTGTGTTGAGCTTTGTTAGACCTCATAGATCTAGTAGAGAAGCTTATCATATCTTTTGAATCAAGATTCACACACACCCACCATAAATTGCCTACTCTCCACTTTGGAAGTTTGCAACCACCAAATAAATTGCTTATTCTCTACACCGGAGATATGCAATACCCTGCCAAACATCCCATTGCTAGCCTTATGCTTATTCCTACACTGGGAATAAGCATTTCTCCCTCTTCCCCTTTTTCATTTATGAAATCCTTTCCTATAGATGTCTGAGGAAATCTAGAGCTCTTCTAGAGCATTACAAAAGAGAAGAGAGAGAGAAAAATGAGCAAAGTAGCTCAAGAAAGGACTATGTCCTAAAAAAGTGAGCAAAGTAGCTCAAGAGAGGACTATGTCCTAAGAAAATGTGAGGACACATCTTTTGCTACTCACTATGTATCCAAAAAAGAGAGAGAGAGAGAGATAATTATCATTAGCTCTAGACCCCAGAAATTAACTAGGAAGGATTATGAAATACCTCTCTATACACTTCCACATAACCACACATGCACATCTTCATCAATTTTTATGATTTCTGCTCCTTATGATCTGAGTGTCTAGCTTAGCAATAAAACATCAGGCAATTGCTCATGATTCTTAGCCTACCTATAACTCCACATATCATTCTTTAGAAATAGGAGAGGCTACATTTTGTCCTAAGCGAGGATTTAAACACCATTGAGTGATTGAGTGAATCTTGGAGGACTAAGCAAGTTGTTATCTTTGAAAACCTTGAAAAACCTCCAGACAGAATCCTAGTCAAACCTAAGCAAGATAAAAGTTTCCTATCTACTACTTTGTTTCACTCTTGCATGTTTGAAGTGACAAGCTATAGCTCCACATTGCTATGATTAATGATATATGCTAAGTTATTTCTCACTATACAATATGCACTTGCATACATCTTAAGTTGCTATCCATTTCATGCTCAGTGCTTAAACTGCATTGTTGCTCGAGGACGAGCAACAGGTTAGCTTGGGGGAGCTTGTTGATGGTCCTTAAACACTCGTTTTACCATCAACATTTGACCCTAAAGTCCACCAAAAGGCATGAAATATAGTCAAATAGGCTTCAAACTAACCAAATTCCACATGTCCATAGATTTATTTGAATGCAGGAATTTGGACCAAATTAGGAGAATGGACCACCAGGAGACGAGCCACTCACCAGGACCCATTTGGGCCTGAGTAGGGTGGCGCCCGCCACCCATATGTGGGCGCCCGCCACATGGGTGAGGCCCAAACTCTCCCCCTTGCCACGTCACTGATCCTGTGTGACCATCCCAAGTCCAAATCTTGGCCCTTGGTCACTAGGTCAGTGGCATCGGACGGCTCAGGAGTGAGTGGCGTGGATCATGGCTGAAAAGGCGGTTACTCAGACATGCAACCGACCTAACCACCGCCTCTCTGGAGCTTCTGGATGCCGTTGAAGCAAAGGCGGTGCATCCAACGATGAGGGAGGTGGCGGCCGCCACCTAGGGCTGGCGCCCGCCACTAGGGTTAGCCCTAGGTCAGCTGGCTTCCCCTATAAGTACCCCCCTCACTCATTTGGGCTATAAATACCCTCCTGAGGCATCAGTACCATCATATCCCAACACCATCACATCCCAGAGAAACACCAAGCAAGAGAAGCAACTGATAGTTAGGTTAGAAGCTCAGAGAGCTTAGGCAAGTAGGTTAGCTAGTAGAGAGAGTATAGCTCTAGTGCCCTCGCTACAGCGCGGCTCTTAGTTTAGCACAGCTCAGCCTAAGTTCTTGGTAAAAGGAGCGTAGAGCTTGCTAAGAGAGAAGCGCGTGCGAGCGACTGGCATCTGAGGTCGGTTGATCTCGGCGTCTCTGGTCTGGTTTGCTCTCTTGTATCTCAGGTACATTTATCTTTATCTCAGTATTACTTTAAGCATTACTTTCAGTATTACTTTCAGTATTACTTTATCAAGTACCTTGAGTGTGACCTAGCTATCCTACAGTTCAATTCACTTAGCCATAGTAGTTAATCTCTAGTGTGCTTAGTGATTGATCTTTGCCAATAGGTTGCTTAGTTAGTTAGTGTTTATCTTATTAAGTCAAGTATTTGCTCTGACGTCCGCAAGGGTGTCTCTATTCAAATCTAGGGTAGAGATAGTTAGAATATAGTTAAGCGTGGTTGCTTAGTTTATAGACTTACCTTCAGATACGGCTGGACCCCCGAATAGCTTGTGGTAGCAAGCAGGTGGTGACAGCCCTGTGCGCCTTGAATTCCACCACGTAGTTGGCCCAGTTTTAACAGTAAGGCTCGTTGTGCTAGCGTTCAACCTAAGTAAGTGGTAAAAGCTAGTACGCCTCGATACTTGATAAGATAGGAATAAAACTATACTTAACTTAGTTGTTTATTGGACTTTTGCCTGCCTGCTTCGTAACTATCCTTCTTGTAGTTATCTGCTTGTAGTTATCTGGAGTAGTTAGTTATCTTAGTTACCTTAGTGATCCTATTCCCTTTATTTACCTATCCATCCACCTACCTTAGCCATCCATTCATGTTACCTATCCATCCATATATTCTTTCTAGCCTTTCATCCCTCTCTTCCTTCTCCCCTTTCCTTTTTCTTATTTCTTCGACTCTCATCCCCTCTGACTCGACTCATCAACCACCCTAGCCTTCCCTTGGATCAATAATGACACTGTTGTAACACCTCTGGTGTTTAATAAGTAATTAACCTGACATGTCATCATCATTAGTCTTTAATCATTCTTGCCATGCATTTAAGTTTGCTTAATTTTTGTGTAGATCTTGTTCAGTTAAGTGTTTTGATGCTGTGTTATGAGGACCAAAATTCAAAAATCAAAATAAAATTTAAATTTCTTTTGAAAAAACCCAAATTTCCAAACTCTAGTTTTACCCCTTTTTCTAATTCAAAAGTTGTTCAAAATTTGAAGTTGGTCCTTTTAGCAAAGTTGTAGATCTCAAATTCTAAACAACTTTGGTGTTTGAGTTTTCTTTGTGCAGTTCAAAGTTTAGGAGTAATTTTCAAGATTTCAAAAGAAGAATAGGTTTTCACTGTGCACAGCTGGAGGACCCCTACCTCATCCTCACCCGGCCCTACCTCTCTTTGCCCGACCCCCACCGTCCTTTTGCCCGGACCCCCACCGTCTTTTGCCAGACCCCTACCGTCCTTTGCCCGGACCCCCACCGTCCTTTTGCCCGGACCCCCACCGTCCTTTTGCCCGGACCCCCACCGTCCTTTTGCCCAGACCCCACCGTCCTTTTGCCGGACCCCCACCGTCCTTTTGCCCGGACCCACCGTCCTTTTGCCCGGACCCCCACCGTCCTCTTGCCCGGACCCCCACCGTCCTCTTCGCCGGACCCCCACCGTCCTTCGCCCGGACCCGGCATCACCCCGCGCCTATAAAAGCCACCAAGCTCCCCATTGCCACCACCAACACTTCCTCGCCAACCCAAGCCATCAGGCAGCCCCAGCGCCCGCCAAGGCCGCCACTGCCTTCGCCTTGAGCTTCTCCACCTTCCCAAGCCACCAATTTCACCCCTCCGTCCTTTCCTTCGCCGGCGCAGCGACTCCCCTCCAACTCCGGCGAATCGCTCGAGCCTCACCCTCGAGCCAACCTTCGAGCCAACCCTCGAACCGCACACCCTCGAGCGTCCCCTCGAGCCACATCCCTCGAGCCGCATCTCTCGAACATGCCAAGGCCAGCCTCGAGCCTCACCCTCGAGCGTCCCCTCGAGCCTCACCCTCGAGCACGCCTGCGAACCGCGCCCCCTCGAAGCAGCCGAGCCCCACCCTCAGCCTCGGGCGAATCGCAGCCCACCCTCGGACTGAGCCTCGAGCACGCCGAGGCTACCCTCGAGAGGTTAGCCGAGCCTCCGCCGAGGCCTCGCCACCATCGAGCTCCCGCCTCCGACCCTTGCACCGCCTCGCCGAGCCTCGTTTCCAACTCCTGGTGAGCCCGCGAAGCTATCCCCACCCTCTGCCTTCCCAGCCGAGACCTCGAGCGACCGGTCCGCTGTCCGCCTTACAGGCAAGCGCGCCGAGCCTCGAGAGAAGCACAGTTTTCCTTTTCTTTTAAAAATATGAATAGTGTTTTGTTTTCTTCTTTTTGTGAGGTTTAATCTGTTGTTCTAAAAATCTTGAGATAAATGTTGTGTGTTCCTTGCTCTGTGTAGTTTTAGAAAAATAAGAAACTCTACTTTTCTGCAAAGTTTAAAATATGAAAAATCCTCCTTTTAATTAATAAATGGATAGTTTTAGGTTTTTAGTAAAACATGTATAGCTCCAAAGGTCATGAAATTTGTTTTGTCATCTATTTACACCATGATGAACCTATGAGATTAATTTGGTAAATTTTGGGACAACTGTATAAAATGATCTTTTAAAATAAATTAGGAAAAACAGAAAAGTAATCATGGTGTGACCTTTTGGATTGTTTGCTGTTCATAGACCCCACCCCTCTGGTCTATGATGATTGTGATGCCTTGCAATGTTTTGTAAATAATGCTTAATAAGTTTGTTTAATCTTGCTTAAAAAGATAAAGATAATTAATCTTTATGTCTATCCTAGAAGTTACTCACATGTTAGAAAGTTGTACTCTAGAATCAGTAGTCTTGTCCTGCACCTTAGCATGCATTCCATGGCATCATGTTAAAGCATACATCATTTATCCACGTGTAGTATCCAAGAGTGTTGAAGTCGTGTTGATCAAGCTCTGGTGTTCACCATTGTCGAACGAGCCTCGGAGGAGGGTTCTTGTTGGACAGGCTTCGTCGAAAAAGACTTAACTTCAAGCAGCAAACGAACTAACTTGTGTCAATCTTTCTTGGATCTTATCTTCCCTGCAACGAAGGCAAGCCCCGGTGCATTTAACCCTTCCTTGGTTTTATAAAATGTTTTCCTTAAATGCTTTTGAGTTAAACTACTGCATTAGGTTATAGGAGTTGTGTGATGACCTATTACCTGCATTATTTACCTCCACCAGAAGATCCACCAGCCCTGCTTTAAAACTATTTGCAAAATGCTTAGTGATGCTATACTATAGATTTGCAATAAAATGCCATTTTCAAAAGTGTGATCACTGAAAGAATCTTTATTTGGGATTTGACTTTACTTCTCGTTCGATGACTGCTTGCCTAGCTAGCATGTGGTCATTGTCGAGAAGAGGTTGTCCGCGCGTACGGTGCCGTCATGTTGTAGTCCGGGACTCAACAGTTGACACCGACCGGGACAGGGTTGAAAAAAACTGAGGACTATTACGCTTGGGTGAGATATAACCAAGGTGTAGTTCTGGCTGGAAAATTAGGGACCATCCGTATGGGGGCCTGCTGGCCAAGACTTGCAACTATTCACATACTACGGAAAGCTCTGGCTCCGAGGAATCCTTTATTGGACCGACAACCGCGCACTGGGAGTGGAGAGATGGCGGAAGTAGCATGTACCCACGTGGTCGTCGTACCTGGATAGGAGTGGTGTACTGTACTTCCGGGTGGCGTAGGACCGGGCCCAATCTTGGAGGAATCGTGGTAGACGAGTTGGCATATGCAAGCTTGGGTGCTACATATGCAGTGTGGATAGGGATCCTCAGCTGAGTATTATTTATCCGGATTAACGTTGCTCCTCGGTTATGGAGACTTGGTCACTGACTGTCAACGGAGAGTGGTTCTCAACTAGGTATGTTTTGAAATGTAAAATGAATCATGGACAATGAAGAATTGAGAAATGCTTGAATCTTTCCAAAATAAAACAAGGTTTACAAAATGCTTTTTCTGCAAAATACTTAAGCCTTACCTTGACTACCCTAAGCCTTTCATTCCTGAGTCTTCTCCCTTTTTCTTTAGTCGGGTAAGTCTTGTTGAGTACCCCAGTACTCAGGGTTTGTTAATCCCCTGTTGCAGGTTTCTATTAGGTGGTGTTGATCATGATCATGTCAGTGGGCTTGACGTGATCTGGTTGTTCCTCTTCTCCAACTTAGGTACTCCGCCTAAGTGTGGTTCTGTCATACTACTCTACTTCCGCAATACCAGTTATTTTTATGTAAAAAGTAACATCTTCATAATTTGTAAAGTTTATCTATCTTGCTTCCGCACTCCGATGGTATTTTGTATCAACTGTTGTAATGTTGTAATTATTCCAACCTTCATGATGATGGTCCTGTGGCTCGTGAGTAATTCGGGGTCCTCTCGGGGACACCCGACGGATCTTTCCAGTAACGTGTTTCATTTGCACAGTCATTGGGCTCCCTATGACGATGACGTGTGCAAGTGGGCCACATTATTGGGCGGTTCCGTCACAGAATGGTATCGGAGCAGGATTGTCATCAAGGGAAGACTGGTTACAACATTACTTTTGAAAAACTTCAAAATGGTTTCTTAATCTAAAAGTTTTTTTTGAAGTAACAAATTAAAAATGATCCTTCCCTAAGTTTCTTGCTTTGCTGGAAGACTTCGTGAAGACTATACTAGTGATTCCGACAGAAGGTACCAAGTCAGTGAAGCTAGTATATAAAGTATAGCCCTATATCTAACTAACAGGTGGAGACAGAGATCTCCTGTCAGTGAGAGGTCGTATAGGACGAGCATGCATCATATCATAATAATAAAATGTGCTTCTTCTCTAAATTCTAAAAGCAGCTATGATCCCCGATAGTTGATCGTCCCTAGATTCTGTTGCTCTTGCTACTTTCATTCCATAAGTTCCTAATCCTTGGGAATTTTTGGATATCTTTCATACACTCTACCACATAAAGTCAGAATCATGGTAAAGTCCTTGGTTCTTCTGGAAAGCGCGTGTCATGCCTTGAATTGGCACGTGCTGGTTGCTTGGTGTCGTGAAAACGACGAATGGTGGTTGAAAGTTATTGAAATTGTGTTCTTTGAAAGGACCCTGATCTATGGACCGGATAAAAGCGTGGGAACCTGAAGTCGCCTATGGATGGCCACCATAGAGCGTTACGGCCAGGTGCTCGCTAATATCCAGGCCTATAGTCATAATTCCTTCTAGTCCACTATGAAAGTGCTTTCATTTCTGAATGCCCGAAAGGGAGTTCAAAGCCACTTTCCTTGTAGTTATAACCAACCTTTGTTTCTGGTTATAATTTCCTCTTATTGAAATGAGGGATATAGAAGTTGTGCTCTATTATGGTGCCATGATTGGCGACCACGGTGTGCCGCGACGGAACCCAAAGAATCCTGTGTGCCGGATTGCACAAGTTTCCATTGGGTGCGCGCAGGTATCGAGGTCTACAGTTATGATCCATTATAACCCACAGCTAATGTACGCTCTCTCTTGGTTCTTGATAATTTTTCTTGCTCCACTCAAATGTCTTCTACCTTGCTACTTGCAACCGCGTTCTGATCCCAGTTGTAATCCCAACCGCAACCCAGTTGCCTTGTGAACTCCTTGCGAGAAACAAGTGTGACACATTTCCTTTTTCATTACTCAACCCCAGCCTTTAAGCACTTCTTAAATCTCGGGACGAGATTTCTTTTAGGGGGAAGACAATGTAACACCTCTGGTGTTTAATAAGTAATTAACCTGACATGTCATCATCATTAGTCTTTAATCATTCTTGCCATGCATTTAAGTTTGCTTAATTTTTGTGTAGATCTTGTTCAGTTAAGTGTTTTGATGCTGTGTTATGAGGACCAAAATTCAAAAATCAAAATAAAATTTAAATTCCTTTTGAAAAACCCCAAATTTCCAAACTCTAGTTTTACCCCTTTTTCTAATTCAAAAGTTGTTCAAAATTTGAAGTTGGTCCTTTTAGCAAAGTTGTAGATCTCAAATTCTAAACAACTTTGGTGTTTTGAGTTTTCTTTGTGCAGTTCAAAGTTTAGGAGTAATTTTCAAGATTTCAAAAGAAGAATAGGTTTTCACTGTGCACAGCTGGAGGACCCCTACCTCATCCTCACCCGGCCCTACCTCTCTTCGGACCCCCACCGTCCTTTGCGGACCCCCACCGTCCTTTTGCCCGGACCCCCACCGTCCTTTTGCCGGACCCCCACCGTCCTTTTGCCCGGACCCCACCGTCCTTTGCCCGGCCCCCACCGTCCTTTTGCCCGACCCCACGTCCCCGGACCACCCTTTTGCCCGGACCCCACCGTCCTTTGCCCGGACCCCCACCGTCCTTTTGCCGGACCCCCACCGTCCTTGCCCGGACCCCCACCGTCCTCTTGCCGGACCCCCACCGTCCTCTCGCCCGACCCCACCGTCCTCGCCCGGACCCCGGCATCACCCCGCGCCTATAAAAGCCACCAAGCTCCCCATTGCCACCACCAACACTTCCTCGCCAACCCAAGCCATCAGGCAGCCCCAGCGCCCGCCAAGGCCGCCACTGCCTTCGCCTTGAGCTTCTCCACCTTCCCAAGCCACCAATTTCACCCCTCCGTCCTTTCCTTCGCCGGCGCAGCGACTCCCCTCCAACTCCGGCGAATCGCTCGAGCCTCACCCTCGAGCCAACCTTCGAGCCAACCCTCGAACCGCACACCCTCGAGCGTCCCCTCGAGCCACATCCCTCGAGCCGCATCTCTCGAACATGCCAAGGCCAGCCTCGAGCCTCACCCTCGAGCGTCCCTCGAGCCTCACCCTCGAGCACGCCTGCGAACCGCGCCCCCCTCGAAGCAGCCGAGCCCCACCCTCAGCCTCGGGCGAATCGCAGCCACCCTCGGACTGAGCCTCGAGCACGCCGAGGCTACCCTCGAGAGGTTAGCCGAGCCTCCGCCGAGGCCTCGCCACCATCGAGCTCCCGCCTCCGACCCTTGCACCGCCTCGCCGAGCCTCGTTTCCAACTCCTGGTGAGCCCGCGAAGCTATCCCCACCCTCTGCCTTCCCAGCCGAGACCTCGAGCGACCGGTCCGCTGTCCGCCTTACAGGCAAGCGCGCCGAGCCTCGAGAGAAGCACAGTTTTCCTTTTCTTTTAAAAATATGAATAGTGTTTTGTTTTCTTCTTTTTGTGAGGTTTAATCTGTTGTTCTAAAAATCTTGAGATAAATGTTGTGTGTTCCTTGCTCTGTGTAGTATTTTAGAAAAATAAGAAACTCTACTTTTCTGCAAAGTTTAAAATATGAAAAATCCTCCTTTTAATTAATAAATGGATAGTTTTAGGTTTTTAGTAAAACATGTATAGCTCCAAAGGTCATGAAATTTGTTTTGTCATCTATTTACACCATGATGAACCTATGAGATTAATTTGGTAAATTTGGGACAACTGTATAAAATGATCTTTTAAAATAAATTAGGAAAAACAGAAAAGTAATCATGGTGTGACCTTTTGGATTGTTTGCTGTTCATAGACCCCACCCCTCTGGTCTATGATGATTGTGATGCCTTGCAATGTTTTGTAAATAATGCTTAATAAGTTTGTTTAATCTTGCTTAAAAAGATAAAGATAATTAATCTTTATGTCTATCCTAGAAGTTACTCACATGTTAGAAAGTTGTACTCTAGAATCAGTAGTCTTGTCCTGCACCTTAGCATGCATTCCATGGCATCATGTTAAAGCATACATCATTTATCCACGTGTAGTATCCAAGAGTGTTGAAGTCGTGTTGATCAAGCTCTGGTGTTCACCATTGTCGAACGAGCCTCGGAGGAGGGTTCTTGTTGGACAGGCTTCGTCGAAAAAGACTTAACTTCAAGCAGCAAACGAACTAACTTGTGTCAATCTTTCTTGGATCTTATCTTCCCTGCAACGAAGGCAAGCCCCGGTGCATTTAACCCTTCCTTGGATTTATAAAATGTTTTCCTTAAATGCTTTTGAGTTAAACTACTGCATTAGGTTATAGGAGTTGTGTGATGACCTATTACCTGCATTATTTACCTCCACCAGAAGATCCACCAGCCCTGCTTTAAAACTATTTGCAAAATGCTTAGTGATGCTATACTATAGATTTGCAATAAAATGCCATTTTCAAAAGTGTGATCACTGAAAGAATCTTTATGGGAATTTGGCTTTTTACTTCCCGTTCGATGACTGCTTGCCTAGCTAGCATGTGGTCATTGTCGAGAAGAGGTTGTCCGCGCGTACGGTGCCGTCATGTTGTAGTCCGGGACTCAACAGTTGACACCGACCGGGACAGGGTTGAAAAACTGACAGGACTATTACGCTTGGGTGAGATATAACCAAGGTGTAGTTCTGGCTGGAAAATTAGGGACCATCCGTATGGGGGCCTGCTGGCCAAGACTTGCAACTATTCACATACTACGGAAAGCTCTGGCTCCGAGGAATCCTTTATTGGACCGACAACCGCGCACTGGGAGTGGAGAGATGGCGGAAGTAGCATGTACCCACGTGGTCGTCGTACCTGGATAGGAGTGGTGTACTGTACTTCCGGGTGGCGTAGGACCGGGCCAATCTTGGAGGAATCGTGGTAGACGAGTTGGCATATGCAAGCTTGGGTGCTACATATGCAGTGTGGATAGGGATCCTCAGCTGAGTATTATTTATCCGGATTAACGTTGCTCCTCGGTTATGGAGACTTGGTCACTGACTGTCAACGGAGAGTGGTTCTCAACTAGGTATGTTTTGAAATGTAAAATGAATCATGGACAATGAAGAATTGAGAAATGCTTGAATCTTTCCAAAATAAAACAAGGTTTACAAAATGCTTTTTCTGCAAAATACTTAAGCCTTACCTTGACTACCCTAAGCCTTTCATTCCTGAGTCTTCTCCCTTTTCTTTAGTCGGGTAAGTCTTGTTGAGTACCCCAGTACTCAGGGTTTGTTAATCCCCTGTTGCAGGTTTCTATTAGGTGGTGTTGATCATGATCATGTCAGTGGGCTTGACGTGATCTGGTTGTTCCTCTTCTCCAACTTAGGTACTCCGCCTAAGTGTGGTTCTGTCATACTACTCTACTTCCGCAATACCAGTTATTTTTATGTAAAAAGTAACATCTTCATAATTTGTAAAGTTTATCTATCTTGCTTCCGCACTCCGATGGTATTTTGTATCAACTGTTGTAATTGTAATTATTCCAACCTTCATGATGATGGTCCTGTGGCTCGTGAGTAATTCGGGGTCCTCTCGGGGACACCCGACGGATCTTTCCAGTAACGTGTTTCATTTGCACAGTCATTGGGCTCCCTATGACGATGACGTGTGCAAGTGGGCCACATTATTGGGCGGTTCCGTCACAGAATGGTATCGGAGCAGGATTGTCATCAAGGGAAGACTGGTTACAACATTACTTTTGAAAAACTTCAAAATGGTTTCTTAATCTAAAATTTTTTTGAAGTAACAAATTAAAAATGATCCTTCCCTAAGTTTCTTGCTTTGCTGGAAGACTTCGTGAAGACTATACTAGTGATTCCGACAGAAGGTACCAAGTCAGTGAAGCTAGTATATAAAGTATAGCCCTATATCTAACTAACAGGTGGAGACAGAGATCTCCTGTCAGTGAGAGGTCGTATAGGACGAGCATGCATCATATCATGCATAATAATAAAATGTGCTTCTTCTCTAAATTCTAAAAGCAGCTATGATCCCCGATAGTTGATCGTCCCTAGATTCTGTTGCTCTTGCTACTTTCATTCCATAAGTTCCTAATCCTTGGGAATTTTTGGATATCTTTCATACACTCTACCACATAAAGTCAGAATCATGGTAAAGTCCTTGGTTCTTCTGGAAAGCGCGTGTCATGCCTTGAATTGGCACGTGCTGGTTGCTTGGTGTCGTGAAAACGACGAATGGTGGTTGAAAGTTATTGAAATTGTGTTCTTTGAAAGGACCCTGATCTATGGACCGGATAAAAGCGTGGGAACCTGAAGTCGCCTATGGATGGCCACCATAGAGCGTTACGGCCAGGTGCTCGCTAATATCCAGGCCTATAGTCATAATTCCTTCTAGTCCACTATGAAAGTGCTTTCATTTCTGAATGCCCGAAAGGGAGTTCAAAGCCACTTTCCTTGTAGTTATAACCAACCTTTGTTTCTGGTTATAATTTCCTTCTTATTGAAATGAGGGATATAGAAGTTGTGCTCTATTATGGTGCCATGATTGGCGACCACGGTGCCGCGACGGAACCCAAAGAATCCTGTGTGCCGGATTGCACAAGTTTCCATTGGGTGCGCGCAGGTATCGAGGTCTACAGTTATGATCCATTATAACCCACAGCTAATGTACGCTCTCTCTTGGTTCTTGATAATTTTTCTTGCTCCACTCAAATGTCTTCTACCTTGCTACTTGCAACCGCGTTCTGATCCCAGTTGTAATCCCAACCGCAACCCAGTTGCCTTGTGAACTCCTTGCGAGAAACAAGTGTGACACATTTCCTTTTTCATTACTCAACCCCAGCCTTTAAGCACTTCTTAAATCTCGGGACGAGATTTCTTTTAGGGGGGAAGGCTGTAACACCTCTGGTGTTTAATAAGTAATTAACCTGACATGTCATCATCATTAGTCTTTAATCATTCTTGCCATGCATTTAAGTTTGCTTAATTTTTGTGTAGATCTTGTTCAGTTAAGTGTTTTGATGCTGTGTTATGAGGACCAAAATTCAAAAATCAAAATAAAATTTAAATCCTTTTGAAAAACCCCAAATTTCCAAACTCTAGTTTTACCCCTTTTTCTAATTCAAAAGTTGTTCAAAATTTGAAGTTGGTCCTTTTAGCAAAGTTGTAGATCTCAAATTCTAAACAACTTTGGTGTTTTGAGTTTTCTTTGTGCAGTTCAAAGTTTAGGAGTAATTTTCAAGATTTCAAAAGAAGAATAGGTTTTCACTGTGCACAGCTGGAGGACCCCTACCTCATCCTCACCCGGCCCCTACCTCTCTTTGCCGGACCCCCACCGTCCTTGCCCGGACCCCACCGTCCTTTGCCCGGACCCCTACCGTCTTTTGTCCGGACCCCCACCGTCCTTTGCCCGGACCCCCACCGTCCTTTTGCCCGGACCCCCACCGTCCTTTGCCCGGACCCCCACCGTCCTTTTGTCCGTCTTTTGCCCGGACCCACCGTCCTTTTGCCCGGACCCCCACCGTCCTTTGCCCGGACCCCACCGTCTCTTGCCCGGCGTCCTCTTCCCGGACCCCCACCGTCCTCTTCGCCCGGACCCCCACGTCCTTCGCCCGGACCCCCCATCACCCCGCGCCTATAAAAGCCACCAAGCTCCCATTGCCACCACCAACACTTCCTCGCCAACCCAAGCCATCAGGCAGCCCCAGCGCCCGCCAAGGCCGCCACTGCCTTCGCCTTGAGCTTCTCCACCTTCCCAAGCCACCAATTTCACCCCTCCGTCCTTTCCTTCGCCGGCGCAGCGACTCCCCTCCAACTCCGGCGAATCGCTCGAGCCTCACCCTCGAGCCAACCTTCGAGCCAACCCTCGAACCGCACACCCTCGAGCGTCCCCTCGAGCCACATCCCTCGAGCCGCATCTCTCGAACATGCCAAGGCCAGCCTCGAGCCTCACCCTCGAGCGTCCCCTCGAGCTCACCCTCGAGCACGCCTGCGAACCGCGCCCCCTCGAAGCAGCCGAGCCCCACCCTCAGCCTCGGGCGAATCGCAGCCACCCTCGGACTGAGCCTCGAGCACGCCGAGGCTACCCTCGAGAGGTTAGCCGAGCCTCCGCCGAGGCCTCGCCACCATCGAGCTCCCGCCTCCGACCCTTGCACCGCCTCGCCGAGCCTCGTTTCCAACTCCTGGTGAGCCCGCGAAGCTATCCCCACCCTCTGCCTTCCCAGCCGAGACCTCGAGCGACCGGTCCGCTGTCCGCCTTACAGGCAAGCGCGCCGAGCCTCGAGAGAAGCACAGTTTTCCTTTTCTTTTAAAAATATGAATAGTGTTTTGTTTCTTCTTTTTGTGAGGTTTAATCTGTTGTTCTAAAAATCTTGAGATAAATGTTGTGTGTTCCTTGCTCTGTGTAGTATTTTAGAAAAATAAGAAACTCTACTTTTCTGCAAAGTTTAAAATATGAAAAATCCTCCTTTTAATTAATAAATGGATAGTTTTAGGTTTTTAGTAAACATGTATAGCTCCAAAGGTCATGAAATTTGTTTTGTCATCTATTTACACCATGATGAACCTATGAGATTAATTTGGTAAATTTTGGGACAACTGTATAAAATGATCTTTTAAAATAAATTAGGAAAAACAGAAAAGTAATCATGGTGTGACCTTTTGGATTGTTTGCTGTTCATAGACCCCACCCCTCTGGTCTATGATGATTGTGATGCCTTGCAATGTTTTGTAAATAATGCTTAATAAGTTTGTTTAATCTTGCTTAAAAAGATAAAGATAATTAATCTTTATGTCTATCCTAGAAGTTACTCACATGTTAGAAAGTTGTACTCTAGAATCAGTAGTCTTGTCCTGCACCTTAGCATGCATTCCATGGCATCATGTTAAAGCATACATCATTTATCCACGTGTAGTATCCAAGAGTGTTGAAGTCGTGTTGATCAAGCTCTGGTGTTCACCATTGTCGAACGAGCCTCGGAGGAGGGTTCTTGTTGGACAGGCTTCGTCGAAAAAGACTTAACTTCAAGCAGCAAACGAACTAACTTGTGTCAATCTTTCTTGGATCTTATCTTCCCTGCAACGAAGGCAAGCCCCGGTGCATTTAACCCTTCCTTGGTTTTATAAAATGTTTTCCTTAAATGCTTTTGAGTTAAACTACTGCATTAGGTTATAGGAGTTGTGTGATGACCTATTACCTGCATTATTTACCTCCACCAGAAGATCCACCAGCCCTGCTTAAAAACTATTTGCAAAATGCTTAGTGATGCTATACTATAGATTTGCAATAAAATGCCATTTTCAAAAGTGTGATCACTGAAAGAATCTTTATGGGAATTGGCTTTACTTCCCGTTCGATGACTGCTTGCCTAGCTAGCATGTGGTCATTGTCGAGAAGAGGTTGTCCGCGCGTACGGTGCCGTCATGTTGTAGTCCGGGACTCAACAGTTGACACCGACCGGGACAGGGTTGAAAAACTGACAGGACTATTACGCTTGGGTGAGATATAACAAGGTGTAGTTCTGGCTGGAAATTAGGGACCATCCGTATGGGGGCCTGCTGGCCAAGACTTGCAACTATTCACATACTACGGAAAGCTCTGGCTCCGAGGAATCCTTTATTGGACCGACAACCGCGCACTGGGAGTGGAGAGATGGCGGAAGTAGCATGTACCCACGTGGTCGTCGTACCTGGATAGGAGTGGTGTACTGTACTTCGGGTGGCGTAGGACCGGGCCCAATCTTGGAGGAATCGTGGTAGACGAGTTGGCATATGCAAGCTTGGGTGCTACATATGCAGTGTGGATAGGGATCCTCAGCTGAGTATTATTTATCCGGATTAACGTTGCTCCTCGGTTATGGAGACTTGGTCACTGACTGTCAACGGAGAGTGGTTCTCAACTAGGTATGTTTTGAAATGTAAAATGAATCATGGACAATGAAGAATTGAGAAATGCTTGAATCTTTCCAAAATAAAACAAGGTTTACAAAATGCTTTTTCTGCAAAATACTTAAGCCTTACCTTGACTACCCTAAGCCTTTCATTCCTGAGTCTTCTCCCTTTTTCTTTAGTCGGGTAAGTCTTGTTGAGTACCCCAGTACTCAGGGTTTGTTAATCCCCTGTTGCAGGTTTCTATTAGGTGGTGTTGATCATGATCATGTCAGTGGGCTTGACGTGATCTGGTTGTTCCTCTTCTCCAACTTAGGTACTCCGCCTAAGTGTGGTTCTGTCATACTACTCTACTTCCGCAATACCAGTTATTTTTATGTAAAAAGTAACATCTTCATAATTTGTAAAGTTTATCTATCTTGCTTCCGCACTCCGATGGTATTTTGTATCAACTGTTGTAATGTTGTAATTATTCCAACCTTCATGATGATGGTCCTGTGGCTCGTGAGTAATTCGGGGTCCTCTGGGACACCCGACGGATCTTTCCAGTAACGTGTTTCATTTGCACAGTCATTGGGCTCCCTATGACGATGACGTGTGCAAGTGGGCCACATTATTGGGCGGTTCCGTCACAACCACCTGGTACTCCCAGGCGAAGTGATTACTACGATAGTTCTGTGCGCTTGCAGATTCCCCTGGTAGATTGCAATCTCGGAGCTAGCTCCTACAGTGTCGGATTGACAACCCCCGCTTGGCATTAGTAGATAGCTGCTTGAGCTTAATTCCTTTAGGTATAGTGAACGGTTTGCTTCAAGCACTTCCAACGCGTGCGGGGGATGACTCCATAGTTAATCCTTAGTAACGACTTAGCAAGTGCCAACAAGCATTCCTGGCCGTTACCGGGGGAAGTTGCCAGTCTATTTTTTAGTGAAGCTAAGAACTAACAACACTTAGCTCACTTGGCCTAATCTGAGGATTGCCCAAGTTGTCCATGGGGAGCAGGACCTTGTTTGCCATTCTTGTAGACTTGGGAAGATGGTTGCCGCTCCCCACCATCCAGTGACTCAGGTCATGACTAAGCGCCCTGAGAGCTTTTACACATGGACCTTGTTGGTCCAGCTCGGGTGAGCTCGGTTGGGGGGAAGTGGTATGTTCTTGTCGTGGTTGATGATTTTTCGAGATATTCGTGGGTCTTTTTTTGACTGAGAAGACTGAGACTTTCTCTTTTGCTCGCAATCTGATTTTGCGTCTTCAGAATGAGTTCCCTTTGAACTCAATGCGAGCTATTCGTAGTGATAATGGTTCCGAATTCAAGAATTCGGATTTTGAGAAGTTTTGTAACTCTTTGGGTTTGGAGCATCAGTTTTCTTCCCCCTACACACCGCCACAAAATGGTGTTGTAGAGAGGAAAGAATCAGACCCTGTAGAGATGGCCAGGACGATGCTCGATGAGCATAGGACTCCTAGGCGATATTGGGCCGAAGCTATGAACACTGCATGCTATATTTCCAATCGCATTTTCTTTGAGCTTTCTTGAAAAAGACTTCTTATGAGTTGCGTTTTGGAAGACAACCCAAAGTGAGTTACTTTAGAGTTTTTGGTTGCCACTGTTTTATTCTTAAGAAAGGCAATCTGGACAAATTGAGTCTCGTTCTTCTGACGGTGTATTTTTGGGTTATGACACTCACACTCGAGCTTATCGTGTACTTAACCTTGATACTAACCGAGTCATGGAGACATCCGATGTCACCTTCGACGAGACCATGGTTTGCCCTTCTTTTCGTTTTGAGCGTGCAGGTGATCATGAGGTTGGTGAGCCTCTTTTGATGACGAGGACGAGGGTACTGAAGGAATGGATGATCCAGCACCTCCTCCACCTGCTTTGCCACAAGGAGCGACTTCTACTACGACTCACGGCCCCGACCCATCTTCTTCGACTACTTAGGGCCGTGGGATCCGCCACCTCGAGCGGTACCTTTTGTACCCGAGGGGGCACCAGCTGCTGTTGAGGGGGAGGTATCTTCAGCTCGGGAGGCACCACGACACATTCAGCGCCAACACCCACCTCAACAGATGATCGGCAGCATCGACGAACGTGTCACTCGATCCAGGTCACAACAAATCTCTCACTTTGCTCATTCTGCATTTGTTGCTGATTTTGATCCCCGAGATGTTGGACGCTTTGATGGATCCGGATTGGGTCAATGCCATGCATGAGGAGTTAGAGAATTTGAGAGAAATGGGGTTTGGGTATTGGTTCCACCTCCTCCAGACTGTAATCCTATTGGGACAAAATGGGTTTTCAAAAACAAACAAGGAGAGGATGATCACATTGTGAGGAACAAGGCCAGACTTGTAGCCAAGGGTTATAGTCAGAAGGAGGGGATAGACTATGAGGAGACTTTTGCTCCTGTAGCTCATTTGGAGGCTATTAGGATACTCTTAGCCTTTGCTGCATCCAAAGGGTTTAAAATTTTCAAATGGATGTCAAGAGTGTCTTTTTAAACGGCTACATAGAAGAGAGGTGTATGTCGAACAAACCACCCGGTTTTAAAAAATCCCAAGTTTCCAAACCATGTTTTTACACTCACAAAGCTTTGTATGGTTTGAAACAAGCCCCTAGAGCCTGGTATGATAGGTTGAAAACCTTTTTGATTGTTAAGGGTTTTAAAATGGGATGTGTGGTATATAAAACGCTCTTTGTCCTCAAGCAAGGCAAAGATACTCTCTTGGTCCAGATTTACGTGGATGATATCATTTTCGGTGATTCTTCTCACGCTTTGGTTGCCAAGTTTGCAGATTTAATGAGCAGGGAGTTCGAGATGAGTATGATGGGCGAGCTGACATTCTTTCTCGGATTGCAAATTAAGCAATCCCGAGAAGGGACGTTTGTGCACCAGGGCAAGTACACCAAAGACTTGCTGAAGAAGTTTGATATGGGTGAGGCCAAGCCTCTTCCAACACCCATGTCGACCACGATGGCCTTGGATGCAGACAAGGAGGAGGAGAAGCTATGGACCAGAAGGAGTACCAGAGTATGATCGGGTCGCTGCTCTACCTGACGGCGACACGCCCGAACATCCAGTTCGCGGTTGTCTGTGTGCGCGCTTTCAGGCGTCGCCGCACACTTCTCACCGTCAGGCGGTCAAGCGCATTATGAGGTACCTTCGTTTCACACCTAAGTTCGGGATTTGGTATTCAGCTTCCTCCACCCTTTCCCTTTGCGGTATTCTGATGCCGATTTTGCTGGTTGTTGTGTAGTTCTTAGCTTCACTAAAGATAGTGCTAGGCAACTATCCCGGTAATGGCCCAGGAATGCTTGTTGGCACTTGCTAACGTTGTTACTAGGAGTAGACTATAGAGTCTATCCCCGGCAATGGCATCAGAAATGCTTGAAGCAAGACCGCGGTCACTATACCTAAAGGAGTGGAGCTAAAGCAGCTATCTACTAATGCCAAGTGGGGTTGTCAATCCCGACACTAGTAGGAGCTAGCTAGAGAGAGAATGCAATCTACCAGGAGGAGATTCTGTAAGCGCACAGAAACTATCGTAGTAGCACTTCGCCTGGAGTACCAGGTGTCGATTTATTTGATCCCAAGGAAGGCTAGGGTGGTGTATGAGTTGAGTCAAGGAGGGGATGAGAGTCGAAGAAAAGGAAAAAGGGAAAAGGGAAAGAGGAGAAGAGAAGATGAAAGGCTAGAAAGAATGTATGGGTGGATAGGTAAGGATGAAATGGATGGATAATGTAGGTGGGTGGATAGGTAGATGGAATAAGGGTAGCTAAGGTAACTAATACTAACTACTAAAACTACTAACTACTCCTAGATAACTACCAAGCAAGATAACTACGAAGCGAGACAGTTACGAAGCAAGGTAGGCAAAGACAATAAAGCAATAAGTTGAGTAAAGTTTATTCCTATCTTGTCAAGTATCGAGGCGTACTAGCGTTACCACTTACTTAGGTTGAACGCTAGCACAACGAGCCTTACTGTTAAACTGGCCAACTACGTGGTTGGAATTCAAGGCGCACAGGGCTGTCACCACCTGCTTGCTACCACAGCTATCCAGGGGTCCAGCCGTATCTGAAGGTAAGTCTATAACTAAGCACCATGCTTAACTATATTCTAACTATCTCTACCCTAGCTTTGAATAGAGACACCCTTGCAGACGTCAGAGCAAACACTTGACTTAATAAGATAAACACTAAACTAACTAAGCAACCTATTGGCAAAGATCAAACACTAAGCTCACTAGAGATTAACTACTATGGCTAAGTGAATTGAACTGTAGGATAACTAGGCACTCAAGCAATCAATCAAGTATACCACTCAATACTGATAAGTAGAATAAAGTAATACTTGAAATGATGAACTAGAATATAGTAAATGCTTGAGTAACAAGAGCAAAACCTGAACTGAGAGAGAAGGAAGACTCTTCCCAGCTCCAGAAACGATCACTCGCACGCCTCTACTCTTGAGCTAAGCCTTGAGCAGCGCTTCCGCGAGGGCAAGAATGCCTTGCTCTACTAGCTACTACTTGCCTAAGCTCTCTAAGCTTCTAACCTAACTCTCACATTGCTTCTCTTGCTTGCTTGGATGGTACTTGTGTGTGAGATGGTACTTGTGTGTTGGTACGAATGAAGTAGTGTCGCCAGGGGGGTATTTATAGCCCAAATGAGTGAGGGGGGTTCTTATAGTGGGCAGAGGGTTAGGTCAGGTGGCGGGCGCCACCCCTACTGGCGGCTGCCAGCTCCCTGGCCGTTGGATGAACTGCCTCTGCTTCAACGGCATCCAGGTGGTTGTCCAAGCGGTTTGGAGGTCGGTTGCATGTCCTAGCAACCGACATTCAACCTTGATCCACGCCACTCCTCCCTGAGCCGTCTGATGCCACTGACCTAGTGACCAAGGTCCTGGATTTGGCCTTGGGGAGGTCACAAGATCGGTGATGTGGCAGGGAGGCCAACTCAAGTGGCGGACGCCACTTAGAGGTGGCGGGCGCCCCTAGGGGTGGCGGGCGCCACCTAGGGGTGGCGGGCGCCACCCCCCTTATGCCCATTTGGGCCTTGCTGAGTGGGCTTGGCCTCTGGTGGGTCCATATGTCCAAATTTGGTTCAAATCCTACATTCAAAAAAAATTCTATGGACATGTGGAATTTGGTTAGTTTGAAACCTATTTGACTACATTTCATGCCTTTTTGGTGGACTTTAGGGTCAAAATGTGATGGTAAAACAGGTGTTTAAGGACCGTCAACACTGGTTGCCGTCTTGAGCGCAAGTCCACTTCTGGGACTTGTCAGTTCTTAGGTTCTTCTCTGTATCTTGGTCTTCTCGCAAGCAGTCTAGCGTCGCTCAGTCTACCACAGAGGCTGAATATGTTGCTGCGGCTAGCTGCTGTTCTCAGTTGCTTTGGATGATGGCCATTTGCATGATTTTGGTCTGAGCTTTCCTCGCGTACCTTTACTCTGTGATAGCACGAGTGCTATTAGCATTGCTAAGAACCCCGTGCTGCATTCTAAGACCAAACACATTGATGTGCGCTTTCATTTTCTGCGAGACCATTATGAGAAGGGTGATATCGACCTTCGCCATGTCAATACTCATCATCAGTTGGCTGATATTTTCACCAAGCCTTTGGACCAATCAACTTTTAATCGGTTGAGAGGTGAGCTTGTGTGTTTCCCCTTTTAGATGGGGGAAACATTTTGGTTCTTGTATCATAGACTGATTCTTTTTCGTTTGTCTTGTTGTCTTTTTAGATTAGTCTTTGCATTCAGCATGCATCTTTACTTTGTGAGCTTCATATATAATCTTTAGAATGTGATTATGCTCTATCTAGTATGCTCCGATGCTTTATAATGATGCTTGTGGCTTATGCTCTTTCTGATCACTGATACATGTTGTGAGCTAAGCTATTTTTAAATGGTGAACCTGCTTAATGAACATAAAATTTGAAATTGTTCACCATTGAGATATGTAACTAGCATGTGTAGGATGTGTTGAGTTCACTCATGCTTTTCATATATGCTAGGTTGCTATGTCTCTATTTCTGAGTCATTCATGCTTGGTATGTTCATATTCTGAGATAAAATTTGAACCAAGTTGTAAGTGAATTGAAAAGATCAAGATGGAATTGCTTGTCAAACATCACGGTATCGAGACAGTTTCTTATTGCACATTGAGTTAAACTTGAGCCGTGTAGTGTATGACCGAAACCGATGCTTTAAGCTTCTGATTGCTTTGCATAGGCTTAGCTCGGTTGAAAGTTAGGCAATGACAAGCTTTCAACCTCTCGCAGTCACATGCTAAATTCTGAACTTGTGTAATTTCACCGCTGCAACTCCGATTAAAATTTGAAATCACAAGATATCATTAAGATACATAGTTCACCTTGTATATGTTTAGCATGATTCCTGTCTATACTAGTGCTATGATGGTGATTTGCTTTCACTTATGATACTAGGGGTATGTTACACATTGTATTGACTTGTTAGCTGACGACGTCTATACTATGTGTAGTGCCTGCTTGATTTTGATGTGATTTCTTTGTTTTTACTAAAAACTGTGCACTTTGCCATATTATTATTTCGTTGAGCCTTGTGCTAGTATTGTGGATGCTGAGTTGTGAGTCATTGGATCAGAACTGCGTAGAGCATCTTTTCATTCTATTGACTATATTCCTGAAGCTGCTAACTTGCATTTTTGAATCATATGCATTTGGAAGGGGGAGAAATTTGCTTGATGTGCATTTTCAACTAAGGGGGAGAATTTTCCCAAATCATAAGATCAACTCAGGGGGAGTTTTCCTGGTTGCGTGCAATATTTGAGGGGGAGCTTGGGAGCTTGCTTCCTGTTTGCTGACCATAAGGTTTCAATTGGTTCAGAGCATTTTTGATAAGCTAGTTGTGTTGAGCCTTTGCCTCTTTCTTGAGGGACTAGCGGATGCTTTTTCAGCTCTTCAATTGGTATTAAACTCTTCTGTTCTTGAGTTGGTAACAGTTGGTATCGAGTTTTTTTGCTGGCTGGGTGTGTGAGCCTGTTCTACCTCTTCTTGAGGGCTAGCTTTGCTTTGCTTGGTTGCGTCGAGCCATTGCCCATGTCTTTGGGGACCAAGTTGTCTTGCTCTTTCTACTTGACCTTCCTCGGCTTTGCTGTGCTTTTGGGTCATTTGGTCGAGTTCTCTCTCTTTCTTCCTCCTTCTTCTACTTCCATTATGATTTGTGTGAGTAGATGACAATGCACTCAGCAAGGGGGAGATTGTGGATACATGGGTGTATGCCGAGTCTCGAGTGATGAGTGATTGTCAATGGATTTGATGCGCATGTTCTTTGGCTTGTGTTGTGCAGGTGTCGACCACGGAGACAGTGATCAAGGGCAAGGTGAAGGTCAAGTAGAAGTGTGTCGGACGGGAGCAGGTGTAGGGCGGATGTGAGCGTGGACTGAGGACCAGGTGTGCTGAGGATATCACTGTGGTGCGGGGGCGGCGTGGAGAGCGATGGCGGAGACTTGCGGGCAGGTGGCGTAGAGGTAGCGACTGCGGGGCACGGTGTTGTTCGGCGTGGACCGGGGGGACGTGTTGGTGGAGGTGCATGGCGGTGCGTCCACCTACACGGTTGTTGGTGAGCTGAAGATAGAGGGGGACCGGTTTGTGGGCATAGAGACTGGGGGCGCGGGTTGCAGGTACTGGCACACAGAAAAACCACCGGGTGGACGGTTTCCAGGTTTGGGCTACAAAACCTGGGTGCTGCGGGTTTGCCGAGTCTGGGCCACAAAACTCGGGCTGAGGATGGTTTCCAGGTTTGGGCCTCAAAACCTGGGCGCTGGCGGGTTTCTAAGTTTGGTTCACAAAACTCAGGCGATGGCTGGCTGGTTTCTCGGTTTGGGCTTCAAAACCGGGGGATGCACTTGAAGGCCTGGTTTCCCGGTTTTGGCCACAAAACCGGGGGGACGGAGTCCGGGAAAAGGACAAGCAGAGCGGTGGCGGCACGTGGCGGCAATCGGTGAGGTTGCATCGAGGCAACGCTACCAGTTGTGCGGGTGTGGCCGTCGGATCATCACCTACCACGAGTTGGTCTAGAATAACCTTAGGGTTTAGCTGGTTCGCTCTGTAAATAATTAGGGGTAGAGTGGGAATTAGAATTAGGTTAAGTAGGGGGAGACACCCACCTCCCAAACCATCTCAGTCATTTGCTCTTTGCCTCTAGGGTTTTCCTGCTCTCCCAATCCCCTCCTGTAGCTACTGAGATCCGCAGAGAACCATACCTCTGTGTACTGGAGATTTTGAGGAAGTGAGACCGTAATCTCACTGTTGTAGCGTGTGGTAGCCACACAGTTGCAGATCGATGTGTTGATTCGCGTTTTTGTTCGTGTTCTTCGCGTTCTTTGTTTCTCCGTGATTTTCCCATCACTCGATTTCCCTCTCTACTGCGTCTTTTCGAATTCCACTTGATTCAACTTGTTCTTTATAGTGAGGAGATCATTTCCACCGAAGGAATTCATCTAACTCCTCACGAACAAGTAGATGAGATCGATTTTGTTTTCGTGGCGCTTTTTCGGTTCATACACCTTCCCCTTCGATTTCCCGTTGATTGAGTTGATTTGAGCGGATGATTTCTTGGGGATAGTCTCCTAACTACCTCGTGATCGTCTTCTCCAAGTTTGGGATCAAGGGATTTTGATTTGGATCAATTTTGAGAGGATTTGGGAGAAGGGCGACCGAAATCGCCCTCTCTGGTCGGTCGCGGACAGTCCGCCACTTGACCGGCGGACAGTCCGGCCATCGAGATCGAGCCAGGTCAGTGGCTGCGGGTCTCGGTCGCGTTACTGTTCCTTGACCGGCGGACAATCCGCCGTAGGGACTCGCAGACAGTCCGGGAGTCGAGCAGAAGGTTTCAGCAACCTTGCTGTTTTGTCCATCTGGCCGGCGGACAGTCCGCCACAGGCTCACGGACAGTCCGCAGTTGAGCCGGACAGTCCGGGACCGTAGTCACGGACAGTCCAGGAACTCGCAGACTTGTGCTTTTCAGTGCATTTGGTCTCCTGACTTTTCCGTTTGGTTTTCAGACTTCTCGTTTGGCCCTTGAGTTAACCAAGGAACCTCTCTAGGTATCTTTGCTACTTGTTAGCATAGGTATTTGGAGACTTCTCGACATAGCCTTCCATCTACGTTCGGGACTCGGTTTTTAGGGGTCGAACTTGTGCCGATGCTTTTGGCGTTTGGTTTGCTATCGCTTTGTGGTGCCTCGCTGTGATCCTAGGGATCATCCACCCTCTTCCAAGGGTCGTGGGCATCACGGTTTCGGTCGAAGCTTTCGGGGGTTGATTTTGGGACAAAAGGCCGAAGTTTCGTGAGAAATTTTTGAGGCTCCCATTCACCCCCCTCTGGTCGCCTTGCTATTTGCATTCTCGGTCCTTCATCTATAAATGGGGGAGCATTCTGTGCCACCTCCCGCTCTTCATTTTTCGCCCCGAAGCACCTCCAGCAGAGCTCCGCGCCATCGAAACCCTAGCCGCCGCCGCCGAGCTCCTCTCCGCAATTCGGCGCCTGACCGTCGAATTGGACCATTTCCTGAGCATCGCCGTGCCGTAAGAGTTCTTCGGAACCTCTCAATTCCTATTTTCATCCTCCAACTGTTAATCAATTGGTCGCCGAACTTGCAGAACACCGCCGGCCGCCAAACTCGTCCGTGTCTCATATCCAGTCGCTGCCAGGGCTCCATTTCGGGCTTGGTGAGATTCCCTTCTTCTCCTCTATCTTCCGGGCTCTCTTTTGTGTCAATCTATGGCCGGAATCGTCGAACCGGCCGACTCCGGTGAGCTTCGGCCGCCGCGAGCATGGCACCCCGCCGTGCCGCGCTCGGGGGAGACGGCGGCGCCGCCCGAGCCCTTCCAGATCTAATCTGGATCATCCAGTTTAGATCGGATGGCCCAGAGCCATCCATACCCTTTCACTGGCAAATTTGCTAAAGAGCCCCTCGGCTTTTCCCGATTTAACTCGCGGTCCCTGCCGGCGCGGTTAATCAGAATTTCCCGATTTATTTTAATTCGAAACTGTTTGATCTAATTACAGAACTGCAACTGCACCATTTTGTCCATAACTTGCTCATTTTAACTCTATTTTGATCCAATCAAATTGCGTTGGATTCGTAATTTCGTACTCTACGCAGTAGTATCACTATTGGATTGGTTTGCAAAAGTTTAATTTCATGTTTAAGTCAGTCTTGTTTAGGCCTTTTAGAATCTTGTTTAGGCCGTATCTTCCGCGTTTTAAATCCGATTTCGGTGATCCAAACGTCTATGTGATAGTAGTGATGTATAGATTTGTTTTACAACTTTTATTTATTTATTTAAATCTGTTGGTGTATTGTTCTAATGTTAGACTTGTTTGCAATGCATGTGTGTACGTGGATGCTTGTATATTGCATTGTATTCGAGTTCAGACGGTGAGCAGTACGTGGGCGACCAGGATCAGATCTACTACGACCAGCAAGAGAACCAGGAATACACGGATCAAGGCAAGTATACATGGGATCATCCTTGTTACCTACGCACTTTAATCTACAAATCATGTGCATGTGTCAAAATGATAACCATAGGATATATCTAGATGTTCAACCTGTACCTTCCTACTGTGGGATATGTGCATATGCGTATATCTGCTAGTGCTGTAAACCTACAAATGAGATGTGATAAAATAACTAATGATATGCGCAACTTCTGATCTTATCTTGTTCTTGGTAATGTGAACCCGGGCGTGGGAGCCTTCGTGCTCTTGCCCCCCTAAATGATCTTCTGCGGGCAAAAGCTGGGACATACAGTACAACCGTAAGGGCTACATGGCTCTGGTTTTAGTTGGTTCGAGGACCTCTCCTCGCTTGATGTTGGTTACCCGAAAGGGCACAAAAGGGGCCTGCCGAGACGGATATAGGACAACCTCTGGTCTCATGTGTATAGCCAGGTGGGAATGTGCCTTTGAAAAGAGGGTTCCTATGTCTGCTTGCCGATTGGAAACCTAGTGGCCACTATCTCTTTAGGGGAACTTCGAAAGACTTCATAGTGTACCCAGCCGCACTTCCTTGGTAGAGGTGATATGGGATTTGCATCCCCTGGCACATAGGGATCACGGCTCACGGGTAAAGTTGTACAAACTCTGCAGAGTATTAAAACTGATATATCAGCCGTGCTCACGGTCACGAGCGGCTCGGAAAACTTGCAGACTAATCACTTAAACGAAATTTACTTTTATTCATGTTACTATCATATTTGTGATTCTGATGATGTTGCTCATATTATTATTCATGGGGTATAATCGGGTTTGCAAGCACAACTTGATGACTGTCTTAAGATTAAAATCTTGACCAACTAAAAATGCTAACTGCAGTAAACCAGTGTCAAGCCTTTTGAGCTGCATAACCCCATGTTGCTTGTTGAGTACGAGATGTACTTACGCTTGTTATATTTTCTTCTTTTTGGATAAAAATCCCAGATGGGTAACAGATGGATATGAGAATGAGCAAGATAAGTTCCCAGAGGATTACTAGTCTTTGCGGTTCACCAGTCGACGTCCCTGTGGAGTGGAGCTTTCGTCGAGAGTTATTTATCTTCCGCTTGCTTATATTTAGTTTTATTTAATGAGTTGTAATAATACCGCTATGTAATAAGCACAGTGATGATGCATTTCGTTGTAATTTGTCCCTTATGTGTGCGACTGTTTCCTGGGCGCACATAAGTTTATACATTCAATTTTGTTCTTAAAATTGGGTGTGACAAATTGGTTTCAGAGCCGTGTTGACTGTAGGACGCAAGCCTAGGTAGAAAGGGTCGTGTTAGTCTCTTTTTACTCTTCTGGTTCTTGCTTTTGCATTTTTATTCTTGTTAATTGTCAAAATTTTATTCTACTTCCTCTAATTCTATTATAAAATGGTTGATCTAACCTCAACTTATCCTTAAAACTTTGTTAGATGCCTCGTGCCAAGAAGACTACCCACATCAGCACCGGAGGACAGCTTCCACCGATTCTCCTACGTGCCTCAGGAAGACGACATCATCATGATCTCAGATGATGAGGAGAAGATGGAGCCCATGGAGGAGGAGCCCACGGAAGAGGAGCCCCGTGGAGGATATGGTGTTGGTCCATGACATCATTGGGCATGACGGCGAGGACTGGTACCTTACATCCGATGCATCACCAGAGTACACCTCGGCACCAGCACCTGCTCCAGCACCTGCTCCAGCACCTGCCCCAGCACCTACTCCAACGCCTACTGCGGAGCAGACGCCCCCTGCGACATCGATGCCGACACCGACACCGACGCCGACTCCGTCGCCATCTCCCGTGCCGCAGGAAGACGAAGTGGTGGGCTGGCATCGCAGGACCATATTCCTGAAGCCCTCCGACACCACCTACTACCACAAGCTGCTGATGGAGATGTTGGGGAAGTACTACCCCGACCTGAAGGCCAACTTTCGCTATATGAGCATCGAGCATACCCATCCAATGGAGGCTACCCGCTGGAAGACGTTCCTGACCATCACCTCCTGGAACGAAGGGTTGGATTTCGAGAAGCGAGAGTCCATCCATACTCACCAGGCCAAGCGACAGACTTTGCACTCCAGCATGGAAGACGTGGCGGAAGAGGCATACCTTCACTATCATGGTCGTCGTTTCGAGGCCATGAGGCATGACAAGTACAGGTACCTGCCACGCAACAGGCCAGAGGAGGATACCTGGGCTGTGTTGATGCCTCCTGGTGTCAACCCCGCCATGGACGCTGTTGTGGATCACCTGTGCGAGGTGCAGGTTCACAAGCTGGACAACGCTCAGGTGGCTGTGCGGCGACATCAAGATGAGATTGACAACCTCAGAGCACAGCTGGGGTTGCCCCCACTCTACCAGGAGAAGGAGGAGGCCTACACCTACACCAACACAGCGCCATAGAATAGTTGCCATGCTTTGTAATAATCGTTACTAGATCGTTAGTCGTGTCTTATGAGTGTATTTTGGAACTTGATGATCATTTGCTTATCATTATGAACATGTTTGATTTGGATCTTTCTATGATTGTGAGATTGTGGGCTTGTCAGCATATCTCTTAGATGAGTTTTCATATGAGTTAGAAAAGTTTCGGGGTTTTCGTATATGCTGTCTCTGCTGTTCTGTTTGGAGCAGTCTGCGTTCTTTTCGACATATCTCCAGATCCGTACGACCAAATACAGTGAAATGTTTATGGTAAAAACTAGACTTCCATATCTAACAAACCCCATGGAAATCACCTAAAAAGCATTTTTCGTTTGTGAGATATTGCTGTCACAAGTTGAGGTTTCTGCGCAGTCTGGAAGACAAAATAGTTTCGCTTGTGCTCTGTTTTTGGGTATGTTAATGACAGAATCTGGGAAAATGACCTGAATAAAAGTTGTAGATAATTTCAGTATCTTTCCAACAGTTTAAAGAACGCTCTAATCCGACATATGGAACTCGAGATATGACCGATTTACTTGACTGTTGCTGCTGAAACTATTTCACTTCTATTCCATATGCTTACCCCAATGCTACTCTCTGATCACTAAATGAACTTGCATATTTTTGGAACACAGATGGCTGCCAGAGGAGGTGGTATTGGAGGTGGACGTGGATGTGGACGTGCCCGTGGTTGTGGAGTTGAGAACATATATGATGAATGATTGACATTGATGAGGAAGGTTTGAGGCTTTTCCCGGTTGAGTCTATATTTCGCTATGCGCTTAATGTTTATGACTAACCGGTGGCGTTGAGTTGTGGTGTTTCTGTGTTGGTGTACGTGTGCAACATGTGTCTCTTGGCTGTGTTGATATGCAGGTGTGGAGCTCGGAGACAGTGGTCGATGGCGAGGTGAAGGTCAAGTAGAGACGTGTCGTGCCGACGGATCGGGAGCGGTGAAGGAAGGGCGTGCCGTGCGGCGGACGTGCCATGCCGATGGACCCGGAGCGGTGAAGGGCGGGCGTGAGGCTTGGACCGACAGACCGAGAGGCCGAAGGACCAGCTATGGTAGCTGGCACTTTGCATCGGCGAGCAGGAGCACATGGGGATGTGCGATGCATCGGCCGAGTCGGGAGGAAGACGATGGCGTCGTGGCACTTTGCGGGAGGTCGGACACGGGCTTGCGTGCGGCACAAGTGCCATCGACCGAGTAAAAAAGGAAGGCAAAGGCGTTGTGCCCGGCGTGGAGGCTGGACATGCATCGACATCGGTGCCGGTGGTCGGGGTGTGCGAACCACATCCCGTCTACGGTGCGGGTTCAGTAGTTGAGCCTCAAAAAGCTACCTCGACGGTTTCCTAGTTTGGGCCTCAAAACTCAGAGTGGCAGGTTTCCGAGTTTAGGCCTCAAAACTCAGGGTGGATGGTTTCCAGTTTTGGGCCTCAAAACCTAGGCTGGCGGGTTTACCGGTTTGGGCCTCAAAACCGGGCGGAGGTTCCTATGCGGAACGGTCGACGCGTGGTGGCGTGGAGACGCTGGCGCGGCAGCGAAGCTATCCACGAGGAAGGCGTGGTGGTCGATGGTGACGGCACGTGGTGGCATCCTGGAGCTTGCGTCGAGGCGAAGCGAAGGATGAGAAGGCGCGTGGCCGTCGGATGAAAACTGGTAAGGTTGGACAGTTTTACCCCTGGGGGGTATTTGGGTTCAGTGCTTCATGAGAGGGCGTTTTGGTCTTCGGACGTGCGCCTATATATATGTGAGGGGGCTGGTTAGGGCAGCGTAATCCTTGGAGGTGTGCCACTCTCATTTTGTTCTTGTGAGAGGAGGCTAGGGTTAGTTGAGAGGAGGGCTCTTGTTCTTGAGCTTTTTGCCATCCAAGCTTTGTGTTGCTAGGAGTGGCTTGTAACCCAACACCACAAGCTAATACAATCATCCATCTTGCTGCAATCCAAGGATCCAATTCATTCTCCTCTTTGATTTGCGATTTTGTTCTTCGCGTTCTTCGTTTTCCCCTCTATGTGATTTCGTGATAACTTTTGATTGGAGGTATGGATTGCGATTCTGTTTGAACCATCTTTTGCTTTGTCATGAGAAGCATCTTTCCACCAAAGGAAATCATCTAATTCCTCACGAGCACATAGATCGGGTGGATTTCGTTTTCGGAGCCAAACTTTTCCCCTTTGCACAAGATTTGCGATTGATGAAGTTTTAGTTGGATTCAAGCTATGATCTCTTAGATTTAGCTCACCAACCTTGTTGTGATCCTCTGTGCAAAGTTTCAAGTCAATCCAAGTTGATTTGATTGAGTTTTGGTGATTTGTTCTTCAGCTCGAGCTGCTGATTTACAGGTCGCGGAACCTCCACGCTGAACCGCGGAACCTCCGCGGTCTGGAGTCTCCGCGCAGAGCCGTGGAACCTCCGTGGTCTGTAGGCTGTTTTAGGGACTCGCGGAGCCTCCACACTGAGGCGTGGAACCTCCGAGGTCTGTAGGTTCTTTCACCCAACAGACCGCGGAACCTCCGAGCCAGCACGTGGAACCTCCAGACCTGCTAGCTGATTTTGGTCTTCCGAGCCTTTCGAGTGTCCGTTTCTCGATCCGTTTGTTCCGATGGGTTTCTAGTCTACCCAGGAACTTTTCTAAGTCATCAAACCACTAGTTGGTTTGGGTGATTTAGGTTTGGGCTCTTTTCTCGTTTCTATCGAGTTAGAGAGCGCCATTTTTAGTTTTCGGATCGTTTTGGCCGTGCGGTGTGTTTTCCGCTGTGGTGAGTGTTCCGCTATGTTTGTCGGTCATCACCGAGAACATCCAGCCACTTGTTGGCTCGAGAACACTACCCGTGTGAGATTTTGCGCTTTTGGGTGAGTTTCTGGGACAGAGGTCGTCGATTTCTCAAGAAGAAATTTGAGGCTCCCATTCACCCCCCTCTGGTCGCCATTTCCGGTCCTTCAATTGGTATCGGAGCCAGTTAAGGATCACTCTACCTTAACCGGTTCCGGATCCGTGAAGGCGACCTTTTGAGAGTGGTTGTACTTCCGACTTTGTTTGTCGAGGTGTTAAGCCTTTGTGTTGCTAACACTAACAGTGCTTTTAGAAATGGCACCAAGTTCTTCTTCTAGTGTGTCTTTGTCCTTAGGTTTGAATGTTTCCAAGGATGACATTTTGGGAAGGAAGAGTGCAGTCAATGAGAGGGATCGCGAGGTGAACGATTTGTTGAACCTTCTTTGCAATGATGAGCTTTCACCAGAGGATCTTCTATGTCAACTTGGCAAGGCCAAGAAAGGTATACTTGCTTGTAGTCTTGTGACTCTGTACGATCTACATGATGGTTGCTCTAGGAATAATGATCTTTGTGATACCTTGCGTAGAAAGGTTGAGAAGTTGAAATGCTCCATTGCTAGATTAAAGACTAGTGCGTCTTCACCTTGCACCTCTTGTAGTGACATGGTTAGGAAGAATGATGAGCTAGGCTTTTCTCTTGCTAGCTTAAAATCTGAAAATGAAATATTGATATCTAATGCTTCCAAACCATGTTTAGTTTGCATTGACTTGCACAAGGACCTTGATTGTTCTAAAACTGAAATAGCCTTGCTTAAGTCAAATGTTTTGTTACCATGTGTTTCTTGTGAGTCTTTACTTGCTGAAATTAATAAATTAAAATTGACTCACACCACATGTGTAGATGAACTTGAGCATGCTAGGGCTGAAATTATTGAGATAAATGCTAGGCCTTGTAGCTTGTGCCCTTTGAATAAAAGTGCTTGCCTTACTTCTTGTGCTAATCATGATTCTTTGCTTGATGTGAATCGTGATGTTTCTTCCACCGATTTCATTTGCACATCATGCATTGATTTAGAAAAAGCAGTTTTGGTTTTGAAGCAAATGCGCGATGATATGAGCGCTAAGTTGGTTGAGCACAATGATATGAGTGCTAACCTTGAGAAGGAGATTGAGCTCTTGCGTACCACATATGCCAAGTGTATTGAAAAGGAGATGGAAAACTTGAGAAACACTCCTTGTGGTACTTGTGATCGCCTCATGTTTGAAAATGAGGTTTTAGCCAAAAGATGCAAGAGTCTTTGTGCTGAGTCTTTTGAGTCATGCATTTCTTGCAACTCCGATGTTGATGTTTCCAAGTCTGCATCTTTGCAACCAGAGTTGAGTTCTTGTGTTGCGCGCGAGTCTTTTGATGATAGCACTAGTGTCAAGGTTTCGAATAGCTCTTTCATAGCTACTCCTAACCTTGTTGTTTCTTCAAGTGATGTCCAAGGGACTTCTCTTGACAAGGGTGCTTCTCACATCTTTGGAACTCGTGTTCCCAATCCGATATTTCATTGCACCTTTTGCAAGAAGGATGGACATTCATTCGATTTTTGCTTTCGTCGTGTCAAACACAAGCGACATATTCGAGCTAAGGCTTTCAGGAAGCCACGTAGCCTTTCCCATGGCACGTGTGCTCCTAGTGTTGGCACCAAGTTGGATGTTGATGCTTCTTATTCTAAGACCCAAGGGACTTCTCACTTGTTGGAGAATGGTGTGCCTTTCGATAGGCCTTTGTACCATTGCTCTTTTTGTAAGAGAGATGGGCATCAAAAAAGCTTTTGCTATCGGCATGCCAAACGCTTGCGCCAAGCTCGCTCTTCTAGGAAGTTGGTGGTTCATGGCTCTTCTCATGGCATGAACGCTTGTGTTTCTAGTAAGAAGCCCCTCTTTGTTGATGGGTTTTATGACTCCTTTTCTAGTGGGTTAGGTCATGGTCGTGGACATGCTTCTAGTGCTTCTTGTGTTGGTCCACGTCATGCTTCTCATGATGCTTCTATTGGTTCTTCTACAAAAACCTTGGAAGATGTTTGCCTCTTTTCCTGTGGTACGACTCATTCTTCTCCTCGAGTTGTCCTTTTGAGGAATGCTTCCAAGGGTGTTTCAAAATTGCATTTGAACCAACATTTGCATCATGCTAACCCACATGATAAGTTGAGTTTTGTGACCAAGTCTTGGGTTCCCAAGTACATGCTTGCTAACCCTTCGGGATCCAAGACTCGGGTTACTTTGTCCTCTTGTGTGTAGATATGAGGACGCAGGGTGGAGAACATGCGCCTAATGGAGCTTGATCTTTTAGATGTGATCAAGATTTGATGGTTCTCTACATCCCGCTTAGATTTGCCTCCAAAGAGGCTTTTGTAGCTTGGTGAGCTTTCTTATACACTCTTACCTTGTATATCCATGATCTATTTCTTGTGGTATGAGATGGTCTCTCATATGCTCACTTGTATAGTATGTGCATGTACATTTTCTTTTGTATCATGTTTTGTTTAGTCTAGCATGTGCTATCTTGTATATCATGTCATGTTAGCCTTGTGTACATCTTTGGTGGCTATTCCACTTTTCATGCTAGTTTGTGATCCTCATGAACATTGTGCCATGTTTTACCATATTTCTCCATGAGCTTGATTTGTAGTGGTATGATGTTCATTAGGTATCACTTTTCAGGTGCTAGTTTTGGTTAGCTACATGTATCCTGTTGATATGATTAGTTTGAGCACTAGCCTTTCCACAATTTTATCATGTTACATGCTTTTGGATCTATTGCTATCATTATCTTGCATTGTAGTATGTGTTGAGGTTTAGGCTGTGTTTGGGTTGATCATGTCTTTAGGCTGCATTTTGCTATATAGTGCTTTATCCTGTTGCATGGTAGTTTTGACTAGTTTGATTTCAGATCTCCTTGCGGTATCATTCATAGGTAGACCTCTTTTTGTTGATAGTTCACCTTATGCTTATTATGTTACTAACCGCTTTGTGGAGACCTTGAGGTCACACTAGACGAGACAATGCCTTGTGTTTCTTCTGCCTTTGAGTGTGCAGGAGAACAGGAGCCCAGAGAGAGCATTTCGGCTCACGGACCCAATCCCACTTCTTCCACGACTTGGGGTTCCGTTCGAGCAGCTCTCCAGCGAGCACTAGCTGCACCTGTGGGAGCGACAGCATCAGGCGAGCGGGAGACGACTTCGGCAAGGCAGGCACCCTGGAGACTTCAGTAGATTCAGGCGTCCCCTCGGGTATCACATAAGCAGGCGGTCAAGTGCTTCATGAGGTACCTCCGACACACTTCTGAGTTCGGGTTTTGGTACTCTCCTTTTTAGACCTCTTTCTGTTGTGTGGTCTTTCCGATGTGGTTTTTGCTGGCTGTTCGCTTGAGCATTTCTTGGCTCTTTTCTTGTGGTTTTGGTGTGTGTTTCCCTTTTTAGTTGGGGAAGCATTTTACTTGTTGTATCTTAGTTGGACTTCTCCGATACCCTTTTGTTTTGGGTTTTCCTTTTTAGGCTAGTTTTGCTTTGTCTTTGATAGACTACCTTTTGCATGGATTTCATCATGTATTTTAGTGTATTTTAAAGCTTCATGTTTAGAGCAATGAGAATGAGATTATGCTCTTTTTGGTATGCCCTGTTTATTCATGATGATGCTTGTAGCTTAGGCTCTTTTTGATCACTTGATACATGTTATGAGCTAAGCTATTTTTGCAAATGGTGAACTTGACTAATCGACTATGAAACCTTTAATTTGTTCACCATTGAGATTGGCAACTAGCATGGATAGGATGTGTTGAGATCACTTGTGCTATGTTTTGTATGCTAGGTTGCTATGTCTCTTGCACTGAGTCATTCACTTGCTTGGATTGTTCATATTTACCTTGTGCTTAAAATTTGATCCAAGTCTAAGTGAAATGAAAAGATCAAGATGGGATTGCATGTGTCAGCACCTCACGGTATCGAGACTGTTTCTCATTGCACAATTGAGTTAAACTTGAGCCGTGTAGTGTAAGACTGAAACCGGTGCTTTAAGCTTCCGATTGCTTTTCTTGCATAAGCTTAGCACGGTTGAAAATTTAGGCAATGACTATGCTTTCAACCTCTCACAATCACATGCTTTAATATGAACTTGTGTTAATACCGCTGCAATCTCCGATAAAATTTGATAACAACACAAGTATATGCTTCATTTGGTGGCATGATGATTGAACTTTGCTAGGGGTAGTTCACCTTTTATACTTGATTTAACACTTGGTTGATTTCCTGTCTATTCATGCTTAGTGCTATTTTAGTGGTGAACTACTTTTGAATGGCTTAAAACTGCTCATATGCTCAATTGTTCATATTTCGTATTCATTTGATCAGTTTGAGCCTTTGCTAGCATTTGTATTGGTTGCTACGCTTTCAGGGCAGCACCCTTTTGAGCATCTTTTCATTCTGATTGCTATACACTTGAAGCTATTGCATTGCACACATCATGCATTTTAGCTTAGTGTTCATACCCCCAGCTCCAATACTCCTTGTGGTAACCCCCATGTGCATTTGGTTGATGACTTGTCTTGTGTTTGTGTCAACTTTGTGAAGAAATGTCAAAACCCGTAAGCATGTTCCCTTTTGTCAAGGGGAGAAGCTGTTTGCAAGGGGGAGCTTGAGTGTTGGCACAAATGGGAGAGTCGTGCACTTTGGGGAGAGCTTTGAGCTAAGGGGAGTTTAGCTCTTTTATGAGCTTCAATTGGTATCCTTCATAGTGAGCTTTGTTGCATAGCATTTGTGTATAGGCTTGCTTTCAGGGGGAGTTGTTTTGTTTTGCAACTTCTCCGCGTGCTCCGAATGTTTGTGCTCCATTTGGTTTTGAGCTTCTTTTGTGTTTTCTCAGTTGGTATCGAGCCTGCTAGTCGTGTTGAGCCGTTTTGCCTCTGTTTTGAGGGACTAGCAATTTTTGCTTGGTATTTTCGATTGGTATGGAGCCTTCAGCTAGTTGTGTCAAGCCTCTGTGCCTCTGTCTTGAGGAACTAGCTGTTGTCACCAATTTTTGGCTGTTTGTGATTGGTATCGAGTTTTCTGCTAGTTGTGTTGAGCCTCTGTGCCTCTATCTTGAGGGACTAGCAGTTTTGCATTCTAATGCGTTGTTTCAGCCTCAATTGGTATCGAGCCTTGAGCTAGTGGTGTTGAGCCTTTTCTGCCTCTTCTTGAAGGCTAGCTCATTTTTGACTTGGTTGCGTCGAGCCGTTGCCCATGTCTTTGGGAACCAAGCCTTTCGCTCTTTGTGATCGAGTTTTGCTCTTTGTTGAGTTGTTGCTCCGATCCTTTGCTTGGTTGCGTTGAGCCGTTGCCCATGTCTTTGGGGACCAAGTTTTCGGTTTTGGTATCTCAAACCATCTCTTGTGCCTAGTTTTTGTCAATTCAATCATCAAGGGGAGAAATTTCGAAACCTAAGTGGATAAGAACCTCTCCACTCCAAGTGGATAGGAACCTTGGTTTCTTTTGTGATGATTGTTTGACAATTTATTTGAGAATGGTTTTTGAGTGCCTTTTGGGATTTCATGAAACTCTTGTTCTTCACTTGACTCTACGGTTGTGTGGAGGCTTTGCTCGCTTTTCCCATTTCTTTTGGGACCAAGAGCTTTTTGGAGTTTTCATGATCCTTCCTCACATCAAGTGGCCTTGTGTTTGCTTTTTCTTGGCTTTTGGGCACTTGAATGAGGCTTGCCTTCAAACCCTTCCTTTGTGGTTTTATTGATAGTCAATGCATTCATCAAGGGGGAGATTGAGAACATATATGATGAATGATTGACATTGATGAGGAAGGTTTGAGGCTTTTCCCGGTTGAGTCTATATTTCGCTATGCGCTTATTGTTTATGACTAACCGGTGGCGTTGAGTTGTGGTGTTTCTGTGTTGGTGTGCGTGTGCAACATGTGTCTCTTGGCTGTGTTGATGTGCAGGTGTGGAGCTCGGAGACAGTGGTCGATGGCGAGGTGAAGGTCAAGTAGAGACATGTCGTGCCGACGGACCGGGAGTGGTGAAGGATGGGCGTGCCGTGCGGCGAACGTGCCATGTCGATGGACCCAGAGCGGTGAAGGGCGGACGTGAGGCTTGGACCGACAGACCGAGAGGCCGGAGAACCAACTGTGGTAGCTGGCACTTGGCATCGGCGAGCAGGAGCACATGGGGATGTGCTATGCAACGGCCAAGTCGGGAAGAAGACGATGGCGTCGTGGCACATGGCGGGAGGTCGGACACGGGCTTGTGTGCGGCGCAAGTTCCATCGACTGAGTCAAGAAGGAAGGAGAAGGCGTTGTGCCCGGCGTGGAGGTTGGACATGCATCGGCATCGGTGCCGGTGGTCGGGGTGTGCGAACCACATCCCGTCTACGGTGCGGGTTCGGTAGTTGAGCCTCAAAAAGCTACCTCGACGGTTTCCGAGTTTGGGCCTCAAAACTCGGGGTGGCGGGTTTCCGAGTTTAGGCCTTAAAACTTGGGGTGGACGGTTTCCAGGTTTGGGCCTCAAAACCTGGGCTAGCGGGTTTACTGGTTTGGGCCTCAAAACCGGGCGAAGGTTCCTATGCGGAACGGTCGACGCGTGGTGGCGTGGAGAGGCTGGCGCGGCGGCGAAGCTATCCACGAGGAAGGCGCGGTGGTCGACGGTGACGGCACGTGGCGGCATCCTGGAGCTTGCGTCGAGGCGAAGCGAAGGATGAGAAGGCGCGTGGCCGTCGGATGAAAACTGGTAGGGTTGGACAGTTTTACCCCTGGGGGGTATTTGGGTTCAGTGCTTCATGAGAGGGCGTTTTGGTCTTCGGACACGCGCCTATATATATGTGAGGGGGCTGGTTAGGGCAGCCTAATCCTTGGAGGTGTGCCACTCTCATTTTGTTCTTGTGAGAGGAGGCTAGGGTTAGTTGAGAGGAGGGCTCTTGTTCTTGAGCTTGATGCCATCTGTTGTTTCGAGACCGAAACCTCGAAACAGCAGGTCGTCGCGCGAGCGAGAGCGCGGAGCGAAAGCGGAAGTAGACGGAATAAAGTGGGAAATCGGATGAAGTGAACCGTGTCCTCCCCCCCGTCCCTAGGAGGATGAGGGCTTTTTATATTAATTCAAGACAGTCTGAAAGTACAAGAATGCCCCTCCAACTACTCTGTTGTAATTACAATGAAGCCCTACTCAACTACTCCACGGGTTCTTGCCGCCCCCAGCGACCCGAGGGGCAACATCGCGACTTTGTCCCCTGGCGGGCCCAGCGCCCCCTGGCTCCTTTCCTCGACTGGTGGGCCCGCTCTCTTTGACCGAGGCTTCCGGCGCCCTGCGAAAACTTGTGAAAAAACGAAGTCGTGAACGACGAAAACTCCCGCCGGAGGTGCCAGGCCCCTTCCGCGCGAAAGCCGCCCGGACCGCCTGCAGCCCCTTTCGCGCGATAGCGTGGCGCGGTGGGCTCGCCCGCTCGTTGTTGCACTTTCGCACGAGAGACACTGCGAGCCAAAGCCTGGGCCGCTACCGGCCCCTTCCACGCGGAAACGCGGCCTAGCGGTCTTGGCCGACCGCCGGTGCGCTTCCGCTCGGAAGCTGTTTCAATACCCGGGCTCCGGCCGTTTTAGCCCTTCTTCACGCGAATGCGTGCTTTCGCGCGAGTGCATGCTTTCGCGCGAATGCGTGCTTTCGCGCGAGTGCATGCTTTCGCGCGAAAGCTCCATCTTTCTTCGGTCTGCGGGCCGGAGGCGCCAACGGCCTGGGTACTATCCCAACAATAGCCCCTCACGGTCGGATCTGTGAGCTTGCGAAGTTCGACCGTGCCCTTCCGCTAGGCGCCTACGCCCGCCCAAAAAAGTACCTTTGCTTCGTTTTGAAGCCAAGGTTTTTTTTGAAGTTGTGACGCTTCGTTCCACGTGTCTGGGCGTCTTGTCGCTCCCCTGAAACCTTGTACTGTCTGTCAGGCCGTTGCAACACATCGTATCCCGTGCCCAGACGCCTTTTCATCTTCCTCGAAAACTGTGTCCCGTTTTGGCAGACCGTTATGACGCTTCGAATCCCGTGCCTGGGCGTCTTTTCGTCTTCCTCGAAAACCGTGTACCATTTTTGGCAGTCGTTTGCACGTATATAAGCGTGAAAGCTGCGAGCGGGAAAGTTACTTGGCCACTTGAACCATTCTCGTCCCTTTGCTGTGTGCTTGTGAAGCCCCGCATCATTCGCTTAAGCGAAAGCTCATGGTGCCTGCTCTGACCGTTTGCTACGCGTCAGCTGTGGTACGTGGCTTTTTCTCTTCTCTTATTTCTTTTCGGCTTGATTCATGTTTCAAGTCGGTTCTTTAAGTTTCTGTGCTTTCGCCTCTGTCCTCTTTTTTTTATCCTTTCGCATGCATCCTTGTTTATTCGTCTCTCGCGCCGTGTTAGATGGTGTCTTCCAGTTCCACGTCGACTTTGAGCTCGTCTAGCGAAAGCAGTGGCGCTTCTGGGTCCTCTCGTCACGAACGTAGTGCTGATGTATCCGTTGGATCCGGGGGGCTCCATGGGTTCCGGATCACAGCGGCAGTTTGTCTGACGACGGAGACTTAGGTTTGGTTTCGGTGCCTACCGACTGCTCATTTTACCTGGGCGCTTCGCGAATGACGACTGCTGCTTTGCAAGCGATGGCCGAAAAAGGACCTTTGAGGAGAGATCATCTCGCGAGCTGCCGCGTCCCTGGAGATGAAGAGGTGCCCATTCTGCGGCCTTATGAAGCTATCGTCTTCCGCAACTATTTCGCTGCTGGGCTAGACTTTTCGCTTGAAGAATTTGTCGCGGATGTCCTTTCTGGGTTCAACATACAACTTCATCAGCTGACGCCGAATGCGTTCGTCAGGCTTGGAGTTTTCGCGATGGCAATGAAGATGCTTGACCGCGCGCCACGAGCGGATGTTTTCATGCGGTTCTACGACATTCATCGGCGGCCGACGAAAGTGGATGACCATTACTTGGGAGGCAAGCTGCCCAGCGAGATTGGCTACATCAACTTTGTTCCTGAAGGACCGAAGATGCTTTCAGAAACTTGTTGCCACTGTCCCGAGAATCAACCCCAAGAGCAAACCCTAGAGCTTGCAAGTGTCCACGACCCTAGAGGTAGGGTGGATGCTTCCAAAAAGCACAGTAAGACACTACACAACTCTAGAAACATAACGCAAAAGCCGGAAATCAAAACCGACAACAGACGAACGAACTGCGGATGAAACAGCGCAGACAACACAGCATCGGAAGCTGGCCAGCATCCGATGCCCAGGCACCGGAAGCGTCCGATGCAAACAGGAGCCTTCTGGAACCTTACTGGACTGGCATCGGACGCTGCTACAGTGAAACCGTAGCGTCCGATGCTAGACCCCCGGCGCGTCCGATGGCAACGGACGCTTCGATGGTCAGCGTCCGATGCTCCTTCAAAAACACTGTCAGATGACACGTGGCAACGGACGCTCCGATGATATGAACTCAGCGTCCGATGCTCACGAACAGAGCGTCCGTTGGTCCCGATTCAGCACAGTTTTTCCGCGAAATTCACTCGTTCTCCTCCGAGTCAAAAGCACTAAGGCTTAGACTTGGTATGAGGAGTTCCAAGGAGGTTAGTGAGCTATCTCAAAGGGATCATGGCTCAAACCTAACTCCAAAATGGTGAATTGGAAGAATTCGGGGTCAAGGGAGCAAAAACCAATCCGAGACAAAAATCGATCGATCTACTAGCTCGTGAGGTTAGAGGTGATTTCCTTTGGTGCAAAGAAGTGCCTCACGATCTAGAACAACTTAGTTCAAACGGATTTGCAAAAGACGCTCTGAGAAGAGTGATCGATCAACGGGAAAAACGTGGAGAAAAACAACCCGCGAAGAACAAGAACAAAACGCGAATCACAACCACGAAATTGCAACCGTGTGGCTACCACACACTACAATAGTGAGATTACGGTCTCACTTCCTCAAAATCTACAGGGCACATAGGTATGATTGTCTTCTCTGTGGATCTCAGTTTGCTACTGCAGGGAATGGGGAGAGCAGGAAAACCTAGAAGGCAAAGAGCAAATGACTGAGATAGTTTGGGAGGTGGGTGTCTCCCCCTACTTATCCTAATTATAATTCCCACTCTACCCCTAGTTATTTACAGAGCGAACCAGCCAAACCCTAAGGCTATCCTGGACCAACTAGAAGATAATTGTGATCCGACGGCCACGCCCGCACAACTGGTAGTGTTGCCTCGACGCAACCTTACCGATTGCCGCCACGTGCCGCCACCGCTCTGCTTGTCCTTTTCTCGGACTCCGCCCCCCGATTTTGTGGCCGAAACCGGGAAACCAGGCCTTCAAGTCCATCCCCCGGTTTTGAGGCCCAAACTGGGAAACCAGCCAGCCATCGCCTGAGTTTTGTGGCCCAAACTCAGAAACCCGCCAGTGCCCAGGTTTTGAGGCCCAAACCTGGAAACCGTCCTCAGCCCGAGTTTTGTGGCCCAAACTCGGCAAACCCGCAGCACCGAGGTTTTGTGGCCCAAACCTGGAAACCGTCCACCCGATGGTTTTTCTCTGGCTCCACCACCAAACCGACGCTATAGAGGAGATGCACCGCCCGTGCACCCCTTCCACCAACACGTGTCCCCAGGTCCTTGACCCGAGCAACATCGTGCCCCGCAAGTCTCTGCTCGTCGCTGTCCCAGGCTGCCAGCCACCACAGCTGATCATCAGGCCACCGGTCCCTCAGTCCAAGCCACACGTCCACCCTTCACCGCTCCCGGTCCGTCGGCACGGCACGTCTCTACTTGACCTTCACCTTGCCCTCGATCACTGTCTCCGTGCTCGACACCTGCACAACACAAGCCAAAGAACATGCGCATCAAACCCGTTGAGAATCACTCATCACTCAGGACTCGACATACACCCATGTATCCGACGCGAAAGACCCGGGGTAGCATTTCCATTTCGCTTACCTATTAGAACAAGTGGCTAGATTGGAATCGCTTCTGGTTTTACTACCGAGTTTGCTCGGACGAAACAGTCGCTGCCGAGTTGAGTAAAAGGGAGAGGAAAGCTTCTCCACTTGTGTCGGTTTTGGAGAGGTGCCCCGGGAAACATCTTCCGCCCGTCGCATTGAATGATGAAGAAGGCATTCGCTGCTGAGACTCATTCGCACTCACTGCTCGGTTTCAAATAAGCCGAGATTTGGTCGAAGAGTGGATGGCTATCGGGATGAACCCGCTTTGTAGTGCAACCTCTTTTGAAGGTTTTTCTGACAAAGATGGGTATCGGGGTCCCCTTCTGCTGCTTGAGAGACCCACGAATTTCGCTGACGATGAGTCTTACGTGAAGCATATTGAAGGCGAGGCAAGGAAAATTTGCGGGCCGTATTTGCGAAAGGAAAGCGAGTTTCAACTCGGCAACCTCGACCGAAGTCGCCGATTGAATCGGGCGTTTGATGCTATGGGTGTCAAGTACGCCGAAAGGCCCTTGCTTGACGAAAGCAAGGAGGAAGTTGAGGATTCGAAGGCGAAAGGCAAGGGTGTGGCTCGACGTGGGGGTCGGAGCGGTGTGGTCCCTCGGCGAAAAGCTGCCGAAGTTGGGGATATCCGCATCAGGCGTTTAATTGCCAAGCCTATGCTTAAAAGCCAAGGGGGAGCGTTGGAATCGATCCCCGACGTTGATCCTTTCGATCACCCGAGGGTGGTTAGTTTCTGTGCCTTTTGTTTCGGCTTGGTTATGCTTTTTGTTTTTCCTCTCTAGTTTAAGTTGCTATCGTTTTTAAGGCTTACGTTGTGCGTTTGATGCACCCTATTTTTTGCATGCTTTGCAGAGTGCGTCTTGTGCTGCGGAGATGGCTCCGAAGAGGTCGAATGTGCACCTCTCGCACTCAGCGTTTGACGATGACGCTTTCGTTGCTAACCTTCTGACTTTCATGAAGCTTGGCTTGCGGAAAGCTTCGGGTCCGCCGGAGGCCACGAAACGCCAGGTAAAAAAGCCAAAAGCTCCGCGTCCCAAGCCCTCTACTCGGGCGCCCGGCGAAAAGGCATCTGCTGGCGAGAAAGGGGCTGGATCTGGGAGAATGCCGGCTCCTGCTGCTGTTGATAGAGGTAAGCCACACTTTTCGTCGTGGTGCATTTGCTTGACGCAGGAGATGGTGGAAGGGCAACTTCTGGGTTACGGGCGGTTGGTTCTCGACGGGGTGCCTTCGGACTATGAGAACCCATGTTTTTACACTAGCCTGAGTTCATCAAGCGAAACTGATGATGCGAAAGAGGAGTCTTATCGCGTTGCTCGTTCTTTGGGTGCAGCCTCAGACGCCCAACTTGCCTGCCGAATTGACTATCGTCGGGCAGGAGTCCTTCCTGGCGGAAGTGAGGAGGCCGTTAAATTTGTGGAATTTTCACAGAAAGCTTTCATCGCATCGGAGATCGAAAGGGATCTCCTTAAAGTAAGCAGCGCGAAACTCAGCGACACGCTGTCGTTTCATCTGGCTAGCGTAAGTGCTTGGTTTCGCTGTGGGCTTCACGACTCTTTCCCTTCCGTTTCCTTTTTAACATTTTGCCCTTGTCTTTGATTTATGCTTTTCGCAGGCTACTGTCATCGCTCATAGTCAGAGCAACCAGAGTGACCTTTACATTCGCAAGGTTGAGTGGGAGAAACAAGATCTCGATACTCAAATGAAGAAACTTGCCGCCGATCTGGAATCGCAGACCAAGAAGGCTGAGGATGAGCGCACCTCCCGGAAGGTGAGCCAGCTGGAGGTTGAAAATCTGAAGAGGGAGGTTTCGCAGCTGCGGACCGCCCAGGCCGATAGGGAGAAGGCGCTTTTGACTTCTGCTGCGGAGGCCGTTTCTCGCTTTCGCGAGTGCCTCTGCAACATTGGCGTCGAGACCGAGGGCCCCTCTGAGCATAACGTCGATAGCCTTATTGGCTGGATTCGCTCTGAGATGGAGTCGCTGGAGGGGCACATGGCCCTCACCCGGGACTATGTTGCGGTCACGGGCATCAAGGCGATTGGCCATAACCTTGTTGACGTTGGCTGCTCCCATATCTCGGATCTTCCGGTCAAAGAAGTTGATTATTACTGGCGAACCCCTGAGGCGGCTAAGGTTCTCGGCAAAAGATTCTTTGACGAATTCTGGCTGGCAAGTGGGAATGACATGTCCCTTATGTAGTCCGCCATGGGCCGCGACAAGGTACTTTCGAATGGTTGCTTTTCCTTTTGTTTATACTTCTTTCCAACCTTCAGCGTGGGTGACACCTTTTCTGAGTCGCCCCTTTCGATGCAGACTCCGGAGGAGAAAGCTCATATCAAGAAAGTATTTTCGAACTTCATCTCCGAGCAGTGGGCGCGCGAGGGCGAGCCAGAAGACGAAGTGAGCCCCCCTCGTGCGAATGAGGAGATCCCCGAAAGCTCGGCTGCCGCTGCCTCTCGTGATGAAAACGCTCCCCAAGATGCGGTAGATGAGTGAATAGGGCATGTCTTATGTGCATTGGTTGTACTCGCAAGAATTGTTGTCGCGTGTAACTTTTGGACTTAAGCTGGAATGTTGTATTGAACAGGATGCGGATGCGGGAACGCTGGACGTTCTCGACATTTGCCCGCTGATGATTAGATCCGGCGATCTTTGTGTCGGAGGTGACTTGTGGAGGAGCTTTCGCTCTAGGTTTCCGACGGCATCGCTTTCGTCTTACTTGAATAAACGCGCTAAGAAGATTAAGCGCACGGAGGAGCGTTTGCGTGCCTTTTATGAGAACTTTGACCGACACGAGCTTGAGGCGAGGCAGAGGAGACGCTAAGCTTTGCGCGTGCCACCAACTTTCGAAGGCGCCCCGTTTGTTAAGGTGGAGCCGGAAGACGCCGCGCTTTCGCCAGATGAGCGCCGATATAGCATTTTCCTTGGGTCGCAGAAGTAGTTCGCGAGCTTGGTCTCATTGTACAAACTTGTTTGAAATGAAAAGTAAGGGAGTGGGTTCATGGGACTATATCTTTCGGCGTTTTGCTTTTTGAAAACCCGGTCTCTATTCTTTTGATTATCTAGCTTGTGAGTAATACTCGCCCAGGGATAGCCAGACACCTGCCCCCCGTGCCCTTAGCCGGGTGGTAGTGGCTTCCGCGCGGTTGGACTTTCGAATGCGAACCTGTTGTCCGAATAGCAAAGACGTGCCTGCCCCCACGCACTTAGGCGAGGGGCGATGGCGTTCACGCGAGGCTGCCCTCGATGCGAGACCCTCGGTCGGTAGCAAAGATGCGCCTGCCCCCAAAAACTTAGGCGAGGGGCGGTAGCATTCGTGCGAGGGTGCTTTTGATGCGAGCCCCTCGGCCGGTAGCAAAAAGGCGCCCGCCCCCACACACTTAGGCGAGGGGCGGTAGCATTCGCGCGAGGGTGCTTTCGATGCGAGCCCCTCGGCCGGTAGCAAAAACGCGCCCGCCCTCACACACTTAGGCGAGGGGCGATGACATTCGCGCGAGGGTGCCCTCGATGCGAGCCCCTCGGTTGGTAGCAAAGACGCGTCCGCCCCCACTCACTTAGGCGAGGGGCTGTAGCATTCGCGCGAGGGTGCTTTCGTTGCGAGCCCCTCGACTGGTAGCAAAAACGCGCCCGCCCCCACATACTTAGGCGAGGGGCGGTAGCATTCGCGCGAGGGTGCTTTCGATGCGAGCCCCTTGGCCGGTAGCAATGGTACACCAGTCCATAGGATGTTGGTCGATAGTGAGGCGATTGTGAACCTAATGTCATACTTGCTTTACCAGAAGCTTGGAAGCACTGATGAAGAGCTGGTTAAAACCAACATGACCATCACTGGAGTTGGAGGAGGAGAACCTATCCCAGCCAAAGGGGTTGCGTCCATGGAACTTACTATTGGAAGCAAGAATTTGGCTACTGCTTTCTTCATCGCCGATATACAAGGTAGCTATAACCTTATACTTGGGCGCGATTGGATTCATGCTAATCGGTGCATTCCATCTAGTCTACATCAGTTTCTTGTTCAATGTGTGGGTGACGATGTGGACGTTGTGCACTCATATTCATCGGCTTATGTAGCTGCGGCCGATGCTCCTTTACTCGGGGGGCATGATGCTATTGCCTGTTTGTCTGGTCGGGACCTTTCTGATTTTCAATTCATTAGTGTTACTAAGGAAGGCTTTGTACCAGTGTCTCTAAAGCCAATTGACAATCGGTTCAACATTATCATGTAATTTAATGGATGCTAATGTTGATTGGTTAAAACATCGTGTTGAACAATATCAGACTTTAAAGACCGATGCTTGTGAAGCTATTGATGATTTTGATGAGCTCAATAAGTTGGGCCAAGGTTTTCACGTCGGCTGACCCCTTGGAGCAGGTTGATATTGGGGATGGTTTTGTACCTAGGCCGATGTCGGTGAATCAAAACTTAGAAGCCGATTATAATCTAGAATTAATCGTGCTTTTGAAAGAATATGTTGTCTGCTTTGCATGGGATTACACAGAGATGCCTGTATTGAGCCGAGAACTTGTTGAACATTGGCTCCTCGTTAAACCTGGGTTCAGGCCTTTCAAACAACATCCTTATCGTTTTAACTCTACGATATATGACCGTATTAAAGAGGAAGTTAATCGGTTATTACAAGCGAGGTTTATTCAACCATGCAGGTATGCAGAATGGGTCTCTAATATTGTGCCTGTTGAGAAAAAGGACACTGGTAAGATCAGGGTCTGTATTGATTTTATAGACTTAAATAGAGCTACTCCCAAGGATGAGTATCCCAAGCCCATAGCCGATATGCTTATCAATGATGCTTCAAGACACCAGATTGTTAGCTTTCTTGATAGCAACGTTGGTTATAATCAGATATTTATGGCCGAAGAAGATATGTCTAAAACGGTCTTTATTTGTTCTGGGTTTGTTGGTCTCTTTGAGTGGGTTATGATGACATTCGGTTTGAAGAATGCAGGTGCCACTTATCAACGCGCCATGAACTTAATCTTTCATGATCTAATTGGTGTGATTATGGAAGTATATATTGATGATATTGTGGTCAAATCGGCAGTTCATATGTCTCATTTAGCCAATTTACGTCTTGCGTTTGAAAGAATGTGCCGATATGGATTGAAGATGAACCCACTAAAATGCGCTTTTGGTGTGTCAGCTGGGAAGTTCTTATGATTTATTATTCATGATAAGGGCATAGAGGTCGATCCTAAGAGGATAGAAAAGATTAAGAAAGTTCAGGCACCTACATGCAAAAAGGACTTACAAAAGTTCTTATGAAAGGTGAACTATTTGACAAGGTTTATTGCAAACTTGTCTGAGAAGATTATTCCTTTTACCCCCATATTAAAGTTGAAGAACGAAGTTGAATTCACCTGGGGGGCAGAGTAACAAAAGACGTTTGAGAAGATAAAGGAATATTTGTCATCTCCACCGATTCTTCGAGCACCTAGGAGAGGAGTTCCTTTCAGATTGTATATCGCTGCCGAAGAAAAGATCATCGGAGCTGTTTTGACACAAGAGGACGGAGGCAGGGAGCATGGGATCGCCTATATTGGTCGTCGTCTTCTTGCTTGAGTTGCTAGGATTCAACTCGGGCTCACTTTGGTTGACTGGATGTTCCTACGCCTGACTTTGCTCGTTTCCTGTAATTAATATATTAATATATATATACTGATATTTAGACAAAAAGAATAAAAACACATAAATATACATACACGAGAATATATGTAGCCATGTGGTCATCCTACGGTCAAGGAGACTCCTAGTGCTTAGAATCAATTAAGTTATAATTTATAAAAGAACAATGCATAGATGTGCTTAGTCAATCATTAAATTAATTTAGTATTGTTAACCTCTTTTTATCCTCACGTGAGCTGAGCATGCTCTTATCTGGACTTCTAGAGCCATCAACTAGTACTAGTACTATGCAGTCCAAGAGCACTAATAGCAGCAGGTCAACAGGCAAAGGAACCAACACACGCATCCCCTATCTCCCTCTTTCTCTCTTTCCTATCTCCCTCTCTCTCTGCTTCCTTTCCCCTTTCTCCAGATCGGCAACCATGGCTATGGCTCTCCCAAGGATCCCCACCCCACAACAAATCTTTGTTGATTCTAGTTGCTATGCACTGATTTCCCCCTTCAATTTCCCCTCGATTCCTCTGTCTCTCTCTCATGTGTGCAGGTCAGTGGGGGCGGCGTCGGCGTGCTCCGCAGAGGTGCCGAGTCCGGCGGCCATGACGCCTAGGCAAAGCCAGCAGGCTGTACGTGCTGCTGTGAGGGGATTAGAACTCGATACTATTTTCCCCAAACTTGACGGTGAGTATTTTTATTTTTGATCCTTTGTGCTTACTGCTGTGCTTAGGTCATCTAGTCTGTGTCCCAACATTACAACTAAGTGTTGCTAGATGTGGAGTTCCTTGTTCCAGATTTTTATCCCAGATTAGAGTATGATATGTATACTTGTCTAAAAAGGAATATTAGGGCCTGTTTGGGACAGCTCCTTCCCTCAAAAAATGAATCTGGATCTCGTATTTATCATGGAGCAGCTCCAGTAGTGGATCTGGTATATACCATAGAACTGTTCGGCTACATAATCAGATCCAGATTCACGTAAGGGCGTTTTGAGGGAAATGACCAGAAATGCCTATTGATGGTCCTTAAACACCCGTTTTACCATCAACAATTGACCCTAAAGTCCACCAAAAAGGCATGAAATGTAGTCAAATAGGTTTCAAACTAACCAAATTCCACATGTCCATAGATTTTATTTGAATGCAGGAATTTGGACCAAATTTGGAGAATGGACCCACCAGGAGACGAGCCCACTCATCAGGACCCATTTGGGCCTGAGTGGGGTGGCGCCCGCCAACCAAGAGGTGGCGCCCGCCACAAGGGTGAGGCCCAACTCTCCCCCTTGCCACGTCACTGATCCGTGTGACCATCCCAAGGCCAAATCTTGGCCCTTGGTCACTAGGTCAGTGACATCGGATGGCTCAGGATGGAGTGGCGTGGATCAAGGCTGAATGGCTGTTACTCAGACATGCAACTGACCTAACCACCGCCTCTCTGGAGCTCCTGGATGCCGTTGAAGCAGAGGCGGTGCATCCAACGGTGATGGAGGTGGTGGCCGCCACCTAGGGCTGGCGCCCGCCACTAGGGTTAGCCCTAGGTCGGCTGGCTGCCCCCTATAAGTACCCCCCTCACTCCACAAGGCTATAAATATGCCCCGGAGGCATCACTTCATACACACCATCATATCCCACATCAAGCAACACACAAGCAAGAGAAGCAAGTGAGGGTCAAGTTAGAAGCTCAGAGAGCTTAGGCAAGTAGGTTAGCTAGTAGAGAGAGTATAGCTCTAGTGCCCTCGCTACAGCGCGGCTCTTAGTTTAGCAAAGCTGAGCCTAAGTTCTTGGTAAAAGGAGCGTAGAGCTTGCTAAGAGAGAAGCGGGTGCGAGCGACTGGCATCAGAGGTCGGTTGATTTCCCGGCATCTCTGGTCTGGTTTGCTCTCTTGTATCTCAGGTACATTTATCTTTATCTCAGTATTACTTTAAGCATTACATTCAGTATTACTTTCAGTATTACTTTATCAAGTACCTTGAGTGTGACCTAGCTATCCTACAGTTCAATTCACTTAGCCATAGTAGTTAATCTCTAGTGTGCTTAGTGATTGATCTTTGCCAATAGGTTGCTTAGTTAGTTTAGTGTTTATCTTATTAAGTCAAGTGTTTGCTCTGACGTCCGCAAGGGTGTCTCTATTCAAAGCTAGGATAGAGATAGTTAGATTATAGTTAAGCATGGTGCTTAGTTATAGACTTACCTTCAGATACGGCTGGACCCCCGGATAGCTGTGGTAACAAGCAGGTGGTGACAGCCCTGTGCGCCTTGAATTCCACCACGTAGTTGGCCCAGTTTAACAGTAAGGCTCGTTGTGCTAGCGTTCAACCTAAGTAAGTGGTAAAGGCTAGTGCGCCTCGATACTTGACAAGATAGGAATAAAACTATACTCAACTTAGTTGCTTTATTGTCTTTTGCCTGCCTTGCTTCGTAACTATCTTGCTTCGTAGTTATCTTGCTTGTAGTTATCTAGGAGTAGTTAGTAGTTATTAGTTAGTTACCCTTAGTTACCCTCTATCTACCTATCCATCCACCTTAGCTTAGCCATCCATTTCATCCTTACCTATCCATCCATATATTCTTTCTAGCCTTTCATCCCCTCTCTTCCCTTCTCCTCTTTTCCTTTTTCTTATTTCTTCGACTCTCATCCCCTCCTTGACTCGACTCATACACCACCCTAGCCTTTCCTTGGGATCAAATAAATCGACACCTGGTACTCCCAGGGGAAGTGCTACTACGATAGTTCTGTGCGCTTACAGAATCTCCTCCTGGTAGATTGTGATCTCTCTAGTTAGCTCCTACTAGTGTCAGGACTGACAACCCCGCTTGGCATTAGTAGATAGCTAGGTGTAGTTATCCTAGGTGTAGCTAAGAACTACCAACAATGCCCTTGAAAGAGGCCCCACCTGTCATTATCTTTTTCCTCTTGCTCGGGCTAGGGCCGTGACTCCGGGGAGGCGAGCACGGGGCTGGGCGGCACGCGAGCTTGGGAGCAGTGTGTGGGGCGGTGCGGCTAGCCGGCTTGGGAGCTGGGCATTGGGGGCAAGCGGCCGGCCGGGGAGGCTCGCGTGCGGGGGAGGGGCGCGTGGTGGTGGCCGCCATGACCGCGGGCGTGGACGGCTACGGGACCCAGCGCGCTACCGCACCACCACCACCCGCAACAGTCCAACCCGCGGGGCGCCGCCGCGTGCTCGCCGCTAGTGGAGTCCTACGACGACCGGGGGAGCGGCGGGCGAGGCCGACCACGGGGAGCAGCGGGCGCGCGGCCGACCGAGGGAGCGGCGGCGCGCGGCCTGCCGGGGGATCAACGACGCGTGGCCAGTTGGAACGGGCTTGCGGCGCTCTACTGTGTATCGTCAGACGGAGGAGGAAGAAAAAGAATGCGAGGAGGAAGAAAGAACGAACCATTTTCTGTGTAACCAGTGGCATTGGTCAGTAATTTCTCCTAGATTCACCAAACTCAGTTTGGTGGAGTACCTCTTGAGGAGATCCACCAAAAACGTGAATCCAGACCTCAAATCCACCATTTTGATGAATCTGGATTTGGTGGATCTGAAGTGTTTGGCAAACTTTTCGTGCAGTGGAGCTAGATTTGGTGGATCTGAAGCTGGTGGAGCTGTCCCAACAGGCCCTTAGTCATTATTCTAGAAACAACTAGCTCATATTTTCTTGCAGCCCAGTGTTGGTTTGAGGTGAAAAACTAGTACAGAAGTCCCCATGGCATGTGATCTATGTTCTTGGTAGACAAAAGAAGACTTTCTTTAAGCTGTGCAGGTGAAACCTCACCTTAATCGTGGGGATGACTTTGTGGTTCCTTCTCAGTTAAGGGTCAGGCTAGGTGTTTTCTTGGTAGGCTTCAACTTTGAGTGGAGACTGAAGGACTGGTTTGCTACTGCGATGGGGAAAGCTTCTACTTTCACTGTTGGCTCTTGTATTTGTATTCTACTCCACCCTCCACGAGATATTTATCTCCACTTCCTAGGTTGGTCAAGAGTCTACACTGTGATGGTCCAGCTGCTGCTACTTGATTGGCTGGATCATTTCTAGAAGGGCATGGCAGCTCACTATTGTATAAGCTAGTACAAGAGTTGGTGAAATAGTTGCCACAGTGATGTGTACTTAGAAATATAAAGAATGGTGTGTGTGTGCGCGCGCGTGCGAGGCAACCTATGGAGCTAAAATGGCCTCAAACATGTAAAGGATAATTTTCAAGCATTAATATATGATGTGTGTATTTTTATGTCAATGTGTACTAATTATATAGCATGATGCAGCTAATATAAAAAGATGACTCACTTATCCAATATTAGTTATCTATCAAAGTGGGTTGTTACAAATTTCATTGTTGAGCATGGTATTGATTTAGAAGATGAGATCAATTACTTTACTTTTGCACCATGGAAACTTTATTTTGATGGATCGACTTGTAAGGAGGGCCAAGGCGTTGGTGTGGTCATTGTTTCTCCTAATGGCGCTGAATTTGAAATGTTAAGCGGATTAGATTACTTTTGTACTAATAATCAAGCCGAATATGAAGCTCTGTTATTCGATTTAGAAATTTTGTGTTCCATGGGAGCTAAACATGTTGAGGCTTATGACAATTCCTTACTAATAATACAACAAGTTGCTGGTGAATTCAATGTCTAGAAGGATCTCTAAATGTTTATCTTGATATGTGCCTTGATATCATTGCTTCCTTTACCAAATTCTGAATTCGGCATATACCAAGACATGAAAATCATAAAGCTAACATGCTAGCTCAGCAAGCATCTGGTTATAGTATCAGTAGGCGTAACTTTCATGTAAAAGGAAAGTCGATGCATCAGTGTCCAGGAATCTCGAATGCGGGTCGTAAAAAATTAGTTCAATCGGCTCGTCTAGCCAACCAGATTGATTTTGAGTCAATTCAGTCGATCTACTTGGATGACCAGGTCAATTTTAAATCTACTTGGTTGGGTAGCTCAGCCGACCAGTTTAATTATACATTAAATCGGCCAGTCCGTCCTGGTCGATCTTGGAACGTTTGGTTTAGTAGACTCATCTGTGGGACTTCTAAATCGGTCTGAGTCGATTATTAATGGGAACGAGATCGATTTAGGAGATTGGAGGGCTCCCTTGTTGAAATATCTTCGTGATCCAAATACTAGGGTTGATCAAAGTGTTCAACAGAGTGTGTTCAAATATATATTGCACAATGATGAGCTTTACCGGAGAACCGTTGAAGACTTACTACTTAAGTGTTTGGGATTTGATCAAGCAAGAGTAGCTATGAGAGAGGTTCATGAAGGTATTTATGGTACACATCAATCGGCCCCGAAAATGAAGTGGTTGCTGCGTAGAGCCGGTTTTTATTGGCCTACTATGATGGTCGATTGTTTTCATTACTACAAAGGATGTGAAGAGTGTCAACGGTTTGTAAATATACAGCTTGCACCTGCTGCTATACTTCATCCTATCATCAAACCATGGCCTTTTCGTGGTTGGGGGCTAGACTTCATTGGCCAAATTCATCCCCCATCTTCAAAGGGACACTGTTTTGTTCTGGTCGCTACTGATTACTTCACTAAGTGGACCGAAGCGGTACCTTTGAACAATATGACACATAAAGAGGTAATTGAGTTCATTACTGAGCATATTATACATAGATTCGACATCCCTCAAACATTAACTATAGATCAAGGAATATCTTTTATCTCTAAAGAGGTACAAGATTTTGCTGAATTGTATAAGATAAAGATGCTCAATTCATCTCCATATTATGCTCAAGCTAATGGCCAAGCTGAGTCCAGTAACAAGACTTTGATCAAGCTTATCAAGAAGAAGATTGAGGATAACCCGAGGAGGTGGCATGAGGTTTTGTCTAAAGCTCTGTGGGCTCATCGTATATCAAGACATGGCACCACAAAAGTTACTCCTTTTGAGCTGGTGTATGGTCAAGAGGTAGTGTTGCCTATTGAGGTGAATCTAGATGCGTATAGACTTGCTAAACAAAATGATTTATCCGCTGTTATGTATCATGACGCCATGGTGGACAACATTGATGAAGTGACCGACAAAAGATTAAAGGCTCTCAAGGAGATGGTGAAGGACCGAGAATGCAAATAGCAAGGCGACCAGAGGGGGGTGAATGGGAGCCTCAAAAATTTCTCACGAAACTTCGGCCTTTTGTCCCAAAATCAACCCCCGAAAGCTTCGACCGAAACTGTGATGCCCACGACCCTTGGAAGAGGGTGGATGATCCCTAGGATCACAGCGGGGCACCACAAAGCGATAGCAAACCAAGCGCCAAAAGCACCAGCACAAGTTCGACCCCTAAAAACCGAGTCCCGAACGTAGATGGAAGACTACGTCGAGAAATCTCCAAATACCTATGCAAACAAGTAGCAAAGATACCTAGAGAGGTTTCTTGGTTCACTATAAGGTTTTGACCCTATTGCATCAAGTTCCCTTGCATCAAACAAGAATCTGATGCAATAGGTGGGTGCTATTGCATCAGTGTTTAGAATCTGATTCAATATGTAGTCGTTATTGCATCAAAAAAGAGTTGGATACGATAGTAATTCCTGTGGATGCAATAAGTTTGATCTATTGCATCCTTTAGGAACAGGGATGCAATTGGTAGAAATTATTGCATCAAACACATTTGGGTGAATTAGTCTTCAATTGTCGATGCATTATGTAAGTGGTATTGCACCGGTTTAGAATGTAGATGCAATTAAGAAGTGCTATTGCATCATTTAGGAACAGGGATGCAATAGGTAGAAATTATTGCATCAAACACCTTTAGTTGTATTAGTCTTGAATTTTTGATGCATTATATAAGTGGTATTGCACCGGTTTAGAATGTAGATGCAATTAGAAAGTGCTATTGTAACGAATTTGTGTTTGATGCGACCAATTTTAATTAGAATTGAGAAATGTAAAAAAACATTGTGGCTACATAATATAAGTGAATTGTTAATGTTAATTTAAATAAGATGTTTAGTAAGTAAATTGTTAAATATTTTTTTTAAAAAAAACTTGCACCTAACAATTAGATTGTAAATTTTAAAAACATGGCTGCTAATTTAAATGATGTGTGTCATAAGTGAAATGGTAAATATCTGAACAAAAAATATCTTGCACTTAATAATAATCGCTTAAAAAAATCATGCCTGCTAAAGGGCAGGCTTTGGACTCAAACATGTGAGCTCTTGCATGTCTAGGTTGAGAACAAACCACTGGGATAGATGTTTGTTGTTGCATGGATGAGTATATGATCTCTTTTATATTTAAATAAACATGTTTTGACTGATTGCACAAGCTAATTAACGGATGAGGCCCATCAGCCCATCACGTACCGTCGATCTCTCTCTCCCGTACGTCGCAAGTCGTACGTAGGTGGCGGCTCTCGCCCTCGCCGAGCGTGGTACGTCGGCGGCGGCTCTCGCCCTCGCCGAGCGTGGTACGTCGGCGACGGCTCTCGCCCTTGCCGAGCGTGGTACGTCCACTCGTGCCCTCGCCTGGACGTCATCTGAAGACGACGGAGGAAGCTTCGCCTGCTATCCGCCTCACCGCCGTGGCACCACGACGACGCAACCGACAACGTACGTCGACGACTTGACGTCTATAAGTACCACACCAATACCCATGATCGATTATTTGTTTTCTGTAGACGGTAATTGTACAGTGTGGTAGGGTTATGAATTTATAGTTCCATGTTTTTATTTGAATTGTTACAAATATTAAACGACGTAGGTACGTAGGGCAGGGCATTGCCAAGGATTTTATTTGGACATCATTAATATCCATACTGATTTTGCTTTTGAAGAAATAGAAGACATATTTATCTTTGTGTTGTTTTTGTCAGGAGTTGAAATCAATGTCGTCACAGCAAGGTAGAAGTTGGATGCGTCTGGATAAGACATCTGCAGAGTGGCAACAAGGATTAACTGAATATCTTAACAGTGCCTTTGGAGGCAGGTCGAAAGGAGGAACGGCACCATGTCCATGTTCACAATGTCGTTCCATGTCATTTAGAAAATTTTCTGATGTTCAGAATCATTTGCTTCAGAAAGGTTTTGATGAAGGCTTCATCCGTGAGGAGGAAAGTATATGTGAAGGCTCAGCTGTGCGTGATCATGATGATGATGATGTCGATGATAGGGCTCGTACCACAGATTTGATACATTCTCTGATCAAGGGTACCATACGTGGAGAAATTGATGAGGAACAACCAAATGAGATGGCACAAAAGTTCTTTAAATTGCTAGAAGAGGCCAGGAAGGAGTTGTATCCAGGCTGCACGGAAGCTACCCAGTTGTCTTTCATTGTCAAAATGTTTCAGATGAAGTGCATGTTTGGTTGTAGTAATGCTTGCTTGGAGTACGTATTTGCCCTGTTCTTGCTTGTTCTTCCTAAAGGACACTGCCTCCCAGATAGTATGGATAAGATAAAAAAGATTGTTAGAGATCTTGGTCTACATTATGAAAAGATAGATGCATGCTATAATGATTGTGTGTTATTCAGAGAAAAAGAATATGAGGCCCTGGATAACTGCCCAAAATGTGGTGAGACAAGGTGGAAGCAGTCTAAAGAGGAACATGATGATGCCAGTAGTTGTGGGTCAAAAAAGCGTGTTCCACGTAAGATGTTGCGGTACTTCCCACTGATTCCACGACTCCAAAGGATATATATGTCAGCAACTAGAGCATCATATATGCGTTGGCATAAGGAAGAATTGGTGGATGATGGAAAATTGCGACATCCTGCGGACTCGAAAGCATGGAAACATGTGGATACAACCTATAAATGGTTTTCGAAAGATCCTTGTAATGTCAGGCTAGGTCTGGCATCTGATGGATTCAATCCGTTTGGTATGATGAATGTGTCATACAGTTGCTGGCCTGTGATTTTAATTCCTTACAATCTTCCGCCATGGTTGTGTTTGAAACAGTCATATTGGATGTTGTCGATGATGATACCAGGACCGAAATCGCCTGGTGTTAGCATTGATGTGTACTTGGAGCCTCTTATTGATGAGCTCAAAGTTCTCTGGAAAGAGGGTGTCAAAGCCTGGGATGCAAAGGAGAAGAAGGAATTTGATTTGCATGCAATTCTACTATGGACAATCAATGACTTTCCAGCATATGCGATGCTGTCTGGATGGAGTACGAAAGGCAAGTTTGCATGTCCATACTGCCATACAGAAACAGACTACTTATGGTTAAAGCATGGGAAGAAGCACTGCTACATGGGGCATCGTCGCTTTTTGCCTACGAACCACAAGTGGCGCAGAAACAAGGTCAGTTTCAACAACAAGACAGAATATAGAGGGGCTCCACAACCACTCACTGGGGAAGAGGTGCTGCAACACTATGGTTCTTTTGACCAAGTCACATTCGACCCTGAATCAAGAAAAAGGAAGCAGCGTGACGAAGAAAAAAGATGGCACAACTGGAGGAAGAAGAGTATTTTCTTCGAGCTTCCGTACTGGAAAGACTTGCTTATTAGGCACAACTTGGATGTGATGCATATCGAGAAAAATATATGTGAGAGCATATTGGGCACTTTGCTATAAATAGAAGGTAAAAGTAAGGATAATGAAGAAGCTCGACTTGACATGCAGCATCTCGGTACAAGGAAGGATCAGCATCCAGTGCAGCATGAGAATGGTAAGTTCACCTTACCACCTGCTTTGTACAAATTAGGGAAAGAGGACAAGAAACTTTTATGCAAATTTCTTCATGAAGTTAAGTTGCCTGATGGATACACATCCAATATTCGAAGATGTGTGCATGAGGATCGGCTATTGCTCTCTGGTATGAAAACTCACGCTTTTCACATTATATTCCAGAAACTTTTACCATTAGTACTACGCAACATTCTGCCTCAAGAAGTTGTTGTCCCATTGATTAATTTGAGTAGGTTCTTCAGTTCGCTTTGTTCAAAGGAGCTGGATGTAAACGACCTTGTGAACATGAGTGCCTCCATCAGGGAGACTCTATGTCAGCTTGAGATGATATTTCCACCTACTTTTTTTTGACATCATGGTGCATTTGCCAGTTCATCTTGCTGAAGAGGCTGCACTTGGTGGACCTGTATGCTATAGATGGATGTATCCCATGGAGAGATATTTGCGTACGGTAAAAGGTTATGTGAGGAACAATGCACATCCTGAAGGCTCAATAGCGGAGGGATATATCACAGAAGAGTGCATGACATTTTGTTCTTTGTTCTTCAAAGACATGCCAAGTCGCCCAGAGCGTCATGAAAGCGCGGCTGTGTGTGAACCACCATCGGGTTTGAGTGTTTTTGCTGACCTTGAGTACAGTAGGAAAGGCTACAGTTTCGAGGTCTTGGACGAATCGGAAATGCAGAGAATAAGGCACTACATAATCACAAATACTGACGAATGTGGTGCTTTGCCTGAGTGAGTTTTATTGAATATTGCAACATGCTATTTTTTGTTGACTTCATATATTACTTATTCTTTGTATCTTGTTTGGTCTGCCCACTCCAGTGTACATAAGGCTTCACTAAAGAAATACAATCCGCATAATGTTGAGAGAAGACACAAGCAACAATTTGTTGGTTGGTTTGAGGAAAGAGTGAGTCGCCACAATTTTGTTATTGTTCACATTATATTGCACGCAATGAAAACATCTTATTTTTTCAATGGAATTACAGACCAAACAAGAATATGACCAAGGAAAAGCTACTGAGGACATGTTGAACCTTTCTCGAGGACCAGATTATCGTGCTCGTGTATTCAATAGATGTTTCATCAATGGCACCCTATTTCAGACGGTGTCGGCAGAGACGAGCTTGATCACACAAAACAGTGGTGTCCTTGTCAAGGGCGATGAAAGTACGGGTAATATGGACTGGTATGGAGTTATTAAGAAAATTATGTCCGTACAATTCACTGGTCGAAAGGAAGTGATTATGTTTCAGTGCGATTGGTTTGATGTCCCTGCTCGAACAAAGAACAAAGGTAAAGGGTTCAACAAAGATCAATATGGAATTATAGATATTGATACTACCCGTCTCAGATATTCAGATGATCCCTATATTTTGGCGACACAAGCAGAGCAGGTGTTTTATGTGAAACACGCAAAGAAATCAAATTGGTGTAGTGTTGTTCGAATCAAACCAAGAAACATTTTCTTGATGCCGGAATCCACAGTTGCTGAAGAGGAAGCATAAAATAATCCGCTAGATGTCGACTCATTGGTTGTTGGGGTGGAGGACATGACTGTTATCGATCAGGGGGACTTGATGAATTGGCGACGAACGGACATGGAAGGCGAATCAATTGATTCGTCTGTTATTGAGAAAGCAATTGCTCAATCTATGCCAGAACCAGATGATGAAGATTTTACTGATGAAGGTGAAGATGACGTGGACGCATACATTGACGATGGAGTTGTCGCACCTGCCGTTGCCACATCCGATGAAGCTGATGATGATTTTTTTGTTTAAGTATTTACATCTATGCTACTGTCAATGTCATTTGGATGTTCTTAGGCTACTATCGACAGCATGCACGTGTAATAAAGTTTGTTTCATCTATGTGTGTGTAATCGGGTATGTCACTCCTATTTAGCAACCAATCAGTTTAGTTTACCTCTATACAGTAATTGATCAGTCGGTGAATGCAACCAACAGTTGACTTCATCAAAGGCAACTACATATATAACTAACATTATATAACATTAACTTCATTAGTGGTCCAACATAGAGGTACTTAAGCACTATCACATACTAAGTGGGTCCACAATCAAGCACATAAAGTTACTTGTGGACATCAGCAAAATAGCAAAGTACCACTGCTTGTAGCAGTCCACAACCTACTAAAGTACCACTGGTTCTACCAGTCCACAATCTACCACTGGTCGTTACTTAATATATACAAATAGCAGCACATGAAGTGCAGGCACACACAGGTTACTAAAGCTTCTTCACTTTCTCCTCCAGAGGCCTGAGCACACTATTCACCATGTTGGTGAAGAGGACTTCATAGCAGTCATCAAGGTCCTTCAACATCTTGTTGGCCTCTTCAAGGAGAATTTTCTTTCCTTCCTCCTTGGAGTCATCAAAGAACTTCCTCATCACTTGTACAGAACTTTTCTTGGTCCACCCCACTTCCTCCAGCACTTGATACTTGGCATGAACCAACATATTGTCCATTTCCTTATTGACTGCATAGACCAGCTTGTCTGTTCGCCGATTCAGCCTTTTGTTCACTTTGTTTTCTACTGTCCCAAATATGCAATGGGACATGGACGCAGCATTCTCCAGATCATCCCAAAACAACTTGCTCTTCCTCTTCGCCGAGATTGGTGCCTCTACCTTCAATGGGAAAAGACATAGTACTATTAACAAAGTAAACATAGACCCCAGGCACCTTCAAATAACAAATAAAAGCAAGTAAGACATGTGCAGATAGAGGAGAGATATTTGAAATCATTTGCCTTAGATTTAATTGCCTTGTGAAGAGACCTTGAACTTGGAGCTTAAGGAACACATATCGACATGCCATAGAACCAACATCAACAGAGAAGAACAAACTGAAATCATGACAGACATGGAACCATGTGAGACATCCAACCTAGCTATCGGTTTAGGAGAGTGAGAACAGTTGCTTGGGCATGGATGTTTCACATGGTTTGATGACAGCCATGACAAACATAACAACAAGGCAGAATCAACATAGCTCCAGTGCGTCACAAGGTCAAGGTCATCACATAATTCCATTCAGTCATATAACAAGCTATGCAATCATCATAGGCAGGTAACAAAATATGAAGTGGGCCTCAGAAACATACATAGATGTCATTGGTGGCTGCTAAACAGTGGATGATTCCAGCAGATCAGATGAATGACATGAAAAATGCAGCCACCTCTATATAGCATGTTTCATCATAGACAAGAAAGAATTCACCAAACACAGGCCTCAGTATAAGTCAATTATGAAAGTTTATAACAAATTATTACAAATATGAAAGTTTTCACATCATTGCTCAGTGCCATAGGTCTCATAAATGAATGCAATAGTCATCATAGATACTTAATAGTTAACACAACACAAGTATAATAGAAACTTAAACTCTAGAAGAGCCCCTGTTCTGCCACATAGCAGCAGCCCATGCATCCCTTTGTTGTGCCCAAGTCCCATTATCAGTGACATGAACCTCTCATTGTGGCCAACAACATGCAAGAACATTGCTACTTTGTTGAACAGGATAAAGAACATTGCCCATGCATCACAAAGCTGGAAAAAAGGTGCCCTTCTCATCCTAAGCAAGTTAACACAATGCACATCATTTGAGTTGTAAATGTAGCTAAGATTGTGTATCCTTTGTTGGTCCCTCTTTGCCATGGGGCCATATGTAATTGAATAACCAACACTGCTACTCTTCTCCTAAACCACATGAAGAACCAACAAGCCACTGCTACTACCATAGCAGCTGCTGCTCGGCGTCTAGATTGGAAGTCCATGTCTAACAATAGTAGCATATGTACATATTAGAAAAGAGATGCAACACTAGTGCTGTTAACTAATAAGTATCATGGAGCAGAGACAAAGCTAGACGCGGTTCCCACACCAAAAGGTGGTCCTCCTGCGCCTAATCTCACAAATGCTTAGTAATCATCGACCTAGGCACTGAGCTCAGTATTAAACACCGATATATGCATCATCATACATAGCAACTTCAGCAGATGAGATAAACCCACATGTATACATAACGAAGACATAGATCTGAGTGTGAAACAGGTAGATGAAACAGCGCGTATGGGAAAGGCAGAGATGACCTTGTTCTTCCCCTTGTTGCTAGGGTTTGGGCTCTTCGTCGTCGGGCTTGGGGGTGGGGTCGACGCCTCCTTTTTGGTCGTCCTCTTCGCCGGGATTGGAGTCGAAGCCTCCCCTTTGGTGCGCTTAACCCGGGGCTTGCTCGCCTCATCGTCGGAGCTGATGTAGATTACATCGGCTGCGGCAAACTGGCCGCGCTCGTTGCAAAACTGGCCCTTCGCGTTCCAGCCGCGGCCCTTGCCGCGAGCCATGGCACCTCCGATTGACTCCGCCACCGTCTCCGATTGACTCCGCCACCGTCGTCTCCGTCGCTCGTGAGGTCAACGGAGGGGAATCAGAAGATAGGAGAAGGGAAGGGAGTGAGCGAGAGGGTCACGGGATGAGGAGGGGCACGGGGTACTTCTCGATTTGGCTTCGTTGCCAAATGGGCCGGCCCATTACCACCCCGAAGTGCAAAGGCGCGCACGCTGCATACAAGGACTGGTTCTTTTGCACCACCTCGCCAATTCTACTCACACAAAACCAACACAAAGTCTCAGCCATGCGTCTTGCCCCGAACTCCGACTAACACACACCATTGAGAGGGCTTGCTTGGGTTGGGCCTAACTGGGCTCCCGTTTGCGGTTGATCTGTTTCTGATCCTTCATGCGGTCGAGCTTGGTTGGGCCCTTGGCCCTTGCAGGCCTCTCATGGTGTTATTTTTTTGTAATCATGTTAAAAATTTGTTTTGTGTAACATTAACTTTTAAAATACCATTTTACATATTTCAATATTATTACTACCAATCCTACGACCAATATTATATTCCTCTAATATTACTACTACTAATCCTACTAATACTACTACTACTACTACTACTACTACTACTACTACTACTACTACTACTACTACTACTAATCCTACTACTACTAATATATCCTACTACTACTACTACTACTACTACTACTACTACTACTACTACTACTACTACTACTACTACTACTACTACTACTACTACTACTACTACTACTACTACTACTCCTACTAATACTACTACTACTAATCCTACTACTACTACTACTACTACTACTCCTACTACTACTACTACTACTAATCCTACTACTACTACTAATCCTACTACTACTACTAATATATCCTACTACTACTACTACTACTACTACTACTACTACTACTACTGATCCTACTCCTCCTCCTCCTCCTCCTACTACTACTACTACTACTACTACTACTACTACTACTACTACTCTTACTAATACTACTACTACTACTACTACTACTACTATCCTACTACTACTACTACTACTACTCCTACTACTACTACTAATCCTACTACTACTACTACTAATCCTACTACCACTACTAATATATCCTACTACTACTACTACTACTACTACTACTACAACTACTACTACTACTACTCCTACTACTACTACTAATCCTACTACTACTAATCCTACTACTACTACTAATATATCCTACTACTACTACTACTACTAATACTACTACTACTACTACTACTACTACTACTACTACTACTACTAATCTCCTACTACTACTATCCTACTACTACTACTACTACTACTACTAATACTACTACTACTACTACTACTAATCCTACTACTACTACTACTAATTGTAACACCCCTGGTGTTAAACAGTAATTAAAACCCTAATTAAGTTCATTAGTATGCATAATCACTCAGGGTGGAGGATTTCTCTGATGAATTCGGTCGCGAGTAGCTTGGCTATTTCCTTCTTGATTGCCTCTTTCTTCTCTGGTGAAAATCATCGTAATCTTTGCTTGATAGGTCTAGAGCCTTCCTTTAACTCTAATCTGTGCTCAGCCAAGTTCCTTGGGACCCCCGGTATGTCTGCGGGTTTCCAAGCAAATATGTCTTTGTTTGCTCTAAGGAACTTGGTGAGCGCGAGTTCCTATTCTTTAGATAGGTGAGCACTGATAACCGCTGTCTTGGGAGGATCACCGGTTTCCAGGTCAATGGCTTTTATGGAGACTTCTGCTGATGGTTGAATAGTACCCACCTTCTTTGTTGGGATTTCTGAATCTCCAGGCTTGGTATTAAGCACCATTTGAGCGAGTTCTTGTACTTCCAGGGTGAGTTGAGCTTTTTCAGCGATTTGGACAGCCTCTGTGTCGCAATCAAATGACCGCTTCAAGTCGCCTCTGAAGGTTAAGATTCCTTTGGGACCCAGCATCTTCAATAAGAGGTATGGGTAGTGGGGTACTGCCATAAACTTGGCAATAGCGGGTCGCCCGAATATGGCGTGATACGATGATTCGAAGTCGGCTACCTCAAAACTGATGTACTCCATTCTGTAATTGATCGGAGTTCCAAAAGTGACGGGTAGTATAATCCTTCCGAGTGGTACAGCCGCTTTTCCGGGTACTATGCCGTAGAAAGGAGTGGTTGATGGTGTGAGCTGGGTTGCGAGATCTAGATTCATCTTTCGTAGGGTGCTTGCAAAGATAACATTGAGTCCTGCTCCGCCATCGATGAGTACCCTACCAAGTGTATATCCAGCGACCGTGGGGTCCAAAACTAGCGGGTAATGGCCTGCATTGGAAACACTGGTCCATTGATCTGCTCGGGAGAAGTTAATCGGATGTTCGGACCAGTCGAGGTATTTGGGTGTCGCTGGTTCGGTGGACATGATCTCTCGCAGGGAAAGCTTCTGAAGCCTCTTGTTGTCACTGGTAGTTACTCCCCCAAAGATGACGTTAATAGTCCCTTTGGAGTGCTGAAAGCCCCCAGCGTCCTGTTGAGGATCCTCGGCTGTCTTTTTGCCTTTGTATTTCTTGTTCTTGTTGAAGTCAGAGTTCAAGCCTCGCTCCTTGAGCTGTCGGCAGTGCCTTGCTTGATGTCCACCTTTCGGATGGAAAGGGCAGGGTCCGTCGAGTAAGTCATCAAAGGTGAATGGCTTGTTTCCCTTCTTCTGAGGCTCCATGGCAGCAACAGTATTATCTCCTGCCCTTTTCCGGGTATTTTGCTATGGTGCCTGGTTGCCTCTCAGGTTGTTTCCTCGATCACCTTGCGTGTTTCTATCGGAGAAGCGTTCCTATGTGCGTTCCTCTATCGCCATCATGGAGTTTACAGCCCGATGGAACTCGTCAGCGGTGGTCGGGTCCTGCTTGATGAAATCTTTGTAATTGTACCTTTCGCAAATACCGTTGCCAAAAAGGTCAATTACTTCTCTGTCTGTAATGTCAGATACTGTAGAGCGGATTTCTGAGAATCGCCTATAGTACTCCCGCATTGATTCATTTTTCTGTTGCTTGCAGGTTCTGAGCTTAGTCCGGGGATCTGATCTCTCTGGGACACCAGCAAAGTTTTCAACGAAGATACGATGTAGTTGTTCCCAGGAGTCGATGGACTCGGGTTTAAGCCTGTCAAACCAAGCAAGCGGCATTGTCTCTAGAGCCATTGGGAGGTAGAGTGTTTTGACGTCGTTGCTTCCACCCCCTAGCTCGACTGCTTGAGCATACAGCCTGAGCCACCGTTTAGGTTCTGTCTTCCCGTCGTACTTTGAGTAATTCCCGGGTTTGAATTTTCGCGGGAACGAAACCGCTCGAAGCCTTTGGGAAAAGCAGGGGAAGCGATCAACTGTATCGGATGCTGCAACTGCGACTCCTCTGTATGAAGATTCGGCTCCTCCCTCAGCTTGGTCGGGTACTCGATGGCCTAGACGGCTCCTTGCTGGGATACGACCGAGTCGTTCTTGAACCGGCCGCCTCTGGCTTGGGTGAGATGAAGCTTGCTCGTCAGCTAGGGATTCAAGATTCCGCCCTCGGAGTTGGAGTGCAGTAGTCTCAAGCATGACCAGTCGTCGCTCTTCATCAGGGGTGCGATTGGTCTTGGCTCCCATCTCCGTAGCTAGAGCTAGTATGTTTTGATAGGGAGTCTCGAAGACTTTATGGCCGGCGACCCTCATGAACTCGGGTTCAAGGTTGCGAGAACAATCAGGGCGCCGTCTGTTAAGATCATCCTGGGAGTGATTCTCTTCAGTGCGAGCTTGACGCTCAGCCTCTGCTTCCAGACGCCTCCGGGTGTTGTATTCTTCTAGTCGTGCATTGTAGCGATCTACAGCTTCCTTGCGGTGAGTTGCTCGCCTTCTGCGGGCTTCCTTAGCTTGATTCCTTCGGATTCTTTCAGCCTTCAAGGACTCGGTTTCCCCGGGTCCTTCCGGATCATTGTCTAAAATCATACTCAGAGTTTCATCATCTTGAAAGACATCTGGTGGGGTTGGTGGTCGTAGAGATGACTGATGCCCCGCCATGAAGACTTCGCGAGTGTAGCCCTGGTTTGATGATCCTGGTGTTACTGATTCCAAAGTAGAAGTGCTGGAGATTAGTTCCGTTGTGGAGTTGTGTTCCTCAAAAGGGAGCTGATGTCCGTGCTGGTATGGATGTTGCTGGTCAATTGTGCCAACCAGTCTAGCCGGGGCAGGCTGAATTGGCCAATGGACAATGTTACCCTCCTTGGTAGAGCTGAAAACGAGTCCCTGTTGAGCTCCCGTCAAAGGTATCTGTTGATACTCTTTGAATTTTGCACCAATCAGGTTATGGAAGTTTTCAGCAGAGTTCCGTAGCCCGAAGGTGAAGCCATAGCAGGTGTCCGGGTCCTTTTCTTCAGGATTCGAGTTGGAGTAGGAGTCGGATGCCTTTGTATGGTCCCCAGGATCTTGCGGGTCTTGGATTGTCAGATTTGCTAGGTTCTGAGCGAGGTGTTCCATCTTTGGCATGGCTTGTGGTTCTGATTCCACGGCGAGCTGTCTGTGCAGCTTTCCTTGATCATCCGCAATGCAAGTCCATGAGCCAAAAACGAAAATTGATCCCGCCGAGAACATGTTGTCGTGGTTCGCCGGGCTCTTGGTCGTCGAATCACCGAAAGCCCCTACCTGGCGCGCCAGCTGTCGGTGTTTGTTAACCGGCAACTCGTCTTGAGTAATCTCAGACGATTTGTTCGGTGGGGATCGGTGTTCGTAGGACTCGACGATTACACAGGGACAACGATTTATACTGGTTCAGGCCGCTAAGTAGCGTAATACCTTACGTCCAGTGCAGCGTGTGCCTTGTGTATTGCTTATGATTCAATGTTCGATCATCTAGAGCCTGCGCCCGGTTCCCCTTATATGTCCGGGTGAACCTTAGCGCAGACCGAGTCCTAGCTGGTTACAATATTGGAGTCCTATTCTAATTACATGACTTCCTTTTACAACTCGGCTAAGTTACAAACTAGAGTCCTAATCCAAGTACACTTCGTTACAAGTCTTCGGATCTTTAAAGCCATCCTGGATTAGTCGGAGTAATCATCGATAGATGATATCTCTGACATCCTGGTCCGTCAGGCATAAAGCATTTCATGTTTAAAGCATAGTTGTGATGCTTTACATGCTTTAATATAAGTGTTGCATAAATCTTGTGTGATGCTTTCATAGGTAATGTATGATGTGGTTAGGTGTCACATAATATGAGAAGTGTGAGTAAAAACTCTTGTTTTAATAGCTCTTTTTATTTCCTTTTCTATAAGTCAAAAAGTAAGTCAAATTTCAAAGTGATTTCAAAAGCAAAGTTGTAGCTCTTGTTGAGAGGCACAACTTTGGTATTTAAAGTTTTCAAAGTTTCTGTACAAAAGTTTGAATAAATTCGAAATCTTTTAAACCCTAAATTTTACCCCAAAACTAGATTTCACAAACTAAAAAGAATTAGACTTTGGTCCTTTAGTCAAAGTTGTAGAGACGATTAAAAGCAACAACTTTTATTCAGATAGATTTTCATGTTCTTAAAGAAAATCTGAAGTAATTTGGAAAACAAGTTTGATTTAGTTTCAAATTGAAAATCAATTTCCAAACCTAGTTTTATCCCCTTTTCTATAGTTTCAAAATTAAGCATAATTTGGATATGGGACCAAAAACAAAGTTGTAGATAATTTTATAAGGAACAACTTTTATATTGGAAAAATTTGAAGTTGTTTGGAAAATTCAAAAGTAATTTTGAATCTAAGTTTGAGTGCGTTTCAAATTCAAAATGTGATTTTAAAATCCAGGCAGATTTTGAGTGTGCTTCTTAAATGAAAGTTGTAGATCCTAATTTTTGGAACAACTTTCATTTTGGGACTTTTTCTTGTTGTGTAGTAGTTTTGGGAGGATTAGAGGAAGGAAGTTTGTTTATTTCTCTGTGCTATAGTAAAACGAGAGGGGGAGGGAAAAACAGAGCACGGCGTGCTCTGCTCCTGGATGCCGTGGTCGCTGTGCCTGAGCCGCCGGCCGTGCATGCGCTTGCCACGCAGAGGCCTTCGTGGCACGCTCGAGAAGTTCCTGGCACATCCTCGAGTCAAGTCAGCGTTCTTCTCTTTTCTTTTTCTCCCTTCCTCCCCATCTCCGTTCTCTGTTTTTGCCGCCGCCGAGGGCAGAGCACCTGCATCGCCGCCGGGTTCGCTCGCCGTCGTTGCATAGTCTCTGCCTGCTAGCGCTTGCAGTGGAGTTCGCCTTGTAGTTGTGCATCCTTTGAACCTGCTCACGCCACCCTGCACGCCCTACAGCAGCCGAGCGCCGGAGTCCCGACGTGGCCGCCACCTGGGCCGCCGAGTTCGGTTCCTCCATGGCCGGTCTACTCCAGTGAGTCCCAAGCTCTACCGTGAAGTGCCCTAGCTTCCTCTTGAGCTCGCGAGCATAGTCGACCTAGTTGTTTTACCTCTTCTATGCTCGAATCGCCGGAACGCCGTCGCAGTGTCGGTTCAAGCCGCTGCCGCAGCCATGACCGTCGGGTCCCTAGCTCCGGATGGTTCCCGACCAAGCTATGGTGCGCACGGGGTGGTTGGAGAGTCCCTGGTGCTAATAGACCCAACCCCGAGGTCGCTACCGTGCTCCCCTCGCCGGAGCAGCCACGCGCCGCCGTGCCCGCAGCTTTGCTCCGCCATGGCCGGCGCCGCGCCGTCTCCGAGCCTCAACCATCTCACCCATCTTGCTAGAGCCTTGCGCGGGGTCTTGGGAAGTCTGTCGGTGCAAGTTCCGTTGCCGGGGAGGGCTCACCGCCGCTGAGCCAGTCGGCCAGAGCCATGGCCGCCATGGTCAAGGCCATGGTCATGGCTTGACCGGGCTCTGGTTGTCTGGGCCCGTTTGTCAGTGACAGGGGTAAGGATAGGGTAAGTATGGAATGTTTTCCTGTGTTTTATTCTTTTCAGAAATGATTAATCTTTGCTGATTGCTAATTAATTCATAGCTAATTCTCTGTATATGATAAAATGGTGAGATAAATTTTGTTGTAATCCTTGTAATGTGTTCTATCAAATAAAAATATGAAACTTGATGTTTAAATAAATTTTGGTGGTGATTTAAATATGGCTTTTAATTAATAAATGGGTCTTTGATGATTTTTATAAACTTATTTATAAGTCCAAAAATTATGAAACTAATTTTTGTACTGTTTGTACCATGTGCTTAACCTTCACAAATATTTTGAAGTCATTTGGACAAAGTAAATTTCATGCTAGTTTTATGCTTTATTTATTAATTAAATAATGCATAGAACTTGCATAATTTCTATAAGCTAAAATAATGATCCAAAAATTATGAAATTTGTTTTGCAAACCATGATTTGCTATAAACAACCACCACTAAAAGTTTGATATTATTTTGGCAAACTTTAATTGAACCCTATTTTCTATAATTAATTAATAAAGAGTGGTTAATAAAGCTTTGATTAAGTAATTAGTTAATTAAAGTGGTTGGTGGGTGATTAGGGTTCACCTTGGTTACCCTAGTGACCCTTTGATTGATGGATTCCTTTTCATGATGTTAGTTTGCCATGTTTGATTTTAGGTCGATTAACTAATGCATTGTTTTGCATGCATGTGATAATATGCATTAATTTTGCTTACATATGAGAACATGGACTTGATCCATGAGAGAAGACCATGGGGTACATTTCCCTTTGTTATTCCATGGCTTGGTTGATATGTTGATAAACCTTAGTCATCTTAGTTAATCCACCTAAGATGTGTGTTTAGTACAAACCGTAGTGGAAAGTGCAAGTTGGTTTTGTTGGCTTGCAACTCTACCGCGAAGGAAAGTTGTACTCGACCTTCCTTATCTTGTATTAACCTCTGTTATGCATTTGAATTGTCCTGCACCTTAGCATGCATTTCATGACATCATACTAAGCATACATCATTTATCTACGTGTAGTATCCGAGAGTGTTGGAGTCGTGTTGATCAAGCTTCGGTGATCATCCTTGTCGACCAAGCCTCAAAAGAGGTATTCTTGTTGGACAAGCTTCACCAAGAAGGTTCAACCACGCCTTGGAAAGGAACTAACTTGTGTGGATCATTCTTGGATCCTGTCTACCCTGCAACAAAGGCATGCCCCAGTGCATTTAACCTTTCTATTTTGATACAAATATTTATTCACATTTAAGTCTAGTGCTTTATGCATTAAGTGAATAGGAGTTGAAAGAAACCGTAGTTGCATGTTTACCTTGGTTATCCTGATATCCCGTCAGTAAAGATAAGACGATCTCATATGCTTAGCAATGCTTAGAATCGGTAGAAGTCGATTGATGGCTTCATTGATCGCGAGATGCAGGTTTTACCTTTTCTCTCTCATTGGCTCTGTGGATGGGTCATGAGAATCTTAATATGATAATAAATTGAGACCGAGCGGGTAACTTGCATCTGGAATGGGGTCCTGGTGTAGTGTTTCTGTCTGTGTCGCTTAGGAACCGTCCGTTGTTGGCCCTTGGAGCAAGTTATGTTATAGTACTAGCCGCATGCAATGGTAAGCCTGCTCCGAGGAATCTTTTATTGGGAGGATTATTCGCGCACTAGGAAGTCGTAAGATAGCGAGGGTAGCGGTATGTCCACACTAATCTGGAATGGACGGAAGCATTCCGGCTTGGCAATGGGTTAGTGGAGTATCATACTCTCAGGTTGCGCGAACCCGTTCCAATAAAAGAGGATTTGTGAGAGTTGGTTGATATATGTAAGTTAAGTCTTGCATATGTCGCGCGGATGGGAAGCCCCAGCTGGGTAGAGAAAGCGGTTCGAATCGTCGTGCTCCACGATAAAGGAGACTTGATCCTCGCACCATCAACGTAGTTAATTTATGGAATATCTTTATTCAAATCTAATGTTGAGATGCTCAATCAAGTGCATGAATTAGATAGGTGCAAACTAGATTCTGGATAATAACTTAATGCACTGCTAAAACTTGAAAATAGGATCAACTAGTAGTAAGCTTTTCTGCAAATCTTTTCTCTTTTGATAGCCTCGTTAAATCCTCTAAAGCTAGCATGACCCTGGAGTCTTTTTCCTTTGTCGGATAAGTCTTGCTGAGTACCGACAGTACTCAGGGTTTGTTAATTCCCCTGTTGCAGGTTTCTAATAGGTGGTGTCGATCACGATCATGTCAGTGGGCTAGACGTGATCTGGTTACTTCTTCTCCAGCTTAGGTGCTCACCTAAGTGTGGTTCTGTAATACTATTCTGCTTCCGCAATACAAGTTATATTTATGTAAAAGTAACATATTCATGTTTTGTAAAGTTTATCTCTCTTGCTTTCGCACTCCGATTGTATTTTGTATCAACTGTTGTAATGTTGTAATGGTTTCGCCTAAAGACAAGACGATCCTGTAACTCGTGGATGATTCGGGGTTCTTTCGGGAACACCCGACAGTTCTTTCCAGTAATGTGTTTCATTTGCACTGTCATTGGGCTTCTTGTAACGATGACGTGTGCGGGTGGACCACATTACCGGGAGGTTCTGCCACAGAATTGGTATCAGAGCAGGATTGTCTTAGGGGATGGGGAAACATATGCAACATTACTTTTGAAAAACTTCAAAATGATTTCATAATCTAAAAGTTTTTGAAAGTAACAAGTTAAAAATGATCTTTCCTCAAATTTCTTGCTTTGCTGGAAGACTTCGTGAAGACTTTATCAGTGACTTCAACAAGGGACACCGAGAAGTTTTCAACCTTTCTACTGAGGGTCAATGGACAGTCAACCACTTCGTCAAAATGTGACAGAAGAGCTTTTCAACACCTACATCAAGTCAGTGAAGCTAGTATATAAAGTATAGCCCTATACCTAACTAACAGGTGAAGGCAGAGATCTTCTGGCAGTGAGAGGTCGTATAGGATGAGCATATCTCATATCATGCATAATAATAAAATGAAATGATAAAATAATATGTTGTGCTAAATTTTCTCCTCTAATTCTGAGAGTAGTTGTAGTCCCCTGGTAGATGTTCGTCCCTAGATTCTGCTTTCCTTGATAGTTTTTGATCCATAAGTTCTAATCTTTGGGAACTTCTGGATAATCCTTATATATTCCACCACATAAAATCTAGAATCATGGTAACATCCTTGATTCTTCCGGAATGCGTGTGTCATGCCTTGAATTGGCACATGCTAGTTGCTTGGTGTCGTGAAAACGACGAATGGTGGCCGAAAGTTGCTGAAATTGTGTTCTTTGAAAGGACCATGATCCGTGGACCGGATAAAAGCGTGGGAACCTGGGGTCACCTATGGTTGGCCGCCATAAGGTGTTACTGCTGGGTGCTCGCTGATATCCAGGCCTATAGTCATGATTCTTTCCAGTCCATTATGAAAGTGCTTTTGTTTCTGGATGCCCGAAAGGGAGTTCCAAAGTCACTTTCCTTGTAATTATGACCAATCCTTTCTTTTGGTTATAATTGAAGGGTTGTGGGGATGCTACACTAGCCGAATGCTACCGCTGAGGTAGCCGAAAAACGGTTCCGCCACATTAGCCGAACGCTTCTGCTGAGTTAGCCGAACGCAAAAATTTCGACCCCATAAACTAGGAACTACTACTAGTTATAGATCACGGGATTACCACTAGACGCGCAGGTGCAGCGGAAGACGTCTCGGTGTAGACGTGCGCGTCGCAGCGATGCCGTTGTAGATGTTCACGTCCGTCCTTCACGTCTCCACGTGCGGTTCGTCCTTGTGCTCCAGATGCAGCACCTCCGAGGTATCCCACACGTATAGGGAGGAAGCATCACACCTCCAGACTGCTAGGTCTGCGAGGAGCAATAGGCGCGGGCGTGGGGTCGGCGACGGCTGTCAACAATCGACGTGGTTACAACCCTGGTCGCCCCACCCCTCTTTATATAGGCGTCCCTAATGAGCCCACCGACCTGGAGGCCCATTAGCAAACCCTAATCCTGGTCTGACTCGAGTCCAACTCGAATCAGGCTTCCAGCCCCATAAGCGTGCGACCCTATGGGTTCACGCACACATAGACACGGCCCGAGTACTCCTACTCGCCCGATAGTTGACAGCGGCCTCTAGCAAGACGTGTCAACTCCTATGTATACGCAAAGATCATATCTGACGAACCACCACGATCACATATACACAATTCCCTTGCCACACAATATTTGGTCCAACTCATAGGTTAACATTTAACCTAAGCACGGCCATGCATTTTATGATCCAATCATATGAGTGGTCCAGTGATATCTCTCTCGCAAGGAGAGGGGGCATATCCCATCTTGATCGTCTATGTCTCACAGCATACTTCCTGACATACCCGAAGACTATCTTTATAACTACTCTGTTACGAAGTAGCGTTTGATAGTCCCTAAGTAAGTCGATTCACATCTTGAGAACATACCACAATCTCAGGTCGAAGGACATAACGTACATGATGTGTAAAGAGATAATAAGAACATCTCATGTTGGGTCAGTCCAGCCCCAAGTCATACATGTGCTCACATTATTAGTTTGACATCTCCATGTCTATGACTTGTGAAACATAATCATCAACTAATACATGTGCTGATCTAATATTCATGTGTGTCCTCACATGAACTCCGATCAGGGACAACTATCGAATAACCATACAAGTAAAAGAGTTTCACAGACAATTCACATAATTGTCAATCAATACAAGTTGTCTTTAATGGATATTCCATGAACATATAATAAATCATGGATACAATAGAAATATCATCATCTCTATGATAACCTCTAGGGAATATTTCCAACAGTCTCCCACTTGCACTAGAGTTAATCTTTTAGATATCTAATACCCATAGACCTCACATGCGCCTCATGCTTAGGCTGTGGAAGAGCCTTTGTCAAAGGATCTGCTATATTCAAATCTGTATGTATTTTGCACATCTTAATTTCATCTCTTTTAATGAAGTCTCGAATGAGGTGAAATTTCTGCAGTACATGTTTGTTCTTCTGGTGATTCCTTGGCTCCTTAGCCTGCGCGATCGCCCCATTGCTATCACAGTGTAAAGACAATGGGATGGACGCATTTGGAAACACACCAAGATCAATGAGGAACCTCCTCATCCAAACACCTTCCTTTGCAGCTCCACTAGCTGCAATGTACTCGGCTTCTGCCGTAGAATCAGACACGGTCTCCTGCTTGGAACTTTTCCAACTGACTGCACCATCATTTATTGTGAACACAAAACCTGATTGAGATTGTGAATCATCTGTGTCAGTTTGGAAGCTAGCATCGGTGTAACCATTTACAACGAGCTCCTCCTCACCTCCATAGATTAGGAACACATCTTTAGTCCTTCTCAAGTACTTAAGGATGTTTTTAGCAAGTGTCCAGTGACTCTCACCTGGATTAGCTTGATATCTGCTCGCAACACTTAGAGCATATGAGACATCTGGGCGTGTACATATCATGGCATACATGATGGAACCAACAGCCGAAGCATATGGAACCTTACTCATGCGCTCTCACTCATCAGTTGTCGAAGGACACTGTTTCTCGCTAAAGCGCATGCCATGTGACATAGGCAAGAACCCTTTCTTGGACTGTTCCATGTTGAACCGCTTCAACACCTTGTCAATGTACGTTTCTTGGCTTAATCCTATTAGCCTCTTTGACCTATCTCTATAGATCTTAATGCCCAGAATATATGTTGATTCTCCTAAATCCTTCATAGAAAAACTATTATTCAGTGAAGTCTTTACGGTTTGCAATATTGGAATGTCATTCCCAATCAACAGTATGTCGTCTACATACAAGATTAGAAACACAACAGCGCTTCCACTTTCCTTCTTGTAAACACAAGGTTCTTCTTCACTTTGACGGAAGCCAAACCCTTTGACCACCTCATCAAAATGAATATTCCAACTCCGAGATGCTTGCTTTAATCCATAAATAGATTTCTTAAGCTTGCATATTTTTCCAGCATTGCTAGGATCAACAAAACCTTCGGGCTGTATCATATACACGTCCTCTTCCAAATTTCCATTTAGAAAGGCTGTTTTAACATCCATCTGTCATATCTCATAGTCATAATAGGCAGCAATTGCTAGAATGATCCGAATAGATTTAAGCATCGCTACCGGCGAGAAAGTCTCGTCGTAGTCAACTCCTTGAACTTGCCGAAAACCTTTTGCGACAAGTCGAGCTTTATAAACTTGGACGTTTCCATCCATATCCTTTTTATTTTTATAGATCCATTTGCACTCTATGGGTCTCACCCCATCAGGCGGGTCAACCAAGTTCCAAACTTGATTAGCTCCCATGGAATCTATCTCGGATCTCATGGCACTATGCCATTTCTCGGAATCAGGGTCCATCATTGCCTCGGCAAAAGTTGCAGGTTCATCATCGTCTAACAATAACACATCCCCACGCAACTCACGGATTCTTGCCGACCTTCGTGGTTGGGGCGGGGTGTCTGTTGCCACAGGTAGCTCAACTTGTTCTGCTACATTAGCATCACTCGTGGAGTCAATCCCTGTTGGCTCATCTTGAACTTCTTCAAGATACACCTTCTGCCCTCTCTTGTCTCTTTTGAGAAACTCTTTCTCTAAGAAAACACCGTTTTGAGCGACAAACACTTTGCCCTCTGTGCGGTTGTAGAAGTAATACCCTAAAGTTTCCTTTGGGTATCCCACAAAAAAGCACTTGTCTGACTTGGGTGTTAGTTTATCTGAAATAAGTCATTTGACATAAACTTCACAACCCCAAATCTTTAGAAAAGACAAACTGGGACTCTTACCAGTCCATATCTCATATGGTGTCTTAACTACGGACTTAGACGGTACCCTATTTAATGTGAAAGCGGCTGTTTCTAGAGCGTATCCCCAAAACGATAAAGGAAGGTCTGACTGGCTCATCATAGACCGAACCATGTCTAACAAAGTTCGATTACGTCGCTCGGACACGCCGTTACGCTGAGGCGTTCCAGGTGGCGTAAGCTGTGGAACAATTCCACAACTCTTAAGATGATTGCTAAACTCGTGGCTCAAATATTCACCTCCACGATCAGATCGCAAGGCCTTAATTTTCTTGCCACGTTGATTCTCTACCTCATTCTGAAATTCTTTGAACTTTTCAAATGTCTCAGACTTATGCTTCATCAGATAGATATAGCCATATCTGCTAAAATCATCAGTGAAGGTTATGAAGTATTGGAATCCGCCTCTAGCTGTCGTACTCATTGGTCCACATACATCAGTATGTACAAGTTCCAACAAGTCAGACGCCCTCTCAGGAAGACCTGTGAAAGGCGACTTGGTCATCTTGCCCAGCAAGCAAGCCTCACATGTCTCGTATGATTCAAAATCAAACGAAGTTAGAATCCCATCAGCATGGAGCTTCTTCATGCGGTTTTCGCTTATATGACCCAAACGACAATGCCACATATAGGTAGGACTTAACTCATTAAGCCGAGGCCTTTTAGCAGTAATATTACAGATAGACATAGGTGCATCATCAAGATTTAAAATAAACAACCCATTCACAATGGATGCAAAAGCCACAAACATATCATTCATAGAGATTACACAGCCATTGTCTTTACTCGCAAATGAATAGCCATCCTTCATCAAACATGAAGGTGACACAATGTTTCGACTTAAACTTGGAACAAAATAACAATTATTCAACTCCAAAATAAATCCTGATGGGAGGTGTAGTTGCATCGTCCCGACGTTCAACGCAGCAACTCTTGCATTATTGCCCACACGGAAATCAACCTCCCCTTTTCCAACGCTTCTACCTCTTATCATTCCCTGCATCGTATTGCAAATATGAGCAACCCAGCCGGTATCAAATACCCAAGAATTAATATAAGAGTTAGCGAGGAAAATATCTGTAACATGAACAACAAGTGTATGAGCAGCGGGAGTACCTTTACCACCGCCATCCTTCATCAAGGATGCTAAGTACACCTTGCAATTCCTTTTCCAGTGACCTTTCCCCTTACAGTGGAAGCACTCAGAATTAGCAGTTGGTCCAGCAGCGTCAGGCGCAGGAGGGTTTGGCTTAGAGATCACATCTTTGGCCTTGCCCTTGCCCTTCCTATTCTTCCAAAAGTTGCCCTTCCTTTTAAAGTTGGGCTTGTTTTGGATTGCCATCACATGGCTGCTGCCAGCACCTTTCTTGATGTCTGCCTCTGCTGTCTTAAGCATGCCACATAGCTCATTCAAGCCCCTCTTCGCACCATGCATATGGTAGTTCGAGATGAAGTTCCCATAGCTAGGTGGGAGAGAAGAGAGAATGAAATCAGTAGCCAGTTCTGGACCAATTGGGAAGCCTAGTTTCTCCAACCTTTGAGTGTAACCAACCATCTTGATCACATGTGGTCCGACTGCTGCACCCTCTGCTAACTTAGTCTCAGCAAGAGACTTAGAAACATTGAACCTTTCAGTTCTAGCCTGAGTTTGGAACATCTCATCTAGCGCTACGATCATATCGTAGGCTGTATGGTTATTATCAAACTGTATCTGCAAATCTGGTTCCATGCTAGCAAGCATCAGGCATCCCACTTCAAGATCAGCATCACATGCTTTCTTGTAAGCGGTTTTCTCAGTAGCAGGTGCATTATCAGCAGGTTCCTCTGGTAGTGGGGTGTCTAGAATATCTTCCTTTTTCTCAGCCCTGAGAACAATTCTCAGGTTGCGGATCCAATCCGCATAGTTTGTTCCATTCAATTTATCTTTCTCAAGGATTGATCGTAAAGTAAATGGTGGATTGCTAGGTGCCATTGATCTACAACAAAAGTAAATGCAAAATACTAAGACAATGTATCCAAGACAGAGTAAATGATATTAAATCATTAATATAATCTACTCCCACTGAGATCAATATCGCTCTATTGAATCTCAATGATTCAAGACCCAAACTAACAAGTCTACTAGTGAGCTTTACCATCACCGCTAGTGGACATGGTAGATCGGTAAGCAACTCTTTGCTAATCATATCACATATGACTCTTGTTGTCGGCCAGCATCTCTATGCGTGCTCAACTCCTTCTGCTTCAAGGTCCCTAACCGTTAGAATGACCTTGTTCAAGCAACCAACCCTTCTGCAGTAAGTATCTGATACGAACCTGCCTGGTCAAGGAAAATCAGTGACACCCTAATTTCATAGGCGCGCCACCAATTGTACAAGACATATGACAGTGCAAGGTTTGGGGAAGCATATGACTTGAACATTACTGAGGGATCGTTCTATACTTTCACTACCGCATGTAGACAATAAACATGAATCATACGTGAAAGTAGAACATAATAAGAGAATAGCATCAACTCAGATATGACTTGGTATAGCCCAGTGTTTCTTTGGAGATCTCCATCTCCGCCAATCTGTTCACCATGATGATCTCCATCCACATGGTACATGCATGCCATCCTCCAACGATGAATCCACCGACTAGCTACAACTAGCGTAATTAATTATGTAATTACATAGTCGCGTGAAGGATCATCATAATTTTGGCACGCAGGCCATTACATCAAATGGACAATATATATGTGGCTCCAGCCATATTGTCATAATCATGACATGCAAGTCATGAAACAATTACATACGTGCATCACATACACATAAGGGCTATACCAGTCATCAATTCCTGCAAAACAGAGTTAAACGTTCCCGACATCTAATCTTGAATCCCGGAAAACATAATTTTCCCGGCCTTTTTTCGTAAATCTAAATTTGAAAAAACCGGCAACGGCCGATGAAAATCGGATGTAAAATTTTCTGTAGATCGATTTTCATTTAAAGATCATCTCAATCCGAGGTCGTATGCAAAAGTTACGACTGTTTTACCGAACAACGCTCTTTTGCAGATGTCGCGGTACATCTCATGCACCCGGCTCTTGATCTAGATTCGATTCGATCAATCTGATTGATCTCCATCTTGCCATGGTTGGATTTACACATATCACTTAACTCCGATGGTGGAATTCCGACCGGTAGGAGTAGATCGTTACATGACCAACACAGCAAGATCACGAATCAAGATCAGAGACTGATCTACAACCGTGCATATCAGTATATGCACACAACCAAATCTATAACGAGGCAGTAACCTGGCTTTGATACCACTGAAGGGTTATGGGGATGCTACACTAGCCGAATGCTACCGCTGAGGTAGCCGAAAAATAGTTCCGCCACATTAGCCGAACGCTTCTGCTGAGTTAGCCAAACGCAAAAATTTCGACCCCATAAACCAGGAACTACTACTAGTTATAGATCACGGGATTACCACTAGACGCGCAGGTGCAGCGAAAGACGTCTCGGTGTAGACGTGCGCGTCGCAGCGATGCCGTTGTAGATGTTCACGTCCGTCCTTCACGTCTCCACGTGTGGTTCGTCCTTGTGCTCCAGATGCAGCACCTCCGAGGTATCCCACACGTACAGGGAGGAAGCGTCACACCTCCAGACTGCTAGGTCTGCGAGGAGCAATAGGCGCGGGCGTGGGGTGGGCGACGGCTGTCAACAATCGACGTGGTTACAACCCTGGTCGCCCCACCCCTCTTTATATAGGCGTCCCTAATGAGCCCACCAACCTGGAGGCCCATTAGCAAACCCTAATCCCGGTCTGACTCGAGTCCAACTCGAATCAGGCTTCCACCCCCTTAAGCGTGCGACCCTATGGGTTCACGCACACATAGACACGGCCCGAGTACTCCTACTCGCCCGATAGTTGACAGCGGCCTCCAGCAAGACGTGTCAACTCCTATTTATACGCAAAGATCATATCTGACGAACCACCACGATCACATATATGCAATTCCCTTGCCACACAATATTTGGTCCAACTCATAGGTTAACATTTAACCTAAGCACAGCCATGCATTTTATGATCCAATCATATGAGTGGTCTAGTGATATCTCTCTCGCAAGGAGAGGGGCAAATCCCATCTTGATCGTCTATGTCTCACAGCATACTTCCTGACAAACCCGAAGACTATCTTTATAACTACTCTGTTACGAAGTAGCGTTTGATAGTCCCTAAGTAAGTCGATTCACATCTTGAGAACATACCACAATCTCAGGTCGAAGGACATAACGTACATGATGTGTAAAGAGATAATAAGAGCATCTCATGTTAGGTCAGTCCAGCCCCATGTCATACATGTGCCCACATTATTAGTTTGACATCTCCATGTCTATGACTTGTGAAACATAGTCATCAACTAATGCATGTGTTGAACTAATATTCATGTGTGTCCTCACATGAACTCCGATTAGGGACAACTATCGAATAACCATACAAGTAAAAGAGTTTCACAGACAATTCACATAATTGCCAATCAATACAAGTTGTCTTTAATGGATATTCAATGAACATATAATAAATCATGCATACAATAGAAATATCATCATCTCTATGATAACCTCTAGGGCATATTTCCAACAATAATTTCCTTTTTTATGAGATGAGAGTTATAGAAGTTGTGCTCTATTGTGGTGCCATGAGTGGTGACCACGGTGCCGCGTCCGAACCCATGAATCTTGTGTGTCCGGATCACACTAGTTTTCGCTGGGTGCGCGCAGGTATCGAGGTCTACAGTTATGATCCATTATAGCCCGCAACCAATGTACGCTCTCTCTTAGTTCTTGATAATCTTTCTTGCTCCATTTAAATGTCTTCTACCCTGTTCCTTGCAACTGTGTTTTGTCTCGGTTGTAATCCCAATCCAACCTCAGTTGCCTTGTGAACTCCTTGCGAGTAAACAAGTATGACACATTTCCTTTTCCATTACTCAACCCCAGCTTTTAAGTGCATCTTAAATCTCGGGGCGAGATTTCTTTAAGGGGAAGGAGCTGTAACACCCCTGGTGTTAAGCAGTAATTAAAACACTAATTAAGTTCATTAGTATGCATAATCATTTGGCATCAAGGCATAAAGCATTTCATGTTTAAAGCATAGTTGTGATGCTTTACATGCTTTAATATAAGTGTTGCATAAATCTTGTGTGATGCTTTCATAGGTAATGTATGATGTGGTTAGGTGTCACATAATATGACAAGTGTGAGTAAAAACTCTTGTTTTAATAGCTCTTTTTATTACCTTTTCTATAAGTAAAAAAGTAAGTCAAATTTCAAAGTGATTTCAAAAGCAAAGTTGTAGCTCTTGTTGAGAGGCACAACTTTGGTATTTAAAGTTTTCAAAGTTTCTGTACAAAAGTTTGAATAAATTCGAAATCTTTTAAACCCTAAATTTTACCCCAAAACTAGATTTCACAAACTAAAAAGAATTAGACTTTGGTCCTTTAGTCAAAGTTGTAGAGACGATTAAAAGCAACAACTTTTATTCAGATAGATTTTCATGTTCTTAAAGAAAATCTGAAGTAATTTGGAAAACAAGTTTGATTTAGTTTCAAATTGAAAATCAATTTCCAAACCTAGTTTTATCCCCTTTTCTATAGTTTCAAAGTTAAGCATAATTTGGATATGGGACAAAAAACAAAGTTGTAGATAATTTTATAAGGAACAACTTTTATATTGGAAAAATTTGAAGTTGTTTGGAAAATTCAAAAGTAATTTTGAATCTAAGTTTGAGTGTGTTTCAAATTCAAAATGTGATTTTAAAATCCAGGCAGATTTTGAGTGTGCTTCTTAAATGAAAGTTGTAGATCCTAATTTTTGGAACAACTTTCATTTTGGGACTTTTTCTTGTTGTGTAGTAGTTTTGGGAGGATTAGAGGAAGGAAGTTTGTTTATTTCTCTGTGCTATAGTAAAACGAGAGGGGGAGGGAAAAACAGAGCACGGCGTGCTCTGCTCCTGGACGCCGTGGTCGCTGTGCCTGAGCCGCCGGCCGTGCATGCGCTTGCCACGCAGAGGCCTTCGTGGCACGCTCAAGAAGTTCCTGGCACATCCTCGAGTCAAGTCAGCGTTCTTCTCTTTTCTTTTTCTCCCTTCCTCCCCATCTCCGTTCTCTGTTTTTGCCGCCGCCGAGGGCAGAGCACCTGCATCGCCGCCGGGTTCGCTCGCCGTCGTTGCATAGTCTCTGCCTGCTAGCGCTTGCAGTGGAGTTCGCCTTGTAGTTGTGCATCCTTTGAACCTGCTCACGCCACCCTGCACGCCCTGCAGCAGCCGAGCGCCGGAGTCCCGACGTGGCCGCCGCCTGGGCCGCCGAGTTCGGTTCCTCCATGGCCGGTCTACTCCAGTGAGTCCCAAGCTCTACCGGGAAGTGCCCTAGCTTCCTCTTGAGCTCGCGAGCATAGTCGGCCTAGTTGTTTTACCTCTTCTATGCTCGAATCGCCGGAACGCCATCGCAGTGTCGGTTCAAGCCGCTGCCGCAGCCATGACCGTCGGGTCCCTAGCTCCGGATGGTTCCCGAACAAGCTATGGTGCGCACGGGGTGGTTGGAGAGTCCCTGGTGCTAATAGACCCAACCCCGAGGTCGCTACCGCGCTCCCCTCGCCGGAGCAGCCACGCGCCGCCGTGCCCGCAGCTTTGCTCCGCCATGGCCGGCGCCGCGCCGTCTCCGAGCCTCAACCATCTCACCCATCTTGCTAGAGCCTTGCGCGGGGTCTTGGGAAGTCTGCCGGTGCAAGTTCCGTCGCCGGGGAGGGCTCACCGCCGCTGAGCCAGTCGGCCAGAGCCATGGCCGCCATGGTCAAGGCCATGGTCATGGCTTGACCGGGGTCTGGTTGTCTGGGCCCGTTTGTCAGTGACAGGGGGTAAGGATAGGGTAAGTATGGAATGTTTTCCTGTGCTTTATTCTTTTCAGAAATGATTTATCTTTATTGATTGCTAATTAATTCATAGCTAATTCTCTGTATATGATAAAATGGTGAGATAAATTTTGTTGTAATCCTTGTAATGTATTCTATCAAATAAAAATATGAAACTTGATGTTTGAATAAATTTTGGTGGTGATTTAAATATGGCTTTTAATTAATAAATGTGTTTTTGATGATTTTTATAGACTTATTTATAAGTCCAAAAATTATGAAACTAATTTTTGTACTGTTTGTACCATGTGCTTAACCTTCACAAATATTTTGAAGTCATTTGGACAAAGTAAATTTCATGCTAGTTTTATGCTTTATTTATTAATTAAATAATGCATAGAACTTGCATAATTTCTATAGGCTAAAATAATGATCCAAAAATTATGAAATTTGTTTTGCAACCATGATTTGCTATAAACAACCACCACTAAAAGTTTGATATTATTTTGGCAAACTTTAATTGAACCCTATTTTCTATAATTAATTAATAAAGAGTGGTTAATAAAGCTTTGATTAAGTAATTAGTTAATTAAAGTGGTTGGTGGGTGATTAGGGTTCACCTTGGTTACCCTAGTGACCCTTTGATTGATGGATTCCTTTTCATGATGTTAGTTTGCCATGTTTGATTTTAGGTCGATTAACTAATGCATTGTTTTGCATGCATGTGATAATATGCATTAATTTTGCTTACATATGAGAACATGGACTTGATCCATGAGAGAAGACCATGGGGTACATTTCCCATTGTTATTCCATGGCTTGGTTGATATGTTGATAAACCTTAGTCATCTTAGTTAATCCACCTAAGATGTGTGTTTAGTACAAACCGTAGTGGTAAGTGCAAGTTGGTTTTGTTGGCTTGCAACTCTACCGCGAAGGAAAGTTGTACTCGACCTTCCTTTTCTTGTATTAACCTCTGTTATGCATTTGAATTGTCCTGCACCTTAGCATGCATTTCATGGCATCATACTAAGCATACATCATTTATCTACGTGTAGTATCCGAGAGTGTTGGAGTCGTGTTGATCAAGCTTCGGTGATCATCCTTGTCGACCAAGCCTCAGAAGAGGTATTCTTGTTGGACAAGCTTCACCAAGAAGGTTCAACCACGCCTTGGAAAGGAACTAACTTGTGTGGGTCATTCTTGGATCCTGTCTACCCTACAACAAAGGCAAGCCCCGGTGCATTTAACCTTTCTATTTTGATACAAATATTTATTCACATTTAAGTCTAGTGCTTTATGCATTAAGTGAATAGGAGTTGAAAGAAACCGTAGTTGCATGTTTACCTTGGTTATCCTGATATCCCATCAGTAGAGATAAGACGATCTCATATGCTTAGCAATGCTTAGAATCGGTAGAAGTCGATTGATGGCTTCATTGATCGCGAGATGCAGGTTTTACCTTTTCTCTCTCATTGGCTCTGTGGATGGGTCATGAGAATCTTAATATGATAATAAATTGAGACCGGGCGGGTAACTTGCATCTAGAATGGAGTCCTGGTGTAGTGTTTCCGTCTGTGTCGCTTAGGAACTGTCCGTTGTTGGCCCTTGGAGCAAGTTATGTTATAGTACTAGCCGCATGCAATGGTAAGCCTGCTCCGAGGAATCTTTTATTGGGAGGATTATTCGCGCACTAGGAAGTCGTAAGATAGCGAGGGTAGCGGTATGTCCACACTAATCTGGAATGGACGGAAGCATTCCGGCTTGGCAATGGGTTAGTGGAGTATCATACTCTCAGGTTGCGCGAACCCGTTCCAATAAAAGAGGATTTGTGAGAGTTGGTTGATATATGTAAGTTAAGTCTTGCATATGTCGCGCGGATGGGAAGCCCCAGCTGGGTAGAGAAAGCGGTTCGAATCGTCGTGCTCCACGATAAAGGAGACTTGATCCTCGCACCATCAACGTAGTTAATTTATGGAATATCTTTATTCAAATCTAATGTTGAAATGCTCAATCAAGTGCATGAATTAGATAGGTGCAAACTAGATTGTGGATAATAACTTAATGCACTGCTAAAACTTGAAAATAGGATCAACTAGTAGTAAGCTTTTCTGCAAATCTTTTCTCTTTTGATAGCCTCGTTAAATCCTCTAAAGCTAGCATGACCCTGGAGTCTTTTTCCTTTGTCGGATAAGTCTTGCTGAGTACCGACAGTACTCAGGGTTTGTTACTTCCCCTGTTGCAGGTTTCTAATAGGTGGTGTCGATCACGATCATGTCAGTGGGCTAGACGTGATCTGGTTACTTCTTCTCCAACTTAGGTGCTCACCTAAGTGTGGTTATGTAATACTATTCTGCTTCCGCAATACAAGTTATATTTATGTAAAAGTAACATATTCATGTCTTGTAAAGTTTATCTCTCTTGCTTCCGCACTCCGATTGTATTTTGTATCAACTGTTGTAATATTGTAATGGTTTCGCCTAAAGACAAGACGATCCTGTAACTCGTGGATGATTCGGGGTTCTTTCGGGAACACCCGACAGTTCTTTCCAGTAATGTGTTTTATTTGCACTATCATTGGGCTTCTTGTAACGATGACGTGTGCGGGTGGACCACATTACCGGGAGGTTCTGCCACACTAATCCTACTACTACTACTAATATACTACTACTACTACTACTACTACTAATAATAATAATAATATATCCTACTACTACTACTACTACTACGATGTAGTAGCATTTAATTATTGCTTTACATACGATGTAATTATATTAAAATGATTACAATTATTTTTTAAATAAAATATAATTATTGTCACGAGTTTATTATTTATTTATTAGTATTTGGCTAAATCAAAAAGTCCCATACATTCAGCTCAAAGTGGCGCCCGAAAAATTTCAGATTAGGCGCCCTCCTCCCGCGAGATTGCCGATAATTATGCCCCCTCCCTAATACAACCAGCAGCGGTTCCCTTCGCATCCCATCTAATCCTACTCCGAGCCGCCATGCCGAAGACCGGAAGCACGCCGTCGGCTACTCCCGCTAGGTCGCCCTCGCCGCCGCCGGCCCGGAAGCCCTCCGCCAAGTCGTCTACGTCGCAGCCGCGACCCCGGAGGCCCTCCGCCAAGTCGTCTCCGTCGCCGCCGCCTTCACGGAGGCCCTCCACCAGGATGTCTCCGTCGCCGCCGGGAGCCCGGAGGCGCCCCGCAGGGATCTCGCCGTCGCCGCCGCCTGCCCGGAGGCGCTGCACAGAGCGGTCGCCATCGCCGTGTACTCCGGCCAAGAGATTGGCATCTCCTCCGACAAACAGGAGGACAACCAGACGGTCCAGCCCTGAAGATGCCCATGGCCAAGAACATGTCCCCGACAAGAATACAAATGAACAACCCAGGTCAATTTTTGTCATTTATTTGTTCTATTTATGCCGTGCCTTCAAATTGCTTGTGCACGTGTTAAAAATGCTATTGTCTTAGGGTTTACAGTAAGATGCAGATGTTGGGCCATCACAAATTACATTTTTTTACATCTGATGGTGTATATGTATCAATTAGAGGTCATTTTTTTTCTCAGGCACTTCTTAATTAGAAACAAACTTATGTTCTTGTAATTGTCTATCCAATCAATGCTACGTTGTTTACTGATGAGTCAAAACAAAAATGCAGAGCATAGTTTTAGATATCCAAATACAATATCATGAATGGTTTGCGGTTTAAATTATTTTGTAGTAGAACAGGAGAAAAATGGAGAGTATATATTCTTTTCGCGGGGGGACCCATGGACAAGCATCGTGGCATATTGGACATTAACCGTGCTAGAATTACCTTTGCAAACTTAATAAAGTACAAAGTTCAGTATGGTTACTCGCCGAGGGACTTCATGTACTATTTGAAGAGAAATGGCAACGATACAGCTGAGCTGCATTGTGTAGATCACGAAGAAGATGCATTCACAATGATACAAGATGGGATAGAAGAGAAGTCAGTTAGGATTGTAGTTTCGATAACAGATATAGATCACCATGGAGAATATGCAGTCACACCGCTTAAGCAACGTAGAACACATGCGAATGTAAGTGGAGAAGGAGATGAGGATGAAGACATTGATGCTTACAAGGTGTGGCTCAGTAATCTGGAACAGGATAAAGACAACCCAGGTACTAATGGACAAGAAAAATACATCTCAATGATATATATTTACTTATCTAAAACTGTCAGTATATATAAAACATGTATATGTGCATCTCGCAGAATTTACTGATGACACCCGGATGAGTACAGTTAAAACATATCAAGAATGGTTGAGGATGGAAGGGCTTCTTCAAGATATATGTAATCTCATCTTGTTTAATGGTTCATTAGTCGAAGCACTATTATATACATATATATTTCCAACTGAACTGTACCTGTGTACTTTCAACATTTTGTATGTGCAGATGCATATGTAGATGATCAAGCCAATGAAGAAGACGGAAGTGGTGACAATAGCGCAACACCTATTCAGTTTCCAGCTCATGCTCGTAGGCCCAAGCCCTCTCAGAAAGGTATGCAATGGTACAAACTGTTCGTACACTAGTATAACATAAAAATACTGATTTATAATGTTTACATTCATTCCATTATATATACTCAATTTCACAACTGGGGTTGGCAAGAAGAGAAAGATTGGGCGTGGAACCTTGAAAGGTGTATCGGTCGAAGCAAAGAGATTTAAACTTGCCACTGACAAACTTAGTGTAGAATTCTCATCGACGAAGGGCGGTCCTATAGGAGATAACTATCGCTCCTTTGTTGATGAAGTTGTTCTGTTTACAAGAAAATGGACTCCACTGATTGGAGTTACGAAGAGGCGACAAGTGAAACAGAAAGCTAAAGATAAAATAACAACAGAAATAATGGTACGTTACAGTGTTGCTACCGCATATGATCAATTAATACTCTGTAATATCTTATTTGTTGACACTTTATTGAAATCTCATTTGTACAGGCAAGGTGGAACATTGAGGACAATGCTGAGGAGAAGGCTAGGATTTGGAAGATTGCACAGAATCGTTACAAGGGATGGCGAGCTCAATTGAGTGCCACATACAAGGCATACAACAGTTATCATGAAAGAATGAGACATAAGCTAGATGATGTGGACATTGTGGAGTGGCACTACTTGGTGTTGTATTTTTCAAGTGACTCATTCCAGGTTCCAAGCCTCTTATATGTGTTTATTGTCTGCATCTTTGATGTCAAACTAACATATCTGTGTTTAATTTAGCGAATGAGCAACAAAAACTCTAGCAACTCCCAGCATCGACAGACAATATATCTGACTGGATCAAAACCTTATTCACAAGTTGGTTTTGAGCAGGTAATGATATGGAACCTAAACTTGTTCTTTTATTTTTGTTCCTAAACAATAACAATGTTCTATTTACGCATATTAGAGAAACCTGGAGACTGGTGAAGAGCCAACTGGTTTGACATTTTGGAGGAGTACACGCACCAAGGAGGGCCGATGGTCTTCTGATGCTGCTAGGGAAATATATGTAAGTGCTACTTTGGTCACTACTACTTAGTGATGTTTTTCATATTTACACTATTACTTAGTTTCTGTAATTTGCCTATTTCAAAATAGTCCAGTTTTGAAACATGCTTTGATGTCTGAAAATGAAATCTGGAGAATTTTATAATATCTCCAGAAAGTCCTCTATTAAGTCATTTGGACTTGTAAATCTGCAGATACGACTTCTTTTTTGACCAACTGTTGCCTGCCCACAAGTTTTATCCATACATCATCAATGTCATACTAATTGTGTTCTTAAACTTAGGAAACCGCCTTCTCCAAAATCACAAAAAATTGAGAAGGAAGCTTCTGTGATATCAGAAGAACAAGAAAGACAGATTCTTCATGAAACCTACAAGGAAACCACTGGCTGCAAGAGCAGGAAAGGTCCTGGACATGGATACATGACAAATTATCCAACCCGAAGCCAACTTATGCAAGAACGAATTGAAGAGCAAGCTCGTGTCACAGCAATAGCAGCAGCAGCACAACAGAAGAATAGTGAGATGCAAGCTGAGATAGAGAAGTTAAAAGAACAACTTACCGTTCAAGCCGCTGAGAGGGAGAGTGACAAGGAACAAATTGTGCTGCAACAAGAATTGAAGAGTACATCTGACAAGATTAGAGAAGAACTAAGGCAAGAGTTTTTCTCACTATTCAAAGAATGCAATGAAGCACCACCTTTGGTAAGATTACTAATTCTTAATTGTTAGCAGCATCATTGTTTTTAGTAAAACTTGATTGCTAATGCTCCTCCTCATATCACCAATGACAGACTGCTGCAACAACCACACCATCCCCTGAAACTGCAGAAACAACCACTCAACCTTCAGAATTCACAGCTAATGCTACTGGTATTGAACATATCATTCATGGTTTAGATGTTGCAGATTCAGCAAAGGTATTATTTTGTTGATTAATGGAAACCGAAATGTAATGGACAGCTACATGTATTCTGACATAAAGTGTGAATATTTTTTTTCTGATATGAAGGTTGCCACAAAAGCTTCCTTGCCCACTCAAAGTGATCCTTCAGACGCACCTAATGCTATTCCCACTCCCATCCAAGAATCAGAACATGTGGAATAGGTAATTTACTTCAAAACCATTACCTGCAGCTCAACAGATCGCTAAGTGCTGATTGCTCTTTCAAATCTTCTGGTTTGTGCAGGTTCTACAGGACAGTCAATCGTTGACGACTAATAACAGTACCCTACCTATTCGCTTCACTCGCGGCAGTGCGAACAGAGCTCTTTTCCCAAATGATAAAGATAACAATGATACAGTGTCATATATTCAATCACAAACACTTAGATAGGTTGCTGATAGAAGAAAGCGACAAAGCAAAAAATAAATGAGAAAAGGTATGATCAATCAGCTCTCATTTTAAGTATCCATTGTATTTCTTAATCCCAAAAATATTGTTCCATATCATGTGTTGCCTATGTTTCAATCCAGCTATGTGATCAACTATATATATATTACTAATGCATGTCATTTTGACTTTTCTCAGGAAGATCAACAATGAGGGAGTCTTGACAAGCTGAAATGATTCAAAGATTGTGCAACCAGAAATATGCCAAGTTTTGTGATAAGACACATGTCTTCGTCTTTATGACTAGCATCTATTAGTACCATAAGATAGTGGTTTCTAATGCATTTGGACCTTGCAATTTCGTTTGGAAATAGGAAGCCATGTGACTTCCTTTCATTGTACAAACTATTGAATGATTATTATCCAATTTATTAATATAATTGCCTTTTGTGCCATTGAATTTTGTAATTTAATGATTTCCTGTGCAATGAATTCAATGCTATTATTGGTCATTCTTCAAATATCTTGTCGATGCAATAGCTTTTGTTGCATCCACAGTCATGTAGATGTGATACTTTGTATTGCATCGAACCTCATGTCGATGCAAAAGTTTCAATTGCATCCATCATATCATTGATGCAATACAACCTCTTGCATCAAACAAAATGGTGATGCAACACAACCTCTTCCATCAAACAAAATGGTGATGCAATACAACCTCTTGCATCAAACAAAATGGTGATGCAATAGAACCTCTTGCATCAAACCAAATTGGTGATGCAATAGATTATATTGAATCGAACCTAATTTTGATGTAATACAGTCTATTGCATCGTACCAATCTGATGCAATAAATGTATTGCATCAAACATGATTTAGATGCAATAAGTAATGCATCGGTCATGTTTGATGAAACAGACAACGACTATCCGATGCAATAGATGTATTGCACCAACATGATTTAGATGCAATAAGTTAATGCATCGGACATTTTTGATGAAACAGACAAGACTATCCGATGCAAAAGCTGCTTCGCATCGACCACAAGTAACTGATGCAAAAGGCTATTGCACTGGGATAATTGCATCGGCTGCATCGACCAACAAATTGATGCGGAAACGAGCTTTTGCATCCATTTTAGACCTATACCATCAATTTTGCCCGATGCAATAGGGTGAAAACCTAGTAGTGGTTAACCAAGGGCCAAACGAGAAGTCTGAAAACCAAACAGAAAAGTCGGGAGACCAAATGCACTAAAAAGCATAAGTCTGCGAGTTCCCGACTGTCCGTGGGTACGGTCCCGGACTGTCCGGCTCAACTGCGGACTGTCCGCGAGTGAAAGCCCTAGTTTGGTTTTGGTTAATTGATGAAACCTATTTGGTCTAATCCTATTACTAAGCATGTGTGTAGCTTATAAGAAAGGATTGTGACCAAGCCAAGTGGTGGAGCTAGTAAGGTGGCAACCATGGAGGATGGTAATGGCCACAAGCACTCAAGAGATCAAGTGCTCTACCATTGGTGAAATGAAGAAGAAAAGGGATGGAGCAAAGAGGCCCGAAGGCAAAGGTATAACCTATAGGGCTCTTTGTTTTTGTGATCAAGGCACTTAGCGAGTGTGATCACATTTAGGATACATAGCCGTACTATTAAGAGGAGATAATTCACGGCTTATGCGGTGTTCAAGTGCCACTAGGTTTTCTCTAACATATCGATGATATAGACCTAGTGAGTGACTAACTAAACCCTTGAAAAATGCTTTGAAAAATGCTAACACACGTGCACAAGTGTTGAAACACTTTGGTGTTGGCACATGGGAGCAAGGGTAGAAGTTAGAAAGTGAAAGGTGCTGAGTTAGGGGCATTGGACGCTGCTGGCGGCATCATCGGACGCTGGGCCGAGCGTTCGATGGCAAACCCTAACCACTGACATTTGCTGAGGTAGCATCAGACGCTGGCAACGGACACTGGGAAAACACTGTTGCAGAGTCCGATGGTTATGACGTGGCGCGAGCGTGCTTTCCAGGGAGCATCGGACGCTGAGCTGCGTCCGATGCCAATCCATCGGACGCATCCGATGTGATTTGGAGCGTTCTGGAACCTTTCTGTTGTGTCATAGGACGCAGGGGTTCAGCATCCGATGCTAACGTGCCGGCGCGTCCGATGTGTTGCTGGAATGAACTAAATCGAGCAGTGGCATCGGAGCGTCTGATGCCTGGCATCGGCGCGTCCGATGTCACATTAACCGTGGCGCGAAGGGATATGACCGTTGGGATCTGTCGGACTGAATTCATAGCAGGGGGACACGTGGTGCTCATCGAAGCATCAGACCCAGGGGTAGCGTCTGATGGCCCCGACACCGGTGTGTCTGATGCCTCTGTTCAGGTCCGGTGCCACGGCTGGCGACTTGTCTGGCCTACTTGTGGCCTATTTAAGGGCTTGGCCGGCTTGCTAGACATCTCTCTTGCACATTTTGATTCCTAAGCATTCTAGTGAGCTTTGGCAAGCCTCCCAACTCATCTCCCAAGTTGATTTGTTCAAACCAAGTGAGATTGAGTGATCTAGTGCGTGTTTTGAAAGAGTTCAATCTAGTGGCACTAGTTCTTCACATCGGCATTGAGTTCTCTTGTTACTCTTGGCATTTGCCAGTGCCTAGACGGCTTGGAGGCGTTGTGGTGTTGTTGGCAAGAGAAGGAGATTGTTCTTGGCCACCACCGATCGTGATTGTGAGAGGTTTTGGAGCCTCACCTCGCCGGAGCGGCAAGAGGCATCCTTAGTGGATTGCTCATGTCATTGAGTTACCTCACTAGTGGTAGATTCTTGTGGCGCTCATTGTGAGCTTGGTTTGTGCCAATTAGCCACCGGGTCACCTAGTGTTGGTCGACACAACGAGGAGTAGCGTGCCGGCAAGCACGTGAACCTCAGGATAAATCTTGGTGTACCGTGTGCTTATTGTGTTTGCTTCCATCTTGGTGATTGGTCTTCATCCTTACATCTTAGTGATTAGCTTCACAAGTGGATTTTACCGGTGATTGGTTCTCTACGTGGCGATCCCGAAGGCTCGGTGAAACCCCCTCTATCTAGCTCATTTATTTTGTGTATTTACCTTGAGCTATTTCTTTTGTGTGGATACTATTACTAGTTGTATATCTTTTGTCATATACCTTGTGTAGTGACAGTGTGATTAGATTGCTTAGTTTATCTTTTGCACATACTTGTCACATTTACTTTCTTTGTATTTCATACTTGTGCTAGAGCTAGATTGTTCTATTCCGCATTTGATATTAGCTCTAGTTGATTGTGTGACATAGCTTTACTAGGTAGAATTGTTGGTTAGGTGGCTTGCAACACACTACTAGGCTTGCGCAAAAAGCTTCGCCATTTGTTATACTAATAGTGGTTGCCTAAGCGATTTTGTATATTTTTAATTAGGCTATTCACCCCCCTCTAGCCCAAGCCACCATTCAAGTGGTTCAACCGTATGAGCCGTGGTCACCGTTTGTTTGAGGCTTAACATCCTCCGGTGTTAAAATGGCTCAAATCAACTATATGGGGAAGCCACCACATTTTGACGGCACCAACTTTGATTGTTGGAAGAGGAGATGTGTGCATTCACACAAGGAGGAATGAATAGAAATATGGGATGTGATTGAGCATGACTTTGCGGTAATTGATCTCGCAAGTCCCACTCCTAGGGAAGAAGAGAAGCTTCAATGGAATGATGTGGCCATCAACTTGTTCTATGAAGCATTTGACACCAAAGTATTTGAGCAAATCAAGAACCTTGAGAGAGAAAGTGAGATTTGGGAGAGATTGGAGGAGACCTATGAAGGCACCAAGGCGGTCAAGAGTGCCAAGCTCTACATCCTCAAAGACAAGCTTGCCACCTTCAAGATGCAAGATGATGAAAGCATATCGGAGATGTTTACCACCAAGGTTTGATACTTTGGTGACCATCCTTGTGAGGGAAGGATTGGATACGGTAACCCCAAACCAAGTATAGGTGATGTTGTCACACAAGACACATACCGTGTGGAACGGGATGGGGGAGCCCAAGAGAGAAGAAGAAGAAGAAGAAACCGTGGCATTGAAGGCTTCATCCTCCAAGAGCAAGAGCAAGGGCAAAGCAAAGAAGGAGGAAAGTGATGATGAAGCAAGCTCAAGTGGTTGTGAGATAGATGATGAAGAAATGGCTCTCTTTGTGAAGAGATTTGGCAAGTTCATGAAGAAGAAGGGCTATGGAGCAAGAAAGAGAAGAGATGCAACCAAGAGCACAACCAAGAGATGCTATAGGTGCAAGACCAAGGATCACTTCATTGCGGATTGCCCATACTCTAGTGATGAAGATGACGATGACCGCAAGAAGAGCAAGAAGAAGGACAAGAAGGAGAAGAAAGAAAGAAAGAGAAGAAGAAGGAGAAGAAGAAGGGTGGATCCTATGTTGTGACATGGGATAGTGATGCTTCCTCAAGCGATGATGATGATCTAGTGATGATGAGAGGAAGACCACCAAGAAGAAGGCTATGGCTAGTCTTGCTATCTCAAGCAAGGCTTCTATCTTCAACACTCCATCGACATGCTTCATGGCTAAGGCCACTAAGGTATCATCCGATGAGAGTGATAGTGATGATGATGAGGAGTACTCAAAGGAGGACCTCATGAGCATGCTACAAGATGCTCACTCTTACATTGAGACTAAGAGAAAGGAGTGCAAAGAATTGCGCAAGGCCAACAAGGCTCTTGAGCAATCCTTTGATGAGCTCAAGTCCACTCATGAGAGGCTAGAGGAAGCCCATGAGAAGCTCGATCAAGCTCACACTAGGCTTAAGGAAGCCCACTCCTCCCTCCTTGATCAAATTAAGATTGAGGATGTTGTAGAGACTGCAATGTAGGAGTTACATGTGATATACTTGATGAATCATTTTATGGTCCTATTATTGTTGCTCCCACAAATGCATCATCATCATCTAGCTCAACTAAAATGTCTACTTCTACTTCTTGTGATTATCATTAGTAGTAGAAAATGAGAACCTTAAGAACAAGGTTGTTGAGCTCACTCATGCCTTAGGCAATGCCTATGGTGGAGATGCCCGCTTGCTTAATTGCTTGGGTAGCCAAAGGTGTCCACTCAACAAGGAGGGACTTGGCTATACCCCCAAGAAGGGCAAGGCCGCTTTTGCTCCTCACAAGACTAGTTTCGTGAAGAGCAATGGTCGGTATTGCCATAATTGCAAGCAATGCGAGCATATAGAGCAAAATTGCTTTAACAAGAACAAGAACAAGAATGTTGCTCATGTTTCATCCATTAGACTTGATTCTTGTTATATGCTTACAAAGGGGACTAATGGTGTGAAGGCTAAGTACATTGGTGCACCCATGGTTGGCCCAAAGAAGAAGGAAATTTGGGTGCCCTAAGAGCTTGGTAACTAACCTTGGAGGACCCAAAAAGGTTTGGGTACCTAAAAAGAATTGATCTCTTTTGTAGGTAAACTATAAAGCGGAGGAAGGCATTGGGTGCTTATAGTGGGTGCACTCAACATATGACCGGAGATGGAAGAATGTTCAAATCAATCAACACTAGTGGCAATGATCATGCGGATGCTATCACATTTGGTGACAACAAGAAAGGCAAGGTCAAAGGCTTAGGCAAGATTGCAATATCCAATGAGTTGAGCATCTCCAATGTGCTATTGGTAGAATCTCTCAACTTCAACCTATTGTCCGTGGCACAATTGTGTGACTTGGGTTTCAAATGCATATTTGAGGTTGATGATGTAGAGATAGTGAGTGTTGATGGAAGTGACTTGGTGTTCAAGGGATTTAGATATGAGAACCTTTATTTGGTGGACTTTGATGCAAGTGAAGCTCAATTGACAACATGCTTATTCACCAAATCAAGTATGGGTTGGCTATGGCATAGGCGCTTGGGACATGTTGGAATGAAGCAACTAAAGAGGCTAGTAAAGCATGACATGGTGAGAGGGCTAAAAGATGTTCACTTCGAGAAGGACAAGTTATGTAGTGCATGCCAAATGGGAAAGCAAGTTGGAAACACTCATCCCAACAAAGGAATGATGAGCACTACACATGAACTTGAGTTGTTGCACATGGACTTGTTTGGACCAACCACATATGCAAGTATTAGAGGAAACAAGTATGGATTTGTTATAGTGGATGACTATACAAGATATACATGGGTCTTCTTTCTCGTTGACAAGAGTGAAGTGTTTGGCATTTTCAAAACCTTTGTCAAGAGAAGTCAAAATGAGTTTGATAGAAGAATCAAGAGAGAGAAGTAACAATGGAAGTGAGTTTAGAAACACAAGAGTTGATGAGCTATGTGATGAGTTTGGAATCAAACATCAATTCTCGGCCAAGTACACACCTCAATCCAATGGGATAGTTGAAAGGAAGAATAGGACACTCATTGATATGTCAAGATCCATGCTTAGTGAATACAATGTGAGTGATTCCTTTTGGGCCGAAGCAATCAACACGGCATGCTATTATAGCAACCGACTCTATTGTCACCCTCTATTGAAGAAGACACCATATGAGCTCCTCAATGATAGAAAGCGTAACATTGCTTATTTCTAGGTCTTTGGGTGCAAGTGCTACATATTAAAGAAGGGCACAAGACTTGGCAAGTTTGAAAAGAAGTGTGATGAAGGGTTTCTACTCGGTTACTCCACTACAAGCAAAGCATATAGAGTGTGGAACAACACATCAAGAATAGTTGAAGCAGTCCATGATGTTGAGTTTGATGAAACCAATGGCTCACATGAAGAACAAGACAATCTAAATGATGTGAGAGGAACACAATTGGTGGAAGCTATGAAGAACATGGACATTGGTGATATAAGGCCAAAGCAAGTGATTGACATAGAAGATGACAAAGATCAAGTGCTCTCTCCTCCAACCGTGCATGGCAATGATGTTGCAAGCTCTAGTGGTTCTCATGATCAACAAGATACTAGTAGCTCTCAAGTGGCTCATCCAAGTGCAAGTACAAGTGTCCAACCGCAACAGGTGCTCCAACCAACACATATTGCAAGAGATCATCCTTTGGATCAAATTGTTGGTGACATAAGAAGAGGTGTGCAAACAAGATCAAGATTGGCTTCATTTTGTGAACACTACTCATTTGTATCATCTATTGAGCCAACCAAGATTGATGAAGCCTTGATGGACGTTGATTGGGTAAATGCAATGCATGAATAATTGAACAACTTACCTACAATAATGTTTGGGAATTAGTGGAAAGACCAAAGAACACAAATGTTATTGGCACAAGATGGGTCTTCCGGAACAAGCAAGATGAAGATGGCATTGTAGTAAGGAACAAAGCAAGATTGGTTGCACAAGGGTACACTCAATTGGAAGGTATTGACTTTGGAGAAACCTATGAACCGGTTGCTAGATTGGAGGCCATAAGAATCTTACTTGCATATGCTTGTTCTCACAACATCAAGCTCTATCTAATGGATGTCAAGAGTGCTTTTCTCAATGGGTTCATCAATGAGCTAGTGTATGTTGAGCAACCTCCCGGATTTGAAGATTTGAAGAAGCCCAACCATGTGTACAAGCTCAAGAAGGCATTATATGGGTTGAAGCAAGCACCTAGAGCATGGTATGAAAGATTGAGGGATTTCTTGCTATCAAAGGGTTTCAAGATGGGAAGGTTGACACCACTCTCTTCACCAAGAAGATTGGAAGTGACTTATTTGTGTTGCAAATCTATGTGGACGACATCATATTTGGATCAACCAACAAAGACTTTTGTGAAGCGTTTGGAGAGATGATGGCTAAGGAGTTTGAGATGTCTATTATTGGAGAGCTTAGTTACTTCCTTGGGCTACAAATCAAGCAAATGAAGAAAGACACATTTGTTAGTCAAGGCAAGTACATCAAGGACATGCTCAACAAGTTTGGGTTAGATGAAGCAAAGGCAATAACCACCAATGGGCACAAATGGACATTTGGGTAGTGACTCTAGTGGTGACATGGTGGATCAAAAGTTATATGGGTCAATGATTGGAAGTCTACTCTATATGACCGCATCAAGGCCGGATGTCATGTTTAGTGTGTGCATGTGTGCAAGGTTCCAAGCTTCACCAAGAGAAAGTCATTTGAAGGCTACCAAAAGAATATTGAGATATTTGAAGCACACTCAAATGTTGGACTTTGGTATCCCAAGGGCTCTCAATTTGAATTGATTGGATACTCGGATTCTGATTATGCGGGATGCAAGGTGGATAGGAAGAGCACATTGGGCACTTGTCAATTGCTTGGAAGATCACTTGTCTCATGGTCATCAAAGAAGCAAAATAGTGTTGCACTCTCTACCGCCGAAGCTGAATACATATCCGCGGGTAGTTGTTGTGCACAATTGCTATGGATGAAAGCAACATTGCAAGATTATGGAGTCAAGTTTGGACAAGTCCCATTGCTATGTGATAATGAGAGCGCCGTCAAAATAGCCACCAACCCGGTACAACATTCAAGGACAAAGCACATTGACATAAGGCATCACTTCATTAGAGATCATCAAGCAAAGAAAGATATATCTATTGAGAGTGTGGGCACCGATGATCAACTTGCCGATATCTTCACCAAGCCACTAGATGAAAGAAGGTTTTGCAAGCTAAGGAATGAATTGAATATCCTAGACTTCTCCAACATGAGTTGAATGCACCCCCACTTATGACATGCCTCTCCTCCAAGAAAGCAAAGGTGAATTGTTTGGCATGTGCATGCATTCTTACTAAGTTGTGATCTAGTTCATATAGCCATCACATTGCTTATTTAGGCTCATTCATGGTAAAACAAATGAATTTGAAGTATATACAGTACCACTATTGCTTCTATGTTTGCCTTGATCTAGTGGTAGCATATAACTTGTTTGTGAGCTTGTAACTCTAGTGTTTGGTCTAGTAAGTGAGCAACGGGTGTTTAACCAACGTGAGTAAGATAACCATTGTACGATGTGTGAAGAAGCTTACTCTAGAGCAAACCGTGTTAAATATCCTATGCTCATGAGCTAGATTAAGCCATAACTTGACTTAGTTTGATCCCTACATATGAATCTCATGATAAGAAGGATGTCTCCTTTCTTTAAATCTTGCCCCACCTTTATGGAAATTGTTGACAAAGGGGGAAAAATGATACAAAGATAAAAGTGACATGCTAAACTTTCAAGTGGGATCGGAGCATACAAATAGGGGGAGCAAGCTCATAAACATGATTGTTGCATTTGCAATGTGCATATTCATATATTTGATTGCAATACATAAGCTATTTAGTTTGATATTCATGCTTATGTGATGAATACTAGTGTTAGAACATGATTGATTATATGACTCACTAGCAGGAATAGGAGGATAACTAGACATACTTGTTATTTTGTGTTTTTCAAAGTGGTTCAAGAGCCTTATTATAATGTGGATCTCACGGGGTTCTTGAGTTTTGATGTATGTCTTGTGATGAATGATGCTAAGGATGGTATAACATGTGCACTCTGATTGGTATCACGCTTCAAAGGTCCATTCTTATGCCTTAGCATCATCATTGGTAATATTGCTCACCCACATTTCATATCCATACATATGTGCCAAATTTAGAACCAAACTCTATAGCACATATGTAGGGGGAGCTAATACTATCAATGTGGTTACTCAAATTTAAATCACATATCTTTGTATAGGTTGTCATCAATTACCAAAAAGGGGCATATTGAAAGCCCTAGTTTGGTTTTGGTTAATTGATGAAACCTATTTGGTCTAATCCTATTACTAAGCATGTGTGTAGCTTATAAGAAAGGATTGTGACCAAGCCAAGTGGTGGAGCTAGTAGTAGGTGGCAACCATGGAGGATGGTAATGGCCACAAGCACTCAAGAGATCAAGTGCTCTACCATTGGTGAAATGAAGAAGAGAAGGGATGGAGCAAAGAGGCCCGAAGGCAAAGGTATAACCTATAAGGCTCTTTGTTTTTGTGATCAAGGCACTTAGCGAGTGTGATCACATTTAGGATACATAGCCGTACTATTAAGAGGAGATAATTCATGGCTTATGCGGTGTTCAAGTGCCACTAGGTGTTCTCTAACATATCGATGATATAGACCTAGTGAGTGACTAACTAAACCCTTGAAAATGCTTTGAAAAATGCTAACACACGTGCACAAGTGTTGAAACACTTTGGTGTTGGCACATGGGAGCAAGGGTAGAAGTTAGAAAGTGAAAGGTGCTGAGTTAGGGGCATCGGACGGTGCTGGCAGCATCATCGGACGCTGGGCCGAGCGTCCGATGGCAAACCCTAACCACTGACATTTGCTGAGGTAGCATCGGACGCTGGCAACAAACGCTGGGAAAACACTATTGCAGAGTCCGATGGTTATGACGTGGCGCGAGCGTGCTTTCCAGGGAGCATCGGACGGATGCTGGGCTGCGTCCGATGTGATTTGGAGCGTTCTGGAACCTTTCTGTTGTGTCATCGGACGCAGGGGTTCAGCGTCTGATGCTAACGTGCCAGCGCGTCCGATGTGGCGCTGGAATGAACTAAATCGAGCAGTGGCATAGGAGCGCCCGATGCCTGGCATCGGCGTGTCCGATGTCACATTAACCGTGGCGCGAAGGATATGACCGTTGGCATCTGACGGACTGAATTCATAGCAGGGGGACACGTGGTGCTCATCGGAGCATCGGACGCTGGGGTAGCGTCTGATGGCCCCGACACCGGCGCGTCCGATGCCTCTGTTTCAGGTCCAACGACTAGGCCGACTTGTGTGGCCTATTTAAGGGGCTTGGCCGGCTTGCTAGACATCTCTCTTGCACATTTTGATTCCTAAGCATTCTAGTGAGCTTTGGCAAGCCTCCCAACTCATCTCCCAAGTTGATTTGTTCAAACCAAGTGAGATTGAGTGATCTAGTGCGTGTTTTGAAAGAGTTCAATCTAGTGGCACTAGTTCTTCGCATCGGCATTGAGTTCTCTTGTTACTCTTGGCATTTGCCAGTGCCTAGACGGCTTGGAGGCGTTGTGGTGTTGTTGGCAAGAGAAGGAGATTGTTCTTGGCCACCACCGATCGTGATTGTGAGAGGTTTTGGAGCCTCACCTCGCCGGAGCTGCAAGAGGCATACTTAGTGGATTGCTCGTGTCATTGAGCTACCTCACTAGTGGTAGATTCTTGTGGCGCTCTTTGTGAGCTTGGTTTTGTGCCAATTAGCCACGGGGTCACCTAGTGTTGCTCGACACAACGGGGAGTAGCGTGCCGGCAAGCACGTGATCCTCGGGATAAATCTTGGTGTCCCGTGTGCTTATTGTGATTGCTTCCATCTTGGTGATTGGTCTTCATCCTCACATCTTGGTGATTGGCTCACAAGTGGATTTCACCGTTGATTGGTTCTCTACGTGGTGATCCCGAAGGCTCGGTGAAACCCCCTCTATCTAGCTCATTTATTTTGTGTATTTACCTTGAGCTATTTCTTTGTGTGGATACTATTACTAGTTGTATATCTTTTGTCATATACCTTGTGTAGTGATAGTGTGATTAGATTGCTTAGTTTATCTTTTGCACATACTTGTCACATTTACTTTCTTTGTATTCATACTTGTGCTAGAGCTAGATTGTTCTATTCGCATTTGATATTAGCTCTAGTTGATTGTGTGACATAGCTTTACTAGGTAGAATTGTAGGTTAGGTGGCTTGCAACACACTATTAGGCTAGCACAAAAAGCTTCGCCATTTGTTATACTAATAGTGGTTGCCTAAGTGATTTTGTAGATTTTTAATTAGGCTATTCACCCCCCTCTAGCCAATTTGGACCTTTCAGCGAGCCTGTGGCGGACTATCTGCCGGCCAGATGTACAAAACAGCAAGGTTGCTGAAACCTTCTGCTCGACTCCCAGACTGTCAGCGAGTCCCTACGACGGACTGTCCGCCGCCGGAAGGAACAGAACACGCGACCGAGACCCGCAGCCACTGACCTGGCTCGATCCGATGGCCGGACTGTCCGCCGGTCAAGTGGCGGACTGTCCGCGATCGACCAGAGAGGGCGATTTCGGTCACCCTTCTCCCAAATCCTCTCACAAATCGATCCAAATCAAAATCCCTTGATCCTAAACTTGGAGATGAGATGATCACAGAGGTAGTTAGGAGACTATCCCCAAGAAATCATCCGCTCAAATCAAATCAATCAACGGGATATCAAAGGGGGGGTGTAGTGTATGAACTGAAAAAGCGCCACAAAAACGAAATCGACCCGATCTACTTGTTCATGAGGAGTTAGATGAATTCCTTCGGTGGAAATGATCTCCACTATAAAGAACAAGTTGATTCAAGTGGAATTCGAAAAGACACGGTAGAGAGGGAGATCGAGTGACGGGGAAATCGCGGAGAAACGAAGAACGCGAAGAACACGAACAAAAACGTGAATCAACACATCGATCTGCAACCGTGTGGCTACCACACGCTACAACAGTGAGATTACGGTCTCACTTCCTCAAAATGTCCAGTACACAGAGGTATGGTTCTCTGTGGATCTCAGTAGCTACAGCAGGGGATGGGGAGAGCAGGAAAACCCTAGAGGCAAAGAGCAAATGACTGAGATAGTTTGGGAGGTGGGTCTCCCCCTACTTATCCTAATTCTAATTCCCACTCTACCCCTAATTATTTACAGAGCGAACCAGCTAAATCCTAAGGTTATTCTGGACCAACTCGGGGTAGGTGGTGATCCGACGGCCACGCGCACCAAACTAGTAGCGTTGCCTCGACGCAACCTCACCGATTGCCGCCATGTGCCGCCACCGCTCTGCTTGTCCTTTTCCCGGACTCCGCCCCCTGGTTTTGTCGCCGAAACCGGGAAACCAGGCCTTCAAGTCCATCCCCCGATTTTGAGGCCCAAACCGGAAAACCAGCCAGCCATCGCCTGAGTTTTGTGGCCCAAACTCAGAAACCCGCCAGCGCCCAGGTTTTGAGGCCCAAACTTGGAAACCGTCCTCAGCCCGAGTTTTGTGGCCCAAACTCGGCCAACCCGCAGCACCCAGGTTTTGTGGCCCAAACCTGGAAACCGTCCACCCGGTGGTTTTCTGTGGCTCAACCACCAAACCAACGATGTAGAGGGGATGCACCGCCCGTGCACCCTGTCCACCAACACGTGTCCCCAGGTCCTCGACCCGAGCAACACCGTGCCCCGCAAGTCTTTCCGCTCGTCGCTGTCCCAGGCTGCCAGCCACCACATCTGATCCTCAGGCCACCCGGTCCCTCAGTCCAAGCCTCACGTCCACCCTTCACCGCTCCAGGTCCGTCGGCACGGCACGTCTCTACTTGACCTTCACCTTGCCCTCGATCACTGTCTCCGTGCTCGACACCTGCACAACACAAGCCAAAGAACATGTGCATCAAACCCCTTGACAATCACTCATCACTCGAGACTCGGCATACACCCATGTATCCGCAATCTCCCCCTTGGTGAGTGCATTGTCAACTACTCACACAAATCATAATGGAAGTAGAAGAAGGAGGAAGAAAGAGAGAGAACTCGACCAAATGACCCAAAAGCATAGCAAAGCCGAAGAAGGTCAAGTGGAAAGAGCAAGACAACTTGGTCCCCAAAGACATGGGCAACAGCTCGACGCAACCAAGCAAAGCAAAGCTAGCCCTCAAGAAGAGGTAGAACAGGCTCAGCCCGCCAGCAAGAAAACTCGATACCAACTGTTACCAACTCAAGAACAGAAGAGTTTAATACTAATAATTGAAGAGAAAAAGCATCCGCTAGTCCCTCAAGAAAGAGGCAAAGGCTCAACACAACTAGCTTATCAAAAATGCTCTGAACCAATTGAAACCTTACGGTCAGCAAATAGGAAGCAAGCTCCCAAGCTCCCCCTGAAATAGTGCACACAACTAGGAAAACTCCCCCTGAGTTGATCTTATGATTTGAGAAAATTTCTCCCCTTAGTTGAAAATGCACCATCAAGCAAATTTCTCCCCCTTCCAAAATGCATATGATTCAAAAATGCAAGTTAGCAGCTTCAGGAATATAGTCAATAGAATGAAAAGATGCTCTACGCAGTTCTGATCTGATGACTCACAACTCCACAATATGCTAGCAAAGGCTCAAACTGATCACCAAATACGAAATATGAACATATGAGCAAAGTGAGCAGTTTTAGCCAAAAGATATTCACCATCAAAATAGCACTACACATGTATAGACAGGAAGTCAAACAAGTGCTAAACATGTATACAAGGTGAACTACCCCTAGCAAAGTTCAATCATCATGCTGCAGAATGAAACATATACTTGTGATTTCAAAATTTTAATCGGAGTTGCAGCGGTGAAATTACACAAGTTCAGAATTTAGCATGTGACTGCGAGAGGTTGAAAGCTTGTCATTGCCTAACTTTTCAACCGAGCTAAGCCTATGCATATGCAATCAGAAGCTTAAAGCGTCGTTTTCGATCATACACTACACGGCTCAAGTTTAACTCAATGTGCAATGAGAAACTGTCTCGATACCATGGTGTGTTGACAAGCAATCCCATCTCGATCTTTTCAATTCACTTAAAACTTGGTTCAAATTTTATCTCAGAATATGAACATACCAAGCAAAGTGAATGACTCAGAACTAGAGATATAGCAACCTAGCATATATGAAAAAGCACGAGTGAACTCAACACATCCTACACATGCTAGTTGCATATCTCAATGGTGAACAATTTCAAATTTTATGTTCATTAAGCAGGTTCACCATTAAAAATAGCTTAGCTCACAACATGTATCAGTGATCAGAAAGAGCATAAGCCACAAGCATCATTATAAAGCATCGGAGCATACTAGATAGAGCATAATCACATTCTAAAGATTATATTTATGAAGCTCAGAAAGTATAGATGCATGCTCAAATGCAAAGACTAATCTAAAAAGACAACAAGACAAACGAAAAAAGAGTCAGTCTATGATACAAGAACCAAAATGTTTCCCCCATCTAAAAGGGGAAACACACACCAAGCTCACCTCTGAACCGATTAAAAGTTGATTGGTCCAAAGGCTTGGTGAAAATATCAGCCAACTGATGATGAGTATCGATATGGCAAAGGTCGATATCACCCTTCTCATAATGGTCTTGCAGAAAATGAAAGCGCACATCAATGTGTTTGGTCTTAGAATGCAGCACGGGGTTCTTAGCAACGCTAATAGCACTCGTGCTGTCACAAAGCAAAGGCACGCGAGAAAAGCTCAGACCAAAATCACGCAAAGTGGCCATCATCCAAAGCAACTGAGAACAGCAGCTAGCCGCAGCAACATATTCAGCCTCTGTGGTAGACTGAGCGACACTAGACTGCTTGCGAGAAGACCAAGATACAAGAGAAGAACCTAAAAACTGACAAGTCCCAGAAGTGGACTTGCGCTCAAGACGGCAACCATCAAAATTGGCATCGGAATAACCACAAAGGGAAAGGGTGGAGGAAGCTGAATACCAAATCCTGAACTCAGGTGTGAAATGAAGGTACCTCATAATGCGCTTGACCGCCTGACGGTGAGAAGTGCGCAGCGACGCCTGAAAGCGCGCACACAGACACACCGCAAACTGGATGTCCAGGCGTGTCGCCGTCAGGTAGAGCAGCGACCGATCATACTGCGGTACTCCTTCTGGTCCATAGCTTCTCCCTCCTTGTCCACATCCAGGGCCGTCGTAGTCGACATGGGTGTTGGAAGAGGCTTGGCCTCACCCATATCGAACTTCTTCAGCAAGTCTTTGGTGTACTTGCCCTGGTGCACAAACGTCCCTTCTCGGGATTGCTTAATTTGCAATCTGAGAAAGAATGTCAGCTCACCCATCATATCATCTCGAACTCCCTGCTCATAAATCTGCAAACTTGGCAACCAAAGCGTGAGAAGAACCACCAAAAATGATATCATCCACGTAAATCTGGACCAAGAGAGTATCTTGCCTTGCTTGAGGAGAAAGAGCATTTTATCCACACATCCCATTTTAAAACCCTTAGCAATCAAAAAGGTTTCAACCTATCATACTGTTGGTAGTTCTTAGCTTCACTAAAGATAGAGCTAGGCAACTATCCCTGGTAGCGCCCTTCATAAAGACCTAAGCTAGGCAAATATCCCTAGGTAGGGCCGTAGGGCCCAGAAATGCTTGTTGGCACTTGCTAATGTCGTTACTAGGAGTAGACTGTGGAATCTATTCCTGGCAACGGGCGTCAGAAGTGCTTGTAGCAAGCCCGGTCACTATACCTAAAGGAGTGAAGCTAAAGCAGCTATCTACTGATGTCAAATGGGGTTGTCAATCCCGACACTAGTAGGAGCTAGCTAGAGAGGTTGCAATCTACCTGGAGGAGATTCTGCAAGCGCAGAGAACTATCGTAGTAGCACTTTGCCTGGGAGTACCAGGTGTCGATTTATTTGATCCCAAGGGAAGGCTAGGGTGGTGTATGAGTCGAGTCAAGGAGGGGATGAGAGTCGAAGAAAAGAGAAAAGGGAAAAGGAGAGAAGGGAAGAGAGGGGATGAAAGGCTAGAAAGAATATATGGGTGGATAGGTAAGGATGAAATGGATGGTTAAGGTAAGGTAGATGGATAGATAGGTAGGGGATAACTAGGTTAACTAAGGTAACTAACTAACTAACTAGCAACTACTCCTAGATAACTACGAAACAAGATAGATAACTATGAAGCAAGATAACTGTTGGGTATTTTAAACGCACACAGAAGAATCCGCAAGCGCATGGATACCGATGTAGCTTTCACCCGAGAGTATTCCAGGGTATCGATTTCCACGGGGAACGTGAAGTGCACTAGAAGAATTAAGAACGTCCAAGAAAAGAATGGTAATGTGGTTAGAGAGGGATATAGGCTTTTCTAAGTAGGTCTATTTAATTAAAGGCTCACTATACTTTACTTACTTCGGAGCAACAGTTGTTAACACCGAATTTTCGCACTATGAAATGGGCCGGCCCAGTACAGGTTCGGAAAGATCACCGCCTGAAGGAATCGGCAGGCATCAGGCGCGGTCGGCTAATCTGACGGCAAAGCCATGGAAGCAATAGTGAATGAATTCGGCAATGCGATGCTACGGTCGACTATTTTAGGTAACGATCGGCTTGTGCCGTGAGGTGATGGACGCGGCATGTCAAGAAGATTTAGCGATGGGGATCTCGTCATTTTAGCGCGTGCCGGTTATTAAGGGAAGCTTGGAGCAAAAGGCATCATATTTAGATGAGTTTCCTATTTTGTCGTTGTAATCGTGTCCTCCTAGGACTCGTAGGATACCAGGGTATAAATATAAACCCTGAGACTATTGTAAAGAGGTTCACAATCAAAACAACCATCCCGGCCCCGTGCCGTCTTCGAGTCCAAGTCGTGTCGTCGCGTTCTTCGAGAGGGGCCATCGATCCGTCGACCTCCGTAAGTCCGGCAACCTTGTTATCATGTCTAGTATCGTGCGGCGGATTTAGATATGGTGCAAGTAGTCTCGTACGTTAAGCTTAGTATCGTGCGGCGGATTTAAGCTTATGACGGGAGGTTTTGCTTATGCCTTGTATCGTGCGGCGGATTGAGTCATGAGTAAAAATAGTTATCGGCTCTGTTAGACGTGGCAGTCTGATAGATTCATTAAGTTACCTTGTGTTATATCTTTTGTTATGTTTATCTCATCATAACACTTTTGCCCAATCTAGATACCGTTCGGTTCGGCTTTATCTTTTATAGATCTGCCTTGTTCTCTCACGTTTATTATTGAAAGGTCTATTATGCAGTAGATCTATTGTTCATAATAGTCGATCGGACCGTATCTGGATTGCCACGTGGTGAGGGTTCATGCATGTTAAGTGTGTTTGATCTATGACAAGGCTAGGTGTCGTGCGGCAGGCGCAGGCTGCTTAGATTAGCTTAGTCATGCTTAGCTTGTATGTTCAATCTCCATGGACCCCAACTCGGTTGTACAATCGAGATTGGTTAAGTTTTACTTATATTTAATACGTCATGCGAGTACGATTCTCATGCAAACGTGTTCGGCAACCTGTTATTCACGTAACTCTGTTCATATTGCCGAATAATCTTTAAACCTGTTGGCAGATAGCTTTCATAGCTATATGTCGTCGTAAGTGGCTTCAGGGCCGTACATCTTGGAACTGTCTGGTCACACCCGGCACGTTCCAGCTTTGTATTTAACAGTTTATCTCCCTTGTTAGTTGCAGGACAAACTGACTGGCACGCACCGGACTTCTGAGCACCCGGGCCACGTTTGAAGCCAGCTTCTCCGGCTTGCTGTGTGATTGGCACAGTGCGTCACTTTTTGCGCCAACAACAGTACCTTTCCGATTCTCGAAAAAGGCTAGGAAAAGGGTAATCGGGAGAAGGCTGCCAAAAAGCTCTATGGAAACACCAATCCTAACGTGGTGGATTATAACAATCTACAAAGCTGTCACCCCTGTAGCTACCACAACTATCCGGAGGATTGGGCGCAAACTCAGGTAAACCTAGTCTAGACACCGTGTCTACACTAACGCTTACTACTCTAATTACCACGGATAACTAGAGCACTCAATACGAGCGGAGATCCAGTAAATAAAATAAAGCAAGAACTAAAATTAAATATAATACTCAGAAATAGTAAATGAAGAACCTGGAGATTACTTGAAGACGAACCAGATACTGCACCAATACAATGTCGAGGAAGATCCGACAGATCCGGCTCCTCCTCAGCTCTCTCCTTCTCCTCTCTAATCTGATCTCTAATTACAACTAGATGAACTAGACAACTAGAACAAGAACTAGAACTAGAACTAGATCTAGATGAACTAGAAGAGATTCATCTAGAGGGACCTCTACTTCTAATTGAAACCCTAGTTTCTGATGTGGAGATGAATAATGAAGATGGAGATGCCTGGAGAGGGGGGTCTGGGTCTGGTTTTATAGCCCAGAGCGTGGAATGTGAGCCCTTGGATCAAACCGACTTCGGGGACGGTGGAGATGCATCCTAGGAGGCGGTGGAAGAAAGTTCCAGAAGGCGGAGGCAAAACAGGCTCCGTGGCCGACCGGTCGGTCTCCATGTGGGACCGATCGGTCTGGCCTAGTGGGCCCACGTGGTGGCCCGCCTCGTGGTGTCTTCTGGTGTCTTCTAGATCCTTCTTTTGCAGATTTCGTCGCGAAATTAATATCTTTTCATCCGTGACTCCGAATATAGCAAATGATATGTCCGTTTCGATCGTCTCGACGAGCCCTTCGCAATGGTGTACTCCAATTCATCACTTGAGATACTTTTATATGGTGAAATATGGATGTCCTACAAAACAAGTGAGAGCACAAAACTCGTTGAACTTGTTAGTTTCAAACCCTACAACTATGCTTTGTTGTTCATTTCAAATCATTATATGCATTAGTTGATGGTATAATATTGACATTAAGGACCGTCAACAATAACTACGAAGCAAGACAGGCAAATGTCAATAAAGCAACTAAGTTAAGTATAGTTTTATTCCTATCTTGTCAAGTACCGAGGCATACTAGCCTTTACCACTGACTTAGGTTGAACGCTAGCACAACGAGCCTTACTGTTAAACTGGGCCAACTACGTGGTGGAATTCAAGGTGTACAGGGCTGTCACCACCTGCTTGCTACCACAGCTATCCGGGGGTCCAGCCATATCTGAAGGTAAGTCTATAACTAAGCACCACGCTTAACTATATTCTAACTATCTCTACCCTAGCTTTGAATAGAGACACCCTTGCGGACGTCAGAGCAAATACTTGACTTAATAAGATAAACACTAAACTAACTAAGCAACCTATTGGCAAAGATCAATCACTAAGCACACTAGAGATTAACTACTATGGCTAAGTGAATTGAACTGTAGGGATAACTAGGTCACACTCAAGGTACTTGATAAAGTAATTCTAAAAGTAATACTGAAAGTAATACTGGAATAATGATAAATGTACCTGAGATACAAGAGAGCAAACCAGACCAGAGACGCCGGGAAATCAACCGACCTCTGATGCCAGTCACTCGCACCCGCTTCTCTCCTAGCAAGCTCTACGCTACTATGCCACTAGTCAGGGCTGAGCTGTGCTAAACTAAGAGCAGCGAGCGGGCACTAGAGCTATACTCTCTCTACTAGCTAACCTACTTGCCTAAGCTCTCTGAGCTCTCACTTGCTTGCTTCTCTTTGCTTGGTGTGTTGTTGCTTCTCCGTGTTGGTGTTTTGTGTGTGATGCCTCAAGGGGGGTATTTATAGCCTTGTGGAGTGAGGGGGGTGTTGACGTTTGTTAACGCAAATAAGAATATGAAAAGATTCCGCAAGCGCACAGAACACCATTGTAGCATTTTACCGGGAGTATTTTAGGATCGTTATTTATATTTTACCACTGGGAAGCTAAGGTCAAGAATCTGATAACTCACTATCATGCATCTACTAACTCAGAGTAGTAAATAGACTAAAGCAGGAGTAATTGATATATGATATGATAATAAATGTAAGCACGTAAATGAGAATTCAATGATAAATGTAAAGATAACTATAGTGGGAGGACAACGGGAGAGATCAAGGTTCCTAAGCACTTCTCTATTACTTGGGTTCTAAGGTAACAAGGATGAAAAGATATAGCAGTCATATAATAACACTTTGGGACATCAGAACACCAACCACGGAAAGGGATGAGAAGGGGTAGGGAAGCTCTGACTACGGTCCTACGAACATCAACCCGAACGTGGTGGAATACGTCGGCCATCAGGGCTGTCACCACCTGGGGCTACCACAACTATCCATGGGGTTGAGCGCAACCTCAGGTAACCTATAGACTAAACACCAAGTCTAATCTATCGATTACTACTCTAATTATGGCCTATAACTAGAGCACTCGATACGAGCAAAGATCCTATGCTAGAACATAACAACTATACTAATCATAATATGAAAGGCATAAAGTAAATAGAGAAGATAAATATATTAAAACATAAGTCTTACAAAGGAAAGATACAAAGACATACCAAAACTGGAACCGGAGCGCAGCTCCGCTCTCCGTAACTCCCAACTAGAGCTAAGCTATTACATTGGAAAATCTAAACCTAATTACATAGGAGAAAGGTCATCCATTCGAGGGACGCCTCTACAACTCCATGATGATGTTGTCTCAGGGGGGTCCTGGGTTTATTATATAGGGGCTCCTGGCCTCCCCTCCACCTTGGGCAAGCGACGCGGGACTAAATCCTTCGCCATATGCACATGGGTCTTAATGGGCCAAAACGCTTTGGAGAGGTCGTGGGAGTGCGCCACGCGAAGGGGGGCGAGATTGGGCCCTACACCAGACCGGTCGGTCCAGGGGGGAGACCGGTCGGTCTGCCTCTATGACAGGTGGGCCCCGCCTTCCGTGGGTTGCCTTCTCGTGTCTTCTGGAATGTTCTAGAATCTTCCAAGTCGTATCCATCGAGGACTCTCGCTCCGGGACTCCAAATATAGCAAATCATATGTCCGTTTCGATCGTCTCGACGAGGTCTTCGCAATGGTGTGCTTTGTTTCATCACTTGAGATACTTTTATATGGTAAAAACATGGATGTCCTACAAAACAAGTGAGAGAACCAAAACTCGTGGAACTTGTTAGTTTCAAACCCTACAACTATGGTTTGTGATTCATTTAGTGTCATTTCATGCAATAGTTGATGGTTAATTATGAGCATTAGTGAGCGTCAACAAGGGGTACTTATAGGGGGCAGCCAACCGACCTAGGGCTAACCCTAGTGGCGGGCGCCAGCCCTAGGTGGCGGCCGCCACCCCCATCACCGTTGGATGCACTGCCATTGCTTCAACGACATCCAGGAGCTCCAGAGAGGCGGTGGTTAGGTCGGTTGCATGTCCGAGTAACCGCCATTCGGTCTTGATCCACGCCACTCCCTTCTGAGCCGTCCGATGCCACTGACCTAGTGACCAAGGGCCAAGATTTGGCCTTTGGGAAGTCACACAGATCAGTGACGTGGCAGGGGGGAGGTTGGGCCAACCCAAGTGGCGGGCGCCACCCCCCCCCCCCCGAGGCCCAATTGGGCCCTGCTGAGTGGGCTTGACCTTTAGTGGTTCAAATATCCAAATTGGTTCAAATCTTGCGTTCAAATAAAAATCTATGGACATGTAGAATTCGGTTAGTTTGAAACCTATTTGACTACATTTCATGCCTTTTTGGTGAATGTTAGGGTAAAATGTTGATGGTAAAACAGGTATTTAAGGACCATCAACACATACCAGGCTCTAGGGGCTTGTTTCAAACCATACAAAGCTTTATGGAGTTTAAAAACATGGTTTGGAAACTTGGGATTTTCAAAACCGAGTGGTTGTTCGACATACACTCTCTTCTATGTAGCCGTTTAAAAAGGCACTCTTGGCATCCATTTGAAAAAGTTTTAAACCCTTTGGATGTAGCAAAGGCCAAGACTATCCTAATAGCCTCCAAACGAGCTACAGGAGCAAAAGTCCACTCATAGTCTATCCCCTCCTTCTGACTATAACCCTTGGCTACAAGTCTGGCCTTGTTCCTCACAATGTGGCCATCCTCTCCTTGTTTGTTTTTGAAAACCCATTTTGTCCCAATAGGATTACAGATTGGATGAGGTGGAACCAAAACCCAAACCTGATTTCTCTCAAAATTCTCTAACTCCTCATGCATGGCATTGACCCAATCCGGATCCGTCAAAGCGTGTCCAACATCTCGGGGTTCAAAATCAGCAACAAATGCAGAATGAGCAAAGTGAGAGATTTGTTGTGACCTGGACCGAGTGACACGTTCGTCAATGCTGTCGATCATCTGTTGAGGCGGGTGTTGGCGTTGGATGTGTCATGGCGCCTCCCGAGCTGAAGATACTTCCCCCTCAACAGTAGCTGGTGCCTCCCCAGGTACAAATGGTACAGCCCGAGGCGGCGGATCCCACGGCCCCCAAGTCGAAGAAGAGGGATCGGGGCCGTGAGTCATAGTCGAAGCCGCTCCTTGCGGCCAAACAGGTGGAGGAGGTGCTGGATCATCCATCCCTTCAGCACCCTCATCCTCGTCATTAAAAAGAGGCTCACCAACCTCATGATCACCTGCACGCTCAAAACAAGAAGGACAAACCATGGTCTCATCGAAGGTGACATCGGATGTCTCCATGACTCGGTTAGTATCAAGGTTAAGTACACGATATGCACGAGTGTGAGTGCCATAACCCAAAAATACACCGTCAGAAGAACGAGACTCAAATTTGTCCAGGTTGCCTTTCTTAAGTATAAAACAATGGCAACCAAAAACGCTAAAGTAACTCACTTTGGGCTGTCTTCCAAAACGCAACTCGTAGGAAGTCTTTTTCAAGAAAGCTCGGAGAAAAATGCGATTGGAAATATAGCATGCAGTGTTCATAGCTTCGGCCCAATATCCCCTAGGAGTCCTATGCTCATCGAGCATCGTCCTGGCCATCTCTACAAGGGTCCGATTGTTCCTCTCTACAACACCATTTTGTGGCGGTGTGTAGGGGGAAGAAAACTGATGCTCCAAACCCAAAGAGTTACAAAACTTCTCAAAATCCGAATTCTTGAATTCAGAACCATTATCACTATGAATAGCTCTCATTGAGTTCAAAGGGAACTTGTTCTGAAGATGCAAAATCAGATTGCGAGCAAAAGGGAAAGTCGCAGTCTTCTCAGTCAAAAAGAAGACCCACGAATATCTTGAAAAATCGTCAACCACAAGAAGAACATACCACTTCCCCCCAACCGAGCTCACCCGAGCCGGACCAACAAGGTCCATGTGTAAAAGCTCTCCAGGGCGCTTAGTCATGACCTGAGTCACTGGATGGTGGGGAGCGGCAACCATCTTCCCATGTCTACAAGAATGGCAAACAAGGTCCTTTTCCATGGACAACTTGGGCAATCCTCGGATTAGGCCAAGTGAGCTAAGCCTTGCAAGCAAGTCGAAGCTTAGGTGACCGAGTCTCCTATGCCACTTCCAAAGATCAGAGGAGGAAGGACCAGCCACAAGACAACGAGAAAATCCAAATGACTATGAGAAATTCACACGAAAGACTTTCCCAAAGGGCGAAATCAAATATACAAGATTACCCTGAGGATCTAAAATACGACTGAGATTCGGCTTAAAACGAATCTCATAGTCATCATCAAAAAGCTGCGAAATAGAAAAGAAGGTTAAAATGCAAGTTAGAAACAAGAGAACACTGGGGTGAGTGAAATAAGAAGAATACCAGTGTTGGGCCCAAATGCTCAAAAGAACGGGTAGTAGAAAACCTTCCTAGCACCCACGGGGAAAGCGATCACCACGCACAGGAAACGTGAGTCCGCTAAGGAAGAGCATCCATCGCGATACTCAAAACGCGATGGAGGGAAACGCTCAACAAAGCCACCGCCCAGGGGTCCGTATCCTGCAAAAGTCAGGACCGCCGGGCAACACCTCCCTGAGACCTGGACCTTGAGGCATTGTACCTTTAGGCCTAGCAGCTCTCCTCGGAGCTCTCCTCTGAACATTCGGCACATGTACATCATGGAAGGATGGTACATGTCCGCATGTTTCATCTCTCTGGCACGACGCTCCTCTCTCTTGCGCCGAAAGCAAAACTCCCTCAAGTGTCCATCTCTCCCACAGTGCTCACAATGGTACCTCACCGCTCTCATAGTGGTTGTTGGTACTCACGTAGTGGGTGTGGATCACTTTGCCCTTCTGTGGCATAAGCTCCTGCTGGATAGGTGGCATTGTATCAAGCTTGTTTTTCAGGTGGTTGGGTTTAGGATGCCACATTTGTTTCTTGGGTGGAGCTTCGGAGGTTCCTCATACACTCCGTCCTTGGTGTTAGGCTTGAGAGGCTCTTTGGTGGAATCTTGGTAAGTTTGGGAGTAGTGGAGGAGTTGGGCTTCTCACTCGGGTTAAGACCACTCGACTCTCCAATCTTGCCAAAAGAAGAAACATCAACGCCTGAGCAAAACCTACCCAGGACCTCCAGCAGCACGCTTGAACTGGGAGATCATCATCCCAAGCTGCGGCTCACCACAAGACCACCCATGACAGATGGTCCGAAGGTATGTGTTTTCCTCCTCAGTTTGCATCTTGTATGCTTCACATTCGCAATCTCCATCTCCAAACCCTCGCACAAAGCACACCTAGTCACACAAGTGCTACCCGAGTTGGCCTTCTCAAGAGACACAATCTTAGCATTCTTCTCTGCCAACTCGGATTGCAAGCCTGCACAAGACTTGCACGCACCCAACAACACGTGTCTAGCCCGGAGCTCATCCACCTCTCCAACCAAGGAAGCATACTTACCTCTCAGGTGAGAAGGTCAGTCATGTGCTGGTACACATCTCACACTCAGCCTCCTCAGAAATGACTACGGTGGACCAAGCAAACTCAAGCTCCTTCACCGTGTCCTCCCACTTCTGCCTAAACTCCTGCGCTCTCTAGCAGCACGCCTAAGCAGCTATCTTGGACTAAGAAGCGCGACAGTAAGTTTCTCGACCTCAACAGAAAGCTCATCGGGGGTCTGAGATACCTGGGAGGTGTCGTCATCGTCGTCGTTCCGAGGGGTGTTCTCCAGCTGGCTGTCGACCTCCTTGCCGAGGGCCATGGTGCAAAAGCCCTCGTTATCGGCGAAGAAGCAGAGGCTTTCAGCTTGTCCTCGATCTTCTTCCCTCTTCTCGGACTCGTCATCGCTTGAGCAAGCGAATCGTCATCCGAGTCATCCACATCGCTGAGCATGGCGAAGAAAGCACGCTTGCTCAGACTAGGCCCTCTCCAAGTACTTCTTCTTGATGTACTCCATGTTGAAGCCGCCCTTCCGCTTGTGGTTCGCGGGGACGTACTTCTCTTACGCTTCCCGGAGTCGTACTTGTGCCATGATCGCCCTTCCAAATGCTTGCTTGTTCTTCTTGGACAGTGGCGATGAAGTGGTCGGGGTCGCCGCACTCAAAGCATCCTGAGCGTCCTCCTCCGCGGTGATGGTTCATGCGGTTGTTGTGGAACCGCGAGAACCGGTTGGTGAGCAAAGCAAACTCATCATCCCACGAACTCCAGCTGCTCCTCTGAATAGAAAGAAGAGAAGAGAGGCAAAGCCTCCAGAGGGGTTAGCGGAAGAGCCAGAAACCAAAGCCATCGTCGGGCCAGAAGGATTTTCATAAGAAGCCCTCGACATGGCGTCAATCTACTAGACTTGAGCTTACTAAAGAGCTCGTCGCATGTGAGGGTCTCATAGTTAGACGATTCGATGATGGCCTGGACCTTTGAGCCCATACCGACCGGTCAAGAGTATGCAAAGCTTCAAAGCTCTCTCATGATCGTCGAAAGGCAACAGCTCCTTGTTCGCTCTCATCTTGTTGACAATAACCTGAAAGCGAGCGAATAAACTTTCTATGCTCTCGCTAGGCATGTGTCAAAAGTTCTCATACTCCCGTTGTGCGACTCGTAGAGACGGGATTTGACTTGAGTGGTTCCCTCATGAAAGCGCATGAGGGTCACCCAAATCTCACGAGCCGTGGGGAGGTGAGAAACGCGATCAAACTCGGACATGCTCAAACAGGAGAAAAGAGTATTACGCGCTCGGCTATTGGCATCTTGCTCATCGATCTGAAGCTGAGTAGCACGAGCAGCCAGACAACGTAATCGGCCTTGTTGCAAATCTCCCAAACAGAAGAGCCCATGCTCTGGAGATAGGCCGACATGCGTATCTCCAATACGCATAGTTCGCCCCATCGAAAACGGCGGTTTGCCCACGCCGCGATCCATGTCGCCTTTGGTGGATCTGGAACCGGCTAAGGTGGAAGATCCTTACCTGCTCCGATACCAATTGAAAGACCGAGAATGCAAATAGCAAGGCGACCAGAGGGAGGTGAATGGGAGCCTCAAAAATTTCTCACGAAACTTCGGCTTTTGTCCCAAAATCAACCCCCGAAAGCTTCGACCGAAACCATGATGCCCACGACCCTTGGAAGGGGGTGGTATCCCTAGGATCACAGCGAGGCACCCAAAGCGATAGCAAACCAAACGCCAAAGCACCAGCACAAGTTCGACCCTTAAAAACTGAGTCCCGAACGTAGATGGAAGGCTACGTCGAGAAATCTCCCATACCTATGCTAACAAGTAGCAAAGAACCTAGAGAGGTTCCTTGGTTAACTCAAGGGCCAAACGAGAAGTCCGAAAACCAAACAAAAAAGTCGGGAGACCAAATGCACTGAAAAAGCACATCTGTGAGTTCTCGGACTGTCCGCGGGTACGGTCCTGGACTGTCCGGCTCAACTGCAGACTGTCCGCGAGCCTGTGGCAGACTGTCCGCCGGCCAGATGGACAAAACAGCAAGGTTGCTGAAACCTTCTGCTCACTCCCAGACTGTCCGCGGTCAAGAACAGTAACGCGACCGAGACCCGCAGCCACTGACCTGGCTCGATCCCGATGGCCGGACTGTCCGCCGTCAAGTGGCGGACTGTCCGCGACCGACCAGAGAGGGCGATTTCGGTCGCCCTTCGCCCAAATCCTCTCAAAATCGATCCAAATCAAAATCCTTGATCCCAAACTTGGAGAATATGATCACGGGTAGTTAGGAGGACTATCCCCAAGAATCATCCGCTCAAATCAACTCAATCAACGGGAAATCGAAGGGAAGGTGTATGAACTGAAAAGCGCCACGAAAACGAAATCGACCCGATCTACTTGTTCGTGAGGAGTTGGATGAATTCCTTCAGTGGAAATGATCTCCTCACTATAAAGAACAAGTTGATTCAAGTGGAATTCGAAAAGACGCAGTAGAGAGGGAGATCGAGTGACGGGAAAATCGTGGAGAAATGAAGAACACGAAGAACACGAACAAAAACGTGAATCAACACATTGATCTGCAACCGTGTGGCTACCACACGCTACAACAGTGAGATTACGGTCTCACTTTCTCAAAATCTCCAGTACACAGAGGTATGGCTCTCTGCGGATCTCAGTAGCTACAGCTGGGGATTGGGAGAGCAGGAAAACCCTAGAGGCAAAGAGCAAATGACTGGATAGTTTGGGAGGTGGGTGTCTCCCCCTACTTATCCTAATTCTAATTCCCACTCTACCCTTAATTATTTACAGAGCGAACCAGCTAAACCCTAAGGTATTCTGGACCAACTCATGGTAGGTGGTGATCCGACGGCCACGCCCGCACAACTGGTAGCGTAGCCTCGACGCAACCTCACTGATTGCCGCCACGTGCCGCCACCGCTCTGCTTATCCTTTTCCCGGACTCCGCCCCCCGGTTTTGTGGCCGAAACCGGGAACCAGGCCTTCAAGTCCATCCCCCGGTTTTGAGGCCCAAACCGGGAACCAGCAGCCATCGCCTGAGTTTGTGGCCCAAACTCAGAAACCCGCCAGCGCCCAGGTTTTGAGGCCCAAACCTGGAAACCGTCCTCAGCCCAAGTTTTGGGGCCCAACTCGGCAAACCCGCAGCACCCAGGTTTTGTGGCCCAAACCTGGAAAACCGCACCTGGTGGTTTTTCTGTGGCTCAACCACCAAACCAACGCTGTAGAGGGGAGGCACCGCCTGTGCACCCCATCCCCAAACGTGTCCCCAGGTCCTCGACCCGAGCAACACCGTGCCCCGCAAGTCTCGCTCGTCGCTGTCCCAGGCTGCCAGCCACCACAGCTGATCCTCAGGCCACCCAGTCCCTCAGTCCAAGCCTCACGTCCGCCCTTCACCCCTCCCGGTCCATCGGCACGACACGTCTCTACTTGACCTTCACCTTGCCTTCGATCATTGTCTCCGTTGCTCGACACCTGCCACAACACAGCCAAAGAACATGCGCATCAAGCCGTTGACAATCACTCATCACTCGACACTCGGCATACACCCATGTATCCGCAGATGGAGAAAGACAAAGCCCGAGTTGCCAAAGCTTACAACAAGAAAGTAAAGAGTGAATCATTTCAGGTGAGGGAATTAGTATGGAAGACTATACTACCGCTTGGATCAAAGAGCAATAAGTTTGGCAAATGGTCGCTAAGTTGGGAAGGACCTTATAGGGTGATCAAAGTGATATTCGGGAATGCATACATGCTGGAGACGTTACAAGGTGAAAGTCTCTCAAGAGCATTAAACAGAAGGTATTTGAAAAAATAACAAGGTGAAAGTCTCTCAAGAGCATTAAACGAAAGGTATTTGAAAAAAAATATTTTCCAAGTGTTTGGCAAGAGAGCTGAGTGCCTTCCAAACAATGGTCGATACATGTATCGCCCTAGAACAAAATGATCAAATATCTACCTTTAGTTACTGAATAACAGATGAGTTGGACATCGTTGTTGTTTGATTTGTTTTAGGTTCTACTAAAGATCACCTAAAAACGGGGGCATATGTTGACACTCAAAAGTGTCATGAGCACATAATAAAGGCTAAAGGATACATTCGGGTTATATATCGAAGCCGAATTCATCTTCATGTAATTTATGTTTATTAAGTTGAATATTCTAGGTAGAATTGGTCTGGTCGCTTGATCCATCATAGTGTTTTCTGACCAGTTACGTGACCTCCGACCAGGTGATTCTGGTCGAAAGTATTGGAATGGCGATGAATGTCAATCCAGGTCCCGATCTAAGGATCTTTTCTCTACAATAGAGTTATGAAGATCTATTAATCGGTGTGATCAGTTTGAGCTGTTATATACAAAGTCCTTGAACCGGTTAGTCAGTGAGAATTGGTCGAATCAGGTTTACCTTTTCTAGTCCGGATTGGACTCTTGGATTCCATGTTTTGATGGAGTCCGGATAGGAAACTTGGAGATCGAATCTGGAGATGTTTCTATTGGGATAAGACCAACCCCCTCTATATATATGAGAGGATTATGGCCGATTGAGGCATCCAACCCTAATCGACAAAATCAATCTACTATACCCTTTTACCCCTTTTTTCCCTCTACTTTGCTGTTCGACGCGTCTCCCTGCGAGATTCGGCGGCGTTCTAGGCGGTCTTGCTGGTCCTAGAGCAACCTCTACGTGCTTCTCCCTGACGGGTCTTCCCGGGAGGAGTTCTAGAGTTATCAACATAAGGGACTAAAACTAAACTGATCTAAACCGGTCTCTAGATCGGCTTTCATTAGTTCAGTCAGGTTCCTTGCTGTCTAGGTTGATCTGCAACCTCTTCGGGCGTTCTAGCCCTGCTGGTGTGTGATTCGGATCAATTCCGACGTCAATAGGTTGGTCTAAATGTAGCCCAATGATGTTTCTTCGGACTAAATTCTGGACCGATAGGCCGATTTAGATTCTACGAGATTTTTATTTCTCTTTCGGGATAGAGGGTATGTGGGAGATGAAATGGAGCGGGAAAATGGTTTGAAGTCCATATAAATGCAGAAGTACATATCCATACTATTCGACGTTCCATAATACTTTATCTGGTATTAATGATTCAACTGAAACAGAAAATAAAAACGATTTATAAAAGACATGAAAGGGCATAAAAATAAAATATATATATATATATGTTTTTTACATTTGTGTATGAAAAAATATGAAATTTAAATTATGAGATATGAAATAGTTTTGAACTATGAAAAATTACGAACTATGTAAAATTATATATTAAAAATGAATGAAGTTTTGTTGAACTTTATATTTGTGTAGGTAAAAAATTATTGAAAAGATTAAGATGTCCAAGAAGGGGTGAATGGGTTTCTAAATTTCTAAAACTTCAATGCAATAATCCTCCTATCAAGCCCAATTAATCCCTTTATGCCTACTTGTGTGTTTCTCTAAACTTTACCGCACAAAAGACTACACATATTCTATTCCTACTCTAGCTTGTCAATTCAACAATAAATAGAGAACAAGTAAATTGCGGAATTGAATTTCTCAAATGTAAATACGTATGTAAGAAAGTAAGAAGGACTCCACGATTTTTCTTGAGGTATCGAGGTGCCGGCACACCCCTTGGTCCTCGTTAGAGCACCCGTGCAAGGGTATCGCTCCCCCTTGATCCACGCAAGGATCAAGTCTTTGCCACTCTGGCCCGGTGAATCGCTCGCTACTGGTCACAACTCTAGGGTTCATCCACAAAGCCTCGGATGATCACCAAGCTCCTCGATCACCACAAAGTCGTCTAGGTGATATCGATCACCAAGAATAACAAGCTAGAACTCTCACTTGACCAATCCAATGCCAAAAAGATGGATGGATGCACACTTACTACTCAATCTCACTAATGAGGTCACTAATTCTCACAATTAGCAAATCTCTCAACCTCCCTAGGGCTCTTGCTCTCCCTTACTCACTCAAGGTGTTTCTCAGCTGATCAAAGAGCCCCAAATGGAGGAGGTGGTGAAGTATAAATACTCCCCCAACCGGCCATCCATGAGGGGTGAAAAACACTACAGTTAAAGGGCATCAGACGCTCCGATGCTTGGCATCGGACGCGCACGCGATGATGCCCCCAACCAATGGTCGACTGTACTTTCTCTGACAACACTGTTTAAGTGACATCAGACGTTGGGCAGCGTCCGATGTACACTGCATCGGTCGCGTCCGATGCAAAAATGACCTCTCTGGAACCTCTCTGAATGGTCATCGAACGCTGCCCGCAGCGTCCGATGCCAGCGTCCGATGAGACGCTCTACACAACCTCAGATGAACAGTGCTACCGATGCGCCCCCACCGGCGTGTCCGATGCAACGATCCCAACACTGCCAAGTCTAAGTGATATCAGACGCGCGTCCGATGCCACCTAAGCCAGCGTTCGATGCTCATTTAGGGCCAAAACAACTTCGGATCGCGACGCTGCCTTAATGACTTTTCATCCTCATGACATAAGGGCTCTCTCTGAGCTACCTAGAGCTATGAAATATCAAGTGTGCACCACACCCACCTTAATGGACTCACCTAGGTCAAGCTACTGATTCATGCTCCCCTTTATAGTACGACCAGAGGAAAAACAAAGACTTAAGACTACCTAAGTGTCCTCCGACACCATATGACACTTAGTGCGAGCTTATCGCCGTCTTCATCGTCCATCTTTTGAAAACCCTAATCGATTTCTATCGCTAGGGGACATGAACGTCATATGCCCATATCATCGCTATTACTATGACCTAACTCATCACAGTTTCTGCAAAACACACGTTAGTCACAATAATCTTATATTTTATCCAAACACCAAAATCCACTAGGGGCCTAAATGCTTTCAATTATGAAATAGTATAAAAATAAAATTTGATTCTTGAATTTGAAAACTTTTAATTATGACATTACAAACTTCATAATGCTAGATTCAAAGCTCTGAACTATGACATTATAAACTTTACACCGCTACATTAAAAAAATAAACTTAGAATTCACAAACTTTAAACTTTGACATTAAAAACTTTATTGGTGCCATATAAAACTTTGTACTGCTAGGCTATTGTCAAAATATATACACAATAGATTCATTTGTATGTATCAAAAAGATGCATGTTTTAAATTTTTCCATACATCATTCATATTTCAAAAAAATAACATGTATAAATATTTAAAAAACTTATTAATATATCTTTGAAAACTCTATACAAACTTTATTTTTATAATTCAGGAAGTATGTTAGCATATTTAAAACTTTGTATTTCAAGATTTAAACTTTGTAATTTTAAATTTTAGACTTTAAATTTAAAAACTTTATATTACCATAACTAAAACTTTGTATTTTAAAATTTAAAGATTTTAATTTTAAATTTATTTTTAAAATTAAAAAACTTTATGCTGGCACATTTAAAACTTTATATTTTTAGCTTTAAAACTTTATAATAGCACATTTAAAATTTTGTATTTTAAATTTTGAATTTTATTTTTGAAATATAAAAACTTTATACTAACATATTTTAATGTTTTTATTTTAAGGTTTAAACTTTATAATTTCTAACTTTACATTTTAAATATAGAAACTTTTACCAACACATTTAAAACAATATAAACACTGTTAGGTTTAAACTTTATGATTTTAAAACTCTACACTTAAATTTAGAAACTTTATACTAGTTTTTTAAACATAGTACTGACCTGCTATGAACTTTATACACCTAAAGTGAAACTTTGTAATTTAGAATTTTGCATTAAGTTTTTGAAAACTTTTGAGTACTACATTTGAAACTTTTTAGACCTAAGCGCAAAACTTTATAATCATGTAAACTAACATATCCAACATGGGGCTATTTTTGTAGATCTCTTCATAATGAAGATCATGGTGTAGAGGAAATTAAAATAGATGTTCCATGATAAAGTTATTGCATTTTAAAGTTTGTATACCGTTTGTAAATGTCAAAAAAGTAGATCTGACACAAAGCTTGGGTGCTCTCTCTTCTCAAGCTTATCGTTCGGTCTTCACATCACAACGCTCTACACTCGTCACTCGGTCCCGCTCTCCTTGCGCCATGTGTCCGTACGCTGCTACGTGACGCAGTACAGGCACACCCTCTAATAATTTGGCGATAAAAGGCCTACCGCGGCAGGCCGGCAGACACAAGGGCGTCGGCGCACTGCCAGTCGTCATCAAGACGGAATGACCACGACTGGGTTTTTTTCAACAGGACATAAAAAAAAATAATCTTCTATCTATAGTATTCTACAACTAAGGGGCTGTTTGTTTTGGAGCTTTGAGCCCGACAAACGTTTACCGTGCAAGCGGACAGCGTTGTTTCCTGTTTGGATCGTGCAGCGCATAACAGATTACGTCATAAATTATTTCGGTCGTATACAACATCGCTCTCGGCCCCTTCCGAGCAGCATCGGTTCCCTTTACGCTCGGGTATCTCATCGCACGGTATTAACTGTGGTTGTCGTTGCCGATCTTTAACCACACACCACCTAAAATATCTATCTTATTATTATTATATTATATTTATCTTACACCTAAAAAGACTCATATGCTATCGTCATAGTTGCCTAATCGCCCCGCCCGGCTCTAATCCTTCGCCCGGCTCCCTCTACGCGCGTCCTTGGAACCGCCGCGCACATCGGCCCTGACGAACCAGGATATCAGAGATATCATCTATCGATGATTACTCCGACTAATCCAGGATGGCTTTAGGGATCCGAACACTTGTAACGAAGTGTACTTGGATTAGGATTCTAATCTGTAACTTAGCCGAGTTGTAAAAGGAAGTCCTGTAATTTAAATAGGACTCCGATATTGTAACCGGCTAGGACTCGGTCTGCGCTGAGGCTCACCCAGATATATAAGGGGAACCGGGCGCAGGTCCTAGATCATGGAATATTGAATCATAACAATACACAAGGCACACGCCGCACTGGACGTAAGGTATTACGCTATTTAGCGGCCTGAACCAGTATAAATCGCTGTCCCTGTGTACTCGCCGAGTCCTACGAACGCCGATCCCCACCGAACAAATCGTCTGAGATTACTCAAGACGAGTTATCGGTTAACAAACACCGACAGCTGGCGCGCCAGGTAGGGGCCTTCGGCGATTCGACGACCAAGAGCCCGGCGAACCACGACATCATGTTCTCGGCGGGATCAATTTTCGTTTTTGGCTCATGGACTTGCATTGCGGATGATCAAGGGAAGCTGCACAGACAGCTTGCCGTGGAATCAGAACCACAAGCCATGCCAAAGATGGAACACCTCGCTCAGAACCTAGCAAATCTGACAATCTAAGACCCGCAGAACCCTGGGGACCATACAGAGACATCCTACTCCAACTCGAACTGTGAAGAAAAGGACCCGGATACCTGCTATGGCTTCAACTTTGGGCTGCGGAACTCGGCTAAAAACTTTCAGGACCTGAGTAGTGCAAAATTCAAAGACTATCAACAGATACCTTTGATAGGAGCTCAACAAGGACTCGTTTTCAGCTCTACCAAGGAGGGTGACATTGTCCATTGGCCAATTTAGCCTGCTCCGGCTAGACTGGTTGGCACAATTGACCAGCAACTTCCATACCAGCACGGACATCAGCTCCCTTTTGAGGAACACGACTCCACAATGGAACTAATCTCCAGCACTTCTACTTTGGAATCAGTAACACCGGGATCATCAAACCAGGGCTACACTCGTGAAGTCTTCATGGCGGGGCACCAGTCATCTCTACGACCACCAACCCCACCAGATGTCTGTCAAGACGATGAAACTCTAAGTATGATCTCTGACAACGATCAGGAAGGACCCGCGGAAACCGAGTCCTTGAAAGCTGAAAGAATCCGAAGGAATAGAGCTAAGGAGGCCCGTAGAAGGCGCGCAACTCACCGCAAGGAAGCTGTAGATCGCTACAATGCACGACTAGAAGAATACAACACCCGGAGGCGTCTGGAAGCAGAGGCCGAGCGTCAAGCTCGCACTGAAGAGAATCACTCCTAGGATGATCTTAACAGACGGCGCCCCGATTGTTCTCGCAACCTTGAACCCGAGTTCATGAGGGTCGCCGGCCATAAAGTCTTCCAGACTCCCTATCAAAACATACTAGCTCTAGCTACGGAGATGGGAGCCAAGACCAACCGCACCCCTGATGAAGAGCGATGACTGGTCATGCTTCAGACTACCGCACTCCAACTCCGAGGGCGGAATCTTGAATCCCTAGCTGACGAGCAAGCTTCGTCTCGTTCAAGCCAGAGGCGGCCAGTTCAAGAACGACTCGGTCGTATCCCAGCAAGGAGCCGTCTGGGCCACCGAATACCCGACCAAGCTGAGGGAGGAGCCGAATCTTCATACAGAGGAGTCGCAGTTGCAGCATCTGATGCAGTCGATCGCTTCCCCTGCTTTTCCCAAAGGCTTCGAGCGGTTTCGTTCCCGCGAAAATTCAAACCCGGGAATTACTCAAAGTACGACGGGAAGACAGAACCTAAATGGTGGCTCAGGCTGTATGCTCAAGCAGTCGAGCTAGCGGGTGGAAGCAACGACGTCAAAGCACTCTACCTCCCAATGGCTCTAGAAACAATGCCGCTTGCTTGGTTTGACAGGCTTAAACCCGAGTCCATCGACTCCTGGGAACAACTACATCGTATCTTCGTTGAAAACTTTGCTGGTGTCCCAGAGAGATCAGATCCCCGGACTAAGCTCAGAACCTGCAAGCAACAGAAAAACGAATCAATACGGAAGTACTATAGGCGATTCTCAGAAATCCGGTCTACAGTATCCGACATTACAGACAAGGAAGTAATTGACCTTTTTGGCAACGGTATTTGCGAAAGGTACAATTACAAAGATTTCATCAAGCAGGACCCGACCACCGCTGACGAATTCCATCGGGCTGTAAACTGCATGATGGCGACAGAGAAACGCACACAGGAACACTTCCCTGATAGAAACACGCAAGGTGATCGAGGAAATAACCTGAGAGGCAACCAGGCACCACAGCAAAATACCCGGAAAAGGGCAGGAGATAATACTGTTGCTGCCATGGAGCCTCAGAAGAAGGGAAACAAGCCATTCACCTTTGATGACTTACTCGACGGACCCTGCCCTTTCCATCCGAAAGGTGGACACCAAGCAAGGCACTGCTGACAGCTCAAGGAGCGATGCTTGAACTCCGACTTCAACAAGAACAAGAAAGACAAAGGCAAAAAGACAGCCGAGGATCCTCAACAGGACGCTGGGGGCTTTCAGCACTCCAAAGGGACTATTAACGTCATCTTTGGGGGAGTAACTACCAGTGACAACAAGAGGCTTCAGAAGCTTTCCCTGCGAGAGATCATGTCCACCGAACCAGCGACACCCAAATACCTCGACTGGTCCGAACATCCGATTAACTTCTCCCGAGCAGATCAATGGACCAGTGTTTCCAATGCAGGCCATTACCCGCTAGTTTTGGACCCCACGGTCGCTGGATATACACTTGGCAGGGTACTCATCGACGGCTGAGCAGGACTCAATGTTATCTTTGCAAGCACCCTACGAAAGATGAATCTAGATCTCGCAACCCAGCTCACACCATCAACCGCTCCTTTCTACGGCATAGTACCCGGAAAAGCGGCTGTACCACTCGGAAGGATTATACTACCCGTCACTTTTGGAACTCCGATCAATTACAGAATGGAGTACATCAATTTTGAGGTAGACGACTTCGAATCATCGTATCATGCCATATTCGGGCGACCCGCTATTGCCAAGTTTATGGCAGTACCCCACTACCCGTACCTCTTATTGAAGATGTCGGGTCCCAAAGGAATCTTAACCTTCAGAGGCGACTTGAAGCAGTCATTTGATTGCGACACAGAGGCTGTCCAAATCGCTGAAAAAGCTCAACTCACCCTGGAAGTACAAGAACTCGCTCAGATGGTGCTTAATACCAAGCCTGGAGACTCAGAAATCCCAACCAAGAAGGCAGGTACTATTCAACCATCAGCAGAAGTCTCCACAAAGGTCATTGACCTGGAAACCGGTGATCCTTCCAAGACAGCGGTTATCAGTGCTCACCTATCTGAAGAATAGCAACTCGCGCTCACCAAGTTCCTTAGAGCAAACAAAGACATATTTGCTTGGAAACCAGCAGACATGCCTGGGGTCCCAGGGAACTTGGCTGAGCACAGATTAGAGTTAAAGGAAGGCTCTAGACCTATCAAACAAAGATTACGACAATTTTCACCAGAGAAGAAAGAGGCAATCAAGAAGGAAATAGCCAAGCTACTCGCGGCCGGATTCATCAGAGAAATCCTCCACCCCGAGTGGTTAGCTAACCCAGTGCTAGTCAAGAAGAAGAACTCTGCTGAGTGGCGCATGTGTGTCGACTACACAGACCTCAACAGGCATTGTCCAAAGGATCCCTTCGGATTACCAAGGATAGATCAAATAGTTGATGCCACCGCAGGCTCCGCCTTACTCTCTTTTCTGGATTGCTACTCCGGGTACCATCAGATTGCCCTCAAAGAAGAAGACCAACCCAAGACATCTTTCATTACTCCTTTCGGAGCATACTGTTACAAAACTATGTCCTTTGGACTAAAGAACACGGGGGCTACTTATCAACACGCCATCCAAGATTGCCTGGGTGATCAGATTGGCCATAATGCAGAAGCTTATGTTGATGATGTAGTCATAAAAACAAGGGATCCGACTACCCTGATATCAGATCTAGAGGAAACCTTCAACCGATTACGTGCGTATCAATGGAGACTCAATCCAACCAAATGCGTCTTCAGGGTACCCTCAGGACAGCTACTCGGATTCCTCGTTAGTCATCGAGGCATCGAGGCTAGTCAAAAGCAGATCACAGCCATCATCAACATGAAGCCGCCTACCTCTGTTCGAGACGTTCAGAAACTCACCGGGTGCATGGCTGCGTTAAATCGATTTATCTCACGGCTCGGAGAAAAGGGATTGCCTTTCTTCAAATTGCTCAAAGCCGACGACAAATTTCAGTGGACAGATGAAGCGGACAGAGCTTTTGAACAACTCAAAAGCTACCTTATCAATTCACCCGTACTGACACCGCCGGAGCCCAGTGAACCGATGATGCTGTATATCGCAGCTACCACACACGTTGTCAGCACAGCAATCGTGGTGGAGCGCAATGACGACAAGCACATCTTCAACACCCAACGACCAGTTTATTACATCAGTGAGGTACTATCTGACTCGAAGGTCAGGTACCCGCAAGTACAAAAACTGCTCTATGCTTTACTCATATCCTCAAGAAAGCTGCGGCACTACTTCGAAGCTCATGAGATCACGGTAGTCACAGATTTTCCTTTAGGAGAAATCCTTCACAACCGTGATGCTACTGGAAGGATTTCCAAATGGGCAGTTGAATTAGGGGCACTCAACATCAAGTTCACTCCGAGGAAAGCTATCAAGTCTCAGGCTCTAGCTGATTTTGTCGCCGAATGGACTGAAATACAGTAGACTAGAGACAACGCTGTTCCTGATCATTGGAAGATGTACTTCGATGGGTCCTTAAAACTCGGAGGAGCAGGAGCCGGAGTCCTTCTTGTATCACCCGCTGGCGAACAGCTCAAATACGTTCTGCAAATATTGTGGCCAGCCACCAACAATGAAGCAGAATATGAGGCACTACTCCACGGACTTAAACTAGCAGTCACTTTGGGCATTAAGCGGCTATTAGTCTATCGAGATTCTTCCGTGGTCATTCACCAAGTTAATAAAGACTGGGACTGCACCAAGGAAACAATGAACGCCTATTGTGCTGAAGTACGCAAGCTGGAAAAACACTTTGCAGGACTGGAACTCATTCATGTTATCCGGGATCTCAACGTGGCAACAGATATACTCGCGAAATTGGGTTCTGACAGAGCACAAGTTCCCAGTGGTACCTTTGTACATGAGTTATCCAAGCCTTCAATCCAAGAGAAGGAGGAGTTCGAGCCAGAACCCGCAACCCAGGTCTTATCTCTAGCACCCGACTGGACACGAGCCTTCATTGATTACTTCAAAGAACATAAACTACCAAGCGACAAAACTACAGCAGAGCAAGTGACCAGGCGTAGCAAAAACTATGTTCTAGTCGGGGATAAGCTGTATCAACGCGGAGCTTCATCAGGGGTCCTCCTCAAGTGTATTACACCAGAAGAAGGCAGAGAAATCCTGAATGAAGTCCACTCTGGGTCATGCGGTAATCACGCAGCTTCAAGAACACTAGTCGGAAAAATCTTCAGGACAGGATATTACTGGCCCTCAGCTTTAAAAGACGCGGAAGACTTAGTCTGCCGCTGTCAATCATGCCAGTTCTTTGCCAAGTAGCAGCATGTACCCGCACATGAACTGATATGCTTCCCTCCGTCATGGCCCTTCTCATGCTGGGGACTCGATATGGTGGGTCCTCTTAAGCGTGCCCCAGGCGGATTCGAGTACATCTACGTCGCAATTGACAAGTTCACAAAATGGATCGAGTACATGCCCTTGGTCAAGTTCAATGCATCCAAGTCAGTCCAATTCATGCAGAGCATCTTTCATCGCTTTGGAATGCCGCACAGAATCATCACTGATCTTGGGTCCCCCTTTACGGCTATCGAATTCAAGTCATGGGCCAGTGACTGTGGAATCAAGATAGACTACGCATCAGTAGCTCACCCACAGTACAATGGCCAAGTTGAAAGAGCAAACGCCCTGATTCTCACTGGATTAAAACCAAGGCTATTTGACCTTCTAAAAGATCACGGCGGAAAGTGGGTTGAAGAATTGCCTAAGGTAGTCTGGGGGCTATGAACACAATGAAGTCGAGCAACAGGCCAAACACCTTTCTTTCTGGTATACGGCACTGAAGCAATCCTACCAGCTGACTTAATCTAGAACTCCCCACGAACGGAGCAGTACAACGAGGGTGAAGCTGATGATACCAGGCGGTTAGAAGTGGACAACCTTGAAGAAGCCCGACTAACCGCACTTTTTCAGTCAGCAAGATACCTTCAAGGGATGAGGCGCTATTATGATAAAAACGTCCATCACCGCACTTTCCAAGTAGACGACATGGTGTTGAAGAAAATTAAGAACACCGTGGGACGTCACAAGCTCATGAGTCCATGGGAAGGTCCTTATATTGTATCTAAAGTAACAAGACTCGGGTCATTTGAGCTAGTCACTGAAGATGGATCTCCACTGCCAAATTCATGGAATATAGAGCACTTGAAGAAATTCCATACTTAAGGACTACGCTACAATTCTGACTCAGGGCAATTGTATTTATTAGTCGGATATTAATAAAGTTTGAAGTTCATACGACATAAGAACTTTTATCCAGGCTTTTTTCTACACCCCATCACGACTATTCAGTCGCATAACAGTCTCTGCGATAGCAGGGCTTACCTCCGACTAATATATAATATTACTCGGATAGATTGGTTCAGCGGAAACCATACTTGAGTTACGAGCTTCGAGCTCAATACAACTCACAAGGTAGCATGGCTCAACACCCGGCTATCAGCCTATAGCGAATATGGAATCCACCATAGTGGAGACTAGTTCCTATAAGGCGTAACAAGGCAGGACAGTACCCACCCTGTTACATACATCCTGGACAGAGGTCCACTTACCTTCGCACCTAAGCTGCGATCCCCAAGAGGATACGATCCACCCTGAAGGAACCAACATTACGGTCCTTCAAGAGGCGCCTGATCGGAATTATCCCTTGAACAAGGGTACTAAGAGTAGTACTCGGGCAAGACTAAGTTCTCTACACAGTGGTTAGAGAAACAAAGTCACACGACCCAAACTAAAGTGCTAGCGAGCACTCGGATAGACTCGTCTAGTTAGACGCCTGGTCATACATCCACAACAAATAAACTCAACCCATTGCCAAGGAAATTTGTCGCAATATGGAGTTGAATATATATATGCAATTCACAAGATTCAAAAGTAACCAATATTTTTGATATCTTATAATAATTGATTTCAGGAGATACAAGCTACAGAGACTGCGGAGTCTAGACTACTCTACAAGATCTAATATTTGTGAGTACTCCTCCACGGCGGCCTTCACCTCCTCTTGCATTGCCGCGTCACTTTTGTCCTCAGGAAGGGTCATCAGAGCGGACAGGTCAAAGGATGGAAGATGTAGCCGCAGCGTTGCCATCAGACCCTGCACCATGGAGATCGACATATCTTTGATGTATTGCGCCAGCCGCGCAGGCGCAGCTTTGGCCCGTTCAATCAAAGACTCCTCAACTCCCGCCGGTGCCGGAATCATGTTGAGCAGCGGCTCGACAGCTTGCTCCAAGGCCGTCAGGGAATCCCGTGACTCCTTCATAGACTTCAAAGCCTGCAGAAGGTCCGGCTCAGCACCCTCACGCATCAATTTGGCTTCTTGAAGAGTACTCTGCGCATTAGCAAATACCTCTTCAAGCTCCGCCTGCTTCCGATTGAAGGCGTTCTGCCACCCAGAAGCCAACCTATTTGCATCTGCATACAAAACAGTCAGTCATCATGTCATCCGACTAATATTATGGAGCAGAAGGACACAGAAACTCCAAGTATACCTTCTAGATGCTTTTTAGAACTCTTCTTGAGCTCCTTCAGCTTTTGTTCCATAGCAGCAGACTTGGATATCAGCTCACCCTCTCGGTCGTTAGCAGCATCACGCTCCGCTACCACTTCCTTGAGGTTGCTTTGGAGTTCATTAATGTGACTTTGCAAAACCTGGGTGGCTACCTTCTGACTAATTTGGTCCTGGGCAATATAGTCTCGGAGCTCTTGGTTTTCACGAGACAGCTCCTAGCGGATCCGGGTGACTTGATCTCTAATCTCGAAGTCAAAGGACTACAATACAATAATATCATGAGTACTCGGATGAGTTTATAGTATAACCAGAAGAGATCGAGACTTTTACCTCAACAAATTGATGAAGAGCTTCAAAAGGAGCCCTCATCTGATCCCTCAGCTCCTTCAGCTGAGTAAGATCCTGGTCATACCCGGATACGTCAAGAGTAGCTCCTTGGCGCGAGGACTCGGGTGCATCTAAAGATCCGCCCTGCTGACAAGCTGGGCCCTCTGCATGTATCTCCATCAAGACCATGTCCAGGGTAGGTTCGTCCGGCTGTCGTGTACGAAAAAACCAGTCATTCCATACTCGGTCAAACTCCAATTGAGCGGGAGAACGAAAGATCGAGTACGGCCAACCAACCTGAGGCAATGGAAGAGCATCCGCGTCAGGAGCGACTTCGCCCTGACACTTGGACGCAGAGGAGTCAGGCAGCGGATCTACCTAACTGAAGGTTGGCGGCATGCTGGAGCTATCCTTGGCTAGCGGCTCCGACTCCTCCACCACCTGAGGATCAGGAATGGTGCTTGAGGCTGTTGCACCTGGTTTTGCCTTCCTGTAAGCAGACAAGTATGCATGTCAGTATCAGAATTCTGTGTACACTCTACAAAGCTGAAAACTTACTTCACGAGCTTCAAAGGCTTTGGTAGCTTCAAGACCGGCTGTATCAAAAGCGGGCCTGAAGTTGGAAGCTTCTCGGACACCACGCTGCTTGAAGTCCCTTGTGCTGTCCCAACATCTGATACAGCGACATATATAAGACAAGAGACCTTTAACACTCAAAAGGACTACAAAGTACTCGGGTTTTCCCTTACCAGGAGCACCCGGCTTATAGTGCTTATCAGACAATTCTTGAGATAAAAGAACTTTTCGGCAAGCACGGCGATTACCAGTGCGAGCCTTCTTAAGGACGGGTCCCCTGGCTTCTAGTTGAGGAGTCGGCGACCTCTTCCGGCTACCTTCAGCCTCTGGTTCTATAAGCTGGACATCAGAGTCAGTTGATTCTGTGTCAAGCCAGTCAAGATCCTCAGGCGAACTTGGTTTATTAGGAAGATCCTCACTTCGGATTGGACCTTCCAACGCGATGCCTCCGCCTTCTTCAGCTGCCGGAGGCAGGGGAGGACAATCATTGTTATGTCTCCCCTGGCCCTAAAAAATAGAACGGTACCTAGTCAGGTCAGAAGGATATTTATTCCGAACCTTGACGACATGACAAATCAAGTACTTACTGGAGGAGGAGGATTAATGGTGGAGAAGGATGTCATCACTGGAGCAAGACGTTCACGGCTCTTAAGCAGCCGGTTCACTCTCCAGAGGACTTCACAGTCTGCCAATTGCTCGACAGCATGGCGACCCGGGTCGTTCTTACCCAGGTATTCGAACCCATAGTTGGCTCGCTGCTGAAGCGGATGGATGCGCCGGGCAACAAAGTCTTGAACAACAGTGTATTCGGTCAGCCCATCGATTATCAAAGCATCTATCATAATGAGGAGGGGTTGGATAGCCACTACTTCGTCACTCGTGAGCTTCTCCTTCCATTCACGGCACTTCTGCGGTGGCCATCCATCGTGACGACGAAGAGCTGGGGGTGGGTTACCCATATAGAACCACCCAGCAGCCTAGTCTTTTACCGACTCCGACAACTCAACAGTTATATATTCATTGGCTACTTCCAATCTAACCTGAAGACTAGCCCCTCCGACTACTTCGGTATTAGCGTCACTAGGTTGACACTTAAACCAAAAAAAGTAGCGGAAAAGGGTAATAGAGGGACATATCCCCAGAAAAGCTTCACAGAGATGGGCGAAGATTGCAATATGAAGAACCGCATTGGGAGTAATATGGTTTAGAGTCAAACCATAGTAATGCAGCAATCCACGAAAGAAGTCCGAAGCAGGAAGCCCCAATCCCCACTCTACGAAGGCTTTAAACATCATGATCTCCGTAGTGTTGGGGGCAGGAGCGCGATGATCAGTGGGTACCCTCCATCCATCCAGTGGTTGCGCCCGCAGCAATCCTTGCTGCGCCAAGAATGCCAGTTCCGCCAGGGTGGTGTCCGGCTTCTTCCACGCCAAGACATCAGTTGGCGGGTTCGGATCCTTAGGCTTTCCGGTGGTGGTGATCCTAGGCTTCTTTTTGTCTCCTGTAGACTGCCTCTTGGGACCCATGTTGGTGACGAGAGATTTTCTGCGCATCAACTGTGGAATTGGCTAAGGGATTTCTAGCTCCGAAGGCAATGGCTTGATGAAAGCGTAAGGAAAACATAAGCCCGACGGCGGCTTATTATAGATCTGTTTTGGCACCTGTTCATCTTTTCTCAACGGCGTTATGGAACCGTCTAAAAACCCTAACGGCTGGGAGTACGTGTCAGACGGTGTTAGAGACGGAGAACAGGAATACAGTAAACAGACAAGTTTCTTCTTTCGCAAGATACATTTACTACTCGGAAAGCAAGACAGAGGACTCGGAAAATATTCCAAGTACCCGGATCTTTGTTATTATTACTCGGAATTACAACAGAGATACATGGAAACATCTTGAGATACAACAACCTTCAACAGAAGTACAATCAAGGTGTAAAACACTACTCTAGTGAATTCAAGGTACATAGCCTTGATGCCTATTTCACCAAGGACCGGGTTCAGTGAGACGCAGTAAAGCAGACACAGAACCTTGGGTAAACACTATCTTTTCAGTGCATGCCAAGGTGGGTCTTTGGTACCACCCCAGTACTCAAGGAACTCGGGGAAGACCATCACCCTCGCCGCCCTTTTGACAACCTGTGCCTCCGAGGTTATCTACGAGTGGCAGTCACAAGAGTTCTTTTAGGCGCACCTCTGTGTCCCTCTGCTCGTGACCACTTGGAAACCACCCTAACGGATGGCCCTTTCACAAGAGTTCTTTTGGGAACTTCATCTATTCTATAGAAGGAAGACACCCGGGGGCTCGATCATCTCAGCTACTTCTATTACAATACCCATGGAACTAATAAGAAGTTCTATACTCTCGAAAGATATGAGCTCTTTGCTTCCCAGGCATGGTATTTATAGGCAGTTTCTTCTGAGTCTATAGACCAGGTTCATCAACAAGAGTGATCGCTGGACCAATAATTCAACCAATGTACTGTGGTGCATGTGAAGCTTGGCATGGGTAACAGAGCTGATTCTCACACGTACTTCAAGACGGAGATGACAAAGTTTGCAGTTGCAGAAAACGACAAACATCATTATTACGCACAGTTGGAACAGTCATCAGTCAATTATTGCTGGACTCAAGGTAATTTTTATTCAGTGGGGGGTGATATGGGATGTTTGTTGAAAACATTGCCCACCTGAAGCTGAGTAATTATTATTTGGATGGTTTAAGCAACAAGTTATTGTCATGGTCCGACTACTCAAGACCTTAATAGATTACCTAATGGCTTCATTTAGAAGACCCCGAGAACCGACTACTATAGTACTCGGAACTCTGGCTCGGGGGCTGTAGGGTATAATCTATAAAGGAAATGTTTTTCCTTATTCAAGATCTACTCGGAAAAGGCTCCAAAGATCCTCAAAGTTATTATAAATAACAAGAGGCTCGGGGGCTACACCCTATGGGTGCACTTTTTGTAAAAAGTGCACACCATGGTTTTTTCTTTACTCTCGGAGCACTTCAAGATTTCTCAAGACATTACTCGAAGATTCTCAAGAAGAAACTAGAAGATAGCGTCCTGAAGAAATGATGAAGAGCTCGGGGGCTTGACGAACCAGGATGTCAGAGATATCATCTATCGATGATTACTCCGACTAATCCAGGATGGCTTTAGGGATCCGAAGACTTGTAAGGAAGTGTACTTGGATTAGGATTCTAATTTGTAACTTAGTCGAGTTGTAAAAGGAAGTCTTGTAATTTAAATAGGACTCCGATATTGTAACCGGCTAGGACTCGGTCTGCGCTGAGGCTCACCCGGATATATAAGGGGAACCGGGCGCAGGTCCTAGATCATGGAATATTGAATCATAACAATACACAAGGCACACGCCGCACTGGACGTAAGGTATTACGCTATTTAGCGGCCTGAACCAGTATAAATCGCTGTCCCTGTGTACTCGCCGAGTCCTACGAAAACGTCGATCCCCACCGAACAAATCATCTGAGATTACTCAAAACGAGTTGCCGGTTAACAAACACCGATAGGCCCTCCCGACGCTATTGACCCCTCAACCTCTCCACTCCCCGCTCTCCAATCCCCTCGATCCGGTGCTCCTGGTTCCCGAGTGGGCGTCCTTCGGCTCCAACGCGGCACAGAGATCACCTTCACCCTAGCTCCTGGACTCATGCGACAGTCAACAAGGTGGGGTACACTGGCGTGGGTTGCGCCCTACTCGTCAGCAGCAACCCGGGCGCACCTCAATCGCGCTCATCATCTAGCTGTTGCCTTGCACTTCGCCGTCCTCGTGCTCGTCCTCACCCTCTCAGTGGTGCGTGTGCTGCTGGGGCTCAGCGAGGAGGACTGCCGCGAGGGCCCTCACCGACACCCTCGGCCCTCACCCTCTCACGTGCTAAGTACGACTGCCATGGGGGCTCCCAACACTTTCACGACGGAACTCGAGGTATGCCAAACCCACGGGTTATTTTCCTGATCTCTGAATGGCATGATGTGTGTCAGTTACTCACGTTCCTCCACTGTGCAATCTTGTTTGAGTTGATTACTATCTTGAAATTACATCACTAAGTTTGGATGAATAGGTTATGTTGTAAGCCTGATAATAATGGTAGTTCCTATACTACTAAATATAAATTGAGGTCAAAGATAATGCTTGAAAATTTTGATAAGACACAATTTGTATGAAGTTATGAACCTAGACTCGACTCGACTCAAAATAAATTAGGAATCAATCAATCAGAGATCTATCAAAAATAGGAGAGCTACAAATCAATACCAGTGTAACACCCGGTTTTAAGAACAAAACCGAGCACTCACCATATGTGTACCCAAAAAGTCCACACATACAACCACAGATGGAAAAGATATCAAAACAGTGTCATATATATCGAAAACATATTTATAACAAACACTTACATCAAAGTTAAGCGAAACCGATACTAATCTTCTCTTCAGGCTCCTTTCTTCACAGGGACGGTTGACTGGGGGCACATACGCCTTAGCACTTCATGACATCTTAACCATGATCCATCTTCAGAGCGGACTTTACTAATGACCGGAGGTTGGGAAAAATAGCAAGAGTGAGCACATATCGTACTCAGCAAATACAACATGGGATTCATGAGGCTCAAAGGTCGACATAGGTTTAACTGCGGTCAACTTTTAATTATGTTATATTAATAAGCAGTTGAGTAGTAACAAAAATATGCAATAGCCAAATAAACATATGATCAAGTGAACATGAATAATGTATAGCAAGAACATAATAATTTAATAATCAAGTTCATCACTTGTTATTCCATAAGGAGCCCAGACCGCTCATGACCGTGAGCACGGCTGTTATAACAGTTTAAAAGACACTCTGCAGAGGTTGTACATCTTTACCCGTGAGTCGTGTTGCCCATATGCCAGGGGTCATGACTCCCATATCACTTCTTCCAAGGAAGTGCGGCAGGGTTCACTATGAAGCCTTTCAAAGGCCCGTCTAGCAAGTTAGGGCCGCTAGGATTCCAATTGGCATGCAGATATAGGAACCCCCATTTCAGATGGCACAAATCCTTCGCGGCTATACTCATAGGAACAGAGGCCGTCCTATACCCAACGTGGCAAGCCCCTTTTGCGCCCATCCGGGTAACCACTAACAAGCTAGAAAGAAATCCTCATACTGAGCTAAAGCCAGAGCCATATAGCTCTCACAGTTGTACTGTAAGTTCTGGGGGAATCCACTTACAGGTAGTTATAGTTCCAAAAGACATCTTTTATTTGTTTGTTGCATACACCAGTAATCATGTTCATGATCATAGCCAATTATTATAGCGCTAGCAAAAATCTACCCAATGCATATATCCCAGGTGTCAAGGCATAGTGATACAAAACTAGGAATTTCCTATGGTTATCAAGGTGGACACATGCATATATGAATTTAATATATTATGATAAATAGGACAACAAAGGAAATCCCATGCTATACTTGCCTTAAACACTTGCTCAACTCTCACACCATCATAAGCCTTCGGTCATCACCTTCTCATCTTCAGCGCTGACAAGCAGTCCGCGTCTACTCGAAGCAAGCATCATGCATAGACAAAAATACAAACAACAAAAAGAGACAACTAAGAGAAAAACACCATACCAGAGAAAACAACGCACTAAGCGAGCGAGATCGTTGCTACAGTCGCTACAGCGCAAGAAACGTCGATAACGGAACTATTGCTAAAACAACAAAGGACTATCCGGATTTTTATATTATTACTAGTAAACATGCCCGTGCGTTGCAACGGGAGATTAAATTCTTATTATTTCCCTCAAAACTCATGTGGAAACTTGACCTATGACTACTTTCAATTGTTTGAAAAACTGAAGACTAAGTAGGATTAATGTGTTGCTAGTACAAATACTCGTGCGTTGCAACGGGATCTAGATCTACAAGGTCAATCTCAGTGGGGAGATTTATTGCGTTGTTTTCAAGACTACCTATATAGCAAATACATATGTACGTTATGGGAGAAAGGTCGCGTGGTTAGAACCGTGTGATTCTTCTTCCTCCTTGTCGGTGCCACCTCTCCTTGTACTCTCGGTTTCGCATACTACCTCATACAACTCTCATCCGTTGTCCCCTCCATTGGGATTTGAATGCTTGTGCATTGCAACGGGAGAATATTGTATTTCAAAATATTTTTTTCTCGCTTGTTCATCGTTACCAATAGAGAAGGTGTATTGGACTTTAAGTTTAAATTATATATATATATATATCATTTGTATACTTTTTGAACTATATATGAATTTGAACTATTACATTTTGTAAAACACTTTAGATATCCTAAACAAAAAACCACCAAATTGTGAAGTCGACGAATTGCCGTGCTCAGCATATTTGAGCTATAGTTACCACAATGAAAACGGACACCGAGAGCTTGAATGATACCCTCACTATATCATCAGAGAAATCGTAGTTCTTGCACCCAGCTTCAAAGACCATATTCACCAGCCAAAGTATTTTCTCAAAGAATTCACTGATTTTTGCCTGGGTGTTTCCCATGACCCACGTCATAAAGCAAGGAGGGGCATAAGAGCTTTCCTTGAGATCAGTTTCCTTGGCTAATAGATTCGTCCACTTATAAAATAAGAGGCCAACAGAGCTAAGTGAGTTTCACTGTTTATATGTTTTTGTTTTCAAATAACAAAAGGTCAAAAAGATTATTCTAGGGCTACTGCAAGACGCCTTGAAGTAGTCTGGGAGAATGTAAATGAAATTAGTTTAGGATAAAGAATCAAACATAACTGTCTTTAAATGAATTGAGATGTAACACAAGCAGATACTACATGTGCATCTTAATTTTTTTTTTATTTTTTGCTATCAAAATAAAAGATTTCAAACCTAATCTACTAAAAAACCTAGCGTCACATTCTGACACACTGAGTTAATCAATTAAGAGGAAAGAGAACACTTCAATCATGTAAAATTTGTTTACTAAATTCTCTTTCTGGTTTGCAACATGTGCATCTGGTATCAGACACCAGAGAAATTATTAACAAAATAAACAATATTAATTTTTTCTATCGTTACAGAATGACCCACCTCACCTGTCAATACTTAAAAGTCTATCAATACTTAAAAGTCTGTCTTATATGTACAAACAAAACAATCAAACTCAAATTATGGAAGTTTAGTAGTTAGAAACAATATTGAGCAAGTGACCAGAAACAGTCTGATACACCAACCAGACCAATGCAGAGCAGCCGACCATTTAGAGCCAGCATTGAGCTGGTCTAGTGGGCAATAGCATGTAAACATAACAACAAGAATATAGTATCACAACTAAAAACAAACTCCAGTTATCATTAACTTCCACTGTAACTGTTTTAGCTTCGATTTTTTTAAAAAACAAGACAGCCTTAGGCATAAGTATCTGCCATTATATTAAGGGACATACAATCTGATCAAAATAAGGATTTTCCAATATTATGCGTTGTTTATGCTCAACCAAGAGACTGGTCTGAATTTTAGTGAGGAACTTTTGTTTGGGATTTTTGCTACTGAGGAATCAATGAAGCTCAAGTTGCATCGAGAATCCATTAGGACAGTAAGTGCCAGGTATTTTCTTGGTATTGTACAAGTCATACCACCTGTTGAACTCATAGCTACAAGTGGTGCTTTCTATATATAATTTGTTTGCAATGTTAGTCTGTTTGCTTTGCAATGTCGAGTCTCTAATCAAAATCAAAAGGAATTGGCTCCTAACCCGAACAAATAGTCTGAAGGTTGAATCGGCTACTTACCTTAGTGTGCTTTCCTCGTCGGGCGAGCGGCTCATCTCTCAAATTGTGCCTCCTCCCTCCCGGCCTATTAGATGGAGATCGGACAGTGTCATGGTTTGAAGCAGCAGTTGCTGCCAGGTGTGCATGACAGGATGGCGAGGCCTGACTCAGCGGCGACCACGGTGGCCTTGCCGCTGCTTTAGCGTGAAGGCCACAAATTCAAAAGATATGTTCATGTTTCACTTCAGATTTGAAACTGCATGAGAAGAAAAAAATATATATATATATATTAATAATGGAAAATCAACTTACACTGGCTGATGTCGTATTAGTCTCTCAAATTCACCAAATCTTGTAAATTGGAACCAAAAAACTTTCAGAAGATAACAAAGCTCACCATGAATTTTCTTGAAATCGCTCACGTTGAACCAGCAAGCATACAATTGGGCTGAATACTCATAGAAGAAGCATCGATTGAAACTACAATGCCTCTGCAAAGAGGCTCAAAACATAATTCAGGCATCTAATTGCCTAGATCCATCCAACATCGTCTTCTTGTGTCTCTCCCTCTCTTAACTGATAAAAGTGATATAATTTCAGTATATATAACTCTCCTAATCTCTGTTGTCCGATGAGATCAAGATTCAAACCATGCAAGATCTAGTTTGGGACGCAAATACTTCCCTATGATCAATGATTAAATTACTTTTATAACAACACAAAAAAATATTCAAGGGCTATTTTATAAGGAAATAAGGGAAAAGAGAGAAACCTGTATCCAACACATCATGGATATTAGACCCAAATCGATTCCGTTGTTCCTTCCAATTTCCTCACCATCAAGGAGTCCTGGCGCCGTCAGAAAGAAAGAACAAGGATGGACCGGGACGACTGCTCGGAATGGCTGCCATCGCCATCGCTGGGCTTTACCTTCCTCACCTTCGACTATAGGCTCGGCCTCATGTTCGCGGTCCAGCAAGTGGCGGTGCCACCGTGGCAGGGGAAGGGGCAGGGGCAGGGGCGTAGACAGCGAGCGTCGACCGCCGACCGCCGGGAGACCGAGGTGGATGGGTGGCACCACTGAAAGCCCTAGTTTGATTTTGGCTAATTGATGAAACCTATTTGGTCTAATCCTATTGCTAAGCATGTGTGTAGCTTATAAGAAAGGATTGAGACCAAGCCAAGTGGTGGTGCTAACAAGGTGGCAACCATGGAGGATGGTGATGGCCATATGCAACTCAAGTGATCAAGTGCTCTACCATTGGTGAAATGAAGAAGAGAAGAGATGGAGCAAAGAGGCCCAAAGGCAAAGGTATAACCTATAGGGTTCTTTGTTTTGATGATCAAGACACCTAGCGAGTGTGATCACATTTAGGATATATAGTTGTACTATTAAGAGGAGATAATTCACGGCTTATGCGGTGTTCAAGTGCCACTAGGTGTTCTCTAACATATCGATGTTATAGACCTAGTGAGTGACTAACAAAACCCTTGGAAAATGCATTGCAAAATGCTAACACGCGTGCACAAGTGGTGAAACACTTTGGTATCGGCACATGGAAGCAAGGGTAGAAGTTAGAAAGTGAAAGATGCTGAGTTAGGGGCATTAGACGATGCAAGTGGCAGCATCGGACGCTGGGCCAAGCGTCCAATGGCAAACCCTAGCTGCTGACATTTGTTGAAGAAGCATCGGACGCTGGAAACGGACGCTGAGGAAACACTGTTGCAGAGTTCGATGGTGATGACGTGGCACGAGCGTGCTTTCCAGGAAGCATCGGACGCTGGCATGCGTCCGATGCCGATCCATCAGACGCATCCGATGTGATTTGAGCCTTTCTAGAACCTCTCTGCATGGTCATCGGACACAGGGGTTGAGCGGGTGCCGGAGCGTCTGATGTGGCGCAGAAAAGAGCTGAATCGAGCAGTGGCATCGGAGCGTCTGGTGCCTGGCATCGGCGCGTCCGATGTCACATTAACCGTGGCGCGAAGAAAAATAACCATTGGGATCGGGCGGCCTGTTTTTATATCAGGGGGACATGTGGCTCCATCCGGAGCATTGGACGCTGGGGCGGCGTCCGATGGTCAAGCATCGGCGCGTCTGATGCCCCCGATTCCAGCCCAACAGCTAGGCCGACTTGAGTGGCCTATTTAAGGGGCTTGGCCGGCTCACTTGGTTTCTCTCTTGCACATTTTGATTCCTAAGCATTCTAGTGAGCTTTGGCAAGCCTCCCAACTCATCTCCCAAGTTGATTTGATCAAACCAAGTGAGATTGAGTGATCTAGTGCGTGATTTGAAAAGAGTTCAATCTAGTGGCACTAGTTCTTCGCATCGGCATTGAGTTCTCTTGTTACTCTTGGCATTTGCCGGTGCCTAGATAGCTTGGAGGCGTTGAGGTGGTTGATTGGCAAGATTGGTGATTGTTCTTGGCCACCACCGTTCGAGATTGTGAGAGGTTTTGGAGCCTCACCTCGCCGGAGCGGCAAGAGGCATCCTTAGTGGATTGCTCGTGTCATTGAGCTACCTCGCTAGCGGTAGATTCTTGTGGCGCTCTTTGTGAGCTTGGCTTTGTGCCAATTAGCCACCGGGTCGCCTAGTGTTGGTCGACACAACGGGGAGTAGCGTGTCGGCAAGCACGTGAACCTCGGGATAAATCTTGGTGTCCCGTGTGCTTATTGTGGTTGCGCCCTCATCTTGGTAATTGGTCTTCATATTCACATTCTTGGTGATTGGTATCTCAAGTGGATTTCATCGGTGATTGGCTCTCTACTAGACGATCCCGAAGGCTCGGTGAAACCACTTCTATCTATCTCATTTACTTTGTTTATTCACTATTGAGCTATTTCATTTGTCTAGATACTATTACTTGTTGTATTTCTTTTGGCATATATATCTTGTGTAGCTAGTTGTGATTAGTTCATCTTTCACACACACTTGTCTCATATACATTCTTGTATATCATACTTGTGCTAGAGCTAGATTGTTTTATTCCGCATTTAATATTAGCTCTAGTTGCTTGTGTGACTTAGAAATATTAGGTAGAATTGTTGGATAGGCGGCTTGCAACACACTATTAGGCTAGTGCAAAAAGTTTTGCCATTTGTTATACTAATAGTGTTTGCCTAAGTGATTTTGTAGATTTTTAATTAGGCTATTCACCCCCCTCTAGCCAATTTGGACCTTTCAAGTGGTATCAAAGCCGTGGTCACCATTTGTTTGAGGCTTAACATCCTCCGGTGTTAAAATGGCTCAAATCGGGGAAGCCACCACATTTTGACGGCACCAACTTCGATTGTTGGAAGAGGAAGATGTGTGCATTCACAAGAGGAATGAATAGAAAGTTTTGGGATGTAATTGAGCATGACTTTGCGGTGATTGACACCACCGATCCAACTCCAAGAGAAGAAGAGAAGCTTTAATGGAATGATGTAGCAATCAACTTATTCTATGAAGCATTTGATACAAAGGTGTTTGAGCAAATCAAGGGCCTTGAAAGAGCAAGTGAAATATGGGAGAGATTGGAGGAGACATATGAGGGGACCAAGGCCGTAAAGGGAGCCAAGCTATACATTCTCAAGGACAAGCTTGCTACCTTCAAGATGCAAGATGATGAGAGCATACCGGAGATGTTTCACCAGTTGCAAGTTATTATCAATGATTTGAAGGCTTTGGGAGAGAAGGTGGAGGACAAGGACTTTTCTCACAAGTTCTTGAGATGCTTACCACCAAGGTTTGATACTTTGGTGACCATCCTAGTGAGGGAAGGATTGGATATGGTAACCCCAAACCAAGTACTAGGTGATGTGGTCACACAAGACACATACCCTGTGGAACGGGATGGGCGAGCCCAAGAGGAAGAAAAGAAGAAGAAGACCGTGGCATTCAAAGCTTCATCCTCCAAGAGCAAGAGCAAGGGCAAAGCAAAGGAGGAAAGTGATGATTGTGGATACATGGGTGTATGCCGAGTCTCGAGTGATGAGTGATTGTCAACAGGTCTGATGCACATGTTCTTTGGCTTGTGTTGTGCAGGTGTCGAGCACGGAGACAGTGATCGAGGGTAAGGTGAAGGCCAAGTAGAGATGTGCCGTGCCGACGGACCGGGAGCGGTGAAGGGCGGACGTGAGGCTTGGACTGAGGGACCGGTGGCCTGAGGATCAGCTGTGGTGGCTGACAGCCCGGGACAGCGACGAGCGGAGACTTGCGTGGCACGGAGTGGCTCGGGTCGTGGACCTGAGGGCTCGTGTCGGTGGACGGGGTGCACGGGCGGTGCATCCCCTCTACAGCTTTGGTTTGGTGGTAGAGCCAGAGAAAAACCATAAGATGGACAGTTTCCAGGTTTGGGCCACAAAACTTGGGTGCTGCGGGTTTATCGAGTTTCGGCCACAAAACTCGGGCTGAGGGCGGTTTCCCGGTTTGGGCCTCAACACCTGGGTGCTGGCAGGTTTCTGAGTTTGGGCCACAAAACTCAGGCGATGGCTGGTTGGTTTCCCGGTTTGGGCCACAAAATCGGGGGATGGACTTAAAGGCCTGGTTTCCCGGTTTCGGCCACAAAACCGGGGGGCGGAGTACGGGAAAAGGACAAGCAGAGCGGTGGTGGCACGTGGCGGCAATCGGTGAGGTTGCGTCGAGGCAACGCTACCAGTTGTGCGGGCGTGGCCGTCGGATCAGCATCATCTTCGGGTTGGTCCAGGATAGCCTTAGGGTTTGGCTGGGTCGCTCTGTAAATAACTAGGGGTAGAGTGAGAATTAGAATTAGGATAAGTAGGGGGAGACACCCACCTCCCAAACTATCTCAGTCATTTGCTCTTTGCCTTCTAGGTTTTCCTGCTCTCCCAATCCCCTGCTGTAGCTACTGAGATCCGCAGAGAACCATACCTCTGTGTACTGGAGATTTTGAGGAAGTGAGACGGTAATCTCACTATTGTAGTGTGTGGTAGCCACACGGTTGCAGATCGATCTGTTGATTCGCGTTTTGGTTTGTGTTCTTCGCGTTCTTCTTTTCTTTGCGTTTTTCCCGTCACTCGGTCTCTCTCTCTACTGCGTCTTTTCGAATTCCACTTGAATCAACTTGTTCTTTATAGTGAGGAGAACATTTCCACCAAAGGAATTTATCTCTACCCTCACGAACAAGTAGATCGGGTCGATTTAGTTTTTGTGGCGCTTTTTCGGTTCATTCACCTTCCCCTTTGATTTCCCGTTGATTGGGTTGTTTTGAGCGGATGATTTCTTGGGGATAGTCTCCTAACTACCTCATGATCATCCTCTCCAAGTTTGGGATCAAGGGATTTTAGTTTGGATCAATTTGGAGAAGATATGAGTTGAGGGCGACCAAAATCGCCCTCACTGGGTGGTTGCGGACAGTCCGCGGTTCCACCGGCGGACAGTCCGGGCGTCGGGGACGAGCCGGTTCAGTGGATGTGTTCTTCGGCCGTTTTGGTTTTCAGTGACCGGCGGACAGTCCGCAGTACACGGTCGCGGACAGTCCGGGAACCGTCCAGGGACACTTCAGCAGAGTTGCTGTTTCTTGGTGTTTGGCCGGCGGACAGTCCGCCATCCCCTCGCGGACAGTCCGCAGTAGGGGCGGACAGTCCGGGACTCCAAGTCCGGACAGTCCGGGATTTGGCTGAGTGTTGCATTTTAGTGCGTTTGCTCTCCCGGCTTTTTCTCTTGTTTTTCGGACTTCTCGTTTGGCCCTATAGTTAACCAAGAAACCTCTCTAGATATCTTTGCTACTTGTTAGCATTGGTATTTGGGGATTTCTCGACGTAGCCTTCCATCTACATTCGGGACTCGGTTTTTGAGGGTCGAACTTGTGTCGGTGCTTTTGGGGTTTGGTTGGCTATCGCTTTGTGGTGCCTCGCTGTGATCCTAGGGATCATCCACCCTCTTCCACGGGTCGTGGGCATCACGGTTTTGGTCGAAGCTTCTTGGGGTTGATTTTGGGACAATTGGCCAACGTTTCGAGAGAAATTTTTTGAGGCTCCCATTCACCCCCCCCCCCCCTCTGGTCGCCTTGCTATTTGCATTCTCGGTCCTTCAATTGGTATCGGAGCGGGATAAGGATCTTCCACCTTAGCCGGTTCCAGATCCACCGAAGGCGACATAGATCACGACGTGGGCAAACCGCTATTTTTTGATGGGACGAACTGTGCGTATTGGAAGATACGCATGTCGGCCTATCTCCAGAGCATGGGCTCTTCTGTTTGGGAGATTTGCAACAAGGCCGATTACGTTGTCTTGGTTTCTCATGCTACTCAGCTTCAGATCGATGAGCACGATGCCAATAGCCGAGCGTGTAATACTCTTTTCTCCTGTTTGAGCATGTCTGAGTTTGATCGCGTTTCTCACCTCCCCACGGCTCGTGAGATTTGGGCAACCCTCATGCGCTTTCATGAGGGAACCACTCAAGTCAAATCCCGTCTCTACGAGTCGCACAAGCGGGAGTATGAGAACTTTAGACATATGCCTGGCGAGAGCATAGAGAGTTTATTCGCTCGCTTTCACGTGATTGTCAACAAGATGAGAGCGAACAAGGAGCTGTTGCCTTTCGATGATCATGAGAGAGCTTTGAAGCTTTTGCATACTCTCGATCGGTCAGTGTGGGACTCAAAGATCCAGGCGATCATCAAATCGTCTAACTATGACACCCTCACATGCGACGAGCTCTTTAGTAAGCTCAAGTCTAGTGAGATTGACGCCATGTCGAGGGCTTCTTATGAAAATCCTTCTGGCCCAACTATGGCTTTGGTTTCTGGCTCTTCTGCTAACCCCTCTGGAGGATTTGCACTTTCTTCTCTTCTTTCTATCACAGAGGAGCAGCTGGAGTCTTTTAGGGATGATGAGTTGGCTTTGCTCGCCAATCGGTTCTCGCGGTTTCACAACAACCGCATGAATCGTCGCCGTGGAGGAGGACGCTCGGGATGTTTCGAGTGCGGCAACCCGACCACTTCATCGCCAACTGTCCCAAGAAGAACAAGAACCCATCTGGGAAGGGCGATCATGGGCACAAGTACGACTACGGCAAGCGCAAGGAGAAGTACGTCCCCGCGAAGCACAAGCGGAAGGGCGGCTTCGACAAGGAGTACATCAAGAAGAAGTACTTGGAGAAGGCCCAGGCTGAGCAGCGTGCTTTCTTCGCCACGCTCAGCGACATCGACGGCTCGGATGATGACTCCGCTTGCTCAAGCAATGACGAGTCTAAGAAGATGAAGAAGATCGAGGACAAGCTGAACAGCCTCTGCTTCTTCGCCGACAATGAGGGCTTTTGCACCATGGCCCTCGGCAAGGAGGTCGACAGCCAGCTGGAGGACACCCCTCGGAACGACGTCGATGACGACGACACCTCCCAGGTATCTCAGACCCCCGATGAGCTTTCTGCTGAGGTCGAGAAACTTACTGCCGCGCTTCTTAGTCAAGATAAGCTGCTTAGGCGAGCTGCTAGAGAGCGCAAGGAGTTCAGGTAGAAGTGGGAGGACACGGTGAAGGAGCTTGAGTTTGCTAGGTCCACTGTAGTCGTTTCTGAGAAGGGTGAGTGCGAGATGTGCACCAAGCACATGACTGACCTTCTCACTTTGAGAGGTAAGTATGCTGCTTTGGTAGGAGAGGTGGATGAGCTCCGGGCTAGACCCGTGTTGTTGGGTGCATGCAAGTCTTGTGCAGGCTTGCAATCCGAGTTGGCAGAGAAGAATGCCAAGATTGAGTCTCTTGAGAAGGCCAGCTCGGGTAGCACTTGTGTGACTAGGTGTGCTCTGTGCGAGGGTTTGGAGATGGAGATTGCGAACGTGAAGCATGGCAAGATGCAAACCGAGGAGGAAAACACATACCTTCGGACCATCTTGTCATGGGTGTCTTGTGGTGAGCCGCAGCTTGGGATGATGATCTCCCAGTTCAAGCGTGCTGCTGGAGGTCCTGGTATAGGTTTTGCTAAGGGTGTTGATGTTTCTTCTTTTGGGAAGATTGGAGAGTCGAGTGGTCTTAACCCGAATGAGAAGCCCAACTCCACCACTACTCCCAAGCTTACCAAGATTCCACCCAAAGAACCCCTCAAACCTAACACCAAGGATGGAGTGTATGAAGAACCTCCGAGAGCTCCACCCAAGAAGCAAATGTGGCATCCCAAACCCAACCACCTGAAAAACAAGCTTGATACAATGCCACCTATCCAGGAGGAGCTTATGCCACAGAAGGGCAAAGTGATCCACACCCACTACCGTGAGTACCAACAACCCCCTATGAGAGCGGTGAGGTACCATTGTGAGCACTGTGCGAGAGATGGACACTTGAGTGAGTTTTGCTTTTGGCATAAGAGAGAGGAGCGACGTGCTAGGGAGATGAACAATGCGGACATGTACCATCCTTTCCATAATGTACATGTGCCGAATGTTAAGAGGAGAGCTGCTAGGCCTAGAGGTGCAGTGCCTCAAGGTCCTAGGCGGCAGAGAGGTGTTGCCCGACGGGGTCCTGACTTTGCAGGATACGGACCCCGTGGCGGTGGCTTTGTTGAGCGTTTCCCTCCACCGCGTTTTGAGTATCGCGATGGACGCTCTTCCTTTAGCGGACCACGTTTTCCTGTGCGTGGTGATCACTTTCCCCATAGGCGTGCTAGGAATGGTTTTTCTACTAACCGTTCTTTTGAGCAGCCGGCCCAACACTGGTATTCTTCCTATTTTACTCACCCCAGTGTTGGACCGTATGCTCACCCTATGTCTTTTTATTGATGTAGGTAAAACGATTGGAGGACATTTGGTTGGTGGATTCCGGTTGCTCGAGGCACATGACCGGAAACGCCAAGTGGTTCTCCAGTCTTAGTCCTGTTGCCGGAAAGTAGTTTATCACCTTCGGCGACAATAGCAAAGGTAAGGTATTGTCTCGTGGGTCGGTGCGAGTTAATGAGCACTTTGTGTTGCGTGATGTTGCTCTTGTTTCTAACTTGCATTTTAACCTTCTTTCTGTTTCGCAACTTTTTGATGATGACTATGAGATTCGTTTTAAGCCGAATCTCAGTCGTATTTTAGATCCCCAGGGCAATCTTGTATGTTTGATTTCACCCTTTGGGAAAGTCTTTCGTGCGAATTTCTCGGAGTCATTTGGCTTTTCTCGCTGTCTTGTGGCTAGTCCTTCCTCCTCTGATCTTTGGAAGTGGCATAGGAGACTCGGTCACTTGAGCTTCGACTTGCTTGCAAGACTTAGCTCACTTGGCCTAATCCGAGGATTGCCCAAGTTGTCGATGGAGAAGGACCTTGTTTGCCATTCTTGTAGACATGGGAAGATGGTTGCCGCTCCCCACCATCCAGTGACTCATGTCATGACTAAGCGCCCTGGAGAGCTTTTACACATGGACCTTGTTGGTCCAGCTCGGGTGAGCTCGGTTGGAGGGAAGTGGTACGTGCTCGTTGTTGTTGACGATTTTTCGAGATATTCGTGGGTCTTCTTTTTGACTGAGAAGACTGAGACTTTCTCTTTTGCTCGCAATCTGATTTTGCGTCTTCAGAACGAGTTCCCTATGAACTCGATGCGGGCTATTCATAGTGATAATGGTTCCGAGTTTAAGAATTCGGATTTTGAGAAGTTTTCTAACTCTTTGGGTTTGGAGCATCAGTTTTCTTCCCCCTACACACCGCCACAGAATGGTGTTGTAGAGAGGAAGAATCGGACCCTTGTAGAGATGGCCAGGACGATGCTCGATGAGCATAGGACTCCTAGGCGGTATTGGGCCAAAGCTATGAACACTGCATGCTATATTTCCAATCGCATTTTTCTCCGAGCTTTCTTGAAAAAGACTTCTTATGAGTTGCGTTTTGGAAGACAACCCAAGGTGAGTTACTTTAGAGTTTTTGGTTGCCACTGTTTCATACTTAAGAAAGGCAACCTGGACAAATTTGAGTCTCGCTCTTCTGACAGTGTATTTTTTGGTTATGGCACTCACACTCGAGCTTATCGTGTACTTAACCTTGATACTAACCGAGTCATGGAGACATCCGATGTCACCTTCGACGAGACCATTGTTGACACCTGGGGTGGCACGCAGAAGAAACCGCAAGCGCACGGCTGTCAGTTGTAGCTTTTCACCTCAGAGTATTCCGGGGTATCGAATCCACGAGGAACGCGAAGTGATTTTGAGAAAACTAGGGGGGGTAAGGATATCTAGGATAGATGAAGGGAACGGGCACTATCTACTGGGGTAGATCCTAGTTCTATTAGACTTCTAGTGATTTAAGTTCTTTACTAGTGTACTGTGGGCGTACTAGCCTTTACCACTGACTTAGGTTGAACGATAGCACAACGAGCCCTATTGTTAAACTAGACCAACTACGTGGTGGAATTCAAGGCGCACAGGGCTGTCACCACCCGCTTGCTACCACAGCTATCCGGGGGCCTAGCCGTATTCACTGGCAATATATAGCCTAAGTACCACACTTAATCTATATATTACTACTACTAGCCCTGTACTAGAACTAGAGCACTTGAAACTAATATCAAGCAATGAAACAAGCACACAAGTACTGAAAGTAAATACTTGAAGATAAAATAAGATACTAAGTTACCAAAGTTGAAGCGCAGAGCAGAGAGAAGCAGAGGTCTCCGACAACTCCGGAACTCTCCAGACTTCTACTCTTCTCCTCTCCAGCTCCTCTTCTAGTGAGGCACTCACACTCTCTCTAATCTCTCTAACATAGCAAGTGTGCTAATCTAACCAAATGGTGAGGAATGGTGTGAGGCTCCCCGAATGAGAGCTCTAGGGGCCTATTTATAGTGCTAGGAAGCTAGGGGGTACTTATAGAGTGAGGAGGAGATCGGTTAGGGTTTAGGGGGTGGCGCCCGCCACCAAACCCTGGCGCCCGCCACCTCTCTGCCGTCCATTGCAACCGCCATTCATCCAACGGTCTTCACTTGCTCTCCTAAGTCAGTTTGAGGGCCGGTTAGGGTTTAGACACGTGTCCAAAGCCCACTATCCAGGTGATACTCTTCTTAGCCCTTGGATCAAACCACCTTAATGTGCAATGGCCAAGATTTGAGCTTGAGGTGACTCCCACGGATCGATGATGTGGCTTGGGCCACTTTTGGCACGAATGACCTGGCGGCCGCCAGGAATAGGTGGCGGCCGCCACCTTACTCAGGCCCAAATGGGCCAGAGTGGCTTGGCATTGCTTCTGGTGCTCTTGTTTGGCCCAAATTCCATTATTTCTTGCATTAAGATAAGAAACTATGCACATGTGGAAATAGGTTAGTTATAAACCAAATCTTCTACTTTTTATGTTGTTTTACCTTGGTTTTGGGTGAAATGTTGATGGTGAAATGATGCTTTAAGCACCATCAACAACCATGGTTTGTCCTTCTTCTCGTTTTGAGCGTGTAGGTGATCATGAGGTTGGTGAGCCTCTTTTTGATGACGAGGATGAGGGTGCTGAAGGGATGGATGATCCAGCACCTCCTCCACCTGTTGTGCCGCAAGGAGCGGCTTCTACTATGACTCACAGCCCCGATCCTTCTTCTTCGACTTGGGGAACATGGGATCCGCCACCTCGAGTGGTACCTTTTGTACCCGAGGGGGCACCAGCTGCTGTTGAGGGGGAGGTATCTTCAGCTCGGGAGGCGCCACGACACATCCAGCGCCAACACCCGCCTCAACAGATGATCGGCAGCATCGACGAACGTGTCACTCGGTCCAGGTCACAAAAGATCTCTCACTTTGCTCATTCTGCATTTGTTGCTGATTTTGAACCCCGAGATGTTGGACACGCTTTGACGGATCCGGATTGGGTCAATGCCATGCATGAGGAGTTAGAAAATTTTGAGCAAAATCGGGTTTGGGTTTTGGTTCCACCTCCTCCAGACTGTAATCCTATTGGGACAAAATGGGTTTTCAAAAACAAACAAGGAGAGGATGGCCACATTGTGAGGAACAAGGCCAGACTTGTAGCCAAGGGTTATAGTTAGAAGGAGGGGATAGACTATGAGGAGACTTTTGCTCCCATAGCTCATTTGGAGGCTATTAGGATACTCTTGGCTTTTGCTGCATCCAAAGGGTTTAAACTTTTTCAAATGGATGTCAAGAGTGCCTTCTTAAACGGCTACATAGAAGAAGAGGTGTATGTCGAACAACCACCCGGTTTTGAAAATCCCAAGTTTCCAAACCATGTTTTTAAACTTCACAAAGCTTTATATGGTTTGAAACAAGCCCCTAGAGCCTGGTATGATAGGTTGAAAACCTTTTTGCTTGCTAAGGGTTTTAAAATGGGATGTGTGGATAAAACGCTTTTTCTCCTCAAGCAAGGCAAAGACACTCTCTTGGTCCAGATTTACGTGGATGATATCATTTTCGGTGGTTCTTCTCACGCTTTGGTTGCCAAGTTTGCAGATTTAATGAGCAGGGAGTTCGAGATGAGTATGATGGGTGAGGTGACATTCTTTCTCGGATTGCAAATTAAGCAATCCCGAGAAGGGACGTTTGTGCACCAGGGCAAGTACACCAAAGACTTGTTGAAGAAGTTCGATATGGGTGAGGCCAAGCCTCTACCAACACCCATGTCGACCACGACGGCCCTGGATGCGGACAAGGATGGAGAAGCTGTGGACCAGAAGGAGTACCGGAGTATGATCGGGTCGCTGCTCTACCTGACGGCGACACGCCCGGACATTCAGTTCGCGGTGTGTCTGTGTGCGCGCTTTCAGGCGTCATCACGCACTTCTCACCGTCAGGCAGTCAAGCGCATTATGAGGTACCTTCGCTTCACACCTGTGTTTGGGATTTGGTATTCAGCTTCCTCCACCCTCGCCCTTTGCGGTTATTCCGATGCCGATTTTGCTGGTTGCCGAGTTGAGCGCAAGTCCACTTCTGGGACTTGTCAGTTTATTGGTTCTTCTCTTGTATCCTGGTCTTCTCGCAAGCAGTCTAGTGTCGCTCAGTCTACCACAGAGGCTAAATATGTTGCTGCAGCTAGCTGCTGTTCTCAGTTGCTTTGGATGATGGCCACTTTGCATGATTTTGGTCTGAGCTTTTCTCGCGTGCCTTTGCTTTGTGACAGCACGAGTGCTATTAGCGTTGCTAAGAACCCCGTGCTGCATTCTAAGACCAAACACATTGATGTGCACTTTCATTTTCTGCGAGACCATTATGAGAAGGGTGATATCGACCTTTGCCATGTCGATACTCATCATTAGTTGGCTGATATTTTCACCAAGCCTTTGGACCAATCAACTTTTAATCGGTTGAGAGGTGAGCTTGGTGTGTGTTTCCCCTTTTAAATGGGGGAAACATTTTGATTCTTGTATCATAGACTGACTTCTTTTTTTTCTGCTTTGTTTTCATTTCTGATAGGTTAGTCTTGCACCTTTACTTTCTGAGCTTCATGTATATAATCTTTAGAATGGGATTATGCTCTATCCAGTATGCTCCGATGCTTTATAATGATGCTTGTAGCTTATGCTCTTTCTGATCACTGATACATGTTGTGAGCTGAGCTATTTTTGAATGGTGAACCTGCTTAATGAACATAAAACTTGAAATTGTTCATCATTGAGATATGCAACTAGCATGTGTAGAATGTGTTGAATTCACTCGTGCTTTTCATATATGCTAGGTTGCTATGTCTCTAGTTCTGAGTCATTCACTTGCTTGGTATGTTCATATTCTGTCAATAAAATTGAACCAAGTTTTTAAGTGAATTGAAAAGATCGAGATGGGATTGCTTGTCAACACATCACGGTATCGAGACTGTTTCTCATTGCACACTGAGTTAAACTTGAGTCGTGTAGTGTATGACCGAAACCGACGCTTTAAGCTTCTGATTGCATATGCATAGGCTTAGCTCGGTTGAAAAGTTAGGCAATGACAAGCTTTCAACCTCTCGCAGTCACATGTTGAATTCTAAACTTGTGTAATTTTACCGTTGTAACTCTGATTAAATCTGAAATCAGAAGTGTATGTTTCATTCTGTAGCATGATGATTGAACCTTGCTAGGGGTAGTTCACCTTGTATACATGTTTAGCACTTGTTTGACTTCCTGTCTATACATATTTAGTGCTATTTTGATGGTGAATACTTTTTGGCTAAAACTACTCACTTTGCTCATATGTTCATATTTCGTATTTGCTGATCAGTTTGAGCCTTTGCTAGCTTGATGTGGATGTTGTTGAGTCATAGGATCAAAACTGTGTGGAGCATCTTTTCATTCTATCGACTATATCCCTGAAGCTGCTAACTTGCATTTCTGACTCATATGCATTTTGGAAGGGGGAGTAATTTGTTTGCTAGTGCATTATCAACTAAGGGGGAGAAAATATTGACAAATCATGTATCTTCCGAGTTGAACTAAGGGGGAGATTTCTTGGTTGTGTGCACTATTTGAGGGGGAGTTTGCTCATTTGATGAGTTTTTGATTTTCCAATTGATTTGGAGCGTTTTTGCTAGTCGTGTTGAGCCCTTGCCTCTTTCTTGAGGGACTAGCAAATGTTTTTCAGTTCTACTGGTTTCGATTGGTACGGAGCGTTTTTGAAAGCTAGTTGTGTTGAGCCTTTGCCTCTTTCTTGAGGGACTAGCGGTCGCTTTCCATCTTTTCCTTTGGTATCGAGCTTTTGTGCTAGCGGTGTTGAGCCTGTTCTACCTCTTCTTGAGGGCTAGCTTTGCTTTGCTTGATTGCGTCGAGCCGTTGCCCATGTCTTTTGGGGACCAAGTTGTCTTGCTCTTTCCACTTGACCTTCTTTAGCTTTGCTATGCTTTTGGGTCACTTGGTCGAGTTCTCTCCTCTCCTTCTTCCCTCTTCTATTTTCATTATGATTTGTGTGTGTAGTTGACAATGCACTCATCAAGGGGGAGATTGCGGATACATGGGTGTATGCCGAGTCTCGAGTGATGAGTGATTGTCAACAGGTTTGATGCGCATGTTCTTTGGCTTGTGTTGTGCAGGTGTCGAGCACGGAGACAGTGATCGAGGGCAAGGTGAAGGTCAAGTAGAGACGTGTCGTGCCGACGGACCGGGAGCAGTGAAGGGCGGACATGAGGCTTGGACTGAGGGACCGGTGGCCTGAGGATCAGCTGTGGTGGCTGACAGCTTGGGACAGCGACGAGTGGAGACTTGCGTGGCATGGAGTGGCTCGGTTCATGGACCTGAGGGCTCGTGTCGGTGGACGGGGTGCACGAGCGGTGCATCCCCTCTACAGCTTCGGTTTGGTGGTAGAGCCAGAGAAAAACCATCGGGTGGACGGTTTCCAGGTTTGGGCCACAAAACCTGGGTGTTGCGGGTTTGCCGAGTTTCGGCAACAAAACTCGGGCTGAGGACTGTTTCCAGGTTTGGGCCTCAAAACTTGGATGCTGGCAGGTTTCTGAGTTTGGGCCACAAAACTCAGGCGATGGTTAGCTGGTTTCCCGGTTTGGGCCACAAAACCGGGGAATGGACTTAAAGGCCTGGTTTTCCGGTTTCGGCCACAAAACCGGGGGGCGGAGTCTAGGAAAAGGACAAGCAGAGCGGTGGCGGCACGTGGCGGCAATCGGTGAGGTTGCGTCGAGGCAACGCTACCAGTTGTGCGGGCGTGGCCGTCGGATCAGCATCATCTTTGGGTTGGTCCAGGATAGCCTTAGGGTTTGGCTAGGTCGCTATGTAAATAACTAGGGGTAGAGTGGGAATTAGAATTAGGATAAGTAGGGGGAGACACCCACCTCCCAAACTATCTCAGTCATTTGCTCTTTGCCTTTTAGGTTTTCCTGCTCTCCCAATCCCCTGCTGTAGCTACTGAGATCCGCAGAGAACCATACCTCTGTGTACTTGAGATTTTGAGGAAATGAGACCTAATCTCACTATTATAGCATGTGGTAGCCACACGGTTGCAGATCGATGTGTTGATTCGCGTTTTGGTTCATGTTCTTCGCGTTCTTCTTTTCTCCGTGTTTTTCCCGTCACTCGATCTCTCTCGCTACTGCGTCTTTTTGAATTCCACTTGAATCAACTTGTTCTTTATAGTGAGGAGAACATTCCACCAAAGGAATTTATCTCTACCCTCACGAACAAGTAGATCGGGTCGATTTCATTTTCATGGCACTTTTTCGGTTCATTCACCTTCCCTTCGATTTTCCGTTGATTGAGTTGTTTTGAGCAGATGATTTCTTGGGGATAGTCTCCTAACTACCTCGTGATCATCCTCTCCAAGTTTGGGATCAAGGGATTTTGGTTTGGATCGATTTGGAGAACATTTGAGTTGAGGGCGACCAAAATCGCCCTCACTGGGTGGTTGAGGACAGTCCGCGGTTCCACCGGCGGACAGTCCGGGCGTCGGGGACGAGCCGGTTCAGTGGCTATGTTCTTCAGCCGTTTTGGTTTTCAGTGACCGGCGGACAGTCCGCAGTACACGGTCGCGGACAGTCCGGGAACCGTCCAGGGACACTTCAGCAGAGTTGTTGTTTCTGGTGTTTGGCCGGCGGACAGTCCGCAGTAGGGGCGGACAGTCCGGGAGTCCAAGTCCGGACAGTCCGGGATTTGGCTGAGTGTTGCGTTTTAGTGTGTTTGCTCTCCCGGCTTTTTCGCTTGGTTTCCGGACTTCTCGTTTGGCCCTATAGTTAACCAAGAAACCTCTCTAGATATCTTTGCTACTTGTTAGCATTGGTATTTGGGGATTTCTCGACGTAGCCTTCCATCTACGTTTGGGACTCGGTTTTTGAGGGTCGAACTTGTGTCGGTGCTTTTGGCGTTTGGTTGGCTATCGCTTTGTGGTGCCTCGTTGTGATCCTAGGGATCATCCACCCTCTTCCATGGGTCGTGGGCATCACGGTTTCGGTCGAAGCTTCTTGGGGTTGATATTGGGACAATTGTCCAAAGTTTCGAGAGAAATTTTTTGGGGCTCCCATTAACCCCCCCCCCCTTTGGTCGCCTTGCTATTTGCATTCTCGGTCCTTCAATGATGAAGCAAGCTCATGTGGTTGTGAGATAGATGATGAAGAAATGGCTCTCTTTGTGAAGAGATTTGGCAAGTTCATGAACAAGAAGGGCTATGGAGCAAGAAAGAGAAGAGATGCAACCAAGAGCACAACTAAGAGGTGTGTTGACGCAAAAAGTGACACCTTGCGTCAAGGCACACAGCAAGCCGAACGAGGCTAGCTTCAATCGGGTGCCCGGAGTGTGCTGAATCCGGAGACGTGCCAGTCGGTTTGACCTGAAAACCAACAAAGGATAAAACGTGAGAATACCTCTGGAACATGCTGGGTAAAACCAGACAGTTCCATATGTACGGCTTTGAAAGCCAGTCACGACGGCACACAGCTATAGAAGCTATCTGTCAGAGCATGTTTACAAAACCATTCGGCAAGTATGAGAACAGAGTATGTGAAATATATTAACTGCCGAATGCAAAAGAAAGGCATGCTTGAATGAATCAAAGATATTATAAACAGGCAACTTGCAAGAATAGATCTATTCAAATAACACATGCATAGGCCAATCCAACTAATCTGCCGCACGTTTAGTCTTCATAAACCCGTCAAGCATAAACTTAAGCAAAGCTAATCCACCGCATGATACCACTTGCTATAAGTCTATACCACTTCTTATAATTAGATTAATCCACCGCATGATACAATCTAATTATAACAAGCTAAAAGCATGCATATATTTGTACAGATCTATAAGAGCTCATTACTCGTGTAAGCATAACCAAAATCGGCAAACTAGCCGAATTGGGGTCCATGAGGAAGGAACATACAAGCAAGCATGATCAAACTAATCTAAAACCTGCATCTACCGCACGACACCCAGTTCTATCAAAGCATAAATATGATTGACATGTATGAACCCACAACATGTAACAACCTAGATTGAAAGCTGATCTAGCCATCATGATCTTATGATTAGCAAAGCACAAGCAAACTTGTGAAACAAGACCGAATAGAGATCAATCTAGATTGGGCAAAAGAGTGTTATAGGAAATAAATAAATAAAACACATAACACGTGATAACTTAATGAATCTACTAGATCTGCCAAATCTAATAGAGCCGATAACTATTTTTACTCATGTCTTAATCCGCCGCACGATACAAGGCACAAGCAAAAACTTCCCGTCATAAGCTTAAATCCGCCGCACGATACTAAGCTTAACATACGAGACTACTTGCATCATATCTAAATCCACCGCATGATACTAGACATGATAACAAGGTTGCCGGTACTTACGGAGGTCGACGGATCGATGTTTCCTCTCGAAGAACTCGACGACACAACTTAGGGACTCGAAGATGGCACGGGGCCGGTTTGTATTGATGTGGTTGTGAACCATTTTACAATGGTCGAGGGCTTATATTTATACCCTGGACGAAATACGAGTCCTAGATGATTACGATTTACAATGATAAAATATGGAAAGATACGAAACCTATTCCTAATCTTCTCGGCATCTTTCATCGTCACATGCTTTCCCATGCAAGCCGGCTTCATCTGCAACATCTATCTCCCGAATGGAACCACCTCTCTGCAAGATAGCCGACCGCACAGACATTCATCGAAATCCTGAGGACCAAATAGCCGTCTGATTACTTGCCGAATCCTTTCTTCTCTGTCGGCTGGGCCCACCTGTCATATCTTCATGCGTGCGAAAATTTGGTGTTAACACATGCCCCCTAATTTTGGGATAAATATTTATTCCAAAATTCCTATTTAACGTGGAACCTCCGGAAGCGCCCGCCTTCACATGTTATAATTGCTATACGTGTCGACTCATCTCCCGATGCGCCCTCTGGGATTCTTTAAAACCCTCTTTCGCCCTGTTTTGATTTGTGCACTCTGAACTCCTCTGCTTAGACTCAAAAACCCTCTTTTCTCTTGTCATATCTTACTCTGGAGGATGTCTTCCGCAGCGAGTCGCCATAGTTCCGAGCTTGGTGTTTCTAGCACCTCCAAAAGGAGGTTGTTCTTTTCTTTCTTTCGTTTCAAAATGAAGCAGTTGTTCTTACCTCACCATTTTCATTAAAAGGGCCGGAGACGATCTCCCCGAGGTCCTGATTCAGAAGATTGCAGATCTTCAATTCGATTCGGAGAGGAAGGATCAGGAGATCAACCGAATCTCTCGAGAGCGCGATGTCGCTCGGGAACGGGCTACCGGTAAGCATCCTTTCATCATCTTCCTTTTCATTTTCCCTTTCTGCTCTTACCGACTCTTCCTCCTTTTTAGCTCTGGAGACCAAGCTTCAATCTCTCGAAGCAGCTATTGCTAACCTCGCCGTCACGGCCAATGTACCGGGTACGACAGCTCTGAGGCGGGTAAACGAAGTCAACCGAGCCCTCCCTGACATTTCTAGAGCTGGTATGGGATATGGCGCAGCACTCGCCTTCAACGCGGTACGGATTCACTCTGGAGCCGATTACCGTAATTTTGATGTCTGCGAGCGAGGGCTAGAATACAGGGTGGCTCATTCTGTCGATGAAATGAAAGAAGCTGGAACAGATCTGGCTGATTCCTTCAACTTTGGTCTCCCAATTAGAAATAGGATAGAATGGATGAACTGATTCTCCACTGTAATCTATTTTGCAAATAAGAAGTTCCTTTGTTCGTCCTTCTGAAATCAATCTGTGATTGATCCTTTGAGATCAAATGTGTGTTCTGTTTCACGTATCAGCCACTAATTTATCTTCACTCTAGCGGCGATGCATATTACATTGGCTATTGCCGATAATCACAATAATATTCCTCATCCTGCAAGTAACCGCCGTAATTGATTACCCCAGATCCAAAGTTTTCAGTTTTCCTCTTAATTTTCTGATCCATGGCGACACCAGAGCAGCATTTTTAAGAGATTTCCCTGTTTTTTCTAGTTTTCCGCCCTTAGTGTCAATCGGTAACATAAGTTAAGCAATTAACCGAAACTGAACAATCCTTTAGTCGAACTTTATCGGTCTTCCGATTCTGGAATCATGACTTCTTCAAATTATCAAAAATCCGGCCTGGCTCAATATCAGCCCATAAACTGTGACAAACCCTATCTTGATGCTCGGTCTTCCAGCGTGCAAACTATGGTCCTATAAATATACCCCTGCGTAGGCTCCCATTCCAGGTTCCAAACAAATAGTTTGACTCGCAAAATTTCCACTTCTCGGTTTCTAGCCCAAGCCAGAGAGAAAAACCTTTGCTTGTGTTTCAATAAATAGCAGACGATGGCAACCACAGTAGGCATCTTATTGGAGTTGAAGTAGAAAGAAACCGAGCACTGACTCACCGGCGTCATGGGAAAAAACCTTGCCCCCTTGCAGTAGCTTTTCTTGTTTGTCCACCTCCGATTTACTGCTCATTTTCAGGGTGAAGTCTTTTCTTAACGAGCTACCTTTCCAGAAACAGCAGCTCCAATGGTCTCTCCCAACCTTCGCCTTGGGTTTCCAGATTCCCCTGAATCTGACAATTCACCTCAACTCACCCATTTGAATGCTCTCCGGTATCGCGAGGAAAAGGATAAAGCCCAGAAGGAACTGAAAAATGCATCCAGGAAGCATAACATTAAGGAAGCTGAATGGTCAGACCAACGAAAACAGCTTTGCAGCATCATTTCAGGTTAGCAGAATCTTGGTCATCTTCTTCTGGTTGAACTTGTTATGCCTGACACATCCCTTCTTCCTGTTAGCTCTTTCCGCAGAGAATGACCGTCTGAAGGCGGCAGCAAATAGAGTTGCCCTCAAGGTGAATGCTCGTGGGGACCCAGCCGAAGCCCGCCTTGACGCCGTAGATGGTCGCATAGATCAGGCCATCATCCAAGGTGTGCACGTCGGGGTCTCCTTCGGGCTAGCGGCAATGAGCTCCTTGAAATTCATGATCACCACGCCACCGCCATTGCTGAGACTGTTGACCCACAATCTGTTCTGATCAGATTATCTCGAGAGTAGTTTGTATCAGGACAGATCTTTTTTTCGACTGTAACATTTTCCTTGGAGAAACGCTTGCCGAATACATGACGTCATCTTAGCCGACTAGATCTTATCTCCGATATGTCATGTCACCCGGCATTGCACTTACTACACTTCACCTTTCTCTTCCCTCGATAAACCTATTTACTTAAAAACGTTAGGGCCACTAGGGTCATAAATATCTTGTACTAAAGGCGATATAAATAATATCGGCTATGACTTGAATTCTTGGAACATTTTTTCTGCTAAAGGCGATGCTTCACATCAGCTGTATATAAGTATTCCTCAAGTTACATAATTTCCATGCGTTCGGCTCTTAACAAGTAGTGCCGAAGCTTAGTCCACAAGTGACGTGTACATGATCAAAACCTCTTTACAGCCGAACACCCTCCTCTGGGTCTAACATTTTTGGCTAAAGCTAGCTGCTATTTATCTTTTAAATTTTAAAATAAGGGCCGATCCTATTGCAAGACTATCGGCCGCCACATAAAACTTGAAATAATCACCAAGTTGTGGAAGTGCCTTCATACTTTCCAAGACCCTCTGTTGTATGTCACCTTACGTGAACTCTTGTTCTTCCCTTAGCTTCGGCAATGGAGAAACAACAGAACCCTCTCAAAAGTTCGTTAACTTCAAAACATGCTCAAGACCCAGACTTGCATACACTGGTCCTATTTCGGCTTCATCATCAACACTTTATTCCTTGTCAGCCGACACGAAACTTGTCCTCAATCTTTCTCCATTACCATCAGCTGGACTATCTATTCAAAAATTGCTCTGAGAGCCGATTGTCCGAATCGGCTGTTGGTCCTCGTTGAAAACGTTTACAGGACCTGCTTCCCAAGCTCTTCTAGAAAAACACTCAACACCATCATACTCCCAGTAGATAGGCTCTGTATTAGCAATACTCACTGAATCATCAGCATGGACAATTTCGATGTCATTTCCGATCCACTGGATAAGGAATTGATGCATAGTTGATGGCACACAGCAGTTTGCATGTATCCAATCTCTTCCCAATAGCAAACTGTATGCCCCCTTGCCATCAATGACGAAAAAGGTAGTGATCAAGGTCTTAGTCCCGATCGTCAACTCAACATGGACTGCCCCCCGAGTATCAGAAGAATTGCCAGCAAAGTCTCTCAACACCATGTCAGTCTTTAGCAAATCTTCACCTGCCATCCCAAGTTTTCTAAAGGTGGTATACGGCATGATATTTATGGCAACCCCTCAATCAATGAGCATCTTAGTCAATGGCTTGCCATTAACATAGCCTCTCATATACAATGGCTTCAGGTGTCGATGCTTAGCTGGTTTATCGAATACTGCACTTTGAGCCAAGACAAGATGAGCCAACAACTCTCGGAATTCATCTTCATCAAAATCTGAATACACTTCGTCTTGGACATCCTGTTCTTCGGGAGCTATAAATTCTGATGGAAGAAAGAAAGCCATGCACGCGTTAGCCGAACGATCACCCCCATCCGGCTTCCCTTTGGGGCGCCAAACTCGCTTTACTTTGGCATTTGCTTGTTCTAACTCTCTATTTCTTAGGCGTTGCACCCTCCTTTTCTGTCTTTTCCTCAATCCAGGTGGACAGCACTGTCCTCTCTGCCAGACATACTCGCGGTACTCTTCTTCTTCAGTGCGAGCCCAACTTTGATCGGCAAATCCTCTTCTCTGCCGATCTTCCGAATCATTTATTTTTACGCGTCGATCATCCTCAGGGATTCGTGCCCCAAGCCTCTCATGGACAGATCGGCGGTTGACTCGAGACTGCCTATACTTGGAGTACTGATTACTGCACTCAGGGCAGTTGTTCTTAACAGGCAGCTTCAAGCCTTCGTTCCAACAATACTGGAAGAACGAGCATTCCCAATGAGATTGTTCCTGCTCCCTCGTATCTTCCTGTTCTTCCCGGTACATCTCTTCTTCGTACCTTCGTTGTTTCTCCAGGAACTTCCGTTCTTCATAAAGTCTTTGCTTCTGGTACCGTTCCTGTTCCCGACGCCATTTATTCAACAAGATGCGCGTCGTGACCCTAGGTCTGGAAGTTTCACCCGTCTCAGTTTGGCTATTTTGGAACCGAACCCTCTGCTGAAGCTCTCTCTTTGTAATCTGCCGATTAGGGTCAACGGCACCAGCTTCCCTCGCTCTATCAGAGGTTAACACTTTCATTTTGCTCTTATCCCAAGGATCAGCTGCACTGATCATATTAATAGAGAAAGACACAGCATTCTGTCCAAAAGGGTTACCATCAATTTTCATCTTCCCATCAAACCTCAGATGCCCGTCCTGGATAGCTTTCTGGATCCGCACTCTGAACACTCGGCAATCGTTTATGGAGTGGGATCTAGTATTGTGAAAACCACAATACTTCTTGTCCTTGACCCCTTCAGGATGTAGCATAGGATGACCTTCCGGCAACTTGATGCGTCCTTCCTTCAACAAGTATTCAAATAATTTATCTGACTTGGAAACATCAAAGTCATAAGTACCTTTCTGCTGCCTCAGCCATCGCTGGTTGACTTGAGTCGGTTCTTTATCCCAGACTATCTCGGCTGCAGCTATTTCATCTTCATCATCGTACTCAGCTGCTTCTTCTAGGAAAGCCTGATACATCTTGGCAGCCACATCACCCTTCTGGAACTGATTATTCCTCTTGAATCCCTGGGCTTGATTAGTCATCGTTGCCAACCTTTGTGATAACTGCCCGAGGTCATCAAACTCCATGCCGAATAGCCTCTCTTTGATACTCGGCAACATGCCAGCTATGGCTATCTCTGGCAGTTGATCATCCGGCAAATTCAGAGAATAACAAAGATTCTTGGTTTCCCTAAATCGGCGCAGATATTCTTGTGGCGTCTTGCCAGGTTTCATCCTTAGGCTCATGAGATCGACCAACTTTTTCTCGCTGGTACCCGTAAAGAAATATGAGCGGAATTTCTGCTCTAGCTCTGCCCATGTATTGATAGAATTTGCTGGCAGAGAAGAAAACCACGAGAAGGCTGGTCCTGTTAATGACAACGGGAAATACCGAATCCTCCAAACCTCATCTATAGATGCTTCTCCGAGTTGCATCAAGTAGCGGCCGATGTGTTCTATAGTACTGGTGTCATCCTGGCCTGAAAATTTGGTGAAATCAGTAGGAGGCTTCACCCTTGGAGGAAGAGCTACCCGATTGTACCACTCTGGATAGGGGGACTTGTATGTGTAAGTTTGATTCTTAGGTTTCAGGCCGAATTGATTTTGCATCATATCAGCCATCTTATGCATGATGAGGTCAACATTCGGATCAGGAGCTGCTTGTGCCTGCCCCCCAGGATGTAGCCCTGCTGAACTCTTATAGCCTGGGTTTGGAAGAGCATTAATTGAGCTATAATCGATGAACTCATGATATCCATCTCCAAACATATTCTTCTGTATCCTATTTGCTGCAGGAGACACTTTAGAAGCAGATTGCGGGACATTCCCTGTCGTGTCGAATGCGAGCTGGCCATGGGTTGTGGGTGGCTGCTGTGTCTCATGAAGAACCATCCCCACTGTGCTCGTACCAGCTCCACCGTCTTCGGTAATCTTTCGATGTTGAGGTACTGGGAACAATAATGTCCCTTGCATCGGACCAGTGGTTTCTTCAAAGCGTTTATCCGCTGCTGGACCGAAAATGCTAACCATGACAGCACGAAAAGTATTCAAGAAAGCTGCCTGATGGTTGGTCATGGCTTCCGATACAGATTTGTACACTAATTCGGTCATCTTCCAAATAGCTTCTTCTTCATTATTATCAGACGACTCGGATTGGTGATGAGGAATGATCTTTGGGAATTCCTGCTTCTAGAAGACTTTGCCGCTCTTGTTCTTGGAGAAAGATGTCAGGCACTTGCGCTGGAATTCATCGCAGGCCTGCTGTACCAAGCTTTTCGACTCTAGCGGCAAGTCATCCATGATCACATCCAGAACTTGATCATCGCTGATCTCAGGCATCTTGAAACGAAGTGGTCCCACGGGGCGTGCCAAAAAGTGTGTTGGCCCAAAAAGTGACACCTTGTGTCAAAGCACACAGCAAGCCGAACGAGGCTAGCTTCAATCGGGTGCCCGGAGTGTGCTGAATCCGGAGACGTGCAGTCGGTTTGACCTGAAAACCAACAAAGGATAAAGCGTGAGAATACCTCTGGAACATGCTGGGTAAAACCAGACAGTTCCATATGTACGGCTTTGAAAGCCAGTCACGACGGCACACAGCTATAGAAGCTGTCTGTCAGAGCATGTTTACAAAACCATTCGGCAAGTATGAGAACAGAGTATGTGAAATATATTAACTGTCGAATGCAAAAGAAAGGCATGCTTGAATGAATCAAAGATATTATAAACAGGCAACTTGCAAGAATAGATCTATTCAAATAACACATGCATAGGCTAATCCAACTAATCTGTCGCACGTTTAGTCTTCATAAACCTGTCAAGCATAAACTTAAGCGAAGCTAATCCACCGCATGATACCACTTGCTATAAGTCTATACCACTTCTTATAATTAGATTAATCCACCGCATGATACAATCTAATTATAACAAGCTAAAAGCATGCATATATTTGTACAGATCTATAAGAGCTCATTACTCATGTAAGCGTAACCAAAATCGGCAAACTAGCCGAATTGGGGTCCATGAGGAAGGAACATACAAGCAAGCATGATCAAACTAATCTAAAACCTGCATCTACCGCACGAGACCCAGTTCTATCAAAGCATAAACATGATTGACATGTATGAACCCACAACATGTAACAACCTAGATTGAAAGCTGATCTGGCCATCATGATCTTATGATTAGCAAAGCACAAGCAAACTTGTGAAACAAGGCCGAATAGAGATCAATCTAGATTGGGCAAAAGAGTGTTACAGGAATTAAATAAATAAAACACATAACACGTGATAACTTAATGAATCTACTAGATCTGCCAAATATAATAGAGCCGATAACTTGTTTTACTCATGTCTTAATCCGCCGCACGATACAAGGCACAAGCAAAAACTTCCCGTCATAAGCTTAAATCCGCCGCACGATACTAAGCTTAACATACGAGACTACTTGCATCATATCTAAATCCACCGCATGATACTAGACATGATAACAAGGTTGTCGGTACTTACGGAGGTCGACGGATCGATGTTTCCTCTCGAAGAACTCGACGACACGACTTAGGGACTCGAAGATGGCATGGGGCCGGTTTGTATTGATGTGGTTGTGAACCATTTTACAATGGTCGAGGGCTTATATTTATACCCTGGACAAAATACGAGTCCTAGACGATTACGATTTACAATGATAAAATATGGAAAGATACGAAACCTATTCCTAATCTTCTCGGCATCTTTCATCGCCACATGCTTTCCCATGCAAGCCGGCTTCATCTGCAACATCTATCTCCCGAATGGAACCACCTCTCTGCAAGATAGCTGACCGCACAGACATTCATTGAAATCCTGAGGACCAAATAGCCGTCTGATTACTTGCTGAATCCTTTCTTCTCTGCCGGCTGGGCCCACCTGTCATATCTTCATGCGTGCGAAAATTTGGTGTTAACAAGGTGCTATAGATGTAAGAGCAAGGATCACTTCATTGCAGATTGTGCATACTCTAGTGATGAAGAAGATGATGACTGCAAGAAGAGCAAGAAGAAGGACAAGGAAAAGAAAGAAAAGAAAGAGAAGAAGAAGGAGAAGAAGAACGGTGGTTCCTATGTTGTGACATGGGATAGTGATGCTTCCTCAAGCAATGATGATGATTCTAGTGATGATGAGAGGAAGACCACCAAGAAGAAGGCTATGGCTAGTCTTGCTATCTCAAGCAAGCCTTCCATCTTCAACACTCCATCGACATGCTTCATGGCTAAGGCCACTAAGGTATTATCCGATGAGAGTGAGAATGAGAGTGATGATGATGAGGAGTACTCAAAGGAGGACCTCATGAGCATGCTACAAGATGCTCACTCTTACATTGAGACTAAGAGGAAGGAGTGCAAAGAATTGTGCAAGGCCAACAAGGCTCTTGAGCAATCCTTTGATGAGCTCAAGTCCACTCATGAGAGGCTAAAGGAAGCCCATGAGAAGCTTGATCAAGCTCACACGAGGCTTAAGGAAGCCCACTCCTCCCTCCTTGATCAAAGTAAGATTGAGGATTTTGTAGAGACATGCAATGTAGGAGTAATGTTGACACTCCTTAATGGAATCACTCTAAGATAGACTTCATAAACAATAACCTAGTGAAGGCACTAAGAAGTGTACGAGACACTACTAGCATCACTTAATGTCAAGTTGTCATCCTCAACATGAAACTAGCAATGTGATTATATCATAGCACTGACTCTAAAGATAAATATTTACCCATAAGCGCACAGATAAATACACCTGTTGTAGCAGCATTTTACCCAGAGATGTTCCAAGTGTCGTTATTTATATTTAGCACTAGGAATGAAGTGAGATAAATAAGGACAAGAGCTTCTCTACACATGTGATAGGAGAATTGAGAAAAAGCAAGAACACACTCCTCTATCCTAAACAGGGATCAATCACAATAATGAGGTACACTATAAATGATAAAAGATCAATCTATGATAGTTCTTAGAGCATTTCAACTTAGACAAGGCATGCAGATTAGAATAGACATTATAAAGAAGTATTCCTAAGTTATTCTAATTATAAGTCATAATATACATTGATTAGTGCAATTATATTTGGCAATCATTAGCTAGGTTATCCCATATTCATATTCAAGAGGCAACTCTATAGTAAAGGTGCCAAACAGAGTAGCCTCTAAACCATGAGTTAACTGAGCCATACGATTCCTATATTCGGGGGGTGGAATACAAAGGACTCAACAGGCCTGTCACACCCGCGATCTACCACTCTACCCGGAACATAGGGAGCATTCACAGATAAATAGTGTATAGGCACCACACCTACACAACATTTATCACCCACCCGTTGTACTTTAAGATGAGCGCTATACGAACATGATTATAAACATGATGATAATCTATCTATGCCAAATATATAATCAAAGCATACTACAAGCAGTATAATTAAGAATATAGTAATTAATGTCTTAGTCATATCAATTATATCTAAACTATTATGAACTAGACTATGAACTAGCACACAATGATGAACAGTATGATGAACTAGAGTATGAACTAGAACACGAACTAGAACTAGATTAAGAGCTAGAAGATGAACTAGACGATGATCAATGAAGAACAATGAAGAACTAGAAGAACAATTATGAACTAGAAACATAATTAGATCCATAATGTTGATACAAGAGAGAAGATCTTGGGTTTACCGAGCCTTCTCACGACTAGATCCGGAATCCAAGCGAAGCTTGCCTCTTCTAATTCTAATTGTATCTAGCTATGCCTAAGTTGATGTGGCTCTAAGGAAATTAGGGTTTCTAATTGATCCTCCTCCTCTTCTAATGACTTGAGATCTGATGATGATTGAGAGAGGGGGTCTGGGGTCTGGTTATATAGCCCTGGGCGAGGAACCGTGGCCCTTGGATCAAACCTACTTCACGTAGGGTGGAGATGCATCCTCATAGGCGGTGGAGGAAGGTTCCAGAAGACGGAGGCCGTTGGGCCCAGGGGGTGACCGACCGGTCCTAGGGTGGGACCGGTCCTGGCGGCCTCTCGGGGTGCCCCGCCTCGTGGTGTCCTCTGGTGTCCTCTAGGTCCTTCTGGAGTATTCCTGACGTGCCGGTTCCGTAATCTTCCGTCGGTTTCCTTCTAGGAGAAGTAATCAGTGCTGGTTTTCCTGTTTAGTCCCTGCAAAATCACAATTCACCAAAACTCATGGAATATTGTCAATTAAAACCCTAAACCTTTATTGGTGATTGAATTCATGCCCTTTTCATATTTATTTATCCTTTAATTTTGATAGATAACCAGTGTCAACAAGTAACATGTGATATTCTTGATGAATCTTTTTATGCTCCTATTATTGTTGCTCCCACAAATGCATCATCATCATCTAGCTCAACTAAAATGCCTACTTCTACTACTTGTGATTCATCATTAGTGGTAGAGAATGAGAACCTGAAGAACAAGGTTGTTGAGCTCACTCATGCCTTAGGCAATGCCTATGGTGGAGATGACCACTTGCTTAAGTGCTTGGGTAGCCAAAGGTGTCCACTCAACAAAGAGGGACTTGGCTATACCCCCAAGAAGGGCAAGGCGGCCTTTGCTACTCACAAGACTTGTTTTGTGAAGAGCAATGGTCGGTATTGCTATAATTGCAAGCAATCCGGGCATATAGAGCAACATTGTTTTAACAAGAACAAGAACAAGAATAATGCTCATGTTTCATCTATTAGACTTGATTCTTGTTATATGCTTACAAAGGGGACTAATGGTGTGAAGGCTAAGTACATTGGTGCACCCTTGGTTGGCCCAAAGAAGAAGGCAATTTGGGTGCCCAAGAGCTTAGTGACTAACCTTGGAGGACCCAAAAAGATTTGGGTACTTAAAAAGAATTGATCTCTTTTGTAGGTAAATTATAAAGCGGGAGGAAGGCATTTGGTGCTTGATAGTGGGTGCACTCAACACATGACCAGAGATGGAAGAATGTTCAAATCAATCAACACTAGTGGCAATGATCATGCGGATGCTATCACATTTGGTGACAACAAGAAAGGCAAGGTCAAAGGCTTGGGCAAGATTGCAATATCCAATGACTTGAGTATCTCCAATGTGCTATTAGTGGAATCTCTCAACTTGAGCACAATTATGTGATTTGGGATTCAAATGCATATTTGGTGTTGATGATGTGGAGATAGTGAGTGTTGATGGAAGTGATTTGGTCTTCAAAGGATTTAGATATGAGAACCTTTATTTTTGGTGGACTTTGATGCAAGTGAAGCTCAATTGACAACATGCTTGTTCACCAAATCAAGGATGGGTTGGCTATGGTGAAGGACCGAGAATGCTACCAAAGGCGACCAGAGGGGGGTCAATGGGAGCCTAAAAATTTCTTTCGAAACTCTGGCCTCTGTCCTAGAAAATCAACCCCAAAAGCCAAGCTGACAAGCGTGATGTCCACGACCCAAGATATTGGGTGGATGTTCCCTAGAAACACAGCGGGACACCACAAAAGCTCACTCGTACAAGTTCGCGCAAGTCAACTAGAGACAGGTTATTTTGTAAAGCGGGAAGCCCGATTTCAGTAGAGCACGAAGTCGGGAATCCAACGCAAGAAGTAGAAACCAAAACCGACAACGAACGAACAAACCACGGACGAAAACGTGCGATCACTGCACTGACCGGACTCACTGGAGCGTCCGGTCAGTAAGGATCGGACGCGTCCGGTCTGGCAAAACCCGATTTGGATCTTCTCTGTGTTGGACCGGACTCACAGGGGATGAGCGTTCAGTCACAGCACTGAGCATCCGGTCACACAAAAACGCGAACGATGAACAGTGCGAGCGTAGCGTCCGGTCACTGAGAAACAGAGCGTCCGGTCAAAAACAGAATGATGCACAGTGAACACATTCAACGACCAGACTCACTGCCGAGCGTCCGGTCAGCCCGAGTCGCGCGTCTGGTCAGCCCGATATTGAGTTGTTCGTCCACAGATTCAACTCGATCTCTCCCAAAACGAAACCTCTAGAGCTCAAACTTGGAGAGAGGAGTCACAAGGAGGATAGTGAGCTACTCCTAGAAGATCATGGCTCAAACCTATCTCCAAATCGATGAATCAAATAATTTCGGGGGAAGAGAGGAGAAAAGTTGATCCAAAACGAAAACCAATCGATCTACTTGTTCATGAGGTTTGAGTTGAATTCCTTCATTGGAAATGATCCCCTCATAGTAAAGAACAAGTTGATTCAAATGGTTTTGCAAATGGAGCAACCTAGAGTGAGAACGATTGACGGGAAAAACAAGGAGAAAAGATGAACGTGAAGAACAACTTAAGAACGCGAATCACAATCACGAATTCCAGCCGGAAATCATCCCCATGAGGAGACAACGGGATTATGGTCCCGTTTCCTCAAAATCCAAATGCACAGAGGTATGATTCACCGTCTCTGCGGATCTCAGTAGCTACAGCAGAGATATGGGAGAGCAGGAAACCCTAAGTGCAAAATAGCAATGGCTGAGATGGTTTGGGAGGTGGGTGTCTCCCTCTACTTATCCTAATTTTTATTCCCACTCTACCCCTAATGATACAGAGCGAACCAGCTAAACCCTAAGGCTATTCTGGACTAGCTCGAAGTAGATGGTGATCCGACGGCCACGCCCGCACAACTGGTAGCTTCGCCTTGACGCGACCTCACCGATTGCCGCCACGTGCCGCCACCGCTCTGCTCGTCCTTTTCACGGACCTCGTCCCCGGTTTTGAGGCCGAAACCGGGAAACGTGTCTTCAAGTCCTCCCCCGGTTTTGAGGCCGAAACCGAGAAACCTGTCGTCCATTGCCCGAGTTTTGTGGCCCAAACTCAGAAACCCGCCAGCGCCCAGGTTTTGAGGCCCAAACCTGGAAACCATCCTCAGCCCGAGTTTTGTGGCCCAAACTCGGAAAACCGGCAGCACCCAGGTTTTGTGGCCCAAACCTGGAAACCGTCCACCCGATGGTTTTTCTGTGGCTCAACCATCAAACCGACGCCGTAGAGGGGATGCACCTCCCGTGCACCCCATCCACCGACACGTTGAAGGACCGAGAAGCAACCAGAAAGCGACCAGAGGGGGGGTGAATGGGAGCTTCAAATTTTCCTTTCGGAAACTAGTAGCCACTGTCCCAAGAATCAACCCCCAAAGCAAACCCTAGAGCTTCCTAGTGTCCACGACCCTAGTTGTAGGGTGGATGCTTCCAAGAAGCACAGCGGGACACTACACAACTCTAGAAGGCCAACGCAAAAGATGGAAATCGAATCCGATCAAGAACGAGCCAACCGCGAACAAAACAACGCAGCACAGTCTCGACCGGACTCTGGACTGCGTCCGGTCAGTGAGCACCGGACGCGTCCGGTCGTCAGAAAAACGGTTTCGGGCCTTACTGTTCGTGACCGGACTCTGGCCTGCGTCCGGTCGCAGAGCACCGGACGCGTCCGGTCAGACAAAAGCCGATTTCGGAGCTCTCTGAGTTGGACCGGACCCACGGAGTCAGAGCGTCCGGTCACAACACGCAGCGTCCGGTCAACACAGAAAACGCAGGTGAATAGTAGCACAGTTGAGTCCGGTCACACCGGGAATGGAGCGTCCGGTCAAGACCAAAAAGGGGCACAGCGAGTGTTGAACCACCGGACGCACACCCCCGGCGTCCGGTCATCTCGAGCCAGCGTCCGGTCACCCCGCAGCAGTACTGTTCGTCCACCGATTTGAATCAAACTCTCCCAAAACGAAACCTCTAGGGTTCAAACTTGGAGAGAAGAGTCACAAAGAGTATAGTGAGCTATCTCTAAGAGATCATGGCTCGAACCTATCTCCGAATCGATGAATCGAAGAATTTCGGGGGAAGGGAGAAAACTTGACCTGACACGAAAATCGATCGATCTCCTAGACTGTGAGGTTGGAGGGGAATTCCTTCGGTGGAAAGAAGTGCCTCACGATCTAGAACAACTTGGTTCAAACGGATTTGCAAAAGATGAAACGAGCAAAGAGATCAAGCAAAGGGAAATTCGTGGAGAAAAAGGATTCCACGAAGAACACGAACAAAACGCGAATCACAACCACGATCTGCAGCCATAGCGCAAACACACGCTACAACCGTGAGGTTACGGCCTCACTTCCTCGAAATCAACAGTACACAGAGGTGAGTCTCTCTGCGGATCTCAGCTAGCTACAGCAGGGGATGGGAGAGCAGGAAACCCTAAGTGCGAAAGAGCAAATGACTGAGATAGATAGGAGGAGGGTGTCTCCCAACTACTTATCCTACTACTAGTCTAAGTCTATTTCCTACTCTACCCCTCTCTATTCTAATTACAGAGCGAACCAGCTAAACCCTAGGGTTATTCTGGACCAACTCGGTGGTAGGTGTATCTGACGGCCACGCCCGCACAATTCGAAGCGTTGCCTCGACGCAACCTCCGGATCGCCGCCACGTGCCGTCCTCACTCTGCACCCCCGGTTTTGTGGCCCAAACCGGGAAACCAGCCTTTTCCAGCCAACCCCCGGTTTTGAGGCCCAAACCGGGAAACCAGCCCACCAGCTTCTGAGTTTTGAGGCCAAACTCAGCAAACCCTCAGCGCCCAGGTTTTGAGGCCCAAACCTGGAAACCGTCCTCAGCCCGAGTTTTGTGGCCAAACTCGGAAACCCTCAGCCCGAGTTTTGTGGCCAAACTCGGAAACCGTCCACGCCCAGGTTTTGAGGCCCAAACCTGGAAACCGTCCATCCGATGGTTTTTCCCTGGCTCTACCACCAAACCGACGTCGTAGAGGGGATGCACAGCCCGTGCACCCCGTCCACCGACACGTGTCCCTGAGTCCACGACTCAGGCAACACATGACCGCACTTCTTCACTTGTCGTCGTCACAGGCTGCCAGCCACCACAGCTGATCCTCGGGCCTCTGGTCCCTCAGTCGAAGCCTCACGTCCGCCCTTCATCGCTCGGTACCTCGGCATGGCACGTCCGCCGCACGGCACGCCCATCCTTCACCGCACCCGGTCCGTCAGCACGGCACGTCTCAACTTGACCTTCACCTCGCCGTCGATCACTGTATCCGGGCTCGACACCTGCACAACACAAGCCAAAGAACATGCGCATCATCCCAGTTGACAATCACTCAACACTCAGAGACCCGGCATACACCCATGTATCCGCAATCTCCCTCTTGATGAGTGCATTGTCAACTACTCACACAAATCATAATGAAAAGAAGAATAAGGAAGAAGAAGGAAGGAGAAAGAGAAAACTCAACCAAATGACCCAAATGCATAGCAAAGCCGAAGAAGGTCAAGTGGAAAGAGCGAAAGAACTTGGTCCCCAAAGACATGGGCAACGGCTCGACGCAACCAAGCAAAACAAAGCTAGCCCTCAAGAAGAGGTAGAACAGGCTCAACACCGCTAGCAAATAAAGCTCGAAACCAATGCCTTTCGGCCAAGCACGCTCCGAACCAATTGGAATGACTCCAAACTAAAAGAGAACCAATCGAAGACAAAATGCCCTGAAAATGTTTGCTAGTTCCTCAAGACAGAGGCAAAGTCTCAACACAACTAGCAAACTCCCCCTCGACAAGTGCAAGCAACTAGGAAAATCCCCCTTAGGTCCAACATGAGAAGAGCACAAAGATTTGAAATTCTCCCCCTTGATGAAAACTCCCCTTTAGTTGAACATCCAGGAGACATATGATTTGCAATTTCTCCCCCTTAGTTGAAAATGCACTATTCAAGAAAAGGCATCAAGGCAAGAAACTCCTCCTTCCAACATGCATATGAAATCAGAAATGCAAGTTAGCAGCTTCAGGCATATAATCAAAAGAGTGCAAGAATGCTCTAAACAGTATAACTCCAATGACTCAACTAAGCACTCAAATAGCGAAGGCTCAAACTGATCACACATACAAAATATGAACATATAAGCATGTGAGCAGTCTTTAGCCAAAAAGATAGTCACCATCAAAATAGCACTACACATGTATAGACAGGAATCCAAACAAGTGCTAAACATGTATACAAGGTGAACTACCCCTAGCAAAGTTCAATCATCATGCATAGGAATGAAGCATATACTTGTGATTTCATTTTTATATCGGAGTTGCAGCGGTGAAATTACACAAGTTTAATTTTAGCATGTGATTGCGAGAGCTTGAAAGCTTGTCTTTGCCTAACTTTTCAACCGTGCGAAGCCTATGCATATGCAATCAGAAGCTTAAAGCAACGGTTTCGGTCATACACTACACGGCTCAAGTTTAACTCAAAGTGCAATGAGAAACAGTCTCGATACCGTGAGGTGTTGACAAGCAATCCCATCTCGATTTTTTCAATTCACTAAAACTTGGTTCAAATTTTAAACATGATATGAACAGACCAAGCAAGTGAATGACTCATAACTAGAGACATAGCAACCTAGCATATATGAAAAGCACGAGTGAACTCAACATATCCTACACATGCTAGTTGCATATCTCAATGGTGAACATTTTCAGATTGAAAGTTATTAAGTAAATTCACCATTTCAAAATAGCTCAGCTCACAACATGTACTAGTGATCAGAAGGAGCATAAGCTACAAGCATCAATATAAGCATCAGAGCATACTACATAGAGCATAGTTACATTCTAGTGATTATAAACATGAAGCTTAGAATGTGAATGTGTATGCTGAAATGCAAAAGAAAATAAAGACAAAAGAGTCAGTCAAATATACAAGATCCAAAATGTTTCCCCCATCTAAAAAGGGAAACACACACCAAGCTCACCCCTCAATCGGTTAAAGGTTGATTCGTCTAAAGGCTTGGTGAAAATATCAGCCAGTTGATGATGAGTATCGACATGGCGAAGGTCGATATCACCCTTCTCCTGGTGGTCTCGCAAGAAATGAAAGCGCACATCAATGTGTTTGGTCTTCGAGTGAAGCACGGGGTTCTTAGCAACGCTAATGGCACTCGTGCTGTCACAAAGCAAAGGCACGCGAGAAAAGCTCAGACCAAAATCACGCAAAGTGGCCATCATCCAAAGCAACTGGGAACAGCAGCTAGCCGCAGCAACATATTCAGCCTCTGTAGTGGACTGAGCGACACTAGACTACTTGCGAGAAGACCACGAAACAAGAGAAGAACCAATAAATTGGCAAGTCCCAGAAGTGGACTTGCGCTCAATACGGCAACCAGCAAAATCAGCATCCGAATAACCGCAAAGGGAGAGGGTGGAAGAAGCAGAATACCAAATCCCGAACTCAGGCGTGAAACGAAGCTACCTGAAAATCCGCTTCACCGCCTGACGGTGAGTGGTGCGCGGCGACGCCTGAAAGCGCGCACACAGACACACCGCGAACTGGATGTCCGGGCGTGTCGCCGTCAGGTAGAGGAGCGACCCGATCATGCTGCGGTACTCCTTCTGGTCCACTGCTTCTCCATCCACATCCGCATCCAGGGCAGTCGTCGTCGACATGGGTGTTGGAAGAGGCTTGGCCTCACCCATATCGAACCGCTTCAGCAAGTCCTTGGTGTACTTGCCCTGGTGCACAAACGTCCCCTCTCGAGATTGCTTAATTTGCAACCCGAGAAAGAATGTCAGCTCGCCCATCATGCTCATCTCGAACTCCCTGCTCATAGTATCTGCAAACTTGGCAACCAAAGCGTGAGAAGAACCACCGAAAATGATATTATCCACGTAAATCTGGACCAAGAGAGTGTCTTTGCCTTGCTTGAGTAGAAAGAGCATTTTATCTACACATCCCATTTTAAAACCCTTAGCAAGCAAAAAGGTTTTCAACCTATCATACCAGGCTCTAGGGGCTTGTTTCAAACCATATAAAGCTTTGTGGAGTTTAAAAACATGGTTTGGAAACTTGGGATTTTCAAAACCGGGGGGTTGCTCAACATACACTTCCTCTTCTATGTAGCCGTTTAAGAAGGCACTCTTGACATCCATTTGAAAGAGTTTAAAACCTTTGGATGCAGCAAAAGCCAAGAGTATCCTAATAGCCTCCAAACGAGCTACAGGAGCAAAAGTCTCCTCATAGTCTATCCCCTCCTTCTGACTATAACCCTTTGCTACAAGCCTGGCCTTGTTTCTAACAACGTGGCCATCCTCTCCTTGCTTGTTTTTGAAAACCCATTTTGTCCCAATAGGCTTACACTCAGGAGGAGGTGGAACTAGAACCCAAACCCAATTTTGCTCAAAATTTTCTAACTCCTCATGCATGGCATTGACCCAATCCGGATCCGTCAAAGCGTGTCCAAGATCTCGGGGCTCAAAATTAGCAACAAAAGCAGAATGAGCGAAGTGTGAGATTTGCTGTGACCTGGACCGAGTGACCCGTTCGTCGATGTTGCCAATCATCTGCTGAGGCGGGTGCTGGCGCTGGATGTGTCGTGGTGCCTCCCTTGCCGAAGTGGCCTCCCCCTCAACAGCAGCTGGTGCCTCCCCGGGTACAAATGGTACTGCTCGGGGTGGCGGATCCCACGGCCCCCAGGAAGAAGAGGTGTCGGGGCCGTGAGTCGTCGTAGAAGCCGCTCTTTGCGGCACTGCAGGTGGAGGAGGTGCTGGGTCATCTATCCCTTCAGCACCTTCTTCATCATCATCAAAAAGAGGCTCGCCAACCTCATGATCACCTGCACACTCAAAGCGAGAAGAAGGACAAACCATGGTCTCGTCGAAGGTAACATCGGATGTCTCCATGACTCGGTTAGTGTCAAGGTTAAGTACACGATAAGCTCGAGTGTGAGTGCCATAACCCAAAAACACACCGTCAGAAGAACGAGACTCAAACTTGTCCAAGTTGCCCTTTTTGAGTATGAAACAATGGCAACCAAAAACTCGAAAATAACTCACCTTGGGTAGTTTTCCAAAACGCAACTCATAAGAAGTCTTTTTCAAGAAAGCTCGGAGAAAAATGCGATTGGAAATGTAGCATGCAGTGCTCATAGCTTCGGCCCAATATCGCCTAGGAGTCCTATGCTCATCGAGCATCGTCCTGGCCATCTCAACAAGGGTCCGATTCTTCCTCTCTACAACACCATTTTGTGGCGGTGTGTAGGGGGAAGAAAATTGATGCTCTAAACCCAAAGAGTTACAAAACTTCTCAAAACCTGAATTCTTGAATTCGGAACCATTATCACTCCGAATTGCTCGCATCGAGTTCAAAGGGAACTCGTTCTGAAGATGCAAAATCAGATTGCGAGCAAAGGAGAAAGTCTCGGTCTTCTCAGCTAAAAAGAAGACCCACGAATATCTCGAAAAGTCATCAACAACCACAAGCACATACCACGTTCCCCCAACCGAGCTCACCCGAGCGGGACCAACAAGGTCCATGTGCAAAAGCTCTCCAGGGCGCTTGGTCATGACCTGAGTCACTGGATGGTGGGGAGCGGCAACCATCTTCCCGTGTCTACAAGAGTGGCAAACAAGATCCTTCTCCATATGCAACTTGGGCAATCCTCGGATTAGGCCAAGTGAACTAAGCCTTGCAAGCAAGTCGAAGCTCAAATGTCCAAGTCTCCTATGCCACTTCCAAAGATCAGAGGAGGAAGGTCCAGCCACAAGACAATGAGAAGTGCCAAAAGACTCCGAGAAATTCGCACGAAAGACTTTTCCAAAGGGCGAAATCAAACACACAAGATTGCCCTGAGGATCCAAAATACGACTGAGATTCGGTTTAAAACGAATCTCATAGTCATCGTCAAAGAGTTGCAAAACAGAAAGAAGGTTAAAATGCAAGTTAAAAACAAGAGCAACATCGCGCAACACAAAGTGCTCATTAACCCGCACAGACCCGCGAGACAATACCTTACCTTTGCTATTGTCGCCGAAGGTTATGTACTCCTTTCTGGCAACAGGGCTAAAGCTGGAGAACCACTTGGCGTTTCCGGTCATGTGCCTCGAGCAACCGGAATCCACCAACCAAATGTCCTCCAACCGTTTTACCTACATCAATAAAAAGACATAGGGTGAGCATACGGTCCAACACTGGGGTTAGTGAAGTAGGAAGAATACCAGTGTTGGGCCGGCTGCTCAAAAGAACGGTTAGCAGAAAAACCATTCCTAGCACGTCTACGAGAGGAGCGATCACCACGTAGAGGAAAACGTGGTCCGCTAAGGGAGGAGCATCCATCGCGATACTCAAACCGCGGTGGGGAAAAACTCTCAACTACAAAACCTCCGCCACGGGGTCCATAGCCTACAACTGCAGGCTCCCGCCGGGCACGCTCTCTACGAGGCCTAGGCCTAGGGACTTGAGGCTCAACACCTCTAGGCCTAGCGACTCTCCTCGGAGCTCTCTGCTGCCTAGGCCTGGGAACTTGAGGTTCTGGACCTCTGGGCCTAGCAGCACGTCTCGGTGCTTTCCTCTGAACATTCGGCACATGTACATCATGGAAAGGATGGTACATGTCCGGGTTGTTCATCTCCCAAGCACGGCGCGCCTCTCTCTTGCGCCTAAAGCAGAACTCGCTCAAGTGACCATCTCTCCCACAGAAATCACAATGGTACCTCACCGCACGCAAAGGGGGTTGTTGGTACTCATGGCTGTGGGTGTGGATCACTTTGCCCTTCTGTGGCAACTCCTCCTGGATAGGTGGCATTGTGTCCAGCTTGTTCTTTAGGTGGTTGGGTTTGGGATGCCACACTTGGTTCTTGGGTGGAGCTCTCGGAGATTCCTCAAACACCCCATCCTTGGTGGTAGGCTTGACGGGCTCTTTAGGTGGAAGCTTGGTCAGTTTGGGAGTAGTGGTGGAATTGGGCTTCTCACTAGGATTCAGACCACTCGACTCTCCAATCTTCCCAAAAGCAGAAAGATCAACACCCTGAGCAAGACCTACACCAGAACCTCCAACAGCTCGCTTAAATTGGGAGATCATCATCCCGAGCTGCGGCTCACTACAAGAGACCCATGACAAGATGGTCCGAAGGTATGTGTTTTCCTCCTCAGTTTGCATCTTGCCATGCTTGACATTCGCAATCTCCATCTCCAAACCCTCACACAAAGCGCACTTGGACACACAAGTGCTACCTGAGTTGGCCTCCTCAAGAGACACAATCTTGGCATTCTTCTCTGCCAACTCAGATTGCAAGACAGGACAAGTCTTGCACGCACCCAATAGAGAAGGTCTAGCCTTCAGCTCATCCACCTCTCCTACCAACGCAGCATACTTACCTCTCAAAGTGAGAAGGTCAGTCATGTGCGTGGTGCACATCTCACACTCAACCTCCTCCGACACGACCACGGTGGACTTGGCAAACTCAAGCTCTCTCACCGTGTCCTCCCACTTCTGCCTAAACTCCTTGCGCTCTCTAGCGGCACGCCTAAGCAACTTGTCCTGACTAAGGAGCGCGGCAGTAAGCTTCTCAACCTCAGCAGAAAGCTCGTCGTGGGTGAGGGATACCTGGGAGGTGTCGTCATCGTCGTCGTCCCGAGGGGTGTGCTCCAGCTTGCCGTCGACCTCATCACCAAGCGCCATGGTGCAGAAGCCGTCGTCGTCGGCGAAGAAGCAGAGGCCGTTCAACTTGTCCTCGATCCTCTTCTTCTTCTCGGACTCGTCATCGCTTGAGCAAGCAGAGTCGTCATCCGAGCCATCGACGTCGCTGAGCGTGGCGAAGAACGCACGCTGCTCAGCCTGGGCCTTCTCCAAGTACTTCTTCTTGATGTACTCCTTGTCGAAGCCGCCCCTCCGCTTGTGCCTCGCGGGGACGTACTTCTCCTTGCGCTTGCCGGAGTCGTACTTGTGCCCATGATCGCCCTTCCCAGATGAATGCTTCTTCTTGGGGCAGTTGGCAATGAAGTGGTCGGGGTCGCCGCACTCATAGCATCCTGAGCGTCCTCCTCCGCGGCGACGGTTCATGCGGTTGTTGTGGAACCGCGAGAACCGGTTGGCGAGCATTGCCAACTCGTCATCCCCCAAAGACTCAAGCTGGTCCTCTGTGACAGAAAAGAGAGATGAAAGAGCAAAACCTCCAGAGGGGTTAGCAGAAGAGCCAGAAACCAAAGCCATAGTCGGGCCAGAAGGATTCGCATAAGAAGCCCTCGACATGGCGTCAATCTCACTAGACTTGAGCTTACTAAAGAGCTCGTCGCAAGTGAGAGTCTTATAGTTAGACGATTCGATGATCGCCTGGACCTTTGAGTCCCACACCGATCGATCGAGAGTATGCAAAAGCTTTAAAGCCCTCTCATGATCGTCAAAAGGCAACAGCTCCTTGTTAGCTCGCATCTTGTTGACAATCACCTGAAAGCGAGCGAATAAGCTTTCTATGCTCTCGCCAGGCATATGTCGAAAGTTCTCATACTCCCGCTTGTGCGACTAGTAGAGACGGGATTTGACTTGAGAGGTGCCCTCATGAAAGCGCATGAGGGTGTCCCAAATCTCACGAGCCGTGGGGAGGTGAGAAACGTGATCAAACTCCGACATGCTCAAACAGGAGAACAAGGCGTTACGCGCCCGGCTATTGGCCTCATGCTCATCTATCTGATGCTGAGAGACACGAGCAGCCAGCACAACGTAATCGGCCCTGTTGCAAATCTCCCAAACAGAAGAGCCCATGCTCTGGAGATAGGCCGACATGCGTATCTTCCAATACGCATAGTTCGTCCCATCAAAGAACGGTGGTTTGCCAACGCCGCGATCCATGTCGCCTTCCGTGGATCTGGAACCGGCTAAGGTGGAAGATCCTTAACCCGCTCCAATACCAATTGAAGAACCGAGAAGCAACCAGAAAGCGACCAGAGGGGGGGTGAATGGGAGCTTCAAATTTTCCTTTCGGAAACTAGTAGCCACTGTCCCAAGAATCAACCCCCAAAGCAAACCCTAGAGCTTCCTAGTGTCCATGACCCTAGTTGTAGGGTGGATGCTTCCAAGAAGCACAACGGGACACTACACAACTCTAGAAGGCCAACGCAAAAGATGGAAATCGAATCCGATCAAGAACGAGCCAACCGCGAACAAAACAACGCAGCACAGTCTCGACCGGACTCTGGACTGCGTCCGGACAGTGAGCACCGGACGCGTCCGGTCGTCAGAAAACCGGTTTCGGGCCTTACTGTTCGTGACCGGACTCTGGCCTGCGTCCGGTCGCAGAGCACCGGACGCGTCCGGTCAGACAAAAGCCGATTTTGGAGCTCTCTGAGTTGGACCGGACTCACAGAGTCAGAGCGTCCGGTCACAACACGCAGCGTCCGGTCAACACAGAAAACGCAGGTGAACAGTAGCACAGTTGAGTCCGGTCACACCGGGAATGGAGCGTCCGGTCAAGACCAAAAAGGGGCACAGCGAGTGTTCAACCACCGGACGCACACCCCCAGCGTCCGGTCATCTCGAGCCAGCGTCCGGTCACCCCGCAGCAGTACTGTTCGTCCACCGATTTGAATCAAACTCTCCCAAAACGAAACCTCTAGGGTTCAAACTTGGAGAGAAGAGTCACAAAGAGTATAGTGAGCTATCTCTAAGAGATCATGGCTCGAACCTATCTCCAAATCGATGAATCGAAGAATTTTGGGGGAAGGGAGAGAACTTGACCTAAAACGAAAATCGATCGATCTCCTAGACCGTGAGGTTGGAGGGGAATTCCTTCGGTGGAAAGAAGTGCCTCACGATCTAGAACAACTTGGTTCAAACGGATTTGCAAAAGATGAACCGAGCAAAGAGATCAAGCAAAGGGAAATTCGTGGAGAAAAAGGATTCCGCGAAGAACACGAACAAAACGCGAATCACAACCACAATCTGCAGCCGTAGCACAAACACACGCTACAACCATGAGGTTACGGCCTCACTTCCTCAAAATCAACAGTACACAGAGGTGAGTCTCTCTGCGGATCTCAGCTAGCTACAGCAGGGGATGGGAGAGCAGGAAACCCTAAGTGCAAAAGAGCAAATGACTGAGATAGAGAGGAGGAGGGTGTCTCCCGACTACTTATCCTACTACTAGCCTAAGTCTATTTCCTACTCTACCCCTCTCTATTCTAATTACAGAGCGAACCAGCTAAACCCTAGGGTTATTCTGGACCAACTCGGTGGTAGGTGTATCTGACGGCCACGCCCGCACAATTCGAAGCGTTGCCTCGACGCAACCTCCGGATCGCCGCCACATGTCGTCCTCGCTCTGCACCCCTGGTTTTGTGGCCCAAACCGGGAAACCAGCCTTTTCCAGCCAACCCCCGGTTTTGAGGCCCAAACCGGGAAACCAGCCCACCAGCTTCTGAGTTTTGAGGCCAAACTCAGCAAACCCTCAGCGCCCAGGTTTTGAGGCCCCAACCTGGAAACCGTCCTCAGCCCGAGTTTTGTGGCCAAACTCAGAAACCCTCAGCCCGAGTTTTGTGGCCAAACTCGGAAACAGTCCACGCCCACGTTTTGAGGCCCAAACCTGGAAACCGTCCATCCGATGGTTTTTCCCTGGCTCTACCACCAAACCGACGTCGTAGAGGGGATGCACAGCCCGTGCACCCCGTCCACCGACACGTGTCCCTGAGTCCACGACTCAGGCAACACATGACCGCACTTCTTCACTTGTCGTCGTCACAGGCTGCCAGCCACCACAGCTGATCCTCGGGCCTCTGGTCCCTCAGTCGAAGCCTCACGTCCGCCCTTCACCGCTCGGTACCTCGGCATGGCACGTCCGCCGCACGGCACGCCCATCCTTCACCGCACGCGGTCCGTCAGCACGGCACGTCTCAACTTGACCTTCACCTCGCCGTCGATCACTGTATCCGGGCTCGACACCTGCACAACACAAGCCAAAGAACATGCGCATCATCCCAGTTGACAATCACTCAACACTCAGAGACCCGGCATACACCCATGTATCCGCACACGTGTCCCCAGGTCCTCGACCCGAGCAACACCGTGCCCCGCAAGTCTCTGCTCGTCGCTGTCCCAGGCTGTCAGCCACCACAGCTGATCCTCAGGCCACCGGTCCCTCAGTCCAAGCCTCACGTCCGCCCTTCACCGCTCCGGGTCCATCGGCATGGCACGTATCTACTTGACCTTCACCTTGCCTTCGATCACTATCTCCGTGCTCGACACCTGCACAACACAAGCCAAAGAACATGCGCATCAAACCCGTTGACAATCACTCATCACTCAAGATCCGACGTACACCCATGTATCCGCAATCTCCCCCTTGATGAGTGCATTGTCAACTACCAACACAAATCATATGAAAGGAGAAGAAGGAAGAAGAAGGAGAAGTAGAGAACTCGTCCAAATGACCGAAAAACACAACAAAGCCAAAAGAAGGTCAAGTGGAAGAGCAAAACAACTTGGTCCCCAAAGACATGGGCATCGGCTCGACACAACCAAGCAAAACAAAGCTAGCCCTCAATAAGAGGTAGAACAGGCTCAACACCGCTAGCGAGAAAGCTTGATACCAACTGAATCTCTGATAAAGCTCAACATCAATTGAAAAGCTAGCCCTCAAGAAGAGGCAAAATGGGCTCAACACCACTAGCACAATCGCTCGATACCAGCTAAAATGGTGCCAACTGAAAGGCAGGAAAGCTCGATACCAAGTGAAGCAAAATCAACCAAATGGCAAAATCAGCTGAAAACGCACCGAAAAGCAAAACTGCTAGTCCCTCTAGATAGAGGCACAGAGGCTCAACACAACTAGCATAAAAGCTCCGAACCAATTGAAAAAAACGAGCCAATTGAAAATTCATCAACCGAGCAAACTCCCCCTTCAATAGTGCACACAACTAGAACATGATTTGTAGAATTCTCCCCCTTAGTTGATAATGCACTATCAAGCATACTTCTCCCTTCCAAAATGCATATGAGTCAAAAATGCAAGTTACCAGCTTCAGGAATATAGTCAATAGAATGAAAAGATGCTCTACAAGGTGCTGATCCGATGACTCAACAACATACACAAAATGCTAGCCAAGGCTCAAACTGATCACTAAATACGAAATATGAACATATGAGCAAAATGAGCAGTTTTAGTCAAAAAAGGATTCACCATCAAAATCGCACTGAACATGTATAGACAGGAAGTAGAACAAGTGCTAAACATGTATACAGGGTGAACTACCCCTAGCAAAGTTCAATCATCATGCTATAAAATGAAGCATTGACTTGTGTTTTCAAATTTTATCGGAGTTGCAGCGGTGAAAATACACAAGTTCAAATTTTAGCATGTGATTGCGAGTGGTTGAAAGCTTGTCATTGCCTAACTTTTCAACCGAGCTAAGCCTATGCAACAGCAATTAGAAGCTTAAAGCAACAGTTTCGGTCTTACACTACACGGCTCAAGTTTAACTCAATGTGCAATGAGAAACAGTCTCGATACCGTGAGGTGTTGACAAGCAATCCCATCTCGATCTTTTCAATTCACTTAAACTTGGTTCAAGTTTAAGACAGAATATGAACATACCAAGCAAGTGAATGACTCAGAACTAGAGACATAGCAACCTAGCATATATGAAAAGCACAAGTGATTTCAACACATTCTACACATGCTAGTTGTCAATCTCAGTGGTGAACAGTTTCAAAATTTTAAGTTTATTAAACATATTCACCATTCATAAAATAGCTCAGCTCAAAACATGTATCAGTGATCAAAAGGAGCCTAAGCTACAAGCATCATCATGTATCATCGGAACATACACGACACAGAGCATAATCACATTCTAAAGATTATATACATGAAGCTTGAAAGTGCAAAGATGCATGACGAAATGCAAAGACTAACCTACCAAAAACGAAAACAAAAGAAAAGAAAAGGAGTCAGTCTATGATACAATAGACAAAATCTTTCCCTCATCTAAAAGGGGAAACACACACCAAGCTCACCTCTCAACCTAGCAAAGGTTGATTGGTCCAAAGGCTTGGTAAAAATATCTGCCAACTGATGATGAGTATCGACATGGCGAAGGTCGATATCACCCTTCTCAAAATGGTCTCGCAGAAAATGAAAGCGCACATCAATGTGTTTGGTCTTAGAATGCAGCACGGGGTTCTTAGCAACGCTAATAGCACTCGTGCTGTCACAAAGCAAGGGAACTCGAGCAAAGCTCAGACCAAAATCACGCAAAGTGGCCATCATCCAAAGCAACTGAGAACAGCAGCTAGCCGCAGCAACATATTCAGCCTCTTTGGTAGACTGAGCGACACTAGACTGCTTGCGACAAGACCAAGATACAAGAGAAGAGCCAATAAACTGACAAGTCCCAGAAGTGGACTTGCGATCAAGTAGGCAGCCAGCAAAATCAGCATCAGAATAACCGCAAAGGGAGAGGGTGGAGAAAGCATAATACCAAATCCCAAACTCTAGAGTGAAACGAAGGTACCTCATAATGTGCTTGACCGCCTGACGGTGAGAGGTGCGCGGCGATGCCTGAAAGCGCGTGCAAAGACACACCGCGAACTGAATGTCCGGGCGTGTCACCGTCAGGTACAGCAGTGACCCGATCATATTCCGGTACTCCTTCTGGTCCACAGCTTCTCCATCCTCGTCCGCATCCAGGGCCGTCGTGGTCGACATGGGTGTTGGAAGAGGCTTGGCCTCACCCATATCGAACTTCTTCAATATGTCCTTGGTGTATTTGCCATGGTGCACAAACGTCCCTTCTCGGGATTGCTTAATTTGCAACCCGAGGAAGAATGTCAACTCGCCCATCATGCTCATCTCAAATTCCCTGCTCATAAGATCTGCAAACATGGCAACCAAAGCTTGAGAAGAACCACCGAAAATGATATCATCCACGTAAATCTGGACCAAGAGTGTGTCATTGCCTTGCTTGAGGAGAAAGAGCGTTTTATCAACACATCCCATTTTAAAACCCTTAGCTAGCAAAAAGGTTTTCAATCTATCATACCAGGCTCTAGGGGCTTGTTTCAAACCATACAAAGCTTTGTGAAGTTTAAAAACATGGTTTGGAAACCTGGGATTTTCAAAATCGGGGGGTTGTTTCACATACACCTCTTCTTCTATGTAGCCGTTTAGAAAAGCACTCTTGACATCCATTTGAAAAAGTTTAAACCCTTTGGATGCAGCAAAAGCCAAGAGCATCCTAATTGCCTCCAAACTAGCTACAGGAGCAAAAGTCTTCTCATAGTCTATCCCCTCCTTCTGACTATACCCCTGGGCTACAAGTCTGGCCTTGTTTCTCACAATGTTGCCATCCTCTCCTTGTTTGTTTTTGAAAACCCATTTTGTCCCAATAGGATTACAGTCTGGAGGAGGTGAGACCAAAACCCAAACCCGATTTCTCTCAAAATTTTCTAACTCCTCATGCCTGGCATTGACCCAATCCGGATCAGATAAAGCATGTCCAACATCTCGGGGTTCAAAATCAGCAACAAATGCAGAATGAGCAAAGTGAGAGATTTGTTGTGACCTAGACCGAGTGACACGTTCGTCGATGCTGCCGATCATCTGTTGAGGAGGGTGTTGGCGCTGAATGTGTCATGGCTCCTCCCGAGCTGAAGAAACCTCCCTCTCAACAGCAGCTGGTGCCTCCTCGGGTACAAAAGGTACAGCCCGAGGTGGCGGATCCCACGGCCCCCAAGTAGTTGAGGAAGAAGGATCAGGGCCGTGAGTCGACATAGTAGAGGCCGATCCTAGCAGCACAGCAGGTGGAGGCGGTGCTGGATCATCCATCCCTTCAGCACCTTCTTCCTCGTCATCAAAAAAGGTTCTCCAACCTCATGATCACTTGCACGCTCAAATCTAGAAGAAGGACAAACCATGGTCTCGTCGAAGGTGACATCGGATGTCTCCATGACTCGGTTAGTATCAAGGTTAAGTACACGATATGCACGAGTATGAGTGCCATAACCCAAAAATACACCATCAGAAGAACGAGACTCAAACTTGTCCAAGTTGCCCTTTTTGAGTATAAAACAGTGGCAACCAAAAACTCTAAAATAACTCACTTTGGGCTATCTTCCAAAACGCAACTCATAAGAAGTCTTTTTCAAGAAAGCTCGGAGAAAAATGCGATTGGAAATATAGCATGCAGTGTTCATAGCCTTGGCCCAATACCGCCTAGGAGTCCTATGCTCATAGAGCATCGTCCTGGCCATCTCAACAAGGGTCTGATTCTTCCTATCTACCACACCATTTTGTGGCGGTGTGTAGGGGGGAAGAAAACTGATGCTCCAAACCCAAAGAGTCACAAAACTTCTCAAAGTCCGAGTTTTTGAACTCGGTACCATTATCACTACGAATAGCTCGCATCGAGTTCTTAGGGAACTCGTTCTGAAGACGCAAAATCAGATTGTGAGCAAAAGAGAAAGTCTCAATTTTCTCAGCTAAAAATAAAACCCACGAATATCTCGAAAAGTCATCGAGAACAACAAGCACATACCACTTCCCACCAACCGAGCTCACCCGAGCAGGACCTACAAGGTCCATATGCAAAAGCTCTCCAGGGTGCTTGGTCATAACTTGATTTACAGGATGGTGGGGAGCAGCAACCATTTTCCCATGTCTACAAGAATGGCAAACAAGATCCTTCTCCATGTGTAACTTGGGCAATCCTCGGATTAAGCAAAGTGAACTAAGCCTTGCAAGCAAGTCGAGGCTCAAATGACCAAGTCTCCTATGCCACTTCCAAAGATCAGAGGAGGAAGGTCCAGCCACAAGACAATGTGAAATGCCAAAAGACTCCGAGAAATTTGCACGAAAGACTTTCCCAAAGGGCGAAATCAAACATACAAGATTGCCCTGAGGATCTAAAATATGACTGAGATTCGGCTTAAACGAATCTCATAGTCATCATCAAAAGTTACGAAACAGAAAGAAGGTTAAAATGCAAGTTAGAAACAAGAGCAACATCACGCAACACAAAGTGCTCATTAACTCGCACTGACCCACGAGACAACACTTTACCTTTGCTATTGTCGCCGAAGGTGATAAACTCCTTTCCGGCAACTGGACTAAGACTGGAGAACCACTTGGCATTTCCAGTCATGTGCCTTGAACACCCGGAATCCACCAACCAAATGTCCTCTAATCATTTTACCAACATCAATAAAAAGACATAGGGTGAGCATACGGTCCAACACTGGGGTGAGTAAAATGGGAAGAATACCAGTGTTGGGCCGTGAGAATATATATGATGAATGATTGACTTTGTGAGGAAGGTTTGAGGCTTTTACCCGGTTGAGTCCATATCTAGTTATGCGCTTATTGTTATGACTAACCGGTGGCGTTCAGTTGTGTGTGTGTGTGTTGGTGTGTGTGTGCAACATGTGTCTCTTGGCTGTGTTGATGTGCAGGTGTGGAGCTCGGATACAGTGGTCGATGGCGAGGTGAAGGTCAAGTAGAGACGTGCCGTGCCGACGGACCGGGAGCGGTGAAGGATGGGCGTGCCGTGCAGCGGACGTCCATGCCGATGTACCCAGAGCGGTGAGGGCGGACGTGAGGCTTGGACTGACGGACCAGAGGGCCAGAGGACCAGCTGTGGAAGCTGGCACGTGGCATTGGCGAGCGAGAGCACATGGGGACGTGCGATGCATCGGCCGAGTCGGAGGAGAAGACGATGGCGTCGTGGCACTTGGCGGGAGGTCGGACACGGGCTTGCGTGCGGCGCAAATGCCGTCGGCCGAGTCAAGAAGGATGGCGAAGGCGTTGTGCCCGGCGTGGAGGCTGGACATGCATCGGCATCGGTGTCGGTGGTCGGGGTGTGCGAACCACATCCCGTCTATGGTGCGGGTTCGGTAGCTGAGCCTCAAAAAGCTACCATCGACGGTTTCCGAGTTGGGCCTCAAAAACTCGGGTGGCCGGTTTCCGAGTTTGGGCCTCAAAACTCGGGATGGACGGTTTCCAGGTTTGGGCCTCAAACCTGGCTCGCGGGTTTCCGAGTTTGGGCCTCAAAACTCGGGGTGGACGGTTTTGCCAGGTTTGGGCCTCAAAACCTGGGCTGACGGGTTACCGGTTTGGGCCTCAAAACCGGGGGTGGTCCGAAAGGACGGTCGACGCGTGGCAGCGTGGAGAGGCTGGCGCAGCGGCGAAGCTCTCCACGAGGAAGGCGCGGTGGTCGACATGACGGCACGTGGCGGCATCAGGGAGGTCGCGTCGAGGTGAAGCTACCGGATGTGCGGGCGTGGCCGTCAGATGAAACTGCTAGGTTGGACAGTTTTACCCTAGGGGTATTGGGTTGAGTGCTTAATGTAAGGGCATTTTGGTCTTCGGACGTGCGCCTATATATATGAAGGGGCTGCTACGGCAGTCGTATCCTTGGGGAATCTTTGGACGGTGTCTCTCTCATTTTGTGTTTGTGAGAGAAGGCTAGGGTTAGAGGAGAGTTGGCTCTTGTTCTTGAGCTTTTCGCCATCCAAGCTTTGAATTGCTAGGAGTGGCTTGTAGCCCGACACTGAGTGCTTAATCAATCATCCATTCCGCTGATTCCAAGGATCAAATTCGTGCTTTGATTTGTCTTGCGATTTTGTTCTTCGCGGTTGCACGTTTTCCCCCTCTTTCGATCTTCACGAGAATTCTTGTTTCGAGGGAAGATCCGCAAATCCATTTGAACCATCTTGTGTAGCTTCGTGAGAGTCTTCTTTCTACCGAGGAATTTCTTCAATACCTCATGAACTCACAGATCGGGCGGATTTAGTTTTGGGATCGAGTTCTTGCCCGTTCTTCACCGTTTTCTTCGATTCACCGATTTGGAGTTAGGTTCGAGCCATGATCTCTTAGGAGTAGCTCACTAACATCCTTGTGATCCCTCACACAAAATTTGAGCCCTAGTGCTTTTGATTTGAGGGAGATCGGGTCGATTCGGTGGACGAATAGAGGGTTGATCGGGGTGACCGGACGCATCAAAGCGACCGGACGCACCCTGTCAGAGTCCGGTCGTTGAACACACGCATAGTCCGTTCGTGCGCGTGGTGGTGACCGGACGCTGGTCTGGACACGACCGGAAGCACCCCGTGTTGAGTCCGGTCAGTGCCAGAGAGCATTTTGTGCGACCGGACGCTAGGGTTTCGCGTGACGGACGCACTGAAGGCACTGTTCATTGCCTCTTCGGTGTTTGACCGGACGCTCAGTTGTAACGACTGGACGTTTGTTTCCCATAGAGTCCGGTCTCATGAACAGAGAGCTCCCAGAACGCTGATCAGCTGACCGGACGCGTCCGGTGCTTGTTGACCGGACGCACCAGTGAGTTCGGTCGGTGGTGCACGACAGCGCACGTTTTCGTCCGTATCTTTTACGTTCGAGCTCCGATTCGAGATCCGCTTTTTGATTGGATTGATTGTGCCTGTGCTGTACAGAAACTGGGCTTCTCGCTTTGCGAAAAAGCCTGAATCCCCCTCGCGTTGCTCGGGGGAGGTTGAGGCTACCCAAACTCCATCGTGTCACTAGTTGACTCGCGTGGATTTGGGTGAGGGAGCTTTTGTGGTGTCCCGCTGTGTTCCTAGGGAACATCCACCCATTCTCTTGGGTCATGGACATCACGTGTGTCGGCCTTGCTCTTGGGGTTGATTTTGTTGGGACAGAGGCCGGAATTTCTGAGAAGAAATTTTAGGCTCCCATTCACCCCCCCCCCCTCTGGTCGCCTTGCTTTAGCATTTTCGGTCCTTCAATTGGTATCGGAGCTAGTTAAGGATCTCTCTACCTTAACCGGTTCCGGATCCGCGAAGGCGACCTTTTGAGAGCGGTTGTGTTTCCGACTTTGCTTGTCGGGTGTTGAGCTTGTGTTTTGGCTAACACTAACGGTGCTTTTGGAAATGGCACCAAGCTCTTCTTCCAGTGTGTCTTTGTCCTTAGGTTTGAGTCTTGGACATGCGATTGAGGACGACACTTTGACAAGAAGAAGGAGTACGGCTCTTGAGGCGGAACGCGAGGTGGAGGCTTTGTTGGACTTCCTAGGAGATTGTGAGCATTCAACGGAGGATCGTATACGTGAACTTGGCAAGGCCAAGAAAGGTACACTTCTCACTAGTCTTGGGATTTTGTCCCAACGATTTGAAGCTTGTTGTGATGATAACCTGAGATATGATGAGCTTTGTGATACCTTGCATAGAAGATCAAGAAATTGAAATGCTCCATCGCTAGGTTAAAATGTGGCCTTTTTCATTGGAAGTCTAGTGCATCTTTACCTTGCACCTCTTGTAGTGACATGGTTAGGAAGAATGATGAGCTATGCTTTTCACTTGCTAGCTTAGAATCTGAAAATGAAATATTGAAATCAAATGCTTCCATACCATGTCTTGTTTGCTTGTGACTTGCGCAAGGACCTTGTTTATGCTAAATCTGAAATAGCCTTGCTTAGGTCAAAAGCTTCTTTGCCATGTGGTTCTTGTGAGTTTTTGCATGTTGAAATTGATAAACTAAAATTGACTCACACCACATGTGTAGATGAACTTGAGCATGCTAGGGCTGAAATTATTGAGATAAATGCTAGGCCTTGTAGCTTGTGCTCTTTGAATAAAGATGCTTGCCATACTTCTTGTGCTAATCATGATTCTTTGTTTGATGTGAATGGTGATGTTTCTTCCACCGATTTCATTTGCACATCATGCATTGATTTGGAAAAAAAGTTTTGGCTTTGAAGGTTTTGCGTGATGATATGAGCGCCAAGTTGGTTGAGCACAATGATATGAGTGCCAACCTTGAAAAAGAAAATGAACTCTTGCGTACCACATATGCCGAGTGCATTAGGAGGAGATGGAAAATTTGAAAAACACTCCTTGTGGTACTTGTGATCGCCTCATATTTGAAAATGAGGTTTTAGCTAAAAGATGCAAGAGTCTTTGTGCTAAGTCTTTTGAGTCACGCATTTCTTGCAACTCCGATGTTGATATTTCTAAGTCTGCATCTTTGCAACCGGAGTTGAGTTCTTGTGTTGCGCGTGAGTCTTTTGACGGTAGCACTTGTGCCAGGTTTTGGTATCGAGCTTTCTTGCTAGTTGTGTTGAGCCTCTGTGCCTCTATCTTGAGGGACTAGCATTTTGCTTCAATTTTTCAAATTGGTATTTGCTAGCGGTGTTGAGCCTGTTCTACCTCTTCTTGAAGGCTAGCTTTGCTTTGCTTGGTTGCGTCGAGCCGTTGCCCATGTCTCTAGGAACCAAGTTGTTTTGCTCTTTCCACTTGACCTTCTTTGGCTTTGCTATGCTTTTGGGTTATTTGGTCGAGTTCTCTCTTCTCCTTCTTCCTCCTTCTTATTTCTATTATTATTTCTGTTGGTAGTTGACAATGCACTCATCAAGGGGGAGATTGCGGATACATGGGTGTATGCCGAGTCTTTGAGTGATGAGTGATTGTCAACTGGGATGATGCGCATGTTCTTTGGCTTGTGTTGTGCAGGTGTTGAGCACGGATACAGTGATCAGAGGCAAGGTGAAGGTCAAGTAGAGACGTGCCGTGCCGAGGGACTGAGAGTGGCGAAGGGCGGACGTGAGGCTTGGACTGAGGGACCGGTGGCCCAAGGATCAGCTGTGGTGGCTGACAGCCTGGGACAGCGACGAGCGAAGACTTGCGGTCATGTGCTGTCTGAGTCGTGGACTTGGGGACACGTGTCGGTGGACGGGGTGCACGGGCGGTGCATCCCCTCTACAGCTTCGGTTTGGTGGTAGAGCCAAAGAAAAACCATCGGGTGGACGGTTTCCATGTTTGGGCCTCAAAACCTGGGCGCGGTTGGTTTCCGAGTTTGGCCACAAAACTCGGGCTGAGGACGGTTTCCAGGTTTGGGCCTCAAAACCTGGGCGCGGTTGGTTTCCGAGTTTGGCCACAAAACTCGGGCTGAGGACGGTTTTCCAGGTTTGGGCCTCAAAACCTGGGCGCGGGTTGGTTTCCGAGTTTGGCCACAAAACTCGGGCTGAGGACGGTTTCCAGGTTTGGGCCTCAAAACCTGGGTGCTGCGGGTTTGCTGAGTTTGGGCCACAAAACTCAGGCGTTGGTGGGCTGGTTTCCCCGTTTGGGCCTCAAAACCGGGGGTGCGACGTCCAGGAAAAGGACGCGGAGCGGTGGTGGCACGTGGCGGCAATCGGGAGGTTGCGTCGAGGCAACGCTACGAGTTGTGCGGGGTGGTGGCCGTCGGATCCACCTACCACCGAGTTGGTCCAGAATAACTTAGGGTTTAGCTGGTTCGCTCTGTAAGTAGTAGTAGGGGTAGAGTGGGAATTAGGAATAGTTAGAATTAGGATAAGTAGGGGGAGACACCCACCTCCCCATTTATCTCAGTCATTTGCTCTTTGCACTTAGGGTTTTCTGCTCTCCCAATCCCCTGCTGTAGCTAGCTGAGATCCGCAGAGAACCATACCTTTGTGTACTGGAGATTTTGAGGAAGTGAGGCCGTAACCTCACTGTTGTAGCGTGTGGTAGCCACACGGTTGCAAATTCATGGTTGTGATTCGCGTTTTGTTCGTATTCTTCGCGGAATCCTTTTTCTTCACGTTTTTCCCGTTGTTCGATCTCTTTGCTTGGTTCATCTTTTGCAAATCCATTTGAACCAAGTCATCCTAGGTCGTGAGGCACTTCTTTCCACCGAAGGAATTCTCCTCTAACCTCACGGTCTAGGAGATCGATCGATTTTGGTTTCGAGTCAAGCTCTTCTCCCTTCCCTCGAATTTCTTCGATTCATCGATTTGGAGATATGTTCGAGCCATGATCTCTTAGAGATAGCTCACTATCCTCCTTGTGAGTCATCTCTCCAAGTTTGAACCCTAGAGGTTTCGTTTTGGGAGAGTTTGGATCAAATCGGTGGACGAACAGTTCACTGTCGGGGTGACCGGGCGCTTGACTCGGGCTGACCGGACGCACGGTCAGAGTCCGGTCGTTGAATGCGTTGACTGTGCGTTTGCTTCAATTCGACCGGACACTGGTTTTTTGGGACTGACCGGACTCAACGATTCTACTGTTCATCGTAGTTTTGTCGTTGTGACCGGACGCTCGAGCATTGACCGGACGCTCAGGGACAGAGAGTCCGGTCAGGAACAGTAAGGTTCCCGAGAGGAATTTTTCAGACCAGACGCGTCTAGTGCTCACTGACCGGACGCAGCCCAGAGTCCGGTCACTGCTGGTTTGTGCAGTTTCGTTCGCGGTTCGTTCGTCCGTTGTCGTCCGTTGTCGATTTGACTTCCGTCTTTTGCGTTGGGTTTCTACAGCTGTGTAGTGTCCCGCTGTGCTTCTCGGAGGCATCCACCCTACATCTAGGGTCGTGGACACTTGCAAGCTCTATGTTTGCTTTTGGGGTTGATTCTCGGGACAGTAGCGACAAGTTTCCGAAAGGAAAATTGGAAGCTCTCATTCACCCCCCTCTGGTCGCTTTCTGGGTGCATTCTCGGTCCTTTGGATTTGTGAAAAGGGATATATAGCGGTGACGAGAAAAACGAGATCTACCTCGTGGTGGTGGTGGTTTCGCAGGGGACGGATAAGATATTCGAAAAAGCTCGCCGAAGGTTCGCCGGAAGTTCGTCGGAGTTGAGAGTAGGCCTGATTTCGAACTCAGATCTAAATCTCTCGGAGTGGCGGCTCGTAAAAGCGGCCTTATTTTTGGAATCAGTGCGACGAGAGCTTCGCGTTGACATTATAGTGCTAGGGTTTAAGGAAAAACAAAAATAGTTATTTTTTATTAATTTCAGGAATTATATAAATACGTTTTCAGCTTAAAAACAATTCCAGAAAATCCTGAAATCATTTTAAATCACCGAAAAATATTTTAAAACTCCAAAAATTATGGAAAAATAACCAAAGATAGATTGAAACATGATGGATCCAAATAAAATATTTGGAGGCCATGAAAAGGATTTTTAGAGCGCCCAAATATTGGATTTTGTTCTAGGGAAAATGGGAAAAGATTTCAGAAAAGTCCAGAAAATTTCCGGGAAGGATAGAACGGCATCTAAATGCGTTTTGAAAACTTTTCACACTCACAAGCATGAAAACAAACAACATGCAACCATCACATCTAGCATAACCCGCCAAATTAGTTTAGCAAAAGTTAAAAATTCTTATTTTACTACAACTAAAGTCGCGCTAGCTTAAACTAAACTTGTTCAATCTTATATAAAATATTTAAATTGTTCATTTTATTTAGTGTTCTTTGCACACCCAAAATCAGAAATTTTTAGGGTGTGACAACCAGTTACAGCACATGTTAATATATGTAGGCTATCTTGCTCATTTGCACTGGAATATTGATGAAGGGATGGTTCAAACGTTTCTTTTACACAAAAAATTGTTGGAACATGTTCTTCAATTGATTCTTCATCAATAAAGGGTTTCTTTGTTTTAAATTTGCTCAATAGTTTCTAGAGAGGTAGCAGAATAATTTTGAGCCCTGGTTTCAATTCTTAGGTTTATTTGTCCAAATTTGCAGTGTATGATTAGAAAAAAAAGACATGTGGTGTTCATAGTTAGTGACTGCCTTTCAATAAAGATCCTAGGAAAAAACATTTGGGAAGCATGTGGGTGGTCATAGTTGTGGGTGGTCCACAAACTGCAGAACAATTAAGTTAGATCAATATGGTTCTACCAAAATCTAAAGCAAGCATAGCAGATTAAAACTTTGAAATGTTTGCCTTTCAATTTAAAAGAGGGGGCGCACACTGGGTTGAGAGAAAGACGTGGGTTTTAAGGCATCTATGTGCTCGATATAGCAGCCTAACTTGTTTGGATTTCGAAGAACTATCCGTTGTCGGTCAAAAACAAGGCAATGTCCTTGTCTAAATATTGGTGCATCGTGCACGTCCTCTTTAATTTGTTGACAGACCTTTGTCATTGCCAGCCATTGGCACTTATGACTTAATTTCATTGATGTTTAGAATGCAGCTATCAAGCTCTAGGTCATCAAAGCATCTATTAGTAGGATTGAGTGACGTGAGTTCCTTTAGTGTTGGATAAATTAAGAGTTCAGTGCGAATCATAGATTATTACATATATAGTTTGCTAATGGTATATGATAGTTTCAAGAAGTCTTGTTTTATTTGTGCAATTTGATTTAGTTCAACGTTCAGACATGCACATTATTGCAGATTTGAAGAATTTGTTTTTATTGGGTGATCAATGCTCAGATATAATAGTTGGACAATGATTAAGTGGCCCCAACCAAGGACCATCCAACCATGCACAATACCACTATTTTAGGAACAACACACATTTATCACTATCAATTAATTATTATTTTTGGGTCCTGAACTCTATCATTAGTATGAACAAGGCAGGTCTGCAGGTCATCATAAAAAGTGTATTCATACTGTCATTTGCTATCAACTTGATCGTGTTCATGTCAACTTGAATATCAAGCTTAAACAAGTATGTTTTATTTGTTAACTATCTATTCATTACTTGACAGACACTAAATCAATGCAATCCAAGGCTGAAGATATCTGAATAGTTTCTAGAAGTCTAGAGGAAACATTTGTTCCTTGTGTCCAATAGATGGTCATATGTGTGAGCTTAAAATCATTTCTGAATTATATCAAATGTGACCTGAATGAGTTTAGCTAAATGCTTTTGACAAATGTGGTCTGTTTAAAAATGAGTAGCCTCTCTGAAGTTTTAGGCATTCATATGTGTGGTTAATTGCTTATTTACGATGTCTGAATATGTTCGGTTTGCTATCCATCTGTGTTCTTATTCGAAGTTCTCTGAATGCATACGGATCTGTCAGACAAAGGCCATTTTCCATGTGTTGTACACCATCCAGATTGCTCCACTTTGCATGTCCTACACAAAGCAGAACACAAGGAAGCAAACATTTGTGACCTCTGTTTTACCATATAAATAAGGGAGAATTAGCTCTGGGACACTCTGAAAGGCCTAAATTGGCTGGTGGACACGTCCACTTTCAATATTTGCCAGAAGACACTATGGTTTCGTGTAGTTGGGCTGTAACACCTCTGGTGTTTAACTGTAATTAACTTGACATATCATCATTATCATCATTAAGCATCTTGATCATGATTTCATGTGTATGCATTTTGCTAAGTGTATCATTTTATGTGAATTACCTCTATTGCAAAAATCCTAATTAGCCCACTTCTCTCTACTAGGGCAAAATGGTAATTTCATCTCTGTGATTAGTTTTGTGTAATTCTTGTTCCTTTGGTGTCTTGAAGTTTTGTTGTGTTTGGCCAAAGTTCAAAAATCAGAATTTGATTTCAAATCCCTTTTGCAAAACCCTAATTTCCAAATCCTGGATTTTATCCCTCTGGTGTAATTTAAAAATTATTCAAAATTTGGGGTTGGTCCAAAAAGCAAAGTTGTAGAGCTGTCAAAGAGAAACAACTTTGGTATTTACAAATTTTCAAGTTGCAGTACAAAGTTTTGAGTTATTTCAAAAATTCAATCAAACCCCAACTTTTGTTCCCTTTTCAGTTTTCAAAAATGAGTTCAAAAAAACTATTGAGTTTCAGAAAAAGTGCTATTAGCAAAGTTATAGGTTTTGTCAAATGGAACAACTTTCATTTGGAAGATTTTCACGTTCAGTTTGAAATCCAAAGTAATTTTGATTGAATCAAATGAAAGTGTCCCCTTTTCTGTTTTTGAATGTAGTTCAAAAACTATTTGGAATTTGAAAATGTTCATATTGACAAAGTTGTAGACCCTCTTTTCTGAACAACTTTGGTGTTTTGCGTTTTGTCGCACAGTTCAAATTTTGGGATTTTTGCAAAATTCAGAAAACCAGCCAAAAGTCAAACCCTAGACCCTAGCACTGTTCTTCTTCCCGTAGAGCCAGTAGGCCAGGGGGGGCCCGGCCATGGCGCCGGCGCTGCGGCTGCAGCGCAGGCGCTGCTCCCCACGCGCCACCAACCTGCCACCGATGTTCCCCTGTTCCCTCCGCGCTCGCACGCGAGCGCTGACCATCGCTCTCGGCCCCTACAGTGCCCAGCCGCCGCCGCCGCGTGGCCATCGCCGGCGAGCATTGCGCCCGAGCCCGGCTGCGCGCCAGCTTATCCGCCGGAGCGCAATCGAGTGCGCACGCCTCCGCAACCTCATCCCCACCACCTCGAGCTCTCTACCGTCCCATAGCCGCGGCTATATAAGCCGCCGGAGATTCGACCTCCGCATCCACCTCCGCCACCGTGGCCAACTCTCCAGACACTCCTCCGCTCCACCTCCTAGCTCAGAAGCTCCGCCTTGAACTCGTGAAGCTTTCCCACCTTTCAATTTCACCTCCCCGCCGCGTTTGCCCGGCGTAGCTCGCGTCCCCATCCCCGGCCGAAACCCGGCGAGCTCGGGACCGCCGGACCGCCGGAGCGCCGCCGCGGTCATCTTCTCCCCGAGCGTGTCGAGCCTCACCCTCGAGTCGAGCCTCACCCTCGAGAACGAGTCGAGCCTCACCTTCGAGCCCTGCCTCCGACACGTGGTCGATCCGAGTTTCGGCCTCTGCTTCAACTCCGCTTCGCCCGAGCCCAAGCCTCGGCAGAGCGAATGACTCTCCGCTTCGCCGAGCCCAAGCCTCGGCAAGCGCATGACCCTCCGCTTCGACCGAGCCCAAGCCTCGGCGACGCATGCTCTCCGTCTCGCCCGAGTCCGGCCTCGGACCGAGGCTCACTTCTCCGTTTCGCCCGAGCCCCGCGATTCGCCGAGCCCGGCCTAGAGGGAGCACAGTGCTCTTCTCTTTTTCTGAGAGTTGTGAATAGTGTTCTGTTTCTCTTTTTGTATGATTTCTGTGTGCATCCAAAATTCTGAAATTTTGTGGTAGACTCTTTATGCTCTGGCGTATTTTATAAAAATATGAAACTTGAGTTTTGTGCAAAAATTTGAAAATGTAAAATTCCCTTTTAATTGAAAAATGAAGGTTTTGGTATTTTTGGAGAGTGATTTATAACTCCAAAATCATGAGACAAATTTGTGAGCTTCTTATGCCATGTTTAGTCTCTGGTAAAATTTTGAAGTCTTTTGGAGCAAGTTGATTTTTGAGCTTTATTTTAATTAAGGAATAGTGCCTTTTGTTAATTAAATGTCTAGATTTAATTGAGCACCTTAATGACCTCCAAAAATTATGAAATTTGTTTTGCCATATACTTGTACTCTAATGAACTTATGTGATTAATTTGGTAATTTTTGGAGCAACTTCATAAAATGACCTTTTAAATAAATTAAGAAAATAGAAGATGGATTAGGGTTGGTAATAAGTGTTGATGATGTGATCTTTGATTGATTGATGTTCATAGACCCCTACCCTTTGGTCTATGATGTTTGTGATGCTAGGTTTGGTTGGTGCTTAGGATAATTATATTAAGGGCTAGTTAATCAATATTGCTTAAGGAAGAAATGATTACTTTTATGCTCAACCTAGATTTCGTTTATGCCTTGCTAAGAGTAATCTTGAATCAGTGGTATTGTCTTGCACCATAAGTCCATATCATCATTCTCATGAGCATTCATCATTGCATCCGTATAGTTGACGAAGAAGGACCTGAAGTCGAGGTAGCCACCGAAGGATCTGTCCCCGAGGCGACCCCGAGCTCCGGCACCTACACCACCAACCCCGCTCTTTTTGCCATCAAGGCAAGCCCCGGTGCATTAACCCTTTCCTTGAATTTATAAAATGTTTTCCTTAAATGCTTTTGAGTTAAATACTGCATTAGGTTATAGGAGTTGTGTGATGACCTATTGCCTCCTGCATTATTTACCTCCACCAAAGGATCCACCCGCCTTGTTTTAAAAAACAAATATTTGCAAAATGCTTAGTGATGCTATATATAGATTTGCAAAAATGCCAATTTCAAAAGTGTGATCACTTAAGAATCTTTATGGGATTTTGGCTTTACTCCCACTATTGGCTAAGTATCTGATCCGTACTTAGTCAATGGGAAGGAGAGGTTGTCCTTGCGTACGGTGCCGTCATGTCGTAGTCGGGACTCGACAGTTGACACCGACCGGGACGGGTTGAAAAACTGACAGGACTGTTGCGTTGGGTGAGATATAACCAAGGCACAGTTGCTGGCTGGAAAATTAGGGACCATCCGTATGGGGGCCTGCTGGGCAGGACTTGCAACTATTCACATACTACGGAAAGCTCTGGCTCCGAGAAATCCATTATTGGACCGACAACGCCACTGGGAGTGGAGAGATGGCGGAAGTAGCATGTACCCACGTGGGTTAGAGTCCCGGATTGGAGTGGTGTACTGTACTTTCGGGTGGCGTAGGACCGGGCCCAATAATGAGGAATCGTGGAAGACGAGTTGGCATATGCAAGCTTGGGTGCTACATATGCAGTGTGAATAGGGATCCTCAGCTGAGTATTCTTTATCCGGATTAACGTTGCTCCTCGGTTATGGAGACTTGTTCCATTGACTCTCAACGGAGAGTGGTTCTCAACTAGGAATGTTTTGAAATGTAAAATGAATCATGAAGGATGAAGAAGATTGAGGAATACTGAATCTTTCAAAATAAAATAAGATTTACAAAAATGCTTTTCTGCAAAATACTTGATCTTGCTTAAGCCTTACCTTGACTACCCTAAGCCTTCATTCCTGAGTCTCCTCCCCTTTTCTTTAGTCGGTTAAGTCTTGTTGAGTACCTTTGTACTCAGGGTTCTTTTACCCATGTTGCAGGTATGGCAGATCCCTCAGTATGCCTTGGACCCTGCTGTGTGACTGTGGTTCAGGAAGAGGCCGATGAGGCCGATGAGTGATTATTCACCCTCGGGCTGGGTGATGTATCTATATCTTTTAGTTGTTGTCATCTGCTACCCTGTCAACTCTATCTATTTGAACTATGGTCTGTAATAACTTCACTTTAAGTTTATGTTGAACACTGGTTTGTAAAACTATTGTTATTTAAGTCTTCCGCTATTTACTCCGATATTATTTGTCAAAATGTTCAAGAGATTGTAACTGAATTGTGAGATGATCCTGCGGACATCGGGCACTGACGTAGCCCAGTGGCGAACCGGTCTAATCTCTTGGCTGTACGGATCGACTGTCAGTGGTTGACGGTGATCGGTGGGCCATGGGATTAGGGCCGTTACGTCACAGAGTGGTATCGGAGCATCTCACTACGACGTTGCAATCTTTTTGCGAAAACTTCAAAAGTTTTTAAGTCCAAAAACTAAACTTGACTATTTTGAGTCCAAATTGCTTCTCTCCTCTCATCTTGTCTTTCTCATCTCATCTTGTCTTTGGCAACTAGTAGCAAGACAACTTGTTTAAGCCCTATGTACGTTACCTTAGTAGTTGCATTGCCTTGATTCCGTAGGAACGAATCATGCATCATGTCATAATCACTTAAGGTAATAACTTCCTCTCTAAGTCGGTTGGGATAGTATGCCTTACCTTTTTCTTGCTAGCCTTTCTCACCTATACCTCTTGTCCAGATATGGTCATCCTCAAGCGGACTGCCCGCTCGCAAGTCGACTGGACCGACGGTGTGCCGCGTCACCAGCTGGCGCCACGCACCGGAGAAGAGACTGGAGAATCCTCCAATGGTCGTCGCTTTCCCCGCCGCAACGCAAGCAGCTGAAGGAGGATCAAGAATCTGAAGGCTGAATGGAAAACATGGAGCATGACTTCTATCTTTCCCGCATGGAGTTATGAGGCACGAGCTTCTCTGGAGCAGGCCAATCGGAACACGGTTCGCGCTATCGAGCAGCGCAATGATGCTTGGACCCGCGAGGACGTCGCCAGAGCCCAGTTCCATGGACTACAGCAGTACACCGCTCAGGTTGAGCAGTACAATGATATACTTCATGAGGAGGTACATCAGCTGTACAACCAACTTCACCCCATGATTCCACCTGTTGCTGAGGATCCAGAAGATGGAGTCGTGGAGGAACCTGAAGTAGGACATGAGCCAGTCCAGAATGTAGAAGTGGAACCTGCTGAAGATGTCCACGTTGAAGATGAAGATGAGGAGGAAGAGCCTGAGCTTATCATCGAGATGATGATGATGACGAAGAGTTGATCTTCATCGATGATGACTAGACTCCTTGTGTCTGTACCATCCGCTTACCTAAAGCCTTAAGTCTAGGTTTGGGGCGTTAGTTGGTCTTCTGTCTAGCCGAGTTTGTATCTTGTCTTGTACCTTTCCTTTGTCAGTCTGTGGTTATCTGTCGAACTTCTATCAGTTATCTACCCTTGCATCATGAATCTTATCAGTCAGTTTCGTTCAAAAGCAATCTTTGGATGCTAAGTTCCCAAATTCTTAACAGATGCCTGTGAACACCCGCACTGGAGCCGGAAGTTCCGGAGGTGCCAACCTTCCAAATCCTCCACCAGTTCCTGCTACCCTGGCAGATGCCATTGCAGCCTTGGCCGCCGCCGCCAACCTTATGGCTCAAAACCAAGGACAGCAGAAGTTGGTCACCGTGGTCGCCACAACCAAGAGACCACCTATGTGGAGTTCACTGAAACCGTCCACCGGTTTTCACCAGAGCCGATGAACCCCTCGAAGCTGATGATTGGCTCCGCACCATGGAGCAGAAGTTTGGTCTCATCCGATGCACAGAGATCCAGAAGCCTCGGTTCGCTTCTCAGCAGCTCCGTGGTCCCGCAAGTGCCTGGTACGCCAACCTGTTGGCTGCCCAACCTGAAGGTCATGAGTTGACCTGGGAAGAGTTCCGCACCGCTTTCAGAGCACATCACATCCCTTCGGGATTGATGAGAATGAAGTTGGATCAGTTCTTGGCCCTGCAACAGAAAGATTCCACCGTCATGCACAGTACGTGGGACAATTCAATCACCTCAGCCAGTATGCCTCCGACTATGTCAACACGGAGGAAAAGAAGAGAGATTGTTGTTTCCTCAGGGGTCTGCACCCTAAGATTCGTAGAGGTCTGTCCAACAACTGAAAGGATCCTACCATGATGTCGTTGACCGTGCTGTTGCTTTTGAGGAAAGCAACCGCCAGTACCAGGAAGAGAAAAAGAAGAAGAAGGCTGGGTCTAGCAGTTTCTCCAGCAACCATAAGCGCCCAAGAGTCATCTACCACCCCAGTCACCATCAAAACCGTTGCCCATACCCCCATCAGAAAGTGGTCGTTCGTACCGCAGCCACCACCCATAATGCCAACCAGCAAAGTGCCACTCAGCCGAACGCCCCAGGTGTTCGTGTCACCGCCCCACAAACAGCTTACAACCTCCCATGCTACAACTGTGGCCAAGTTGGTCACTGGGCTCGCGAGTGCCCAAAACCCAAGAAGAATGCCCAGTATGCACAGAAAGGCCCTGGAGGATCACAGCAGCAGCAGCACCGTGCACCGCAGCAGCACGTCCAGAAGGGCAAGCTTGTCAGGAAGCACGGGCAAGTCTACTTCACCACCGTCAGTAACATCCCAGAAGGAGAGCCCGTCATGCTCGGTAGGTTCCCTGTTGCCAATCATCCTGCAATCGTCTTGTTTGATTCTGGTGCATCGCATTCCTTCATCAGTCGCACTTTTGTCATCAAGCATGAGTTACCCATGGGGGAGTTAAAAGAAAGTTTTTGCATACTTTCGCCTGGAGGACGGATAAATACTAAGGAAGTGGTCCGCAGCATACCAGTAATGTTGGGGGAACATGTCTTTCTACCACCATGATCGTACTGCGCGATCAAGAGATAGATGTCATCTTAGGCATGAATTGGATGTGTCAGTATAAAGCCATGATAGACATCTTGAATAGAGTTGTGAGAGTGGATATTCCTAACAGTACTTCCAAACTCTTTCTCCAACTTCCAATGCCTCAAAAGCCAACAACCACCCAGTTAAATTCTGCCTATGCTCCGGAAATCAGGGATATTCCCGTGGTCTGTGAGTTCCCTGATGTCTTTCCAGAAAAATCTACCCGGTCTGCCTCCTGACCGTGATGTTGAGTTTGCTATAGAGCTAAAGCCCGGGACTGCTCCTATATCCCGTAGAGCTTATCGAATGCCTCCCAGAGAATTGGCAGAGCTAAAGATCCAATTGCAAGAGCTATTGGACAAGGGTCTCATTCGCCCAAGTTCATCTCCTTGGGGTTGCCCTGCTATCTTTGTGAAGAAGAAGGACAAAAGTCTTCGTCTGTGCGTTGACTATCGCCCACTCAATGAGGTCACCATCAAGAATAAATATCCTTTGCCTCGCATTGACCTTCTTTTTGACCAGTTATCTGGAGCCAGAGTGTTTTCCAAGATCGACCTCAGATCTGGCTATCACCAAATAAAGATTCGTCCCGAAGATATTCCCAAAACAGCTTTCACCACCAGATACGGCCTATATGAGTATTTGGTCATGTCTTTCGGTTTGACCAATGCACCCGCTCATTTCATGTATCTCATGAACTCTGTGTTCATGCCAGAGCTCGATAAATTTGTAGTCGTGTTCATTGACGACATCCTTGTTTATTCAAGAACTCCTGAAGATCATGCCAAGCATCTTCGTGTCGTTCTCTCTCGTCTCAGAGATCACCAGCTGTATGCCAAGTTCAGTAAATGTGAATTCTGGCTAGATCGAATTCAATTCCTTGGTCATGTCCTGTCCGCTGAAGGTGTGTCAGTTGACCCTGGAAAAGTGGCAGATATCTTGGATTGGAAGCCACCTACCACTGTCCGCGAAGTTCGCAGCTTCATGGGAATGGCTGGATACTATCGTCGTTTCATCCCAGATCTCCAGAGTTGCCAAGCCTATCACAGAGTTGTTGAAGAATTCCGTGGATTTTGTTTGGTCACCAGCCTGTGAGCAAGCTTTTCAAGCCTTGAAGGAACTGTTAACTACATCACCAGTCCTAGCTCAACCAGATATCGAGAAACCCTTTGATGTATACTGTGATGCATCTGGTACTGGTTGGGTTGTGTATTGATGCAAGAAGGTCGAGTGATCGCTTATGCCTCACGGCAGCTTAAGCGACATGAGGAGAATTACCCAACCCATGACCTTGAATTAGCAGCAGTGGTGCATGCTTTGAAGATATGGCGTCATTATCTGTTGGGCAGTGCTTGCAATGTGTACACCGATCATAAGAGCCTGAAGTATATCTTCACTCAAGAAGAGTTGAACATGAGGCAGCGAAGATGGCTTGAGTTAATCAAGGATTATGATATCGAAGTGCATTACCATCCTGGTAAGGCGAATGTAGTCGCCGATGCCCTCAGTCGCAAGTCATACTGCAACTGTCTGACGACGAAGCCCTATGATCTTTCCTTGTGCCATGATCTTGAAAGGATGGGTATTGAAATGGTACCACAAGGAACTCTGAGCAATGTCAGGATAGAGACCTCTATCAGAGAACAGGTCATTGCTGCACAAAAAGATAACCCTGGAATCAAGCACATCATCGAAAAGGTCCAGACCGGAAAGGCTGATTGTTTCAGGATCGATGATGTAGGAGTTGTTTGGTTCAAGAACCGTCTAGTAGTTCCCAAGGTGCCTGAGTTGAGACAGTTGATCCTTGATGAAGCACACCTGTCTAGGTTTTCCATCCACCCCGGCAGCAACAAGATGTACCAGGATCTGAGGCAGAGATTCTGGTGGACAAAGATGAAGATTGAAATCGCTCGCTATGTCGCTCGCTGTGATACTTGTCAGAAAGTCAAAGCCGTGCACATGAAACCTGGAGGAGAATTGCAGTCTTTATCTGTACCTGCCTGGAAGTGGGAAGATATCAGCATGGATTTTATTAATGGGCTACCCAAGACCCGGAAAGGTTTTGATTCCATTTGGGTAATCGTGGACCGACTCACCAAACAAGCTCACTTTCTGCCAGTCAAGACTATTTACACCGTCCCCACATATGCCGCCTTGTACAAGAACAACATAGTGAAGCTTCATGGCATACCCAAGACCATTGTCTCTGACCGCGGGTACCCAGTTTGTTGCTAAGTTCTGGAAGGCGTTCCATACCTCACTTGGAACCCAGCTCTTATACAGCACAGCATATCATCCTCAGACTGATGGACAGACGGAGCGAGTCAACCAGGTGCTGGAAGACATGTTGAGAGCCTGTGCTCTCACCTTCGCAGATACTTGGGATGACTGTTTGCCCTTGGCAGAGTTCTCATATAATAACAGTTACCAAGAAAGCATCAAGATGGCACCCTTTGAAGCACTGTACGGTCGTCGTTGTCGTACACCTCTCAGTTGGTCCGAACCTGGAGAAAGGGAATTCTTTGGAGTTGACCTGGTCAAGGATATGGAAGAGAAAGTCAAGCAGATACAAGAGAACATGAAGATTGCCCAATCTCGACAAAAGAGCTATGCTGACAAGAGACGTCGACCTCTGAAGTTTCAAGTTGGAGATTATGTATATCTCAAGGTCTCACCAACCAAAGGAGTCACTCGTTTTGGAGTTAAAGGAAAGTTAGCACCCCGCTACATTGGTCCGTTTGAGATTTTGGAATGTTGTGGCAAGGTAGCTTACAAGCTGAAGTTGCCCGATCATCTCTCCGCTGTCCACAATGTTTTCCATGTCTCCCAACTCAAGAAGTGTCTCCGAGTACCAGAACATGTCGTGGAAGTTGAAGGTGTCGAGCTAGAGCCTGATCTGTCCTACTCAGAATATCCAGTTCGCGTGTTGGACCACAAGGATCGCGTTACCCGAAGAACCACCACAAGGGTACAAAATCCAGTGGAACCAGCACTCTGAAGAAGAAGCTACTTGGGAATCTGAAGACTTCTTAGCAAAGAACTACCCGACTTTCTCGAATCGCTGTCCATGTAAGGTTTGCCTTATCCCTTCTTTGTCCTTTCATAAGACGTGGAATCTCGGGGCGAGATTTCTTTAAGGGGGGGAGGCTGTAACACCTCTGGTGTTAAACTGTAATTAACTTGACATATCATCATTATCATCATTAAGCATCTTGATCATGATTTCATGTGTATGCATTTTGCTAAGTGTATCATTTTATGTGAATTACCTCTATTGCAAAAATCCTAATTAGCCCACTTCTCTCTACTAGGGCAAAATGGTAATTTCATCTCTGTGATTAGTTTTGTGTAATTCTTGTTCCTTTGGTGTCTTGAAGTTTTGTTGTGTTGGCCAAAGTTCAAAAATCAGAATTTGATTTCAAATCCCTTTGCAAAACCCTAATTTCCAAATCCTGGTTTATCCCTCTGGTGTAATTTAAAAATTATTCAAAATTTGGGGTGGTCCAAAAAGCAAAGTTGTAGAGCTGTCAAAGAGAAACAACTTTGGTATTTACAAATTTTCAAGTTGCAGTACAAAGTTTTGAGTTATTTCAAATTCAATCAAACCCCAACTTTTGTTCCCTTTTCAGTTTTCAAAAAGAGTTCAAAAACTATTGAGTTTCTGGAAAAAGTGTATATTAGCAAAGTTGTAGGTTTTGATAAAAGGAACAACTTTCATATTGAAGATTTTCTAGTTTCAGTTTGAAATCCAAAGTAATTTTGATTGATTCAAATTGAAAAGTGTCCCCTTTCTGTTTTTGAATGTTGTTCAAAAACTATTGGAATTTGAAAATGTTCATATTGACAAAGTTGTAGATCTCTTTTTCTGAACAACTTTGGTGTTTTGAGTTTTTGTCGCACAGTTCAAATTTTGGGAGATTTTTGCAAAAGTCAGAAACTAGCCAAAAGTCAAACCCTAGACCCTACACTGTTCTTCTTCCCGTAGCGACAGAGGGGGGGGGCCGGCCATGGCGCCGGCGCTGCGCTGCAGCGCAGGCGGCTGCTCCCCACGCGCCACCAACCTGCCGCCGCTGTTCCCCTGTTCCCTCCGCGCTCGCACGCGAGCGCTGACCATCGCTCTCGGCCCCTACAGTGCCCAGCGCCGCCGCCGCGTGGCCATCGCCGGCCGAGCTTGCGCCCGAGCCCCGGCTGCACGCCAGCTTATCCGCCAGAGCGCAATCGAGTGCGCACGCCTCCGCAAACCTCATCCACACCACCCCGAGCTCTCTACCGGCCATGGCCGCGGCTATATAAGCCGCCGGAGCTCCGACCTCCGCATCACCTCCGCCACCGTGGCCAGCACCTCCAGACACTCCTCCGCTCCACCTCCTAGCTCAGAAGCTCCGCCTTGAGCTCGTGAAGCTTTCCCCACCTTTCAATTTCACCTTCCCGCCCCGTTCGCCCGGCGTAAGCTCGCCGTCCCCATCCCCGGCCGAAACCCGGCGAGCTCGGGGCCCGCGGACCGCCGGGAGCGACGCCCGCGGTCATCTTCTTCTTCCCGAGCGTGACTCTCGAGCCTCACCCTCGAGTCGAGGCCTCACCTCGAGAACGAGTCGAGCCTCACCTTCGAGCCCTCTCCGACACGTGGTAAGCATCCGAGTCTTCGGCCTTGCTTCACTCCGCTTCGCCCGAGCCCAAGCCTCGGCCTGCCGCATGACTCCCGCTTCGCCCGAGCCCAAGCTCGGCAAGCGCATTCCCTCCGCTTCGCCCGAGCCCAAGCCTCGGCGACGCATGCTCTCCGTTCGCCCGAGTCCGGCCTCGGACCGAGGCTCACTTCTCCGTCTCGCCCTCACTTTCCTCCCTCCGGCCTTCACGCATCTCCGGCCCCGAGCCCCGCGATTCGCCGAGCCCGGCCTAGACTCGAGCACAGTGCTCTTCTCCTTTTTGAGAAATGGGAATAGTGTTCTGTTTTCTCTTTTTTGTATGATTTTCTGTGTGATCCAAAAATTCTGAAATTTTTTCACAGTAGACTCTTTATGCTCTGGAGTATTTTATAAAAATATGAAACTTGAGTTTTCTGCAAAAATTTGAAAATGTAAAATTCCCCTTTTAATTGAAAAATGAAGGTTTTGGTATTTTTGGAGAGTGATCTATAACTCCAAAAATCTGAGATAAATTTTTGTGAGCTTCTTATGCATGTTGAGTCTCTGGTAAAATTTTGAAGTCTTTTGGAGCAAGTTGATTTTTGAGCTTTATTTTAATTAAGGAATAGTGCCTTTTGTTAATTAAATGTCTAGATTTAATTGAGCACCTTAATGACCTCCAAAAATTATGAAATTTGTTTTGCCATATACTTGTACTCTAATGAACTTATGTGATTAATTTGGTAATTTTTGGAGCAACTTCATAAAATGACCTTTTAAATAATTAAGAAAATAGAAAGATGGATTAGGGTTGGTAATAAGTGTTGTGATGTGATCTTTGATTGATTGATGTTCATAGACCCCTACCCTTTGGTCTATGATGTTTGTGATGCTAGTTTGTTGGTGCTTAGGATAATATATTAAGGGCTAGTTAATCAATTTGCTTAAGGAAGAAATGGTTACCTTTATGCTCAACCTAGATTTCGTTTATGCCTTGCCTAAGAGTAATCTTGAATCAGTGGTATTGTCTTGCACCATAAGTCCATATCATCATTCTCATGAGCATTCATCATTGCATCCGTATAGTTGACGAAGAAGGACCTGAAGTCGAGGTAGCCACCGAAGGATCTGTCCCCGAGGCGACCCCGAGCTCCGACCCTACACCACCAACCCCGCTCTTTTTGCCATCCAAGGCAAGCCCCGGTGCATTTAACCCTTCCTTGATTTATAAATGTTTTCCTTAAATGCTTTTGAGTTAAATTATTGCATTAGGTTATAGGAGTTGTGTGATGAATCCTCTCTGATGCATTATCTACCTTGACCAAGGATCACCCGACACCTTTTTTCAAAAACTTTGCATGCCTTAGCTTGATATATATAGATTTGCTTTGCAAAAAATGCCAATTTCAAAAGTGTGATCACTTAAGAATCTTTATGGGATTTTGGTTTACTCCCACTATTGGCTAAGTATCTGATCCGTACTTAGTCAATGGGAAGGAGAGGTTGTCCTTGCGTACGGTGCCGTCATGTCGTAGTCCGGGACTCGACAGTTGACACCGACGGGACGGGTTGAAAAACTGACAGGACTGTTGCGCTTGGGTGAGATATAACCAAGGCACAGTTGCTGGCTGGAAAATTAGGGACCATCCGTATGGGGGCCTGCTGGGCAGGACTTGCAACTATTCACATACTACGGAAAGCTCTGGCTCCGAGAAATCCATTATTGGACCGACAACCGCGCACTGGGAGTGGAGAGATGGCGGAAGTAGCATGTACCCACGTGGGTTAGAGTCCCGGATTGGAGTGGTGTACTGTACTTCGGGTGGGTGGGACCGGGCCCAATAATGGAGGAATCGTGGAAGACGAGTTGGCATATGCAAGCTTGGGTGCTACATATGCAGTGTGAATAGGGATCCTCAGCTGAGTATTCTTTATCCGGATTAACGTTGCTCCTCGGTTATGGAGACTTGTTCCATTGACTCTCAACGGAGAGTGGTTCTCAACTAGGAATGTTTTGAAATGTAAAATGAATCATGAAGGATGAAGAATTGAGGAATACTGAATCTTTCAAAATAAAATAAGATTTACAAAAATGCTTTTCTGCAAAATACTTGATCTGTGCTTAAGCCTACCTTGACTACCCTAAGCCTTCATTCCTGAGTCTCCTCCCCTTTCTTTAGTCGGTTAAGTCTTGTTGAGTACCTTTGTACTCAGGGTTCTTTTACCCATGTTGCAGGTATGGCAGATCCCTCAGTATGCCTTGGACCCTGCTGTGTGACTGTGGTTCAGGAAGAGGCCGAGAGGGCAGGCCGATGAGTGATTATTCACCCTCGGGCTGGGTGATGTATCTATATCTTTTAGTTGTTGTCATCTGCTACCCTGTCAACTCTATCTATTTGAACTATGGTCTGTAATAACTTCACTTTAAGTTTATGTTGAACACTGGTTTGTAAAACTATTGTTATTTAAGTCTTCCGCTATTTACTCCGATATTATTTGTCAAAATGTTCAAGAGATTGTAACTGAATTGTGAGATGATCCTGCGGACATCGGGCACTGATGTAGCCCAGTGGCGAACCCGGTCTTAATCTCTTGGCTGTACGGATCGACTGTCAGTGGTTGACGGTGATCTGGTGGGCCATGGGATTAGGGCCGTTACGTCACAGAGTGGTATCGGAGCATCTCACTACGACGTTGCAATCTTTTGCGAAAACTTCAAAAGGTTTTAAGTCCAAAACTAAACTTGACTATTTTGAGTCCAAATTGCTTCTCTCCTCTCATCTTGTCTTTCTCATCTCATCTTGTCTTTGGCAACTAGTAGCAAGACAACTTGTAAGCCCTATGTACGTTACCTTAGTAGTTGCATTGCCTTGATTCCGTAGGAACGAATCATGCATCATGTCATAATCACTTAAGGTAATAACTTCCTCTCTAAGGGTTGGGATAGTATGCCTTTACCTTTTTCTTGCTAGCCTTTCTCACCTATACCCTCTTGTCCAGATATGGTCATCCTCAAGCGGACTGCCCGCAAGTCGACTGGACCGAACTGGTGTGCCGCGTCACCAGCTGGCGCCACGCACCGGAGAAGAGACTGGAGAATCCTCCAATGGTCGTCGCTTTCCCCGCCGCAACCGCAAGCAGCTGAAGGAGGAGATCAAGAATCTGAAGGCCGAGATGGAAAACATGGAGCATGACTTCTATCTTTCCCGCATGGAGTTTTATGAGGCACGAGCTTCTCTGGAGCAGGCCAATCGGAACACGGTTCGCGCTATCGAGCAGCGCAATGATGCTTGGACCCGCGAGGACGTTGCCAGAGCCCAGTTCCATGGACTACAGCAGTACACCGCTCAGGTTGAGCAGTACAATGATATACTTCATGAGGAGGCACATCAGCTGTACAACCAACTTCACCCCATGATTCCACCTGTTGCTGAGGATCCAGAAGATGGAGTCGTGGAGGAACCTGAAGTAGGACATGAGCCAGTCCAGAATGTAGAAGTGGAACCTGCTGAAGATGTCCACGTTGAAGATGAAGATGAGGAGGAAGAGCCTGAGCTTATCATCGAGGATGATGATGATGACGAAGAGTTGATCTTCATCGATGATGACTAGACTCCTTGTGTCTGTACCATCCGCTACCTAAAGCCTTAAGTCTAGGTTTGGGGCGTTAGTTGGTCTTCTGTCTAGCCGAGTTTGTATCTTGTCTTGTACCTTTCCTTTGTCAGTCTGTGGTTATCTGTCGAACTTCTGTATCAGTTATCTACCCTTGCATCAATGAATCTTATCAGTCAGTTTCGTTCAAAAGCAATCTTTGGATGCTAAGTTCCCAAATTCTTAACAGATGCCTGTGAACACCCGCACTGGAGCCGGAAGTTCCGGAGGTGCCAACCTTCCAAATCCTCCACCAGTTCCTGCTACCCTGGCAGATGCCATTGCAGCCTTGGCCGCCGCCGCCAACCTTATGGCTCAAAACCAAGGACAGCAGAATGTTGGTCACCGTGGTCGCCACAACCAAGAGACCACCTATGTGGAGTTCACTGAAACCCTCCACCGGTTTCACCAGAGCCGATGAACCCTCGAAGCTGATGATTGGCTCCGCACCATGGAGCAGAAGTTTGGTCTCATCCGATGCACAGAGATCCAGAAGCCTCGGTTCGCTTCTCAGCAGCTCCGTGGTCCGCAAGTGCCTGGTACGCCAACCTGTTGGCTGCCCAACCTGAAGGTCATGAGTTGACCTGGGAAGAGTTCCGCACCGCTTTCAGAGCACATCACATCCCTTCGGGATTGATGAGAATGAAGTTGGATCAGTTCTTGGCCCTGCAACAGAAAGATTCCACCGTCATGCAGTACGTGGGACAATTCAATCACCTCAGCCAGTATGCCTCCGACTATGTCAACACGGAGGAAAAGAAGAGAGATTGTTTCCTCAGGGGTCTGCACCCTAAGATTCGTAGAGGTCTGTCCAACAACCTGAAAGGATCCTACCATGATGTCGTTGACCGTGCTGTTGCTTTTGAGGAAAGCAACCGCCAGTACCAGGAAGAGAAAAAGAAGAAGAAGGCTGGGTCTAGCAGTTTCTCCAGCAACCATAAGCGCCCAAGAGTCATCTACCACCCCAGTCACCATCAAAACCGTGCCCCATACCCCCATCAGCAAGTGGTCGTTCGTACCGCAGCCACCACCCATAATGCCAACCAGCAAAGTGCCACTCAGCCGAACGCCCCAGGTGTTCGTGTCACCGCCCCACAAACAGCTTACAACCTCCCATGCTACAACTGTGGCCAAGTTGGTCACTGGGCTCGCGAGTGCCCAAAACCCAAGAAGAATGCCCAGTATGCACAGAAAGGCCCTGGAGGATCACAGCAGCAGCAGCACGTGCACCGCAGCAGCACGTCCAGAAGGGCAAGCTTGTCAGGAAGCACGGGCAAGTCTACTTCACCACCGTCAGTAACATCCCAGAAGGAGAGCCCGTCATGCTCGGTAGGTTCCCTGTTGCCAATCATCCTGCAATCGTCTTGTTTGATTCTGGTGCATCGCATTCCTTCATCAGTCGCACTTTTGTCATCAAGCATGAGTTACCCATGGGGGAGTTAAAAGAAAGTTTTTGCATACTTTCGCCTGGAGGACGGATAAATACTAAGGAAGTGGTCCGCAGCATACCAGTAATGTTGGGGGAACATGTCTTTCCTACCACCATGATAGTACTGCGCGATCAAGAGATAGATGTCATCTTAGGCATGAATTGGATGTGTCAGTATAAAGCCATGATAGACATCTTGAATAGAGTTGTGAGAGTGGATATTCCTAACAGCACTCCAAACTCTTTCTCCAACTTCCAATGCCTCAAAAGCCAACAACCACCCAGTTAAATTCTGCCTATGCTCCGGAAATCAGGGATATCCCGTGGTCTGTGAGTTCCCTGATGTCTTTCCAGAAGAAATCTACCGGTCTGCCTCCTGACCGTGATGTTGAGTTTGCTATAGAGCTAAAGCCGGGACTGCTCCTATATCCCGTAGAGCTTATCGAATGCCTCCCAGAGAATTGGCAGAGCTAAAGATCCAATTGCAAGAGCTATTGGACAAGGGTCTCATTCGCCCAAGTTCATCTCCTTGGGGTTGCCCTGCTATCTTTGTGAAGAAGAAGGACAAAAGTCTTCGTCTGTGCGTTGACTATCGCCCACTCAATGAGGTCACCATCAAGAATAAATATCCTTTGCCTCGCATTGACCTTCTTTTTGACCAGTTATCTGGAGCCAGAGTGTTTTCCAAGATCGACCTCAGATCTGGCTATCACCAAATAAAGATTCGTCCCGAAGATATTCCCAAAACAGCTTTCACCACCAGATACGGCCTATATGAGTATTTGGTCATGTCTTTCGGTTTGACCAATGCACCCGCTCATTTCATGTATCTCATGAACTCTGTGTTCATGCCAGAGCTCGATAAATTTGTAGTCGTGTTCATTGACGACATCCTTGTTTATTCAAGAACTCCTGAAGATCATGCCAAGCATCTTCGTGTCGTTCTCTCTCGTCTCAGAGATCACCAGCTGTATGCCAAGTTCAGTAAATGTGAATTCTGGCTAGATCGAATTCAATTCCTTGGTCATGTCCTGTCCGCTGAAGGTGTGTCAGTTGACCCTGGAAAAGTGGCAGATATCTTGGATTGGAAGCCACCTACCACTGTCCGCGAAGTTCGCAGCTTCATGGGAATGGCTGGATACTATCGTCGTTTCATCCCAGATTTCTCCAGAGTTGCCAAGCCTATCACAGAGTTGTTGAAGAATTCGTGGATTTTGTTTGGTCACCAGCCTGTGAGCAAGCTTTTCAAGCCTTGAAGGAACTGTTAACTACATCACCAGTCCTAGCTCAACCAGATATCGAGAAACCCTTTGATGTATACTGTGATGCATCTGGTACTGGTTTGGGTTGTGTATTGATGCAAGAAGGTCGAGTGATCGCTTATGCCTCACGGCAGCGGCTTAAGCGACCATGAGGAGAATTACCCAACCCATGACCTTGATTAGCAGCAGTGGTGCATGCTTGAAGATATGGCGTCATTATCTGTTGGGCAGTGCTTGCAATGTGTACACCGATCATAAGAGCCTGAAGTATATCTTCACTCAAGAAGAGTTGAACATGAGGCAGCGAAGATGGCTTGAGTTAATCAAGGATTATGATATCGAAGTGCATTACCATCCTGGTAAGGCGAATGTAGTCGCCGATGCCCTCAGTCGCAAGTCATACTGCAACTGTCTGACGACGAAGCCCTATGATCTTTCCTTGTGCCATGATCTTGAAAGGATGGGTATTGAAATGGTACCACAAGGAACTCTGAGCAATGTCAGGATAGAGACCTCTATCAGAGAACAGGTCATTGCTGCACAAAAAGATAACCCTGGAATCAAGCACATCATCGAAAAGGTCCAGACCGGAAAGGCTGATTGTTTCAGGATCGATGATGTAGGAGTTGTTTGGTTCAAGAACCGTCTAGTAGTTCCCAAGGTGCCTGAGTTGAGACAGTTGATCCTTGATGAAGCACACCTGTCTAGGTTTTCCATCCACCCCGGCAGCAACAAGATGTACCAGGATCTGAGGCAGAGATTCTGGTGGACAAAGATGAAGATTGAAATCGCTCGCTATGTCGCTCGCTGTGATACTTGTCAGAAAGTCAAAGCCGTGCACATGAAACCTGGAGGAGAATTGCAGTCTTTATCTGTACCTGCCTGGAAGTGGGAAGATATCAGCATGGATTTTATTAATGGGCTACCCAAGACCCGAAAGGTTTGATTCCATTTGGGTAATCGTGGACCGACTCACCAAACAAGCTCACTTTCTGCCAGTCAAGACTATTTACACCGTCCCCACATATGCCGCCTTGTACAAGAACAACATAGTGAAGCTTCATGGCATACCCAAGACCATTGTCTCTGACCGCGGTACCCAGTTTGTTGCTAAGTTCTGGAAGGCGTTCCATACCTCACTTGGAACCCAGCTCTTATACAGCACAGCATATCATCCTCAGACTGATGGACAGACGGAGCGAGTCAACCAGGTGCTGGAAGACATGTTGAGAGCCTGTGCTCTCACCTTCGCAGATACTTGGGATGACTGTTTGCCCTTGGCAGAGTTCTCATATAATAACAGTTACCAAGAAAGCATCAAGATGGCACCCTTTGAAGCACTGTACGGTCGTCGTTGTCGTACACCTCTCAGTGGTCCGAACCTGGAGAAAGGGAATTCTTTGGAGTTGACCTGGTCAAGGATATGGAAGAGAAAGTCAAGCAGATACAAGAGAACATGAAGATTGCCCAATCTCGACAAAAGAGCTATGCTGACAAGAGACGTCGACCTCTGAAGTTTCAAGTTGGAGATTATGTATATCTCAAGGTCTCACCAACCAAAGGAGTCACTCGTTTTGGAGTAAAGGAAAGTTAGCACCCCGCTACATTGGTCCGTTTGAGATTTTGAATGTTGTGGCAAGGTAGCTTACAAGCTGAAGTTGCCCGATCATCTCTCCGCTGTCCACAATGTTTTCCATGTCTCCCAACTCAAGAAGTGTCTCCGAGTACCAGAACATGTCGTGGAAGTTGAAGGTGTCGAGCTAGAGCCTGATCTGTCCTACTCAGAATATCCAGTTCGCGTGTTGGACCACAAGGATCGCGTTACCCGAAGAACCACCACAAGATGGTACAAAATCCAGTGGAACCAGCACTCTGAAGAAGAAGCTACTTGGGAATCTGAAGACTTCTTAGCAAAGAACTACCCCGACTTTCTCGAATCGCTGTCCATGTAAGGTTTTGCTTTATCCCTTCTTTGTCCTTTCATAAGACGTGGAATCTCGGGGCGAGATTTTTCTTAAGGGGGGGAGGCTGTAACACCTCTGGTGTTTAACTGTAATTAACTTGACATATCATCATTATCATCATTAAGCATCTTGATCATGATTTCATGTGTATGCATTTTGCTAAGTGTATCATTTATGTGAATTACCTCTATTGCAAAAATCCTAATTAGCCCACTTCTCTCTACTAGGGCAAAATGGTAATTTCATCTCTGTGATTAGTTTGTGTAATTCTTGTTCCTTTGGTGTCTTGAAGTTTTGTTGTGTTGGCCAAAGTTCAAAAATCAGAATTTGATTTCAAATCCCTTTTGCAAAACCCTAATTTCCAAATCCTGGATTTTATCCTCTGGTGTGTAATTTAAAAATTATTCAAAATTGGGGTTGGTCCAAAAAGCAAAGTTGTAGAGCTGTCAAAGAGAAACAACTTTGGTATTTACAAATTTTCAAGTTGCAGTACAAAGTTTTGAGTTATTTCAAATTCAATCAAACCCCAACTTTTGTTCCCTTTTCAGTTTTCAAAAAGAGTTCAAAAACTATTGAGTTTCAGAAAAAGTGTATATTAGCAAAGTTATAGGTTTTGAAATGGAACAACTTTCATATTTGAAGATTTTCAAGTTTCAGTTTGAAATCCAAAGTAATTTTGATTGAATCAAATTTGAAAGTGTCCCCTTTTCTGTTTTTGAATGTAGTTCAAAAACTATTTGGAATTTGAAAATGTTCATATTTGACAAAGTTGTAGACCTCTCTTTTCTGAACAACTTTGGTGTTTGAGTTTTTGTCGCACAGTTCAAATTTTGGGAGATTTTTGCAAAATTCAGAAACAGCCAAAAGTCAAACCCTAGACCCTACACTGTTCTTCTTCCCGAGAGCCAGAGGCCAGGGGGGCCCGGCCATGGCGCCGCGCCGCGGCTGCAGCGCAGGCGGCTGCTCCCCACGCGCCACCAACCTGCCGCCGATGTCCCCTGTTCCCTCCGCGCTCGCACGCGAGCGCTGACCATCGCTCTCGGCCCCGTCCCCTACAGTGCCCAGCGCCGCCGCCGCGTGGCCATCGCCGGCCGAGCTTGCGCCCGAGCCCCGGCTGCACGCCAGCTTATCCGCCAGAGCGCAATCGAGTGCGCACGCCTCCGCAAACCTCATCCACACCACCTCGAGCTCTCTACGTCCCATAGCCGCGGCTATATAAGCCGCCGGAGCTTCGACCTCCGCATCCACCTCCGCCACCGTCGCCAGCACTCCAGACACTCCTCCGCCCCACACCTAGCTCAAAAGCTCCGCCTTGAGTCTTGTGAGCTTTCCCACCCTTCAATTCACCTTCCCGCCGCCGTTTGCCCGGCGTAAGCTCGCCGTCCCCATCCCGGCGAAACCCGGCGAGCTCGGACCGCCGGGACCGCCGGAGCGCCGCCGCGGTCATCTTCTTCCCCGAGCGTGTCGATGTCGAGCCTCACCCTCGAGTCGAGCCTCACCCTCGAGAACGAGTCGAGCCTCACCTTCGAGCCCTGCCTCCGACACGTGGTAAGCATCCGAGTCTTCGGCCTCTGCTTCAACTCCGCTTCGCCCGAGCCCAAGCCTCGGCAAGCGCATGACTCTCCGCTTCGCCCGAGCCCAAGCCTCGGCAAGACGCATGACCCTCCGCTTCGAGCCGAGCCCAAGCCTCGGCGACGCATGCTCTCCGTCTCGCCCGAGTCCGGCCTCGGACCGAGGCTCACTCTCCGTTTCGCCGAGCCCCGCGATTCGCCGAGCCCGGCCTAGGGGAGCACAGTGCTCTCTCTTTTTCTGAGAGTTGTGAATAGTTCTGTTTCTCTTTTTGTATGATTTTCTGTGTGCATCCAAAAATTCTGAAATTTTGTGGTAGACTCTTTATGCTCTGGAGTATTTTATAAAAATATGAAACTTGAGTTTTGTGCAAAAATTTGAAAATGTAAAATTCCCCTTTAATTGAAAAATGAAGGTTTTGGTATTTTTGGAGAGTGATTTATAACTCCAAAAATCATGAGACAAATTTTTGTGAGCTTCTTATGCCATGTTTAGTCTCTGGTAAAATTTTGAAGTCTTTTGGAGCAAGTTGATTTTTGAGCTTTATTTTAATTAAGGAATAGTGCCTTTTGTTAATTAAATGTCTAGATTTAATTGAGCACCTTAATGACCTCCAAAAAATTATGAAATTTGTTTTGCCATATACTTGTACTCTAATGAACTTATGTGATTAATTTGGTAATTTTGGAGCAACTTCATAAATGACCTTTTAAATAAATAAGAAAATAGAAAAGATGGATTAGGGTTGGTAATAAGTGGATGATGTGATCTTTGGATTGATTGATGTTCATAGACCCCTACCCTTTGGTCTATGATGTTGTGATGCTAGGTTTGGTTGGTGCTTAGGATAATTATATTAAGGCTAGTTAATCAATATTGCTTAAGGAAGAAATGTTACCTTTATGCTCAACCTAGATTTCGTTTATGCCTTGCCTAAGAGTAATCTTGAATCAGTGGTATTGTCTTGCACCATAAGTCCATATCATCATTCTCATGAGCATTCATCATTGCATCCGTATAGTTGACGAAGAAGGACCTGAAGTCGAGGTAGCCACCGAAGGATCTGTCCCCGACGAGGCGACCCCGAGCTCCGGCACCTACACCACCAACCCGCTCTTTTTGCCATCCAAGGCAAGCCCCGGTGCATTTAACCCTTCCTTGAATTATAAAATGTTTTCCTTAAATGCTTTTGAGTTAAATTACTGCATTAGGTTATAGGAGTTGTGTGATGACCTATTGCCTCCTGCATTATTTACCTCCACCAAAGGATCCACCCGCCTTGTTTTAAAAAAAAACTATTTGCAAAATGCTTAGTGATGCTATATAATAGATTTGCAAAAATGCCAATTTCAAAAGTGTGATCACTTAAGAATCTTTATGGGATTTTGGCTTTACTCCCACTATTGGCTAAGTATCTGATCCGTACTTAGTCAATGGGAAGGAGAGGTTGTCCTTGCGTACGGTGCCGTCATGTCGTAGTCCGGGACTCGACAGTTGACACCGACCGGGACGGGTTGAAAAACTGACAGGACTGTTGCGCTTGGGTGAGATATAACCAAGGCACAGTTGCTGGCTGGAAAATTAGGGACCATCCGTATGGGGGCCTGCTGGGCAGGACTTGCAACTATTCACATACTACGGAAAGCTCTGGCTCCGAGAAATCCATTATTGGACCGACAACCGCGCACTGGGAGTGGAGAGATGGCGGAAGTAGCATGTACCCACGTGGGTTAGAGTCCCGGATTGGAGTGGTGTACTGTACTTCCGGGTGGCGTAGGACCGGGCCCAATAATGGAGGAATCGTGGAAGACGAGTTGGCATATGCAAGCTTGGGTGCTACATATGCAGTGTGAATAGGGATCCTCAGCTGAGTATTCTTTATCCGGATTAACGTTGCTCCTCGGTTATGGAGACTTGTTCCATTGACTCTCAACGGAGAGTGGTTCTCAACTAGGAATGTTTTGAAATGTAAAATGAATCATGAAGGATGAAGAATTGAGGAATACTGAATCTTTCAAAATAAAATAAGATTTACAAAAATGCTTTTCTGCAAAATACTTGATCTTGCTTAAGCCTTACCTTGACTACCCTAAGCCTTCATTCCTGAGTCTCCTCCCCTTTTCTTTAGTCGGTTAAGTCTTGTTGAGTACCTTTGTACTCAGGGTTCTTTTACCCATGTTGCAGGTATGGCAGATCCCTCAGTATGCCTTGGACCCTGCTGTGTGACTGTGGTTCAGGAAGAGGCCGATGAGGCCGATGAGTGATTATTCACCCTCGGGCTGGGTGATGTATCTATATCTTTTAGTTGTTGTCATCTGCTACCCTGTCAACTCTATCTATTTGAACTATGGTCTGTAATAACTTCACTTTAAGTTTATGTTGAACACTGGTTTGTAAAACTATTGTTATTTAAGTCTTCCGCTATTTACTCCGATATTATTTGTCAAAATGTTCAAGAGATTGTAACTGAATTGTGAGATGATCCTGCGGACATCGGGCACTGACGTAGCCCAGTGGCGAACCCGGTCTTAACCTCTTGGCTGTACGGATCGACTGTCAGTGGTTGACGGTGATCGGTGGGCCATGGGATTAGGGCCGTTACGTCACATGGGCCAATGGACATCGACCCTCATCCAATATTTTTATAAAATAGATATAAAATCATATAAGTGCTAGAAAATTATACTATAAATTTTCTACACTCTACATGATAAGAATTATAAACTAAAAATTGTTTTGCGCTGAAATGAAATGATCATTTTGCCCCCACTTCATAAATAAACAAAGATAATCATGGTTAATTGCTTATATGATTGTAGGTCACTACAAATCTTGGGACAAATCATAGAATGCGTACATCAACAAATCTTGACAATGCTAAAATATTAGCTCAAAATAATAAAGTTATAGTGACATATTTAGCATGACTGATTATAGATTTATCTCTTGTGGAGCTTAATTGATATATTAAACTTTGTTATTTTGATATGATATTTTTATGATAGACAAGATTTGGTGATATATGCATTCTATGATTTTGTCAGTATTTTTAATATATTACAAATAAATTAACTAATTAATCATGGTTATCTTTGTCTATTCATGAAGAGAGGCAAAATTATCATTTTAGTGCAAAATAATATTTTTAGTATGTAGTTCTATCATGTAGAGTGTCGAAAAAATTATATTATAATTTTTTGGCACTTATATAATTTATATCTATTTTATAAAAATATTGGATGAGGGTCGATGTCTATTGGCCCAATTACACGAAACCATAGTGTCTTCTGGCAAAATGAAAGTGGATGTGTGCACCGGCCAATTTAGGCCTTTCGGAATGTCCTAGGGCCAATTCTCCCTATAAATAATAGGTCAGATTGCTTCAGTTTTGCATGTGTTGTACACCATCCAGAAGTTTGTCTGCATGCACAATCGCAGACCCTTAGGTTTTCTTGGAATACTAGTAAAACTATTAGAAATTCATTTTGCTTATTGCTCTTTCAGATCTTTGAACGTTCATTTAATGACTTTAGGAAAAAAAACTTCGGCCTCAAAATGTCTAGAGCATTGACTGCTTTTAAACCACAAAGGTTTCTTGAAAATAATTTTAAAAGATGTAGCAATGTGACTTTACTGCGCCAATTAAATTATTTGATCAATTTCAATGTTTGGAGCATTGGATTATTTTAACTACAAGAGGCAATCATATCCATTACAATGCCTAAACGCATCATGTGTAAGCCAAGTGGGTAGATTTAAGTTTGAGCTACGATGAAGGGCTCTAAGTAATTTTTATGATGTGGCAACCGTGGTACCATGGTACAACTTATGAAGGCATGGACAAAACTTTTATGTCTCTTTCAAAAGCATAGAATCCGTTTTTTTACAACAAGAATCTATTTGACATCTCGAGTTAAAAAAAATTGACACTCTGTTAATTTATCTTACTGTATAATGGTATAAGAGGTCTAAAAGTTCCTCTCAGCAACTAGCCTGTATTGAAAATGGTTTCCTTCCCAATTGCTACCTCTAGCAAGGTCTTCTTGGACAGTCATCTCTGGATATCTTCTTCTATTGATGCTTGCAACCTTTTAGCATACCCAAACTGAAGAAGAGGCACGACAGTACTGTGTGAGAGCATCTGGGAAGGAGGTGTCAGGTTTGCGATCCAACTACATGCAGCCATAAGTTTAGGACAATGAACCATACTCCACCTGCTAAAAGCAGAGGAGACTGGATGTGTTCATCTGCTTGGTTGTAAGAGCTTACTTCTCATTAGTGAATTGTGCATTGGTATCTTGAGTTATTCCAATTTGGTTATAGCTGTTTTTGTATGAACTGTGCAATGGCTTCTCATTAGTGAAATATTAAGAGGCAATAAAAACATATGAAAAAGTGAAAAACATGACTAAGTTTGATGTTAGGTAAGTCTAATAACAATTGTTGGTTGTATGTAATGCTATCAAGGGATCTAGCTAGATCGACCATCTGGATTTTGGTCATATTAGCTATTGATGAGAAGGAGGTGAAGGGGGAAGAAAATTATCTTGACAGTACAAAGAATGTCATTTATAAAGATACACAGAATATCACTTATAAAGAAATGCTAACATGATAACCAAGGTAATGTCTGTCTTGAGGTAGCAAAGTTGGTCCTAAAAATTCTAAATGGCTTTGAAGTTTGCATATATATCTTAATGGTACCGATATTAAGTCGTCTCAACATCCCCGTTGGGCACACGCGATCTAAGGTGTGGCCTCTTTCGTGTCTTGAGCAGTACTCACACAATGTTCCTATATGCACTCTTCATGCTATTCCATATATACATATAATAATAACTTTGTATCATTTGGTTAATCAACTAATCATGTGTTAGTTTATGCACAATCATATTTTATAATTGCCATGGTATACACACGTGCAAAGTTAAAATTATCATGATTAAAATTTTGTGACTCAAATATCTCATAATTTTTTGTTGCTCCCGTGGTAACGCACGGATAATCAACTAGTATATATTATATTAGATAATTTATTGAGAGCTCTGGGCTTCAATAGTTATAGGAAGCCCTGACCAAACTAGCTGGTCTAGTTGCACCAAATCAGATCTCCACCAGCCCACTGGCCCACTCGTAGGCCATCAAATCTATCTTTGTTGGCAATATGAAATCCCCAGACTCTAATCCCCACATACCCAACCCTACGCCCGTTGGTTGCTCCCGCAGCCGCCACCAACTTCCCGCTGCAGAAGTTCTTCCAGGCGCAGAGCCAGGTGTGGGCGGTTAGCTCCATCTCGGACGCCGGCCTCGCCGTCCACGTCGCGCGCCTGGGACGAGGCCTCCTCGCCGCCGCCGTTGTCGGGAACGTCACCTGGTGGCTCGTCATTGCCGCGCAGGTCGTGCAGGTCATCATCCCTGCAGAAAAGTGGTGGCTTGGTTGCCTCCATCGACGGCCGCTTCCTACCCCCCGTATCTCAGCTTCAACCTCCGTGATCTTTGGCGGTGGGAGTGGCCGAGCAGAGCAGATGGATGGGTGTTTCACGGGAGGCATCTTCATCATCTAGTGGCGTCGTCTTCTGGTTGTCCCTAGCACAGGTTCGGAATCTATTGCAGGTTCGGAATCTATTGCAGGCTCACCGTGCCTGGTGGAACTACGGAAGGACGGTGTCAAGTGTTTTTTCTTTATTTAAATTATGTTAATTTTTTATTTGTTGTTTTCTCTCACTATTTGTTTATCTAATTTTGGAAATATATAGATTCTTCTAATGAAATTTGTGCTATTCTTGTGTTCCTATGACATTTGAGGCGAGGCTTCCCGCTGTTCCGTGCTAGCCTGGCGACCAGCGCCCGTTGCAGCGGTGGCTCTGGGCCTCTTCCTACCGGATTTAGCGGCGGCTCTGGTCACCATGCGTAGCTGTGACGGTGGAGTTCTTGTGCGCAACCAAGGTGAGGGTCAAATTTCCTTTGCAGAATTTTGTAGTCTCCTCTTAGGCAAGCTGTCCAAACAATGGATTTTTTATTTTTATGTTTCTTGAACCAACCGTGTAAGCAAGCAATCATATGTTTTTTAATTGAACGAAAATAGTTTCTATGCAGGTGAGCGGAAGTAGATGACATGTGCCACTGCAGAATTCTGTACATTTGTTTGGAGCATATTTTTGTTTAATATTGCAACACATTTTTATACAATTGTGCTTTGATTAATATGCATAAAAAAAACATGGTTCCTGGTTTATATGCATGATGAAACTGTTTTGTATGCAATGGTAAAACTGAGATCGAATGATTGTATGCTACAAAATTCTATACACTGTTTGGAGGACATTTTTGTTAAAATATTGAAACACATTTTTATGCATTGTATGAATAGTTATCATGCATTTGTTAGAAGAGTTCTATACATTGTTGGATGACATATTTATCCATGTAGCTGAGATAAATTTCACAAATAGATTTTTGCACACGATAAAATATATTTATGTGCATTGCTTCTCTATTTAAACATCCCCCGGTGGAAAGCATGGTATGAGTTGGTGTTGACAAGATGTTTTTAATTGTGCTCTCTTTCTTTAAGAATATATGCACTTATTTTCTCCATTGTGCTTTATATGCATGAAAATAGTAATTTTTCTTTTACTGTGCTTTCTATGCACAAAATAGTAATTTCTATGCAATTCATTTTTATGTCCGCGACTGATTATAAATTTATGAGTTAGATTATTTACAGACATGTGACCACTATTATTATTTTTTTAATGGTGGTGCGCGCTCTAGGGGTTGCGACGTCAAATTTAGGATGGTGATGGGGACAATGATGACAGGTCCACGACGACGTGTGGAGACTGCAATGACGCCCTGGAGCTCACGGTTGCGCGTGGCGGCGGACGCGGAGCGACAATGACAGATAGTTTTTATACTTCCAAGCATAGGCCTTTATAGACAGCGAAAATTGGGACTGCAAATATGTTGAGAAAATAGTGTTTTGTGCTTGCAATCATAGGTTTCTATACATTGTTGAAACTGCCATTTTAGATTTGTGATTTCTGTGCTGAGTTTCCTAGATTTCTATGCACGATGTTAAAGTGATGTAAAAGTGATGCTGGAGATATATGCATTTGTTATGTTATTTCTATGTTCTTATATAAATATACGCATTTGTTATATTATTTCTATGCTCTCGTCTTCAACATTCCATGCGTCGAAAGAGTCTGCAAGAATAATAGAATCTCAGATAGCAATAGAATTCAAATTTCAAATTTTATAGTAGAATATAGATAAGTTTCTATGTTTATATTAATAGAGTTTTTATGCGTGATTAAACTTTGTTGTAAAAGTTCTTTGCATGTAATGTGCAACATAGATTTCTATACGTCAAGTCATTAGTTTCTATACATTAGGCTAGGTGGACCTCAAACTTCAAATACAAAGCAAACGGACGGTTTTACACCTCGAGCTATTAGGTTCTACTTCAGGTTAGATGAAATTCAAATTTTGAATTCTAAGCAAAGACACGATATCTAGATTTCTATACCTCAAGGCATAAGTAGAGATGGCAACGGGTACATCCCGTCGGGTATTGGCATCTTGTCCCCTTCCCTGCGAACTAAAATTCATCTCGTCCTCATCCCCGTTTTCGCTCGTGGGGACAAAATTTTCTCCATCCCCATCCTCGATTGGGGATTTCATACCCGTCGGGTACCCATACCCGAGTATGTACCCATATATAATCATACTCCCTCCGGACCGGTTTCTAAGGCGTGCTCTCGTTTTTCTGAAACCCATATATAATCATACTCCCTCCGGACCGGTTTCTAAGGCATGCTCTCGTTTTTCTGAAAGGCCAGTAAGTTAGGCGCCACAACCATTCCAAGGAGTAGATTAATTCTACTAATTAAGTATGCACATCGATTTGTGTTGCTTGTGACCGCTTGGTGTTTTTGCATTTACTGCTTTTCTACCGTGCCTGTATACATGCATGTAAATGAAAAAAACTCGGCCAATCCCGAACAGTCCTAGCTGCCAGCCGTAAAGTTAATCACACCTCCAGCACTGTAGTTAATAGCTTGCACAGATTTTCACTACTATTCTTGGTATCTGAAATTACCTCTGTTACGCCTTACAAACCTGTCCAGAGGGAGTATATTACATGTTACAGTAACGCAATGGATAAGATAAATGTATAGATACATCATAGATTATAATCATAGACTATGGTTAGCAACCTTTTTATACGATTCTAATTGGGTCAGGGCCATCATATGTGCACTAATCCTATTTTATATTATATATATACACATATATACACACTATAATAGCAATAGCGGGTTCCCCAACGGGTAACAGGGACAGGTATATAGGGAACGTCTCCGTCCCCGCCATCCCCATTGGGGATGGGTTCTTGCCTATTTAAATCCCCGCGAGTACAAATAATGTCTCATCCATGTCCCCTAATGGATCTAATACCCGTAGGGTATCGGGGACCCGTTGCCATCTTTAGGCATAAGTTTCTATATGTCATAGGCTCAGTTAAATTCGAATTTAAAATTATAAGAAAAGAAGACACGATTCTATACTTTGTAGGGTTTTTATGCATTTTGCATTGCTAATTATGCGTTACTCTACGATAAAAACTTTTGTATCAATGTGTCTTAATTTAAATTTCAGAGAACGGATCGTCTACCTGTTTCTATGCTCACAGTCACATAATTCTATGCTGCTTAAACTTTATACCTTAATGCATAAAATTATGAATTTCATTTTTTTAAAAAAAAAATATTCAAAATGAATCTTGAATTGTGCATAAAAATGTCAGGATTAAAATGGTGAAAACCGTTTTAGAATTTGATGTTCGTTAAAGAGTTATCACGAAAAAATAGAAAAAATTGGATTAGATTTCTTCATACAGACATGCATCAGCACTATCAATGTGTCAAGGAAGCCAAACGGCTTTTATGTAGTAATAAAATTAGTCTTATACATTTAATTACCAGTTTTTATACAATATCGACAAAAAAAGTTTTACGTAGCCCGATACATACATAATTTTGTTTTTAAAATCGAATGTCATATCTATCATAACCATAAACTTAAGGACTCATTTGAATCCTCAGAATTAAATTCATTTTAAGAAATCATAATTTAGACATTAATTAAACTAATATAGTTATATAATATAGTTATATATGAATTACATTTGTATATTGTTGTTATTGGCTATACAAGATACTCATGTGTTACATTACATTTCTATGGTAGAGTGACTTGAAGAGTGCAAGTTGCAAAATAGAAATATAACATGGTGATCTATAAAATTTATTTCCTTCTTCAATCAAATATATATATGAACTTTGAAAAGTGACAGAATGTCAAATTCTAAACCAAATAGTCTATTATCAAGTGGATTCCAATTGCTCCAAAATGAAGAAATACATACAACCCCTAATGAAATTTGTATAGTTTAACACAACAATTATGTTATTGTAAAGGTTCATCACAAGAAATATTTTATGAATATATAATTCTATCTTGTCAAACTATATGAAATTATAGCCAGTCTGCCAGTCAGGACCATGTAAACTTGTAAATTCATCTGTTCCATATCCAAATGAAAATAATCCATAAAAAAAGTAACTCAAGAAAACAATCACCAGATCAACAATGGAACAAACAGTGAATAGCGAATTCAGAAAATGACCAATAACAGTATAAAGGGTAAGCGAGTCCTTTGGCATCGACATAATGCAAATAAACATGTAAATCCTCACCCTAGCTACTATTAACTGCTCTAAATTGTCACTTATTCCAACAGTCTAAAAAAACTATTAACCCAAATGGACACAATAAATGAATACTAGCAGAAACAAAAACCTAGATGATGCGTTGCAAAAATGACAAAAAGGCACATCAGCCGACAACCAAAACTAGAACTACATCTGAATAGGTGTCTAATCTACAATTACTCAATTAGTAATCACTTTTTTTGCTTTTGTTTCCTGCAAAAATAATGATCAAGAACAGGAACCCTCATAATTTGTATCCAGGATTTTCTGGTAACCATGCACTCAACCAATTGCTGAAGCTCTATGCCAACTTCAAAACAATCTGAGGGCCACCGAACGGCTATGTTGTCCCTCACTTTGCAGGTGCACCAGCAGCTGCTGTGCGGCCACCACGACCACCAGCATATCCAGCATGGTCAACCCTCTGGTAGCCGACATCAGGTCCACGTGCTGGGCCACCTCTGCCACCACTTCTGCCCCCATAATCCGACCTGTAACTGAACTCACCCCTCCCATAGCCCCTTCCTCCACCATAATTACCACGGCCTCTGGTACCTTCATTTCTGAAGTTGTTGCCCCTGCCTGGTGCAAACCTGCCACCTCTGCTGGAGCCTAAAAGAAAGGAAATATACAAATTGAATTGGAAGTCATTAACAAAACCTAATAAGAGTTAATCTTAAGTAGCATGTCTAAGAAATAAATATATTGTCACTATAACCACTCTGAGATTTAGAGGGAGAAAATTTGGGTGTACTAGAGTAAGATCCTTCAAACAAATTTTTGCAGCTTATTCAAGTACTCACTAATTATGCTCCCATGTTATACCCAACAAAATCTAGCTCCATGCAGAAAAGCCCATGTTATCAAGGTAGCACCCAAAAGTGGACTCAAGTTTGCTTACTTCCATGGATCAAATATATTTGTGTGTTATATAATAAGAGAGAATTCGAGCAATTCTCTACTCTAATCATGGATCTACAGATAACCTGAATTCTGGTTGGTTCATCCATCTCCATTCTATGATCCATACACTAAAAAGCAGGACCATCAGTCATTTAATGTTAGTCATACTGGTACCAGATGAGTCATTAGATTTATATGACTCAATGATATAATTGGCATAGACACTGCATAAGTATTAAGTAAAGTATTAATTTGTATATAAACTGACCTCGTGAACCAGGTGTTCTCTTTTCCTCAATGTAACATTGACGACCGCCAATTGTTACAGGGGAAGCCTGTAAATCAAAAGCACAACCAGTTAGTTAAACTCGGATAATCAATCACCAAAAGTACTTTATAAATCCACCTCTGATAGGCACTACATAATGATACCAATAAAGTAACAGAACAAGACTGAACATTTCATTCATTGTACATATTACATTTACAACTTATTAGTACTGTACTAGATCTCAACATATATTTGAATAGAAGGAATATAAAGTAAATCATGGTGCAAGCAATATGAACAGGTGAACTGAAAATTATCAGCATCTAGAAATAGCATAAATATATACCACAGGGAACAGAGAGCAAATGACAGAATTCACAATCAAACAAAAAAAACATTTCTCTGATACATCCATTGGGACTTTGGGCACAAAGTGAATCCTATATGTGAAAATTTGCAAGAAGCAATTTTCAGGTTCATACATGAAACATGATCAATCAGCATGTAAACCACAGGCAACCAAACAAGGGTTTATCCATCTACATATATTTTCCTGTCTGTAACCCAGAAAATTCTGCACAAAATATTTCCGCAAAGGACTTTGCCATTTCCTATAAAGGTGTTGAATTCAAAACCAGGTCCAAGCAACTTATCTAACAATGTTAAAAGAAATTCTTTTTTACTTCAAATCAATTTGACCATCTCCAAGGCACTAAAAAAGGGTCGATGTCCAGAATAATCAACACAACAATAATGGTTACTCACAAGACAGTTCACACTTATATTCACCCAAATCAACACAATACAGAAATCAATCTCCTAGAGAATGAATACATGATGTGGCGTTCCCAAAATGATGTGAAATAAGAAGGGCTTTAATTAATCTACAGGAACACTAATGGCACTAGTAAACCAGATAATGTTCATACTGTTGTATTGCAGTTACAAACAAAATAAACAAGCTAACAGCAAAGAAAAAAATGAGTTGGTCACGTAAACCAATTACCTCTATAGCACTCTGGACAGAAGTAGAATCCTCGAATTCAACGAATCCGTAACAGAACCCTTGAATCTACATTTACATATGAAAACATTGGTGTCAAACTTTGAAGTTATAAAAGCAAAAAGAATCTTGGCCAGTAGAAGCGGAGAAAAAGGGCACCTTATTGCTTCTGACTTGAATGCCATTTTGCTTAATGGTACCAAACTTCTTGAACTCATCCTCCAGTTGAGTATCAGTGGCATTTAAAGGTAAATTCCTCACATATATTGCATGAGCATCAACTTAAAAAGAAAAGAAGCAAGATTAAGAGAGGCTAGTGTAATGAAAAGGTTGAACTGAAATCTTAGATTTAAGAAACACCTTCAGGCTCTTGAATATTGCTGTTCTCGGGGTTAGAACTGAAAGGCAGTACATCTGTGACAGGAGTAGGAGCAGGAGGAGACTGCTTCTCTGGTTTGGACGGTGCAGGCCTAGTAGGAGGTGCAGGAGCAGGCAATGGAACTTCTTTCATGACTTTGACCTACAGCAAGGAGAAATTGTAATATTTTGTTAATTAACAATGCAGAAAAGTGAAAAATCCTTGATGACTCAGTTAAAGAAATAAATCGCCTTCTACCAAACAAGAAATAGGCTATTCAGTTATTTGAATGCAAACAAATACCATCTCCACAAGCATGACATTTTTTGTACTGCAGTTTCCTTGTCAGCCTCTCTGAAATTACATGATACTAAAGACATACATCATGCTCGTGCACATCACATGAACTCTCTTCCAGAGTGATCAGAGTCCAGGATAGTGCTTCCAGATTAGCCAAGTTCATATGTAACAACAGATTTTGGAATTGACTACCATTTATCTTTAAACCGTGTACACGCAAATAAAAATTGCAAAACATACAGATAAAGTTATAAACAAGATGGCTAAATCTGCATCACAATGAACAGGAATAAATGCATAAGCAGCAAATGAGTTTAAAACATGAGGAAGTTGCTTTTGTAAACCTACAATTGAGGCATATGACTTCTTTGGTGCCTCCTCCTGCAACACTGGGGCAACTGTAGTTGCCACCACAGGTGCCACATTGTTTGGAACTTCATTTATCACTTCAGGAACAGGTTCCTCATCCACTACTTCCTCTGGCGGCGGATTGTAAACCTCAGCCTCGTCCTCCTCCTCAGGTTGAAGGGGTGATCGGTCCACAACATGATGTTCCTGCTGTGGCACGGCATCTACAAACAGTGAACAAAGAGTGTTGTTATCAACTACCTCATGAAAAACACGACTGAACTGCAGGCTCTGCTTTACACACCATGATCATCAGGAATGGCAGGCTCCACAGCAGGAGTAGCTGTGCCGTTGGCAAGTGGAGCAGCCACAGGCGGGGATACAGCATCCGCCTCTGGCTGCGCCTCAACAGCGGCGGTAGGGGCAGGGATGTCCCCGACGAAGCGGAAGATGTCATTGAGCACGAAGTAGCCCTTCTCCTGCGGCGCGAGGAAGAAGGACTGCGAGAACTCGCGGCGCACTCCGTCACGGCCGGTGAGGTGGCCTGTGACGAGCACAGTGACGCCGCCGCCTAGCGACTCCTGCGAGTCCACCGTCCTGATCTCCGCTTTCGACACGTCCATCTCCATTATCTTCTCGCTGATCGCCTGCGTAGCCGCACCAGGCCCCAAAACCCTCTCAACATCGCGATCGAAATGAAACTAAAGCGCCAGATCTGGGTGCGCGGGGGCGGTGGCTCACCTCCATGGTGGTGACGGAGTCCATGCCGGCGGCTCCGGCGGCGGATGCGGGGCGGGCGAGGCGACTGGCCTCCTGGTAGAAGCGGTACACCAGATCCGGCGACTGGTGCAGCACGAGGTAGTACTGCTGCACGAACGCGTTGCCCACCTACGCTCGCACAGAGACACTAGATCAGCTTCCGGAACACGGCGAAAATCCGGCTGAAATCTCGGCCTGAGAGCGGCGAGGCTGCTTACCACTTGCGCAGACGGCGGTGCCTCGGGGGCGGGGGCGACAGGCTGCGGCGCGGCCATGGGGGCGCTGGATCGGGGGAGGGGGGAGACCTAGGGTTTTGGGGAGGCGCGGCGGCGGGTGCGGCGCGCGGCTCCCGTGCGGCGGCGTGTTGGGGCAGCGCTTGGGGTCTGGTGGCGAAGGAGATGGAAGCGGAGGGAGGGAGGTGTGTGCTCCTACGAGGCGAAGGCGAGTGAGCAGAGGCAGGCAGAGGCGAAACAGGGGTGTGAGATCATACTCTATACATCCTGGTCATCGATATTCTCTCCTTTATATCACTTTTTCCCACACTCATCCCTCCTCTATATTTCCCTCTATACCAACTATCATCTCCTCTCTCACCTCATTTTTCTTTTCTTTTCCCCCTCTTCTTCTCCGCCCGACGCCCCCTCCTTTTCTTCTCCACCCGGCGCCCCCTCCTCTTCTTCCTCGGGCGTGAGCGGAGGCAGGCGCGAGGCGGGCGAGCCATGGCGCGGCGCCCCCTCCTCTTCTCCGCCCGCGCCCCCTCCTCTTCTTCTCCGCCCGTGCCCCCTCCTCTTCTTCCTCGGGCGCGAGCGGAGGCAGGCGCGAGGCGGGCGGGCCATGGCGCGGCACCCCCTCCTCTTCTTCCTCGGGCGCGAGCAGATCCGCGGGCGGGCCGGCCATGGCGCGGCGAGCGGGCGGGCGCGGCGGATCCGGCCACGGGGCGGATTCGGTCGGCCATGGCGCGGCGGATCCGGCCGGCCATGGCGCGGCGGCGCCCCCTCCTCTTCTTCCTCTCCTTCCTCGGTTGCGGCCGGCCATGGCGGGCGGGCGCGGCGGATCCGGCCGGCCATGGCTCGGTGGATCCGGCCATGGCGCGGCGGGCCAAGGCGCGGCGGATCCGGCCGGCCATGGTGGGCGGGCGCGGCGGATCCGGCCGGCCATGGCGCGGCGGATCCGGCCATGGCGAGGCGGGCGAGGCGGATCTGGCCATGGCGGTCGCCCTCCTCTTCTCCCTCTCCTTCCTCGGATCCGGCCGGCGGCGCGGCGGAGCTCGGCGAGGCAGCGAGGCGGCCCTCCTCTCTCCCCTTCCTGCGCGCGGCGGGAGCACCTGCCCACGGGCCCCACGCGCTGTAGCGGGTTCGTCTACCCTGCGCCGCCTCCGCTGCATTTAGCGAACGAGCGGGAGTAGCGGACGCTTTAGAGACTCCCGCTGCAGAGGTTTTTTTACGGTAAAGGCTTTACCGTCTCGTTTACAGTCCGCCAGTGCGGATCGTCTGAGGGGTCTAGGGCTTATGCGTACGGCGGATCTGGAGCCGTGATCTGATGGTTGCTTGTGTGAACCGTCGTGCTGTCAAATGTGGAGGAGTAGCCTTGCTAGGTCGCTAGCAGCTGCTGGACGCCTGATTCACCGCAATCACTGCAAATAAAAAAAATGGCACATAGCCCCTTGCTGCAACTTCAGCATAGTTTCGCCGTCTTGGGTATCCCTAGGCAACTTGAACGCGACATGTTAGGGTTGCATCGTTCCACGTTGTTCCTGATTTAGTTTTCCCTAGTTTGATCCCTCTCCTTGTAATCTTGCCCTTCTCCCTGTGATCGAGTGTTTCTGTCTCGGATCTAGATTCTGATCACCTCATGTGATCAGGATCGAGATCTCCCACGTCCTATTCCAAGAGTGTCTACGTCTCATCTCCGACGATCGGAGCCCAGCCTTCGTTTTTGCTAGCCCTAGCCTAGTTTGTCGTTGTTTCGTCCGGAGTGCCTAGGCGTTCTCTCCTCCCATGGAGAACGTTGAGGGCATGCTGGGGAAACTCCGTCTGACGGAGGAGGAGCGTGGTGGAGTAAGGATCGATGGTGGCGAGTCGCGACGATCTAGGTCGTAAGAGGAAAAGGCGGTGTGCAAGATCCTGACGGAAAAACCCATGTCATCAGAGGTCCTGGAGAAAACCCTAGGGCACATCGGGTGCCCGATGAAGGGGGTGACGTGCAAAGACTTGGGGGGAAATCACTTCTTGATCACCTTCCTATAGGCTATTGGAAAACACCGAGCGTTAGAAGATGGTCCCTGGATGATTGCAAAGGACTTAGCAGTGCTCGTTGATTTTGATGAGTCGAAGACGTTGGATGAGATGAAGTTCTCTCATGTCGTGATCTGGGTCAGGGTTTCCAACCTATACTTTGGGATGATGGACAGGTGTTGATACTCAAAAGTGTCCTAAGCATATAATAGACTTCTCCATCATGTTTCTATTGTTGAGATGGCTAGAAAATACACTTAGATCATCACGTTTGGAATCAAGGCGAAGAAAACAGTTTTTCGGGTGCTGAATCAGGCAGAGTAGGCTTAGTCGGGTCCATAAACCAGCTAAGTCAGTTTTGCCAACTTCTTCAAATGCAAGAATGGACTTCACCATTGCATTCCTCTCGTCGAGCTGATCGAAAAACATATATGATTTACCCCGTTTGGAGTCCGGATGAATTAATTATGAATTTCGGAAGATTATTGTCTCAGTTGCCAGAACCGACTTAGCCGGGTCCCTGAGCCGACTAAGTCGGGTCCCTGAGCCGACTTAGCCGAATCCTGAGCCGACTAAGTCCGGTCCAGCCGACTTAGTCGGGTCCCAGAGTCGACTAAGTCAGATTTTCCCCTGGCTGTTGTACCGGAGCCCGCAAGAACCGACTTAGCCGGTTTGGGAACCGACTAAGCCGTTTTTGAGTGTTCCAGTCCGAGTCAGACTCTTTTAATTCCATATTTTGATGGGATTTCGAGTAGGAATCTTGGGGATCACGATCTGAGGATGTTTCCTACTGGGATAAGACCACCCCCTCTATATATATGAGAGGATCACGGCCGATTGAAGGATCCAACCCTAAATCGTCAAAATACACTACTCAAACCCTATTTTCCCTACTTTCTCTCTACCTTGTTGTTCGTCATGTTTCCCGGTGAGATTTGACGCCATTCTAGGCAGCCTTGCTGGTCCTAGGACACCCTCCACATGCTCCTCCTCGATGGGTCTTCCTGGGAGGTGTTCGGAAGTCATCAACACAAGGGATCAAGCCCTAAATCGGCCTAACCGTTCTCTAGATCGGTTTCGTCGGTCTGTTCAAGTTCGTTGTTGTTTCTAGGTTGATTTGCAACTTCTTTGGGCGTGCTAGCCCTGCTGGTGTGTGATTCGCACCTCCTCCGACGTCAACCCACTTTTTGGCAACTCTGCTGGGGAAGAAGAAGCAAAATCAAATTTCATCTACTAGCAAGATGGGCGACAAAGATGCTTCCACTGACAAGGACAACATCATCCACCCTTCGGCTATTGAGGAGCTTCCCGATTGTAAGTGCAATCAAGCCCTAATTGTGGGTTTTGGTGATAATGACCACACGATTGGAGAACTAATGAGATTTATCAAGATGACAAGCAGGTTTATGATGAGAAAGGATGGTGCACGTGTGTTGGTGGACCCCTCATACTACATTTCATCGGTTCCGGACTCAAAGTGCTATGACAAGTCATTTTATATGAATTTGAGTTATAGGATTGCCGTACTATCAAGGGGAAATGCAAATGTACCACTATGGCTGAATGATATGTGCTTAAAACCAACCCTAGCCATCCTTGCTTACTAACCAAAGACAGCTGCATAAATTCTGATCTCTGTCTGTCTTTCTGGTAGGCGCGGCAGTGCCGGGCCGCGGCACTACCGGGCTGAGGTCGGCACTGCCGCGACTTGTTTCAACCGTTGGAGTGCAGGGGTGTAAGCGCAATCAAGCTCTAATTGTGGGTTTTGGTGATAATGACCACATGATTGGAGAACTAATGAGATTTATCAAGATGACAAGCAGGTTTATGATGAGAAAGGATGGTGCACGTGTGTTGGTGGACCCCTCATACTACATTTCATCGGTTCCGGACTCAAAGTGCTATGACAAGTCATTTTATATGAATTTGAGTTATAGGATTGTCGTACTATCAAGGGGGAATGCAAATGTACCACTATGGCTGAATGATATGTGCTCAAAACCAACCCTAGCCATCCTTGCTTTCTAACCAAAGACAGCTGCATAAATTCTGATCTCTGTCTGTTTTTTGGTAGGGGCGGCAGTGCCGCTCCAGGGCGCAGCAGTGCCGGGTCGCGACACTACCGGGCTAAGGCCGACACTGCCGCAACTTGTTTCAACCGTTGGAGTGCATGGGGTATTTACTCCACCCTCCTACCACCCCAACGGTCACCCACGACCATAACTCTTCTCCTACCTCCAGACAAGGCTTTCTCTCCCCATTGAAGGCTCCCAAGCTCTCTCTCACCTAATCTTTGATTCCCATTGATTCCAAGTGAGTTAGAGGCTCAAACCTTCACCAAAGGGATGCCCTAGCTGAGATCTACTGCCTAGAGCACTTGATTTCAGCCATAGCCGGTGGATTTGCTTCTATTACTCTTGGGTTCTTGGAACCCTAGCCGGCTAGGCATCGCCCTTGAGCTAGCCAACTTGTGTGGCGGCCTTGGGAGGTTTGTAATCACTTGTGCAGCTAGTATTATTACCCCTCACCTCAAGGATTTGGTTCCTTGACTTGAGATCGAGGAAGAGTTGCAAAGCTCATGACCTAAGTGGTCATCCTCAACAACGTGGAGGTAGGCAAGCCTTGGTGGTGAGCTGAACCACGGAATAAATCACTTGTCTCTTGTGCTTACTTGTTGTTTATTCATCTTACTTGTGAGCTTGTGATAGATTCTAGGGTTTGGCTCCGATCTACTCTATACAACACATTTGGCTTAGTTGAGTTGGTTCTGCAGGTTGAGGAAACTGAGTGTAACATTTCCATTCATATAGATTTGGTTTCCTGTGGCTAGATTTCGAATTGTAGGCTCGGACAAGTTTCTAGCGCGGCAGTACCGGGCTGAGGCCGGCAGTGCCGGGGAGCGGCAGTGCCGGGCTCAGGGCGGTAGTGTCGGGCCCTACTGATTAAGTTTTGAGCTGTGATTTTTGACAGGCCTATTCACCCCCCCCCCTCTAGGCCACACAGGTCCTTACAAGTGGTATCAGAGCCTGGTCTCTCACGCAGCACTTCACCGTGCGAGAGTATGGACACCGACGGAGGAACGGGTGGTACTGGTGTTGTGCAACCCACACCATTCAACGTGGAAGTGCACACCACTAGCAGCAGCGAAAGCGTCTCCACAGCAAGTGGAAGGACACTTCCTCAATTGGATGTGTCGGCCGGAGAGCTTGCAAGAAGAAAGGAAGAAAGAAGGTTAAGAAGAGAAGCAAGAGCCAAAGCAAGAGAAGATGCAGCAGCTGTCAAAGCTAGAGAGGAGAAGGCTCAAAGAAAAGAAGAGAGAAAGATTAGAAGAGAAGAAAGAGCCAAGAGAAGAGAAGAAAAGAAGAAGAAGGAAGAGCTCCAAGCAAAGAAGAATGTGAACTTGAGTGATGACTCAAGTAGCACCGAAGATGGAGATGATGACATCTCCTATCTCCCCAAGGGCAGCAAGAAGAAGGAGGAGACCAAGAAGTCATATGGAGCCGTATCCTTTAACTACTCTAGTTTGACTAACCATGATTCTAGGCCTCTCATCAATGTGCCCGCGGGCAAGTTACCTCGTTTCGATGGGACTAACTTTGCCAAGTGGAAGCACATTATGAAGACCTACCTTATTGGTCTCCATCCAGGTATTTGGGAGATAGTGCACAATGGACTTGAAGAACTGGTTGATCCAAAGAACCCCACTCAAGATGAATTCCGCAATATCCATCTCAATGCCCAAGCTACTAGTGTGTTACTTAGTGCTTTGGATGGTGATGAGCACAACAAGGTCATGGGAGTTGAGGTTGCAAAAGAGATTTGGGACACTTTGCATATTGCTCATGAGGGAGTTGACAAAGTGAGGCAATCCAAGATTGACTCATTGATGGCTAAGCTCAACCGGTTTGTGATTTGTGATGGTGAAGGTCCACAAGAAATGTTTGATAGGTTGATGGTTATTGTTGGCAAGATTAGAGGGCTAGGTGGAAGTGAAATCAATGATCACAAGGTTGTGAAGATCATGTTGGAAGCATATTCACCATGAAATGAGACTGTAGTGACATTGATTAGAGACAAGAAGAAGTTTGAGCAATTCACACCTAGTGATGTGCTTGGGAGGATTATTACCTTTGACATGCAAAGAGAAGAAGCAAATGAAAGAAGGAATCTTGGGGAGTTGCAAGCTAGGTTAGATGGGATGAAAATCAAGGATGTGGCACTCAAGGCAAGCAAATCAACAAGGCAAGCAACATCAAGCAAACCAAAATCAAGCAAGCAAGCCTCTACAAGCAAGCCCAAGCAACAAAAGAAGAAACTTGAAGTTGAGGACAATACATCATCCTCATGTGAAAGTGGAAGTGATGATGAAGAATTTGAAGCAATTGGAGATATAGCTCTATTCATGAGAAGATACCGCAAGGGGCTCAAGAAGGAAGGTTACAAGGTTGTGAAAAGAAGGTTTCCAAACAAGAAAAAGAGAACTTGCTACAATTGTGGTAGCACCGATCATTTCATAGCACATTGTCCACATGAGAAGAAGGACAACAATTTCAACAAGGGCAAGAAAGATGACAAAGCCACTTACAAGAAGAACAACAAGAGATACATGGGAGAAGCTCACATTGGACATGAATGGGACTCAACCGTACAAACCTCAAGTGAAGAAGATGAGAAGATAGCAACAATAGCATTTCAAAAGTCATCTCCTTCACCAAGGCTATTCAACAACTTGTCTGATGATGATGATGAATGCAATTCCCACACTTGTCTCATGGCCAAGAAAGAGAAGGTGAAAAAGACTCACACTCCTAAACCTTCTCTTCCACCTAGTGACATCTCTAGTAGTGAACTTAGTGATTCCTCTAGTGATGAAGAGATAAATATGATAACTAAAAATTTGGACAAGAAAACCAAACTCTTTATCACTAAGCTAATGGAGGAATTAGAAAGTGTGCAAGCCGAGTTAGCATCTAGGGAGGATGCTCTCATCAAACAAAAGGACCTCTATATTGCTTGCAAGGAGGCTCTTGCATTAGAGAGAAGTGAGTTGGACATCTTGCATGAGGCCTTGGCCAAAGAGCAAGATGAACATGCTTCCCTAAAGAAGGCTCATATTGCACTCAAGGAAAAGTATTGTAGCTTGGATAAAAGGCACAAAGAACTTGAGTTGCAATACAATCTTCTTTGGGAAAGCAACTCAACTCTCCCTAAGGCAAATGTCACTTCTATTCTCTCCACTAGTGAAGGTTGTAGAAAATGCTATAATGTTGATTTAAATGCCTATTCCACTAACCTTGTGAACATGGAGGCCATGAGAAAGGAAATAGCAAGATTGACCAACATCATTGCAAGTGGTTGTATCAAGTCTACCACAAGTGCTAGTGAGAAGATACAAGAGAAGAACAAGCCCAAGTTCAAAAATGGAAGGCGTCCTTCCATAAAGGATGGGTTGGGGCACGAAAAAGGAGCCAAAACCAATGGAAGAAAAATAGTGAATGGCTATGAGTGTGTGAAATTTGAGAAGAAGGGTCAGATTGGTATAGTTCAGCCTGCACAGCTCGTGGCAGTGCCGCGCCAGAAGGCGGCAATGCCGGGCCTCGGCAGTGCCGCCCTAAGGCCGACAGTGCTGCGCCCCAAGAAAGGGAAGGCTACCAGTTTTCCTTCTGCTCAGTCTCACACACAACACAAGCAGGTTCCCAACCAGAAGCAAGTTCCTCAGAAACCAAAGGAATCGATTTGGGTGACTAAAAACAAGTTTGCATATCAACCCAAGACAGAAGCCCCAAGGAAAAGCATGTCATCTTGTTACATATTAGAGCACAACAACAGTGGTAAAGTTGTTGCCAAATATGTTGGTGATAACAAGAAGACAGCCGACAAGTTTATTTGGGTTCCTAAGATACTTGTGACTAACTTGCAAGGCCCCAATCTAAATTGGGGACCTAAATTTAGGAACTAAACTTGCTTTGCAGGCATACTCCTCCAGTGGATCAAGTTGGGTGCTTTATAGCGGATATACAAATCATATGACCGGAGAAAGGAGTATGTTCTCATCATATTCCCCAACTTCAAATGCAAGTGAAAACATCATTTTCGGTGATAACTCCAAGGGGGATGTGTTAGGACTTGGTAAAGTTGTCATTACACTTGAGCATTCAATTACTAATGTCTTACATGTTGATTCGTTGAGTTACAACTTGCTATCCGTCTCACAATTGTGTGAGATGGGTTTCAATTGTCTCTTTACGGATGAGGGTGTGGAAGTCTTTAGAAGGGAGGATTCCTCTATTGTCTTTACCGGTCGTTTGAAAGGGAAGCTTTACTTAGTTGATTTCAACAAAAGTGAAGCCAAACTTGAGACTTGTTTAGTGGCAAAATCTAGCATGGGTTGGTTATGGCATCGCCGGCTAGCTCATGTTGGGATGAGGAACTTGGCCAAACTTCAAAAAGACAACCATATCCTAGGACTAACAAATGTTGATTTTGAGAAAGACAGAATATGTGGAGCTTGCCAAGCCGGAAAACAAGTAGGCGTACCTCACCCACCAAAGAGCTATGACACTACTACACAACCATTGGAGTTGATTCATATGGATCTCTTTGGACCGGTCACCTACCTTAGCATCGGCGGTAACAAACATGGTCTTGTTATTGTTGATGATTTTTCTCGTTTCACTTGGGTATTCTTTATGCATGACAAGAGTGTAGTGCAAGAGAAGGTTAAGATGTTCATACGAAGAGCCCAAAGAGAGTTCGGTTTCAACATCAAGAAAGTTCGTAGTGACAACGGAATCGAATTCAGAAACACCCAAGTGGAAGAGTTTCTTGATGGTGAGGGCATCAAGCATGAGTTTTCAGTTCCATACACCCCTCAACAAAATGGTGTGGTGGAGAGGAAGAATAGAACACTCATTGACATGGCAAGGACGATGCTAGATGAGTACAAGATGTCGGACATCTTTTGGGCCGAAGCCATCAATACCGCTTGCCATGCAATCAACCGCCTCTACCTCCACAAGAGAAGAAAGAAGACCTCCTATAAGCTGCTCACCAGTAACAAGCCAAAGGTGTCTTACTTTAGAGTCTTTGGGTGCAAATGTTTCATATTGAACAAGAAGCCCAAAGCCTCTAAGTTCGCATCTAAGGTTGATGAAGGTTTTCTTCTCGGTTATGGATCAAACGAGCATGCCTATCGTGTCTTCAACAAGGCCTCTGACAAGGTTGAAATAGCGATAGACGTGACGTTTGATGAATCTAATGGCTCTCAAGTAGAGCAAGTTGATGGAGTTGTTGTAGGAAATGAGGAACCACCTTGCGAAGCAATCAAGCAATTAGCTATTGGTGATATCAGACCACAAGAACAGCAGGCTACTGATCAGGATGGTTCTCAAGCTGAAGCCCCTGTTGGGTTTGGTGATATACAGTCCCCGGCAGTGCCGGACTTGACCCTGACAGTGCCGGGCCGACCCCAGCAATACCGGGCACTCCAAGGGGTGCTGCAGCTACTCCAGTTCATGGGGTAAACCTACAACCCATCTCGAGCAAGGTGAAGAAATTGCAGAAGATGAAGAAGAACCCATTGATCATCCAAGACTCAAGCAAACAATTCAACGAGATCACCCCGTTGACAACATTCTTGGGAGTCTTCGAAAGGGGGTAACGACACACTCTCATTTGGCAAATTTTTGTCAATATTACTCGTTTGTTTCCTCTTTGGAACCTCTCAAGGTAGAAGAAGCTCTTGGAGATCCAGATTGGGTGATGGCCATGCAAGAGGAGCTTAACAACTTCGAGCGTAATCAAGTATGGTCACTCGTGGAAAGACCAAATACCAATGTTATTGGAACCAAATGGGTCTTCCACAACAAGCAAGATGAAGAAGGTGTGGTGACAAGGAACAAGGCAAGATTGGTAGCTCAAGGCTTCACTCAAGTAGAGGGTTTGGACTTTGAAGAAACATATGCACCGGTTGCTAGACTTGAAGCCATTCAGATTCATTTAGCATATGCAGCCCATCACAACTTCAAGCTATATCAAATGGATGTGAAGAGTGCATTTCTCAATGGCCCTATACAAGAGTTGGTGTATGTTGAGCAACCACCGGGTTTTGAAGATCCCAAGTTCCCTAACCATGTCTTCAAGCTCCAAAAGGCACTCTATGGGCTTAAACAAGCACCTAGAGCATGGTATGAATGCCTTAAGGAATTCTTGCTCAAACAAGGCTTTGAAATAGGCAAAGCCGATCCAACTCTCTTCACTCATAAAGTCAATGGAGATATTTTTGTGTGCCAAATATATGTCGATGACATAATATTTGGTAGTACTAACAAATCCTTTTGTGATGAGTTTAGTAGGATCATGACCAAGAGATTTGAGATGTCCATGATGGATGAGCTGAAGTTCTTCCTTGGTTTTCAAATCAAGCAATTGAAGGAAGGGACTTTTCTTTGCCAAACCAAATACACCCATGATATGTTGAGGAAGTTTGACATGGTGAATGCCAAGCCTATCAAAACTCCCATGCCAACTAATGGACATCTTGATCTCAATGTGGAAGGGAAAGCTGTGGACATCAAGGTATATCGCTCCATGATCGGCTATCTACTCTATTTGTGCGCATCTAGGCCTGATATTATGCTTAGTGTGTGCATGTGTGCTAGATTTCAAGCTAACCCGAAAGAGTGTCACTTAGTGGCCGTTAAGAGAATCTTGAGATATCTAGTTCACACTCCAAACCTTGGCTTGTGGTATCCTAAGGGCTCCAAGTTCGAACTACTTGGCTATTCAGATTCCGATTATCCCGGTTGTAAAGTAGATCAAAAAAGCACTTCGGGGACATGTCAATTCCTTGGACGCTCCTTAGTGTCTTGGGGTTCTAAAAAGCAAAATTGTGTAGCCCTTTCCATAGCCGAGGCCGAGTATGTTGCAGCAGGTGCATGTTGTGCTCAACTACTTTGGATGAGGCAAACTCTTCATGATTTCGGATGTCACTTTACCCATATCACACTCTTGTGTGACAATGAAAGTGCCATAAAACTTGCTAATAATCCAGTGAGTCACTCAAGAACCAAACATATAGACATCCGACATCATTTCTTGAGAGATCACGAAACCAAAGGAGATATCGCAATTCGTCATGTGAGCACCGACAAACAACTAGCCGATATCTTCACTAAGCCTCTCGATGAGTCAAGGTTTTGTGCTTTAAGGAGTGAACTAAATATCCTTGACTCTCGTAACGCAGTTTGAGACCTAGTATGCTTGATTGATCAACTAGTATGACCTAGGCAAAACTGATTTCAAATCTTTCATACATTGTGTTTCAAAATCTTTGAAAAAGAGACTTGCTTGAAATGACCATTGTTCTGTATTTGTTGATTGTCACTGGTCATAACATGCAAGTAGTACTTGTCCACTCCAAAGAAGAGGTGTAGTAATTTAGAGATAGCTCTGCTCTGAGGTAACTGTCCGGCAGTGCCGGGCCCCGGCAGTGCCGCGGTGGGCGCGGCAGTGCCGCGACTTATCGATTCAAAATGAATCGACCAGTTACCGTGTGGGGCCAAAGGGAAAACCTTTTTCTATCTTTACCCTGCGGTTCCACCCCTCTCTCTCTCTCTCATTCTTATCCAGCCCGTGAAAGTCTCTCCTCTATAGTTCTCACGGGCGGTCAAAGGGAGAAGCGGCCGACGCTCCACCGGGCTCCTCCCCGGCAGCTCCGGCCATCTGCAGTGCAGCACGGGACTCTCCTCCATTGCAGCACCGTCTTCCCTTCCCCAAGGGTCTTCTTCCCTTCCTTTCCATCTCAAGGTGAAACTTCAAATCCCTAACCCTAGTTTTCCCAATTTGCAAAATACGCTATGGTTGTTGTGCTTAGAGATGGTAGAAGGGCTTGTAGGTCATAGGGAGGCAGTAGAGATGATGGATTTGGTGTTTCTCGACTCAGACCTTGCCTGCCCGCGCAGCAGTGCCGCGCTCAGCGTGGCAGTGCCGGGCCCCGGCAGTGCCGCTCCCTAAGCGGCAGTGCCGGACCTTGAGTAGGGGTTTGATCCAAGCAACACCCTATCCATCAAAGTCTATTACCTCACTATAACCTACTATCCCTTGTGCACTCTTCTAATTCACAGTTTCCATGTTTTAGATGACGGGAGAAGGAGATGAGAGAAGGGTGAAGCAAAGGATGGATCCTCTCAGGGGGAGGAGCAAGCAGCGGTCTCGCAGAGGTGGTTCGAGTTCTCAGGGGGAGGCAGTGAGTCCAAGGCAGCAGATTCGTGATGAAGCTCGCCTTCAGATGCAGGGGCGACAGATTAGAGATGACCTCTATCTTAATACTCCAGAGCATCTAGCTGAGGTCAGCAGATCTCACTTGCAGCCCTACACTGAGGATGTGCAAGAGAGGCCTCCACAAGACACCAAGGACAGGCAGCCTGTGTCATACTATCAGTAGTTCAACTCAGTAAAGACACAGCACCAAATCAACCCCTACAACACTCAAAAGGACATGGGCATTGACTACAGGTTCTGGAATGAGTTCCATTCAGATTTCTATCGTTCAGTCTTGTACAATGCCAAGAAGCAGAAGATCTTAGGCATGAAGTATGTTGATTGGGAACATCTTGAGGCCAAGCATGATCGTGACATTGATAGAGTGGTGACTGCTTGCAAGGCCAGAAACATGTATGACTTGATGGGTTTCAGCTACAATTGGAACACAGAGATCATCCATCAGTTCCATGCCATGCTCTATGTGGATAATGTAGTGGAGGAGATGCACTGGATGACTGAGGATCGTCACTACAAGGTTTCTTTTGAGACCTTTGCTAGGATCCTCGGTTTGGGCAACGAGGATAGAGAGCTTGACAGCCTGCAGCAGGAGAGGACCTTGACTGACAATTGTGGCGGAACCGTCCTGATTATAAGAGCTCAAGTACCGTCTTAGCCAAATCCATATGACATCGATTCATACTTGAACCCATATAACCCCGATAGTCCGGAAATCTCAAAGGATTTTGTAACGTCCCGCCTCCATGCGGCCGGGCCCACTTACATCTGGCAGCTTTTCTAGGACATAGACTTCCCTCACAGACCAACACCAGTCTTTTCTGCGCACTTTGTCCTCACTCGTGCGCACCCGGGAAGAACTTCCCGGTCGGTCACCCATCCCTAAATTTCTCTAGGCCAAGCACGCTTAACTTTAGAGTTCTTTGGAGATGGGCTTCCGAAAAAGAAGTTGCAACTTGTTGGTATGAGTATCCTATTATTCCTATTAAGCCTTGGGCCGGGATGTTACAGATTTCAACATCATTCAACATACAGGATCGCATTGTTCAAGTACCACATTCGTAAGGATACATCACAGATAAATGAAACCGAAATTAAATATCAGAGTGCTGAAATAAGAGTTATTACAATACCGAATTTAAGGATGCGGAAGCTTAAATAAGTTTTGGAACACGACCACCACACATGTGGTCCAAATAAAACATTGTTTGATCACTTCACCCAACACAACTCACTCCTCTTTTTTTGATAGTGTGCCACTAGGAGTCTCAGTCCGGCAAAAGAGAAGGGGAAGCTTCTTGACGACCCTGCCCTGGGCCTACTCCTCATCACCCTCCACTGGGTAGAGGCAGTGCTTACAATAGCCATAGTAGACCTGGCCATCTGCAACAACGGGATAAACCCTGAGTACAGGAATGTACTCAGCTAGACTTACCCGTCCAACTGAAAATAATGACACCAAGGGTATGCAAAGCTTTTTGGTGGAGCTGAGATCTTTAGTTGCGAAAGCTCAAATTAAGAGAAGAATTTTTTAATGATATTGATGAGCTATCAGTTTTAGACCTACCTCTTAATCTAGGTTTGCACCTGAACTATTGCACACACTTGAGTCTAGCAAACAATAATATAACCATATCCAATTGACTCATCCACATTTTAGTTGAACTTTTAAAACATCACATGGAGTTGTATCGTGGTGAAGCTCGCCATAGTTTCCCACTAACCGGGGGAGATGGCGACTCGAATCAAATTCCAAACCAGCTGGTGAAAGACCTTTAATACCAACCCACACTTTCCCCGTCGGGTCCATGCATTGGGTAACCGCTCGATGCTTGTTCGTGGTGGTAATCGTCGCGGTTCAAGCACAGACCACCCAATTAGAACTATACGATGGCCATTCAGAGGCAGATCGTGTTTCCATACTAGAGGGTGCGACACGGGTTGAAACCGGCCCGAACAGCGTCTAACCGGCTTTGGGGTCGATGATTACAGCACCGACATATCCCTAAGTAAAAGGGCGCGTTCAAAAATGAACGAGGGCCAACATCGATACAAACCTACACGATCCAACGGACGGACTGCCCCAAGTTTCCAAACTTGTGCCTGCCTTCCAGTTGACCGTATTTCATTACTATTCAGGTTCTTTTCCACGATAGCAAATATAGCCAACCGTGATCCGGTAAATACCCACCAGGGGTATTACGGGAACTTCCTTAACTACTACTTTTATTTAGCAGACTAAGCAATTCTACGTATAAATAAGTAACAGGATAACAAGGCAGGAGTAAACAATAATCAAGGAAGGGTAATGCAGCAATTAGGATTCAATCAACTCCTATACCTAATGCATCACAATATAAAATACTCAAGTAAATTAATTATAAAGCTGGGAGACTTAAAATGCTCCGGGGCTTGCCTTGGGAAAAGACTGAGGCCTCGTGAGCGGGGCACTCAGGTAGGTTAGTTTCCTGCGCGGGGTCGACCTCCTCGGTGCGGGGTAGCTCTGGGATCTCCTGCTCGGCGCTTGCTTCCTGCTCCTGGTCGGGCTCCTGAACTGTCGATCCTATTGCATGTGGTGAATTAAGTAATTAATCCGGGGCGCGAGATATGGTGTTATGAAATGCAACATTTCTTGCAAACCAATAAAACCAACTTGTTGAACCACTTTTGACATTGAGGCAAACACTTATTTACCTCATAAAACAAAATCATTATTTCAATTATTTCTTATTTATTATTTAAAAAAACTCAGGTTTGAACTGCAAGTACATTATTCTGAACTCAAAAAAATCCATAAAAATTCCAAAAAGCAACTAACACCAGCAGGACTTCACTGAACAATTTTCAGCAAGAAATAAAATACAAAACAGCAGCTATAAAAAGATGAAATAAACTGCTCAAAAGGTGCTTTGAACTAACTCTTTGCATGAAAAGTGTCAAACAGCAGGTTTCATATTTTTCCAAGCTTTACCTATTCATAACCACTCTACTGTATGAAACTCACTGCCTAAACATTAACATACCAACCTACACAAAATAAACACGTTTATTCCAAAACAAACCATTTGAACTATAACCCTACTGGAAAAGGGTGACAAACTCATTTTCATATTTCTTCCAGATTCTACTCCACATTTCATATTTATCAAGAAAGTTCCATAAACAGAAACGTCATATTATTTTCTACATGAATTTCCTAAGAAAAACACAGAAAATCACATTTGTACAACAACTTCATATTTTTCCATGTAACAACCTATGCTTAACATTTTTCCTAACTGGAACATCACACACAGAGACTGCACAAATTTTGCCATATTTTATTTTTACATATAAAACACCTTAACACTTATTCCAAGAAAACAGCTAAAAAGAACTTTAAACCATAACAGACACTTTTCTACATAAACAGTGCCTCATACATTTTTCACAGGTACTTAACATGATAAGAAGCCTATACAAATTTTACATTGAATTAACTCGACCAGAAAACATATAAATCCATTTATCTCAACAAAAGCACATAAACTGGATTAAATAAAAACAGTAATATAAACTTTCAGCAAAAATACTTTCATATTTTTCCAGGATAGATCTACTCATGAATAAGCTAAAAAAAACTGAAAGCACCTTATTTGGACTTTTAAATCGTGCTACACCAAAATCACAAGCTTTTCTGGGAAAATAAACAAAAAGGAAAAACATTTGAATCTTCCCGGCCTGGCTTCGTGGACTCGGTCCATGGACCGCGTGTGACTGATGTGCGGGGCCCGTGGGTCAATGGCCCCACCTATCGGTGAAAGCCGAACAGGGGACGGCCTTTGACCGTCGATTCCTCGCCGACGGTGAGGTCGCCGGCGGGGAGATAGGGCTCGATGAGCTCGTCTCGATGAGGCGGATCGAGTGGTGGTGGTGGTTTGGCCAGTGCATGGCCGTAGCTCGTCGGTGGCGAGCTATGGCGGACGGCGGCGGCGGAAGTGCTCGGTCGTGCCGTTTCCGGCGGTCGCCGGCCAAATTGGCGTGTGCGCTGTGCTTTGTGAACCCTAGGGAGCCAAGTGAGTGGGTTGGGTTGGCTCGGATGGCTCCAGAGGAGCTTGGCCTCGTGCACGGTCACGGCGGCGCCAATGGCGCTCAGCCAGGGAGTAGCGGGAGTAAGAGATCGGTAGCGTTGAGGCTGGGTGGTGTTCTCACCTTGTCTTGGTGTGATGAAGCTCGACGGGGAAGAAGGGGCTCGACGGAGGCTTGGCTGACGAGGAACGGCAATGAGCACCCTCCGGCGGCGGCGGCGGCCGCAAATGGGAACTTCCTGTTTCAGCAACGGTGGAGCTTGGTCGGGGAAGATGGCGCATGCACGGCATGTGCGGGGTGAGGACGGAGTGGTGTGCGGGAGGAACCGGATGGTGGCGGACAGGTGAGGTCGGAACGGCGGGGTGCTCCGGCGGTGCCGAACGGTGGCGGGCACGGCGGGCTCAAGTGCTCGGTTTGCTTGGCAATGTGGGCAAGGAAGAGCGAGAGCAAGAGAGCGTGTGTGCGGGTGAGTGAGGGAGCGGGAGAGGTGCTCGGGGTTTTGCCTGCGGGCTTGGCCGGTGGGCGGTCGTGGCGGGGGCCACACCGTCGCGGCGGGCGAGGCGAGCGCAGGCGCTGGCGTGGGCACGACGGGCGAGGCGAGCGGGGAGTGGCCGCGCGCGATCGTGGCATGATCGAGCGGGGAAAGATCGGGCGAGGAGTGGGCGAGCGGGATACAGCGCAGGGTTTGGCGGCCACGCGGCGGTCGCGGCCAGCGCGCAGCGCGGCCGTGTCGGCGACCGGCGCTGTGTGGCGCGCGCGCGCGGGTGAGCGCGGGAGCGGGCCGGCGCGGGTACGGGAGTGGGCCGAAAGGCCGGTTGGACCGGAAATGAGACGCGCGAAGAAAAGTGTTTTCCTTTTTCTTTTTTTCCAAAAACTTTTCAAACTTTGACCATTCAAAATAGTTTCAAAAACTCCAAACTAGGCTTTGACCCAAAAATAAAAGTTGCTCAAAATAATTTTCTCTACAACTTTCATATAAGACACTTTTTCTAAAAATCATTTTTACAACCTCCACATAAATAAAGCCAATTCTTGAGCTATAAATTATTTTGTTTACCTCATTTTTATTTGCCAAACCATTTTGAACTAGATCAAGGTGTCAACATAGAAAGTAATAGATTCATTATTCTCTACTTTATGAAATTATTTGCCAAGTCAGAAATCCACTTAAATCATCAAGTCCAGTAGAAATCAAAATCCAAATAAATAAGCAAAAGCAAAAAGCACTCTCATGCACATGAAATGATGCAATGCATTTGCTTATGCACTTTAGTAGCTAAATGTAGTTCCTAATGCAGTGCTTGACACTAAGGTGTCACAACAATGAGATTGCCTTCATGTATGAAGATCCTCGGAAGGCAGATGGGTTGGTCAAAGGGCTGAAGGGGTTCTATTACATGTTGAACAATTTGTTCAGGCAGACTATCAACCCCAAAGGGGGTTCCCATTCTAACCTGTATGGATATGGCAGGAATATGTTGGCTAGAATGGCACCCCGTGCACAACACTTCTCCATTTCCAATTTCATTTGGACTGAGCTTCAGGTGGCAGCCGAGGATGCTAGGAAGGCAGTGCTCTATGCCCCCTACATCATGTATATCATAGAGATGGTCTCCGACTACACCTTCACCAAGGATGGGTTGCACGAGCCATATAGAGCTGAGAAGAAGAGAGCAGCCGCAGCAGCAGCAGTTGACAGGCCAGAGAGCTCCCACTCTACCTCTCAGAGGAAGAAGAAGAGCAAACTGGCTAAATGGATTAAGGCGATCTTCTCCACTTGCACCTATGCAGCCCAGATAGCTCACTAGGCACTTGTTGAGCAGCGTGCAGAGAGAGAGAGAGCGGTTGGTCATTCTCCGTTACCTCTACCCTGCTCTCCACCTCAGTTTGACCTCTCCAGCCTCGATTCAGACAACATAGACTCAGACGGCGACGAGGAGCAGGAGGAGGTGGTGCCTGAGCCGTCTTGTCGTTCTACCCGTACCTCGACACGCTACACTAGCACTACCCACCGCCATGGGAAGGCTGTTGTAGAGTCTTCTGACGACGACGATGATGGCGACGATGACGACGACGACGATGAGACCGAGAAGGTTCAGTGGGACAAGATTGCTTCTGACGATGAGTGAGTGTTTGGACACTCTTCTCTTCTCTCTACTTCTCTCTTTTTGGTGACTTGTTGCCAAAGGGGGAGAATTAGGTGAAGAGAAGGGGGTACAACACTTTCTTTTTCATGTCCCATCGCTGTTTTAAGTAGTTGTGAGTTGTGAGAGTTTGATTCGATCAAAACTCTAATTTGTAATATTACTCTATGTTGCTACTTCTTAGATTTGGATGTGGACATGTACGTTTGTATGGTTATTTAGCTTGTCATATTCTGTTTAGACCTATTATATCTTATGCTTTGTGGTTGATTTATTTTCCGCTATATTAGCTGTCTGAAAGCCTGAGCGGCAGTGCCGCTCCAAGGCCGGCAGTGCCGGGCTCCGGTAGAGCCGTGCCTAGAGCGGCAGTTCCGCTTTGGAAGATAGGCAGCAAATCCCTCTGATGTGCATAAACTGTCATTCGCATCACGTATTTATTCTTGACACAGTTTATCTGCACCCCACAAAGCTATTAGATGTGAAACTAAACCTACCATTACACTTTTAATATGTGAATGTTGGCCTCTAATGCCAATTTGAGATTTCAGCTCTCATTCACACATTAAGGGGGAGGTTTCACACCTAAGCTTCTAAATCTCAAGTATTGTACCATTCTCTTGTAAGCTTCAATTGTGTTGTCATCAATCACCAAAAAGGGGGAGATTGTAAGTGCAATCAAGCCCTAATTGTGGGTTTTGGTGATAATGACCACATGATTGGAGAACTAATGAGATTTATCAAGATGACAAGCAGGTTTATGATGAGAAAGGATGGTGCACGTGTGTTGGTGGACCCCTCATACTACATTTCATCGGTTCCGGACTCAAAGTGCTATGACAAGTCATTTTATATGAATTTGAGTTATAAGATTGTCGTACTATCAAGGGGGAATGCAAATGTACCACTATGGCTGAATGATATGTGCTCAAAACCAACCCTAGCCATCCTTGCTTTCTAACCAAAGACAGCTGCATAAATTCTGATCTCTGTCTGTTTTCTGGTAGGGGCGGCAGTGCCGCTCCAGGGCGCAGCAGTGCCGGGCCGCGACACTACCGGGCTAAGGCCGGCACTGCCGCAACTTGTTTCAACCGTTGGAGTGCAGGGGGTATTTACTCCACCCTCCTACCACCCCAATGGTCACCCACGACCATAACTCTTCTCCTACCTCCAGACAAGGCTTTCTCTCCCCATTGAAGACTCCCAAGCTCTCTCTCACCTAATCTTTGATTCCCATTGATTCCAAGTGAGTTAGAGGCTCAAACCTTCACCAAAGGGAAGCCCTAGCTAAGATCTACTGCCTAGAGCATTTGATTTGAGCCATAGCCGGTGGATTTGCTTCTATTACTCTTGGGTTCTTGGAACCCTAGTCAGCTAGGTGTCGCCCTTGAGCTAGCCAACTTGTGTGGCGGCCTTGGGAGGTTTGTAATCACTTGTGCAGCTAGTATTATTACCCCTCACCTCAAGGATTTGGTTCCTTGACTTGAGATTGAGGAAGAGTTACAAAGCTCATGACCTAAGTGGCCATCCTCAACAACGTGGAGGTAGGCAAGCCTTGGTGGTGAGCTTAACCACGGGAAAAATCACTTGTCTCTTGTGCTTACTTGTTGTTTATTCATCTTACTTGTGAGCTTGTGATAGATTCTAGGGTTTGGCTCCGATCTACTCTATACAACACATTTGGCTTAGTTGAGTTGGTTCTGCAGGTTCAGGAAACCGAGTGTAACATTTCCTTTCATATAGATTTGGTTTCCTGTGGCTGGATTTCGAATTGCAGGCTCGGGCAAGTTTCTAGCGCGGCAGTACCGGGCTGAGGCCGGCAGTGCCGGGCTTAGGGCGGTAGTGTTGGGCCCTACTGATTAAGTTTTGAGCTGTGATTTTTGACAGGCCTATTCACCCCCCTCTAGGCCACACAGGTTCTTACAAGGGGATATTTACTCCACCCTCCTGCCACCCCAACGGTCACCCATGACCATAACTCTTCTCCTACCTCCAAACAAGGCTTTCTCTCCTCATTGAAGGCTCTCAAGCTCTCTCTCACCTAATCTTTGATTCCCATTGATTCCAAGTGAGTTAGAAGCTCAAACCTTCACCAAAGAGAAGCCCTAGTTGAGATCTACTGCCTAGAGCACTTGATTTGAGCCATAGCCGGTGGATTTGCTTCTATTACTCTTGGGTTCTTGGAACCCTAGCTGGCTAGGCGTTGCCCTTGAGCTAGCCAACTTGTGTGGCGGCCTTGGGAGGTTTGTAATCACTTGTGCAGCTAGTATTATTACCCCTCACCTCAAGGATTTGGTTCCTTGACTTGAGATCGAGGAAGAGTTGCAAAGCTCATGACTTAAGTGGTCATCCTCAACAACGTGGAGGTAGGCAAGCCTTGGTGGCGAGCTAAACCACGGGATAAATCACTTGTCTCTTATGCTAACTTGTGTTTATTCATCATACTTGTGAGCTTGTGATAGATTCTAGGGTTTGGCTCCGATCTACTTTATAAAGCACTTTTGGCTTGGTTGAGTTAGTTCTGCAGGTTCAGGAAACCTAGAGTAACATTTCCATTCATATAGATTTGGTTTCCTGTGGCTGGATTTTGAATTGCATGCTCGGGCAAGTTTCTAGCACGGCAGTACCGGGCTGAGGCCGGCAGTGCCGGGGAGCGGCAGTGCCGGGCTCAGGGCGGTAGTGCCAGGCCCTACTGATTAAGTTTTGAGCTGTGATTTTTGACAGGCCTATTCACCCCCCTCTAGGCCACACAGGTCCTTACACCGATGAGTTGAAGCAACAAGCGCAAGCCAAGCTCCACGTCGTCTTGAAGGCTTTCCTGGAAAGTTGATCTAAAGATCGGCACGGTAAAGTCACTCAAGACAAGGAGCCAGATTTCAGTGAAATAGTTCCTACTTGTTCATCTAAATCTGCTAAAGAGACTGCTGAAAAGGTAAATACTGAGGTACAAGATGATCCTTACCCTACTCATGCTAATTACTCTGTAATATTAGAGGGTGCTACAAAACCTCTTACTAATACTATTCAACATTCTTTAAATTGCTTAGCACTCGTATGGATAAATTAGAGGGTAAAAAATCGATTCTGATCAATCGGTTGAACAACCTCAGTTTGGTATGCCTTTAAATTTATTTGAAAATCAAACCTCCTATGCAAAGTCTAGCCAATTACAATCGGGTCCTTCGACAAATGAAATCGATAGAACCGGTTGTGGTGGAGCTAGCACATCTACGCATACCGTCAATGCTATCCATAATTCGGGTCGTACTGCACGAACCGATCAAGGGGTAGCGACAAATAGAGCTTCGGCAGGGCAGATCACTGTCTTACCTAACCCACCGAAGTCCCCAAGTCAAATTCCAATACTTAGCGATACTTCCAACTCTACCGCAACCGATTTTAGTCAAGCTTTAAATCAGTTCAAAGAAGAAATAACCAGATATCTCGAGAGTAGTTTAGGAGTTCAAATTAAACCCAGTAGAACTACTTATCATAAGCCGTACCCTCTGCACTTTGACTTTTTGAAAGTGATGGTTGGAGGGTACCAGAATTTTATAAATTTAGTGGTGATGGTAGGGCATCAACTATGGAGCACGTTGGTATGTTCCTCGCACAAATGAGTGAAGCTAGTACCTTAGATTTCATGAATGTTCGTCATTTTCCTTTGTCTCTTATTGGTACAGCTTTTGCTTGGTTTACGTCATTACCATCATGTTCTATTAGTTTTTGGGCTGAATTGGAAGAAAAGTTTCATAATCACTTTTATGATGGAGTCCAAGAAATTAGATTGTCACATCTAGCATCGGTTCATCAGGGACGCAGTGAACCTGTAATTGATTTCTTTAAACGTTTTAAGAAAATTAAGAGCCGATGTTTTCATTTAATGATTTCTGATAGAGACTTAACTGATTTATGTCTTGCTAGCTTACGTCGTGAAATTAGAGACAAACTTGAGCATTACGAGTTCTTTAATGTGAATCAACTTTTGCAAAAGGCCATTTTAATCGAATCACGCCTTAAAGAACCTCATGATCCTCATAGATCACATCGACCGAACTTACATGTCATTGAGACATATTCTAACAGTTCAGATGATGAATCTAAAGCTTGTTATGCTGCTGAATTCTTATGGCCAACACAAAATAAATTAGTTATTTGTCCCTCTCTCAAGCCGATTCAAAAGAATCGGGGTTGAAAGGACCGTGACGCCTAAGAGGGGGGGGGGGTGAATTAGGCAACTTAAAACTTCTACTCAAAACTATGGCCTCTAATTTCCACCTAGTCAAAACCTATGCGAGAAAGTAAACTATCCAATGTGCAACTAAGGTTTTGCTAGGTGTGTTTGCTATCTCTACCGCAAAAAGGAGTTATGCTACCTAGTTTCCAAACCTATCAACTAGCATATCAAACTAGGAAAGGTAAAGCACATGAACAAGGTAGAAATGTAAATGCGGAAGCTTAAAGAGTGTGATAGAGATGCAAACTCCCGTCGACGACTCCGGTATTTTTACCGAGGTATCGAGAAGCGCGCAAGCTTCCCCCTAGTCCTCGTTGGAGCCCCTCGCAAGGAATCCCTCGCAAGGGCCAAGCTCCCGGTCGGGTAACTCCGTGGATAGCTCCGGTCCTTCCACACGCGCAAGTGGGTCTCCGGTTTAAGCCACTCGTGGCAAAGCCTCTCCCGGATGCTCCCCGCCGTCTTCACTATCAAGTTTTCGGCCGAAGCGCCGCGAGCCTTGTTCCCTTCGGTACACGGAGGCGGCCACACCAGAAACGCGGTTGGTGTGATCTCGCAAGACTACAAGCCCCGCCGATGTACAACCACGGTGCGCGCAAGCACCGGTAAATAAGAGGTTTTCAACCTCACTAAACACTAGGCCTAACACCTAGAGCAAGCGCAAAGCGGTGGTCTAACTAGCTTAAGCACTTCGCAAAGCACATACACTAATCACCGAGTATATCACTTGAGCACTATGGTGGCTAGAGCAACTAAATATGTGTCTATGCACTTGGTATACTTCCTTGAGCTCCAACCATCGTGTTTTGGCCGGCCATGGGGGTATATATAGAGCCCCAAGCAAATAGAGCCGTTGGGCAAAGAAATGGGCTTTTCTGCCATCAACCGGATGCACGTCACGTCCTGACCGGACGCGTCCGGTCTCTCACAACGGCTAGTTGCCAGCCTGCACAGGCACTAATCAGACTCTGTCATGAGTCCGGTCCCAGATGACCGGACGCGTCCGGTCACGATTTTGTGCCTCTGGAACCTCTCTGTGTTCGATCGGACTCAGCTGAGCTCCAGCATCCAATCGTCGTCGTAGCGTCCGGTCACGTGGTCGCGCTGAGGAACAGTAGCATCGGAGCGTCCGGTCGCTACTGTCACAGCATCCGGTCGCTACTGTCACAGCGTCCGGTCGCTTTGACGTGGCGCTACTGGCTTGGGGTACTGACCGGACGCATCCAGGCCAGCGTCCGGTCAATGCGAAGCAGCGTTCGGTCACTTGTTCTTCCCGCCTTTCTCTCATTCTTTGTGCCCGACTTGGTTCCATTCTTGTGCCTTGGACTTTTCTTGATCTTGAGGGTCTTCTACTGAGCTTCTAATATCTTGCTTGAGGTGTTGATCACCGGATCACCACGTCGCCTTAGTCCAAGCCACATTTGCACCCTATTGGACTACAAAAGAAACACTTGCAAACGCATTAGTCCAATTTGGTTATGTTGTTCATCAAACACCAAAATCCAAAGTTAAATGGTCCGAGGTCCATTTTCCTTACAGGGGTGAAGAAGTAAAATTTACTTTTTATTTCTCTAATTGTGACCGATTCTTTGATTAATTACTTAAGTTCGGTTATCTTAGAACCAATTATTCATTGTCATCATCACCTGGCGAATTAAAGAGAAGGGCTTATTGCAAATATCATAATTCTTTTTCTCATGCCACTAATGATTGCAATGTTTTTCGTCAACAGGTCCAATCATCCCTGAGTCTTACTGAGATGCAATTTGATACTACTCCATTCCCGATGCATATGGTGGAAGCGGGGAGCCCTGCTATTTTGATTCGTCCAGAGCAAGCCAATACGACCAAAGACAAGAATGTCATTGTCGGTGAGCCATGGGTTGCACCGAATGTCTAGAACAATTCAGGGCGCAAGGTGGTGCTTGAGAAGAGTGATGATGGCAAGAACAAGCTCAAGATCACTGCTAGATCAGCAAAACATTTGAACAAGCAAAGGTGGTACGAGACCAGGGCAGCACAGTAGAGGCCGGCTAGGTCGGCTTCCTCAGCCGACCAAGTCGACTCCACCCTGGAGAAACCGGCTCAGTCGGCTTAGGGAGCCGACCAAGCCGGTTCGGCCCCCTCCAGCACACTCCAGCCGACCAAGCCGATTACCCCAATCGCCTTAGCCAGCTAGCTCCCTGGTTCTAGCAGCTCCATCCCTTCTGGAGTTCATGTTTTGCGTACATTCGTTCCATAGAGGCTTGAGATTGGTACTTGGAAGACTAATGTGGAGAAGAATAAGGAGAAGTTTGTCAAGAAGCGGTACTTTTGATAGGCTTATGGCCAAGGAGCAAAAGGCCGATTCCAAGAATCAGCCTTTAAAAAAAAGAGAGTCTACTCCTCCAAAGCGAGAAGATGGAAAGTTTAAGCAGTTGGTGGTGGCTCAAGCATCTCCACCGCCGAAGGTTGCTCCTCGTGTGTCTCGTTGGGGTCCCCCTATTTCACCGCCTCCACAATGGGGTTCCTAGGGAGCTTGGGTGCCATATCCTATGCCGACACCTGTGTATCATCCACAAGGTTGGGGAATGTCTGCTGGTCAATACCCAAGAGTATCCGTATTCAGCCGATTGAGTGATCAATCGAGCTCTAGTGGGACAAATCAGAGTTGGGTGATGACTTCAAGGACTTTGACTCCTCAAGAAACGGAAAAAGCATGGATGCATCAAGTTTATATGCCCAAGAAGGTGCAAAATGGTCCCATTGCTTCTCCACCAAAGCCCGATCCTCTCCCCACCATCACAATCAGCTCTACGGAGGCTCCCATCACTAATAAGGTTGGGCCGATTGTGATTGAGGCTGCAACTCCAGCAAAGGTTCAAGAAAAAGCTCCGAGTGTTATAGCCGATGTTGAGGAAGAGAAACTTGTCAAGCGGGATCCAAAGTATACTCAACCTAGGTGGTGTCCTCCTGGTTTAAATAAGACCCAACACAGGAAATTGCAAAGGGCTCTATGTTCCCGTTCCAGTTCAAGTGGAAGCAGTTTTCGGTTAGACTTAGTTTTGTCATGACGATTAATAAGGCACAAGGCCAGACTATCCCCAATGTTGGTGTGTATTTGTCTGAACCAGTATTTTTTTCATGGTCAGTTGTATTTTACGCTATCTAGAGCCAGGATCCTTGCCGTCCCACCAAGTGACAAGAACGATAATAAAAAGAAGACAAAAATAAGTGGTATATACATAAAAAAATATTGTCTACAAGAGGTCCTAACTCCATAAAAAGGTATTGTCTACTGTTTTATATAACTGTTATATTTTTTACTTTTTTCTTGATTTATTACTGATACTTTTTGTATCCATTTGAATTTTAGATAATAGAGAGTCTGAAAAAATTAGAAGATAAGCACGTAGTATATGACTTGTATAATGATATGATGGTCAACTACCGACTCTAATGTGTTTTTGTGTTAATTATTTGTCTTGACATGAAATTTTACATATACATTCTACTTATGTTATTTTATGTCATAAAATATTTTGTATACCCGTAGCAACATATAAGCACTTGACTAAATTTAAAGCAGAGGAAGTCTTTTGCTATCGCTGTTAGAAAATAAACAAACGCATCACACGCCGACAGCACAACACCCCGAATGGCGGCAGTATTGCACTAACCAATATAGGGCCATAGCGCGACCACCGTCGGCCCATGGAATGAGTTGTGACTTGGGCCGGTCACGATCACTTGCCTGCCTCGCTCGCGCTTCCCGCTCTTTTCCATTCCCCCTGTCCTCTCTCTCTCTCTGCGCCGCGAAGCTTCCAGAACCCTCTCTCCATGGCCTCCCCCTCCTCCTCCGGGCGGTCTTCACCGGAGGAGCCGAGAGTCCGACCATCCCCGCTCGAGCTCCGATTCGTAAACCCTACTGCCAGCCACAACCTCTCCGTCGAAGACAGGGTGGCCCTGCTCCTCCGCGCCGCGCACGACGGTTACGTCCCCAAAATCAAGAGTGAGCTCTCGAGATGGACACGGCGATTACGGTTTCTATGTGCTCTGGATGATCTGTTAACTCTAGTTTTCTGCTTTTGCTTCTGGTTCGCGTTTCGGGGTCTGATCGAATTGTTGTGGGTTGCTGTTGTGTTGTTGACTTGTTGCGCAGCGCTGGTGAAGCGACTGGAGGAGTATGCTGGGATGGGCGTAGACGAGGCGGTGAGATGGGTCCAGGCCCCGTGGAGCAAGGGTCACGGACCGCTGCACATGGCGGCGTCAGCCGGGAAGGTTAAGGCGTGCAGGTACCTGATCAAGGATCTCAGGCTCCATGTCAACGCGACTGGTACCGATGGTTCGTATCTTCTTTCTATTTTGGCTTTTGCATGACGATCGTTGTGTCAGCACTAGGTGGGATGGGTTGGTTGGACTTTTGGATCGTGTTTCTCATGGGAAGGGAGGCTTTCATCTGATTTAATTTAATGGATAGGTCGAGGCCTCTAGGGGTTAAGTGTGTTTGCTCGCTTATTTGTTTTGGAGAAAATTACTGGAAACTGGCTATGGTGCCTGACGTGAGTTCTGTCACAACGTAGGTAATTAGGTATGCATGATAGTATATATGAAATGTGGTCATATGCATGTAACCAGTAATCCTGTCTTTCTTCCCAGTTTCTTGGAGTTCAATTTGTATTTTAGTCAGAGTTTGCGTAGGTTGTAGTTCAGCAATTCCTCCCAATTTCCATTGACAAATACAAACCTATGAGGTTGAAGGATGGTTTATGTGAAGATTTATGCTATTTCAAGTTTCTTTTGCATTGATGCAAATGGGTTTTCCACTCCTAATTTTTTTGTTTTGTTTCCAGAATAGGGGTACCTTTATCTGTTTAACAAAAAGTTTTGCAAATAGTAGTGTTTGTGAAATGAAATGCATGTTGACTCATGGATTTTGGATAAAATAGCTGGAAACTGACTATGGTGGCTGATGTGACTTCTAATTAAGTTCTGATACAAGGTAGATGTGTGTGATAGCAGATGAAATGTGGTAATATGCGCGTCACCAGTAATCCTGTCTTTCCTGAGTATTTTGGAATGCAATTGTTGGTAGTTTATTCAGAGTCTGCTCGGGTCATAGTGCACCAATCTTTCCCAATTTCCGTTGAGAAATATACAAACATGTGAGGTTGGAGGATCATTTACATGGAGATGTTATGTGATTATTGGCAGTTCCTTTCGCATTTGTTGTGAACGGGATTCCCAGTCTTATATTTTGTTTGTAAGCTTTGCCTGCTTGGCAAAATTTGGGCAAAGTGTCGGTTTGCGGGAAATGCATGGAGTTTTTAATAGAGTCTACCATACAAATAAAGAGGCAAAATTTCTCTCCACCTATTTAAATGTGGAAACTGCCCATAGCCCTTTTCTTTATACACCAGTGTAAAGACTACTTAAGGTAGTCTAGGTAGCTACACATCCTAATCCAATTACACCTCTCTGACCTGCATACGAATTTTAATCTAAATAGAAAAATATAAGTATAGAAATCTTTCAAAGAGGAAATTAAAGAAGGGTAGAATTTTCTTTTTTTCTTTGCTTTTCTTTGTTCTTTTTCACATTTTTCGTGATGCTTTTCACTTGGCTTTGAATATATTTTCTAGAAGTACATTCCAATTTTTGTCATAGCCGTTTTCTACTTGGCTTTGAGTATGCTTAGATTGTTTTTTTCTCGTGGTTGTTTTTTGACACTCACTCGACTTTTCTGATTTTGTTTTCATTGTTTTTCATGGTTTTGTCCACCTGGTTTTTTCACGTTCTAATAAATATAGTAAGAGTAAAAAACAAACCATAAATAAGAGACCACAACTATTTTAATCTTTGACTCTTAAGAAACAAAGTTTTTTACCACTAAGTTAATTTTATATTTGGCTCAAACTAATGATCTGTGCTATAATTCACTCATGTCCAATAATGATATGGTATCTTATTCCAACTCGTATTGAATCCCATTGCAATGCACGAGCACGTTTGCTAGTATATATAGACCTCGCTGTTTAGTTTAATCCATGTGGTGGCAATGCCATAAACAAGTTACTAATAATGAACTAATGATTCAAAAACTACTGTCTATACTAAATAAGTGCACAAACCAGGGGTGGCCATGACCCTTTCTAGCCCTAAGAAAGCTCTGCCCCTGGTTTGTTCCTTTTGCCATGATATAGGAATACAGGATACACCTCTGTAATACTACTGTATGTTTCTATTACATATGACCTCATTTGGTTGTAAACAATAAGTGTTGATGATTCTGTTTGCCACTTGCCAGGTGCGACACCACTAGTTTTCGCAATACATGGTAGTGGATCTTTAGCTGTTGTGAGGCTTCTTCTCGATCATGATGCTAATCCTAACAGAGCAGACATCTATGGGAGTTATCCTCTCCACATTGCAGTGATTAGAGGTTATCTTTACCCTTGAATATGCCAATTTTGGACTTCCTTTTACTGTTCTTCGAGCTTTACTATCATGCATGCCAAATGTGTTCTGTCTCGTATGTAAGGTCAATTTCAGGACTTTGGTTTATTATTGCCTAATGCCTATTGGACATACATTGTGGTCATCTAAAGAGTTGAGTTGGTTAATAGAAGATATATATAAGTCATTATAAACCACCATTGGGGGAAAAAAGGGGAGAGAGGGACATGGTGCTGTGTTGCACTGTTGCTTGACTTAAACATTGATTTTGAGTTTTGACCATATGCTACTTCCTTGGTTGCTGGAAACCTTAAACATTCACTTTGCGGTTAATAACTAGTTTGCCTAATGCTTTCCAAAATTGTTTTTGCTGTTAACATATGGTTACTTTAGGTATTTTAGTCATGAAACAGAAACACATCTCATTTTACCCATAAATGCAACATGGCGTGATTATTTTCCTCTCTTTTGACCCAGGTTACTATGAAATAGCAGAATTGTTATTGTCAAAAGGGGCTATTGTTGACCCTCTGTGGGAATCTAAAAGTCCACTATATATTGCTGCCCAATATGGAAATGCAAGAATGGTGGAGTTGTTGTTGCATCATAACGCATGGGTAATTGTCCTTTCTTACCAGCTCTAATTTGCTCTTCTTACCAATACACGATGTACATGTTCAAACCAAAGAACAGCTGGACTAATTTGTTTAGAATGTAGAAATGCTCTTGTGTCTGTGTTCTTCACCATATTTCACTTCTTCCATCAAGGCTTGAGGGTTCCACTTGAAGTCTTGTTTGTTTCCTGCCTCAAAATCCGATTGGATTTTGCATCTTTTGTTCTGTTACCATTTAATTGAATGCCTATGTTCCACATGACAAGTTATTGTAAAACAAGATCATATTGCATATTTTCCTAATGGTCTTTTGAAACTTTGGATCCTGCATTTCGGTCACTTTTCTAGTCTTGCATATTATTGCATGGATTATCCTGCGCTGTTCGAGAGAAGATATTTTTATGACATGGATTTTTATACAGTTAGGATAGCAGATGCAGTAAAACATCATTATCTATAACAAGCTTTCAATTATTCTATTGGTTACCCTTTGAGTTTCGTGGAAGCATCTTTTGTAATTTTATTTTAGAAAACCATTTTCTGCTATATTTGTTTTCCTCTGTAAAACAATTTCTTTTTTTTGCTTATGCTTTATATTCCAGATTCTGGATTAAAAAAATCAATAAAAAGTGAATCCAAACTACCTCCAAGGATAACAATTGTAAAGCCAGACTATACTGTACAGTCTGTACATAGGCTTCTTCATGTTTTAATGAGCATGGAGCATGGGTCCTTAATTTTGTTTTTGAGGTTCCATTTGATTAGTACACTGAGATAACTTGCTAAACTCTGTTAATGAAAGCTACATTTTACCTACAAATGAAGGGGGCATTTACTCCCAACGATATATATGAAAATTTTATTGTAGGCACCAGTGTTTCCCATCTGCGTGTTTATAAAGTAGTCAAATCAGATATGGTACTTTTGGTTAACTCTTCTATTTATTATTCTAAAATTCGTATTGAACTGCTCTTTTTTTCTCCAGTATCCATGTCATTATTTTTGTACAAGTAATGTGTTCTTTTTCTCATCTCCAGACTAAAGATGCGGTATACACACCGCTGAAAGCAGCAATCTCTGCTCGTTCATTGATAGCCTTGGAATTACTTATCAAGGTGCAATGACTTGTCCTGTCAGAGTCGTTATTATTGATTCCCTACAAAGATCTTACCAAGGGAACTGTATAAATTTGATTTGTCATTTCTAGGATGAGCACAAGTTAAGCTTTATAAGAAAAAGCTGTGTTTAAGATTCTGTATCACTCTATTTTGCAGGCTGGTGCCCCTGTTAATATTGGTCTGCCTGAAACTCCACTGATAGCAGCTGCAACTGTTGGCTTAACTGACTTTGTCAAGTGTTTGTTGAAAGCCAACGCAGATGCAAACATACCCGATGATGTCAGTTTTATCCTAACACTTAGCTTTCATTGTCACTTTTGAATAGCTTATTTGTTGTCTATGAGTCTATCATACTTTCAAGTTTGACCAGTGTGGAACTTTCTTGTAATATTGTGTGTTTGCTACTAACAGTTTACTGTAAAATGCTACACTTTGAAGTCCTATGTTCTCTTTTTTCTTCAAAAGTAAATACCAAAATTTGTAATGTTGTTGACACTGAAATTGTATTATCCCTCTCCCTGGCACTTAAGTAAGACATGTGGGGCACATTAGCCATCCTCTCACAATTGGGCCATAATTGGCAGAGATGGGAGATCACTTGTTCTTGAAACCATGATTCTTAAGTAAGAATCCAATATTGGGCTAGGGAAAGTGAGCCCTTTCATGGTTTTCCTGACCTTAGGTTTTGAGGTTTCAGAATAGTTTACTAACCTCTATGGTGGGATCCGTCATGGAGACCTGATGATTGTATAGACTTTGCTAATTGCTGTATTCTAGTACAAACTTTTACCACAATACATGCCCTGGACAATTGCCTCTGATTCCTTACATACATTCATTTCTGTTCTTAATTCTGAGTAAAATGGCTTTCCACATTTTTTTTACTCAATGTGAAACAGAAAGCCTAATTTTAACCCTAAACTCTTGTATATTTATTTGACAACGTTCTCCATGATATTTTTTTTTTAAACAGAATGGCAGGGTTGCAGTAGAAATTGCTGCAATCCATGGATGGCAAGAATGTGTCGATATTCTTTTCCCTGTCACAGCCCCTTTGGCTAGAGTTGCAGACTGGAGCGTTGATGGATTACTTCAACATGCAAGATTTATGAGTTCCATGCCACAAGTATGGACAAAAACTTGTCGATTGCTAAAATCATGACATCATTTTGACTTTAGAACTTCTCATAATTTCAGTTCATCATATATTTCATATTTTCTTTGGCTTTCGGTTGTGGATGTTATTTAGCATCCCCTGCTCCATGAAGACAATGAACCTGATTATGAAGCAGAAGGGGATGCCACATTCTGTAGAAGGGATTATTCTCATGCATTGACTCTCTATACTATGGTAAATTTTTGTAACACACATCTCGTTTGCTGACAAAAACTCATTTTCTGACTTAATGCCTAGTACACGTCCTGATCAATCAATAAAGTAGTGTTAGGTTACCTTAACATATGGTCATTACCTTTTTATTTTATTTTAATGGACATAACATCCATATAAGTTCCTAGAAAGCAAAACTTATATATCCTTCAGCACGGGGTGATCTAATTGTTATGTTTTATCCTACTGCCTTCTTGGCCTTCTTTGTTAAGGATTAACTTGATCTTTGGTTTAGTAAACTTAAATCATTTAATGGATGCAGGCAATGGAAATTGATCCTGATAATTCAACCTTGTATGCAAAGAGGAGCCTTTGCTTTCTGTACACAGGCGATGAAGAAAAGGCTTTGGAGGATGCTACTACCTACAAAGATATGCAACCGGATTTATCAAAATCCTGCTATGAGCAAGGAGCAGCTCTTATTCTGGTCAAGGTGGGGAGTGATACAAATAGCAATGGCTTCTGATTCCATAATCTGTCTCATGTTCCATCGTTATTTATTTGCTCTGTTGTCTTTAGGAGTATGGCAGAACATGCGAAGCACTCTTGCCTGGCTTGAACTCAGATTTTTGAAGCAAACCAACTGACTGACAATGCGTTTGGGTAACTTCCACTTGATTGCCTTTATTCTTTGATTGAATATATTTGCTAAAATAGATTGTTCGAATATGGTAGGATGAATGTCTTACAATAGTTTATACTGTTCATATGGAAAGAAAGAAAATTTGTAACATATTAGTACCCTAATATATGAGTATATGACTGGTTTATGTACTTTTACCCCAATGTTGAAAATCTTTGTTTTCCAATTATGTTAGGAGAAACAGCTAATCATGAAATTAACACTTAACTGCGTGCTAAACTTGTGCTCTAAGTTTCCACCATATTTGCAGGGAAGGACCATCCGTGAAGAAAGGTTGTTAGTTAGTGCAAAGACAAGAAAGAAGGTTGTTACTCCACAGGAAAAACAGAGGTTCCTAGCTGTTACTCCTTACTCGTATTCGTATAGTCGTATAGTACTACTGCACAGGCAAGAACAGAGATTCTTAGTTCTTAGTTGTTGATACGATTAGGTACTACAGTGGCACAGACAAGATAATGACGGATGGGCATCCGTCCATCGTGTTGTGTTTTTGTTGGATCCTGCTTTTTCTCCACTGCGGAACTTGTTCATGTTTTGAACGGGCAGTTGCGTGTTATATGTCCATGTATTGAGCTGTAAATGTGGTCCAATGCTGGGCCCACCATTTAGACATGATCAAACAGTTCTTGAAAGCACGAGAACATTAAACCAGATGATACTGGTAATACTGATAGGGTGAGTTTTGGTATGGTATTGTTATGATATAGTATTAACCTGGTGTCCATTGTATTAACCTCTACAAATCGGAGGTGAGCTCCGGACGGCTTCTGGTTTAGGGTTTACATGTCGTTCCTAAATGCCTGATTGGTCCACCTAAGTGACACTCTGTACCTCCCTGTTGGTTCACCTTTGCAGCACCTCTTCGCCTGCCTTTGCCGGTGGCATCTCCCGAAATATCTGACCTTGTCTCCTAAGCGACGCAGAAAAAAAGACACGTCCTCATCCTCCGTCTCCTCCCTCCGAAACTTTGCCGCCATCGCTCTTGCTCTTGCCTTGCCCTCTTCCTCTTCCTCTCTCGCCTCCTCTCCCTCTCTTCGGCGTGTTGGCCGACCATGATCATGGCATGGGCGACCAGCCCCATGGCCCTCGGCCACCGCCGCCGCCCTGTCCAACCGACCTGGCCACTCGCCGCTTATTGTCAACCCATGGAAAGGTGCTCTCTCTCTCCGGTGTCGCGGACGGACGTCGACCTAGTTGTCTATTTGATGGGGTTTTGCCAATTTCGTTTCCAACGGAACGGTGTCACAAAACTCGTGCGGAAGGGCCATTTTTCGATGCACCGAAAAGCGCGTAATTGAATTTTTTTTTGCAATGGACGCACTCAATCATCTCCTTAGACCCAAAACTCATGTTCGGTGGGTTTTTGGTAGTTTTATTTTTTTGACGAAATGGTGACACAAAACGCACACATGACGACCGTTTTTCTCACCGATGCATAAAAACTCAGTTGAATTTTTCGCAACATACGAACAAAATCATCTCTGTTTGATCTAAAAATCATGTTTGGTGGGTTTTCGACAGTGTAAGGAAAATGAACCTCAGTCCATTTAACTTTGGATTTTGGTTTTTGATGATCAACATAACCAAATTAGACTAATGTGCTTGCAAGTGTTTGTTTTGTAGTCCAATAGGGTGCAAACGTGACTTGACGAAGGCAACATGGTGATTCAATGATCAACACCTAAAGCAAGACCTTAGAAGATGTATTGAAGACTTACAAAGATCAAGCAAAGTTAAAGATACAAGAAACAGAGGTCCAGACGCAAACAAAGTTAAGCCGCTCAAGCTGAGACAAGAGCTGATTGACTTGGAACTGTCTCATGATTTTGGTTATACTCAAACTGGCATGACACTAGCATAAATCTGTAGAGCTTTTCATTGGCTTTCTGAAAACTCTAAGATCATCAAAATCGGAGTTCGGTTATACCTAAAATACGAAAGCCTGTCTCACTAAAAAAAAGCATCAGACGCGTCCGATGCAGGAGCATATGGACGCTTCGATGCAGAGTCCGATGCTCACTAAAATCAGCCTGAAATGAACAGTGTCATAGGCGAGTCCGATGCTAAGCGTTCGATACCATAGGACACGGTCGATGCTTCTAGAAAACAGGTATAATGGCTAGTTTTCCAACTGTATTCGACATATGAGCGTAAGATGTGTTTGATGCCTTCACTATAGCACCTGATGCTCTATAGAAAGGCTGTTTCAGCCCCCAATGACTCTATTTACTTGGGGGCTATATATACCACCTCTAACCGGCCAAATGAGGTGTGGAGGAGTGAGGGAACATACCAAGAGTGTTGCTACACCATCTTAGTGTCTCCATATGCATAGTGCTTAGTGATTCACATGGTGATTAGTGCAGGTGCTTTGCGAAGTGCTTAGGCTAGTTAGACCACCGCTCATGCGCTTTGTCTAGCTTTACGCCTAGTGTTTAGTGAGATTTGTATACCTCTTGCTACTCGGTGCTTGCGCGCACCATTTGTTGTACATCGGAAGGGCTTGTAGTCTTGCGAGACCACACCAACCGTGTTTGTGGTGTGGCTGCCACTGTGTACCGAAGGGAACAAGACCCACGACGGTTCGCTCGAAAGCTTGATAGTGGAGACGGCGGGGAGCATCCGAGAGAGGCTTGCCGGAAGGCACATTGAAGACTCACTTGCACGTGGGGAAGGCCCGAGGCTATCCACGAAGTTACCCGACCAGGAGCTTGGCCCTTGCGAGGGATTTCTTGTGATAGGCTCCAACGAGGACTAGGAGGAAGCTTTCGTGCTTCCCGATACCTCGGTAAAAATACCGGAGTCGTCGATGGAAGTTTGAATCTCTACCTTACTCTTTAGCTTCCGTATTGATTTTGCTACCTTGGTTATGTGCTTTACTTTTCCTAGCTTAGTTGATAGGATTGGAACCTTGGATGCATAACTCTTTTGCGGTAGAGATAGCAACACACCTAGCAAAACCATAGTTGTACAATTACATAAATTACTTTCTTGCATAGGTTTTTGAGTAATTATAGGCCATAGTTTAGAGTAGAGTTTTTAGTTGCCTAATTCACCCCCTCTTAGGTGTCATGGTCCCTTCAATTGGTATCAAAGTCGGCTGACTCATTTTTGGACCCTTGGCTTCACCGTCATTGAGCCGACGCTATTAAGAGTGGTTGGGATGGATACCTCTAGGCCTCCACACTTTGACGACACAAACTTTCCCTACTATAGTGCTAGAATGGGTTGCTACCTAAAAGCGGTTGATCTAGGTGTTTGGAGAGTCACCCGCAACGAGATAAAACCCCTTAAGAATCCTGAGAAGCCTACCGCGGGTGATGAAAAAGAGCTTCATTTTAATGCTAGAGCTAAAAATTGCTTGTTTGAATCTTTTAGCATGGATGTTTTCAATCAAGTTTTTTACTTTACAAACATCTCATGAAATTTGGCTAAAACTCCATGAGCTCCATGATGGCACAAGCAATGTTTGAGAGCAAAAACATCACCTAGCTAAATCAAGTTGTGATTCTTTTAAAATGAATGAAAATGAGCTTTCTCATGATATGTATTCTCGTTTGAATCTAATTATCAATGAGCTCAATTCTGTTAGAATTACAAAGCTAGGTGATGCGAATATTGTGAGGAAGATCATCTCGGTGCTACCACATAGCAAGTATGCAACCATCATCTCCATCCTCCATAACATGGAAGACTTGAGCACCATGGCCCCGACCATTGTCATTGGCAAATTGGATGCATTTGAAATATCACACAAGATAGGTAAAAAAGAAGCCACTTCATCAGGCAAAAACATAGCTCTCACATGTGATGATCACAAGAAGATGAAGGGCAATAAGAAAATTGAGACATGCTCAAGCTCTTCACATGAAGATGAGGAAAAAGAAGAGGAAGATGATGATGAAGAATCAAGTGATGATCAAGACTCCACCTCTTCCAACTCCTCCTTGGATGAAGAAACAATCAAGTTAGTGCGGGGAGTGGAGAGGATGATCCGCAATCTCAACGTCAAGGGTGTGCCCATCACAACTGAAGATTGCATCTTCACCAACCAAAGAAGAGAGCAAAGAAAGAACGGATGTTATGGATGCGGCAAGAAAGGCACTCTGTAAGCCCCACATCCAAGGACAAGAAAAAGAGGGGATGCAAGGCCAAAGCCCTGACCACCATCAAGACATGGAATGATTCATCAAGCGAAGATGAAGCCCAACACAAGAGGCATGGCCGCAAGCACTCACCATCAAGCTCCTCACATGTGTGCCTTATGACATGAGGTAACAAAAGTCCTATCTCTAGTGATAGTGATAGTGATGATGAGCTACCTTCTTATGATCAAATTATGCTAGATAATCTCAACTATGCTAAGTCTTGCACTAGTCAACAAAATAAAATCAATGCTTTAAAAGAATGATCAGATAGCTCTCAACAAGCTTATAATGTTTTGCCTGATCAATATGAAACTTCTTCAAACCTTAATGTTGAGCTATCTAGTAGAATTTAGAAACTTGAAGCTAGTGTATGCACAACCAATGATGAGCAACTTGTAAAGAAAAATGAAAAACTAAAAGCAAAGTTAGGTAGCACACAAGATGCCTATAAAAGTTTGCTTGCTAAAATGGAAATCATGTGCAAACATTGTGATGAGCTAACTAACAAAGTTGTTAATCTTGAAGCCATCGAAACAAACCCCACCAAGGCACCTAAAATTAAAAACTCAATTTTTATGCCTAAAAAGGATGCCTCTACTTCTTGCATTGATTTACTTGATTTAGACTCACCCATGTGCAAAGAAGCTTGTGTTGAGGATGTGATAGTAGAAACATGTACACAAGAAGTTGCAATGGAAAATGAGCTACTAAGGCAAGAAGTGGCCCGCCTCACCATGGACTTGACTCAAGCAAAAGGCAAGACGAAACAAACCCGAACTCATCAAGATAACACCATCAAGGGAGTGAAGAAGCTTGATGAGGAGCAAACCATGGTTTGTTATGTTTGCCACAAGGAAGGCCACAAGTCCTATGAGTGCAAGGTGAAGCATGGGGGAGAGAAAAAGAAGAAAGAGAAGAAAAGGCAAACAAGCAAGCTCTCCAACACCTACACCCGTAAGGCCTCCACACCTTATCTTTTGAAGAAGAAGAAGAAGAATGACAAGGTGGTGGCCATCAAGGTGAACAAGCAAGCCAACAATGGGGCCAAACACATTTGGGTGCCTAAGGACATAATTTCAACCATGAAGAGCACCAAAAAGTTTTGGATCCCAAAAGGAAAGTGAGATGTCAAATGGACTATCGGGAATTTGGAGACTTGGCAAAGTTGGGGTGCATATCATGGGGTGCATCACATTGGATCATGTCATTACCAAGTATGTTAGTGAATACTATGGACCCAAATTCCCCTTCCCGTGTTAGGTAACTAGATTTTTATTCTTGCAAATTCAATTAGCATCTAGTTCCTCCTTATGCCTAGGTTTGCATTTGCATGTTTAATCTTTTGTCATGCTATTGACAGTCACTAACTCATATCTTATACTGTCAATAAGACATCAAAAGGGGAATAAAAGTGACCATCAACCTATAATAGGGTTTAATATTAACGAGTTCCACGAGTTTTGGTGTTTTCACTTGCTTTGCAGGATAATCAATATATTCCATCCAAAAAGGACCTCAATTGCTAAAGTGGAGTCAACCATGACAAAGGGCTCATTGAGACGATCAAAACAAATATAAAGTTTCCTATGAAAGGAGTTCCAGAGAAGAAGATATTCACACTTGAAGGAAGAAGATTGCAATGGAAGACTCTGGAATACTCTAGAACCATCATCCACATGAAGTTCAGGGGTATAATTGCCAGAATTTCATAGCTACAGTAAACCAGAGTTCTCCAGGGACCAAACAGGAAGATGACTGTTGGGTATTTTAAACGCACACAGAAAAAATTTGCAAGCGCACGAATACCATTGTAGCTTTCACCCAAGAGTATTCCAAGGTATCGATTTCCACGGGGAATGTGAAGTGTACTAGAAGAATTAAGAACATCCAAGAAAAGAATGATAATATGGGTAGAGAGAGATTTTAGGGTTTTCTAAGCGGGTCTATCTAATCAAAGGCTTACTATGCTTTACTTACTTCGGGACATCAGAACACTAGCCACAGAAAGGGATGAAAAAGGGGCTAGGAAGCTCCGACTACGGTCCTACAAACACCAACCCGAACATGGTAGACTACGTCGGCCGTCAGGGCTGTCACCACCTGGGGCTACCATAACTATCCGTGGGCTGGGTGCAAAGTCAGGCCGACAGATCTGGCTCCTCCTCAGCTCTCTCCTTCTCCTCTCTCTAATCTGATCTCTAATTACAACTAGATGAACTAGACAACTAGAACTAGAACTAGACGAACTAGATCTAAATCTAGATGAACTAGAAGAGATTCATCTAGAGGGACCTCTACTTCTACTTGAAACCCTAGTTTTTGATGTGGAGATGAATAATGAAGATGGAGATGCCTCCCTAGGGGAGGTCTAGGTCTGGTTTTATAGCCCCTAAGGATGAACCGTAGCCCTTGGATCAAACCGACCTTGAACAAGGGTTGAGATGCGTCGAGGAGGTCGATTAGGGCATGCTCCACGAAGATGGACCGAGGGGGCTCCTGGCCTAGGACGACCGGCCAAGGGGTGGGGCCGACCGGCCCCACCTGGCAGCCGCCAGGCACCGCCTTCGTCGAGGTGTCTTTTGGAACCTTCCTTGTTGCCCTAACGCGACTTTCCATCCGTTTGCACAATTCGTCATGTTGGAGTAGGACTCTACCTCTTTCCATTTGCTGTAAAAGTCCCTGGAAAACAATAATTCACCAAAGCTATGGAATCTGTCGGTTTAACCCGTAAATTATGTTGTTTGGTGATCACTCCAAGTTGTTCTAGAAGCTTCCATGTTGTATCCCACAAGGGCTCTCTCGTCGGGACTCCAAATGTGGCAAACCATATATCCGTTTCGATCGTCTCGACGATCTCTTCGCAATGTTGTGCTCTGTTTCATCACTTGAGATACTTTTAGTGGTGAAATATTGATAATCCTGCAAAACAAGTGAGAACTACACAACTCGTGGAACTCGTTAGAATCAAACCCTATAACTATGCTTTATGATTCATTTTATGTTAATTCATGCAATAGTTGATGATATAATATTGACTGTAAGAACCGCCAACAAGTTCCCCCAAACTTACCCTTTGCTAGTCCCTTAGCAAAGTCAAACTCAATAGTAGATCAGGAGTTGCTGCAATATTTTCACTTCCAACAAGTACACATGCATAAAAGTTCTCATTTGGAAAAAATATCATATTATTCATCAAGGGGCTTAGTACTTTACCTTGAATCTTGAGTAATTGAAAGATAGAACGATCAAATCATGTCTCTAGCTCTTTCACTTCACCATTATCCGAAGTTTTTATGAATTTTCAAAAAGCTTAAAAACATATGTTGCCAAATTAAACAATGGATCCAAAAAGAAAGTCAACCACACCATTGAATTGAGAAGTGCATGTGTATGGAAGATGGAGTCGATTGCTCTATTAAACATATCACTCTCTTCTGTCTATCAGAGATACATGTGTATGGAAGATGGAGTACACACCATTTTGTTTTTTTTTGAGGTTCTTGATGAGGGACGACCCAATCTTCCGTGAGGTAACTGGTAAATTCGATTGGTGGAGAACTCGACATTGGCGATCCGACTTCAAATCAGACATGATTCGAACCCTGCAACCGTTACACCACTGCTCCGTTGGTTATCAACCAAGCACAACTAAATTGACCTCGCCAAGAAGGCTATTCCTGCAAGCGAATCGAAGAACACAAGCAAGAAGGTAAAAACACGCAATCTGAAATTGCAAATATGAATCTCATGAATTTCAATGGAGGGTTCAAGAACTCGGTTCCAAAGGACTAATCGACACAGTGGAGGAGATCAAGAACGGGGGCCCTGGATCACTGTAAAAGGATTCGACACCACAGTTACAATGAACGATTTAGTTTCTCGATGGAAAACTAAACTCTAAACAAAACCCAAGACCTAACGACGATGACAGTGGGTAATTATAGGGTTTAGGATGTCACCTCTGCTGGACGCGCCCCCTAATGGGCTCTAAGACGATACACGGCCCAACGGAACAAAATACGGTGACGCAGCACCCTGACAGATTCTGAATGCTGACTTGTTTCGACGATTTCCATTGACTCCGAATGAATTTTGACGTGATTCCAAAGCCATTGGTTAGCTTATCAAATTATCTTTCCAAGCATATCTGGTTCGTCGAAAATGGAGTCCGTATGTGTCCGAGGCGTTGATTTTACCTGGGACTGCTCCTGAATTCCGAGGGTGACGTGGTAGCTGAGTTGGAGACGGATTGCAACTTGGGGAAGACCATGGCGTCGGCGTGTCCAGCATAACGATGTCCTCATCATCCTCCCCTTTTTGAACTGGAGTCGTCCTCGACTCTATCTTAGCGATCTCCTCATCATCCCCTCCTTCTAAAATTGGAGTCGTCCGCGACTCCATGTCATCTCCAAGCTCCTGCAAAAGGTTAGTGACCGCACAATGCGAAACACAAGGTATAAGATCATTTGCAGCAACACTAACATGTCGACAAAGCATAGTATAACAAGGAACATCATTATTATCACATATTTCAGCAGGTGTAGCTAGAAAAGCACCTCCTTTTAACTTAATCTCATTATTTTTAACAATGTCTGTTGGGGGTTTATTTTTACGTCACCTCTCTTTAGCATGTTTCATAATATCCATAGGAGACAAAGGCAGCAAAGTAATTTTCTTGTTCTTATGTATGATAGTGTATGTATTAGTTCTACCATGGTGTAAAGCATCATTATCAAATTCTCATGGACGACCTAACAAAATGGAACAAGCTTGCATAGGGACAACATCAAAATCAGCAGTATCATGATAAGAACCTGTGAAAAAGCTAATGCGTGCTGATTTAGTTATCTTAGTCATACCATTATTATTGAACCATTGAAGTTTATACGGATACAAATGTTGTCGTGTAGGCAAGCCAAGCTTCTCAACCAAATCTGAACTCACCAAGTTGTTGCAACTCCTGCCATCAACGATAGTGAGAACACGACAACCCTGCACAATGAGATACATATGGAACAAATTATGGCGTTGGATCTTCATCTCTTCTTCTTCATGTCCCACACGTGTACTCAACACACGCTGTACAAGAAGACTAGGGTAGTCCGCGGCAGCAGCCACAGAGTCAATGGTGATGGTCTCCTTGTCTTGATCATCCTTGTTGAAATCTGCATCAATGTTAGCAACAAGGGCTAAATCATCTTCAACATCACTAGCACTTACATATCCATCCTCGGTAGCAATGAAAGCGCGACGACTGGGGCAATCCTTCATGACATGGCCCATGTCTTTGCATCGGTGACAAATGATTTTAAAGCTGGACGAGGAAGAGCTAGTAGAAGCACCTGGAGTGACACCTTTCTTCAGCTGTGGAAACTGCACATTAGACAATTTACTTACCCCGGAAGAAGCGAAAGGTGTAGATGGCTGGGGCGTGACAGGAAGCTTGGGCGTCTCCGGCTCAGAACGTTGTTGAAAAGTCCTCCCATTGTTATACCTGAAAGGCTGATGTTGTTGTTTGCGTCCCTGTACTTCTCTTTCAGCTTTAAGAGCAAGATGATATAATTGGCTGAACCTGTTCCAATCTTTATAATCAAGAATATCCTGGATATCACGATTCAAATCACCAAAGAATCTAGCACTAGCATCATTATCATCTTCATGTATACCACAACGTGCTAAACCAATAAGTAATTCTTGATAATATGCTTCTACGCTTTTATCACCTTATTTTAAAGTTTGCAGTTTCAAACGTAAACCACGTTAGTAATAAGGAGGAACAAAACGAGATTTCATACGTTGCTTTAAGTCATTCCAAGTTTGAGGCACAACAACAGCATTATTAGCATTGCAAAGATCACTCCACCAGAATAAAGCAAAATTAGTAAACTCACTCGTAGCAAGTCTAACTCTATGCTCAGCAGGAACATTATGAGAATCAATTTTTTGTTGAACAACAAGTTCCCAATCTAAATATGCCTCTGGATCCATATTACCAGCAAAAGGAGGTAGGCTAAATTTAAATTTAGCAAAAGGATCATTATTATGATTATTACCTCCCATACCGCGACGATTGAAGTTGAGGCGGTGACGGGGACCAGCGTCAACATCCGCATAATTTTAGATTTTTCGGACAAACGAGCAAAAAGTTATGCCTGTTTTACCGAAGGTATCTCAAGTTATTTTTTCTGGAGGCACAACACGAAAGCGGCAGTTAGGGCAAAGTGACAGCGGCAGTTAGGGCAAAGCGATCCTAAACTCTAACACCGATCATAAGAGCAAGCGTCCTTGTGACTAACAGCAGTAGGTAGATGCCAGATGATGTGAGGAGGGCTGCGATACAGGCAAAAATTAGAGTGGTTTGCAACCTATCTAGGGTTTGCGCGGTGGCAAGAAGTTACACAAGGCGGCTAGCGGGGCAAGTCGAGTAATGTGGTGGCGTCGACTTGTTGTTTGGAACAGTGGATGGGATAGCGGCGGATACAAAGAAACAACAACAGACACGTTGAACTATGACGACGAACACAACCCTAAACCAGCAACAAGACTCGACCACAGACACAAACTCAACAATGCGAATCTGAAACGAAATTGCAAAGGCACAAAGGGCGATGGGACAGCAGAAATTGAAAATTTTTTAGGCTTTTTGTGGACTCTAGGTAATGAACAAATATGAATCTAAGGGCAAACGAGATTATACCTCGTGGGAAACCTGAAATATCCGATACCAATTGATGAGGGACGACCCAATCTTCCGTGAGGTAACTGGTAAATTCGATTGGTGGAGAACTTGACGTTGGCGATCCGGCTTCAAATCAGACACGATTCGAACCCTGCAACCGTTACACCACTGCTCCATTGGTTATCAATCAAGCACAACTTGATTGACCTCGCCAAGAAGGCTATTCCTACAAGCGAACAAAGAACACAAGCAAGAAGGTAAAAACACGCAATCTGAAATTGCAAATATGAATCTCACAAATTTCAATGGAGGGTTCAAGAACTCGGTTCCAAAGGACTAATCGATAGAGTGGAGGAGATCAAGAACGGGGGCCCTGGATCACTGTAAAAGGATTCGACACCACAGTTACAATGAACGATTCAGTTTCTCGACGGAAAACTAAACTCTAAACAAAACCCAAGACCTAACAACGACGACGATGGCTAATTATAGGGTTTAGGACGTCACCTCTGCTAGACGCGCCTCCTAATGGGCTCTAAGATGATACACGGCCCAACGGACCAAAATACGGTGACGCAGCACCCTGACAGATTCTGGACGCTGACTTGTTTCGACGATTTCGGTTGACTCCGAATGAATTTTGACGTGATTCCAAAGCCATTGGTTAGCTTATCAAATTATCTTTCCAAGCATATCTGATTTGTCGAACGGAGTCCGTATGCGTCCGGGGCGTTGATTTTACCCGGTACTGCTCCTGAATTCCGAGGGTGACGTGGTAGCTGAGTTGGAGACGGATTGCAACTTGGGGAAGACCATGGCGTCGGCGTGTCCAGCGTGGCTATGTTCTCATCATGATGAGGACATGACACCTTTGGATATGACAAAATGAGGACGGTTTGTTGTCAAGAAGGGGAGGATGATGAGGACATGACACCTTTGGATATGACCATTGATTAGAAGGTAAGATCAATCCTACATTTACATAGTGATTTTTGGTACAATTCACTTGGTTCCACATGTACATGTCATTATTTGCTTCTAGGTTCAAACATGTCTCAAAGTGTAAGTCTATCAAAGTTTGTCGATAGCCCGACAGTGCTTCATTAGGAAGACCATAACTCATCCATCCAGAGTGCGATTGAGGTCAATGAACACTTGATGGAAAGCTTATTTGATAAGCTTTCAAATTGATCTGGTCCCACCTCAATATCACGTCGACAAGGTCTTCTAGTCATCATGACAATCTGCTACTATTTCTGTCGGGTGCTACAACGTCAGCATGGGCTTGTCATGCAACCTTGGGACCCTGGCCCAAGTGGGAGCACGCCAAAACAAGTGGAGAAGAGCACAAGGATGTTCAAGGATGTCCTCCTCCTTGGCCACCACCTTAGGAGGGCAGCCAAGTCGTCCAATCCAAGTTGGAGGCCCAATCTGTGTCAAGTTCGAGTCCATCTCGGAATCCAGGAGCAGTCAGCGGTAAAACGGACGCCCAGGTCACATACGGACTCCATTTTCGATGATCCACATATGAATGGAAAGCTAACCAATGGCTTTGGCTTGAGCTCAAAACTCCATCGGAATCAACAGGAATTGTCGAAACAAGTTGACGTCTGAAATCTAGCACGGTGCTACATTACCGTTTTTGGGGCCGTTGGGCCATGTAACGTATGGGCCCATAAGGAGGACGTGAGTTTCCTCAAAAAAATAAGAAGGACATGAGTAAGGGTGCTTGCACTCCCCTTAGGCTATATAATCAGTAGCCGCCACCTATGTTAGGGTTTGGGTTTTTCTTAGATGAATCTGTTGAAAACAGTTTTACCGTTTTTGCGGTTTATGAGACCCTAAATCGTGAGCTTGATCATTCATCTGTAATTTGGTTGCATGATACTTTGTTCTTGCTTGTGTTCTTCGATTCGCAGGCAAGGATTAGCCTTCTTGGCAAGGTCAACCGTGCAACGCCGGTTGATAAACAGAGGAGACATGGAGCTACAATTACGGGGTTTCGGATCGTGTTGTTTGAAAGCCGGATCGACTTGTGTCTCGTTTCTACCAAATCGAGAGTTATCAGAACCTTTCGGAAGATCGGGAACCCTTGTTCACTTCCGTTGGCACGATACGCCTCTACTTGGCATTCACCTCGCCATTGATCACGGCCTCTGAGCTCCACACCTGCACAACACAAGCCAAGATACATGTCAACTCACGCCACGCGTGAGTCCGTTGACAATCACTCATCACCAAGGTCAAACCACAAGGACGCATATCAACCTTGTGTTGGCAACTCCAATTAAACCATATGTTTTTTAATTTAATACAAATTTTAGAGAAAAACAACATCATACAACATTAATATCAGCCATAAGAGTGTCAAACAATATATTTCATATTTTTCGTAGATAGTTCTCAAGAGTACAAGTCTAACAAAATTGGATTTTTGCCATTAAAACCATTCTATGTTTGACCAAGATGATAAAAAATACCAATATTTATGACAATTAATAAGTGTGATTAGATTTATCATAAAATATATTATTATAATATATCTCTTTAGTGTCTTAAATGCTGATACTTTTCTTTATGAGCTTGGTAAAAAGGATAGTTTGACTTAAGAGCAAAATTAAAATAACGTATTTTTGGTATGTGAGTATAGGACATATTGGGCGTTAGAGAGTTGCTCATTAATTTGATCTGGTTGCAAGATTTGATGTTGAATGAGTATTGCAGTAGTAGGCAATACCATATCATCCAGATTGCACTACTCAACTATATATTAATTGTTGCATATCCAAATAAAAGTTTATGGTGTCATGCTATTTTTCAGGCGCAAGTTGTACACTCATTATTGTGTATTATGCCGAACACATCACCACGTCTACAAGATATCCCTTCACCTGAATAATTTAATGATTACTCGGATATGTAGAATTTCGTGAAAAGGACCTTAGATGTCTTTGTATTTTCTTCGTATGAACTAGCAATGAGCTGCATAGAAATTTCTAGGTCTTCTTCGTTAGAAACGCATAGAAATTTCTAAGTGAATACTCCCTCTGTCCTATTGAAAATGTCGTTTTAGATTTCCAAACTTCTAATTTGATCATTCGTCTTATTCAAAATTTTTGTACAAATATTATTTATTTTGTTATAACTTTTTTTATCACTAGAGATACTTTAATAATGATTTATTTATTTTATTATTTGTATAAAATTTTTCAATAAGACAAACGGTCAAACGAGAAGTTTAAAAGTCAAAAACGTCACTTTCAATGGAACAGAGTGAGTATATATTTTCCATTCCTCACATGAACTAGGCTAAGTGGTACAAAGACATTATATATATATATATATATCATAAAATTATAAATTATATAAAATAATTTAGATCAGCAAAAATAATTATATACAAATATATCATAAAAAATAATTTTATGACATATATTAATTGATATATGTTAGATTCACGTTTAACGTATAGTTAGTATATCACATAGCTAATAGAGTGGGTTAGACAGTATTTGGACTAGAATGACACTGCTAGCCAAGTTGAGGGACCTACGGTAATTATTTTAGAAGTTTGGGACTGGGATGACATAACTAGCTAAGTTTAGGGATATGTGATGAACACCTTGATAGTTAGATAGTTAGGGACCTAGATGACACGGTTTACCAAGTTTAGGGACCTGCAGATATTACTTTAAAAGTTCAGGGACCTAATTGACACCTCGTGCCAAGTTCGAAGACGGGAGATGAATTTTCCTCTTGTATGTACCTACCTTGTTTCTCTATTTATAAGCACTGACCGCTTCAGGTGTTTCCCACACAGTTGGACCATAAACAGCAGCGTACCCTGTAGAAACAAACATATATGGGCACTCAAATAACAGGGGAACGAACGAGTGCTAACGTCAGTGTCATAGTTGTGGACGAAAATCTGTGCCATGCCAACGCTGCAAGTTGCATACTTGCCAACCTCCATTTTCAAGGTAAATATATATGTAAAATACTTCTGTGCAGTTGCCGGGAGCAAAAGAGTTATGCACGCACATAGACTTTTGTTACATGCTTTATTTTATGGGTCTATGCTGTTTTAAAATTTGTTTTTTCTAGCTCTGCAATAATTGTTAGCCCAGTGGTAGAAAAAAGTTCAAAGCTGATACCCAAAACATACCACAATTGATTTTAGTTATCACGCTGAAGGACCGAATTGACGACCAGAGGGGGTGAATGGGAGCCTCAAATTTCTTTTCAGAAATATTTAGGCCTCTGTCCCGAAAAATCAACCCCAAGAACAAAGTCAACGCGCGTGATGTCCACGACCCAAAAGATTGGGTGGATGTTCCCTAGGAACACAGCGGGACAGCACACACGCGATTAACCAAGCAGACCACAAAAACTGAAGCTCCGGAAAGGAAGCACTGCACTCCTATGGAGAAGAAGCAAGTGCCCAACCAAAAATACTTAAGCCAACTGGTGACAAAAGTACTTTAGAACAAAGTTAGGAAACCAACGCAACAAACGGAACTCAAATCAGAGCTCAAACGCAAAAACTACGGACGAAACAGCGTGAAAACTACACTGACCGGACGCGGGTACTGCAGCAACGCTGTAGCGTCCGGTCACTATAGCACCGGACGCACTGTAGCAGTTACTGTAGCGTCCGGCCACTGTTACCGTAGCAGAACACTGTAGCGTCCGGTAGTACTGTAGCAGCATCCGGTCAACCCGAAAACAGCGCTGTTCAAACACCAAATCGACCCGAAACTCAGTCAAATCAACTCCAAACTTCACCAAATTTTCCACAGATGATCACAACTATGTTAGTGAGCTATCTCTAAGAGATCATGGCTCGAACCCAACTAGAAATTCATGAATTGCAGATCTCGTGCAAAAGGGAAAAGTTTAGAACCGAAAACGAAATCCGCCCGATCTATGTGCTCGTGAGAAATTAGATAAATTCCTTCAGTGGAAAGATGTCTCTCACGATGTTACACAAGATGGTTCAAACGGATTTTCAATCCATCCCTTCAAACGAAAAATCTCGCGAAAGAATCGAAGGGAGGAAACGAAGAACGCGAAGAACAAAAACGCGAATCGATCCAAATTTCAGCCAACACAAGAGGAGTAAGAAATTGATCCTTGGATTGCTATAGAATGATGAATTGTGTAGCACACTGTGTAGGGTTACAAGCCACTCCTCGCAACACAAAGCGTGGATGGCGAAAAGCTCAAGAACAAGAGCCACTCCTCTCTCTAACCCTAGCCTCCTCTCAAATGAACAAAATGAGAGTGACACTTCCCCAAGGATGGGCTGCCCTAACCAGCCCCCTTCATATATATAGGCGCACGTCCGAAGACCAAAACGCCCTCTCATGAAGTACTCAACCCAAATACCCCCAGGGGTAAAACTGTCCAACCCTAGCAGTTTTCATCCGACGGCCACGCGCCTTCTCATCCTTCGCTTCACCTCGACGCAAGTTCCCGGATGCCGCCACGTGCCGTCACCGTCGACCGCCGCGCCTTCTCACCGATAGCTTCGCCGCAACGCAAGCCTCGGTGCCGCCACGCGTCGACCGTCCTTTTGGACCTTCCCCCGGTTTTGAGGCCCAAACCGGGAAACCTGCCAGCCCAGGTTTTGAGGCCCAAACCTGGAAACCGTCCACCCCGAGTTTTGAGGCCCAAACTCAGAAACCCGCGAGCCCAGGTTTTGAGGCCCAAATCTGGAAACCGTCCACCCCGAGTTTTGAGGCCCAAACTCGGAAACCCGTGAGCCCAGGTTGAGGCCCAAACCTGAAAACCGTCCATCCCGAGTTTTGAGGCCCAAACTCGGAAACCGGCCCACCCAGGTTTTGAGGCCCAAACCTGGAAACCGTCGAGGGTAGTTTTTTGAGGCTCAGCTACCGAGCCCGCGCCGTAGACGGGATGTGGTTCGCACACCCCGACCACCGGCACCGATGCCGATGCATGTCCAGCCTCCACGCCGGGCACAACGCCTTCGCATTCCTTCTTGACTCGGCCGACGACACTTGCGCCACACGCAAGCCCGTGTTCGACCTCCCGCCAAGTGCCACGACGCCATCATCTTCGTCCCGACTCGGCCGATGCATCGCACATCCCCCATGTGCTCTCACTCGCAGATGCCACGTGCCAGCTACCATAGCTGGTCCTCTGGCCCTCTGGTCCGTCAGTCCAAGCCTCATGTCCGCCCTTCACCGCTCTGGGTACATCGGCATGGCACGTCCGCGCACGGCACGCCCATCCTTCACCGCTCCCAGTCCGTCGGCACAACACGTCTCTACTTGACCTTCACCTCGCCATAGACCACTGTATCCGAGCTCAACACCTGCACATCAACACAGCCAAGAGACACATGTTGCACACGCACACCAACACGGTAAACACACCACAACTCAACGCCACCGGTTAGTCATAAACAATAAGCGCATAGCGAGATAATGACTCAACCGGGAAAAGCCTCAAACCTTTCTCATCAATGTCAATCATTCATCATATATGTTCTCACACGCGCCTGTGGTATGATTGAGGCCTATCCAGAGCCACCAACCGCCTGTATAAATCCATTATCACGGGCGCTTGTCTTAATCCAACCGCCTATGTAAATGGACCATTTATGGTAATGGATTATCACAGGCGGTTGTCTTAATCCAACCGCCTATATAAATAGACAATTTACACAGACGGTTGGATTAAGCGCCTATGTAAAGGTGTTTCCACTGGCGGTTTCTTAAGCCAGTCGCCAGTGGAAACTGTATTTGAATTTAAAATTTGAATTCTTCAAAAGACCTCAGATGGAGAAACGACGCATATGAAAGTTGTAGATCTCAAAAAGTTATGAAACTTTGTAGTTGACAACTTTTTATTTGAAATCATCTTGTCAACGAGAACTAAGTTTTAAATTCTTAAATTTGAAATTCAATTTTTTATAAACGACCTCGGATGTAAAAACTACCGTAATAAAAGTTGTAGATCTCAAAAAGTTACGAAACTTTGTAGTTGACAACTTTTTGATTTGAATTTGTTTAAGACATCAAATAAGCAAATTATACTTGGATTAGTATAATATATGGGGAACCGAAACGGAGTATAAACACATATGAGTGTGTAGTGCGGTGGTAGAGGATGTTTCGCGTGAGGGTGAGGTCAAATCCCTTCGACCGCATTAGCCGCGAAAAAACGCCGTGACTTGTGTGACTTTGACGGAGATGGACGGGCATTGCGCATTGGGCTCTCCCCTGATTTTAAAAAAATATTTTTCTGTTTTTTTTTCCTGTTTTTTTAATGTTTTTTCTTTGACCAAGTGAACCGTTCACGAGCAACCGCCTATATTGTGAAACTATTTTTACTGGCCTCCAGCGTAAGCGGTGCTGGAAAAAACCAGTAGAAATAGGTTTTCAACCGTATGTACAGTGTGTCTGTGTACCAGTGGCCTCATCAAAAACAATTCCTAAACGTTTGTCTTGTTTCTACAGTGATTGCATATGCGAGTCCTGTTGATGCACTCAAGTTTCTTAAGGATCACGGAAGGGATACTGATTTTGCATTAGTGGAAGTCAACATGAAAGAGATGCATGGTTTTCAGTTCCTTGACATATCAAGGGAGTTGCACAAAAACCTTCAAGTGATCAGTAAGTAGGGTAGTTTCTTTACCGAAGACTCCCTCCATTTTTAACTTGACATATTAGTTTGTTCTAAATCAAACATTTTTATCTTTGATCATTATTTTTTTAAAAAAATGTATAGATGAATAGCATAAGATTTATGATTCACTATGAAAATAGTTTAATAATAATTCACATGTTACGAAAGTACATAGATTTTTTTTGAAACTGATGATAATAAAACATAAATAAATGTTTGACTTTGGATAAAATTAATGTGACATGTAAAAATCTGAGCAAGAACCATTCATAAGGAGCATGCAGAAGTTCATTTATTTCAATATATGAATAACGCTGGATGGAAAATAAAAATTTCTGAAATTGTTAAGAAACTAATTAACTTCCGTTTGTTTGGACCAGTGATGTCAGCTGATACTACATGGCCCACAATGAACAGAAGTGTCGAGCTTGGTGCACGTTTTTTGATTAAAAAGCCACTTGATGCAAATACGATAAATAACCTGTGGCAACATCTTGACCTAAAATTTCAACGGACCGACAAGATTAAGGACCTGTTCCCAGGTTGGAGCTACTGTGGCACATGTTGAACAGTACATCAACATTAGTTACCATTTGAATCAAACGATTTTGTAAAATTACCATTAGAATGTAGTCCAAACACATGCATATTAATTGCTACCTTGCATGTGAATACATATAGGTATTGAAGGAAAAACGGGGAATGCATTTGGGAAAGGTACCAAGCAGAAGGCAACTCACCTGATTTGGACTCCTTTTCTGCAGACGAAGTTTTTGCAAGCTGTTGAACTACTTGGGGAAGGTACAATGTCTCTATTTCTATCATGCCTCACAATGCCTTGATATCAGATACATAATTGGTTACATATGTGAGTCAATTTTATTTTAGCGGCAACTCCAAAGAAGATACAGTTGCTCATGAATGTAAACTCCATTGGTCGCAAACAAATTTCTGCTCATCTTCAGGTATAGTATTCTTCTTTACGTTATTGACAAATCACATAAACTAAAACATTTTATTTTAATAACAACTTATTATTTTTTGAATTTTAATTTTGCCAGAAACACCGAAAGAAGATTGAGAAGGAACTATGTAATTCAGATACAAATAAGTCCAGCCTTGGCGCCTCAAATTCACAGCCTTTAAGGATTTGTGAAATAGGCCATAACACATTCCAATACAATCCCGACATCCAACCAGAAGATAGATCTGTGAGCGAATTGTTAATGCATATATTACAGTACTCGAAGCTGACAAGTTTAATCATGGTTGCTTGCCTGTATGCAGGATGAAGTTATGTCCTTGGATCATACAGAAATCATTGAGGAAACACAAAGCAACATGTTGTATGAAGCAATGCGAAGAGCCTTGCAGCTTGGTACTATTTTCGAGGAATCGCAGTTGCCAAAAGATCCTTGTGGTAAAGATGCAAGAAAAGTTTAAGTAGACAAAATGAGGGATGGTAATCATCGAGATGCTGGGACATACACATACGCATTTGGTGATAGAAATGAAGTATCTGAAAATCACAATGCAGATGATAACTCGAAGGTCATGAGCAAGGATGATTCTGACTCAGAAGATGGTGAAACGCTCTAGGTTAAGAGAGCAATGAAATTGCCTAGATGGAGGTACCTGTAAACTGTCATCAGAAATGCTGCCAGCGTGGATGGATGTTCATGAATAGATATTTTCTGCATTTTCTTAATAAATAAGATATATTTAGGTTAAGCCATAGCTTCACCAACAACTTTATGAGTGTTGTATTTTAAATAAACATTTTTTTTTCAAAACAACTTCACTCATGAAGCTGTTTTTTATATACTCCCACGAAGCGATGAGCTTGGATGAAGCTAAAAAAAGTATTGAAACATCCTAAATAACAGGGATGAATAGTTTAATTAAAAATCTACAGAGTCAATAAAGCAAAGGATTAGATAACTTTATGGTAATTAAGTAAGTTTTGCTTTAACTCTATTTTGGGTTGCAAGCCACCTACCGTATACTAGTTGCTATGATCCTTAAACCACATAAACAAAGTTATGTCACTACTTAACCAAACTAGAGAGCAAGCTAAACAAGAATGAAACAACTAAAGGAGTGTTTAGTTCCCCACACAAAAACTTTTCACCTATCATATCGAATGTTTGGACACATATCTAGAGTATTAAATGTAGAGTAAAAAATAACTAATTACATAGATTGCAATAACTTAGTTAGATGGTTTTTAAGCCTAATTAGTCCATGATTTGACAATGTTATGCTACCCTAAAAATGTGCTAACGATGGATTACTTAATAAATACATCTCACGGTTTTACGACCAAATATGAAATTTGTTTTTTCATTAGTTAATTTTAAATAGACTAAATTAGTGCCACAATAGTCGATGTGACACCCAAAAACTTTTCACCTCTCAAGTAAATACCCCCTAAACCAACTAGCAAGAGAAGCACAAGCTACTACTACACAAGATATGAACAAGTAATGTAAAGAGTAAGCGTAGGGATAAGATATACCGAGCCAGCAAGAGATAAATCAAACAAGAATATCAAGAGAATGACACAATAATTTTGACTAAGGTTTGAAAAGAGTTTCAAATTTCTTTTGATTTTAAATTTGGAAAACTCAGAAAATAAAAAAGAAGGTTTTTCTTTTTCTCCCCCTCCTCCCCCTTTCAACCCGAAGGCCAGCCTGCCCCAGCCCCGCTTTTCACTTCCTCGTCCCACTCGGCCCACTCGACTCCCCCTCCCCTCACTCACTCTTGGCCCAATGAGACAGGCCATGCCACCATTCTCAAGTCAGTCGTTCGGAGGTTGGTTTGTCAAGAGAGTTGTTTATAATTGAATTGGACAACACTTCTCTTCTTTAAAACTTATCTCTACTCAAATTTAAAACTTCTCACGCTCCTATTTTCTCTTCTCTACCAAACTCTTCCTTCTCTGTTGGATTCTCACACTAGATTGAAGGTTTGAACTAGCAAACAGATTTCGAATTGAATTCTGCTGAAAGGAGAGGAATGAGAGGCTTGTGAGTGAGTGTGGAGAGCTCCGAGGGGTGGCTTTTTATAGCCGAGGCCAGGGCAGGCCGACCGGCCTGGTGGTGGGGCCGGCCGGCCCCCCTCTAGGGCCCACCTGGTGTCCTTCCCTCCACTCAAAGATTGCTTCACTTCTAAGCAAGAATTTTCGTCCATACAAAGTTCAAAGTGTCTGATGCTTGGTTGAGTGGTTAGGAAGCAAAGTAGCCAAAAGGTGGGTCCCAAGAAAGTGGGTCCCGGTGGTGAAAAATAATTACTATGCAGAAAATTTAAGAAAACTAAATTACTTTTATGAAATGAAAAATGATGATAGATGCAAAGACATTTTTTTGTGCCACCACAGTAAATATTCTTTCGGGTTTTTACGCACCGTAAAAATTATTTACGCGGGGCCTGATTTTTATATTTTTATTTGGTTTTCAAATGAAAATGCAAGAAAGTAAATATGGCTAACTACCGAGTTACCTCCCGGTGAAGGTTCGGGGTTTTTAAGTCCACCGAATTGGACTTCTCCAAAGTTGTCATTCTCAAGGGGTTGTCGCCTTCCCTGAGGATGGTGCCTCTGGTGACTGTTGATCACCCTCTTCACTTACCACCTTTGCTGTTGAGCTTAACTCCGGCTTTGTCTTGAATGGAAAACATTCTTCTTGTCCATTGATGTTGAGTCTGACTTCTCCAATTCTAATGTCGATATGGGCATTTGCAGTACTCAGAAAGGGTCTCCCTAGAATGAGTGACACTTTCAAGTCTAATTGCATGTCCAATACTACGAAGTCAACTGGCACGAAGAATTCTCTAATCTTGACTGGAATGTCTTTAGCAAATCCTACTGGATAGCGGAGTGATTGATCGACAAGTTGTAGGCACATTGATGTTGGGACAAGTCTTGAATGATGAAGTTTATCGAAGACTGTCTTGGGCATCACGCTCACACTTGCTCCGAGATCACATAGCGCATTGTTGAAGTGTTGATCACCAATTGAACAGTCGATAGTAGGGCATCCTGGATCCTTCTTCTTCTATGGAGAAGTGTTGAGGATGGCCGCACTACACTCTTCTGTCAGCTTGATCACCTCAGTGGTGGGCAGTGGTCGTTTGTTGTTGAGGATGTCCCTTAGATATCTTGCATAGGTGGGTACCTGTATAGCATCTAATAGAGGAATATTGATGTATAATTTTTGAATTACTTCAACAAACTTACTGAACTGCTCATCCGCTGTGGCTCTCCTCTTTCTACGTGGAAATGGTAGGTGGTTGGTGTCATGATAATCTTGCATCATTTCTGGTAGTGGTGGATCTATTTCTGCAGCTTCATTGTCTTTCCTTTCTTCTGTCACAGTTGGCGTCACTGGTGCTGTCTGTCCTCTTGCTCCTCTTGGGTATGGGGGATCACGAGTGACCTTCCCACCTCTTGTAGTTATAGCTTGAGTCTGCTCAGGGTTAGTGGCAACAGGCAAAACAGTAGCTGTTTACACCAAAATTTGGACTAAGAAAGAGATAGGCCGAATTTTACTGAAGATGGCTGCGATTGGAAGAATTAGTAGAATTGAGAGAGATTGGTTGATTAGGCCGACCAAGAAAATGACAAGTGGACCCAACCAGCAGTGAAGAAAAGATTCGACAAAAACGATCAGTGGCCAGTTGGCCTTCAGGATTTCGGTAAATGCCTGTGCGGTCGGCTATCTTGCAAAACGGTGACTCTGTTCGGGAAACAAATATGGCAAGTAAAGCCGGCTTGCATGAGAAGGCACGTGACGATGGAGGGCACCGAGAAGAAATAGGAATAAGGACTCGTGTTTTCCAAGTTTCATTATGTAAGTCGTGGTCTTCTAGGACTTGTATTTTTGCCCAGGGTATAAATATGAACCCTCAGCCATTGTAAAATTGTTCACAACCATATCAATACAAACCGGCCCCGTGCCACCTTCGAGTCCTTAGTCGTGTCTCGAGTTCTCCGAGAGGAATCATCGATCCGTCGACCTCCGTAAGTCCCGACAACCTTGTTATCATGTCTAGTATCATGCGGTGGATTTAGATATGGTGCAAGTAGTCTTGTTTGTTTTCAATGGTCGTGCGGCGGACTCTTGTTAGCGATCAAGAGGTCTTTGCTTATGCTTTGCTTATGGGTAGATACCGTGCGGCAGACGTTTATTTTTATGTTTAGCAAAAGCGAGATAGTTATCGGCTCTATTAGATTTGGCAAGATCTAGTAGATTCATTAAGTTATCATGTGTTGCATGTTTTAATTAATTCTGTAACACTCTTTTGCCCAATCTAGATTGATCTTTGTTCGGCCTTGCTTCACAAGTTTACTTGTGTTCCAATAATTGCACAATCATGATGGCCGAATCAATTTCCAATCTAGGTTGTTACATGTTGTGGGTTCATGCATGTCAATCACGTTTGAGCTTTGATAAAACTAGGTGTCGTGCGGCAGATGCAGGTTTTAGATTAGTTTAACCATGCTTGTTTGTATGTTCCTTCTTCATGGACCCCAACTCGGCTAACTTGCCGAGCTTGGTTAAGCTTACACGAGTAATGAGTATTTGTAGATCTGTTCAGATATATACATGCTTTTAGCTTCTTATTGTTAGATTGTGTCATGCGGTGGATTGATCTGATCGTAGGAAGTGGTGTAGGCTTATAACGAGTAATACTTCGTTTGAGTTTATGCTTGACGGGTTAATGAAGACTAGATGTGCGGCAGACTAGTTGGATTAACCTATGCATGTGATGTTTGAATAGATTTATACTTACAAGTTACCTGTTTATAATTCTTCTTGTCTTGATGATGCATTCAAGCATGTCTTTTTCTACATGTGTATTCGGCAACCAATGCGTTTATATGCTTTCTTTTTGTATTTGCCGAATGACTTTATAAACATGTTCGGCAGACAGCTTCTATAGCTGTATGCTGTTGTGAGTGGCTTCAGGGCCGTAAATATGGAACTGTCTGGTCTTATCCGACATGTTCCAGTTTTATTCTCATAGTTTTATCCCTTGTTGGCTTTCAGGTCAAACCGACTGGCACGTCTCTGGTTCCAAATCGTCCGGGCACCCAATTGAAGCCACACTTTTTTTCCGGCTTGCTGTGTGTGAGGCGCGGACCACATTTTGCGTCAACACACTTTTTGGCACGCCTGGTGGGACCGTTATGTTTCAAGATGCCTGAGATCGACGACAATCCAGTTCTGGAAGTGACCATGGATGAGTTGCTATCAGACTCAAGAAATTTAGTACAACAAGGTTGTGATGAGTTTCAGCGCAAGTGCTTGATGTCCTTCTCCAAGAACAAGAGCGGCAAGGCCTTCCAGAAACAACCATTCCCAAGGATTCTCCTTCCTCATCAATCTGATAGTACTGATGAGGAAGATCTTCAGAAAATGACCGAAATAGTGTAAGAGTCAGTGTCGGAAGCCATGACCAATCATCAATCAGCTTTCTTGAATACCTTTCGTGCCGTCATGGTTGGTATTTTCAGTCCAGCAGTGGATAAACGTTTCGAGGCGGCCGCTAGTCCGATGCAAGGGCCAGTGTTATTCCCTGTGCCTCAGCCTCAGAGAAAAAATGCTGAAGACGGCGGAGCTGGTACAAGTACAGGTGAGACGGTCCCTCATGAGACACAACAACCTCCCACGACTTATGGCCAGCTCGCGTTCGGCACAACAGGAAATATCCCGCAATCTGCTTTCAGAGTGTCTCCCGCAACGAATAGGATACAAAAGAACATGTTTGGAGATGGGTATCAAGAGTTCATTGATTATAATGCGATTAATGCTTTTCCAAATCCGGGCTATAAAAGTTCAGCAGGAGCCCATCTTGGGGGACAAGTACAAGCGGCTCCGGATTCGAATGTTGACCTCATCATGCATAGGATGGCCGACATGATGCAAAATCAATTCGGCCTGAAGCCAAAGAATCAGTCTTATGCTTACAAGTCTCCCTACCCAGAGTGGTACAACCGAGTAGCGCTTCCTCCGAGGGTGAAGCCTCCCACTGATTTTACCAAGTTTTCAGGTCAAGATGACACCAGTACTATAGAACACATTAGCCGTTACCTGACGCAACTTGGAGAGGCATCTGCAGATGAAGCTTGGAGGATTCGGTACTTCCCATTGTCATTAACAGGACCAGCCTTCTCATGGTTCACCTCTCTGCCAGCAAACTCTATTAATACATGGGCAGAGCTAGAACAGAAGTTCCATGCATATTTCTTTACGGGCACCAATGAGAAGAAGTTGGTTGATCTCATGAGTCTGAAGATGAGAACTAATGAGACACCACAAGAATATTTGCGCAGATTTAGGGAAAATAAAAATCTCTGCTACTCCTTGAATTTACCAGATGATCAATTGCCGGGGATAGCCATAGCTGGCATGTTGCCGAATATCAAGGAAAAGCTATTCGACATGGAATTTGACGACCTTGGGCAGTTATCGCAACGATTGGCAATGATGAATAGTCAAGCTCAGGGGTTTAGGAGAAACAACCAGTTCCAGAAAGGCGATGTGGCTACTGAGATGTATCAAGCTTTCTTAGAAGAAGCAACAGAGTATGATGATGAAGATGAAATAGCTGCTGCAGAACTGGTCTGGGCTAAAGAGCCAACTCAAGTCAACCAGCGGTGGCTGAGACAGCAAAAGGGTACCTACGACTTTGATGTTTCCAAGTCGGATAAGCTATTTGAATTGCTGGTAAGAGAAGGACGCATCAAGTTGCCTGAAAGCCATCCCATGCTGCACCCTGAAGGGGTTAAAGACAAGAAGTATTGTGGTTTCCATAATACCAGATCTCACTCTATAAATGATTGCCAGGTGTTTAGAATGTGGATCCAGAAGGCTATCCAGGAAGGGCATTTGAAGTTCGATGGAAAAATGAAAATTGATGGTAGCCCTTTTGGACAGAATACCATATCTTTCTCTGTTAACATGGTCAATACAGGTGACCCCAAGGGCAAAAGCAAGATGAAGGTGTTAACCTCTGATAGAGCGAGAGAAGCTGGCGCGGTTGATCCTGATCGGCAAATCACAAATGAAGAATTTCAGCAACAAGTTCGTTTCCAGAATAGCCGAACTGAAAGGGGTGGAACCTCCAGGCCCAGGATCACGACGCGTATTCTATTGAACAAATGGCGTCGGGAGCAGGAACGGTACCAGAAACAAAGGTTTTATGAAGAACAAAAATTCATAAAGAGGCAACAGAGGTACAAAGAGGAGATATACCAAGAGGAACGAGAATATATGAGAGAGCAAGAGCAGTCACATTGGGAATGCTCATTTTTCAAGTATTGTTGGAATGAAGGCTTGAAGCTGCCTGCTAAAAACAACTGCCCTGAATGCAGTGATCAATACTCTGAGTATAGGCAGTCTCGAGTCAACTGCCATTCGATCCATGAAAGGCTTGGGGCGCGAGTCCCTGAAGACGATCATCGCTTAAAAATAAGTAATTCCGAGAATCGGCAAGAGAGAGAATTTGCCGATCGAGGTTGGGCTCGCACTGGAGAAGAAGAATGTCGCGAATATGTTTGGCAGAAAGGACAGTGTTGTCCACCAGGATTGTGGAAAAGCCAGAAAAGAAGAGTGTAGCGCCTAAGGAATAGAGAATTGGCACAAACAGGCGCCAAGACAAAACAAGTGTGGCGTCCTAAAGAGAAGCCTGATGGAGGTGATCGTTCGGCTGATGCATGCATGTCATTCTTTCTTCCATCGGAATTCATAGCTCCCGAAGATCAAAATGTCCAAGAAGAAGTGTATTCAGATTTCGACGAAGATGAATTCCAAGATTTGCTGGCTCAACTTGTTTTGGCTCAACGGGCAGTCTTTGATAAACCAGCTAAACATCGACACTTGAAGCCACTTTATATGAGGGGGTATGTTAATGGCAAGCCATTAACCAAGATGTTCATTGATGGAGGAGCTGCTATAAATATCATGCCATATACTACCTTCAGGAAACTTGGGATGGCAAGTGAGGAATTATTGAAGACTGACATGGTGTTAAGGGACTTTGCTGGTAATTCTTCTGATACTCGAGGAGCAGTTCATGTTGAGTTGACAATCGGGTCAAAAACATTGATTACTACCTGCTTCGTCATCGATGGCAAGGGGGCATATAGCTTGCTTTTAGGAAGGGATTGGATACATGCAAACTGCTGTGTACCATCAACTATGCACCAATTCCTCATCCAATGGATTGGAGATGACATCGAAATTGTCCATGCTGATGATTCAGTGAGTGTTGCTACCGCAGAACCTATCTACTGGGAATACAATGGTGTCGAGTGCTTCTCTAGAAGAGTTTGGGAAGTAGGCCCTGTGAATGTTTTTGACAAGGACCAACAACCGATTCAAACAATCAGCTCTCAGAGTAATTTTTGAACAAGAAATCCGATTAGTGGTAATGGAGGAGAGTTAGGACCAGGTTTCATGTCGGCTGATAAGGAATGAAGTATTGGTGATAAAGCCGAAACGAGACCAATATATGCAAGTTTGGTTCAGATTATAGATTGAAATTGATAAACCTTTTGAAAGGGTTCTGCATATTTCTCCGTTGCCGAAGCTAAAGAAAGATCAAGAGTTCACGTGAGATTGTACGTGGCGGCCGATAGCCTAACAATAGGATCGGCCCTTATACAAAGTTTAAAGGAAAAGAAAGAGTAATAGCTTGCTTTAGCCGAAAATGTTAGACCCAGAGGCGGGTATTCGACTATGAAGAAATTTTGTTTATGTATGCGTTGCTTATGAGCCAAGCTTCGACACTACTTGTTAAAAGCCGAATGCATAGTAATTGTATATGAAGCAGATTCAAGAATGTTTGTATACAGAGATAGCCGATGTAAAGCATCGTCTTTAGCAGAAAAAATGCTCTAATGATTTGGAATATAGCCGATATTATTTATATCGCCTTTAGCACAAAAAATGTTCATGACCCTGGTGATCCTAGCAATTTTCAGTTAGCAGGTTTATCGGGAAGAGAGAAAGGTGAAGTGCAGTAAGTAAGATGCCGAGTGATATGACATGTCAAAATGAGATCTAGTCGGTTAAGATGACGTCATGCGTTCGGGAAGCGTTCCTATGAAAAATGTTGCGATCAAGGAAAAATCACTGAGTAATCGGGAGATGCAAGTTGACATTATTCAGAGAAGAACATGACAACACAAGGTCGATATGTGCCCTTGTGGTTCCCTTCCTGAGTGATGAGTGATCGATCAACGAGCAACATGTCTCTTGGCTGTGTTGATGTGCAGGTGCGGAGCTCGGACAGTGGTCGAAGGTGAGGTGAAGGTCAAGTAGGGACGTGCTGTGCCGAAGGACCGGGAGCGGTGAAGGGCGGACGTGGAGCTTGGACTGACGGACCAGGAGACCTGAGGACCAGCTGTGGTAGCTGGCACGTGGCATTGACAAGCTAGAGTACATGGGGATGTGCGGTGCATCGGCCGAGTCGGGAGGAAGGTGATGGCATCGTGAGACTTGGCGGGAGATCGAGAAGGATGGCGAATGCACTGTGCCTGACGCGGAGGCTGGACATGCTCCGACATCGGTGCTGGAACTCGGGGTGTGTGAACCACATCCCGTCTACGGCGCGGGTTCAGTAGCTGAGCCTCGAAAAGCTACCCTCGACGGTTTCCGAGTTTGGGCCTCAAAACTCGGGATGGTCGGTTTTCGAGTTTGGGCCTCAAAACTCAGCGTGGACGGTTTCCAGGTTTGGGCCTCAAAACCTAGGTGCGCGGGTTTCTGAGTTTGGGCCACAAAACTCAGCCTGAGGACAGGTTTCCCGGTTTTAGCCTCAAAACCGGGGGAAGGCCCAGGTTTCCCGGTTTCGGCCTCAAAACCGGGGGGAGGTTCGCAAAAAGGACGGTCGACGCGTGGCGGCGTGGAGAGGCTGGCGCGGAGGCGAGGCTATCCATGAGGTAGGCGCGGCGGTCGACTGGGCGACACGTGGCGGCATCCTGAGGCTTGCGTCGAGGCGAAGCTAAGGGTGAGGAAGGCGCGTGGCCGTTAGATCAACTATCAGCAGAGTTGGATCGGGATACCCCTAGGGTTGGCCGCTTCGCTCGTGTATCTAGGGGTAGTAAGGGGATTATTGTTTTAGGCTATAAATAAGAGAGGCACCCCTTCTCTCTTCATCCTTCCAGTCATTTGTTCCTGAGCACTCTCTCTCTCTAGCCCTCGCTTAGGTTCTAATCATACCTCGCTGCAAGCGATCCGCAGAGACGGGAATCATACCTCTGTGTATTTGGATCTTTTGAGGAAACGAGACCGTATTATCGTTGTCTCCTCATGTGGAGGAATTTTGGCTGAAATCGAATCAATTCGCGTTTGTGTTCGTGTTCTTCACGTTTTGCTTTTTCATCTCCTGGAGACTTGTCTCGTTCTCCCTCTCCGTGAGATGATTTTCGATTCCACTTGAATCAATTTGTTCTTGGTCGTGAGCCCCTTCTTTCTACCGAAGGAATTCTCTCCTAACCTCACGAATCCATAGATCGGATTGATTTCGTGTTTGTTCTTCGTTCTTTCCCCCTTTCCGGTGATCCTCGGATTTCTCTTGATAGGTCGTGAACTCTTCGGTCGTTTCGAGTCTTAGCTTTTGGGGTGATTTTCTGGGACAAGGGCCATTCTATTCACGAGTTGAATTTGAGGCTCCCATTCACCCCCCCTCTGGTCGCTAATCCGGTCCTTCAATTGGTATCAGAGATGGTTAAGGGATCTACACTACCTTAATCGGTTTTGGATCCTAAGGGCGACATGGATCGAGGGATCGGCAAGGCTCCCTATTTCGATGGGACGAACTATCCCTATTGGAAGATTCAGATGCGTGCTTATCTCAACAGCATCGGATCTTCTGTCTGGGAGATATGTGAGAATGTTGAGTACGTAGTCCTTGTGGCTCGTGTGGGTCAGATCCAGATTGACCAGCATGAAGCTAACTCCAAGGCTCGTAATGCTCTTTTGGCCTGCGGATACATGGGTGTATGCCGGGTCTCTGAGTGTTGAGTGATTGTCAACTGGGATGATGCGCATGTTCTTTGGCTTGTGTTGTGCAGGTGTCGAGCCCGGATACAGTGATCGACGGCGAGGTGAAGGTCAAGTTGAGACGTGCCGTGCTGACGGACCGGGTGCGGTGAAGGATGGGCGTGCCGTGCGGCGGACGTGCCATGCCGAGGTACCGAGCGGTGAAGGGCGGACGTGAGGCTTCGACTGAGGGACCAGAGGCCCGAGGATCAGCTGTGGTGGCTGGCAGCCTGTGACGACGACAAGTGAAGAAATGCGGTCATGTGTTGCCTGAGTCGTAGACTCGGGGACACGTGTCGGTGGACGGGGTGCACGGGAGGTGCATCCCATCTACGACGTCGGTTTGATGGTAGAGCCAGGGAAAAACCATCGGATGGACGGTTTCCAGGTTTGGGCCTCAAAACCTGGGCATGGACGGTTTCCGAGTTTGGCCACAAAACTCGGGCTGAGGGTTTCCGAGTTTGGCCACAAAACTCGGGCTGAGGACGGTTTCCAGGTTTGGGCCTCAAAACCTGGGTGCTGAGGGTTTGCTGAGTTTGGCCTCAAAACTCAAATGCTGGTGGGCTGGTTTCCCGGTTTGGGCCTCAAAACTGGGGGTTGGCTGGAAAAGGCTGGTTTCCCGGTTTGGGCCACAAAACCGGGGGTACAGAGCGAGGGCGGCACGTGGCGGCGATCCAGAGATTGCGTCGAGGCAACGCTTCGGTTTGTGCGGGCGTGGCCGTCGGATACACCTACCACTGAGTTGGTCCAGAATAACCCTAGGGTTTAGCTGGTTCGCTCTGTAATTAGAATAGAGAGGGGTAGAGTAGGAAATAGACTTAGGCTAGTAGTAGGATAAGTAGTCGGGAGACACCCTCCTCCCAAATATCTCAGTCATTTGCTCTTTCGCACTTAGGGTTTCCTGCTCTCCCATCCCCTGCTGTAGCTAGCTGAGATCCGCAGAGAGACTCACCTCTGTGTACTGTTGATTTCGAGGAAGTGAGGCCGTAACCTCACGGTTGTAGCGTGTGTTTGCGCTACGGCTGCAGATCGTGGTTGTGATTCGCGTTTTGTTCGTGTTCTTCGCGGAATCCTTTTTCTCCACGAATTTCCCTTTGCTTGATCTCTTTGCTCGGTTCATCTTTTGCAAATTCGTTTGAACCAAGTTGTTCTAGATCGTGAGGCACTTCTTTCCACCGAAGGAATTCCCCTCCAACCTCACGGTCTAGGAGATCGATCAATTTTCGTTTCAGGTCAAGTTTTCTCCCTTCCCCCGAAATTCTTCGATTCATCGATTTGGAGAAAGGTTCGAGCCATGATCTCTTAGAGATAGCTCACTATACTCTTTGTGACTCTTTTCTCCAAGTTTGAACCCTAGAGGTTTCGTTTTGATTCAAATCGGCGGATGAACAGTACTGCTGCGGGGTGACCGGACGCTGGCTCGAGATGACCGGACGCTGGGGGCGTGCGTCCGGTGGTTGAACACTCGCTGTGCCCCTTTTTGGTCTTGACCGGACGCTCCATTCCCGGTGTGACCGGACTCAACTGTGCTACTATTCACCTGCGTTTTCTGTGTTGACCGGACGCTGCGTGTTGTGACCGGACGCTCTGACTCCGTGAGTCCGGTCCAACTCAGAGAGCTCCGAAATCGGCTTTTGTCTGACCGGACGCGTCCGGTGCTCTGCGACCGGACGCAGGCCAGAGTCCGGTCACGAACAGTAAGGCCCGAAACCGGTTTTCTGACGACCGGACGCGTCCGGTGCTCACTGACCAGACGCAGTCCAGAGTCCGGTCGAGACTGTGCTGCGTTGTTTTGTTCGCGGTTGGCTCGTTCTTGATCGGATTCGATTTCCATCTTTTGCGTTGGCCTTCTAGAGTTGTGTAGTGTCCCGCTGTGCTTCTTGGAAGCATCCACCCTACAACTAGGGTCGTGGACACTAGGAAGCTCTAGGGTTTGCTTTGGGGGTTGATTCTTGGGACAGTGGCTACTAGTTTCCGAAAGGAAAATTTGAAGCTCCCATTCACCCCCCCCTCTGGTCGCTTTCTGGTTGCTTCTCGGTCCTTCAATTGGTATCAGAGCGGGTTAAGGATCTTCCACCTTAGCCGGTTCTAGATCCACGGTAGGCGACATGGATCGCGGCGTGGGCAAACCGCGGTTCTTTGATGGGACGAACTATGCGTATTGGTAGATACGCATGTCGGCCTATCTCCAGAGCATGGGCTCTTCTGTTTGGGAGATTTGCAACAGGGCCGATTACGTTGTGCTGGCTGCTCGTGTCTCTCAGCTTCAGATACATGAGCATGAGGCCAATAGCCAGGCGCGTAACGCCTTGTTCTCCTGTTTGAGCTTGTCGGAGTTTGATCGCGTTTCTCACCTCCCCACGGCTCGTGAGATTTGGGACACCCTCATGCGCTTTCATGAGGGCACCTCTCAAGTCAAATCCCGTCTCTACGAGTCGCACAAGCGGGAGTATGAGAACTTTCGACATATGCCTGGCGGGAGCATAGAAAGCTTATTCGCTCGCTTTCAGGTGATTGTCAACAAGATGCGAGCTAACAAGGAGCTGTTGCCTTTTGACGATCATGAGAGGGCTTTAAAGCTTTTGCATACTCTCGATCGATCGGTGTGGGACTCAAAGGTCCAGGCGATCATCGAATCGTCTAACTATGAGACTCTCACTTGCGACGAGCTCTTTAGTAAGCTCAAGTCTAGTGAGATTGACGCCATGTCGAGGGCTTCTTATGCGAATCCTTCTGGCCCGACTATGGCTTTGGTTTCTGGCTCTTCTGCTAACCCCTCTGTTGGCTTTGCACTTTCTTCACTCTTTTCTATCACAGAGGACCAGCTTGAGTCGTTGGGGGAGGACGAGTTGGCAATGCTCGCCAACCGGTTCACGCGGTTCCACAACAACCGCATGAACCGTCGCCGCGGTGGAGGACGCTCAGGATGCTATGAGTGCGGTGACCCCGACCACTTCATCGCCAACTGCCCCAAGAAGAAGCATTCATTTGGGTAGGGCGATCATGGGCACAAGTACGACTCCGGCAAGCGCAAGGAGAAGTACGTCCCCGCGAGGCACAAGCGGAGGGGCGGCTTCAACAAGGAGTACATCAAGAAGAAGTACTTGGAGAAGGCCCAGGCTGAGCAGCGTGCGTTCTTCGCCACGCTCAGCGACGTCGACGGCTCGGATGACGACTCCGCTTGCTCAAGCGATGACGAGTCCGAGAAGAAGAAGAGGATCGAGGACAAGCTGAACGGTCTCTGCTTCTTCGCCGACGACGATGGCTTATGCACCATGGCGCTTGGTGATGAGGTCGACGACAAGCTGGAGCACACCACTCAGAACGACGACGATGACGACGACATCTCCCAGGTATCTCTCACCCACGACGAGCTTACTGCTGAGGTCGAGAAGCTTACTGCCGCGCTCCTTAGTCAGGACAAGTTGCTTAGGCGTGCCGCTAGAGAGCGCAAGGAGTTTAGGCAGAAGTGGGAGGACACGGTGAGGGAGCTTGAGTTTGCCAAGTCCACCGTGGTCGTGTCAGAGGAGGTTGAGTGTGAGATGTGCACCACGCACATGACTGACCTTCTCACTTTGAGAGGTAAGTATGCTGCGTTGGTAGGAGAGGTGGATGAGCTGAAGGCTAGACCTTCTCTGTTGGGTGCGTGCAAGACTTGTCCTGTCTTGCAATCTGAGTTGGCAGAGAAGAATGCCAAGATTGTGTCTCTTGAGGAGGCCAACTCAGGTAGCACTTGTGTGGCTAAGTGTGCTTTGTGTGAGGGTTTGGAGATGGAGATTGCCAATGTCAAGCATGGCAAGATGCAAACCGAGGAGGAAAACACATACCTTCGGACCATCTTGTCATGGGTCTCTTGTAGTGAGCCGCAGCTCGGGATGATGATCTCCCAATTTAAGCGAGCTGCTGGAGGATCTGGTGTAGGTCTTGCTCAGGGTATTGATCTTTCTGCTTTTGGGAAGATTGGAGAGTCGAGTGGTCTGAATCCTAGTGAGAAGCCCAACTCCACCACTACTCCCAAACTGACCAAGCTTCCATCCAAAGAGCCGGTCAAGCCTATCACCAAGGATGGGGTGATTGAGGAATCTCCGAGAGCTCCACCCAAGAACCAAGTGTGGCATCCCAAACCCAACCACCTAAAGAACAAGCTGGATACAATGCCACCTATCCAGGAGGAGTTGCCACAGAAGGGCAAAGTGATCCACACCCACAGCCATGAGTACCAACAACCCCCTTTGCGTGCGGTGAGGTATCATTGTGATTTCTGTGGGAGAGATGGACACTTGAGCGAGTTCTGCTTTAGGCGCAAGAGAGAGGCGCGCCGTGCTAGGGAGATGAACAACACGGACATGTACCATCCTTTTCATGATGTACATGTGCCGAATGTTCAGAGGAGTGCTCCGAGGAGAGCAGCTAGGTCCAGAGGTCCAGAACCTCAAGTTCCCAGGCCTAGGCAGCAGAGAGCTCCAAGGAGAGATGCTAGGCCTAGAGGAGCAGTACCTCAAGTTGCTAGGCCTAGGCCTCATAGAGAGCGTGCCCGGTGGGAGCCTGCAGTTGTAGGCTATGGACCCTGTGGTGGAGGCTTTGTAGTTGAGCGTTTTCCCCCACCGCGTTTTGAGTATCGCGATGGAAGCTCCTCCCTTAGCGGACCACGTTTTCCTCTACGTGGTGATCGCTCCTCTCGTAGACGTGCTAGGAATGGTTTTTCTGCTAACCGTTCTTTTGAGCAGCCGGCCCAACACTGGTATTCTTCCTACTTCACTAACCCCAGTGTTGGACCGTATGCTCACCCTATGTCTTTTTATTGATGTAGGTAAAACGGTTGGAGGACATTTGGTTGGTGGATTCCGGTTGCTCGAGGCACATGACCGGAAACGCCAAGTGGTTCTCCAGCCTTAGCCCTATTGCCGGAAAGGAGTACATAACCTTCGGCGACAATAGCAAAGGTAAGGTATTGTCTCGCGGGTCGGTGCGAGTTAATGAGCACTTTGTGTTGCGCGATGTTGCTCTTGTTTCTAACTTGCATTTTAACCTTCTTTCTGTTTTGCAACTCTTTGATGACGACTATGAGATTCGTTTTAAACCGAATCTCAGTCGTATTTTGGATCCTCAGGGAAATCTTGTGTGTTTGATTTCGCCCTTTGGAAAAGTCTTTCGTGCGAATTTCTCGGAGTCTTTTGGCACTTCTCGTTGTCTTGTGGTTGGACCTTCCTCCTCTAATCTTTGGAAGTGGCATAGGAGACTTGGACATTTGAGCTTCGACTTGCTTGCAAGGCTTAGTTCACTTGGCCTAATCCGAGGATTGCCCAAGTTGCATATGGAGAAGGATCTTGTTTGCCACTCTTGTAGACACGGGAAGATGGTTGCCGCTCCCCACCATCTAGTGACTCAGGTCATGACCAAGCGCCCTGGAGAGCTTTTGCACATGGACCTTGTTGGTCCGGCTCGGGTGAGCTCGGTTGGGGGGAAGTGGTATGTGCTTGTTGTTGTTGATGACTTTTCGAGATATTCGTGGGTCTTCTTTTTAGCTGAGAAGACTGAGACTTTCTCCTTTGCTCGCAATCTGATTTTGCGTCTTCAGAACGAGTTCCCTTTGAACTCGATGCGAGCAATTCAGAGCGATAATGGTTCCGAATTTAAAAATTCGGATTTTGAGAGGTTTTGTAACTCTTTGGGTTTAGAGCATCAGTTTTCTTCCCCCTACACACCGCCACAAAATGGTGTTGTAGAGAGGAAGAATCGGACCCTTGTAGAGATGGCCAGGACGATGCTCGATGAGCATAGGACTCCTAGGCGATATTGGGCCGAAGCTATGAGCACTACATGCTACATTTCCAATCGCATTTTCTCCGAGCTTTCTTGAAAAAGACTTCTTATGAGCTGCGTTTTGGAAAACTGCCCAAGGTGAGTTATTTTCGAGTTTTTGGTTGCCATTGTTTTATACTCAAAAAGGGCAACTTGGACAAGTTTGAGTCTCGTTCTTCTGACGGTGTGTTTTTGGGTTATGGCACTCACACTCGAGCATATCGTGTACTTATCCTTGATACTAACCGAGTCATGGAGACATCAGATGTCACCTTCGACGAGACCATGGTTTGTCCTTCTTCTCGTTTTGAGCGTGCAGGTGATCATGAGGTTGGTGAGCCTCTTTTTGATGACGAGGACAAGGGTGCTGAAGGTATGGATGATCCAGCACCCCCTCCACCTGCAGTGCTGCTAAGAGCGGCTTCTACGACGACTCACGGCCCCGACACCTCTTCTTCCTGGGGGCCGTGGGATCCGCCACCCCGAGCGGTACCATTTGTACTCGGGGAGGCACCAGCTGCTGTTGAGGGGGAGGCTACTTCAGCTCGGGAGGCGCCACGACACATCCAGCGCCAGCACCTGCCTCAGCAGATGATCGGCAACATCGACGAACGAGTCACTCGGTCCAGGTCACAGCAAATCTCACACTTCGCTCATTCTGCTTTTGTTGCTAATTTTGAGCCCCGAGATGTTGGACACGCTTTGACGGATCCGGATTGGGTCAATGCCATGCATGAGGAGTTAGAAAATTTTGAGCGAAATCGGGTTTGGGTTCTAGTTCCACCTCCTCCTGAGTGTAAGCCTATTGGGACAAAATGGGTTTTCAAAAACAAGCAAGGAGAGGATGGCCACGTTGTTAGAAACAAGGCCAGGCTTGTAGCAAAGGGTTATAGTCAGAAGGAGGGGATAGACTATGAGGAGACTTTTGCTCCTGTAGCTCGTTTGGAGGCTATTAGGATACTCTTGGCTTTTGCTGCATCCAAAGGTTTTAAACTCTTTCAAATGGATGACAAGAGTGCCTTCTTAAACGGCTACATAGAAGAGGAAGTGTATGTTGAGCAACCCCCCGGTTTTGAAAATCCCAAGTTTCCAAACCATGTTTTTAAACTCCACAAAGCTTTATATGGTTTGAAACAAGCCCCTAGAGCCTGGTATGATAGGTTGAAAACCTTTTTACTTGCTAAGGGTTTTAAAATGGGATGTGTAGATAAAACGCTCTTTCTACTCAAGCAAGGCAAAGACACTCTCTTGGTCCAGATTTACGTGGATGATATCATTTTCGGTGGTTCTTCTCACGCTTTGGTTGCCAAGTTTGCAGATACTATGAGCAGGGAGTTCGAGATGAGCATGATGGGCGAGCTGACATTCTTTCTCGGGTTGCAAATTAAGCAATCCCGAGAGGGGACATTTGTGCACCAGGGCAAGTACACCAAGGACTTGCTGAAGCGGTTCGATATGGGTGAGTCCAAGCCTCTTCCAACACCCATGTCGACGACGACTGCCCTGGATGCGGATGTGGATGGAGAAGCAGTGGACCAGAAGGAGTATCGCAGCATGATCGGGTCGCTCCTCTACCTGACGGCGACACGCCCGGACATCCAGTTCGCGGTGTGTCTGTGTGCGCGCTTTCAGGCGTCGCCGCACACCTCTCACCGTCAGGCAGTGAAGCGCATATTCAGGTACCTTCGTTTCACGCCTGAGTTCGGGATTTGGTATTCTGTTTCCTCCACCCTCTCCCTTTGCGGTTATTCCGATGCCGATTTTGCTGGTTGCCGTATTGAGCGCAAGTCCACTTCTGGGACTTGCCAATTTATTGGTTCTTCTCTTGTTTCGCGGTGTTCTCGCAAGCAGTCTAGTGTCGCTCAGTCCACCATAGAGGCTGAATATGTTGCTGCGGCTAGCTGCTGTTCCCAGTTGCTTTGGATGATGGCCACTTTGCGTGATTTTGGTCTGAGCTTTTCTCGCGTGCCTTTGCTTTGTGACAGCACGAGTGCCATTAGCGTTGCTAAGAACCCCGTGCTTCACTCGAAGACCAAACACATTGATGTGCGCTTTCATTTCTTGCGAGACCACCAGGAGAAGGGTGATATCGACCTTCGCCATGTCGATACTCATCATCAACTGGCTGATATTTTCACCAAGCCTTTAGACGAATCAACCTTTAATAGGTTGAGGGGTGAGCTTGGTGTGTGTTTCCCCTTTTAGATGGGGGAAACATTTTGGATCTTGTATAATAGACTGATTCTCTTTCTTTTGATCTTCTTCTCTTTTGCATTTTAGCATACGCATTTACATTCTGAGCTTCATGTTTATAATCACTAGAATGTAACTATGCTCTATTTAGTATGCTCCGATGCTTATATGGATGCTTGTAGCTTATGCTCTTCCTGATCACTAGTACATGTTATGAGCTGAGCTATTTTGGAATGGAGAATTTACTTAATGTATATAAAATCTGAAAATGTTCACCATTGAGATATGCAACTAGCATGTGTAGGATGTGTTGAGTCCATTCATGCTTTTCATATATGCTAGGTTGCTATGTCTCCAGTTATGAGTCATTCACTTGCTTGGTCTGTTCATATCATGTTTAAAATTTGAACCAAGTTTTAGTGAATTGAAAAGTTCGAGATGGGATTGCTTGTCAACACCTCACGGTATCGAGACTGTTTCTCATTGCACTTTGAGTTAAACTTGAGCCGTGTAGTGTATGACCGAAACCGTTACTTTAAGCTTCTGATTGCATATGCATAGGCTTCGCACGGTTGAAAAGTTAGGCAAAGACAAGCTTTCAACCTCTCGCAATCACATGCTGAAATTAAACTTGTGTAATTTCACCGCTGCAACTCCGATATAAAAATGAAATCACAAGTATATGCTTCATTCCTATGCAAGATGATTGAACTTTGCTAGGGGTAGTTCACCTTGTATACATGTTTAGCACTTGTTTGGATTTCTGTCTATACATGTGTAGTGCTATTTTGATGGTGACTATCTTTTTGGCTAAAGACTGCTCACATGCTTATATGTTCATATTTTGTATGTGTGATCAGTTTGAGCCTTCGCTATTTGAGTGCTTAGTTGAGTCATTGGAGTTATACTGTTTAGAGCATTCTTGCACTCTTTTGATTATATGCCTGAAGCTGCTAACTTGCATTTCTGACTTCATATGCATGTTGGAAGGAGGAGTTTCTTGCCTTGATGCCTTTTCTTGATTAGTGCATTTTCAACTAAGGGGGAGAAATTGCAAATCATATGTCTCCTAGATGTTCAACTAAAGGGGAGTTTTCGTCAAGGGGGAGAATTTCAAATCTTTGTGCTCTTCTCATGTTGGACCTAAGGGGGATTTTCCTAGTTGCTTGCACTTGTCGAGGGGGAGTTTGCTAGTTGTGTTGAGCATTTGCCTCTGTCTTGAGGAACTAGCAAACATTTTCAGGGCATTTTGTCTTCGATTGGTTCTCGTTTAGTTTGGAGTCATTCCAATTGGTTCGGAGCGTGCTTGGCCGAAAGGCATTGGTTTTGAGCTTTATTTGCTAGCGGTGTTGAGCCTGTTCTACCTCTTCTTGAGGGCTAGCTTTGTTTTGCTTGGTTGCGTCGAGCCGTTGCCCATGTCTTTGGGGACCAAGTTCTTTCGCTCTTTCCACTTGACCTTCTTCGGCTTTGCTATGCTTTTGGGTCATTTGGTTGAGTTTTCTCTTTCTCCTTCCTTCTTCTTCCTTATTCTTCTTTTCATTATGATTTGTGTGAGTAGTTGACAATGCACTCATCAAGGGGGAGATTGCGGATACATGGGTGTATGCCGGGTCTCTGAGTGTTGAGTGATTGTCAACTGGGATGATGCGCATGTTCTTTGGCTTGTGTTGTGCAGGTGTCGAGCCCGGATACAGTGATCGACGGCGAGGTGAAGGTCAAGTTGAGACGTGCCGTGCTGACGGACCGGGTGCGGTGAAGGATGGGCGTGCCATGCGGCGGACGTGCCATGCCGAGGTACCGAGCGGTGAAGGGCGGACGTGAGGCTTCGACTGAGGGACCAGAGGCCCGAGGATCAGCTGTGGTGGCTGGCAGCCTGTGACGACGACAAGTGAAGAAATGCGGTCATGTGTTGCCTGAGTCGTAGACTCGGGGACACGTGTCGGTGGACGGGGTGCACGGGAGGTGCATCCCATCTACGACGTCGGTTTGATGGTAGAGCCAGGGAAAAACCATCGGATGGACGGTTTCCAGGTTTGGGCCTCAAAACCTGGGCATGGACGGTTTCCGAGTTTGGCCACAAAACTCGGGCTGAGGGTTTCCGAGTTTGGCCACAAAACTCGGGCTGAGGACGGTTTCCAGGTTTGGGCCTCAAAACCTGGGTGCTGAGGGTTTGCTGAGTTTGGCCTCAAAACTCAGATGCTAGTGGGCTGGTTTCCCGGTTTGGGCCTCAAAACCGGGGGTTGGCTGGAAAAGGCTGGTTTCCCGGTTTGGGCCACAAAACCGGGGGTACAGAGCAAGGGCGGCACGTGGCGGCGATCCGGAGATTGCGTCGAGGCAACGCTTCGGTTTGTGCGGGCGTGGCCGTCGGATACACCTACCACTGAGTTGGTCCAGAATAACCCTAGGGTTTAGCTGGTTCGCTCTGTAATTAGAATAGAGAGGGGTAGAGTAGGAAATAGACTTAGGCTAGTAGTAGGATAAGTAGTCGGGAGACACCCTCCTCCCAAATATCTCAGTCATTTGCTCTTTCGCACTTAGGGTTTCCTGCTCTCCCATCCCCTGCTGTATCTAGCTGAGATCCGCAGAGAGACTCACCTCTGTGTACTGTTGATTTCGAGGAAGTGAGGCCGTAACCTCACGGTTGTAGCGTGTGTTTGCGCTACGGCTGCAGATCGTGGTTGTGATTCGTGTTTTGTTCGTGTTCTTCGCGGAATCCTTTTTCTCCACGAATTTCCCTTTCCTTGATCTCTTTGCTCGGTTCATCTTTTGCAAATCCGTTTGAACCAAGTTGTTCTAGATCGTGAGGCACTTCTTTCCACCGAAGGAATTCCCCTCCAACCTCACGGTCTAGGAGATCGATCGATTTTCGTTTCAGGTCAAGTTTTCTCCCTTCCCCCGAAATTCTTCGATTCATCGATTTGGAGATGGGTTCGAGCCATGATCTCTTAGAGATAGCTCACTATACTCTTTGTGACTCTTCTCTCCAAGTTTGAACCCTAGAGGTTTCGTTTTGGGAGAGTTTGATTCAAATCGGCGGACGAACAGTACTGCTGCGGGGTGACCGGACGCTGGCTCGAGATGACCGGACGCTGGAGGTGTGCGTCCGGTGGTTGAACACTCGCTGTGCCCCTTTTTGGTCTTGACCGGACGCTCCATTCCCGGTGTGACCGGACTCAACTGTGCTACTGTTCACCTGCGTTTTCTGTGTTGACCGGACGCTGCGTGTTGTGACCGGACGCTCTGACTCCGTGAGTCCGGTCCAACTCAGAGAGCTCCGAAATCGGCTTTTGTCTGACCGGACGCGTCTGGTGCTCTGCGACCGGACGCAGGCCAGAGTCCGGTCATGAACAGTAAGGCCCGAAACCGGTTTTCTGACGACCGGACGCGTCCGGTGCTCACTGACCGGACGCAGTCCAGAGTCCGGTCGAGACTGTGCTGCGTTGTTTTGTTCGCGGTTGGCTCGTTCTTGATCGGATTCGATTTCCATCTTTTGCGTTGGCCTTCTAGAGTTGTGTAGTGTCCCGCTGTTCTTCTTGGAAGCATCCACCCTACAACTAGGGTCGTGGACACTAGGAAGCTCTAGGGTTTGCTTTGGGGGTTGATTCTTGGGACAGTGGCTACTAGTTTCTGAAAGGAAAATTTGAAGCTCCCATTCACCCCCCCTCTGGTCGCTTTCTGGTTGCTTCTCGGTCCTTCATGGCCAGCATCTCCCTTCCTGAGTTCGAGCGTGTTTCTGAGCTTGAGACGGCACGAGAGATCTGGGTGAAGCTTCAGAGCTATCACGAGGGGACCGCTCAGGTCAAGACCAGACTCTTCGAGACCTACAAGCGAGAGTACGAGAACTTTGTTCAGTTGGAGGGAGAGACGATTGACGCCATGTTCGCTCGTTTCCAAACGATTGTGAACAAGATGCGTGCCAATCGGGCTAACCTACCCTATGACGATCATGAGAGGGCTCTCAAGTTGCTATACGCCCTGGATCAGAGGGTATGGGAGGTGAAGGTGTCGACCATCATAGAGTCTCCATCCTATGACACCCTCACCGTGGACGAGCTGTTCAGCAAGCTCAAGTCCACCGAGATCGATCACCTAACTCAGGCCAAGCTGAAGAACCCATCTTCGCATACCATGGCTTTGGTCTCAGGCACAGGTGGATCGACTTTCTCTGCTGATGTTGCACCTCCTCTGTTTTCCTTGTCTTTTCTGCTTATAGTTACGGAGGAGCAGTTGGAGGCGTTTGGGGACGACGAGCTCGCCCTCGTCATCACCCGGTTCTCGCAGTTTCACAACAACTGCCTGAATCACCGGCGTGGTGGCGCACGCGAGGGCTGCTACAAGTGTGGTGATTTAGACCACTTCATGGCGAACTACCCCAAGAACGACAAGAGCTTCCCCGGCAAGAACCGCAACTCCAGGCGCAAAGGCTAGCCGGAGAACAAGGCCGGGAAGAATAAGAAGGGCAGTTATCGTCAGGAGGACATGGAGAAGGCTTTCGACGCCGGTCGGCGTGCTTTCCTCGCCACCATCAGCGATGGCGAGAAGACCTCCGACGGAGACTCCAGCGACGATGGGTCCGAGCACAAGACTGAAGAACGCTTCAACGGACTCTGCTTCTTCGGCCACTCCTCCAAGGGCTTGTGCACCATGGCCCTGGACGAAGAGGACTCCAAGTGCCAGGCAAAGGACGCCGACACCGACGACGACGACGACGATGATGCTTCCGAGGTATCAAACTCTTCTCTTGTCGATCGTCTTACCAGTGCGCGCAATTCTCTTATCGACATAGTTCTCGTTCAGGACAAGCAACTCAAGCGAGCTATCCGAGAGCGCAACGAGTTTAAGGCTAAGATGAATGAGGCGCTTGAGTTTGCTAGGTCCGAGGTGAAGGTGACCGACGTGGAGGAGTGTGAGGAGTGCGTGCCACCTTGCAAACCAAGTATGCCTCTTTGATTGAAGTGTATGATGAGCTGAAGAGTAGGCTAGACTTGGTGGGTGATTGCAAAGAATGTCCCTCTCTGAAGAAGGAGCTGGAGGAAGTGAAGGCGAGACCTTCTTTGCTGGGTGCGTGCAAGTCCTGTCCGGGCTTGCGAACTGAGTTCGCAGAAGTTAGTGCCAAACTTGTTGAAGCCATGAAGGCCAGCTCAGTTAGCACCTTGTCCGCTCCGTGTGAGCGATGCGTGGGGATGGAGCTTGAGATTGCCAACTGTCGGCATGACAGGATGCAAACCGAGGAGGAAAACACATACCTTCGGTCCATCCTGAGTTGGGTGTCATGCAGTGAGCCGCAGTTGGGCATGATGATCAGTCAGTTCAAGAGGGGAACTGATTGCTCGGGAGTAGGCTTTGCTTCAGGTGGAAAGGGTGCTAGTATCTTTGGCAAGATTGGTGAGTTTAGCGGAGTGAACCCAAGTGAGAAGCCATCCGCTGTCCCTAAACTCATCAAGATCACTCCACTTGAGCCTCCCAAGCCTATCACCAAGGATGGAATCCTTGATGAACCTCCCAAGGCTCCACCTTGCAAGCATGTGTGGATTCCCAAACCTAACCATCTTAGGAACACACTTGACACCCTTCCTGACGTCTCTAGTGATCCCCTTCCGAGAGGCAAGTAGCCAGCCAGTGTGAACAACCCTCGCAACTTTAGGAACCAACAATCCAAGAGAGTGGTGAGGTTTGAGTGCGAGTACTGTCACCGTGAGGGTCACCTAGCTGAGTTTTGCTTTCAGAGGAAGAGAGACACTAGGAAGGAGTTGGAGCTGAACAACCAGGCCAGGCACCACCCTCTCCATGGTGTGCAAGGTCAGGGAGTTCAGAGGCAGGGCACTAGACCTGGAGGTGCAACCCTCAGGTTGCTAGGCCCCAGGCAGCTAGACCACAGGGTGGTGGTCGTGCCCGTCGTGGTTCCGGTTGTCCTCAATACGATCGTGAGCCGAGTGTAAGAGGTTTTGCTGCTCAGTCCCATAGCGGACCACCTTTTCAGTGTGGTGGTGATCGCTTTGCTCAAATGGGACAAGTAGGTCAGTATGGAGGATTTCCGTTCCATAGCGGACCACCCTTTCAGGTTGGTGGTGATCGCTATCCACCCATGGGACGAGGACAGTTTGGTGTTGCTACTAACACTTTTTCTAGGCCTATGACATAGAACTGGTATCCTTCTCAGTATACTAACCCCAGTGTTGTTCCATATGCTCACTTCCTGCCTTTCTATTGATGCAGGAACTTCGGTTGGAGAACATGTGGCTCATGGATTCCGGGTGTTCGCGCCACATGACCGGAAAGAAGGAATGGTTCTCCAGCCTTAGCCCCGTGATGCACAAGGAGTACATCACTTTCGGCGACAATAGTAGAGGTAAGGTTATTTCTCATGGAGCTATTCGGCTCAATGAGAACTTTGTTCTTAAGGACGTTGCTTTGGTTTCGAACTTGCATTACAATCTGCTTTCAGTTTCACAACTTCTTGAGGATGATTGTGAAGTGTGTTTTAAGAAGGGTCTGAGTCGTGTTTTAGATCCTCGGGGAGATCTTGTTTGTTGGATCATCCCTTTTGGTCGTGTTTTCAGAGCCGACTTTTCTCGTTCCTTCGACTTTCCTAGATGTTTGATGGCTGGTCCTTCTTCTGATTTGTGGAAGTGGCATAGGAGGCTCGGTCACTTGAGTTTTGACTTGCTGGCAAGACTTAGCTCACTTGGCCTAATCCAAGGACTGCCCAAGCTTAAGTTTTAGAAGGACCTTGTTTGCCATCCTTGTCATCACGGGAAGATGGTTGCCGCTTCTCACCCACCTGTTAATTAGGTGATGACGAAGCGACTCGGCGAGCTTTTTCACATGGACACAGTTGGTCCATCTAGGGTTTGCTCAGCGGGTGGAAAGTGGTATGTTCTAGTGATCGTGGACGATTTTTCAAGGTACTCTTGGGTGTTTTTCATGGAGGGTAAGGATGAAGCTTTTCCTTTTGCTCATGATTTGATCTTGAGGTTGAAAACTGAGTTTCCCCCTGACACTATTAGAGCTATTCGTAGCAATAATGGTACTGAGTTTGATAACTCACAGTTTGCCTCTTTCTGTTCTTCTAATGGAATCGAGCATCAGTTTTCTTCTCCTTATGTTCCTCAGCAGAACGGCGTTGTTGAGCGCAAGAACCGGACCCTTGTTGAGATGGCCAGGACGATGCTCGATGAGCATAGGACTCCTAGGCGTTTTTGGGCCGAGGCGATCAACACCGCTTGCCATGTTTCAAATCGCATCTTTCTTCGTGCGTTCATGAAAAAGACTTCTTATGAGTTGCGTTTTGGACGGGTTCCCAAGGTGTCTCATTTTCGGGTGTTTGGGTGCAAGTGCTTCATCCTGAAGAAAGGCAATTTGGACAAATTTGAATCTCGCTCTGCTGATGGTGTCTTTCTTGGTTATGCTTCTTATTCACGTCCTTATCGAGTTCTAAACCTTGAAACTAACCGGATAGTGGAGACCTGCGAGGTCACATTCGATGAGACTATGCCTTGTGTTTCTTCTGCTTTTGATGTTGCAGGAGAACAGGAGTTGGGAGAGACCATCTTTGTGGAGGAGGAGCAGGAGAATGCCGATTGGGGTGATCCCGAGCCAAATCCACTAGCTGCCCCCGTCGACCCTGCGACGTCTACTTCAGCTCGAGGACCCGATCCCACGACATCTTCTTCTTGGGGTCCTCTAGAGCCACCTCTCCAGCGAGCACCCGCTGCACCTGAGGGAGCAACAGCATCTGGCGAGGGGGAGGCGACTTCGGTGAGGCAAGCGCCTCGAAGCGTTCAGCAAGTTCACCCCCCGTGGCAGATGATCGGCGGCATCGACCAGCGAGTCACGCGGTCGCGAGCGTATGAAATCTCTCACTTCACTCATTCTGCATTCGTTGCCTCTTTTGAGCCCAAAGATGTTGGACACACACTTTCTGATTCTAACTGGGTCAATGCCATGCACGAAGAGCTAGAAAACTTTGAGCGAAACCAAGTTTGGACCCTTGTTCCACCTCCACCACAATGCCACCCTATAGGTACCAAATGGGTTTTTAAAAACAAAGAGGGTGAAGATGGGATGGTAGTGAGGAACAAGGCTAGACTAGTAGCCTAGGGGTTCTGCCAGAAAGAGGGAATAGACTATGAGGAAACCTTTGCCCCTGTAGCCCGTTTAGAAGCCATTAGAATCCTTCTAGCCTTTGCTGCTTCGAAGGGTTTTAAGCTTTACCAGATGGATGTCAAGAGTGCCTTCTTGAATGGGTATATAGAGGAAGAGGCTTATGTGAGGCAACCCCCTGGGTTCGAGGATCCCAAGTTTCCAAACCATGTTTATAAACTTTCAAAAGCTTTGTATGGTTTGAAACAAGCCCCGAGAGCGTGGTATGATCGTTTGAAAACCTTTTTACTCTCCAAGGGTTTTAAAATGGGACGGGTCGATAGAACTTTGTTTCTCCTCAAGCAAGGCAACGATACTCTGTTAGTCCAGATTTACGTGGATGACATCATCTTTGGTGGCTCCTCTCATGCACTTGTTGCCAAGTTTTCAGATACTATGAGCAGGGAGTTCGAGATGAGTATGATGGGCGAGTTGACTTTCTTCCTCGGGTTGCAAATTAAGCAAACCTGAGACGGGACGTTCGTGCATCAAGGAAAATACACAAAGGACATCGTGAAGAAATTCGACATTGGCGAGGCCAAGCCTCTTACGACGCCCATGCTGATGACTGCTGCGATGGATGCAGACCAGTACAGAGAGCCGATTGACCAAAAGGAGTACAAAAGCATGATTGGCTCACTTCTGTACCTGACAGCGACGAGGCCGGATATACAGTTTTCTGTGTGTCTGTGCGCTCGTTTTTAGGTGCCCCCTCGGACTTCCCATAGGCAAGCGGTCAAGCGCATCATGAGGTACCTCCGATACACGCCTGAGTTTGGACTTTGGTACTCTTCTTCTTTGACTCTCTCTCGCTTTGTGGTTATTCCGATGCGGATTTCGCCGGCTGTCGGCTTGAGCGCAAGTCTACTTCTGGGACTTGTCAGTTTCTTGGCTCTTCTTTGGTTTCGTGGTCTTCTCGCAAACAGTCGAACGTAGCCCAGTCTACTACAGAAGCCGAGTACGTTGCCGCTGCTTCTTGTGCTTCGCAGCTTTTATGGATGGTTGCTACATTGCGTGATTTTGGTCTAGATTTCAGTCGGGTTCCTTTGCTTTGCGACAACACTTCAACCATTAGTGTGGCAAAGAACCCTGTTCTTCACTCCAAGACCAAACACATCGATGTTCGCTTTCATTTTCTTCGTGATCACTATGAGAAAGGCGACATTGACCTTAGGCATGTAGACACCCATAACCAGGTTGCGGATATTTTCACCAAGCCTTTGGATCTCTCAACTTTTGCTAGGTTGAGAGGTGAGCTAGGTGTGTGTTTCCCCTTTTAGATGGGGGAAGCATTTTGCTTGTTGTACTAAACTGACTTTCTGATCTTTTTTGTTTTTTGGTCTTGAGTCGTTTTAGTTTTGTTTTGACTCTGATTCTGACTTCATCTTGCATACATCTTGCATTTTCGAGCTTCATGTCTATATTCCTTAGAATGAATTTATGCTCTGATTAGTGTATGTTTCGATGATATATGATGATGATTGTAGCTTAGGCTCTCCTTGATCACTGCTACATGTTGTGAGCTAAGCTATATTTTTCAGAATGATGAACATGCTTAATGAAACTTGAATTTTTGATACATGTTCACCATTGAGATTAGCAACTAGCATGTGTAGGATGTGTTGAGGTCACTTGAGCTATTTCATATATGCTAGGTTGCTATGTCTCTAGTTCTGAGTCTTTCACTTGCTTGGACTGTTCATATTCTACCTAAAATGAACCAAGTGTGAGTGAATTGAAAAGATCGAGATGGGTTTGCTTTGTCATCACATCACGGTATTGAGACTGTTTCTCATAGCACTTTGAGTTAAACTTGAGCCGTGTAGTGCAAGACCGAAACCGATGCTTTAAGCTTCCGATTGCATATGCATAGGCTTAGCACGGTTGAAAAGTTAGGCAATGACAGGCTTTCAACCTCTCGCAATCACATGCTGAATTTAAACTTGTGTTAATAACCGCTGCAAATTCTTCGATAAAATCTGAAAACACAAGTCTATGTTTCATTCTATAGCATGATGTTTGAACTGTGCTAGGGGTAGTTCACCTTGTATACATGTTTAGCACTTGTTTGATTTTCTGTCTATACATGTTTAGTGCTATTTTGATGGTGAAACTACTTTCTGAACGGCTTAAAACTGCTCATTTAGCTTCTGCATTCATATCTTGTATTTAGTGATCAGTTTGAGCCTTTACTAGCATTTTTGTCTGTTGCTTAGTAGTCGGATCAGCACTCTTTAGAGCATTCTTTCACTCTTTCGAGTATATACCTGAAGCTGCTAACTTGCATTTTGTTTTTCACTCATATGCCTTTGTTTGACTCCGTTAGGCATGACCTAGCTCTGATTTACTTACTTGAGTTCTTTTCCCCTCTCTTTTGATTGCAAATTGCCCCCAAGGGGGAGAATGTTTCCAATGATGAGATTTTTTGTTTTTCTGTGGTGACAATTTGCAACTTATGCTTCACTTGCTGAGGGGGAGTTCTTTGAGTGAGGGGGAGTTTTTCTGCCTGCTTTGAGTCGTCTCTTATTTGATATCGATCTTTTAGCTAGTTGCGTCGAGCCTCTGTGCCTCTGTCTTGGGGGACTAGCTATCTTCACCATGTTTTGATGGTTCTTGATTGGTATTGGGCTTACTGCTGGTTGTGTTGAGCCTCTGTGCCTCTATCTTGAGGGACTAGCAGTAGCTGCTTCTTATGCAGTCTTCAATTGGTTTTCGAAGCTTTCAGCTAGTGGTGTTGAGCCCTTTCTGCCTCTTCTTGAGGACTAGCTTGTTTTCTGACTTGGTTGCGTCGAGCCGTTGCCCATGTCTTTGGGAACCAAGTCTTGTGCTCTGATCGAGTTTTGTTCCTTGATGAGTTGTTGCTCCGATTTCTTGCTTGGTTGTGTCGAACCGTTGCCCATGTCTTTGGGGACCAAGCGTCGCTTATCTCAAGTTGTTCCTCTTCGACCTTTTCTCTGGTTTTTGGACATCTCGAGTGAGTTTTTCTCCTTCTATCTAATTCTGCTTTTCTTTTATTTTGGTTACGGATACTATGAGTTGACGATGCACTCATCAAGGGGGAGATTGAGAACACAAGGTCGATATGTGCCCTTGTGGTTCCCTTCCTGAGTGATGAGTGATCGATCAACGGGCAACATGTCTCTTGGCTGTGTTGATGTGCAGGTGCGGAGCTCGGACAGTGGTCGAAGGTGAGGTGAAGGTCAAGTAGGGACGTGCTATGCCGACGGACCGGGAGCGACGAAGAACGGACGTGGAGCTTGGACTGATGGACCGGGAGACCTGAGGACCAGCTGTGGTAGCTGGCACGTGGCGTTGACAAGCGAGAGTACATGGGGATGTGCGGTGCATCGGCCGAGTCGGGAGGAAGGTGATGGCGTCGTGACACTTGGCGGGAGGCCGAGAAGGATGACGAATGCACTGTGTCCGGCGTGGAGGTTGGACATGCTCCGGCATTGGTGCTGGAACTCGAGGTGTGCGAACCACATCCCGTCTACGGCGCGGGTTCGGTAGCTGAGCCTCGAAAAGCTACCCTCGACGGTTTCCGAGTTTGGGCCTCAAAACTCAGGATGGTCGGTTTCCGAGTTTGGGCCTCAAAACTCGGCGTGGACGGTTTCCAGGTTTGGGCCTCAAAACCTAGGTGCGCGGGTTTCTGAGTTTGGGCCACAAAACTCAGCCTGAGGACAGGTTTCCCAGTTTTAGCCTCAAAACCGGGGGAAGGCCCAGGTTTCCCGGTTTTGGCCTCAAAACCGGGGGGAGGTCCGCAAAAAGGACGGTCGACGTGTGGCGGCGTGGAGAGGCTGGCGCGGAGGCGAGGCTATCCACGAGGTAGGCGCGGTGGTCGACTGGCGACACGTGGCGGCATCCTGAGGCTTGCGTCGAGGTGAAGGCAATGTTATCCTAAACGGTAAACGGTAAACAGTCGGTCACCTGCCGTTTAGCCACTATTCGGGCAAAAACGGGTGTTTAAACGGGCAAAACGGCGTTTAAACGGTAAAAATGACCGATTAAACGGAAACGGTGTACCACTGTGTAGCGTTTAAACGGTGTGTAAACGGGCTAAGCGACCGTTTAGGCGAACAGTGGGTGAAGCTAAGGGTGAGGAAGGCGCGTGGCCGTCAGATCAACTGTCAGCAGAGTTGGATCGGGATACCCCTAGGGTTGGCCGCTTCGCTCGTGTATCTAGGGGTAGTAAGGGGATTATTGTTTTAGGCTATAAATAAGAGAGGCACCCCTCCTCTCTCTCCATCCTTCCAGTCATTTGTTCCTGAGCACTCTCTCTCTCTAGCCCTTGCTTAGGTTCTAATCATACCTCGCTGCAAGCGATCCGCAGAGACGGGAATCATACCTCTATGTATTTGGATCTTTTGAGGAAACGAGACCGTATTCTCGTTGTCTTCTTGTGTGGAGGAATTTTGGCTGAAATCGAATCAATTCGCGTTTGTGTTCGTGTTCTTCATGTTTTGCTTTTTCATCTCCCGGAGACTTGTCTCGTTCTCCCTCTCCGTGAGATGATTTTCGATTCCACTTGAATCAATTTGTTCTTGGTCGTGAGCCCCTTCTTTCTACCGAAGGAATTCTCTCCTAACCTCACGAATCCATAGATCGGGTTGATTTCGTGTTTGTTCTTCGTTCTTTCTCCCTTTCCGGTGATCCTCGGATTTCTCTTGATAGGCTTGGTTTGGTGCGATGATTTCTTAGGATTAGCACCCCAACACGTAGAGGAACATCTGGGAGGAGTTTGATCAAAGTTCCTTTTGATTTGGTTGAGATCGAAGCGGATTTGGTTTTGAACCCAAGCAATTTTGTGCTTTCTGGGTGTTGGCGGACAGTCCGCGCATCTGACGGCGGACAGTCCGCGCGTCGGGTCTCGGCCAGGCCAGTCGGGCGCAGACCCCTGACTGTTCACTGTCGAGTGAACGGCAGACAGTCCGCGGTACAAACCCGCGGACAGTCCGGGACCTGTCCAGCAGACTTGCAGCACTGTTTGGTTTCTGCGTTTTTGCCAGCGGACAGTCTGGCTCCCAGTCGCGGACAGTCCGGGACTCAACGGCGGACAGTCCGGGATCCTGACCCCGGACAGTCCGCGGATCTGCAGCTTGTGCAAGTTTTGCTCCGTAGCTTTGTCAGTTGGATTCGGTGTTTCTCTGGGGTTCCACTGTACCTCTAGGACATCTCCTAGGGTATCCACCTCCTCGTAGGTCGTGAACTCTTCGGTCGTTTCGAGTCTTAGCTTTTGGGGTGATTTTCTGGGACAAGGGCCATTCTATTCACGAGTAGAATTTGAGGCTCCCATTCACCCCCCCTCTGGTCGCTAATCCGGTCCTTCAGAACAAGTTTCAGTTGTTACAAACTTCATTCACAGATTTGTCCTAGTACAAACTACCCTTGGAATAATTTGTTCAGAATGGACTACGGGTCAATAGTTTCGGCAATAGCAGCGGCATGATCATCATAATCTTCAATATCTTCCATTTCATCCAGGTATCTGCCTGCGAAGCCGACTGGTAGAGAGGAGTAGTCCTCTTTGGTCCAAGAGCTCATTGCCGCTAGCCCGAGGGAAACCCCAGCATGCACACCTTGAACGACGGCCTGATCTATGCGGCCATCCACAGCATCAAGACGAGCCTCGGCTGAATCCCCATGAGCGTTCACCTTGAGGGCGACTCTGTTCACTACCATTTTCAGACGGTCATTCTCTGCAAAAAGAGCTGGCGAGAGGAAAGGGTGCGTCAGGCAAAGCAGGGTCAACCAGAAGGAGGGAACCAAGGCTTCACTAACCTGTGATAATGGTGCAGAGCTGTTTCCGTTGGTCTGCCCATTTAGCTTTCTCAATGCCATGCTTCTTAGATACATCTTCAAATTCCTTCTGGGCCTTATTCCTTTCCTCACGATACCGAAGGGCATCCAAACGGGTCTACTGAGGTGAATCATCAAACTCAGAATCTGATGGCCTAGGGAAAGGATTGAGAGAGGCTATTGGAGCTACCGTTTCTGGAAGAGGAACCCAAGCTTGGCTGGAGGAAGACCCCACCCTGGAAGGAGGATGAACGGCGAATCAGGGACGGATAAACAAGAAGAGCTACCGCAAGGGGGCAAGAGACTAATTTTTTACCTATGGCGCCGGTGAGTTGATGCTTGACTTCCTCCTGCCTCATCTCCGATGGGATGCCTACCGTGGTCACCGTTTCCTGCCATTGATAGAAAACACAAGCAAAGGATTTTCTCTTTGGCTTGAGCTAAAAGCCGAGAAGTGGAGAGTGTGCGAGTCAAATTGTTTGATTGGAGTCAAGAGTGACAGCTTGTGTGGGGTCATATTTATAGGACCATGGCTTGCACACTGGAAATCAAGCATCGGAGTAGAGTTTTTCACAGTTTATGGGCCGTTATTGGGCCAGACCGGATTTTTGATGACTAGAGGAGGTCATGAATCCAGAATCGGGAAGCCGATAGGATTCGGCTAAGAGTTGTTCAGTTTGGCTGATTGTTTGGGAACTCGTATTACCGATTGGCACTGAGGACAGAAAGCTGAAAACGGAAAAGTCCCTTAAGAAATATTATCCTGGTGTCGTCATGGATCAAAAAATTGAGAGAAGACTGAAAACTTTGGATCTAAAATGATCAATTACAGCAATTACTTGCGGGACGGAGATGATCAACATGATTATCAACAATAGCCGATGTGGTACACATCGCAGTTGAAGCAAAAATAGAAGTCAGTAACTAATGCACAAAGAAGAACACGCGTTGATATCGAAGGATCAATCACAGATTGATTTTAGTGACTGAACAAGAGGATTTTTATTTACAAAGAGGGGAGCACGAGATTACAATGAGGACAGTCAGTTCGTCCACCCCATCCTACACCAAATCTGGAGAAAGTGATCAAAAGAGTCGGCCAAATCTGTTCCGGCTTCCTTCATATCATCTACAGAGCGTTCTACCCTATCTTCCAGCTCTCGCTCACAGACATCAAATCTGCGGTAGTCAGCGCCGGAGTGAATCCGCACGGCATTGAAGGCGAGCGCCGCGCCATATCCCATGCTGGCCCTAGAGATATCGGGGAGGATTCGGTTAACCTCATTTACCCGATTCAGGGCCGTCGTACCTGTCACGTCGGCCGTGATGGCGAGCTCGGCGATGGCTGCTTCAAGGGCATGGAGTTTGGCTGCCAGAGCTAAAAGAAAGAAGAATAAGTAAAGGCAGACGGGGAAAACAAGGAAAGGGATGATGAAGGTATTCACCAGCGGCCTGAATCCGAGCAACGTCACGCTCCCGAGAGATTCGGGTAATCTCCCGATCCTTCCCCTCCAAATCAAATTGGAGATCTGCGATTTTCTGGATCAGGTCTTCGGAAGAGTCATCGCTGATTCTCCTAAACAGAAGCAACGATATAAGAACAACTGCTTCATTTTTGAGACAAAAACAGTAAAGAACAACCTTTTCTTAGAGGTGCTGGAAGCACCAAGCTCGGAGCTATGTCGGCTCGCCTCGGAAGACATCTTTTAGATTGATTGGAAGATGGCAGGAGGAAGAAGGGTTTTCTGGTTTTGAGACTGAAGCAGGGGAGTTCGGAATACACAGGCCGAAACAGAGTGGAGAGAGGCTTAAAAGGACCCCAAAAGGTGCATCGAGAGATGAATCGGCAAGTACAGCAATTAAGGCAATCCCACGAGAGTGGACATTTCCAGAGGCTCTACGTCAGTTGTTTTGAAAAAAGAATTTTGGAATAAATATTTATCCCAAAATTAGGGGGCAAGTGTTTACACCAAAATTTGGACTAAGAAAGAGATAGACCGAATTTTACTAAAGATGGCTGCGATTGGAAGAATTAGTAGAATTGAGAGAGATCGGTTGATCAGGCCGACCAAGAAAATGACAAGTGGACCCAGCCAGCAGTGAAGAAAAGATTCGGCAAAAACGATCAGCGGCCAGTTGGCCTTCAGGATTTTGGTAAATGCCTGTGCGGTCGGCTATCTTGCAAAACGGTGACTCTGTTCGGGAAACAAATATGGCAAGTAAAGCCGGCTTGCATGAGAAGACACATGACGATGGAGGGCACCGAGAATAAATAGGAATAAGGACTCGTGTTTTCCAAGTTTCATTATGTATGTCGTGGTCTTTTAGGACTCGTATTTTTGCCCAGGGTATAAATATGAACCCTCGGCCATTGTAAAATTGTTCACAACCATATCAATACAAACCGGCCCTGTGCCACCTTCGAGTCCTTAGTGGTGTCGTCGAGTTCTTCGAGAGGAATCATCGATCCGTCGACCTCCGTAAGTCCCGACAACCTTGTTATCATGTCTAGTATCATGCGGTGGATTTAGATATGGTGCAAGTAGTCTTGTTTGTTTTCAATGGTCGTGCGGCGGACTCTTGTTAGCGATCAAGAAATCTTTGCTTATGCTTTGCTTATGGGTAGATACCGTGCGGCAGGTGTTTATTTATATGTTTAGCAAAAGCGAGATAGTTATCGGCTCTATTAGATTTGGCAAGATCTAGTAGATTCATTAAGTTATCATGTGTTGCATGTTTTAATTAATTCTGTAACACTCTTTTGCCCAATCTAGATTGATCTTTGTTCGGCCTTGCATCACAAGTTTACTTGTGTTCCAATAATTGCACAATCATGATGGCCGAATCAATTTCCAATCTAGGTTGTTACATGTTGTGGGTTCATGCATGTCAATCGCGTTTGAGCTTTGATAAAACTAGGTGTCGTGCGGTAGATGCAGGTTTTAGATTAGTTTAACCATGCTTGTTTGTATGTTCCTTCTTCATGGACCCCAACTCGGCTAACTGCCGAGCTTGGTTAAGCTTACACGAGTAATGAGTATTTGTAGATCTGTTCAGATATATACATGCTTTTAGCTTCTTATTGTTAGATTGTGTCATGCGGTGGATTGATCTGATCGTAGGAAGTGGTGTAGGCTTATAACGAGTAATACTTCGTTTGAGTTTATGCTTGATGGGTTAATGAAGACTAGACATGCGGCAGACTAGTTGGATTAACCTATGCATGTGATATTTGAATAGATTTATACTTACAAGTTACCTGTTTATAATTCTTCATGTCTTGATGATGCATTCAAGCATGTCTTTTTCTACATGTTTATTCGGCAACTAATGCGTTTATATGCTTTCTTTTTGTATTTGCCGAATGACTTTATAAACATGTTCGGCAGACAGCTTCTATAGCTGTATGCTGTTGTGAGTGGCTTTAGGGCCGTAAATATGGAACTGTCTGGTCTTATCCGACATGTTCCAGTTTTATTCTCACAGTTTTATCCCTTGTTGGCTTTCAGGTCAAATCGACTGGCACATCTCCGGATTCCAAATCGTCCGGGCACCGAATTGAAGCCACGCTTTTTTTCTGGCTTGCTGTGTGTGAGGCGCGGACCACATTTTGCGTCAACAGCAGCCAATTTGGCTAAGTGTATCTCTATCTTTTTATTTATATTGGTTTGTTCTTTTAGAGAAGAAGAAAACTCATCCATTTTTGCATTTATATCCTCTAAGGCTTTATCTTTAAAAACAAGCTTCATATTAATAGTGTCATTAAGGCCCCCTTTGGTTGGGCTTTTCAACCTGCTTTTGTTTTTGCAAAAGCCAAAAGCTAACCAAAGGGGTAAAAAGCCACAACTGCTTTTACCCAAAAACAGCTTTTGCTGTAGTACAAATGCAAAAGCACCTCTCCCCCTGCTTTCACTGGCTTTTGGGTCTAGAAATTACCCACCTGCCACTGGTTATGAAAGAAAACGATTCGTTCTTTTTTTTCATCCGCCTCCTTTCTCCCATTCGCGAGCGCGACCCGACCCCGACCACGGCGCACGACCAGAACTCCTCCCATGGCGCAGCTCCTCCGACCCATGGCGTGGCCGGCCCCGGTGGGCTCCGTGGCCCACCCAGACGGGCGGCGCGGCTGGCCGTGGCCCTCCCAGGCGAGCGGCGCGGTCGGCCTCGGCGGGCGGCGCTCCCTCCTCCCATGGCGAGGTCGGCCCCGGCGGGCAGCGCTCCCTCCTCCCATGGCGCGGCCGGTCCCGACGGGCGGCGCGGCCCTTCCAGGCGAGCGGCGCGGCCAGCCCCGGCGGGTGGCGCTCCCTCCTCCCATGGCGTGGCCGCCCCCGCGGGCGGCGCGACCCTCCCAGGCGAGCCGGCCAGCCCCAGCCCCAGTCCCGATCTCCCCCGCCTCTTTCCTCTCCTGTGACGTGAACACGACCTCCCTGCGAGAGGAAGAAGAAGATTCGTGTGTATGGCATGTGGGGTCCAGATGGAAGTGATACTAGCTTTTCCAAAAGCCACAGCTATCGAACCAAACAAGCTTCTACTTATCCCACAGCTGCTTTCTCACAGCAGCTTTTGCAAAAGTCACAGCCCACAGCAGCTTTTGCAAAAGCCACAGCCCAACCAAACAGGGCCTAACTCTAGCCTGTTCTATAATTATATCTTTTAATGGCATTTGCTTAAAATAGAAAGAACTGAAATTATCTGAGGACTTACCTTGATAAGTGGAGTGCTGGTTCCATCCTTGCTCTCATAGTGTAGAAGAGTTGTTGATGATGTTTACATTGTTCTGATTGTTCTCTTCAATTCTAGTCTGAGTGTCGAATGCATCTCGAACAACTTGACGATCTCTTTTGTATTTCTCGCGTTGGTCTAGCCATCCTAGTAACACATCCATCTTTGTTGTTAGTGCCTTCACTTCTTATGGGGCTTCCTCCATCTGATGACAGTGTTGATTATTATCTTGTTTCTAGCTCTGATTCTCTGCTATCTTTTCCATAAGGACTTTAGCTTTCCTAGGAGTAAGTGACATAAATGATCCTCTAGCAGTAGCATCTAGTTGCTCACATGACTTTTGAGTGAGTCCACTATAGAATCCGTGCATGAGAAACCAATCTTCCATTCCATGGTGCGGGCATTCTGAAATGTAGTCTTGAAAGCGATCCCAAGCTTCTGGAATGGTTTCTCCTCTATGCTGCTGAAAACTTATAATCTTTCCTCTCAAGGCATTGGATTTGCCTATAGGGAAGAACCTCGATAGAAAAGCTTCTGAACATTTGTCCCATGTGTTGATGTCTTCCTTATTAGTGTAGAACCACTTCTTCGCTCTTCCCTCTAGTGAGAATGGGAATAACCGAAGAAGTATGATGTCTTGGGCAATGTTCTTGATGATGATGGTGCTTCCGATCTCCAAGAAATCCTGCAGATGGGTAGTAGCATCTTCTTGCGCTTTTCCACTGAATGTAGTAGCTTGGACTAGGTTGATAAGTCTTGGCTTGAGCTCAAACTCTAAGTTATCTGTCTGGAGTGTTGGTCCAGTCCGAATGGTTCCAATGTTAGGAGCAGAGAACTCTAGCAAAGTCTTGTTGGCCATCGTCTTCACTACTTGACTCGATCTTCTTCTAGGTTGAGTTGCTTTTTGATAGAACAGTGATTGATCACAACTAAACCTGTATTACCCTGCATAAGATATAAACAAAAATAGAACATGGGTAATCCTATAAAGACAGAGGTGATGATTCTTATCTAGATTATAAATGTTCAATGAATTCTTCTGTAGCCATATAAAAGTTCCTGAAAGCTCTCCGACAACGGCGCCATAAATGCTTGTTGGCATTCCTTAGCATCAATGCCAAGAGTAGGTTAGAATCTACCCCCGGTACTAACGCCAAGAAATGTGGGTAGACATCTCATAGCATCACTCTAACGCTAGGCTGTCACCACTAGCAGTAACACTAGAGATGTGAGAGTATTTATAGCACGACACTTTGATAAGATATGCAATAAAGGTTATCCGCAAGCGCACAGATAAAATACACCCGTTGTAGCATTTCACCCAGGAATGTTCCAGGTATCGTTATTTATAATTGTACCATCGAGAACTTAACAGGGTTAAGAATAAGAATGATATGGCTTTAGAATTGCAAACATACATAATTAGACATGAATCTAATTACTCACCTCTAGTCTAATACAAGGGTAAGGCAAATAGATAATGGTAATGATAATGATAATTAAGGTAAATAACAGAGACTAGCAGAGAATTCATAATTAGAGAGAGAGACTCATATGATCAAGCAGAATTGAGAACTAATCGATATGTTAAGAGATTAGACTCCTAAGTTATATTACTTCTATTAAGTCTAAGTTAGTCCTAGCATATGATATCATCTATAGTATAATTAATCATCCACCCATACATAAGGAACATTACGAAAGAAGTTCATATCCAGAGTAATTCCTTCAGTGTAACTAGGTTCTACTTGTCCTAGACTCGGGAGTGGACTACAAAGGACTCAACAAGGCTATAAGAGTCACCCTCGCGATCTACCACTTGCTGGCCCAGAGAATAGGGTGCATTCGTAGGTAAACATAATCTAAGCACCATGCCTACATTATATCGACCACTTAATCCAATCCAGAATCGAATTAAGCGCTTTACGAACATATGTATGAACATACTATCAATTAGAACTATATCAAGCATATAACTAGAATAAACGAAGAACATAATAAAGAGAAACATAATGATAATTGAAATAGCACAAAGTCGAATACAAGAATTACCAGAACTCCTGATGACGATCCAGAATCCTGAGCCACGCTCAACTCTACTTGTTTCTATCTAATTCCAATTCTAATCTCGAAGTAGAGCTCTAATCTAATCTCTAATCTCTGAATCCCTAACTCTGTCTCTCTAATTGCCTGATGATATGAAGATAGATCTGAGGATTATGAGGATGCCTTCAGGGAGGGGGGTCTGGGGCTGCTTATATAGCCCGGTGGGATGAACCGCGACCTTCGGATCAAACCGACCTTGATCAAGGGCTTAGATGCGTCGAGGAGGTCGATTAGGGCACGCTCCGCGAAGATGGGCCGAGGAGGGACCTGGCCCAGGACGGCCGGCCTTGGGGTGGGGCCGACCGGCCCTACCTGTCATTTTGCAGGTGGTTGCTTCGTCGTCACGTCTTCTGGAACCTTCCTTATTGCTCTAATACGCCTTTCCAACCGTTTGCACGATTTGTCTTGTTGGAGAAGGATTCAACCTCTTCCGTCTTCTGTTAAACTTCCTGGAAAACAGTAATTCACCAATGCTATTGAATCTGTCAGTTTAGTCCCGGTATTATGTTGCTTGGTGATCACTCCAGGTTGTTCTAGAAGCTTCCATGTCGTAGCCAATAGGGACTCTCTCATCGGGACTCCAAATATAGCAAACCATATGACCGTTTCGATTGTCTCGACGAGCTCATTGCAATGGTATGGTCCAATTCATCACTTGAGATACTTTTATGTAGTGAAATGTTGATGTTCCTTCAAAACAAGTGAGAACTACACAACTCGTGGAACTTGTTAGAATCTGTTGACACCAAAATTTGACCGGTTTACCTTGAGGAGAAAGAATGAGATGGTAATGTCAAAAACAGGAAAATCTCTTAAGGGTTATTTACGGATCGGTCAGGGAATATTATTCAAAATATTTGGAGAAACCCAACGTCCAATCTTCATGTGAGATAGCGATGATGTGTTGTGACAGTATATCGGCCTGCTAGAAATGCTACGAGAAGGAGCAAACAAATATCCTTGGCACGATGATTAATTTGGAAAGGTCTGGTATTTCAAGTATGTGCGAGAAAGGAAATATAAGAGTGCTTTAGTCCAGACAAACTTGACATCTTTAGATGCACATCAACAAGGAAAGAAGCAAAGACAATGTTTGTATCATGTACGCATATATGCATGGCCGGATTTCATGCCCATATATTACGTGCATTCATGTATGAGACCAGCTAGACATGTATATGTATATGGCAATGTTAAACATATGTGCAGGCATGATCAGGTGTCAGAAGAATATGGAAGCAGGATAACGTACTTTATCATGGTGGTAGACGATTGGCTGTTTGATTGACAAGCAAGCAAGGGCACGCGCATCGGCATGGATTTCATGTAGAGGAGAGCGTAGACTCCATATATCTCAATATTGTTTAAATGTATTTTGTTATTAGGCAAGTCCGTTTGGGACTCTTATCCGCCCAGGGTATAAATATAAAACTGCGGCCATTGTATTGAAGAATCCAATCAATCAAATAATATTTTGGCCTCCGGCCAAACCCTTAGGAGTAGGAGTAATGTAGATCTCGGTGAAACCTTCGACCAGGCAGGGCTGCATCGGCTAGACCGACCTCCGGTTTGCTTGTAAGTTTCACCAATAGCTCGTGTTATTGTTCAGTAAGGCTGTATTTGGCATCGACCAAACTCTTGTTTAGCCATGACATGGGTTAGTTATCGGTTTAAGCTCATCTCTTGTAAGACTGTCTTGACATCGATCAATCTCTTACTTCAGTCGATCTTGACTAGTTATCGACTCTATTAGCTTTGGCAATCTAATAGATTCATTAAGTTATCGATATTGTTTGTGCTTTTAAATGTTTTCTTTAGATCTAAACAATATCTTACCCAATCAAGATTGACAAATTAGCTTAATCTTAAAAGTTGTTTAGTTTCGGCTATCTAAAGGCTTCACATGTTTATATCAAAGAGAATAGCCGATCTAAGCTTCTCATCGATTATTTTGTCAATCTTGATTGTTACATGCTGTGCGTTCGAGATATCCATCAAAACCAAGGATTGATTTAAGAATTAAGTAGATTTGATCTAATATGTTTATTACGGCTGTATTTCCGAACCCCACTGGTACGCATGATAGATTAAACTTGCTTAACCTTAAACCAAATGGTGATTTCGATGGATAGATCTTGTTCGTGCTTCATGGACACTGTATCGGCTAACTAGCCGATCCAGTTATGCTTTCTTCATAATGTATGCGTTTAAGTGGTCTAAAGTTGATGGATCTGCTCGTCGTGTCGGACGTGATTTAACTTGGTCATCATTATGGCTCCATAGAGACACCCCATTGTTGATGTTCAAATTATTTTATCGATCTATTTGTTATTATGGCTGTATGGAGACACCCCACTGTTAATAAATAGAATTGCCTATGCGATTAGTTGATTTATTGGTTTTATGCTGCTTGGCGTGTATATAGATCTTTATATTCCTTATATGTCAAGCTAATCGGCTGTTCTTTTTCTAAATACTTTCTTTATATTCCTAATAGCCATTTTACTTCAAATATTGTCAATGTTTTTGTTGACGCAAAAATTTGGTTCAGTCACGCCAACACACTCGAGCGCACGGTCCTCAGAGGGCGTACGGAGCAAGGTCCTGACCTCCTGAACCTTCAGCAGATGGCGGTGCCGAATCTTAGTGAGATCGATTTTGGGCGTGCCAGTCAACTTGACCTGCAATTGACAAGGAGAAGAAAAAGTTGTCAAATCGTGGAACTTGCCGGTTTGGTGCCAGACAGTTTCAAATTACACAGCTTTGATATAGCCACTGTTAATAGGACATTGACTACAAAGTCAACTCCCAAGAGATTTGCATAAAGGCATTGAAAAAGATATAAGACAATACGGCTGTGATGTATGTAAAGAAATATTTGGAACAGATAAATAGCCGATGAGCTTAAACATACTAGCAGAATATAGATCTATGTGTACGTTTAAATGACATGAAACTAACGTATCGACTAATTGCACAGGCAGTTCTATCTATTAACAGTGGAGTGTTTCCAGGCAGCCATAATGACAAATAGATCGATAAAATAGCTTGAACATCAACAGTGGGGTGTCTCCATGCAGCTGTAATGATGACCAAGCTAGATCACGTCTGATGCAACGAGTAGATCCATAAATTCCAGGCCATTCAAAAGTACACATTATGAAGAAGGCATAACTGGATCGGCCATAAATTCCAGGCCATTCAAAAGTTTCACTTGCCAAACTTTGGGTTTCTTCTTCTGGATTTCGTCATTTCTTAGTCTTTGAACCCGTCGCTTCTGGCTTTTGGTCAAGCCACTAGGACACCATTGCCCCTCTTGCCAAGGATGATCATGATCGGCTAATCTCACTCCAAGCCGATTATGAACATTTTCATTTTTTATGCGCCGATCTGTCTTTTCAAATCTCAATCTTTCATGTACAGATCGACGGTTGTCTCTCGACTGCCTATACTCCCAATACTGATCACTGCATTCTGGGCAATTACGAAGAGTAGGAAGCTTCAGTCCTTCATTCCAACAATGTCTGAAGAAAGGACAGTCCCAATGATTCTTTTCTTCATCTCTGATACGTCCTTCTTCTTCACGAGACCTCCTATACTCTTCCTCTTCGAGCCACTCCTGATATTCTTGCTCATCCCTTTCCGTTTGCATTTGGCTCCTTTCTTTCTGACGTTGCCATTTGTTTAATAGGATTCTGACAGTCGGACGTCTTCTTGCTTCACCAGCCTTTGAAGTCTCACGTTGATCACGTTGATCAGTATTCTTCTGTCCTTTCATCTCCTGATACTCCCTGGCTGTTAGCTGTTTCTTTGGATCAACCGTCCCAGCTGCCTTGGCTTTGTCAGAAGTCAATACTTTGATCTCACTCTGAGGTGCGGGAGCTACCATGTTCTGTGGAAAAGGATGGTCGTTGATGCTCATGCCTTTGGCCTTTTCCAGGCCTATCCTTCCTTTAACGATAGCCCTCTGGATCATATCTCTGAAAACTCAGCAATCGTTAGTAGTATGGGTACTAGAATTATGAAATTTGCAGTACCTCTTATTTTTGAGCTCCTTAGCCGATGGGATACTGTGATTCTCAGTTAACTTGATTTGACCCTTCTCCAGCAAATAGTCAAATATCTTGTCGGCCTTAGTGATGTCAAAGCTATATTTTACATCTTTCTCGGTACTCTTAGCCTTTGCCCAAGGTATGTACTTGTTGTTCTTCCAAGCCCAGTCTACAGCAGCCACTTCATCTTCACTCTCATCACTTGAATTATCGTCTTCTTCATGAAGGAAGAAATGGCTCTCTGCATTGTAGGCTTTTTTGGGTTTAAAGACTTGATTGTACCGATTCTGAGCATCAATACTTGCCACCTTTTTAGCTAAATCAACCATATTGTTGCAACCAAAGCTGATTTCTCTCTCTGATGGCAGGTATTAACCCCCGAATTGCAATGCTAACTACATCTGGATCTGATATTGATAAGGAATAGCATTGATTCTTCATCTCTCTGAACCTTTGAAGGTACATACTGGCATCCAGTCTCATTATTCGCTTGCCTTGTATCGATTAAGTCTACCAGGCCTTTCTCCAATACTCTAGAGTCAAAGTATTTATGAAACTTGTCTTCCAAATCCTCCCAGCTCTGAATGGAATTGGGTGGCAGAGATGAAAACCATGAAAAAGCCAAACCAAATAGAGACAGAGGGAACATTCTGACTTTAAGTGCTGGTTCATCCCTAATCTCCCCAAGCTGGACTAGAAACTGGGTTATATGTTCCATGGTTGTTACTAAACCGATTCCTGTGAATTTGGTGAAATCAGGGATTCTATATCTTGGAGGAAGAACAACATGATCAAATCACTCTGGATATGGCTTTTTGTAGCCAGTCATTGTAGATTTTGGCGTTAAGCCAAATTGCTTTTGAACCAAATCAGTTACCCGACTCATCAGTTGATCAATTTGATTCACCGGCCCTTGATAGCCGATGTTCTGCCCCCCGAAGGTATTGCCATGACATCCCGGGTTCTCCTGAGCATCCAAGGTATAAAAATCCGAGACATAATGATATCCATGAGGAATATCACCAGGTGCCACGCTCCCTTGAGATGATGGTGTATTGAAATCCCTGGTAATACGTCTTGCATGAGGAGCTATTTTTGTAGCCGATGAGTATATATTATTACTCATATTCGGCTCTTGCATCGGCTGCGGTGTTAGGCCCCCAAGGCTAACCATCATCTGGTTTCCATTGCCATTCGGACCATTGATCTGAGGTCCAGTAGAGGTTCCAGCTCCTTGATTGTTTCTCACGGTATATACTGGACCCCTTCTATCATCGCCTAAGTTGAAGGCCTCCTTAATGGCATTTGTGAGACTGTTGAGGAAAACTTCATTGTGGTTCATCAGAGTAGTAGACATGGATCACTTCTCGCATAACATTGTGTTGTATCTGGATCATTGGATCCTCATGCCCTTCCAGAATCACCCTTGGAAGATGAGTCTTCTGAATAATCTTTTTGCCTCTGGTCTTGCTGAAGCTCAGCAAACACATACCCCGATATTGCTCAACAGTTTGTTCTACTAAGCGTTGGACCTCATCCAGGAGATCCTCCATCACCACGTTTAGCACTTCATCATTACCGATTGTTATGATCAGACGATTGCGTCCCACTAGGCGTGCCAAAAGAATGTGTTGATGCAAAAATTCAGTTCAGTCACGCCAACACACTCGAGCGCACGGTCCTCAGAGGGCGTACGGAGCAAGGTCATGACCTCCTGAACCTTCAGCAGATGGCCGTGCCGAATCTTAGTGAGATCGACTTTGGGCGTGCCAGTCAACTTGACCTGCAATTGACAAGGAGAAGAAAAAGTTGTCAAATCGTGGAACCTGCCGGTTTGGTGCCAGACAGTTCCAAATTACACGGCTCTGATATAGCCACTGTTAATAGGACATTGACTACAAAGTCAACTCCCAAGAGATTTGCATAAAGGCATTGAAAAAGATATAAGACAATACGGCTGTGATGTATGTAAAGAAATATTTGGAACAGATAAATAGCCGATGAGCTTAAACATACTAGCAGAATATAGATCTATGTGTACGTTTAAACGACATGAAACTAACGTATCGACTAATTGCACAGGCAGTTCTATCTGTTAACAGTGGAGTGTTTCCATGCAGCCATATTAACAAATAGATCGATAAAATAGCTTGAACATCAACAGTGGGGTGTCTCCATGCAGCCATAATGATGACCAAGCTAGATCACGTCCGATGCAACGAGTAGATCCATAAATTCCAGGCTATTCAAAAGAACACATTATGAAGAAGGCATAACTGGATCGGCTATTTTAGCCGATGCAGGGTCCATGAAGCACGAACAAGATCTACCCATTAAAACCATGATTCAATCTAAGATCAAACAGACCTAATCTATCATATATATCAGTGGGGTTCAGAAATACAGCCATAATAAACATGCTAAACCAAATTTGTCTGTTCTTAGATCGAACCAAGATTTTATTAGATATCTCGAACACACAACATGTAACAATCGAGATTGATAAAATAGTCGATGATAGGCTTAGATTGGCTATTCTCTTTGATATAAGCATATAAAATCTTTAAGTAGCCGATCTAAACAACTTTTAAGCTTTAACTGCTTTGTCAATCTTGATTGGGCAAGATGTTGTTTAAAACATAAAAAACAAATTAAAACATAAAACAATATCGATAACTTAATGAATCTATTAGCTTGCCAAACCAATAGAGCCGATAACTAGTCAAGATCGACTTAAAGTAAGAGATTGATCAGAGTCAAGACATTCTTACAAGAGATGAACTTAGATCGATAACTAGCCATGTCATAACTTAATAAGAGTTTGGTCGATGCCAAATACAGCCTTATTGTACAATGACACGAGCCATTGGTGAAACTTACAAGCAAATCGGAGGTCGGTCGAAGCCAATGCAGCCCTGCCTGGTTGATGGTTCCGCCGAGATCTACGTTACTCCTACTCCTAGGGTTTTGGCCGAGGGCCGATGTATTGATTGATTGGATTCTCTACAAAAATCCGGGCTCCTAGCTATTTATAACTCGGTTAACTCCCGTCCTAATACAACTAGGTTACAAAAATAGGTAAAACAAAAGACGATCCGGACTCGAACTCTTCGGTTGAACCCAATATGCCTTCGAAGCTCGTCACGTCTTGGTCCACACGAATTTTAATCGTGTCCGGGTCTAAATTTTTTCTGGCCGATTTCTTTACCAACAAAACCAGCCGTTTGTGCTTACAAAATAATAATCTCTTCATTCCAAAATCTGGTGTAAACACATGCCCCCCAATTTTAGGATGAAATTTATTTTATTCCAAAAATGTCACTTCTTTTTTTGGGGTCCGATCAACTAACTTCCTTTTAGCCGATCAGCCGAGTCTTTTTCCTAACTGTCATTCCCTTTTGGCATCTCAAATAGCCCGAACAGTATCTTGACGATCAATGCGAGACGATTGCTCTCCTCTTGGAAACCGCATTATGATTTAACATCCCACTCGAGTACTCTGCACACGCCGTACGAAACGGTACCTTTTCCTCTTCGAAGACTCAATCTTTTAATATAAATTTATCCTCCATCCCCATCTTTCGTCACCCTCAGAACGCATCCCTCGCTTGCTTTCTGCCTTCCATCAAAGAAAACCCTCTTTCTCACCAAAAGCTTTCCTCTTCTTCCTCCGATGGCGGATAACAACCGTGGCAAGCGTCCCGCAGAGGAGGAAGTAAAGTCTCGTTATCGCCCTCAACGCCGCATTAGGCATGTTCCCTTTATGTCTAATCGATTCTGACCATCTTTTCTCAGAGTCTGACTTGATCTCTTTCACTATTTTTATCTAGGATTGACGAAGGTCCATCCAATGCCGCTGCTGCCATGGCGCCTCCTCCCGGAATGGAGTCGGTTTCCGAAAACCCCTCCTCCAGTTGCTCCGAGTCGACGACCGCCTGCCACTACCGTCAGATGACGGAGATGCTGAACCTTCATTCGGACCAGGTTTGCCACTACCGTCAGATGACGTCTATATTGCCAAGATTTGCCACCGCACCAGGTTCGCAAGCCGATCCTGTTGTCATCTCCGTGGTGTCGGTTGTGGCATGTGACAATATGCCAGCACTCAAGAAGGATCGAAGTTTAGCTCCTCAGGGTCAGACTGGTTCGGCTATACATCAAGGCCATCACCAACAATATTACCGCAACGCTTTTTTATGGAAGCAAGCCAAAGCTGACAGGTTTGATCTATTTTCGAAGGAGTATCCGCGCTCAGATTAAAAGAGATTGAACTGATATATCAAAATTTTGCCACTTCATCAAATTCGGAAGCCGATCCTATACGTTTGCGTACGTGTCATCTACATGGTGTATGGTGTGGAATGTAGCAAAAGGCTGACATGTTGTAAAATTAAGAAGATTGAAAGCCGATGCCACCATACGCTGCTCAAAGAATACTGATTGCATCGGCTAAATAAAGATATACTACGAGGGCTACATTTATGACATAGTTATTAAATTAGAGGAGATAAAGATAATACTTATGCATGCAAGACACATCCTGTGATTTTAGAAGATACGCAAGTCTGGTTGCCAAAAGCAAATAAGGTTTCTCTTAGTATCCTTTGGCCGAAGTAGAACTCGAATCTATATTTGGATTTCAAGAAATACTTTCCAATCCTTGATGCATCATTTATTATGACTTCTTGGTGGGCACACACACATGATAAAAGGAGCAAGCAAGCCAAATTTAGCGTCATGTGTACAGATAATGCATTTTGGATGAGTACTTCTTTGGAAATTTGTGCAACGATTTCGTGAGAAGCAAATTGAGTAATCTCTTGGACGAAAGCAACACAATGAAGGTTCGGGAGTAGCACATCAAGATCAGCCCGCCAAAGAAGAGTCCGAAAAAGAATTAATTAATTATTTAAGAGTCTGACTGCCAATGTTATTCAGGGATAAATAATGAAAATAAGTTTGGAGGTCGTACAACATCAAGTCATGTCAGCCGTTGGCTCAGAAGATCAATGTGCAACACTATTTCATTTATCTGGTGGTGGTCAGTCACAGAACAGCCACGTAACTCAGTTTTGGAGTGACAGGAGTAAATATTTAAAGTAAGAGCCGTTTAGAAGAGGACTGATCGGCTATTGAATCTTAAGAAAGGATTGAAAGTCTGCAGGATCTCAAGCTTCCATGGCTACTAGTGTGGAAACATGATACTTAAAAAAGAATAACCAATGTAGTCTGGGAGCATCAGCCGATAGTCATCTGTTATTCGATTGGATCCGATGCCAAGTTAATTACAGAAGCACGTTAATCATGAAATGATCCTACTGGCGATGAGCATTTATAATTTAAAGCCAGTAGCCCTCAGTAAACGTCAATGCAACCTCTGGTTATATCTTGAATTCTTTCATCGGCTATTGATTCTTGATAAATAGCCGATGGATGGATTTTTGCTCCGATTAAGCATATCCTGTCGGCTTATTACCTAAGCTTGTTCACGATGGAATCACAGTCATTTGAGAATTCAGGGACATCAGGTCCAATATTAAAAAAATATATATACAAGGCACGTCTTGTGATTTTAGGGAAGTATATGCACATGGATGAGAGGTGGTGGCCTATGTACATTGTCTATTCAGATAGTTGTTCCATCATCCCTATCGACTTCAAGATTCTCGGCCGATAATATCTCGTGAAGAACAATCGGCTGGTGAGAGGATGGATCGACTGTTCAAAAAAGGAATCGGCTAAACACAATGTTAAAAATACATACGTATTTGGAACCTGTAGATGGATCTGACACCAGCCGATCAAACATACAATAGCAGCCAAGGAAGTTTTACTCAATTAACTAGATAGGATGGTTTGTAAGTCCAATAGACCAGAAAGCAAGGGCCCTCGCCACCACCGGCTGGTCCCTCATTACCATCGAGATCTTCCATCAGCTGACGACACACCCATCTTCTATGAGATCATACTTTATCAGCCAATGGAAAAAGAGACCAGAGAGAAGGACATCTATGAAGCTCTCATAAATCATATTGGCGAACTCGATCAACAACGTCATGAGGCAAGTCACTGATCAAGATAGTACAGTGAATCCTAATGTTTTCGATTCATCGGCTATTGGAAGCCAAGCACGTATTAGTCAATAGCCGAATGGAGGACAACCAGTAGCACAACAGCTTCCAGGAGGATCAATCCAAGATAAGTCAAACCCCGCTATCAGCAGGGGGCAATGACCAACTTCGCCGCCATCAGGGGGGCAACCATCAGTTCAGCAACATCCCAGAGTCCCCGTCGTGCAAAGTCAGTATGCTACGGGATTTACCAAGCGTATTCAGTTCAGTAGCCAACCTCACCATTCACTCAATAGGTTGTGCAACGGCCGACTTAGGGGAGACTCAGTACTTCATATCAGACATCTCAGTCGGCCTTGAAACATACTCCAATAGTTTCAGTAAGCCGACATCTATGATTGTTTCGGCTAGATTTTGAACGTCTAGTAATCAAAAGATATCGGCCTAAGAATGATAGTTCACAGGGGTTGCCGCTTACTGCAGATTGAGACCATACATTGCTATTGATCGCTCTGGGTTATTCAGCAGTTGCTGCCACGACACTACCAAGGATTGCTGCCATGATACTACCAAGGATGCCAGCAAATCAAGCAGTAGATAGAACTTATTGAAGAAATCGACTAATGGCTTGATCACATCGGCTATCTGATCAAATGATGGCAAAATTACATACATGTGTGATATCTTGGGAAAGTGCGCATGCACATGAAGTCCAATCAGATCGATGCATGCATGAAGTTAGAGAAGAAGTAAATTCAGTATTCTTCATATATCGGTTATTATGAAATTTCAAGAAGAGTAAGCATGTTCTGAATGGATTTTAGCGTTAGAAGCAGGAGCCGATATTATTGGAATAACAGACCATCCATCAGATTGTGAATTCAGGTCACTCTGTCTTGAAAGGTCTCAAAGAGAAGTTCGGGTCATTTCACGAGAGATATCAAAGCGGTGGGAATCAGGATCCTTTCTTGTTGTACCAACATGCAGAGATCGACCAAAGAAACCCATATATATATAAAAGGGTTAAAGGATGTATGCGCAGGCGTCGAGCTAAGCCGATGGTTGTGCTGAGATTGGACTAAGTTTCACTCCATCGGCTACTGTCGTCAGCTACCTGGTCACCTCTATCAGTTCAAGATATTGAGTCGGTTCTAACATTCTAAAGCCGTGTGCGCACTGCTGCACTGAGTTGAGAAGACGAATGATCGTTGAATAAAATGATTGGCCGTTCGAGAATAGGATCGGCTCCAAGGATAGATATACGGAGATCGACCGGGGGGCCAGCCAGTTTAGATTCAACTTCAGCGGATGCCTCAAATGATAGAACCATGATCGACTAAATTTGCCACTGAAACAAAGGGGAAGGTTCAGTTAGGACAATGGAAGTGTGGAATCTGAAATCATTTGATCTAAAAGTGAGAAAGAATGAATGGCTGATCGGCAAGGACATAAAGCCGATAGTTCGCTAAGAAAAGGTGACCGAACAAACATGTTAATTATAAATAGCTAGACTTAACTCGAGTTCGGCTAAAGGTCAGCATATGCTGATATGGAAACTTGAAAGGAAACATTGTTGCCGGTCCAAGAAAATAATATATAAAATAGAATCAGCAACTGGTTCGGCGAGCCCAGATCCAGATGAAAGTTACGGTGAATTAGAGTCAAAGAGCTTGTGCCTGGTGTCGTTGACAAAATAATGCAGGGAAACAAAGTCGAAGACCCTCTCCTAGCTCATCGGCTCTTTTCTGATAAACGACTGGAGGACGTGGAGAAGTTTGGGCCGTGACTATGCCTGGGAGGCCTATTACTTATCAAGTAATCTGATGAAATCGAGTTCTTCGGCGACAACTAGGGAGGCCACGAGTTGTCATTGTACGGCAAGAAGAGTCACGGAGTATGCTGAGTTGATCAGGCTCAGAGTTGAGAAAGACGAGATAGATAGCCGATCATCAACTACTGATGGAGATTTGGACTCGCCACGCCTATGCATTGCGCAACATCGAGTGATTCATCATGAAGAAGGGCAAGATGAATGACTTCCATTGACTCCTTCATCTTCAACGGTGGTTTGTGTGACTCTACCCTTACTTTTCAAACAATGTTGAAGTTTAGAATTAAAAATATTAAAAGGGCAAAACTTATGATGTTGCATCTCCATGATAAATTAAAGTCTTGAGAATAATAATCATATGTGATATAAATAATGTTTCTAGCTTATCTATTGTTGAAATGATGAATAGATACTCTGTTTTATGTTTTACCCGTGTCTAATTTATAGCTTTGATTTCTCTAAATTTGGGTTTAGTGGTTATAATATTTATCTAGAAATCTTTAAAACTTGTGGGTCGCATAAAGTTTAAACTTTATCTAAAAGTGATCGTAAAATATGAATGTAGATAGAATTTGCTATAACATTATTCTAAGAGATACTTTAATTCTGGAGAATTCATAAAATAAAATTTTCTTAAATGTCATATTGAGCTTTGTCAAACTGTTGAGACTTCTAGTGAGATTATACTCATATTCTCAAGATCAAGATTCACAATATAATTAATAATATCTTGTGCATACACTCTTTCTTTGATTAAAGTATATGAGGCTATTTTTGCTCTAAAAAAACTCAGAAATAAAAATGACGGGCACGTGTCCGCCAGAACTAAGTTAGAAAAAATGACGGTCACGTGATCGCCAGATAAAATAAAAGATGACCAAAGGTCCAGTAGTCTCATATATTTTAAAATGACTAAGAGAGAATGATATATAAAAGAATAAAAATCTTTACTCGCACTTCTTGATCTAAGTATATGACTTGTATCTCCTTATAGTCCATATTTTTGACTTTGCAATATTGTGTGATATCTTTCATACTCGGAAATAAAAATGACGAACAAGTGTTCGCCAAAATCGAGAAGAATATAAAAACTCCAGAAGAAGAGTGTTCGAAGAATAAAGGATAAGCAATTCTGTTTTTGTTTTGTTTTGCAATTTACTGACAGATTTAGTCAAAACTAAAAGCCCCATGGTTGAAGAGAAGGAAGGATAGCTAGAATACCGTTTTATTCAAATTTAAGAGAAATCTTAGTTATAAATGTGATACTCTTGAGATATAGTCAGCATTTCAGCATCTTCTAGTCAACAACAAAATGAAGAACTATTATATTTATACATATACACATTTACTGTTAACCTATTTCCACGTGTATTGGAGGTTTATTATTTTACAGGAAAATTGCGGAAATTCGGTGAGATCACGCTATTGTTGCCAGTGAGTTCCTCGGCTTCTTGGAAGAGACATTGATATATTATAGATCATCAGCTGGTAATTCCTAAGAAATGTTTCATCGGCTACTGAGAGGGCCGATTATAGTAAAGACTACTACTGATGTTGAATCTACAGTCCAAGTCAATCAGTCTGTTGCACCTAGTCGAGGATATCAAGTTATACAGGCTAATAATGTTAAGGCATTATCAGTTCACTCCAGATTTTGATACTCATGGTCAACCGCAAGGAAGAGACCGATGTTTATTGTTTCTAGGTGACCGATTGTGATTATAAAGTGAGGTAGTCAGGTCGAAAGAAGGTAATCGGTATGGAGCTCATGCAGAGGTCAGAAGACATCAACTTAGAAAGAGCAGATCAATAGACTAGAATAGTTCGAAGCATGAAAATTCATACTCCAAACTAGGGGGGCCTGTGTTGACACCAAAATTTGACCGGTTTACCTTGAGGAGAAAGAATGAGCTGGTAATGTCAAAAACAGGAAAATCTCCTAATTAAGGGTTATTTACGGATCGGTCAGGGAATATTATTCAAAATATTTGGAGAAACCCAACGTCCAATCTTCATGTGAGATAGCGATGATGTGTTGTGACAGTATATCGGCCTGCTAGAAATGCTACGAGAAGGAGCAAACAAATATCCTTGGCAGGATGATTAATTTGGAAAGGTCTGGTATTTCAAGTATGTGCGAGAAAGGAAATATAAGAGTGCTTTATTCCAGACAAACTTGACATCTTTAGATGCACATCAACAAGGAAAGAAGCAAAGACAATGTTTGTATCATGTACGCATATATGCATGGCCGGATTTCATGCCCATATATTTCGTGCATTCATGTATGAGACCAGCTAGACATGTATATGTATATGGCAAGGTTAAACATATGTGCAGGCATGATCAGGTGTCAGAAGAATATGGAAGCAGGATAACGTACTTTATCATGGTGGTAGACGATTGGCCGTTTGATTGACAAGCAAGCAAGGGCACGCGCATCGGCATGGATTTCATGTAGAGGAGAGCGTAGACTCCATATATCTCAATATTGTTTAAATGTATTTTGTTATTAGGCAAGTCCGTTTGGGACTCTTATCCGCCCAGGGTATAAATATAAAACTGCGGCCATTATATTGAAGAATCCAATCAATCAAATAATCTTTTGGCCTCCGGCCAAACCCTTAGGAGTAGGAGTAATGTAGATCTCGGTGAAACCTTTGACCAGGCAGGGCTGCATCGGCTAGACCGACCTCCGGTTTGCTTGTAAGTTTCACCAATAGCTCGTGTTATTGTTCAGTAAGGCTGTATTTGGCATCAACCAAACTCTTGTTTAGCCATGACATGGGTTAGTTATCGGTTTAAGCTCATCTCTTGTAAGACTGTCTTGACATCGATCAATCTCTTACTTCAGTCGATCTTGACTAGTTATCGGCTCTATTAGCTTTGGCAATCTAATAGATTCATTAAGTTATCCATATTGTTTATGCTTTGAAATGTTTTCTTTAGATCTAAATAATATCTTGCCCAATCAAGATTGATAAATTAGCTTAAGCTTAAAAGTTGTTTAGTTTCGCCTATCTAAAGGCTTCTGTCACACCCGGTTTTAAAAATAAAACCAGGTATGACAAAGTGGTATCGGAGCAATGCTGACTGTAGGACGCAAGCCTAGTTAGAAACTGGTCGTTTTAAGGTTTTGAAATTTGCTATAGAACTCTTGTTCTATCAACCTTGATATTTTCTCCCTATTGTATCTTCTACCCTTGTCATTTATCTCCTCCTTGTTGCTTAAATTTTAAATGTTGCTCTCACCTTCACTCCTTGCCTTGAATTGCTTTTGAAAACTTCCCTTCGTCTAAGTAGATGGATCGTTAACCAAGCTATGTCGTCTCTGACCGCAGTTAACAAACGGAAGTTGATCGCTATGCAAAGTCAAAACCTGGGAAGAATGACGCAACAACAAGACGCAACACACGGACCAACCAACATGGAAGGAAGCCATAAAGAACAGTTACAAGGTGATGAAGTGGAGCAAGATTACATTTATGGAAAATTGAGGCATGTGGATATGACCACTATTCATGGAGCAAAGAAAGTTGTGTATGGCATGATCCCAGTCAATTCCGTAACTGCCATGGTTCTTTTTGACCCTAGTGCCTCGCACTCGTTCATCTCTGCCAAGTTTGTAGCTCGCCTAAAGATAAGGGAATGGCCAACAAAGAAGCTCATAGTAGTTCGCACACCGACTGGAGAAATTGAGACAAACCATGAATGCCGAGATGTTAGAGTCCAGATAAAAGAGAGTGAATTCATAGTGAAACTAAATGTTTTGGAACTCTCAGGAATCGATGTTATCCTTGGACATGGATGGTTAAGGGGTCGTAAAAGTGAGGTCAATTATTCCCGACATTCAGTGTTTTTAAGAACACCATCGGGCGAAAGAATTGAATATCAAGGTATGCCATTATCCCCCAATGAATGTGAAGCAAGTCTGTTGGAAAATAGCAGTAGTAAGGTGCAAGAGGTTCAGGATCGATGTTTTTGTTGCAAGCATTATGGGAATTCTTGTCTTCCAGAGAAGTCAACCAAGGATGAGGTCAAAGCGAATCCAAGTGGTGAAGTCAAGGAAGATAAGAAGAGGAAAGCAAATTCATTCGAGCCACCGTTGATACGTCACCAACAGTTGAGTTCTACTCCAGTACCACATCCAGTTTCAACTCTTGTTCAGACAAGCCTAGATCAGCAGCATTTAGAAGCTCCTCCAGTTAAGAATTTTCCACATGAGGTTTACATAGATGGATGGACAATCACCTACAAAGAATTCCAACCATCGAAGCGAGTTAAGAAGCTGAATAAACTGGTAAAAGTCAATCCTCCGAGTCAGCAAGATGGCAACACATCAAACAACACTTCTACCGCAACAGATCCAACCAAAGGAAGATGTTATCTTTGTCAACAGGAAGGACATTATGTCAGATCTTGCCCCAATAAGATCAACAGTCGACTCATGGAAGTAGCCACAGCCCAGTCACTACAGAGTAGCCATCCACATGTGATGTCAGTGCCTGAGGCAAAGGAAGTCCCTGATAACAGATGACAAATGAAGAGTGCACAAGAGAAGCTGCCCTTGATGTTCTTGCAGATGTATCATGTTCTAGTAGTTCTTGAGCCCTTATGTAATGAAACGTTAGTCACGAAGTTAAGTCAAGTCCTTGGCCCATGTGTGGCTTGTGAACCTGTGATGTTTGTTGCTTGTCCTTATGATAATGCTTGTTTTGCATCTTTGTAATGAGTGCAATGATTTTGTGGGTTTCCTCACAATCTCATTTAGGTTTAGTTGATAGGTTTCATGCATAGAAGGTTGGGTTTCTGTTTCTTCTGTTCCCTCTATCCTGTCCTTCCGGAGCAGTCTGTCTTTATCAGCTTATATCTCTGTTTATGTATGTTCAAAAATCATGGAACAATTCAGGACATAAGTAGATTTCATGATCTTTCTCTGAGCGCAAGAACCACCCTGATAGCTGTTATGGTTTTGGAGTTATGAAATTCACAAGTTGATGCATCCGTGCTATCTGGAATCTGGAATAGTTTCTGTTGTCTGCTGTTTTCGACGACCTTAAGTACAGAATCTGGAAACGTGCTCTACATGAAAGTTGTAGAGGATTTCATAAGCTTTCCAGAAAGGTAAACTGCAACTTCATTGGATAAGCAGAGCTCGAGTTATCGCTATTTTAATGCACTGCTGTTTTGCTACTCGCGAGAAATTTCAGAATTCTTGTTCTTACCTTTACATATGAGTTTTGTCTGGGATATCAGAAGTTGGTTATGGCTATCAACATGCTGAAAATAATATGTAAGCTACCCTTGGTGCCCCTAGTTAAACCCTTTTTAAGGGGGGTAGCCAAGATAAAGGAGTCACAAGAAGAAGGTTTCTCACATCCTAGTGTTTCTCTACGAGGTATTATCTTTATGGTTGAAAAGTTACTATCAAGATGCAGTTATCTTCTTGCATGGGTTTAGTAACATGTTGGATTGTTTTCAAGAAGCTCAAGTATGCATCAAGTTTGATCGTGTTGTAAGATGAGAGTCGATCTTCCACATACCCAGAGCAAGTTGGTTTTGACCATCTATAAGTCGACTCCACGAAGACTCGGAAAGCCTCACTGCTACACCGGTCGTGATAAGTAAGATGAAGTTACTCGAGAAAGTGCAAATGAAAGTTTGAAGTCAGAGTATCTCTATCTCTTTGTTCTTCCTCTTCCGAATCTCGAGGATGAGATTCTTTTAAGGGGGGTAGTTTTGTCACACCCTGAAAATTTGCATTTCTTGAATTAGAATTAAAATGATTTAATTATGAATTTTTGTGCTCATAAAATATAGGGAAATAAAATATTTTCTCTAAGTTAAAATTTATCCTAGGGTTTTAGCAACATGTTTGTGCATTCATGTTGGTGCATTTGAGTTTTTGTGATGTGTGGTTTTGGCTAAAATTCAACTGAGTTTAAATTGGTTGGAAAATGTCTTGAAAATGAATTTCATAGAAATGGGTTTGAAAATGATGACTTTTTGTTTTTTAGAAAGTTTGGAAAGTTTAAAGTTTCAAATCTTTCTGTTTCTCTCAAAAGATTCAAAATCAAATTTCAAAGGAATTCAAAATTTGGTTTGAAAATGTTTTGAAAAGGCTTTCAAATAAAATAAAAAGGCAAAACCCTTTTTCCCTCACCCTTCTCTCCTTTTGGCCCGCTCGGCCTATTTCTCCTCATTCCGGCCTTGGTTTCCCTCCCTCTCCCGGCCTTTCTCCTCTTCCTGTGTGGCCCGAACCTCGGCCCAGCTCAGTTCTCCCCCTTCTCTCTTCTCCCCTTGGACCGCTCTGGCATGAGGCCCAACGGTCGGCGCACCCCTTGCGTTCCCCCCCTTACCGCATTGGGCCAAGCCCAGTATCCGCGGCCCAGCAACGAGCAGAAGCCCGTGCGGACTCCTCCCTTCCCTTTCTCTGTCTGATCGCCGGGAACCACATTTTCTCTCCATGACAGGTGGGCCCCAGATGACAGCGTCATCCCCTACCTCCTGTCGTCCCCAGTTGGGACTCTTTCTTCTCTGCTCGAGTCCGAGCCGTCTCCGCCCCGATGCGCCTCATCCCTGCCTTACCGACCAAGCCAACACCCCTATAAAGATCGCCACCCTCCGCCGCCTTGTCCTTTCCAGAAACTGAGCCATCTTGTGCCTCAGTTTGCCCTATTCGCGAGCTCCGCGAACCGCCGGATCTCCGCCGCCATCGTCTTCAAGCTTTGGCCACCCTCGGCTTCTGCAAGGTCTTCCCCGCGCTCCGTTTGGTTCCCGCGAAGCCACTCAACCCCTTCTCCCTCTTTTTCTTCTATGTTTTGCGCTAACTCGAGCTCGCCGGACTTGAAGAGCTGCCGCCGCCGCTCCGCTGAGCAATTCGCCACCACCAAGCCATGCCCGATGACATATTTGCTTCGGGTGAGTTCGTCTTGAGCCCCTGGTTCGTTTGAGCCCATTCCCGAGGTCTCTAATGCTCTATCAAGCAATCCCGAGCACCGGCACTCTTCGCCGGCCATGGCGCCGCCAAGCGCCACCGTCTCCTTCTCCCCCTTCGGTTGCAGCGCCGCCCTTCTCCCCTGGATCTAATCTCCATCCTCCATCCTGGATCCGACGGCCTCCACCAACCGATACCCCTTCGCATGGCATTTTATCTAAAGAGACCCTCATATTTTTGGTACTCAACCCGCGCTCCCCTATCCACTGTTCGGCAAGTCTGCGTAATCTTCCAACCAAGCCCCTGCGCTTTCTCCTTAACGAGGCGCAGTCCAGCCAGTTTTCAAATTTCATTTTATTTATTTAAATCTGCAAATTCGAAGTTTAATTTATTTACAAAACTACCACCAGATTCAAAAGCCCATAACTTCTTCGTTTTAACTCCGATTTAGTCCGTTCAACTTGCGTTAGATTCGTTTCGAAAAGTTCTTTCTAACTATATAACTTTCACTACTGTTTTCTGTAATTAAAATTTGAGTTAAATCTAATCTAGTAATTAGTATCTTTAATCTTGTTTAGTTCATATCTTTTCCGTTATAACTCCGATTAGCGTGATTTTCGCGTCTGTGTGATCGTAGCGAACCGTAGATCAGTTTTCAAAACTCTTTATCTTGTTTTCTTATGAATGATGTACTGTTCTAATCATAGGCTTTGTTTTGCTTTGCATGATTGGTATTGGATGCTTGTGTGGTGTTCTGTGATCGTATGTCCAGTCGGTGAGTTGTACGTTGGTGAATCAAAAAGAGGTTTGTGATCTAGAGATCGTGATCAAGAGTCAACCTTTGGAAGTATACAAGTCAACAGAAGAAGGATCTTGAGTTAAGGCAAGTATAGCAATCGAGTTTTCTTTTCGCAATCATGATCATGTTACTTAATTAATGTATGCATCGAATGATAAAAATGACTTATTAGCAACTTAAGAAATTATCTGTACGAGCACCTTCAGGATTTACAGTGCAACTGTTGGGGGTTATATGGCTCTGGCTTTAGCTCAGTATGAGGACCTTTTCTAGCTTGTTAGAGGTTACCCGTGTGGCGCAGATGGGGGATAGCAGACTGGGGATCCCGTGCGGCTGGTTGAATCACCCAGACTGACTAATGAAACCTAGCGGCCCTAACTTGTTAGATGAACTTTTGAAAGGCTTCATCATGAACCCTGCCGACCTTCCTTGGAAGTGGGTTAAGAGGCTGGCTCCGTCGGGCGAAAGGGCAATTCACGTCTCACAGTGAAAGTGTACACCTTTGCGCAAAGTTTATTAAACTGATATATCAGCCTTGCTCAAGGACACGAGCGGCCTTGAAGACTTTTACATTAAGATTATGACTTTTGTTGGTTAACATGTTCATTATTTACTATTCTATGCTATTCATTATTTATGTTACATTGATCATGAAACTTGGGATCTATATCACTTGTTGCTATACTTGTGGAGTTCGACATGGACTCACTCTTGCTTTCCCCCACACCTCAGAGAGTTAAGCTTTGGAGAAGCTTAGGCTTGTGGTCAACCAGTCAGTTGTCCCTATGAAGTTGGTGTCTCCATCTGAAGATCGGAGTGTCTTTCCGCTGTCTGCTCCTTAAGGTTATGTTTTTTGTGTTTATACGTTATATATGAGCATTGTCTTTCGATATTACCCTTTATTTGTAGCTATATGTGAGATTTGACTTCCTGGGCTCACATATGGTGTATACCTGGTTTTGTTTTTAAAACCGGGTGTGACAGCTTCACACATTTATATCAAAGAGAATAGCCGATCTAAACTTCTCATCGATTATTTTGTCAATCTTGATTGTTACATGCTGTGCGTTCGAGATATCTGTCAAAACCGAGGATTGATTTAAGAATTAAGTAGATTTGATCTAATATGTTTATTGCAGCTGTATTTCCGAACCCCACTAGTACGCATGATAGATTAAACTTGCTTAACCTTAAACCAAATGGTGGTTTCGATGGATAGATCTTGTTCGTGCTTCATGGACCCTGTATTGGCTAAATAGCAAATCCAGTTATGCTTTCTTCATAATGCATGCGTTTAAGTGGTCTAAAGTTGATGGATCTGCTCGTCGTGTCGGACGTGATTTAACTTGGTCATCATTATGGCTGCATGGAGACACCCCACTGTTGATGTTCAAATTATTTTATCGATCTATTTGTTATTATGGTTGTATGGAGACACCCCACTGTTAATAAATAGAATTGCCTATGCAATTAGTTGATTTATTGGTTTTATGCTGCTTGGCGTGTATATAGATCTTTATATTCCTTATATGTCAAGCTAATCGGCTGTTCTTTTTCTAAATACTTTCTTTATATTCCTAATAGCCATTTTGCTTCAAATATTGTCAATGTTTTAATCTTTTCTTAGGAGTTGACTTTGTAGTCAAAGTCCTTTAACAATGGCTATCTCAGAGCCGTACACTTTGGAACTGTCTGGCATCAAACCAGCAGGTTCCACAATTTAGCATTGTTTTCTTTCTCCTTGTCAATCGTAGGTCAAATTGACTGGCACACCTTGGACTCGGTTTCACCAAAACCAGCTTCTTCCTTGGAGGTTCAGGAGATCAGGACCCTTGCTCTAGACGGTCTCTGAGGGCCTCGTGGTGTGCTTGACGCTTGAAGATACAATTTTTAGCGTCAACATAATCAAACCCTACAACTATGCATTGTCACATGTTTATCATTGTTTTATGCACTAGTTGATGGTATAATGTTGACTGTAAGGACCGTCAACAAGTTCCCCCAAGCTTAACCTTTGCTAGTCCCTTAGCAAATAATTATGATAGATCATGAAAAATAACTTAAGCCTCCCTTGTGTTAAACAAAAAATTCTCCTTCGGTTTGAAATAAAATTGTCTCATTTTCACACTTGTCCTTATTACTTTTAACCATGGGGCGTATAGCCTTACCTTAGCCTCAAGCAAATGAAATACAGGATAAGTAATTCAAGAACTATATCTCAAGCTCTTCTACTTCACCTTTATTCTGGAGTTTTTAGAGTTTTTCAAATGTTGAACATATATTGCCAAATTAAACAATGGATCCATAGAGAAAGCAATCATACTTATTGAATCAAGAGGTGCATGTGTGTGGAAAAATGGAATCGGATGCTCTTAAAAATATCACTTCCTTCTGTTTGATGTAGTCATGTGGCTATCAGACTAATTCTACTGCCGGACACGTGCCCATTTTTTTATGGTAGCGAGGTTCCGGACACTTATCCCTTTTTATTTCCTCGGGATCATTCTTTTTGAGGTTTCAGACACTTGTCCCTTTTTATTTCCATGGATATTATTATTATTATATATATTTCTTTTAATTTTTGTATAGCCACATGCTTCCAACAAACTTTTTAAAGGATAATAAAAACTTTGAGCATTTATGCGGAAAATGGAACGTGTAAGTGAACCTGATTCAAAGAGCATAATAACTTCTCATAGGTTCAACAAAGCTTAACTTAACTCAATGCTTTAATGATCATGTTTAATTAAGAAGTTCTCCAGAACTCTAGTGTTATTTTAGAATAAGATATATAGTAGCTCAGATTCATATCATATCCATCAATTACTTTAGACTAGGATCAAGCATTTTGCTTCCCACAAGTTTTATGTTTTTGATGTTTATATCCCGGAAGAATTCAAAGTTTAACACTAGGCATATAGACAGAGCTTTTAATATTTTTGGATTTTTCTTTTTAAGTTTCAGGGTTCCATAAATCAGAGATAAACTAGAGCTTATTAATTATTCTAATTTTAATAAAGCATACTAAATAGGTATTATAATTAAAAAGATAACTCGTCAGATAAGGACATACCTGACATTGGGGCTCCTCCTCGTTGGTGCAAAACCTTGGGGGCTCCTCCCCCCAAGCTAGAGATCACTGTGGTGGTGGCGGTCGATAGTGATGGTACTGGGGCATGGACCAGAAGGCATCCCAGTACTGATTTGTCTGATCTTGATTTTGTCGAATGTTCTCGACCGCGTTCTCCATTCTGGCATTCCATTGTTGTTGCTCCATCAGCATCCGGTTGATGTCGGCTTGGTCTTCTGATATTCTTGTCAGCCAGGTACTAATGTTTTGACGAGCCATTTGATCATCATGATACCCTACACTCGAGACTGAGTGTCTAGGTGGTTCATGTTGAGTAGATGGTCCTGGTTGGTCTACTGAGCGTCTTCCTTGGTACTGGTCATAGCGGGATCTCCTCTGCCACTCCGTACTGTCATCTTGCCAAGAATCTTCTGAATGGATGGATGGTGATGGAGCCCATTAAGAGTATGGATCTTGATATTGTGGCGGGTGTCTTGTTTGGACTCCATCATCATACGCTGTGTGTGCTGGTCCCTCGGGGATCGGGTCGGCTCCATAATAGTATGTTGGTGGTGCATTCGCGAACCTTGCCGATGCGCTTCTCTGTGGCTGCAGACCTACAAGAAAGTTTCTCATGGTATAGACACTGAGTTCCGGGTTAGGAAGCGGAATCTCAGTGCTCATACCTCGGTACATCATATGAATAATATTGTTGTTTTTCTTGAGGATCTGGGCTTGTCTAAAAAAGTCAAAGGTCATAATATAGTACGACCTTTGGAAATGTTTTGCACAAGACAAAATTGAGTTAAACTCAATTTGGTAGCCAAACGATATACGATAGAAGAACATTCTATATCCCCTTTGGTCGGGCCAAAAACTTCCATCCACTGATCGATCATGTGAATAACAGGAGACTCTTCGTTTTTTCACAATAGCAAAAAGAAGCCTCAACTCATCTTCCCTCACTGTTCGAGTTTCTGGTCTAGGGAAGATGGTCGATGAAATAAAATGATGAATAAAACGAAGAGTGGGCAACTGAATATCATTGTATTTGGGTTTCGAACAAATATCTAAATCTGTAATCTCTTTCCAAAACTGCTCTTTGTTAAAATCAGGTAAAGCATTTGAAAGATCAAGAGCGTAGTTGGAATCAAAACCCAAATGGTCACTAAGTTCCCTCCAAGTGAGTGTAAACTTTTTGTTGAACATGTGGAACTTATGCCAGTAGCTAAAGAAACCAATGTGCATAGGAATTCAATGGTAAGGAGCTTCACTCGTATCTCATCGACAGACACAAAACCCATCCAACCCAACATCGTGAAAATAGTGAGAAATTCGATATCCATACCTGTATCTTGTAGAAGTTGTGGGTCGTAGATCGGTGTTGGTCTGAAAATCCTATTCCTTATGTTTCTAAATCTTGCCTTCTGTTCACTCCCTTGCAGCTTAAGATCTTTTTCCTCCATTAATATATTCATACCTTCGGAGGTGCAACGGAACGACGATGCTTGAGAGGGTGCCGGTGAATCAACGTCCATGTTGGAGTTTGCTCTTGAGCTAATCCTCATCAGGCGTCCAAGCCCAATCTTTCCGAAGAAGGTCTTCTTACTCATCCTGTTGAACAGAGAAAAACAAACAACCAAACAAGAACAGACTATGGAACGGGTTAGAAAATATAAACAGTTAGTGGTTAGCCGTTCGCAAGTCAGTCATTCGGAGGTTGGCTTATCAAGAGAGTTGTTTATAATTGAATTGGACAACACTTCTCTTCTTTTAAACTTATCTCTACTCAAATTTAAAATTTCTCACACTCCTCTTTTCTCTTCGCTACCAAACTCTTCCTTCTCTCTTGGATTCTCACACTAGATTGAAGGTTTGAACTAGCAAACAAATTTCGAATTGAATTCTACTGAAAGGAGAGGATTGAGAGGCTTGTGAGTGAGTGTGGAGAGCTCTGAGGGGTGGCTTTTTATAGCGGAGGCCAGGGCAGGCCGGCCGGCCTAGTGGTGGGGCCGGCCGGCCCCCCTCTGGGGCCCACCTGGTGTCCTTCCCTCCACTCAAAGATTGCTTCACTTCTAAGCATGAATTTTCATCCATACAAAGTTCAAAGTGACTGATGCTTGGTTGAGTGGTTAGGAAGCAAAGTAGCCAAAAGGTGGGTCCCGGTGGTGAAAAATAATTACTATGCAGAAAATTTAAGAAAACTAAATTACTTTTATGAAATGAAAAATGATGATAGATGCAAAGACATTTTTTTGTGCCACCACAGTAAATATTCTTTCGGGTTTTTACGCACCGTAAAAATTATTTACGCGGGGCCTGATTTTTATATTTTTATATTTTTATTTGGTTTTCAAATGAAAATGCAAGAAAGTAAATATGGATAACTACCGAGTTACCTCCTGGTGAAGGTTCGGGGTTTTTAAGTCCACCGAATTGGACTTCTCCAAAGTTGTCATTCTAAAGGGGTTGTCGCCTTCCCTGAGATGGTGCCTCTGGTGACTGTTGATCTCCCTCTTCACTTACCACCTTTGCTGTTGAGCTTAACTCAGGCTTTGTCTTGAATGGAAAACATTCTTCTTGTCCATTGATGTTAAGTCTGACTTCTCCAATTCCAATGTCGATATGGGCATTTGCAGTACTTAGAAAGGGTCTCCTAGAATGAGTGACACTTTCGAGTTTGATTGCATGTCAAATACTACGAAGTCAACTGGCACGAAGAATTCTCTAATCTTGACTGGAATGTCTTCAACAATTCCTACTGGATAGCGAAGTGATTGATCAGCAAGTTGTAGGCACATTGATGTTGGTACAAGTCTTGAATGATGAAGTTTATCGAAGACTGTCTTGGGCATGACGCTCACACTTGCTCCGAGATCACATAGCACATTGTTGAAGTGTTGATCACCGATTGAACAGTCGATAGTAGGGCATCCTGGATCCTTCTTCTTCTGTGGAGAAATGTTGAGGATGGCCGCACTACACTCTTCTGTCAGCTTGATCACCTCAGTGGTGGGCAGTGGTCGTTTGTTGTTGAGGATGTCCCTTAGATATTTTGCATAGGTGGGTACCTGTATAGCATCTAATAGAGGAATATTGATGTATAATTTTTGAATTACTTCAACAAACTTACTCAACTGCTCATCCGCTGTGGCTCTCCTATTTCTACGTGGAAATGGTAGGTGGTTGGTGTCATGATAATCTTGCATCATTTCTGGTAGTGGTGGATCTATTTCTTCAGCTTCATTGTCTTTCCTTTCTTCTGTCACAGTTGGCGTCACTGGTGCTATCTGTCCTCTTACTCCTCTTGGGTATGGGGGATCACGAGTGACCTTCCCACCTCTTGTAGTTATAGCTTGAGTCTGTTCAGGGTTAGTGGCAACAGGCAAAACAGCAGCCAATTTGGCTAAGTGTATTTCTATCTTTTTATTTATATTGGTTTGTTCTTTTAGAGCAGAAGAAAACTCATCCATTTTTGCATTTATATCCTCTAAGGCTTTATCTTTAAAAACAAGCTTCCTAATAATAGTGTCATTAACTCTAGCCTGTTCTACAATTATATCTCTTAAAGGCATTTGCTTAAAATGGAAAGAATTAAAATTATCTGAGGACTTACCTTGATAAGTGGAGTGTTGGTTCCATCCTTGCTCTCTGTTGATGGTCCTTAAACACCTGTTTTACCATCAACATTTTACCCTAAAATTCACCAAAAAGGCATGAAATGTAGTCAAATAGGTTTCAAACTAACCGAATTCCACATGTCCATAGATTTTTATTTGAATGCAGGAATTTGGACCAAATTTGGAGAATGGACCCACCAGGAGACAAGCCCACTCACCAGGACCCATTTGGGCCCGAGTGAGGTGGCGCCCGCCAACTAGAGGTGGCGCCCGCCACCCAAATGTGGCGCCCGCCACATGGAGAGGCCCAACTCTCCCCCTTTGCCACGTCACTAATCCGTGTGACCATCCCAAGGCCAAATCTTGGCCCTTGGTCACTAGGTTAGTGGCATCAGATGACTCAGGATGGAATGGTGTGGATCAAGGCCGAATGGCGGTTACTCAGACATGCAACCGACCTAACCACCGCCTCACTGGAGCTCCTGGATGCCGTTGAAGCAGAGGCGGTGCATCCAACGGTGATGGGGGTGGCGGCCGCCACCTAGGGCTGGCGCCCGCCACTAGGGTTAGCCCTAGGTCGGCTGGCTGCCCCCTATAAGTACCCCCTTCACTCCACAAGGCTATAAATACCCCCTGGTGGCACCACTTCATTTGTACCATCCCAGAGAAAGCAACACACAAGCAAGAGAAGCAAGTGAGAGTTAGGTTAGAAGCTCAGAGAGCTTAGGCAAGTAGGTTAGCTAGTAGAGAGAGTATAGCTCTAGTGCCCTCGCTACAGCGCGGCTCTTAGTTTAGCACAGCTCAGCCTAAGCCCTTCGTAAAAGGAGCGTAGAGCTTGCTAAGAGAGAAGCGGGTGCGAGCGACTGGCATCGGAGGTCGGTTGATTTCCCGGCGTCTCTGGTCTGGTTTGCTCTCTTGTATCTCAGGTACATTTATCTTTATCTCAGTATTACTTTAAGCATTACTTTCAGTATTACTTTCAGTATTACTTTATCAAGTACCTTGAGTGTGACCTAGCTATCCTACAGTTCAATTCACTTAGCCATAGTAGTTAATCTCTAGTGTGCTTAGTGATTGATCTTTGCCAATAGGTTTCTTAGTTAGTTTAGTGTTTATCTGATTAAGTCAAGTATTTGCTCTGACGTCCGCAAGGGTGTCTCTATTCAAAGCTAGGGTAGAGATAGTTAGAATATAGTTAAGCGTGGTGCTTAGTTATAGACTTACCTTCAGATACGGCTGGACCCCCGGATAGCTGTGGTAGCAAGCAGGTGGTGACAGCCCTGTGCGCCTTGAATTCCACCACGTAGTTGGCCCAGTTTAACAGTAAGGCTCATTGTGCTAGCGTTCAACCTAAGTCAGTGGTAAAGGCTAGTACGCCTCGATAATTGATAAGATAGGAATAAAACTATACTCAACTTAGTTGCTTTATTGACTTTTGCTTGCCTTGCTTCGTAACTATCTTGCTTCGTAGTTATCTTGCTTTGTAGTTATCTAGGAGTAGTTAGTTATCTTAGTTACCCTTAGTTATCCTATTCCCTTTATCCACCTATCCATCCACCTTACCTTAGCCATCCATTTCATCCTTACCTATCCATCCATATATTCTTTCTAGCCTTTCATCCCCTCTCTTCCCTTCTCCCCTTTTCCTTTTTCTTATTTCTTCGACTCTCATCCCCTCCTTGACTCGACTCATACACCACCCTAGCCTTTCCTTGGGATCAAATAAATCGACACCTGGTACTCCCAGGCGAAGTGCTACTACGATAGTTCTGTGCGCTTGTAGAATCTCCTCCTGGTAGATTGCATTCTCTCTAGCTAGCTCCTACTAGTGTCGGGATTGACAACCCCACTTGACATTAGTAGATAGCTGCTTTAGCTTCATTCCTTTAGGTATAGTGACCGGACTTGCTACAAGCACTTTTGACACCGTTGCCTGGGATAGATTCCATAGTCTACTCCTAGTAACGACGTTGGCTAGTGTCAACAAGCATTTCTGGGCCGTTATCGGGGATAGTTGCCTAGCTCTATCTTTAGTGAAGCTAAGAACTACCAACAAGCATTTCTGGCGCCGTTGCCGGGGAAGGCAATCGGTGTATCGGTTGAGTCCGTGTCAAATTTATCTTCGCTTAAGCTCCCGCTTAGCGAATCCCATCTTACCCCATTCTTTCTTTCCTTAGTCCTTCTTATCTTTTTCCTTCATCTTCTTCAACTTCTTTCTTTCTTATCTCGTTCTATCTTCACGATGGCCAATAAGACCATTCGTGAATTTTCTGCTCCTTCTGCCGCTAATGTAGCAATAGGACCAGACGTGATCGATGCCAACCTCAATTTTGAGTTAAAACCGGCTCTGATCACGATGGTCCAAGCTAGCCCGTTCTGTGGCAAGGCTCATGAGGATGCCAATGCTCACCTCCAACAATTTTTGGAGATTTGCGGCACCTTCACCATTAAGGGGATAACCCAAGAAGCCATCCGTCTTCGTCTCTTTCCTTTCTCTTTGCTAGGAAAAGCGAAGCAATGGTTCTATACCGATCACAACGCTCTAGACACATGGGACAAGTGTTCCAATGCTTTTCTCGCCAAATTCTTTCCTATGGGCAAGACGAATGCTCTGCGCAACAAAATCTCCAGCTTTACGCAACAAGCCGAGGAATCTATTCCCGAGGGTTGGGAGAGAATGCAAGAGTACGTCGCTGCTTGTCCACACCACGGTATGGAGGACTGGCTATTGATCCAGAACTTCTACCATGGCCTAACCCCACTCTCTAGAAGCCATTTGGATGCCGCCGCCGGCGGTGCATTCTTTTCTCTGAATGTTGCAGATGCTAAGGCTCTCATAGAGAAGATGGTGTCAAACCAAGGATGGAATGACGAAAGACTACAGCCCCGTAAGCGAGGTATGCATTCCCTTAAGGAGGCCGACATGATCGTGGCCAAGATGGACCTGCTGGCAAAGAAACTGGACAGCTGTGAGAAGATGAACCAACAAGAGAGTGTCCAATCTCTGGAATCCTACATGACTTGTGAAGTCTGTGGAGAAACTGGACATTCTGGGAGCCACTGCCCCTAGCTACATGAAGATTTGAACTTCATCAACAACAATAACGGTTTCCGTCAACAGAATCAAGGATGGAATCAGCCTGCAAACTCTCAAGGTAACAATTCATTCCCCCGCTCTAATTTTCATAATTCGGATAGTCTCTCATTCTTGAAAAATTTAGTTTACTCACAAGGTAGAACTACTGATTTCTTGAATAAGAAATTAATGTCGAATGATAAAATTCTTGAGAATATAAATGCTAAATTAGAAGATTTCTCATCTGCTCTGAAAAATCAATTAAGCTTTAATAAGATGTTAGAAACCCAATTAGCTCAGCTTGTTGCTATCATACCATCTTTTGAAACTGGCAAAATTCGTGCTAAACCTGACATGGAAACTGCAAATATGGTTGAAATAAAACATTTTAACTATTATGAAGATCAAACCATGACTGTTAAAAAGGGTGATCCTGGTAGTCCCATAATTAGATGCTCAATCTTTGGTGAAGTCTTTAAAAATGTCATGTGTGATTTAGGATCGAGTGTGAACATTCTATCTAAAGATTTCTATGAAAACTCGTTCTTTCCACCCATGTCATCCACATCTGCCTATGTTGTGCTAGCTGATCAATCCACTTGCTATGTAGAAGGAATAGTTAATGATTTACCTGTTCATATTAGAGGTTCCTATGTTCCTACTGATTTCATAATACTAGATATGGGAAATAGGAAAGATGTGCCTCTAATCTTAGGTAGACCCTTCTTGAACACTGTTGATGCCTGCATATATGTGGGAAGTGCTAAAATGCAAATGACATTAGGAGGGAGGAAGGAAATATTCTCCTTTTCCCATGGTCCCGCATATGCCGCTAACATGTAGGAAGCAAAACCCGTTCGTACCAAGAAGAGGCGCCCAAGAACAAGGTGGAGCAGAAAGAAAGAACCACCTCCTCCTGAGTTGTGTAATTCACATAACAAAGGAGAGGTGCCAAAAGAAGAAGAACCAGATGGAGTACTTAAAGAAGAAGCACCCAAGGAAGAAGATCCACCCGATAAGGATGAAACTCCATGGACCTAAGGTATGGTTTTACTTTTAATTTTTCCCTTCAATTTTCCCTTTTCGAATAAATAACATATGTCATGCATGTAACTAAAAAAATATATCACCAGTTATCATTAGTTATATGCATAGGTATATGTTAACTTAGCTAGAACAATAAAATATCATAATAGGATAGTTTCCTTTTCACAACATTAGATAGTTTCCCTTTTAATAAAATGAGAACAAGAGCTCCGACCGAGAAAGAAGAAGGCCCTTCACCAAGCAAGAAGCCATCTTGGGGGAGACTCCCGCTCCAATAAGGTATGTCTCAAGCCTACACTTTACATTCAGTTCTTAAATTCTATATCTTTTGAATGTCACATGCTTGCCTAAATAACCATTCCATGAATAAAATTGATGAAATCTGCTTAAACAAGTCAAAACCTGAATAAGATTTAAAATATGTCATGCAAATGCTACTGTTATGGTTTGAATAACTGGTCTTATCTAAGTTGTGGCTTTTGTGGGTTGCACATGCTTTAACTGAAATCATGCTTAGTGAATAAAGTTAGTAAGAAATGGAGTAATTCTTTAAACTTGCTAAGGTGAAATTATGACCTAATCTGGAGGATTTCTTTTAAAAAATTATGAAAACCTTGCTAAAAGTTCCTCCTAGATTTTATCCCATCCCACCACCAGCTAAATATTTGTTAGTCATTAGTCAAAACCACAAAGAGCTTTGTTTGTGTTGAGCTTTGTTAGACCTCATAGATCTTAGTAGAGAAGCTTATCATATCTTGTGAATCAAGATTCACACACACCGACCATAAATTGCCTACTCTCCACTTTGGAGGTTTGCAACCACCAAATAAATTGCTTATTCTCTACACCGGAGATATGAAATACCTTGCCAAACGTCCCATTGCTAGCCTTATGCTTATTCCTACACTGGGAATAAGCATTTCCCCCACTTCCCCCTTTTTCATTTCTGAAATCCTTTCCTATAGATGTCTGGGGAAATCTAGAGCTAAAAAAAAAGAAAAAAAGTGAGCAAAGTAGCTCAAGAGAGGACTATGTCCTAAGAAAATGTGAGGACACATCTTTTGTCTACTCACTATGTATCCAAAAAAGAGAGAGAGAGAGAGAGAATTATCATTAGCTCTGGACCCCAAAAATTAACTAGGAAGGATTATGAGATATCCCTATATACACTTCCACATAACCACACATGCACATCTTGATCAATTTTTATGATTTGCTGCTCCTTATGATCTGAGTGTCTAGCTTAGCAATAAACATCAGGCAATTTGCTCATGATTCTTAGCCTACCTATAACTCCACATATCATTCTTTAGAAATAGGAGAGGCTACATTTTGGCCTAAGTGAGGATTTAAACACCATTGAGTGATTGAGTGAATCTTGGAGGACTTAAGCAAGTTGTTATCTTTTGAAAACCTTGAAAAACCTCCAGACAGAATCCTAGTCAAACCTAAGCAAGATAAAAGTTTCCTATCTACTGCTTTATTTCACCCTTGCATGTTTGAAGTGAAAAGCTATAAGCCCCACATTGCTATGATTAATGATATATACTAAGTTATTTCTCACTATACAATATGCACTTGCATACATCTTAAGTTGCTATCCATTTTATGCTCAATGCTTAAACCGCATTGTTGCTCGAGGACGAGCAACAGGTTAGCTTGGGGGAGCTTGTTGATGGTCCTTAAACACCTATTTTACCATCAACATTATACCCTAAAATTCACCAAAAGGCATGAAATGTAGTCAAATAGGTTTCAAACTAACCGAATTCCGCATGTCCATAGATTTTTATTTGAATGCAGGAATTTGGACCAAATTTGGAGAATGGACCCACCAGAAGACAAGCTCACTCACCAGGACCCATTTGGGCCCGAGTGAGGTGGTGCCCGCCACCCAAATGTGGCGCCCGCCACATGGAGAGGCCCAACTCTCCCCCTTTGCCACGTCACTGATCCGTGTGACCATCCCAAGGCAAAATCTTGGCCCTTGGTCACTAGGTCAGTGGCATCGGACGGCTCAGGATGGAATGGCGTGGATCAAGGCCAAATGGCGGTTACTCAGACATGCAACCGACCTAACCACCGCCTCTCTGGAGCTCCTAGATGCCGTTGAAGTAGAGGCGGTGCATCCAACGGTGATGGGGGTGGCGGCCGCCACCTAGGGCTGGCGCCCGCCACTAGGGTTAGCCCTTGGTCGGCTGGCTGCCCCCTATAAGTACCCCCTTCACTCCACAAGGCTATAAATACCCCCCTGGTGGCACCACTTCATTTGTACCATCCCAGAGAAAGCAACACACAAGCAAGAGAAGCAAGTGGGAGTTAGGTTAGAAGCTCAGAGAGCTTAGGCAAGTAGGTTAGCTAGTAGAGATAGTATAGCTCTAGTGCCCTCGGTACAGCGCGGCTCTTAGTTTAGCATAGCTCAGCCTAAAGTCCTTGGTAAAAGGAGCGTAGAGCTTGCTAAGAGAGAAGCGGGTGCGAGCGACTGGCATCGGAGGTCGGTTGATTTCCCGGCGTCTCTATTCTGGTTTGCTCTCTTGTATCTCAGGTACATTTATCTTTATCTCAGTATTACTTTAAGCATTACTTTCAGTATTACTTTATCAAGTACCTTGAGTGTAACCTAGCTATCCTACAGTTCAATTCACTTAGCCATAGTAGTTAATCTCTAGTATGCTTAGTGATTGATCTTGGCCAATAGGTTACTTAGTTAGTTTAGTGTTTATCTTATTAAGTCAAGTATTTGCTCTGACGTCCGCAAGGGTGTCTCTATTCAAAGCTAGGGTAGAGATAGTTAGAATATAGTTAAGCGTGGTGCTTAGTTATAGACTTACCTTCAGATACGGCTGGACCCCCGGATAGCTGTGGTAGCAAGTAGGTGGTGACAGCCCTGTGCGCCTTGAATTCCACCACGTAGTTGGCCCAGTTTAACAGTAAGGCTCGTTGTGCTAGGGTTCAACCTAAGTCAGTGGTAAAGGCTAGTACGCCTCGATACTTGATAAGATAGGAATAAAACTATACTCAACTTAGTTGCTTTATTGACTTTTGCCTGCCTTGCTTCGTAACTATCTTGCTTCGTAGTTATCTTGCTTTATAGTTATCTAGGAGTAGTTAGTTATCCTAGTTACCCTTAGTTATCCTATTCCCTTTATCCACCTATCCATCCACCTTACCTTAGCCATCCATTTCATCCTTACCTATCCATCCATATATTCTTTCTAGTCTTTCATCCCCTCTCTTCCCTTCTCCCCTTTTCCTTTTTCTTATTTCTTCGACTCTCATCCTCTCCTTGACTCGACTCATACACCACCCTAGCCTTCCCTTGGGATCAAATAAATCGACACCTGGTACTCCCAAGCGAAGTGCTACTATGATAGTTCTATGCGCTTGCAGAATCTCCTCCTAGTAGATTGCATTCTCTCTAGCTAGCTCCTACTAGTGTCGGGATTGACAACCCCACTTGACATTAGTAGATAGCCGCTTTAGCTTCATTCCTTTAGGTATAGTGACCGGACTTGCTACAAGCACTTTTGACACCGTTGCCTGAGATAGATTCCATAGTCTACTCCTAGTAACGACGTTGGCTAGTGTCAACAAGCATTTCTGGGCCGTTACCAGGGATAGTTTCCTAGCTCTATCTTTAGTGAAGCTAAGAACTACCAACACTCTCGTAGTGTAGAAGAGTTGTTGATGATGTTTAGATTGTCTTGATTGTTCTCTTCAATTCTAGTCTGAGTGTCGAATGCATCTCGAATAGCTTGACGATCTCTTTTGTATTTCTCGCGTTGGTCTAGCTATCCTAGTAACACATCCATCATTGTTGTCAGTGCCTTCACTTCTTCTGGGGCTTCCTCCATATGGTGACAGTGTTGATTCTTGTCTTGTTTCCAGCTCTGATTCTCAGCTATCTTTTCCATAAGGACTTCAGCTTTCCCAGGAGTAAGTGACATAAATGATCCTCTAGCAGTAGCATCTAGTTGCTCACATGACTTTTGAGTGAGTCCACTGTAGAATCCGTGCATGAGCAACCAATCTTCCATTCCATGGTGCGGGCATTCTGAAATGGAGTCCTGAAAGCGATCCCAAGCTTCTGGAATGGTTTCTCCTCTATGTTGCTGAAAACTTATAATCTTTCCTCTTAAGGCATTGGATTTGCCTATAGGGAAGAACCTCGATAGAAAAGCTTCTGAATATTTGTCCCATGTGTTGATGTCTTCCTTATTAGCGTAGAACCACTGCTTCGCTCTTCCCTCCAGTGAGAATGGAAATAACCGAAGAAGTATGATGTCTTGGGCAATGATCTTGATGATGATGGTGCTTCTGATCTCCAAGAAATCCTGCAGATGGGCAGTAGCATCTTCTTGTGCTTTTCCACTGAATGTAGTAGCTTGGACTAGGTTGATAAGTCTTAGCTTGAGCTCAAACTCTAAGTTATCTGTCTGGAGTGTCGGTCCAGTCCGGATGGTTCCAATGTTAGGAGCAGAGAACTCTAGCAAAGTCTTGTTGGCCATCGTCTTCACTACTTGACTCAATCTTCTTCTAGGTTGAGTTGCTTTTTGATAGAACAATGATTGATCACAACTGAACCTGTATTACTGTTGGTAGTTCTTAACTTCACTAAAGATAGAGCTAGGCAACTATCCCCGGTAACGGCCCAGAAATGCTTGTTGACACTTGCTAACGTCGTTACTAGGAGTAGACTATGAAATCTATCCCTGGCAACAGCGCCAGAAATGCTTGTAGCAAGTCCAATCACTATACCTAAAGGAGTGAAGCTAAAGCAGCTATCTACTAATGTCAAATGGGATTGTCAATCCCGACACTAGTAGAAGCTAGCTAGAGAGATTGCAATCTACCTAGAGGAGATTCTGCAAGCGCACAGAACTATCGTAGTAGCACTTCGCCTGGGAGTACCAGGTGTCGATTTATTTGTGTGACACCCCAATTTTAAGGATAAAATTGTGGCGGAGAACTCATGTGTGCCCAGGAACAATCACACACATAAGTTAGACAAATTACAAGAAGGTGGCATCATCACATTGTTTATTACATAACGATAGTATCAACACAAGTCTTACATCAAGCGAAGCAAAAGATAACTGAACTGCTAAAAAGAACAACTCCACAGGGAACGCTGACTGGGGGAAATAGCTAGCCTAGAAGTCCTCTGGGAAGTCGCCAACTGCACCTTCATCTGTTACCCATCCGGGATTTGCCCAAAAAGAAGATAAACAACAAGCGTAAGTACTCCTCGTACTTAGCAAGCTAACACAGGGTTCATGAGGCTCAAAAGGCTGACACTGTCTGACTGCAGTTAGCTTTTAAGTTGGCAAAGTTTTAGCATTAAGGTAAACGAATATGGTGCTTAACCCTTAACCCATGATCCATTTGTCCAACAAAGATAAATATAACATCATAAGGTACCAACAATATAAAGTAAACAGTTATTCAAGTATCAAAGTTCTGCTAGTTTCCCGGGCCGCTCGTGACCGTGAGCACGGCTGTTATAACAGTTTTACACTCTGCAGAGGTTGTGCATCTTTACCCACAAGCCGTGTTACCCTTGTGCCCGAGGCGGCCAACCTCTTGATCCACTTCCGAGGTAGATCGGCGGGGCACACTATGAAGCCTTTCGTTGGTTCGTCTAACATGTTAGGGCCGCTAGGTTTCCTTGGCAGGCAGATGTAGTAACCCCCCTTTCCTATGGCACAAGGCCATCGCAGCTATACACATAGGAACAGGAGCAGCCCTACACCCAAAGTGGCAAGCCCCTTATGCGCCCTTTCGGGTCACCGCTAACAAGTTAGAAAAGGTCCAGTGTACTGAGCTAAAACCAGAGCCAGATAGCACTCATGGTAGCACTGTCAATCCCAGCTTTTGCTAACAGCAAGTTTTTATTAACCGTTTAACAACATATCATTATGAGAACAAATTCATCATTGGACTGGATCAGTTATAAGTCAGTTAGCACTAGCATTCTACCCATATGCAAAGATCCCACGGAGTCAAGAACATCACAGATAACAAAGCTAAGTGGGTCTCTAAGGTTGCTCAATTTGGACACATGCATAAATGAGTAAATTAATAGTAAAGTGAAATAGGTAACAAGGAGATCCCATGCTAACTTGCCTTGGTAGTCGAAAGGCTGGTCTTCCTGCTGGTCGTTGAAAGAAGGGTCCTGGTCGTACCACACCGACTCACCGTCTACTCGATCACAAAACATCACCACACATTCCAGGCGCAAACATACACAATGCAAACAAGGCTATCATTAGAACAGTACACCAAACAGTAATAAACAGAAATAAATCTTTGATAAAACTAAAGTACGCGTTTCTACGATCACAACAAGATTTGGTTCACCGAAAACGGAGATACTAAGCGAAAGATACGGCCGAAACGATGTTTTCCAAAGCCCTAACAAGATTAACAAAAACCCTGAAACTAAACAGATCTACGCCGACTAACAAAGGCATAAACAGGTAGGAAACTAAATTACGAATCTAACGCAACTTGAACGGTTCAAAACGGAGCTAAAACGTGGGTTTTATAAGCATTTTAATGTAGTGGCAAATCTGTAAATAGACTGAAATCAATTTGAATTTAAATCGGAATTTAAACTGAATTTTAAAACAATTTGACGGCCGGCTGGACTGCGCCTCAATTCAACCGAAACGCAGGGGCCTGGTTGAAAGATTTTCAAGACACAGAGAACAGTGCCGTAAGGAGTGCGGGTTGATTCCGCAAATCCTCAGGGGCTCTTATGCAAAATGGCACCCGAAAGGGTACCGGCTGATTCGAGCCACCGGATCAGAGATGGACGGCGCGGATTAGATCCAGGGGTGCGCGCGCGGGGCAAGCCGACGACGTGCACAGGCCGCGGCGTCGCGGCGCTTTGCGCGACGTCGCGCGCGGTTCTGCCATGGATGGCACGGCGGAGCCCGCGGACTCGGCCGCGGAGCCTACCCTAGGCTAAACCAAGCGGACAAGGAGATAGGGGAAACCAAGGGGGGTGCTCACCGGGGTGAAACGAACGGAGGAGGTGGCTCGGAGGTGGCGGTCCGCGGCGAACGGCGGACGGCGGCGGACTGCACGAACGAACGGCGGCGGTTAGGACTAAACCGAGCGAAAGAAAAGGAAGGAGGGGGTGCGGCAACTTTACTGCGACGCGGCGGAGCTCGGGGAAGGTCGTGAATGGCCGGAGCGGTGCTGAATCGGCGGCTCGACTAAGGCGGCGGCGGCGATGGCACGGAGATGCTCGGCACGGTTGCTTGGGTGCTCTGCTGTGCGGCGCTGCGGGAGAGAAAGAGGGAAAACGGAGTGGGGGTGGAGACCGCGTCCACTTAAAGGACGAGGGAGAGACGGGGTCGTGGGTGAAGCGCGCGGGAGAAGTGGGAGCGTGCGGCCGCGGCGGTTGCGCTCGGCGGCGACGCAGCGAAGGAGGGAGGAGGGAGCTGACACGCGGGCCCGTGTTGCCAGTGAGAGAGAGGGAGAGAAGGAGCGGCGGCGCAAACGGCGCCGAGCTGGGCCGCCAGTGGGCCGTGCGGGCGAAGGGGAAGGGAGGAGGGAGGCCCGGCGCGGGAGAAGAAAAAGAAGGGAGGGGCGCCGGCGGGTTGGGCCGCCAGGCCGCTTGGGCCAGAAGAGGGGAAAAGAGAAAGAGAGAAAAGAAAAAGCTTTTCATTTTATTTCAAGGCATTCCAAAACCATTTCAAAATGAATTTGAATTCAAACCAAGTTTTGGCAAAAACCAGTCACTCAATTAAATCTAGTGCATCAGCATGAATGCATAAACATGTTGCCACTACTTTTTATTTCCATAAAAATTATTTAACCCCTAGGTTAAATGCTTCACAAAAATCGTAATTAAATCATTTTCACCTATTTTGTTTTGGAGAAATTTTTAGGGTGTTACAACTCTACCCCCCTTAAGATGAATCTCGTCCTCGAGATTCGACTGGAGCTTACTCAAACAACTGCGGATAAGATTTCCGAAGATCTTCTTCTCTTTCCCAGGTAGCCTCTTCTTCTGTATATCGGTTCCACTGAACCTTGCACATCTTGATAACTCGGCTCCTGGTAACTCTTTCTGCTGTCTCTAAGATCTTGACAGGGTACTCTTCATAAGTGAGATCTTCTCCTATCTTGATCTCTTCCAGGGGAACTTGCTCTTCAGGCACCCTCAGACATTTCTTTAGCTGAGAGACATGGAACACATCATGAACGCCTGACAGCCTCTCAGGTAACTCAAGCTGATAGGCCACTTCTCCACGTCTGGCCAAGATCCGGAAAGGACCTATGTATCTTGGTGCCAACTTTCCTTTCATGTTGAATCTCTTTACGCTTCTCATGGGTGACACTTTCAAGTACACATAATCTCCCACTTTGAAAACTAAGTCCCTCCTGCGAGTATCCGCATAACTCTTTTGTCGGGACTGAGCTATCCTCAAGTTATCCCGGATCATTCTTACTTGTTCTTCGGCATTTCTAAGAACATCCGGTCCAAACACTTGAGTTTCTCCTGTCTGATTCCAGAATAAAGGAGTTCTACACTTTCGCCCATACAAAGCTTCAAAAGGTGCCATTTTGAGACTCTCCTGATGACTATTATTGTAGGAGAATTCAGCATATGGCAGGCTCTTATCCCAACTAGCCCCGTGCTGAAGTGCACATGCTCTCAACATATCCTCCAAGATTTGATTTATCCTTTCAGTCTGCCCATCTGTTTGGGGTGATATGCAGAACTGAAATTCAGCTTGGTTCCCAACGATTGGTGTACCTGATGCCAAAAATGAGAAGTGAACTGTGTCCCTCTGTCGGACACTATTTTCTTTGGAACACCATGCAGAGACACAATCCTCTCCATGTACAGCTCTGCTAACCTTGCTCCATTGTAAGTGGTTTTAACTGGTAGGAAGTGAGCGACCTTGGTGAGCCGGTCGACTATTACCCATATAGAGTCATAACCTCTTTGTGTGTGGGGTAATCCAGTGATAAAGTCCATTCCCACTTCTTCCCATTTCCACTCGGGTATTTGCATAGGTTGCAATAATCCTGCCGGTCTTTGATGTTCAGCCTTGACCTTCTGACAGGTGTCACATAGGGCTACATATTCTGCCACATCTCGCTTCAAACCATACCACCAGTACTTCTCTTTCAAATCCAAGTACATTTTGGTACTGCCGAGATGTATGGAGTAGGCGGATTCATGCGCATCTCGCAGGATGGCATCACGGATAGCTTTCACTTCAGGCACACATATCCTTTTTCCAAACCATAAGGTTCCATTTTCATCCATCCGGAAACCTGGTGCCTTTCCAAGCACTATGTTTTCTGCTATCTCTTGCAGTTTCTCATCCTTCAGCTGACCCTCACGGATTTCTTTCTCCAAGGTAGGTTCAACTGTTATCTCCACAGCATTGTTGGCAAAGCACAGGTTAAGATATGCCATTTCAGCTCTCAATTCAGCTGACATGTATTCCACTTGCAGTCCAGTTGCATAAGTTTTTCTGCTCAGGGCATCGGCCACGACATTGGCCTTGCCTGGGTGATAATGTACCTCCAGGTCATAGTCTTTGATCAATTCTAGCCAACGGCGTTGCCTCAAATTCAGATTTGATTGAGTAAATATGTACTTCAGACTTTTATGATCTGTGTACACATCACACTTATGTCCAACTAGATAATGTCTCCATATTTTTAGGGCATGGACAACAGCTGCTAACTCCAAATCATGAGTTGGATAGTTCACCTCGTGCTTTCTCAGCTGTCTAGATGCATAGGCTACTACTCTTCCTTCTTGCATTAGAACACATCCAAGTCCCAGACGAGATGCATCACAATAGATGGAGAAGCTTTTGTTCAAGTCTGGCAGAACTAGGACTGGTGCTGAGGTCAATCTCCTCTTTAACTCTTCAAAGTTTGCTTGGCATTTATCAGACCACACAAACTTAGCATTCTTTTCTAACAAGGCAGTCATAGGCTTTGCAAGCTTGGAGAATCCTTCAATGAACCTCCTATAATACCCAGCCAAACCCAGAAAGCTTCGGATTTCACTGGCATTGGTTGGCGGGTTCCAGTCCAACACATCCTGCACCTTGGTAGGATCAACGGATATACCTCCGTTAGAGACAACATGCCCCAAGAAAGAGACTTCTTTCAACCAAAACTCACATTTGCTCCTCTTGGCATAGAGTTGATGCTCTCTCAACTTTTGCAGAACCATCCTTAGATGTTCAGCATGTTCTTCTTCTGTTTTAGAGAACACTAGAATGTCATCTATGAACACCACCACAAACTTGTCTAGATACTCCATGAACACCTTATTCATCAGGTACATGAAGTAGGCTGGGGCGTTGGTCAGTCCAAAAGACATAACTGTATACTCATACAATCCATACCGCGTTGTGAAAGCAGTCTTAGGAATGTCTGAGTTCCAGATTTTCAACTGGTGATATCCAGACCTGAGATCTATTTTGGAGAACACACATGCTCCTCTAAGCTGGTCAAATAGATCGTCGATCCGGGGTAGAGGGTATTTGTTTTTAATGGTAACCTCATTTAAAGACCTATAGTCCACACACATTCTCTGGCTACCATCTTTCTTATCCACGAAGATCACAGGTGCTCCCCAAGGAGAAGCACTGGGGCGTATATACCCCTTCTCTAACAACTCCTTAAGTTGCTTCTTAAGCTCTTCTAATTCATTTACCCCCATTCTATAAGGTCTTTTAGCTATTGGTGCAGTTCCAGGCAGTAATTCAATAATGAACTCAACATCGCGATCAGGTGGAATACCTGGCAGATCATCAGGAAAGACATCAGGGAACTCGTCCACCACCCGATCTTGCTCTGCACCACTAGCATTCATCTGGTTTATGGTGGCAGTCGGCTGCTCTTGCATCACCACTTCCACACAGATCCTGTCTCCCTTGGGTGTAGATACAACCACTGATCTTTCTTGACACTGAATGACAGCCCCATGTTGCTTCATCCAGTCCATACCCAAGATGAGATCTATGCCTGCTGTTCTCAGCACTATAGGCTTTACTTTAAATTCTACCCCCCTTAAGTTGACACTAGAGGTGGGGCTCCAAAAATTTGCAGGCATACTACCCCCTGGTGAGTTTACTATGATTGTTTCTTTCATTGCACATAAAGGCACACCATGCATTCTAACAAAAGACTGTGAAATGAAGGAATGCGAAGCACCAGAATCAAAAAGTATGGTTGCTGGGATTGAGTTGATGCTGAACGTACCCATCATAACATCCGGTGCATCCAGGGCACTATCGGCAGCCACATGGTTCACCCGCCCAGTGTGAGGTGGACGAGCATTCTGCTTCTGACCTCCTGCTTGGTTCTGTGGAGCCTGAGGGTTCTGCTTCTGGGGACACTGGTGAGCATAGTGTCCAACCTCCCCACAGCGGTAGCAAGCGTTGGGGTTCTGCTGAGATGCATTCTTCATGGGAGCGGAGTTGGGTGCTCCCTGGCGTGATGCTTGGCTGCCCTGCTGCTGGTACCCTCTGCCCTCCTGGCTGCTGCTGATAGCGCTGACCACCTGACTGCTGTTGGTAAGGAGGGCGCTGCTGGTTCTGGTTGCCCTGGGGTTGCTGTCCCCTGTTCCACTGGTTGGAGGAACCTTGATTCCTCTGGGGGTAGTCTTGCTGGGGGTTGGTTCGGGGACGAGTGTTGCTCCCCGAAGACTGGCCTTGGAAGCTTCTCTTCTTTGCTTCCATCTCTTTCCGCTTGTTGTCAATAACAATCGCCCTATTGACCAGGGCCTGATAGTTGGGATAAGTGTTAGACATAAGCTGGAGCTGCAACCCATCGTAAAGACCCTTCAGAAAACGGCGCTGCTTGTCTTTATCTTGGGCCACATCCTGTGGGGCATAGCGCGACAGTTGGGCAAACTTATCACGGTATTCCGCCACTGACATGGACCCTTGTTTCAAGGAGCGGAACTCTTCTTGCTTCAGCTCTACGAGACCATCAGGGATATGATAGGATCTGAAGTTCTCCTTGAACTCCTGCCATGAAACAACTGGAGCATCTTGGGGACGGCCGAACATGAATGCATCCCACCAGTCCTGGGCTGCTCCCTGCAGTTGCCCAGAAGCGTAGAGCACTTTCTCATAATCTGTGCACTGGGCAATGTTCAGCTGCTTCTCTACTGCACGAAGCCAGTCATCCGCCTCCAAAGGTTCAGAGGCATGAGTGAACATAGGTGGGTGGCCTTTCAGGAATTCTCCTCGGCGATCCCTGACTTGAAGAGGTTGGGGTGCTGCAGCTGGCGCCTGATCCAGGCGGTTCATCATGGCTTGCATAAGTTGATTCTGCATTCCCATCAGCTGCTCGATGGTCACTTGCGGCGGTGGCGGTGGCGGGTCCACAGGAGCACCATGCCCACGGCCACGACCCCTTCCGCGTCCACCCCTTGCTGCCATCTGCTCACCAACAAATGCGCAAGAGTTAGACCTTTATATCCAACATAGAAAGTATATTTAAAACATAAATGAGCATTTGCTGAAAATTTCTGTGCACGTCCTTGTCAACAGCAGTGCACTAAAACTGACACAACTCAAGCTACAGAAATCCAACAGGGATGAACCAGACATCGTTGGAAAGCTTAAGAAACCAGCTACAACTTTCCTATAGAACACTTTTTCAGATTCGGCCAGATTCCGGGTCAAAAACAGCGTTGAACAGAACCTGTTCTAGGTGACAGACTGCGCAGAAACATCAACTTTAAACAGGCATATCTCCCAGATCCGAACAGATAAGGACTTGGTTCCAGATTTGTTTGAAAGATAAATCAGTCTAGATACTCCCACAAAAATTTCATAATTTTTTGGGAATACGGATTAAGAGATATACTGATATAACCACAGGCTGCTCCAGAAAAACAGCAACACAGATAAGGGATAAACAACTTTATTCAACACAGAGATATGTTTTAAACTTGGAGAAGCACAGACAAAACCCATACTTCACCACACACAAGCAAAGATCCATCAAACATAGTTCACTAACATAAGCAACACATCCACTAAAAGTTCACCAGACACAAACTGAAATTTAAACAACGTGTCTAAACAAGATAACTAAACATGGTAGGCAACTACTGGGCTCCACCGGGGGCATCGTTGGCTCTGTACTTCTTCTTGTAAACAGCTGGAAGACCCAACTCACCGCGAAGATGATCCACTTCACGCTCCAGACGCCTCATCACTTTCTGAGAAGCGCGCAGGCCTGCACCTTGTCAGCCTTCCTCTGCATTTCATAGGCATGCTGGGCGGTAGAGACCAGAACTGGGTACTCCACAGGTGGAAACAGGGCTTGCCACGAGCCCTCCAGGTCACTGTGGGGCAGGTAGCGGTAGCGGTCTGTCCTCATAGACTGGAAACGCAGGCCACGGTAATGCAGGAAGGCATCCTGCGCTGCATCCTCCATGCTAGCGAGAGCTTCACCACGCTTGGTGGTAGTCCTGTGAACCGACTCTATGACGTGAGCTTGATCCACATCATTCCAACCTGTAACCATCAGGTCGGACTTCCAGTAAGTGGCCTCCAAAGGATGAGTGTACTCGCCACAGTGATACTGGAGCTTGGCCTCCAACTCTGGGTAGTATTCATTCAGTAGACGAACCAGCATACTATGGTAGTATGCTGTCTCGTCAAGCTTCTTGAACATGAAGCGACGAGTCCATCCAAGGTCTTCATCCACCACCTGCACTACTGGAGAGGCAGAGGGTGTTGGTGCTGAAGCAGACGAAACAGCGGGAGAGTGCACCACCGGGTACACTGGCACGAAAGCCGGTGCTGCAGGAGCTGCTGGAGCGGCGGGGGCCTCCACGACTGGTGGAGCGACAGGCGCCACAGGAGCGAGTGCCTCTGGAGCCGGGACCTCAGGTGCTGGCGCCTCAGGAGCTGGCACCTCCGGAGCTGGCAACTCCGGAGCTGGAGACTCAGGAACTGCTGCAGGGGGCGGTGGTGGCGCTGTTAGCTCCTCAGAGACAGTCGGGGTAGAGGTCAACTCTTCATCCTCCACGATGAAGGCGGTGTTGGAGGAGCTAGAGGAACCGTCACTGTCGGGGATGTGGACCACAGGGGGAGCAGGCTGGCGGGCGCTGGCGGTGAAAAGGGCACGATACGCGCGGGTGTTCATGTGAGGCATCCTGACGTTATGGTCAAAGACAAGATAAGCGGAAACAATTAGTTTTACATAATAGAATAAGAATAAGAAGCATGTAAATTTTAATAAAGTAACAAGATAATAAAATAAGCATGAACAGGTAACAAAAAGGTGTTAGAACGGCCATTTCCTAGCTAGGCTCGCGTCCTACAGTCAACCTGGCTTTGATACCAATTTGTCACACCCCAATTTTAAGGATAAAATTATGGCGGAGAACTCATGTGTGCCCAGGAACAATCACACACATAAGTTAGACAAATTACAAGAAGGTGGCATCATCACATTGTTTATTACATAACGATAGTATCAACACAAGTCTTACATCAAGCGAAGCAAAAGATAACTGAACTGCTAAAAAGAACAACTCCACAGGGAACACTGACTGGGGGAAACAGCTAGCCTAGAAGTCCTCTGGGAAGTCGCCAACTGCACCTTCATCTGTTACCCATTCGGGATTTGCCCAAAAAGAAGATAAACAACAAGCGTAAGTACTCCTCGTACTTAGCAAGCTAACACAGGGTTCATGAGGCTCAAAAGGCTGACACTGTCTGACTGCAGTTAGCTTTTAAGTTGGCAAAGTTTTAGCATTAAGGTAAACGAATATGGTGCTTAACCCTTAACCCATGATCCATTTGTCCAACAAAGATAAATATAACATCATAAGGTACCAACAATATAAAGTAAACAGTTATTCAAGTATCAAAGTTCTGCTAGTTTCCCGGGCCGCTCGTGACCGTGAGCACGGCTGTTATAACAGTTTTACACTCTGTAGAGGTTGTGCATCTTTACCCACAAGCCGTGTTACCCTTGTGCCCGAGGCGGCCAACCTCTTGATCCACTTCCGAGGTAGATCGGCGGGGCACACTATGAAGCCTTTCGTTGGTTCGTCTAACATGTTAGGGCCGCTTGGTTTCCTTGGCAGGCAGATGTAGTAACCCCCCTTTCCTATGGCACAAGGCCATCGCAGCTATACACATAGGAACAGGAGCAGCCCTACACCCAAAGTGGCAAGCCCCTTATGCGCCCTTTCGGGTCACCGCTAACAAGTTAGAAAAGGTCCAGTGTACTGAGCTAAAACCAGAGCCATATAGCACTCATGGTAGCACTGTCAATCCCAGCTTTTGCTAACAGCAAGTTTTTATTAACCGTTTAACAACATATCATTATGAGAACAAATTCATCATTGGACTGGATCAGTTATAAGTCAGTTAGCACTAGCATTCTACCCATATGCAAAGATCCCACGGAGTCAAGAACATCACAGATAACAAAGCTAAGTGGGTCTCTAAGGTTGCTCAATTTGGACACATGCATAAATGAGTAAATTAATAGTAAGGTGAAATAGGTAACAAGGAGATCCCATGCTAACTTGCCTTGGTAGTCGAAAGGCTGGTCTTCCTGCTGGTCGTTGAAAGAAGGGTCCTGGTCGTACCACACCGACTCACCGTCTACTCGATCACAAAACACCACGCATTCCAGGCGCAAACATACACAATGCAAACAAGGCTATCATTAGAACAGTACACCAAACAGTAATAAACAGAAATAAATCTTTGATAAAACTGAAGTACGCGTTTCTACGATCACAACAAGATTTGGTTCACCGAAAACGGAGATACTAAGCGAAAGATACGGCCGAAACGGTGTTTTCCAAAGCCCTAACAAGATTAACAAAAACCCTGAAACTAAACAGATCTACGCCGACTAACAAAGGCATAAACAGGTAGGAAACTAAATTACGAATCTAACGCAACTTGAACGGGTCAAAACGGAGCTAAAACATGGGTTTTATAAGCATTTTAATGTAGTGGCAAATCTGTAAATAGACTGAAATCAATTTGAATTTAAATCGGAATTTAAACTGAATTTTAAAACAATTTGACGGCCGGCTGGACTGCGCCTCAATTCAACCGAAACGCAGGGGCCTGGTTGAAAGATTTTCAAGACACAGAGAACAGTGCCGTAAGGAGTGCGGGTTGATTCCGCAAATCCTCAGGGGCTCTTATGCAAAATGGCACCCGAAAGGGTACCGGCTGATTCGAGCCACCGGATCAGAGATGGACGGCGCGGATTAGATCCAGGGGTGCGCGCGCGGGGCAAGCCGACGGCGTGCACAGGCCGCGGCGTCGCGGCGCTTTGCGCGACGTCGCGCGCGGTTCCGCCATGGATGGCACGGCGGAGCCCGCGGACTCGGCCGCGGAGCCTACCCTAGGCTAAACCAAGCGGACAAGGAGATAGGGGAAACCAAGGGGGGTGCTCACCGGGGTGAAACGAACGGAGGAGGTGGCTCGGAGGTGGCGGTCCGCGGCGAACGGCGGACGGCGGTGGACTGCACGAATGAATGGCGGCGGTTAGGACTAAACCGAGCGAAAGAAAAGGAAGGAGGGGGTGCGGCAACTTTACTGCGACGCGGCGGAGCTCGGGGAAGGTCGTGAATGGCCGGAGCGGTGCTGAATCGTCGGCTCGACTGCGGCGGCGGCGGCGATGGCACGGAGATGCTCGGCACGGTTTCTTGGGTGCTCTCCTGTGCGGCGCTGCGGGAGAGAAAGAGGGAAAACGGAGTGGGGGTGGAGACCGCGTCCACTTAAAGGACGAGGGAGAGACGGGGTCGTGGGTGAAGCGCGCGGGAGAAGCGGGAGCGTGCGGCCGCGGCGGTTGCGCTCGGCGGCGACGCAGCGAAGGAGGGAGGAGGGAGCTGACACGCGGGCCCGGGTTGCCAGTGAGAGAGAGGGAGAGAAGGAGCGGCGGCGCAAACGGCGCCGAGCTTGGCCGCCAGTGGGCCGTGCGGGCGAAGGGGAAGGGAGGAGGGAGGCCCGGCGCGGGAGAAGAAAAAGAAGGGAGGGGCGCCGGCGGGTTGGGCCGCCAGGCCGCTTGGGCCAGAAGAGGGGAAAAGAGAAAGAGAGAAAAGAAAAAGCTTTTCATTTTATTTCAAGGCATTCCAAAACAATTTCATAGTGAATTTGAATTCAAACCAAGTTTTGGCAAAAACCAGTCACTCAATTAAATCCAGTGCATCAGCATGAATGCATAAACATGTTGCCACTACTCATTTATTTCCATAAAAATTATTTAACCCCTAGGTTAAATGCTTCACAAAAATCATAATTAAATCATTTTCACCTATTTTGTTTTGGAGAAATTTTTAGGGTGTTACAATTTGATCCCAAAGGAAGGCTAGGGTGGTGTATGAGTCGAGTCAAGGAGGGGATGAGAGTCGAAGAATAAGAAAGGGAAAAGGAGAGAAGAGAAGAGACGAGATGAAAGGCTAGAAAGAATTTATGAGTGGATAGGTAAGGATGAAATGAATGGTAAGGTAGGGTGGATGGATAGGTAGATAGGGGGAATAAGATAACTAAGGATAACTAATAAAACTAACTAATAACTAATAACTACTCCTAGATAACTATGAAGCAAGATAGGCAAATGCCAAATAAGCAACCAAGTTAAGTATAGTTTTATTCCTATCTTGTCAAGTATCGAGGCGTACTAGCCTTTACCACTGACTTAGGTTGAATGCTAGCACAACGAGCCTTACTGTTAAACTAGACCAACTACGTGGCGGAATTCAAGGCGCACAGGGCTGTCACCACCTGCTTGCTACCACAGCTATCCGGGGGGTCTAGCCGTATCTGAAGGTAAGTCTATAACTAAGCACCTCGCCTAATTATATTCTAACTATCTCTATCCTGGCCTAGAATAGAGACACCCTTGCGAACGTCAGAGCAAATACTTGACTTAATAAGATAAACACTAAACTAACTAAGCAACCTATTGGCAAAGATCAAACACTAAGCACACTAGAGATTAACTACTATGGATAAATGAATTGAAATGTAGGATAGCTAGGTACTCAAGCAATCAATCAAGTATACTACTCAATACTGGTAAATAGAATAAAGTAATACTTGAAATGATGAACTAAAATATAGTAAAGTGCTTGAGTAACAAGAGCAAAACCTGAGCTGGAGATGAAGGAAGACTCTTCCCAACTCCAGGACCGATCACTCGCACGCTTCTACTCTTGAGCTAAGCCTTGAGCAGCGCTTCCGTGAGGGCAATGAGGCAAGGATGCCTTGCTCTACTAGCTACCAACTTGCCTAAGCTTGGCTAAATTCTAAGCTATCAGCTCTCTGGCTCTAGCCTTGCTTTCTTTGCTTCCTTTCCTTCCTTGCTTGAAATGAAGTGACGCCTCCAGGGGGGTATTTATAGCCCAAGTGAGTGAGGGGGGTACTTATAGGGGGCAGCCAACCGACCTAGGGCAAACCCTAGTGGCGGGCACCAGCCCTAGGTGGCGGCCGCCACCCCCCTGGCCCTTGGATGCACCGTCATTGATCCTACGGTCTCCAGGGACTCCTCCAAGGCGGTTGCATGTCCAGATAACCGTCATTAGGTCATGATCCACGCCACTCCCCTCCTGAGCCCTCCGATGCCACTGACCTAGTGACCAAGGGCTAAGATTTGGCCCTGGGGTGGTCACACGGATCAGTGACGTGGCAGGGGGGAGTTTGGGCCTCTCCCTGGTGGCGGGCGCCACCCCACTAGGGCCCAAATGGGCCCTGGTGAGTGGTCTCAGCCCCTGGTGGGTCATTCTCCAAATTTGGTCCAAATCCTGCATTCAAATAAAAATCTATGGACATGTGGAATTTGGTTAGTTTGAAACCTATTTGACTACTTTTCATGCCTTTTTGGTGAATTTTTGGGTAAAATGTTGATGGTAAAACAAGTGTTTAAGGACCATCAACAAGCTCCCCCAAGCTAACCTGTTGTTCGTCCTCGAGCAACAATGCAGTTTAAGCATAGAGCATGAAATAGATAACACTTAAGATGTATACAAGTGCATATTGTATAGTGAGAAATAACTTAGTGTATATCATTAATCATAGCAATGTGAGGCTTATAGCTTTTTACTTCAAACATGCAAGAGTGAAATAAAGCAGTAGATAGGAAACTTTTATCTTGTTTAGGTTTGACTAGGATTTTGTCTGGAGGTTTTTTAAGGTTTTCAAAAGATAAAAACTTGCTTAAGTCCTCCAAGATTCACTCAATCACTCAATGGTGTTTAAATCCTCACTTAGGCCAAAATGTAGCCTCTCCTATTTCTAAAGAATGATATGTGGAGTTATAGGTAGGCTAAGGATCATGAGCAAATTGCATAATGTTTATTGCTAAGCTAGACACTCAGATCATAAGGAGCAGCAAATCATAAAAATTGATCAAGATGTGCATGTGTGGTTATGTGGAAGTCTATAGAGAGATATTTCATAATCCTTCCTAGTTAATTTTTGGGGTCTAGAGCTAATGATAACTCTCTCTCTCTCTCTCTTTTTTTTGATACATAGTGAGTAGACAAAAATGTGTCCTCACATTTTCTTAGGACATAGTCCTCTCTTGAGCTACTTTGCTCACTTTTTTTCATATCTCTCTTTTTTTTAGCTCTAGATTTCCCCAGATTGTCTATAGGAAAGGATTTTAGAAACGAAAAGGGGGAAGAGAGAGGAATGCTTATTCCCAGTGTAGGAATAGCATAAGGCTAGCAATGGAACGTTTGGCAAGGTATTGCATATCTCTAGTGTAGAGAATGAGCAATTTATTTGGTGGTTGCAAACTTCCAAAGTGGAGAGTAGGCAATTTATGGTGGGTGTGTGTATCTTGATCAAAAGAAATGATAAGCTTCTCTACTAAGATCTATGAGGTCTAACAAAGCTCAACACAAACAAAGCTCTTTGTGGTTTTGGCTAACAAATATTTGGCTAGTGGTGGGATGGGATAAAATCCAGGAGGAACTTTTAGCAAGGTTTTCATGATTTTTAAAAGAAACCCTCCAGATTAGGTCCTAATTTTACCTTAGCAAGTTTAAAGAATTCCTCCATTTCCAACTAACTTTATTCACTAAGCATGATTTTAGTTAAAACATGTGCAACCCACAAAAGCTACAACTTAGATAAAACTAGTTATTCTAACTATAACAATAGCATTTGCATGGCATATTTTATTTCTTATTCAGGTTCCAACATTTTTAAGCAGATTTTATCATTTTTATTCATGGGATAATTACTTAGGCAAGCATAGAACATTCAAAAGATATAGAATTTAGGAACCGAACATAAAGAGAAAGGTTGAAACATACCTTATTGGCGCGAGGATCTCGCCCAAGCTGGCTTCTTGCTTGGTGAAGGGTCTTAATCTTTCTCGGTCGGAGCTCTTGTTCTTATTTTATTAAAAAGGAAACTATCTAATGTTGTGAAAAAGGGAAACTATCCTATTATGATATTTTATTATTCTAGCTAAGTTAACATATACTTATGCATATAACTAATGATAACTGATTTTTTTCATGCATGACATATGTTATTTATTTGAAAAAGGAAATTTTGAAGGGAAATTTAAAAGTAAATCCATACCTTAAATCCATGGAATTTCATCCTTATTGGGTGGATCTTCTTCCTTGGGTGCTTCTTCTTTAAGTACTTCATCGGGTTCTTCTTCTTTTGTCACCTCTCCTTTGTCATGTGAATTACACAACTCAGGAGAAGATGGTTCTTTCTTTCTGTTCCACCTTGTTCTTAGGCGCCTCTTCTTGGTACGAACGGGTTTTGCTTCCTGCATGTTAGCGGCATATGCGGGACCACGGGAAAAGGAGAATATTTCCTTCCTCCCTCCTAATGTCATTTGCATTTTACCACTCCCCACATATATGCAAGCATCAGCAGTGTTCAAGAAAGGTCTACCTAAGATTAGAGGGACATCTTTCCTATTACCCATATCTAGTATTATGAAATCAGCAGGAACATATGAACCTCTAATATGAACATGTAAATCAGTGACTATTCCTTCGCATGTTGATTGATCAGCTAGCACGACATAGGCAGATGTGGATGGCATGGGTGGAAAGAATGAGTTTTCATAGAAATCCTTAGATAAAATGTTCATACTCGATCCTAAATCACACATGGCATTTTTAAAGACTTCACCAAAGATTGAGCATCTAATTATGGGACCACCAGGATCACCCTTTTTAATAGTCATGGTTTGATCTTCATAATAGTTAAAATATTTTTATTTCAACCATATTTGCAGTTTCCATGTTAGGTTTAGCTGGAATTTTGCCAGTTTCAAAAGATGGTATGATAGCAGTGTTGACAGTATTATTATCATTGTTTTGCATTGTCAAACCCGTCAACAAAGTGGCATCCTTGGAAGTAAATGAGCATAACATGACCTTATTTTATACAAATAACTTGGTTCCACATATACATGGACTTCTAAAGCATGCAGGTGAAATATTAGAGGAAGTGGAACAAATGGAGGCACACACTAGAGTCGGCCGACCCTAGGGGGGTCGCCCGACCCCCCCTATGGCCCCACTTGGCCCTCACTCATGATAACAAGCCTCCTTGATCCTCTCAACACACTCCCAAGAATCATCAACCATTGGATCAAAGTGTGTTTCCTCTGGATGGCTCAGAATCAAGGCACACAGATTGAATGGCCCACAAGGTGAAGCACCGACGTGACCAAGGGGTCCCACCACTTCATACCCACACTAGAGGAGGTGTAGAGGGCCCACAAGGAAGGGGGATGGCCCCACCCATCATAGGGGGGTCGGCCGACCCCTCATGACCCTTGCTTGTGCAACACTCTACTCCTACACGTGCAAGAAGAAGGTCCCAAACTTGAGGGGTGGCCCTACCAGTCATTGGGGGGTCGGCTGACCCCCCTTTGGTGACTAAAGGAGCCCATTTCCACCCATCGACATTGGTTCATGGAGGCATGCATCCAAGTGATCTTGGCCATCCAATTTATGGTGGTTTTCATCCAAGGAAGGATAAGCTACGTCACACGGATCGCTGACGTGGCACATTGAGTGGTTCTCATTCATCCCCTAGGACTATAAATAGCCCCTCAGCCCTCTCATTCTAAACACACCACAAGGAGGAGCTCTCCACTCTCTCTCAAGATGTAGTACTAGTAGTAGTGCTTGGAGTTAGAGTGAGTCTCTGGTCTTCAGCTCTAGTCTTCCGGGAGGTCTGGTATGGTTCTAGTATTCCTTTCTTTCCTTGTAAGACTTGAGTTATTTAATATAGTTATCTTCTCTACTTTGCCTTAGTGCTTTACTTTATTGCAACATGCTTGTTATGTTGTAGTGGTTGTTAGCATTGTCATAGTTATGTGATAGTGAGATAAGGGTAGTATACCTTTGCGCTGGTTCACCGCCCTTAACTCGGTACTCTAATCAGTTCCACCGGATGTCGGATTAGAGTAGTGAGATGTAGTGTAGACGTGGTGTCTAGACTATACGCTTGCTTGTGTCTGCGGCTTACTCCACGGTTTGTTTGTGGTACCTAGTAGGGGTGACAGACCTATCTAGGCTTTGATTCCACCACGTGCGGGCAAGTTATTAAAACGTAGGTCTTCTTGTGCTAGGCGGCTTAGCACCCTTCTCATCCCTTTCTGTTGCTAAGTGGCTTAGTGACCCGAAGTGCAATTGTGTATGAACATTGATCTTGCTTGATATAACATGTCTTGCTAAGTTAGAACCTTGCAAGTAGAGATAGATATCTGGAAACCTTAGGCTCGCTCGTTGTTCTCCTCGCTCGCTAGACTACTCTTTTATCTTTGTGACCTCTCCTGTGTGTGTCACTGCTCTTATCATATATATCACTTACCCCCACTCTGGTTTAGTTGGTATATTAGTTAGTGGATACATGATAGTTAGTTATCACATTCTTTAACCATTGCTTCCCTGTGGATAAATACGATACCCTGGAATACTCCTGGGTGAAATGCTACAACGGTATGTTCTGTGCGCTTGCGGAATTATCCAATAAACATAAGAAATACCAACAAACATTTCTAGCCTCGTTGCTGGGGATAGATTCAAACTCTATTCTTAGTAGCGACGCTAAGAAGTGTCAACAAGCATTTCTAGCGCCGTTGCCGGGGAAGCAATTGGTGAAAGATTTTGATACTAACTATGATGTCTACTAATCTATGTTACCACTGGCTATTGTGGGATTACCATTGTTCTGTTGATTGTGGAATAAACAGGACATCAACTGTCTCGACCTTCCGGTGTTTTTCCACCAGAAAAAAATCAAGGAGCGTAGGAGGCATGATCTTTCATGAACCATCAACACCTTGGCCTTGCCATATCACACCTGAGTATATGCATACATTCTAACCTTGTGTAGAAATGAAGAGAAGGTCACCATCAAAGACAAAATGAAATCATCATGTGATGGAACAAAAGCACTTGCAATCACATCTCCGATTGTGGGAGTCTTTCAAGGTATGTGAGAACCTGCCGACAGGCAACCCGGAGTTATTTTATTTATTTCATACCATTGCATGTTTGCTTGAATCATCATATCTTTCTATTGCTTTCTTTGGCTATGCCTACAAATTCATGCATATCATTCATTTAAATTGATTATATTTCTTTTCCAAACCCATAACATGTTTGTTTAATTACATTCAACCATCTCATTTGCATTTTTGCATAAACAATATAAAAAAGAAAAAAATGATCCTATGTTTCACCTTTTATGCTCACATGTCCTTTTGAATAAATCTTGTGTAGTCCTTCTTGTTTCCTTTTTCTATTCTATGTATGCTTTGGTTTGGGATTACTTCGCGAGTATACTCCCAAAGGCTTTTAAATTAAGCATGGTGCTTAGGTTAAATCGCCTTCCTTAATCAAATAAGACATGGTGTCAAATTTGATTATTGAACTAAAAATTACTTGTATAGAATTTGGATGTACATTTGGACTAACCCCTATAGAAATACTTCAAAATTCCGATTGGTAAGTCATGAGATCATTCTTGGGACAAGGCAAGGGTTGAGCAATGAAACAAAAAAGGAGAAAAAGATCTGCCATGCTTGACAAAGGAAGGGCAAATGAAATCTTCCAAATCCTTATCTCTCAGATTGGAATCAATGGAGAAAGCCCTACTCCTTGGCTCTCAAAACCAAGAGCCCTCACCGATAGGTAATTTGGTTTGTATCCACATTTGATTCTCCATTGATCGCATCTTTTTCCTTTTCATGTTTGAATTTTCAAGAACCCAACTTTCTTTCCTACATAAAACTTTGAGAAAAGCTTTCACAAATATTTTGAGAGTTTTTGGGTACATGGTGGGGTCGCCCGACCCCCATTGCACCCATTCAGTGCACCTCTTGCTTTTTTGTGACACAATCCTTATGATGGGAGCATGGTGCAAGTTTGGAAGTGATAGGGGGTGGCAGCTTGGTCGGCCGACCCCATTTCCTTGCCATTTTTGTCACACTTCACCCATGTGATCTTGTCTAGCATTAGGCTAGTTTTGCACTTAAATTTGTGGGAAAAGCAGGAAGAGGGGGGTCGGCCGACCTCCCTATGACTCCTCCAACACATCTCCCATTGTGGCTATGAGAGAACATGCTTGGCATCTCATTTTTCATTGCATCAATTCTCAAATTTTCCTCTTGCTCTTGAGTCATCTCTCTATCAAGTTTTAAGTGTTAGCTTCTCTCGAGTTTGTAAAAGGAAAAGAGAAAAAGTAGTTGGCATCTTCTAGTGTCCCTTTTGCTCAACTCGTTCTAATCTCTCATGAGTTGCCAAAACCATTTGTGGAGTGTAATAACCCACATTATCTTCATGGTGGCAACCATGCCCAACAAGAGAGACAAATTTGGATGCTAACCGCTAATGTTAATCCTTTGCTTCCAAGTTGTGTTTTCTTTCTCTCTTCTTTCTCTCTTGTTGCAAGAATCATGATATACTCAAAAAGGTGCAACAAGTGGAAGCAAAAGTCCATCAAGATGTACGAAGTGTCTCACAAGGCTCACACATGGAGCATCAACTCATTACATCAAGGTATGATGTTTAGGCTTAACAAAGGATGTTGCAAATGAAGGTTCTGCCATGTGCACTCACATGCATGTGTGACCTGAACCCTCTACACAAGCTAGGTATGGATAATGACTTTGAAAATGGTTGGAGAATCTTTTTAGCATGCTAAATCTGGACAACTTAATTTTGAATATTACCACACCATTGATAGTCATAATCCTACCTTGTATCTCATGATTTGTTGGGTTCTCATGATCTATGCCTAAAGCTTTTGTGAGAAATTTAAAAATGATGAACTACTGATGCTCCATGCCTTTCTAAAAAGAATCTATGCTTTGCCTTTAGCTTGCATGATAACTCTATGGCAAGATGTCTCCCATGAAATAGGCTCTTTGGAGCAGTCTTTCCTTGTCTCTAGAGCTTCTTGTTCTCTATCCTTGCAAGTTATGCCTTTGTGCTCTATGTACCTACACCTAGAAGGTTGACAATTTAAAGACACTTTATTCACACATGCTTAAAATGGACCAAACTAGTCTTTGGTTATGCTTCACCATGATTGTATAACCAAACAACCACTCACGTGTGAGAGGTATTGGCTGTATAAATCATGGGGACTAACCATCGACTTGGAGAAGTGTGGAAAGGTGTACAAGTGCAGGTATGGTGATAGAAGTAAGGCCATGGTGCAATCCAAGTCATAACATCAACACCATGTCACATTGAAAAGAGCAAGCTTGGGGGAGGAGCCCCTCCCCCACTCGCTATGGCAACACAAGAGCATTGACGAGAAATGTAACACCCTAAAATTTTTCTCCAAAACCAAATAGGTGAAAATGAGTTAATTGTGATTTTTGTGAGCATCTAACCTAGGGGTTAAATAATCTTTGTTGAATTAAAATAATGGTGGCAACATGTTTATGCATTCATGCTGATGCACTGGATTTATTTGGGTGTCTGGTTTTTGCCAAAATTTGATTTGAATTCAAACTCTTTTGAAAATGATTTGAAATGTCTTTAGATAAAATGAAAAAGCTTTTATTTCTTCTCTCCCTCTCCCTCTCCCTTTCCGGCCCAGGCGGCCTGGCGGCCCAACCGCCGGCGCGCCCTCCCCCCCTTCCCTTTCCTCCCCGCTGGGCCGCTCCTCCTCCCTTCTCCTCACCGCGCGGCCCATTGGCCGGCCCGCTGGCGCTCGCGCCTGCGCAAACCGCCGCGCGCTCCCTCCCCTTCTCTCTCTCTGGCAGCGTGGCCCCGCGCGTCAGCGCTCTCTCTTCTTCCCCCTCCGCGCGTTGCCGCCCGCAGCGCAGGGCGCAACCGCCTCCCGGGTCGTCCGCGCGTCGTGCCGCCGCGCCCACGTCCTCATCCCCTCCTCGTGCTTAAAGCGGTCGCGCCGCCCCGCTCTCCCTTTTTTCCCTCTCTCGCTCTTGCCTCAGAGCACCAGAGCACCGCGCCGAGCGCCTCCGCCACCTTTGCCGCCAACAGCCGCCGTCGCCTCGCCGTCCGGCGAGTTTCCGGCCGGATTCAACTCCCTCCAAGTTCCACCGCGTCGTGGTGCAGCCGCCAAGCTTTCTCCCTCCTTCTCCTTCGTTTGGCTCCGCCCTAACCGCCTCTCCGCTCTTGCAGCTCGCTGCCGTCGCTGGAGCTCCGTCGCCCGCCGTCGTTCCCCGCCGTCCGAGCCTCACCGCCGCCTCCTCCGCCGTGGTGAGGGTTCCCCTTGAGCTCCGCTCTCTCTCCCTTCTCTTGGTTTGTCTCGGGGCGCCTCCTTGGGCCGGGTCCGCAAGCGCCCGCGCCATCCATGGCGGGTGCGCGCACGCCGTCGCGCCACCCCGCGACGTCGCGGCCAGAGCCCGCGCGCGGCGCGCCGTCGGCTTGCCCCCGCGCGCACTTCCCCTGGATCTAATCTGTGCCGTCCGCGATCGATCCGACGGCCGTGAGTGACCCGTACCTCTTCGGGGTTAGTTTTGCATAAGAGCCCCTGGGGTTTTGCGGGAATCAACCCGCGCTCCCCTCCCTACTGTTGCCTGAGTCTTTGCAAACTCCCATCCAGGCCCCTGCGTTTCTTCGGAATTGAGGCGCAGTCCAGCTGGCTGCGGCTTTTGTTTAAAATTCAATTTAAATTTTGATTTAAATTCAAATGTATTTCAGTCTATTTACAGAAATGCCACTACACTGTTTTGCTTATAAAATCCACGTTTTAGCTCCGTTTTGATCCGTTCAAATTGCGTTAGCTTCGTAATTTAGTGCTCTAACCGTTTATGTCCCTGTTAGTCTGTTTTGGACAGGTTAGATGTAGGATCCAAGTTAATCTTGTTTAGGGCTTTAGAAACACCGTTTCGGCCGTATCTTTCGCTTAGTAACTCCATTTTTGGTGAACCAAAACTTGTTGTGATCGTAGAAATCCGTACTTCAGTTTTATCAAAGATTTATTTCTGTTTATTACTGTTTGCTGTACTGTTCTAATGATAGCCTTGTTTGCTTTGTGTATATTTGCGCCTGGAATGCGTGGTGATGTTTTGTGATCGAGTAGACGGTGAGTCGGTGTGGTTCGACCAGGACCCTTCTTTCAACGACCAGCAGGAAGACCAGCCTTTCGACTACCAAGGCAAGTTAGCATGGGACCTCCTTGTTTACCTATACATTTTACTTTAATCACTCATTTATGCATGTGTCCAATTGAGCAACCTTAGAAAACCCACTTAGCTTTGTTATCTGTGATGTTCTTGTTTCCGTGGGATATGTGCATATGGGTAGAATGCTAGTGCTAACTGACTTATAACTGATCCAGTCCAATGATAATTTTGTTCTCATGATGTTATGTTGTTAAACGGTTAATAAAACTTGCTGTTAGCAAAAGCTGGGATTGACAGTGCTACCATGAGTGCTATATGGCTCTGGTTTTAGCTCAGTACACTGGACCTTTTCTAACTTGTTAGCGGTGACCCGAAAGGGCGCATAAGGGGCTTGCCACTTTGGGTGTAGGGCTGCTCCTGTTCCTATGTGTATAGCTGCGATGGCCTTGTGCCATAGGAAAGGGGGGTTACTACATCTGCCTGCCAAGGAAACCTAGCGGCCCTAACATGTTAGACGAACCAACGAAAGGCTTCATAGTGTGCCCCGCCGATCTACCTCGGAAGTGGATCAAGAGGTTGGCCGCCTCGGGCACAAGGGTAACACGGCTTGTGGGTAAAGATGCACAACCTCTGCAGAGTGTAAAACTGTTTTAACAGCCGTGCTCACGGTCACGAGCGGCCCGGAAAACTAGCAGAACTTTGATACTTGAATAACTGTTTACTTTATATTGTTGGTACCTTATGATGTTATATTTATCTTTGATGGACAAATGGATCATGGGTTAAGGGTTAAGCACAATATTCGTTTACCTTAATGCTAAAACCTGCCAACTTAAAAGGTAACTGCAGTCAGACTGTGTCAGCCTTTTGAGCCTCATGAACCCTGTGTTAGCTTGCTAAGTACGAGAAAGTACTTACGCTTGTTGTTTATCTTCTTTTTGGGCAAAATCCCGGATGGGTAACAGATGAAGGTGCAGTTGGCGACTTCCCAGAGGACTTCTAGGCTAGCTGTTTCCCCTAGTCAGCGTTCCCTGTGGAGTAGATCTTGTTAGCAGTTTAGTTATCTTTTGTTTCGCTTGATGTAAGACTTGTGTTGATACTATCGTTATGTAATAAACAATGTGATGATGCCACCTTCTTGTAATTTGTCTAACATCAGGTACATCAATCTTTGGGAACCAAGCTGAATTTCAGTTCCGCATATCACCCAAAACAGATGGGCAGACGGAAAGGATAAATCGATCTTGGAGGACATGTTGAGAGCATGTGCACTTCAGCATGGGGCAGTTGGGATAAAAGCCTGCCATATGCTGAATTCTCCTACAACAACGTCATCAGGAGAGTCTCAAAATGGCTCCTTTTGAGGCCTTATATGGTAGAAAGTGTAGAAATCCCTTGTCTGGAATCAGACAGGAGAGACTCAAGTGTTCGGACCGGATATTCTTAGAAATGCTGAAGATCAAGTAAGGACGATCCGGGGATAACTTGAGGATAGCTCAGTCGACAAAAGAGTTATGCGGATACTCGCAGAAGGGACTTAGTTTTCAAAGTGGGAGGACTATGTGTATTTGAAAGTGTCACCATGAGGAGCGTAAAGAGATTCAACATGAAAGGAAAGTTAGCCACCCAGATAATAGGTCCTTTCGGATCTTGGCCAGACGTGGAGAAGTGGCCTATCAGCTTCAGTTACCTGAGAGGCGTCAGGCGTTCATGATGTGTTCCATGGCTCTCAGCTAAAGAAATCTGAGGGTGCCGGAAGAGCAAGTTCCCCTAGAAGAGATCAAGATAGAGGAAGATCTCACTTATGAAGAGTACCCTGTCAAGATCTTAGAGACAGCAGAAAGAGGTACCAGGAGCCGAGTTATCAAGATGGCAAGGTTCAGTGGAACAGATATACGAAGAAGAGGCTACCTGGGAAAGAGAAGAAGATCTTCGGAAATCTTATCCGCAGTTGTTGAGTAAGCCCAGTCGAATCTCGAGGGCGAGATTCATCTTAAGGGGGGTAGAGCTGTAACACCCTAAAATTTTTCTCCAAAACCAATAGGTGAAAATGAGTTAATTGTGATTTTAGGGCATCTAACCTAGGGGTTAAATAATCTTTGTTGAATTAAAATAATGGTGGCAACATGTTTATGCATTCATGCTGATGCACTGGATTTATTTGGGTGTTGGTTTTTGCCAAAATTTGATTTGAATTCAAACTCTTTTGAAAATGATTTGAAATGTCTTTAGATAAAATGAAAAAGCTTTTATTCTTCTCTCCCTCTCCCTCTCCCTTTCCGGCCCAGGCGGCCTGGCGGCCCCAACCGCGGCGCGCCCTCCCCCCTTCCCTTTCTCCCCGTGGGCCGCTCCTCCTCCTTCTCACCGCGCGGCCCATTGGCCGGCCGCTGGCGCCCGCGCCTGCGCAAACCGCCGCGCGCTCCCTCCCCTTCTCTCTCTGGCAGCGTGGCCCCGCGCGTCAGCGTCTCTCTTCTTCCCTCCGGCGTTGCCGCCGCAGCGCAGGCGCAACCGCCTCCCGGTCGTCCGCGCGTCGTGCGGCCGGCCCACGTCCTCATCCCCTGTGCTTAAAGCGGTGCGCCGCCCGTCTCCCTTTTTTCCCTCTCTCGCTGCTCCCCTCTCTTTGTTTTCTCCCCAGAGCACAGAGCACGCGCCGAGCGCCTCAGCCACACTTTGCCGCCAACCGCGCCGTCGCCTTGCCGTCCGGCGAGGTTTCTGGCCGGATTCAACTCCCTCAAGTTCCGCCGCGTCGTGGTGCAGCCGCCAAGCTTCTCCCTCCTTCTCCTTCGTTGGCTCCGCCTCTCCGCTCTTGAAGCTCGCTGCCGTCGCAGGAGCTCCGTAAGCCGGTCGTTCCCCGCCGTCTAGAGCCTCACCGCCGCCTCCTACGCCGTGGTGAGGGTTCTCTGAGCTCGCTCTTCTCATTATCTTGGTTTGTTCATTACCGACTACCCCCCCATATGTCACTTAGTGTGTCCCACAACATTTCCTATTCCCCCCCTCTACCCCCATCTGCACTAATCTCCCTTGTGTTCTAAACTCCCCCCCCAGTATCCCATTAGTCACATCCGCACCATCCCGCCTCATTACCTTCCACGTCAACTCTCCACTCATCTTCAAATCTATCTCTACCTTTTGCTTCCACGGCATGTTAAGTCCGTCACTGCGCCTTCCTTACTCCCTTTCGCTCTAATTAATTGTCTTTATCTTGTTATTACACCCCTCTTCACCCTCATCCCTCTTCAATATGATGCCCTTTCATTTTCCCCTGGTCGAACTTTCCCTCTCGCACGGCTCTTTCTCCTCCTACCTCCTTCCCCTACCTCCTCCCCTTCCCACCGTCTGCTTTCGTCCTTTCCATTCTCTTATCTTCCACCGTATTTCCCCCCTTTGTAACTACCCACTCGCCCCCCCCCTCCCACCCCCTATATTATACCCATCTACCACCTTTCTACCTCGATCACCACTCTTCCTCTTCTACCCCGGATTAGGGCGTCTGACACTAATCTCCCTCCCCCCACATCTTCGCCTTCTACATGTACAAAATTTTTGCGTCTTCGCCTTCTCATCTTCTGCATTCACGTCCACGACACCAACTCCCCGCTTACCTCTGTCCCTCACCCCTCTCCCCATGTGTACTCGCCTCCTTATCTGTTAGACGCTATGCCCACAGGATGTGGCCCAAGCAAAGACAAGCAGCGCCGATTTCTGAAGGGTCTTTACGATGGGTTGCAGCTCCAGCTCATGTCGAACACCTACCCGAACTATCAGGCCCTGGTCAATAGGGCGATCGTTATTGACAACAAGAGGAAGGAAATGGAGGCAAAGAAAAGAAGCTTCCAAGGCCAGTCATCGGGGAGCAACACTCGTCCCCGAACCAACCCCCAGCAAGGCTACCCCCAGAGGAATCAAGGCTCCTCCAACCAGTGGAACAGGGGACAGCAACCCCAAGGCAACCAGAACCAGCAGCGCCCTCCATACCAACAGCAGTCAGGTGGTCAGCGCTACCAGCAGCAGCCAGGAGGACAGAGGTACCAGCAGCAGGGCAGCCAAGCATCACGCCAGGGAGCAGCCAACTCTGCTCCCATGAAGAATGCAGCTCAGCAGAACCCCAACGCTTGCTACCGCTGCGGGGAGACAGGGCACTATGCTCACCAGTGCCCCAAGAAGCAGAACCCCCAGGCCCCACAGAACCAGGCAGGAGCTCAGAAGCAGAATGCTCGCCCACCTCACACTGGACGAGTGAATCATGTAGCGGCCGATACTGCCCTGGATGCACCGGATGTTATGATGGGTACGTTCAGCATCAACTCAATCCCAGCAACCATACTTTTTCATTCTGGTGCTTCGCATTCCTTCATATCACAGTCATTTGTTAGAATGCATGGTGTGCCTTTATGTGCAATGAAAGAAACAATCATAGTAAACTCACCAGGGGGTAGTATGCCTGCAAATTTCTGGAGCCCCACCTCTAGTGTCAACCTAGGGGGGTAGACTTTAAAGTAAAGCCTATAGTGCTAAGAACCGCAGGTATAGATCTCATCTTGGGTATGGACTGGATGAAGCAACATGGGGCTGTCATTCAGTGCCAAGAAAGGTCAGTTGTTATATCTACACCTAAGGGAGACAGAATCTGTGTGCAAGTGGTGATGAAAGAGCAGCCAACTGCCACGGTCAACCAGATGGATGTTAGTGGTGCAGAGCAAGATCGGGTGGTGGACGAGTTCCCTGATGTCTTTTCGGATGATCTGCCAGGTATGCCACCTGATCGCGATGTTGAGTTCATTATTGAATTACTGCCTGGAACTGCACCAATAGCTAAAAGACCTTATAGAATGGGGGTAAATGAATTAGAAGAACTTAAGAAACATCTTAAGGAGTTGTTAGAGAAAGGGTATATACGCCCTAGTGCTTCTCCTTGGGGAGCACCGGTGATTTTTGTGGATAAGAAAGATGGTAGCCAAAGGATGTGTGTGGACTATAGGTCTTTAAATGAGGTTACCATTAAAAACAAATACCCTCTACCCCGGATCGATGATCTATTTGACCAACTTAGAGGAGCATGTGTGTTCTCTAAAATAGATCTCAGGTCTGGGTATCACCAGTTGAAAATCCGGAACACAGACATTCCTAAGACCGCCTTCACAACGCGGTATGGACTGTATGAGTATACAGTGATGTCTTTTGGACTGACCAATGCCCCAGCTTACTTCATGTACCTGATGAATAAAGTGTTCATTGAGTACCTGGATAAGTTTGTGGTGGTGTTCATAGATGACATTCTAGTGTTCTCTAAAACAGAAGAGGAACATGCTGAACATCTAAGGATGGTTCTGCAGAAGTTGAGAGAGCATCAACTCTATGCCAAGAGGAGCAAATGTGAGTTTTGGTTGAAGGAAGTCTCTTTCTTGGGGCATGTTGTCTCTAACGGAGGTATATCCGTTGATCCTACCAAGGTGCAAGATGTGTTGGATTGGAACCCGCCAACCAATGCCAGTGAAATCCGAAGCTTCCTGGGTTTGGCCGGGTATTATAGGAGGTTCATTGAAGGATTCTCCAAGCTTGCAAAGCCTATGACTGCCTTGCTAGAAAAGAGTGCTAAGTTTGTGTGGTCTGATAAGTGCCAAGCAAACTTTGAAGAGTTAAAGAAGAGATTAACCTCGGCACCTGTCCTAGTTCTGCCAGACTTGAACAAAAGTTTCTCCATCTTTTGTGATGCTTCTCGTCTGGGACTTGGATGTGTTCTAATGCAAGAAGGAAGAGTAGTTGCCTAGGCATCTAGGCAGCTGAGAAAGCACGAGGTGAACTATCCAACTCATGATTTGGAGTTAGCAGCTGTGGTCCATGCTTTGAAAATATGGAGACATTATCTAGTTGGGCATAAGTGTGATGTGTACACGGATCATAAAAGTCTAAAGTACATATTTACTCAGTCAGATCTGAATTTGAGGCAACGCCGTTGGCTAGAATTGATTAACGACTATGATCTGGAGGTACATTATCACCCAGGAAAGGCCAATGTCGTGGCCGATGCCTTGAGCAGAAAAACTTATGCAAATGGACTGCAAGTGGAGTACATGTCAGCAGAGTTGAGAGCTGAAATGGCATATCTTAACCTATGCTTTGCCAACAATGTTGTGGAGATGACAGTTGAACCTACCTTGGAGAAAGAAATCCGTGAGGGTCAATTGAAAGATGAGAAATTGCAAGAGATAGCAGAGAACATAGTGCTTGGGAAGGCACCAGGTTTTAGGATGGATGAAAATGGGACACTATGGTTTGGAAAAAGGATATGTGTGCCTGAAGTGAAGGCTATCCGTGATGCCATCTTGCGAGATGCACATGAATCTTCCTACTCCATACATCCCGGCAGCACCAAAATGTACTTGGATCTGAAGGAAAAGTACTGGTGGTATGGATTGAAGCGAGATGTAGCAGAATATGTGGCCCTATGTGACACCTGTCAGAAGGTCAAAGCTGAACATCAAAGACCAGCAGGATTGTTACAACCTATGCAGATACCCGAGTGGAAATGGGAAGAAGTGGGAATGGACTTTATCACTGGATTACCCCGTACACAGAGAGGCTATGACTCAATATGGGTAATAGTTGACCGTCTCACTAAGGTCGCTCACTTCCTACCAGTTAAAACTACTTATAGTGGAGCAAGGTTAGCAGAGCTGTACATGGAGAGAATTGTGTCCTTGCATGGTGTTCCGAAGAAAATAGTATCTGACAGAGGAACACAGTTCACATCTTATTTCTGGCATCAGGTACATCAATCTTTGGGAACCAAGCTGAATTTCAGTTCCGCATATCACCCACAAACAGATGGGCAGACGGAAAGGATAAATCAGATCTTGGAGGACATGTTGAGAGCATGTGCACTTCAGCATGGGGCTAGTTGGGATAAAAGCCTGCCATATGCTGAATTCTCCTACAACAACAGTCATCAGGAGAGTCTCAAAATGGCTCCTTTTGAGGCCTTATATGGTAGAAAGTGTAGAACTCCCTTGTTCTGGAATCAGACAGGAGAGACTCAAGTGTTCGGACCGGATATTCTTAGAAATGCTGAAGATCAAGTAAGGACGATCCGGGATAACTTGAGGATAGCTCAGTCCCGACAAAAGAGTTATGCGGATACTCGCAGAAGGGACTTAGTTTTCAAAGTGGGAGACTATGTGTATTTGAAAGTGTCACCCATGAGGAGCGTAAAGAGATTCAACATGAAAGGAAAGTTAGCACCCAGATACATAGGTCCTTTCCGGATCTTGGCCAGACGTGGAGAAGTGGCCTATCAGCTTCAGTTACCTGAGAGGCTGTCAGGCGTTCATGATGTGTTCCATGTCTCTCAGCTAAAGAAATGTCTGAGGGTGCCGGAAGAGCAAGTTCCCCTAGAAGAGATCAAGATAGGAGAAGATCTCACTTATGAAGAGTACCCTGTCAAGATCTTAGAGACAGCAGAAAGAGTTACCAGGAGCCGAGTTATCAAGATGTGCAAGGTTCAGTGGAACAGATATACAGAAGAAGAGGCTACCTGGGAAAGAGAAGAAGATCTTCGGAAATCTTATCCGCAGTTGTTTGAGTAAGCTCCAGTCGAATCTCGAGGGCGAGATTCATCTTAAGGGGGGTAGAGCTGTAACACCCTAAAATTTTTCTCCAAAACCAAATAGGTGAAAATGAGTTAATTGTGATTTTTGTGAGCATCTAACCTAGGGGTTAAATAATCTTTGTTGAATTAAAATAATGGTGGCAACATGTTTATGCATTCATGCTGATGCACTGGATTTATTTGGGTGTCTGGTTTTTGCCAAAATTTGATTTGAATTCAAACTCTTTTGAAAATGATTTGAAATGTCTTTAGATAAAATGAAAAAGCTTTTATTTCTTCTCTCCCTCTCCCTCTCCCTTTCCGGCCCAGGCGGCCTGGCGGCCCAACCGCCGGCGCGCCCTCCCCCCCTTCCCTTTCCTCCCCGCTGGGCCGCTCCTCCTCCCTTCTCCTCGCCGCGCGGCCCATTGGCCGGCCCGCTGGCGCCCGCGCCTGCGCAAACCGCCGCGCGCTCCCTCCCCTTCTCTCTCTCTGGCAGCGTGGCCCCGCGCGTCAGCGCTCTCTCTTCTTCCCCCTCCGCGCGTTGCCGCCCGCAGCGCAGGGCGCAACCGCCTCCCGGGTCGTCCGCGCGTCGTGCGGCCGCGCCCACGTCCTCATCCCCTCCTCGTGCTTAAAGCGGTCGCGCCGCCCCGCTCTCCCTTTTTTCCCTCTCTCGCTCTTGCCTCAGAGCACCAGAGCACCGCGCCGAGCGCCTCCGCCACCTTTGCCGCCAACCGCCGCCGTCGCCTTGCCGTCCGGCGAGTTTCCGGCCGGATTCAACTCCCTCCAAGTTCCGCCGCGTCGTGGTGCAGCCGCCAAGCTTTCTCCCTCCTTCTCCTTCGTTTGGCTCCGCCTCTCCGCTCTTGCAGCTCGCTGCCGTCGCCGGAGCTCCGTCGCCCGCCGTCGTTCCCCGCCGTCTGAGCCTCACCGCCGCCTCCTCCGCCGTGGTGAGGGTTCTCCTTGAGCTCCGCTCTCTCTCCCTTCTCTTGGTTTGTCTCAGGGCGCCTCCTTGGGCCGGGTCCGCAAGCGCCCGCGCCATCCATGGCGGGTGCGCGCACGTCGTCGCGCCACCCCGCGACGTCGCGGCCAGAGCCCGCGCGCGGCGCCGTCGGCTTGCCCCCGCGCGCACTTCCCCTGGATCTAATCCGTGCCATCCGCGATCGATCCGACGGCCGTGAGTGACCCGTGCCCCTTCGGGGTTAGTTTTGCATAAGAGCCCCTGGGGTTTTGCGGGAATCAACCCGCGCTCCCCTCCCTACTGTTGCCTGAGTCTTTGCAAACTCCCATCCAGGCCCCTGCGTTTCTTCGGAATTGAGGCGCAGTCCAGCTGGCTGCGGCTTTTGTTTAAAATTCAATTTAAATTTTGATTTAAATTCAAATGTATTTCAGTCTATTTACAGAAATGCCACTACACTGTTTTGCTTATAAAATCCACGTTTTAGCTCCGTTTTGATCCGTTCAAATTGCGTTAGCTTCGTAATTTAGTGCTCTAACCGTTTATGTCCCTGTTAGTCTGTTTTGGACAGGTTAGATGTAGGGTCCAAGTTAATCTTGTTTAGGGCTTTAGAAACACCGTTTCGGCCGTATCTTTCGCTTAGTAACTCCGTTTTCGGTGAACCAAAACTTGTTGTGATCGTAGAAATCCGTACTTCAGTTTTATCAAAGATTTATTTCTGTTTATTACTGTTTGCTGTACTGTTCTAATGATAGCCTTGTTTGCTTTGTGTATGTTTGCGCCTGGAATGCGTGGTGATGTTTTGTGATCGAGTAGACGGTGAGTCGGTGTGGTTCGACCAGGACCCTTCTTTCAACGACCAGCAGGAAGACCAGCCTTTCGACTACCAAGGCAAGTTAGCATGGGACCTCCTTGTTTACCTATACATTTTACTTTAATCACTCATTTATGCATGTGTCCAATTGAGCAACATTAGAAAACCCACTTAGCTTTGTTATCTGTGATGTTCTTGTTTCCGTGGGATATGTGCTTATGGGTAGAATGCTAGTGCTAACTGACTTATAACTGATCCAGTCCAATGATAATTTTGTTCTCATGATGTTATGTTGTTAAACGGTTAATAAAACTTGCTGTTAGCAAAAGCTGGGATTGACAGTGCTACCATGAGTGCTATATGGCTCTGGTTTTAGCTCAGTACACTGGACCTTTTCTAACTTGTTAGCGGTGACCCGAAAGGGCGCATAAGGGGCTTGCCACTTTGGGTGTAGGGCTGCTCCTGTTCCTATGTGTATAGCTGCGATGGCCTTGTGCCATAGGAAAGGGGGGTTACTACATCTGCCTGCCAAGGAAACCTAGCGGCCCTAACATGTTAGACGAACCAACGAAAGGCTTCATAGTGTGCCCCGCCGATCTACCTCGGAAGTGGATCAAGAGGTTGGCCGCCTCGGGCACAAGGGTAACACGGCTTGTGGGTAAAGATGCACAACCTCTGCAGAGTGTAAAACTGTTTTAACAGCCGTGCTCACGGTCACGAGCGGCCCGGAAAACTAGCAGAACTTTGATACTTGAATAACTGTTTACTTTATATTGTTGGTACCTTATGATGTTATATTTATCTTTGATGGACAAATGGATCATGGGTTAAGGGTTAAGCACAATATTCGTTTACCTTAATGCTAAAACCTGCCAACTTAAAAGGTAACTGCAGTCAGACAGTGTCAGCCTTTTGAGCCTCATGAACCCTGTGTTAGCTTGCTAAGTACGAGAAGTACTTACGCTTGTTGTTTATCTTCTTTTTGGGCAAAATCCCGGATGGGTAACAGATGAAGGTGCAGTTGGCGACTTCCCAGAGGACTTCTAGGCTAGCTGTTTCCCCCAGTCAGCGTTCCCTGTGGAGTAGATCTTGTTAGCAGTTCAGTTATCTTTTGTTTCGCTTGATGTAAGACTTGTGTTGATACTATCGTTATGTAATAAACAATGTGATGATGCCACCTTCTTGTAATTTGTCTAACTTATGTGTGTGATTGTTTCCTGGGCACACATGAGTACTCCGCCACAATTTTATCCTTAAAATTGGGGTGTGACAAGAAAAAGCTTGGGGGAGGAGCCCTTCCCCTACCAAGGTAAGTATTTTTATCCCTTTAGTTTTGTTTTATTACAACTAACAAAAATTTGAATAAAGAATGAACAGACCTCCTGTTGATTTTGCTTCATGAACATCCCATCCTTCCTATCTTGAAAACGATGAATAGTTGCTATGCTCATCCTTCGTAATGAAGCAACCAACCAAGCTTAACAAACTTTCATGTAGCTCTGATGTAATAATTGTGCCTAAACTTAATAATGTTTGTGGTTCTGCTGGTGTGTTGCCACCAACAGAGCCCCTGCACTTTATGCTTTCGTTGTCTAAGTTTTCAGAACAACCCAGAAGTTAAGTTTGGCGGTCGATTGACCCTCAACTTATCCTTCTGAAGCTTCTAAACCTGCCACGGTGATGCTCATTGCAAAGCAAGGCTGCACGTCAAATCTGGTCCTTAACGACCACATTTGAGCGTCGGGCGATAGCCCCATGAGCACACCACCAAAAAGCACCAGTGCTGAAGGCGTCTTCGGAGGTGGGAATATGCACAATAGGTACGAACGTGGCCAGAGGCTCCAAAGTGGGGTCGGCCGACCCCCACTATGGACCTCTGGGCCCACCAGCCAACCTCCACTACACTCTACACACATGTTGACTGGTTTGCCACATTCCTTCTCTCTCTTGTTACATTTCTTTTATCATCTTCATGATTCATCTTGCAAAATGATAACAAGAAGAGCCACATCAAAAAATAAATAAAATTTGAAAAGTGACATGATTCATGACATTTTTAAATGTAGAAGCGTCATAAAGTTTATTTCTTGCATATACTTATGCTTGTGGAAAACATATCTTGATAGGAAAAACATATTGACTAAGTTGTTGAAAAATGTGATATAGTTCTTGGCTCATGATTCATACCTTTTCTAGTCAAGGTGCTTGGAGATTAATTTTTGAAAGTGTCATAAAACCATAGTGTCACTTACTCCTCAATAGTGAGAAATTCCTACCAAAGCCATTTGATGATCTTACATGTCCAAACCCTTCTAAATATGCTACTTGTATCTGTGTTGAGTTTGGTCAAACCTTGTTGACCCTTGCTAAGAAATTTATCATGTTCCCAAGATCAAGATCACGTACACTCCACATATACATGCTACTTCTACACTGGAAGTATGCAGAAGCATGTCTTTCCTTTCCACCAAATGAATACTCCAAAGTTCTATAGTTTGATCTCTCTCTAAAGTCCTTGTAAAAGAGACATGAGCTATGCCAAGAAAAAAAAGAAGAAAAAAAACATGAATAATGGACTTGTGAAAGTCTAGGGAAAAAATGAATGGGCAAAAGCTCATGCATTGAAAAAAGAGAAATGAAAAAAAGGATAGCCATGTCTCATAACTATCACAAGTTAGAGAGAGAGAGATCATACATGCTAAGGAGTGCAATAGAGTTTATCATCATGTTCTACACACAAGCACATCTTGATCTAGGAGTATGACATCCTCCTTCTTGGATCCTTGTTTTGACTTTACAATATATACAATACAAGTAAGCTATCATGTTTATCCCTACCTGAGCTCCACATAAGCTTGTTAGAAGTAGGATAAAAAAAAGGTGATGTATGTCATGGTAAGGAATCATATGCCTTAGAGTGATATGAGAGTACTATTTGAGGAGTAAGTTTTACCTATGTGCTTTCCTTTGAAAAGTTTATAAAACACTCCAAGTACTAAGATGTGAGAATGGTAAGATGACTTTGCTTTGAGAGCTGTTCCATTTTTCAACATCTGAAGGATATATGCTAGACAATGCCACATAACCCACTTGTATAAGGTATGTCTTGAATGAGACTCTATGGTTGCTATATATCTTGAAGATTGTTATGATTATGTCTACTTTTATCTCTAACCTTTACTCGAGGACGAGCAAAGACTTAAGCTTGGGGGATCTTGTTGACGGTATTATTATCATTGTTTTGCATTGTCAAACCCGTCAACAAAGTGGCATCCTTGGAAGTAAATGAGCATAACATGACCTTATTTTATACAAATGACTTGGTTCCACATGTACATGGACTTCTAAAGCATGCAGGTGAAATATTAGAGGAAGTGGAACAAATGGAGGCACACACTAGAGTCGGCCGACCCTAGGGGGGTCGCCCGACCCCCCTATGGCCCCACTTGGCCCTCACTCATGATAACAAGCCTCCATGATCCACTCAACACACTCCCAAGAATCATCAACCATTGGATCAAAGTGTGTTTCCTCTGGATGGCTCAGAATCAAGGCACACAGATTGAATGGCCCACAAGGTGAAGCACCGACGTGACCAAGGGGTCCCACCACTTCATACCCACACTAGAGGAGGTGTAGAGGGCCCACAAGCAAGGGGATGGCCCCACCCATCATAGGGGGGTCGGCCGACCCCTCATGACCCTTGCTTGTGCAACACTCTACTCCTACACGTGCAAGAAGAAGGTCCCAAACTTGAGGGGTGGCCCTACTAGTCATTGGGGGCTCGGCTGACCCCCCTTTGGTGACTAAAGGAGCCCATTTCCACCCACCGACATTGGTTCATGGAGGCATGCATCCAAGTGATCTTGGCCATCCAATTTATGGTGGTTTTCATCCAAGGAAGGAGAAGCTACGTCACACGGATCGCTGACGTGGCACATTGAGTGGTTCTCATTCATCCCCTAGGACTATAAATACCCCCTCAGCCCTCTCATTCTAAACACACCACAAGGAGGAGCTCTCCACTCTCTCTCAAGATGTAGTACTAGTAGTAGTGCTTGGAGTTAGAGTGAGTCTCTGGTCTTCAGCTCTAGTCTTCCGGGAGGTCTGGTATGGTTCTAGTATTCCTTTCTTTCCTTGTAAGACTTGAGTTATTTAATATAGTTATCTTCTCTACTTTGCCTTAGTGCTTTACTTTATTGCAACATGCTTGTTATGTTGTAGTGGTTGTTAGCATTGTCATAGTTATGGGATAGTGAGATAAGGGTAGTATACCTTTGCGTTGGTTCACCGCCCTTAACTCGGTACTCTAATCAGTTCCACCGGATGTCGGATTAGAGTAGTGAGATGTAGTGTAGACGTGGTGTCTAGACTATACGCTTGCCTGTGTCTGCGGCTTACTCCACGGTTTGTTTGTGGTACCTAGTAGGGGTGACAGACCTATCTAGGCTTTGATTCCACCACGTGCGGGCAAGTTATTAAAACGTAGGTCTTCTTGTGCTAGGCGGCTTAGCACCCTTCTCATCCCTTTCTGTTGCTAAGTGGCTTAGTGACCCGAAGTGCAATTGTGTATGAACATTGATCTTGCTTGATATAACATGTCTTGCTAAGTTAGAACCTTGCAAGTAGAGATAGATCTCTGGAAACCTTAGGCTCGCTCGTTGTTCTCCTCGCTCGCTAGACTACTCTTTTATCTTTGTGACCTCTCCTGTGTGTGTCACTGCTCTTATCATATATATCACTTACCCCCACTCTGGTTTAGTTGGTATATTAGTTAGTGGATACATGATAGTTAGTTATCACATTCTTTAACCATTGCTTCCCTGTGGATAAATACGATACCCTGGAATACTCCTGGGTGAAATGCTACAACGGTATGTTCTGTGCGCTTGCGGAATTATCCAATAAACATAAGAAATACCAACAAACATTTCTAGCCTCGTTGCTGGGGATAGATTCAAACTCTATTCTTAGTAGCGACGCTAAGAAGTGTCAACAAGCATTTCTGGCGCCGTTGCCGGGGAAGCAATTGGTGAAAGATTTTGATACTAACTATAATGTCTACTAATCTATGTTACCACTGGCTATTGTGGGATTACCATTGTTCTGTTGATTGTGGAATAAACAGGACATCAACTGTCTCGACCTTCCGGTGTTTTTCCACCAGAAAAAAAATCAAGGAGCGTAGGAGGCATGATCTTTCATGAACCATCAACACCTTGGCCTTGCCATATCACAGCTGAGTATATGCATACATTCTAACCTTGTGTAGAAATGAAGAGAAGGTCACCATCAAAGACAAAATGAAGTCATCATGTGATGGAACAAAAGCACTTGCAATCACATCTCCGATTGTGGGAGTCTTTCAAGGTATGTGAGACCCTGCCGACAGGCAACCCGGAGTTATTTTATTTATTTCATACCATTGCATGTTTGCTTGAATCATCATATCTTTCTATTGCTTTCTTTGGCTATGCCTACAAATTCATGCATATCATTCATTTAAATTGATTATATTTCTTTTCCAAACCCATAACATGTTTGTTTAATTACATTCAACCATCTCATTTGCATTTTTGCATAAACAATATAAAAAAGAAAAAAATGATCCTATGTTTCACCTTTTATGCTCACATGTCCTTTTGAATAAATCTTGTGTAGTCCTTCTTGTTTCCTTTTTCTATTCTATGTATGCTTTGGTTTGGGATTACTTCGCGAGTATACTCCCAAAGGCTTTTAAATTAAGCATGGTGCTTAGGTTAAATCGCCTTCCATAATCAAATAAGACATGGTGTCAAATTTGATTATTGAACTAAAAATTACTTGTATAGAATTTGGATGTACATTTGGACTAACCCCTATAGAAATACTTCAAAATTCCGATTGGTAAGTCATGAGATCATTCTTGGGACAAGGCAAGGGTTGAGCAATGAAACAAAAAAGGAGAAAAAGATCTGCCATGCTTGACAAAGGAAGGGCAAATGAAATCTTCCAAATCCTTATCTCTCAGATTGGAATCAATGGAGAAAGCCCTACTCCTTGGCTCTCAAAACCAAGAGCCCTCACCGATAGGTAATTTGGTTTGTATCCACATTTGATTCTCCATTGATCGCATCTTTTTCCTTTTCATGTTTGAATTTTCAAGAACCCAACTTTCTTTCCTACATAAAACTTTGAGAAAAGCTTTCACAAATATTTTGAGAGTTTTTGGGTACATGGTGGGGTCGCCCGACCCCCATTGCACCCATTCAGTGCACCTCTTGCTTTTTTGTGACACAATCCTTATGGTGGGAGCATGGTGCAAGTTTGGAAGTGATAGGGGGTGGCAGCTTGGTCGGCCGACCCCATTTCCTTGCCATTTTTGTCACACTTCACCCATGTGATCTTGTCTAGCATTAGGCTAGTTTTGCACTTAAATTTGTGGGAAAAGCAGGAAGAGGGGGGTCGGCCGACCTCCCTATGACTCCTCCAACACATCTCCCATTGTGGCTATGAGAGAGCATGCTTGGCATCTCATTTTTCATTGCATCAATTCTCAAATTTTCCTCTTGCTCTTGAGTCATCTCTCTATCAAGTTTTAAGTGTTAGCTTCTCTCGAGTTTGTAAAAGGAAAAGAGAAAAAGTAGTTGGCATCTTCTAGTGTCCCTTTTGCTCAACTCGTTCTAATCTCTCATGAGTTGCCAAAACCATTTGTGGAGTGTAATAACCCACATTATCTTCATGGTGGCAACCATGCCCAACAAGAGAGACAAATTTGGATGCTAACCGCTAATGTTAATCCTTTGCTTCCAAGTTGTGTTTTCTTTCTCTCTTGTTGCAAGAATCATGATATACTCAAAAAGGTGCAACAAGTGGAAGCAAAAGTCCATCAAGATGTACGAAGTGTCTCACAAGGCTCACACATGGAGCATCAACTCATTACATCAAGGTATGATGTTTAGTCTTAACAAAGGATGTTGCAAATGAAGGTTCTGCCATGTGCACTCACATGCATGTGTGACCTGAACCCTCTACACAAGCTAGGTATGGATAATGACTTTGAAAATGGTTGGAGAATCTTTTTAGCATGCTAAATCTGGACAACTTAATTTTGAATATTACCACACCATTGATAGTCATAATCCTACCTTGTATCTCATGCTTTGTTGGGTTCTCATGATCTATGCCTAAAGCTTTTGTGAGAAATTTAAAAATGATGAACTACTGATGCTCCATGCCTTTCTAAAAAGAATCTATGCTTTGCCTTTAGCTTGCATGATAACTCTATGACAAGATGTCTCCCATGAAATAGGCTCTTTGGAGCAGTCTTTCCTTGTCTCTAGAGCTTCTTGTTCTCTATCCTTGCAAGTTATGCCTTTGTGCTCTATGTACCTACACCTAGAAGGTTGACAATTTAAAGACACTTTATTCACACATGCTTAAAATGGACCAAACTAGTCTTTGGTTATGCTTCACCATGATTGTATAACCAAACAACCACTCCCGTGTGAGAGGTATTGGCTGTATAAATCATGGGGACTAACCATCGACTTGGAGAAGTGTGGAAAGGTGTACAAGTGCAGGTATGGTGATAGAAGTAAGGCCATGGTGCAATCCAAGTCATAACATCAACACCATGTCACATTGAAAAGAGCAAGCTTGGGGGAGGATGTAACAGAACCGACCAATTTATAAGAGCACAAGTACGAAATTCTCCGCCGAGGCAGTAAATTTGTGGCACTTGAGCCCCTATAAGCCCGGTAGTCCGTGAAATCACGAAGGATTTCAAACTTTCCAACATCAACAACATAGGATCGTAATATTCAGCATCGACCGTCACACGACAGAGATTACATAAATAGTTCGGAGTAGCAACTTAGTTATTACAAACCAGGTTTGAAAACAGTAGCGGAAGCTTAACTTGAAGCATTGTTCCGAAATTCACGCACGCACACTTAATGATTACAGTGCCATTTAGTAGTCATCCTTAACATAGCAAAAGATACGAACAGAAGAGGTCCTTGCCCGGGACCTAGAATTCACCCGAGGCTGGAAAGAGACAATTGATGCAATAACCATGGAAGACCTGGCCATCTGCAACAACAAAGGGTAGAACCCTGAGTACGAGAAGGTACTCAGCTAGACTTACCCGCCTTAAACCAGAAATAAAATGACACCAAGGAGTATGCAAGGCTAATATAGAGTGGAGGCTGGCAATAGATCACACTTTTGCATAAAAGCCATTTGTTAATTAAATAGTTCTCCTGCCCTTTAGCTGTCAATTTTAATAGTATTTATTCTATTTACTAGATTAGCAAACTGCACTAGAACAAACATGGTAGTGATCCAACGATCACCAAAAATGTAACAAACAGACCGAGTGACCATTTCCAAAAGTATAAAGATAGCTGTCTCGTGTTCCACATTTTTCAGTATCGAGATTGATCAGCGTTCGAGTCAAGTGCTCACTATCCAGGAGCGATGGCGATTATAATCGATTACTAACCAGCTGGTGATTTATTTCCCACACAAACCACACCCACCCGTCGGTGAGCTACAGATGACCACAACATTGTTCCAGGAGTCGCGGTTTCAACCGCCACCATCACACCCGGAGGCAAGCCCGACTGCCAAGGAGTTGGACTTAACCACCATCACCCGGGTCTTACTATTCGCGCCCCCGCGTCCCACTAACCCTCCACCGTGGCTTCGGCTGATGCGTAGGACCTGAGAGCCGGCCTGGAACAATGAGCGGCTTCGCGGTCGGAACGAGTTATCCTTCCAGCTAAATGTGGGACATGCGTTCAACATGACAAGAAGTCTATCTCACAAGATACTGATTCCCATAAAACACGGCTAGAAATGCTGTAGCATAAACTACAGGAATCTGCCGATCTCCATTTTTCCACAACACTCAGTTATCCCACTTAATGGAAATATCTGGTTAATCGGTCAAGTAACCACCTATTGCTCGCGGGTAACATGAAGGTTGCCCGACTTCTACCGGTCTAAGCAATTCTAAGCATAGCTCGGACCTGACTCTATATAGGTATCAAGGATGATATTTCAAGGTAACAAGGTATGAATAGTGATGCATCAACGGTATCAAACAACTCCTATACTTAATGCAACAAACATAAGCAGATTAAGTTAATCATAAACTATAGGTAGTTAGAAATGCTCCGGGGCTTGCCTTTCTCGAAGGTGCTCGGTTGGTGATTCGGGCACTCCGGAAGTTCTTCTTCAAACTCTTCCCCGATAGCTCCTGGTTCCTGCTCCTGAGGCTGCTCCTCGTTTTCCTCGGCTATCACTGTCTCTTCTACCGAACCTGTGATGATGCATATGCGAGAATGAATGGATGATACATGGGCATAGAATATGCATTGCAATTAAATTGACCGAATAGGCGCATATTTCCTCCCTGGTAGAGTACAACACTCTATTTAGAGAGAAGCTACACCACTCATGCAAAGCACAGTCAACATGCATACACTGAAAAGACTATTTTACCCCTGCTGGTTTCCTCTAATAAAGACACAAAAGCTTAATTTAAATAAACTAATTATTCCATTAAAACAAGCTTATAACTGCACCTCATAGGTAACAGTTTCAGAAAAATCTACAAAAATTACTGTAGGTTCCTAACAGAAAGTAAAGCATACTGTACAAATTTCAGGACAATTGCATGTATATATAATTCTGTATGAAAAAGACAAATATCAGGGTGAAAAGGTACTTTGAACTACACCCTGTCTTAAAAAGTGTCAAACAACAAATTTTATATTTCTGTTTAGAGCTTTCTAGCATAAGAGCAGTCTATAAAAATTATGAGACTCAAATTCCATATATTTTAATTACTACCAATTATACAAGAAAACAGCATTTAATCAAATTAAAAGTTAACTTCAAATTATTTCATAACCCAACAGTAGTTATCATTTTTCTGTGACTCTACATCACCTACATAGCTCATCAAAACAAATCCCCTATTTTTCTGAGCAAAACATGATTTACTATGCATTAAACAAGATATCAGCCTAAACACAAATTAATTATTACTGCATATAAAAACTATCATAACAGAGCATATCATATTTTTCATGTACAGATCTCATCAATACAAACTTAACAAAATTGGTTTCACATTTATTGGATTAACAGAACACAAGTTATGATTTAAACAAGCATTAACAACATTTCTGGAAAACATATATTCAAAAACATCCAACCCTAACTGCTACACGCACCCAGCACACATGCACCCAAACCGCTGACTGCTGGGGCCCGAGGTCAAAGCGACCCCACCTGCCATACACAGAGAAACAGAGGAGATGTTGACCTCGCCGGAGCTCGCCGACGGCGGCTCCTCCGGCGAAACCAACTCCACCGACGGACTCCTCTCATCCTTCCGCGACGAACGGTACCACTCTCGACCCTAGCGACACGACGGATCGAGCACGACGCCGGCAATGGCGGCCATGGCGGCGCGGGCTCTCCACGCCGGGCAACTCCGGCCATGCCGAGGCTAACCGACTCGTGATTCCTACTCTCCGAACTCCCATGGACCTAGCGCAAGGCTCGGACGCTACGGATTTCACTCCGAAAGCTCGGGACCACGCCATGCCAGTCTCCGGCAACCATGGCGGACGGCGGCGATGGCGGACCGAGGCAACCAAACCCTAATCGGCTAAACCGACTTCACTTCCTTCTTCCTGGACGCTCACTGACTTGCGAACGCTAGCTAAAACATCTTGAAACCCACGAGAAGGGAGCCGACCACGGCGGACCGAACTCGGCGGTCATGGCGGCCATGGCGGAAGCTCGTCCCGAGGCTCACCTAGGGCTTGCCGAAGAGCACTGACTAGCGCGAACGATGCGGGAGACCAAGGCGAGGCTAGCGGTGCGGTTTGCTTGGCGAATGCACGGCGAAACGACGGCGGACGGCGGATTTCCCCTTTTCGCCCGCGCGGTCGCCGGCGAGAGCTTGGAGCGAGGCAGAGAGGGAGGGAGCGCGCTCTGGCGGAGGAGAGCGTGCACGGGAGGTTAAGCACGCCACGCCGCGCGCGCTGGCTGGCCTCGGCCGGGAATCGAACGCCACGCGGCGTTCTTCCCCTGCGCGCGATCGGCCACTGAAGCCGACGGCTTCAAACTGAATCGGGCGATTCAGTTGGCTAATGGCCGACTGACAGCCCAACTTCAAACGCGATTAACTCACTAACCACTCCATCAGACGCTAAACCAACTGCACCATTGGTTAGAGCTATACACCGACTGCAACTTTGGTTATAGGATTGATCACTGGTTCGGCTTGGATTAGGCTTGAGAAGGTGCTAAACATAGCCTGGCCGAACTGAAAACCAGCTTTAAGACTTAGGAAAATTTCCAAGTCTAAAACTCTTCCAATTCTGCCTTGTGGACCCTAAAACACCATGCTAAACCCATTTTCATGAGTTGGTCCTTAAACAACTTTTGTTCTATACTAAATTCTACACACTTTTGCTTAAGGGCCCACAGCCATGCAAAGCTTTTAACAAGGAGGTCTTTGTTAGTCAAACAAAAGAACTTTAGAGGCTCTATAGGGTTGACTAGGGTTTAACTACTTGATTAGGCAAAATGTCCAGCATAACCATGCCTTCATTTTGACTTCTCAACAAGGTTAGATGGTTAGAAAGACTTAACCACTCCAAAGCAAGACAAGAAACACTTCAACAAAGCAAACTTATAAGCAAGCAAACACATGAAATGACATTTTATGTGAGAAAAAGAATAACATATGAATGCTTCATGATCATGAGATGATTATGCATGATGAGAAATGATGTCATGCTAGCTTAACACCAGAGGTGTTACAGAGGAGCCCCTCCCCCACTCGCTATGGCAACACAAGAGCATTGACGAGAAAAAGCTTGGGGGAGGAGCCCTTCCCCTACCAAGGTAAGTATTTTTATCCCTTTAGTTTTGTTTTATTACAACTAACAAAAATTTGAATAAAGAATGAACAGACCTCCTGTTGATTTTGCTTCATGAACATCCCATCCTTCCTATCTTGAAAACGATGAATAGTTGCTATGCTCATCCTTCGTAATGAAGCAACCAACCAAGCTTAACAAACTTTCATGTAGCTCTGATGTAATAATTGTGCCTAAACTTAATAATGTTTGTGGTTCTGCTGGTGTGTTGCCACCAACAGAGCCCCTGCACTTGATGCTTTCGTTGTCTAAGTTTTCAGAACAACCCAGAAGTTAAGTTTGGCGGTCGATCGACCCTCAACTTATCCTTCTGAAGCTTCTAAACCTGCCACGGTGATGCTCATTGCAAAGCAAGGCTGCACGTCAAATCTGGTCCTTAACGACCACATTTGAGCGTCGGGCGATAGCCCCATGAGCACACCACCAAAAAGCACCAGTGCTGAAGGCGTCTTCGGAGGTGGGAATATGCACAATAGGTACGAACGTGGCCAGAGGCTCCAAAGTGGGGTCGGCCGACCCCCACTATGGACCTCTGGGCCCACCAGCCAACCTCCACTACACTCTACACACATGTTGACTGGTTTGCCACATTCCTTCTCTCTCTTGTTACATTTCTTTTATCATCTTCATGATTCATCTTGCAAAATGATAACAAGAAGAGCCACATCAAAAAATAAATAAAATTTGAAAAGTGACATGATTCATGACATTTTTAAATGTAGAAGCGTCATAAAGTTTATTTCTTGCATATACTTATGCTTGTGGAAAACATATCTTGATAGGAAAAACATATTGACTAAGTTGTTGAAAAATGTGATATAGTTCTTGGCTCATGATTCATACCTTTTCTAGTCAAGGTGCTTGGAGATTAATTTTTGAAAGTGTCATAAAACCATAGTGTCACTTACTCCTCAATAGTGAGAAATTCCTACCAAAGCCATTTGATGATCTTACATGTCCAAACCCTTCTAAATATGCTACTTGTATCTGTGTTGAGTTTGGTCAAACCTTGTTGACCCTTGCTAAGAAATTTATCATGTTCCCAAGATCAAGATCACGTACACTCCACATATACATGCTACTTCTACACTGGAAGTATGCAGAAGCATGTCTTTCATTTCCACCAAATGAATACTCCAAAGTTCTATAGTTTGATCTCTCTCTAAAGTCCTTGTAAAAGAGACATGAGCTATGCCAAGAAAAAAAAGAAGAAAAAAAACATGAATAATGGACTTGTGAAAGTCTAGGGAAAAAATGAATGGGCAAAAGCTCATGCATTGAAAAAAGAGAAATGAAAAAAAGGATAGCCATGTCTCATAACTATCACAAGTTAGAGAGAGAGAGATCATACATGCTAAGGAGTGCAATAGAGTTTATCGTCATGTTCTACACACATGCACATCTTGATCTAAGAGTATGGCATCTTTCTTCTTGGATCCTTGTTTTGAGTTTACAATATATACAATACAAGTAAGCTATCATGTTTATCCCTACCTGAGCTCCACATAAGCTTGTTAGAAGTAGGATAAAAAAAGGTGATGTATGTCATGGTAAGGAATCATATGCCTTAGAGTGATATGAGAGTACTATTTGAGGAGTAAGTTTGACCTATGTGCTTTCCTTTGAAAAGTTTATAAAACACTCCAAGTACTAAGATGTGAGAATGGTAAGATGACTTTGCTTTGAGAGCTGTTCCATTTTTCAACATCTGAAGGATATATGCTAGACAATGCCACATAACCCACTTGTATAAGGTATGTCTTGAATGAGACTCTATGGTTGCTATATATCTTGAAGATTGTTATGATTATGTCTACTTTTATCTCTAACCTTTACTCGAGGACGAGCAAAGACTTAAGCTTGGGGGATCTTGTTGACGGTATTATTATCATTGTTTTGCATTGTCAAACCCGTCAACAAAGTGGCATCCTTGGAAGTAAATGAGCATAACATGACCTTATTTTATACAAATAACTTGGTTCCACATGTACATGGACTTCTAAAGCATGCAGGTGAAATATTAGAGGAAGTGGAACAAATGGAGGCACACACTAGAGTCGGCCGACCCTAGGGGGGTCGCCTGACCCCCCCTATGGCCCCACTTGGCCCTCACTCATGATAACAAGCCTCCATGATCCTCTCAACACACTCCCAAGAATCATCAACCATTGGATCAAAGTGTGTTTCCTCTGGATGGCTCAGAATCAAGGCACACAGATTGAATGGCCCACAAGGTGAAGCACCGACGTGACCAAGGGGTCCCACCACTTCATACCCACACTAGAGGAGGTGTAGAGGGCCCACAAGCAAGGGGGATGGCCCCACCCATCATAGGGGGGTCGGCCGACCCCTCATGACCCTTGCTTGTGCAACACTCTACTCCTACACGTGCAAGAAGAAGGTCCCAAACTTGAGGGGTGGTCCTACCAGTCATTGGGGGGTCGGCTGACACCCCTTTGGTGACTAAAGGAGCCCATTTCCACCCACCGACATTGGTTCATGGAGGCATGCATCCAAGTGATCTTGGCCATCCAATTTATGGTGGTTTTCATCCAAGGAAGGAGAAGCTACGTCACACGGATCGCTGACGTGGCACATTGAGTGGTTCTCATTCATCCCCTAGGACTATAAATACCCCCTCAGCCCTCTCATTCTAAACACACCACAAGGAGGAGCTCTCCACTCTCTCTCAAGATGTAGTACTAGTAGTAGTGCTTGGAGTTAGAGTGAGTCTCTGGTCTTCAGCTCTAGTCTTCCGGGAGGTCTGGTATGGTTCTAGTATTCCTTTCTTTCTTTGTAAGACTTGAGTTATTTAATATAGTTATCTTCTCTACTTTGCCTTAGTGCTTTACTTTATTGCAACATGCTTGTTATGTTGTAGTGGTTGTTAGCATTGTCATAGTTATGTGATAGTGAGATAAGGGTAGTATACCTTTGCGTTGGTTCACCGCCCTTAACTCGGTACTCTAATCAGTTCCACCGGATGTCGGATTAGAGTAGTGAGATGTAGTGTAGACGTGGTGTCTAGACTATACACTTGCCTGTGTCTGCGGCTTACTCCACGGTTTGTTTGTGGTACCTAGTAGGGGTGACAGACCTATCTAGGCTTTGATTCCACCACGTGCGGGCAAGTTATTAAAACGTAGGTCTTCTTGTGCTAGGCGGCTTAGCACCCTTCTCATCCCTTTCTGTTGCTAAGTGGCTTAGTGACCCGAAGTGCAATTGTGTATGAACATTGATCTTGCTTGATATAACATGTCTTGCTAAGTTAGAACCTTGCAAGTAGAGATAGATCTCTGGAAACCTTAGGCTCGCTCGTTGTTCTCCTCGCTCGCTAGACTACTCTTTTATCTTTGTGACCTCTCCTGTGTGTGTCACTGCTCTTATCATATATATCACTTACCCCCACTCTGGTTTAGTTGGTATATTAGTTAGTGGATACATGAGAGTTAGTTATCACATTCTTTAACCATTGCTTCCCTGTGGATAAATACGATACCCTGGAATACTCCTGGGTGAAATGCTACAACGTGTGACGGAACGACCCTAATCCCATGGCCCACGTGTCCCTGTCAACCTCTGACAGCCGAACCCATGTTCCATGTGATTAAGACCTGTTCGCCACCGGGCTACATCAGTGCCCAATGTCCGCAGGATCATCTCACAATTCGGTTACAGCATTGCATACTTTTACAAATAACATCGGAATAATGAGCGGAAGACTTAAATAACATTAGTTTTACAAAACAGGGTTCCAAATAGAAATTAAGGTGCAGTTATTACAAACCAAGTTCTGATAATAGAAATAAACATAGGCAACATAGTGGAGAACAGCAAAGATACTTATAATCACCCAGCCCGAGGGTGTACAACTATTCTTCGGCCTCATCGGCCTCTTCCTGGACGATGGTCACGCAGCAGGGTGCAAGACACATCGGGGACTCTGTCATACCTGCAGCATGGGTAACAAACCCTGAGTACTGGGGTACTCAACAAGACTTACCCGACTAAAGAAAAAGGGAGAAGACTCAGGAATGAGAGGCTTAGGGTAGTCAAGGTAAGGCTTAAGCAAGATCAAGTATTTTGCAGAAAAAGCATTTTTGTAAACCTTATTTTATTTTGAAAGATTCAGTATTCCTCATTTCTTCATCGTTCATGATTCATTTTACATTTCAAAACATTCCTAGTTGAGAACCACTCTCCGTTGACAGTCAGTGGACCAAGTCTCCATAACCGAGGAGCAACGTTAATCCGGATAAATAATACTCAGCTGAGGATCCCTATCCACACTGCATATGTAGCACCCAAGCTTGCATATGCCAACTCGTCTACCACGATTCCTCCAAGATTGGGCCCGGTCCTACGCCACCCGGAAGTACAGTACACCACTCCTTTCCAGGTACGACGACCACGTGGGTACATGCTACTTCCGCCATCTCTCCACTCCCAGTGCGCGGTTGTCGGTCCAATAAAGGATTTCTCGGAGCCAGAGCTTTCCGAAGTATGTGAATAGTTACAAGTCTTGACCAGCAGGCCCCCATACGGATGGTCGCTAATTTTCCAGCCAGAACTATACCTTGGTCATATCTCACCCAAGCGTAATAGTCCTGTCAGTTTTTCAACCCTGTCCCGGTCGGTGTCAACTGTTGAGTCCCGGACTACAACATGACGGCACCGTACGCTCGGACAACCTCTCCTCGCTATTGACTAGGTACGGATCAGATACCTAGCCAACAGCCGGGGAGTAAGACCAAAATCCTATAAACATTCCTTAAGTGATCACACTTTTGAAATTGGCATTTTTATTGCAAAGTGTAATTCAATAAGCATTGCTAAGCATTTTTCAAATACTTTTGAACAGCAGGTATCAGGTGTATCAGTGGTCAAGGTGGATAGTGCATCAATTAGGATAGCACACAACTCCTATAAACCTAATGCAATAATTTAACTCAAAAGCATTTAAGAAAATCATTTTATAAATTCAAGGAAAGGGTTAAATGCACCGGGGCTTGCCTTGAAGAGCAAAGAGGGCAGGCTCGAAGGCGGCAGGGCAGTTGTCGGAGCTCGGGGTAGCCTCAGGGACAGGTTCGTCGGCGGCTGCCTCGATCTTGACTCCTTCTTCGGTGACTATACGAATGCAATGATGCATGCACATGAGTATGCTAGCATGAACAATGCAAAAACAGGGCATACAACATGAACCCTAATCACTTTTTCTATTTTCCTTAATTAAAAAAAGGTCATTTTATGAAGTTGCTCCAAAAATTACCAAATTAATCACATAAGTTCATTATAGTGTAGATAGATGGCAAAACAAATTTCATAATTTTTGGAGGTCATTAAGGTGCTCAAATAATTCCAGACATTAATTAACAAAAGGCACTATTTAACAATTAAAGATAAATGCTCAAAAATCAACTTGTTCCAAAAGACTTCAAAATTTCACCAGAGACTAAACATGGCATAGGAAGCTCACAAAAATTTATCTCATGATTTTTGGAGTTATAAATAATTTTCTAAAAATCCAAAACCATCCATTTATTAATTAAAAGAGGGATTTTACATTTTCAAATTCTTGCAGAAAAGTCAAGTTTCATATTTTTATAAAATACTACACAGCGCAAGGAGCATACCGCAATTTTATCAGGATTTAAGGAACAACAGATTAATTCACACAAAAAAGAGAAAACAGAACACTATTCACATCTTTCAGAAAAAGAAAAGAGCACTGTGCTCCTTCTATGCAGGGCTCGGGCGAAACGGGAGGCTCGGGCGAATCGGAAGACATGTGTTCGCCGAGGCCTGGCTCGAGCGAAGCGGGATCGGGTGAAACGGGCTCGGGCGAGGCGGAAGCGACTGCTTCGTCCGAGGCCTGGCCGGGAGGCTCGGGCGAGACGGAAAACGATCGTTTCGTCCGAGGCCTGGCTCGGCGAAGCAGAGGGTGCGCAAGTCCGCTCGAGGCCTGGCTCGAGCGAAGTGGTGAGGGTGTGTCCGCTCGAGGCTGGGCTCGGGCGAGACGGAAACGTGTGCTCGAGGTCTGGCTCGAGCCAACAGTGAACGCGTGCGCCCGAGGCCTGGCTCGAGCTTTGCGCCGTAAAAAGGCAGAGACCGAGGGGGCTTCGAGTGCTTACCACGGTCGGAGACAGGGCTCGGCGGGGCGGTGGTTCGGCGGAGCTTTCTCGGCGGCGAGCGGCGCTCCGACGACCCTGTGCAACACACGAGACCGCAAGGGCCTGGTTAAAGTCGCACGGAACCAAGGAAGCTGACACAGGGGTCAGGGGAAGATATTCGTGGCCGGAGAGGGAGTATTTCACGAACCCGAGCTCACCGGTGTTCCGTCGGAGTTTGGGAAGATGGGGTTACGCCGGGCGATTGGAGGCGGGGGAGGTGAAATTGAGGGGTGGGAAAGCTTCACGAGCTCAAGGCGGAGCTTTCGGGCTAGGTGGTTGAGCGGCGGGAGCTTCGGAGTGGGCTGGCCACGGTGGCGGGGTGAGTGCGGAGCTCCGGCTCCGGCGGGCCTTTTATAGCCGCGGCCAGGGGACGGTAGAGAGCACGGGATGGTGTGGACGAGCTCGGACGAGGCGTGCGCACTCGATTGTGAGCCGGCGGGAAGGACGGCGTGCACCCAGGGCCTAGGCGAAGGCTCGCCGGTGACGGCCACGCGGCGGCGACGCCCTGGGCACTGTAGGGGACGGGGCGGAGGTCAACTGGTGCGCGTGCGGGGGCGGCATGATGGCGCGGGCGCAGGCGACAAGTCGGGGGCGGGCGTGCGGCTGCCAGGCGCGCGTGGCGCAGGCGGCGCTGGCGCGCGGCCTCGGCCGGGGCCCCCTAGCTGTAGGTTGAAGATGAACAGGGCTAGGTCTTAGGGTTTGACTTTGGGCTGATCTCTGTATTTTGCAAATTATCCTCAAAATTTGAACTGAGCAGCAAAAACTCAAAACACCAAAGTTGTTCAGAAAAAAGAGATCTACAACTTTGTCAAAAAGAATATTTTCAAAATCCAAATAGTTTTTGGACCACATTTGAAAACAGAAAAGGGAACACTTTTGGGATTTGAATAAATTCAAAATTACTTTTGATTTTACATTGAAAGTTGGAAATCTGCAAATATGAAAGTTGTTCCTTTTATCAAAACCTACAACTTTGCTAATATACCCTTTTTCTGAAACTCAATAGTTTTAAAATAAATTTTGAAAACTGAAAAGGGGACAAAAACTGGAATTTGAATGAATTTAGATTTACTTCAAACTTTGTACAGAAACTTGAAAATTTGTAAATACCAAAGTTGTTTCTCTTGGCCAGATCTACAACTTTGCTTTGTGTACCAACCTCAAATTTTGAATAATTTTTGAATTACAAAAAGAGGGATAAAATCCAGGGTTTGGAAATCAGGGTTTTGCAAAGGGATTTGAAATCTGATTTTGATTTTTGAACTTTGGCCAACACAACAAAACTTCAAGACATCCAACTGAACAAGAATTACACAAAGCTAGGCACAGAGGTGAAATTACCATTTTTGCCCTTATAGGAAGATTTGGGCTTTTAGGGTTTTTTGAAAAGAGATTGCTACACAAGTACTAAGCAAACATAAATGCAAGGCAAGGATGATTATTGACTAATGATGATGACATGTCAGGTTAATTACAGTTAAACACCAGAGGTGTTACAGCCTTCCCCCCTAAAAGAAATCTCGCCCCGAGATTCCACGTCTTAAGAAGGAAAAGGCAAAACCTTACATCTACAGAGATTCGAGAAAGTCGGGATAGTTCTTTGCTAAGAAGTCTTCGGATTCCCAGAAGGCTTCTTCTTCAGAGTGCTGGTTCCACTGGATCTTGTACCATCTTGTGGTGGTTCTTCGGGTAACACGATCCTTGTGATCCAACACGCGAACTGGATACTCAGTGTATGACAGATCTGGTTCTAGCTCAACGCCTTCAACTTCAACCACATGTTCAGGTACTCAGAGACACTTCTTGAGTTGGGAGACATGAAACACATTATGAACTGCTGAAAGATGACCGGGCAAACTCAGCTTGTAAGCGACCTTGCCACAACGATCCAGAATTTCAAACGGACCAATGTAACGGGGTGCTAGCTTTCCTTTGACTCCAAAACGAGTGACTCCTTTGGTGGGTGAGACCTTCAGGTACACATAACCCCCGATCTCGAACTGCAGAGGTCGACGTCTCTTGTCAGCATAACTTTTCTGTCGAGACTGTGCAATCTTCATGTTCTCTTGTATTTGCTTGACTTTCTCTTCCATATCTTTTACTAGGTCAACTCCAAAGAATTCCCTTTCTCCGGTTTCAGAACAATTGAGAGGTGTACGACAACGGCGGCCGTACAGTGCTTCAAAGGGTGCCATTTTGATGCTCTCTTGGTAACTGTTATTATATGAGAACTCTGCCAAGGGCAAACAGTCATCCCAAGTATCTGCGAAGGTGAGCACACATGCTCTCAGCATATCCTCTAACACTTGGTTGACTCGCTCAGTTTGTCCATCGGTTTGCGGATGATATGTCGTACTATGCAAGAGCTTGGTTCCAAGTGAGGTATGGAACGCTTTCCAAAACTTTGCGACAAACTGGGTACCACGATCAGAGATAATGCTCTTGGGTATGCCATGGAGTTTCACTATGTGGTTCTTATACAAAGTGGCATAAGTGGGGACGGTGTAACTGGTCTTCACTGGCAGGAAGTGAGCTTGCTTAGTGAGGCGATCCACGATCACCCATATGGAATCAAAACCTCTTGATGTCTTGGGTAGACCGTTGATAAAGTCCATACTGATATCGTCCCATTTCCAAGCAGGTATAGGTAAAGGTTGCAATTCTCCTCCGGGCTTCATGTGCACGGCTTTGACTTTCTGGCAGGTATCGCACTGAGCGACATACCGGGCGATCTCAATCTTCATCTTTGTCCACCAGAATTGCTGCTTCAAATCCTGGTACATTTTGTTGCTGCCGGGGTGGATGGAGAATCTAGTCAAGTGTGCTTCATCAAGGATTAACTTTCTTAACTCAGGCACTTTAGGAACTACTAACCGATTCTTAAACCATACTACTCCTGCATCATCGATACTGAAACAATCAGCCTTTCCGGATTGGACCTTTTCGATGACGTGCTTGATTCCAGGGTTATCTTTCTGTGCAGCGATGATCTGCTCTCTGATAGGGGTTTCTATTCTGATATTATTCAGAGTTCCTTGTGGAATCATTTCAATATTCAACTTTTCCAGCTCAAAACACAAGGAAGAATCATAGGGTTTCATCATCAGACAGTTGCAATAAGACTTGCGACTGAGTGCATCGGCGACCACATTCGCCTTACCCGGATGGTAATGCACTTCAAGATCATAGTCCTTAGTTAACTCAAGCCATCTTCTCTGCCTCATATTCAGTTCCTCTTGAGTGAAGATATACTTCAGGCTTTTGTGATCAGTGTACACATTACAGGTACTGCCCAACAAATAATGACGCCAGATCTTCAAGGCATGCACTACTGCTGCTAACTCGAGATCATGAGTTGGGTAATTCTCTTCATGTCGCTTAAGCTGTCGGGAGGCATAAGCGATCACTCGACCTTCTTGCATCAAAACACAGCCCAAACCAGTACCAGATGCATCACAGTAGACATCAAAGGGTTTCTCGATGTTCGGCTGGGCTAGCACTGGTGATGTAGTTAACAATTTCTTCAGAGTTTGAAAGGCTTGCTCACAGGCTGGTGACCAGACAAACTTCACAGAATTCTTTACTAACTCAGTGATAGGCTTGGCGATTCTTGAGAAATCCGGAATGAATCGACGATAATATCCTGCCATTCCCATAAAGCTGCGGACTTGGTGAACAGTGGTAGGTGGCTTCCAATCCAGAATGTCTGCCACTTTACCAGGGTCAACTAACACACCTTCAGCGGATAGGACATGACCAAGAAACTGTATCTGATCTAACCAGAACTCACATTTACTGAACTTGGCGTACAGCTGATGTTCTCTGAGACGGGATAGAACGATTCGAAGATGTTCGGCATGATCTTCAGGGGTTTTTGAGTAGACAAGGATGTCGTCAATGAACACGACCACGAATTTATCAAGCTCTGGCATGAACACAGAGTTCATGAGGTACATGAAATGAGCAGGGGCATTGGTCAAACCGAAGGACATGACCAAGTACTCATATAGGCCGTATCTGGTGGTGAAAGCTGTTTTAGGAATATCTTCCAGACGAATCTTTATTTGGTGGTAGCCAGATCTAAGATCGATCTTGGAGAATACTTTGGCTCCAGCTAACTGGTCAAAGAGAAGATCAATACGAGGCAAGGGATATTTATTTTTGATGGTGACCTCATTGAGTGGGCGATAATCAATGCACATTCTGAGAGTCTTGTCTTTCTTCTTTACAAAGATTGCAGGACAGCCCCAAGGAGACGAGTTGGGCGAATGAAACCCTTGTCCAACAAATCTTGTAGTTGGATTTTTAGTTCTGCCAACTCTCTGGGAGGCATTCGATAAGCTCTGCGGGATATAGGAGCAGTCCCGGGCTTTAGCTCTATGGCAAACTCAATGTCACGGTCAGGAGGCAGACCAGGCAAATCCTCAGGAAAAACATCAGGGAATTCACAAACCACGGGGATGTCCCGGGTTTCCAGAACATAGGCGGTATTTATTTGAGTGGCTGCTGGTTTTTGAGGCATTGGAAGTTGGAGAAGGAGTTTGGCGGTACTGTTAGGAATATCCACTCTCACAACTCTATTCAAGATGTCGATCATGGCTTTATACTGACACATCCAATTCATGCCTAGGATGACATCTATCTCCTGATCATGAAGCACTATCATGGTGGTGGGAAATACATGTTCCCCCAACCTTACTGGTATACTGCGAACCACTTCCTTAGTACTTATACGCCCTCCAGGCGAAAATATACAGAAACTTTCTTTTAAATCCTCAATTGATATTTCATGCTTGATGACAAAAGTATGACTGATGAAGGAATGCGATGCACCAGAATCAAACAACACAACTGCAGGGTGATTGGCAACAGGAAACCTACCGATCATGACGGGCTCCCCTTCTGGTATATCGCTGACAGCGGTGTAGTAGACTTGTCCGTGCTTCTTGACAATCTTGCCCTTCTGAGCATGCTGCTGCTGTGCACGGTGCTGCTGCGGCTGAGATCCTCCAGGATTCTTCTGAGCATTCTAGGCATACCTCTTGGGCTTTGGGCACTCACGAGACCAGTGACCAAGCTGGCCACAGTTGTAGCAGGGATGGTTGTAGGCTGTTTGTGGAGTGGTGATACGAACACCTGGGGCGTTCGGCTGTGTGGCACTCTGCTGGTTGGCATTATGGGTGGTGGCCGCGGTACGGACGACCACTTGCTGGTTAGGGTAAGGTAGACGATTGTGGTGGTGGCTGGGGTGATAGATGATTCTCTGGCGTTTGTGACCGCCAGAGAAGCTGCTTGACCCTGCTTTCTTCTTCTTCTTCTCTTCCTGGTACTGGCGATTACTTTCTTCAAAAGCAACAGCCCGGTCAACAACATCGTGATAAGACCCAGTCAGGTTATTGGACAAGCTCCTGCGGATCTTTGGGTGCAGTCCTCTGAGGAAACAATCCCTCTTCTTCTCATCTGTGTTGACATACTCTGAGGCATACTGGCTGAGATGATTGAATTGACCCACATACTGCATGACTGTGGAGTCTTTCTGTTGGAGAGCCAGGAACTGATCAAGCTTCATTTTCATTAATCCGGAAGGAATGTGATGAGCACGAAAAGTAGTGCGGAACTCTTCCCAGGTCAACCGATGACCTTCTGGCTGGGCAGCCAACAGGTTGGCGTACCAAGCACTTGCCGGACCACGAAGCTGTTGTGAAGCGAACCGTGGCTTCTGGATATCGGTGCAGTTGATAAGACCAAACTTCTGCTCCATGGTGCGGAGCCAATCATCAGCTTCGAGGGGTTCATCGGCCTTGGTGAAGACCGGTGGACGAGTTTCGGTGAATTCCACATAGGTGGTCTCTTGGTTGATGTTGTGGCGACCACGGTGAAAGTTCTGCTATCCTTGGTTTTGAGCCATTAGGTTGGCAGCGGCGGCCAAGGCTGCAATGGCATCTGCTAGGGTAGCTGGGACAGATGGAGGGTTTGGGAGGTTGGCATCATCAGAACCTCCAGCTCCAGTGCGAGTGTTCACAGGCATCTGTTAAGCAACTTGGAACTTAGCATTCATAGATAGGGTTCTGAAAACAACAGACTGATAGCTTCTTCTGATACAAAAGACTGATGACTTGATAAGGTGACTGACAGATGACACAGACCGATAAAGGGAAAAGATGCGAAAAGAAAGATACATGCCAGACTTGGCAACAGACAGACTAACGCCCCCAAACCTAGACTAAGGTTTTAGGTAAGCCGATGGTACAGACACTACGAGTCTAGTCGTCGTCGATGATGATCATGTCTTCGTCGTCGTCTTCTTCGAGGATGAGCTCAGGCTCCTCCTCCTCGTCCTCGTCTTCAGCATGGACGTCCTCAGCAGGTTCAATTTCTTCGTCCACGTCTGGCTCTTGTTCCACATCGGGTTCTTCAACTACTCCGTCCTCAGGGTCTTCCATAACCGGGGGTACCAAGGGGTGGAGTTGATCATACAGCTGATGCACTTCCTCATGAAGCATATCATTGAACTGTTCAATCTGAGCTGTGTACTGCTGCAGTCCGTGGAGCAGGGCTCTGGTAACGTCCTCGCGGGTCCAAGCATCATTGCGCTGCTCGATAGCGCGAACCGTGTTCCGGTTGGCCTGCTCCAGGGAAGCTCGTGCCTCATAAAACTCCAGGCGTGAGTGGTAGAAGTCATGCTCCAAGTTCTTCAGCTCAGCCTTCAGATCCTTGATCTCCTCCTTCAGGTTCTTACGGGTGCGGCGGGGAAAGCGACGACCGTTGGAAGATTCTCCAGTCTCCTCCCCAGCGCGTGGTGCCAGCTGGTGGCGTGGCACACCATGCGGTCCAGTCGACTTGCGGGCAGTCAGCTTGATACGGGCCATGTCTGGATAAGAGAAGATGGATGAGAAAGGCTAGCAAGAACAGGTAAAGGCATACTACCCCAACGAACTTTAGAGAGGAAGTTAACTTAAGTGATTATGACATGATGCATGAATCGTTCCTACGGAACAAAGCAATGCAATAAATAAATAAAGTACATAGGGCTTAAAACATGTTGTTCCACTAGCTAGTGTTGCCATATGAGAGACAAGATGAGAGAAGCAATTTGGAATCAAAATAGTCAAGTTTAGTTTGTTTGGACTAAAAAGGTCTTTTGAAGTTTTCGCAAAAACGAACACTGCAACGTTAAAGTGAGATGCTCCGATACCACTCTGTGACGGAACGACCCTAATCCCATGGCCCACGTGTCCCTGTCAACCTCTGACAGCCGAACCCATGTTCCATGTGATTAAGACCTGTTCGCCACCGGGCTACATCAGTGCCCAATGTCCGCAGGATCATCTCACAATTCGGTTACAGCATTGCATACTTTTACAAATAACATCGGAATAATGAGCGGAAGACTTAAATAACATTAGTTTTACAAAACAGGGTTCCAAATAGAAATTAAGATGCACTTATTACAAACCAAGTTCTGATAATAGAAATAAACATAGGCAACATAGTGGAGAACAGCAAAGATACTTATAATCACCCAGCCCGAGGGTGTACAACTATTCTTCGGCCTCATCGGCCTCTTCCTGAACGATGGTCACGCAGCAGGGTGCAAGACACATCGGGGACTCTGTCATACCTGCAGCATGGGTAACAAACCCTGAGTACTGGGGTACTCAACAAGACTTACCCGACTAAAGAAAAAGGGAGAAGACTCAGGAATGAGAGGCTTAGGGTAGTCAAGGTAAGGCTTAAGCAAGATCAAGTATTTTGCAGAAAAAGCATTTTTGTAAACCTTATTTTATTTTGAAAGATTCAGTATTCCTCATTTCTTCATCGTTCATGATTCATTTTACATTTCAAAACATTCCTAGTTGAGAACCACTCTCCGTTGACAGTCAGTGGACCAAGTCTCCATAACCGAGGAGCAACGTTAATCCGGATAAATAATACTCAGCTGAGGATCCCTATCCACACTGCATATGTAGCACCCAAGCTTGCATATGTCAACTCGTCTACCACGATTCCTCCAAGATTGGGCCCGGTCCTACGCCACCCGGAAGTACAGTACACCACTCCTTTCCAGGTACGACGACCACGTGGGTACATGCTACTTCCGCCATCTCTCCACTCCCAGTGCGCGGTTGTCGGTCCAATAAAGGATTTCTCGGAGCCAGAGCTTTCCGAAGTATGTGAATAGTTACATGTCTTGACCAGCAGGCCCCCATACGGATGGTCCCTAATTTTCCAGCCAGAACTATACCTTGGTCATTTCTCACCCAAGCGTAATAGTCCTGTCAGTTTTTCAACCCTGTCCCGGTCGGTGTCAACTGTTGAGTCCCGGACTACAACATGACGGCACCGTACGCTCGGACAACCTCTCCTCGCTATTGACTAGGTACGGATCAGATACCTAGCCAACAGCCGGGGAGTGAGACCAAAATCCCATAAACATTCCTTAAGTGATCACACTTTTGAAATTGGCATTTTTATTGCAAAGTCTAATTCAATAAGCATTGCTAAGCATTTTTCAAATACTTTTGAACAGCAGGTATCAGGTGTATCAGTGGTCAAGGTGGATAGTGCATCAATTAGGATAGCACACAACTCCTATAAACCTAATGCAATAATTTAACTCAAAAGCATTTAAGGAAATCATTTTATAAATTCAAGGAAAGGGTTAAATGCACCGGGGCTTGCCTTGAAGAGAAAAGAGGGCAGGCTCGAAGGCGGCAGGGCAGTTGTCGGAGCTCGGGGTAGCCTCAGGGACAGGTTCGTCGGCGGCTGCCTCGATCTTGACTCCTTCTTCGGTGACTATACGAATGCAATGATGCATGCACATGAGTATGCTAGCATGAACAATGCAAAAACAGGGCATACAACATGAACCCTAATCACTTTTTCTATTTTCCTTAATTAAAAAAAGGTCATTTTATGAAGTTGCTCCAAAAATTACCAAATTAATCACATAAGTTCATTATGGTGTAAATAGATGGCAAAACAAATTTCATAATTTTTGGAGGTCATTAAGGTGCTCAAATAATTTCAGACATTAATTAACAAAAGGCACTATTTAACAATTAAAGATAAATGCTCAAAAATCAACTTGTTCCAAAAGACTTCAAAACTTCACCAGAGACTAAACATGGCATAGGAAGCTCACAAAAATTTATCTCATGATTTTTGGAGTTATAAATAATTTTCTAAAAATCCAAAACCATCCATTTATTAATTAAAAGAGGGATTTTACATTTTCAAATTCTTGCAGAAAAGTCAAGTTTCATATTTTTATAAAATACTACACAGTGCAAGGAGCATACCATAATTTTATCAGGATTTAAGAAACAACAGATTAATTCACACAAAAAAGAGAAAACAGAACACTATTCACATCTTTCAGAAAAAGAAAAGAGCACTGTGCTCCTTCTATGCAGGGCTCGGGCGAAACGGGAGGCTCGGGCGAATCGGAAGACATGTGTTCGCCGAGGCCTGACTCGAGCGAAGCGGGTTCGGGTGAAACGGGCTCGGGCGAGGCGGAAGCGACTGCTTCATCCGAGGCCTGGCCGGGAGGCTCGGGCGAGACGGAAAACGATCGTTTCGTCCGAGGCCTGGCTCGGCGAAGCGGAGGGTGCGCAAGTCCGCTCGAGGCCTGGCTCGAGCGAAGTGGTGAGGGTGTGTCCGCTCGAGGCTGGGCTCGGGCGAGACGGAAACGTGTGCTCGAGGTCTGGCTCGAGCCAACAGTGAACGCGTGCGCCCGAGGCCTGGCTCGAGCTTTGCGCCGTAAAAAGGCAGAGACCGAGGGGGCTTCGAGTGCTTACCACGGTCGGAGACAGGGCTCGGCGGGGCGGTGGTTCGGCGGAGCTTTCTCGGCGGCGAGCGGCGAGCGGCGCTCCGACGACCCTGTGCAACACACGAGACCGCAAGGGCCTGGTTAAAGTCGCACGGAACCAAGGAAGCTGACACAGGGGTCAGGGGAAGATATTCGTGGCCGGAGAGGGAGTATTTCACGAACCCGAGCTCACCGGTGTTCCGTCGGAGTTTGGGAAGATGGGGTTACGCCGGGCGATTGGAGGCGGGGGAGGTGAAATTGAGGGGTGGGAAAGCTTCACGAGCTCAAGGCGGAGCTTTCGGGCTAGGTGGTTGAGCGGCGGGAGCTTCGGAGTGGGCTGGCCACGGTGGCGGGGTGAGTGCGGAGCTCCGGCTCCGGCGGGCCTTTTATAGCCGCGGCCAGGGGACGGTAGAGAGCACGGGATGGTGTGGACGAGCTCGGACGAGGCGTGCGCACTCGATTGTGAGCCGGCGGGAAGGACGGTGTGCACCCAGGGCCTAGGCGAAGGCTCGCCGGTGACGGCCACGCGGCGGCGACGCCCTGGGCACTGTAGGGGACGGGGCGGAGGTCAACTGGTGCGCGTGCGGGGGCGGCATGATGGCGCGGGCGCAGGCGACAAGTCGGGGGCGGGCGTGCGGCTGCCAGGCGTGCGTGGCGCAGGCGGCGCTGGCGCGCGGCCTCGGCCGGGGCCCCCTAGCTGTAGGTTGAAGATGAACAGGGCTAGGTCTTAGGGTTTGACTTTGGGCTGATCTCTGTATTTTGCAAATTATCCTCAAAATTTGAACTGAGCAGCAAAAACTCAAAACACCAAAGTTGTTCAGAAAAAAGAGATCTACAACTTTGTCAAAAAGAATATTTTCAAAATCCAAATAGTTTTTGGACCACATTTGAAAACAGAAAAGGGAACACTTTTGGGATTTGAATAAATTCAAAATTACTTTTGATTTTACATTGAAAGTTTGAAATCTGCAAATATGAAAGTTGTTCCTTTTATCAAAACCTACAACTTTGCTAATATACCCTTTTTCTGAAACTCAATAGTTTTAAAATAAATTTTGAAAACTGAAAAGGGGACAAAAACTGGAATTTGAATGAATTTAGATTTACTTCAAACTTTGTACAGAAACTTGAAAATTTGTAAATACCAAAGTTGTTTCTCTTGGCCAGATCTACAACTTTGCTTTTTGGACCAACCTCAAATTTTGAATAATTTTTGAATTACAAAAAGAGGGATAAAATCCAGGGTTTGGAAATCAGGGTTTTGCAAAGGGATTTGAAATCTAATTTTGATTTTTGAACTTTGGCCAACACAACAAAACTTCAAGACATCCAACTGAACAAGAATTACACAAAGCTAGGCACAGAGGTGAAATTACCATTTTTGCCCTTATAGGAAGATTTGGGCTTTTAGGGTTTTTTGAAAAGAGATTGCTACACAAGTACTAAGCAAACATAAATGCAAGGCAAGGATGATTAATGACTAATGATGATGACATGTCAGGTTAATTACAGTTAAACACCAGAGGTGTTACACAACGGTATGTTCTGTGCGCTTGCGGAATTATCCAATAAACATAAGAAATACCAACAAACATTTCTAGCCTCGTTGCTGGGGATAGATTCAAACTCTATTCTTAGTAGCGACGCTAAGAAGTATCAACAAGCATTTCTGGCGCCGTTGCCGGGGAAGCAATTGGTGAAAGATTTTGATACTAACTATGATGTCTACTAATCTATGTTACCACTGGCTATTGTGGGATTACCATTGTTCTGTTGATTGTGGAATAAACAGGACATCAACTGTCTCGACCTTCCGGTGTTTTTCCACCAGAAAAAAATCAAGGAGCGTAGGAGGCATGATCTTTCATGAACCATCAACACCTTGGCCTTGCCATATCACAGCTGAGTATATGCATACATTCTAACCTTGTGTAGAAATGAAGAGAAGGTCACCATCAAAGACAAAATGAAGTCATCATGTGATGGAACAAAAGCACTTGCAATCACATCTCCGATTGTGGGAGTCTTTCAAGGTATGTGAGACCCTGCCGACAGGCAACCCGGAGTTATTTTATTTATTTCATACCATTGCATGTTTGCTTGAATCATCATATCTTTCTATTGCTTTCTTTGGCTATGCCTACAAATTCATGCATATCATTCATTTAAATTGATTATATTTCTTTTCCAAACCCATAACATGTTTGTTTAATTACATTCAACCATCTCATTTGCATTTTTGCATAAACAATATAAAAAAGAAAAAAATGATCCTATGTTTCACCTTTTATGCTCACATGTCCTTTTGAAAAAATCTTGTGTAGTCCTTCTTGTTTCCTTTTTCTATTCTATGTATGCTTTGGTTTGGGATTATTTCGCGAGTATACTCCCAAAGGCTTTTAAATTAAGCATGGTGCTTAGGTTAAATCGCCTTCCTTAATCAAATAAGACATGGTGTCAAATTTGATTATTGAACTAAAAATTACTTGTATAGAATTTGGATGTACATTTGGACTAACCCCTATAGAAATACTTCAAAATTCCGATTGGTAAGTCATGAGATCATTCTTGGGACAAGGCAAGGGTTGAGCAATGAAACAAAAAAGGAAAAAAAGATCTGCCATGCTTGACAAAGGAAGGGCAAATGAAATCTTCCAAATCCTTATCTCTCAGATTGGAATCAATGGAGAAAGCCCTACTCCTTGGCTCTCAAAACCAAGAGCCCTCACCGATAGGTAATTTGGTTTGTATCCACATTTGATTCTCCATTGATCGCATCTTTTTCCTTTTCATGTTTGAATTTTCAAGAACCCAACTTTCTTTCCTACATAAAACTTTGAGAAAAGCTTTCACAAATATTTTGAGAGTTTTTGGGTACATGGTGGGGTCGCCCGACCCCCATTGCACCCATTCAGTGCACCTCTTGCTTTTTTGTGACACAATCCTTATGGTGGGAGCATGGTGCAAGTTTGGAAGTGATAGGGGGTGGCAGCTTGGTCGGCCGACCCCATTTCCTTGCCATTTTTGTCACACTTCACCCATGTGATCTTGTCTAGCATTAGGCTAGTTTTGCACTTAAATTTGTGGGAAAAGCAGGAAGAGGGGGGTCGGCCGACCTCCCTATGACTCCTCCAACACATCTCCCATTGTGGCTATGAGAGAGCATGCTTGGCATCTCATTTTTCATTGCATCAATTCTCAAATTTTCCTCTTGCTCTTGAGTCATCTCTCTATCAAGTTTTAAGTGTTAGCTTCTCTCGAGTTTGTAAAAGGAAAAGAGAAAAAGTAGTTGGCATCTTCTAGTGTCCCTTTTGCTCAACTCGTTCTAATCTCTCATGAGTTGCCAAAACCATTTGTGGAGTGTAATAACCCACATTATCTTCATGGTGGCAACCATGCCCAACAAGAGAGACAAATTTGGATGCTAACCGCTAATGTTAATCCTTTGCTTCCAAGTTGTGTTTTCTTTCTCTCTTGTTGCAAGAATCATGATATACTCAAAAAGGTGCAACAAGTGGAAGCAAAAGTCCATCAAGATGTACGAAGTGTCTCACAAGGCTCACACATGGAGCATCAACTCATTACATCAAGGTATGATGTTTAGTCTTAACAAAGGATGTTGCAAATGAAGGTTCTGCCATGTGCACTCACATGCATGTGTGACCTGAACCCTCTACACAAGCTAGGTATGGATAATGACTTTGAAAATGGTTGGAGAATCTTTTTAGCATGCTAAATCTGGACAACTTAATTTTGAATATTACCACACCATTGATAGTCATAATCCTACCTTGTATCTCATGCTTTGTTGGGTTCTCATGATCTATGCCTAAAGCTTTTGTGAGAAATTTAAAAATGATGAACTACTGATGCTCCATGCCTTTCTAAAAAGAATCTATGCTTTGCCTTTAGCTTGCATGATAACTCTATGACAAGATGTCTCCCATGAAATAGGCTCTTTGGAGCAGTCTTTCCTTGTCTCTAGAGCTTCTTGTTCTCTATCCTTGCAAGTTATGCCTTTGTGCTCTATGTACCTACACCTAGAAGGTTGACAATTTAAAGACACTTTATTCACACATGCTTAAAATGGACCAAACTAGTCTTTGGTTATGCTTCACCATGATTGTATAACCAAACAACCACTCCCGTGTGAGAGGTATTGGCTGTATAAATCATGGGGACTAACCATCGACTTGGAGAAGTGTGGAAAGGTGTACAAGTGTAGGTATGGTGATAGAAGTAAGGCCATGGTGCAATCCAAGTCATAACATCAACACCATGTCACATTGAAAAGAGCAAGCTTGGGGGAGGAGCCCCTCCCCCACTCGCTATGGCAACACAAGAGCATTGACGAGAAAAAGCTTGGTGGAGGAGCCCTTCCCCTACCAAGGTAAGTATTTTTATCCCTTTAGTTTTGTTTTATTACAACTAACAAAAATTTGAATAAAGAATGAACAGACCTCCTGTTGATTTTGCTTCATGAACATCCCATCCTTCCTATCTTGAAAACGATGAATAGTTGCTATGCTCATCCTTCGTAATGAAGCAACCAACCAAGCTTAACAAACTTTCATGTAGCTCTGATGTAATAATTGTGCCTAAACTTAATAATGTTTGTGGTTCTGCTGGTGTGTTGCCACCAACAGAGTCCCTGCACTTGATGCTTTCGTTGTCTAAGTTTTCAGAACAACCCAGAAGTTAAGTTTGGCGGTCGATCGACCCTCAACTTATCCTTCTGAAGCTTCTAAACCTGCCACGGTGATGCTCATTGCAAAGCAAGGCTGCACGTCAAATCTGGTCCTTAACGACCACATTTGAGCGTCGGGCGATAGCCCCATGAGCACACCACCAAAAAGCACCAGTGCTGAAGGCGTCTTCGGAGGTGGGAATATGCACAATAGGTACGAACGTGGCCAGAGGCTCCAAAGTGGGGTCGGCCGACCCCCACTATGGACCTCTGGGCCCACCAGCCAACCTCCACTACACTCTACACACATGTTGACTGGTTTGCCACATTCCTTCTCTCTCTTGTTACATTTCTTTTATCATCTTCCTGATTCATCTTGCAAAATGATAACAAGAAGAGCCACATCAAAAAATAAATAAAATTTGAAAAGTGACATGATTCATGACATTTTAAAAGGTAGAAGCGTCATAAAGTTTATTTCTTGCATATACTAATGCTTGTGGAAAACATATCTTGATAGGAAAAACATATTGACTAAGTTGTTGAAAAATGTGATATAGTTCTTGGCTCATGATTCATACCTTTTCTAGTCAAGGTGCTTGGAGATTAATTTTTGAAAGTGTCATAAAACCATAGTGTCACTTACTCCTCAATAGTGAGAAATTCCTACCAAAGCCATTTGATGATCTTACATGTCCAAACCCTTCTAAATATGCTACTTGTATCTGTGTTGAGTTTGGTCAAACCTTGTTGACCCTTGCTAAGAAATTTATCATGTTCCCAAGATCAAGATCACGTACACTCCACATGTACATGCTACTTCTACACTGGAAGTATGCAGAAGCATGTCTTTCATTTCCACCAAATGAATACTCCAAAGTTCTATAGTTTGATCTCTCTCTAAAGTCCTTGTAAAAGAGACATGAGCTATGCCAAGAAAAAAAAGAAGAAAAAACATGAATAATGGACTTGTGAAAGTCTTGGGAAAAAATGAATGGGCAAAAGCTCATGCATTGAAAAAAGAGAAATGAAAAAAGGATAGCCATGTCTCATAACTATCACAAGTTAGAGAGAGAGAGATCATACATGCTAAGGAGTGCAATAGAGTTTATCATCATGTTCTACACACATGCACATCTTGATCTAGGAGTATGACATCTTTCTTCTTGGATCCTTGTTTTGACTTTACAATATATACAATACAAGTAAGCTATCATGTTTATCCCTACCTGAGCTCCACATAAGCTTGTTAGAAGTAGGATAAAAAAAGGTGATGTATGTCATGGTAAGGAATCATATGCCTTAGAGTGATATGAGAGTACTATTTGAGGAGTAAGTTTGACCTATGTGCTTTCCTTTGAAAAGTTTATAAAACACTCCAAGTACTAAGATGTGAGAATGGTAAGATGACTTTGCTTTGAGAGCTGTTCCATTTTTCAACATCTGAAGGATATATGCTAGACAATGCCACATAACCCACTTGTATAAGGTATGTCTTGAATGAGACTCTATGGTTGCTATATATCTTGAAGATTGTTATGATTATGTCTACTTTTATCTCTAACCTTTACTCGAGGACGAGCAAAGACTTAAGCTTGGGGGATCTTGTTGACGGTATTATTATCATTGTTTTGCATTGTCAAACCCGTCAACAAAGTGGCATCCTTGGAAGTAAATGAGCATAACATGACCTTATTTTATACAAATAACTTGGTTCCACATGTACATGGACTTCTAAAGCATGCAGGTGAAATATTAGAGGAAGTGGAACAAATGGAGGCACACACTAGAGTCGGCCGACCCTAGGGGGTCGGCCGACCCCCCCTATGGCCCCACTTGGCCCTCACTCATGATAACAAGCCTCCATGATCCTCTCAACACACTCCCAAGAATCATCAACCATTGGATCAAAGTGTGTTTCCTCTGGATGGCTCAGAATCAAGGCACACAGATTGAATGGCCCACAAGGTGAAGCACCGACGTGACCAAGGGGTCCCACCACTTCATACCCACACTAGAGGAGGTGTAGAGGGCCCACAAGCAAGGGGGATGGCCCCACCCATCATAGGGGGGTCGGCCGACCCGTCATGACCCTTGCTTGTGCAATACTCTACTCCTACACGTGCAAGAAGAAGGTCCCAAACTTGAGGGGTGGCCCTACCAGTCATTGGGGGGTCGGCTGACCCCCCCTTTGGTGACTAAAGGAGCCTATTTCCTCCCACTGACCTTGGTTCATGGAGGCATGCATCCAAGTGATCTTGGCCATCCAATTTATGGTGGTTTTCATCCAAGGAAGGAGAAGCTACGTCACACGGATCGCTGACGTGGCACATTGAGTGGTTCTCATTCATCCCCTAGGACTATAAATACCCCCTCAGCCCTCTCATTCTAAACACACCACAAGGAGGAGCTCTCCACTCTCTCTCAAGATGTAGTACTAGTAGTAGTGCTTGGAGTTAGAGTGAGTCTCTGGTCTTCAGCTCTAGTCTTCCGGGAGGTCTGGTACGGTTCTAGTATTCCTTTCTTTCCTTGTAAGACTTGAGTTATTTAATATAGTTATCTTCTCTACTTTGCCTTAGTGCTTTACTTTATTGCAACATGCTTGTTATGTTGTAGTGGTTGTTAGCATTGTCATAGTTATGTGATAGTGAGATAAGGGTAGTATACCTTTGCGCTGGTTCACCGCCCTTAACTCGGTACTCTAATCAGTTCCACCGGATGTCGGATTAGAGTAGTGAGATGTAGTGTAGATGTGGTGTCTAGACTATACGCTTGCCTGTGTCTGCGGCTTACTCCACGGTTTGTTTGTGGTACCTAGTAGGGGTGACAGACCTATCTAGGCTTTGATTCCACCACGTGCGGGCAAGTTATTAAAACGTAGGTCTTCTTGTGCTAGGCGGCTTAGCACCCTTCTCATCCCTTTCTGTTGCTAAGTGGCTTAGTGACCCGAAGTGCAATTGTGTATGAACATTGATCTTGCTTGATATAACATGTCTTGCTAAGTTAGAACCTTGCAAGTAGAGATAGATCTCTGGAAACCTTAGGCTCGCTCGTTGTTCTCCTCGCTCGCTAGACTACTCTTTTATCTTTGTGACCTCTCCTGTGTGTGTCACTGCTCTTATCATATATATCACTTACCCCCACTCTGGTTTAGTTGGTATATTAGTTAGTGGATACATGATAGTTAGTTATCACATTCTTTAACCATTGCTTCCCTGTGGATAAATACGATACCCTGGAATACTCCTGGGTGAAATGCTACAACAGTATGTTCTGTGCGCTTGCGGAATTATCCAATAAACATAAGAAATACCAACAAACATTTCTAGCCTCGTTGCTAGGGATAGATTCAAACTCTATTCTTAGTAGCGACGCTAAGAAGTGTCAACAAGCAGCAAGTTGAGCTAATTGGGTTTCTAACATCTTATTAAAGCTAAGTTGATTTTTCAGAGCAGATGAGAAATCTTCCAATTTAGCATTTATGTTCTCAATCATTTTATCATTTGACATTAATTTCTTATTCAAAAATTCAGTAGTTCTACCTTGAGAGTAGACTAGATTCTTTAAGAACGAGAAATTATCAGTACTTTGGAAATTAGAGCGAGGGAATGAATTATTACCTTGAGAGTTGGAGTGCTGATTCCATCCTTGATTTTGTTGGCGGAAACCGTTGTTGTTGTTGTTGTTGATGATGAAGTTCAAATCTTCATGTAACTCGGGCCAGTGGTTCCCAGAATGTCCGGTTTCTCCACAGACTTCACAAGTCATGTAGGATTCCAGAGATTGGACACTCTCTTGTTGGTTCATCTTCTCACAGTTGTCCAGCTTCTTTGCCAGCAGGTCCATCTTGGCCACGATCATGTCGGCCTCCTTAAGGGAATGCATACCTCACTTACAGGGCTGCAGTCTCTCGTCATTCCATCCTTGGTTCGACACCATCTTCTCTATGAGAGCCTTAGCATCTGCAACATTCAGAGAAAAGAATGCACCGCCGGCGGCGGCATCCAAATGGCTTCTAGAGAGTGGGGTTAGGCCATGGTAGAAGTTTTGGATCAATAGCCAGTCCTCCATACCTTGGTGTGGACAAGCAGTGACGTACTCTTGCATTCTCTCCCAAGCCTCGGGAATAGATTCCTCGGCTTATTGCGTAAAGCTGGAGATTTTGTTGCGAAGAGCGTTTGTCTTGCCCATCAGAAAGAATTTGGCGAGAAAAGCATTGGAACACTTGTCCCAAGTGTCTACAGCGTTGCGATTGGTATATAACCATTGCTTCGCTTTTCCTAGGAGAGAAAAGGGAAAGAGACGAAGACGGATGGCTTCTTGGGTTATCCCCTTAATGGTGAAGGTGCCGCAAATCTCCAAAAATTGTTGGAGGTGAGCATTGGCATGCTCATGAGCTTTGCCACAGAATGGGCTAGCTTGGACCATCGTGATCAAAGCTGGTTTCAACTCGAAATTAAGGTAGGTATCGATCACGGCTGGTCCTGTCGCTACATTGGCGGCAGAAGGAGCAGAAAACTCACGAATGGTCTTATTGGCCATCGTGAAGGTAGAACGAGATAAGAAAGAAAGAAGTTGAAGAAGATGAAGGAAAAAGATAAGGACTAAGGAAAGAAAGAATGGGGAAAGATGGGATTCGCTAAGCGGGAGCTTAAGCAAAGATAAATTCGACAAGGACTCGAAGGATACACCGATTGCCTTCCCCGGCAACGGCGCCAGAAATGCTTGTTGGTAGTTCTTAACTTCACTAAAGATAGAGCTAGGCAACTATCCCCGGTAACGGCCCAGAAATGCTTGTTGACACTTGCTAACGTCGTTACTAGGAGTAGACTACGGAATCTATCCCTGGCAACGGCACCAGAAATGCTTGTAGCAAGTCCAGTCACTATACCTAAAGGAGTGAAGCTAAAGTAGCTATCTACTAATGTCAAATAGGGTTGTCAATCCCGACACTAGTAGGAGCTAGCTAGAGAGATTGCAATCTACCTAGAGGAGATTCTGCAAGGGCACAGAACTATCATAGTAGCACTTCGCCTGGGAGTACCAGGTGTCGATTTATTTGATCCCAAAGGAAGGCTAGGGTGGTGTATGAGTCGAGTCAAGGAGGGGATGAGAGTCGAAGAATAAGAAAGGGAAAAGGAGACAAGAGAAGAGAGGAGATGAAAGGCTAGAAAGAATTTATGAGTGGATAGGTAAGGATGAAATGAATGGTAAGGTAGGGTGGATGGATAAGTAGGGGGAGACACCCACCTCCCAAAATGATCTCAGTCATTTGCTCTTTGCCTTCTAGGTTTTCCTGCTCTCCCCATTCCCTACTGTAGAGAACTGAGATCCATAGAGAAGACAATCATACCTCTGTGTTCGTGAGATTTTGAGGAAGTGAGACCGTAATCTCTCTATTGTAGCGTGTGGTAGCCACACGGTTGCAAATTCGTGGTTGTGATTCGCGTTCTGTTCTTGTTCTTCGCAGGTTACTTTTCTCCACGTTTTTCCCGTTGATCGATCTCTCTACTCGATGCGTCTTTTGCAAATCCGTTTGAACTGAGTTGCTCTAGATCGTGACACACTTCTTTTCACCGAAGGAAATCAACTCTAACCTCACGAGCTAGTAGATCGGTCGATTTTTGTTTTGGATCAAGGTTTGCTGCTTTTGTCCCGAATTCTTCCAATTCACCGATTTGGAGTTAGGATCGAGCCATGATTCCTTTTGGATAGCTCACTAACCTCCTAGGAACTCCTCATACCAAGTCGAAGCCATAGTGCTTTTGATTTGGAGGAGTTCCGGTGATTTTCGCGGAAGAACAGTGCAGTATCGGGACCATCGGACGCTCTGTTCTTGAGCATCGGACGCTGAGTTCTTTCCATCAGAGCGTCCGTTGCCACGTGTCGTCTGACAGTGTCTTTTAAGGAGCATCGGACGCGGACCATCGGAGCGTCCGTTGCCATAGGACGCGCCGGGGGCCAAGCATCGGACGCTAGGGTTTCACTGTAGCAGCGTCCAATGCCAGTCCAGTAAGGTTCCAGAAGTGTCCTGTTCTCATCGGACGCTTCCGGAGTTCAGTCATCGGACGCTGCCAGCGCTCGATGCACACTGTTTTGTGCAGTTTCGTCTGCGGTTTGTTCGTTCGTTGTCGGTTTTGATTTCTGGCTTTTGCGTTGGATTTCTAGAGTTGTATAGAGTCTCTCTGTGCTTCTTGGAAGCATCCACCCTATCTCTAGGGTCGTGGACACTTGCAAGCTCTAGGGTTTGCTCTTGGGGTTGTTTCTCGGGATAGTGGCGACAAGTTTCCGGTAGGAAATTTTGGAAGCTCCCATTCACCCCCCCTCTGGTCGCTTTCTGGTAGCACTTCCGGTCCTTCAATTGGTATCAGAACAGGTTAAGGATCTTCCACCTTAGCCGGTTCCAGATCCACAGAAGACGACATGGATCGCGGCGTGGGCAAACCGCCGTTTTTCGATTGGACGAACTATGCGTATTGGAAGATACGTATGTCGGCCTATCTTCAGAGTATGAGCGCTTCTGTCTGGGAGATTTGCAATAAGCCTGATTACGTGGTCTTGGCTGCTCGTGCTACTCAGTTGCAGATCGAGGAGCACGATGCCAATAGTCGAGCCCGTAATGCTCTTTTCTCCTGTTTGAGCATATCCGAGTTTGATTGCGTTTCTACATCCCCACGGCTCATGAGATTTGGGCGACCCTCATGCGCTTCCATGAGGGAACCACTCAAGTCAAATCCCATCTCTATGAGTCGCACAAGAGGGAGTATGAGAACTTTAGACATATGCCTGACGAGAGCATAGAAAGTTTATTCGCTCGCTTTCAGGTTATTGTCAACAAGATGAGAGCGAACAAGGTGTTGTTGCCTTTCGACGATCATGAGAGAGCTTTGAAGCTTTTGCATACTCTCGATCGGTCAGTGTGGGACTCAATGGTCCAGGCGATCATCGAATCGTCTAACTATGAGACCCTCACATGTGACGAGCTCTTTAGTAAGCTCAAGTCTAGTGAGATTGACGCCATGTCGAGGGCTTCTTATGAAAATCCTTCTGGCCCGACTATGGCTTTGGTTTCTGGCTCTTCTGCTAACCCCTCTGGAGGATTTGCATTCTCTTCACTTCTTTCTGTCACAGAGGAGCAGTTGGAGTATTTGGGGGATGACGAGTTGGCTTTGCTCGCCAATCGGTTCTCGCGGTTCCACAACAACCGCATGAACCGTCGCAGCGGAGGAGGACGCTCAGGATGCTTTGAATGCGGCGACCCCGACCACTTCATCGCCAACTGTCCCAAGAAGAACAAGCACACATCTGGGAAGGGCGATCATGGGCACAAGTACGACTACGGCAAGCGCAAGGAGAAGTACGTCCCCACGAAGCACAAGCGGAAGGGCGGCTTCGATAAGGAGTACATCAAGAAGAAGTACTTGGAGAAGGCCCAAGCTGAGCAGCGTGCTTTCTTCGCCACGCTCAGCGACGTCGACAGCTCGGATGACGACTCCGCTGTCTCGAGCGATGATGAGTCCGAGAAGAAGAAGAGGATCGAGGACAAGCTGAATGGCCTCTGCTTCTTCGCCGATGACGAGGGTTTCTGCACCATGGCCCTTGGTAATGAGGTCGACGACAAGCTGGAGGAGATCCCTCAGAACGACGACAACGATGACTCCTCGCAGGTATCTCAGACTCCTGAGGAGCTCTCCGCTGAAGTTGAAAAACTTACTGCCGCTTTGCTTAGTCAGGATAAGTGGCTTAGGCGTGCAGCTAGAGAGCGAAAGGAGTTTAGGCAGAAGTGGGAGGACACGGTGAGGGAACTTGAGTTTGCTAAGTCCACCATGGTCGTTTTTGAGGAGGCTGAGTGTGAGATGTGCACCAAGCACATGACTGACCTTCTCACTTTGAGAGGTAAGTATGTTGCATTGGTTGGAGAGGTGGATGAGCTCCCGACTAGACCCGTGTTGTTGGGTACGTGCAAGTCTTGTGCTGGATTGCAATCCGAGTTGGCAGAGAAGAATGCCAAGATTGAGTCTCTTGAGAAGGCCAGCTCGGCTAGCACTTGTGTGGCTAGGTGTGCATTGTGCGAGGGTTTGGAGATGGAGATTGCGAACGTGAAGCATGACAAGATGCAAACCGAGGAGGAAAACACATACCTTCGGACCATCTTGTCATGGGTGTCTTGTGGTGAGCCGCAACTTGGGATGATGATCTCCCAATTCAAATGTGCTGCTGGAGGTCCTGGTGTAGGTTTTGCTAAGGGTGTTGACATTTCTTCTTTTGGGAAGATTGGAGAGTCGAGTGGTCTTAACCCGAGTGAGAAGCCCAACTCCACCACTACTCCCAAGCTTACCAAGATTTCACCAAAAGAGCCTCTCAAGCCTAATACCAAGGATGGAGTGTTTGATGAACCTCCGAGAGCTCCACCCAAGAAACAAATGTGGCATCCCAAACCCAACCACCTTGAAAAACAAGCTTGATACAATGCCACCTATCCAAGAGGAGCTTGTGCCACAGAAGGGCAAAGTGATCCACACCCACTACCGTGAGTACCAACAACCCCCTATGAGAGCAGTGAGGTACCATTGTGAGCACTGTGAGAGAGATGGACACTTGAGTGAGTTTTGCTTTAGGCGCAAGAGAGAGGAGCGCCGTTCCAGGGAGATCAACAATCTGGACATGTACCATCCTTTCCATGATGTACATGTGCCGAATGTTCAGAGGAGAGCTCCGAGGAGAGCTGCTAGGCCTAGAGGTACAGTTCCTCAAGGTCCTAGGCATCAGGGAGGTGTTGCCCCATGGGGTCCTGACTTTGCAGGATTCGGACCCCGTGGTGGAGGCTTTGTTGAGCGTTTCCCTCCACCGCGTTTTGAGTATCGCGATGGACGCTCTTTCCTTAGCGGACCACGTTTTCCTGTGCGTGGTGATCGCTTTCCCCATAGGCGTGCTAGGAATGGTTTTTCTACTAACCGTTCTTTTGAGCAGCTAGCCCAACACTGGTACTCTACCTACTTCACTAACCCCAGTGTTGGACCGTATGCTCACCCTATGTCTTTTTATTGATGTAGGTAAAACGATTGGAGGACATTTGGTTGGTGGATTCCGGTTGCTCGAGACACATGACCGGAAACGCCAAATGGTTCTCCAGTCTTAGTCCTGTTGTCGGAAAGGAGTTTATCACCTTCGGCGACAATAGCAAAGGTAAAGTGTTGTCTCATGGATCGGTGCGAGTTAATGAGCACTTTGTGTTGCGTGATGTTGCTCTTGTTTCTAACTTGCATTTTAACCTTCTTTCTGTTTCGCAACTTTTTGATGATGACTATGAGATTCGTTTTAAACCGAATCTTAGTCGGATTTTAGATCCTCAGGGCAATCTTGTATGTTTGATTTTGCCCTTTGGGAAAGTTTTTCGTGCGAATTTCTCGGAGTCGTTTGGATTTTCTCGTTGTCTTGTGGCTGGTCCTTCCTCCTCTGATCTTTGGAAGTGGCATAGGAGACTCGGTCACCTGAGCTTCGACTTGCTTGCAAGGCTTAGCTCACTTGGCCTAATCCAAGGATTGCCCAAGTTGTCAATGGAGAAGGATCTTGTTTGCCATTCTTGTAGACATGGAAAGATGGTTGCCGCTCCCCACCATCCAGTGACTCAGGTCATGACTAAGCGCCCTGGAGAGCTTTTACACATGGACCTGGTTGGTCCGGCTCGGGTGAGCTCGGTTGGTGGGAAGTGGTACATTCATGTTGTTGTTGACGATTTTTCAAGATATTCATGGGTCTTCTTTTTGGCTGAGAACACTGAGACTTTCTCTTTTGCTCGCAATCTGATTTTGCGTCTTCAGAATGAGTTCCCTTTGAACTCGATGCGAGCTATTCGTAGTGATAATGGTTCCGAGTTTAAGAATTCAGATTTTGAGAAGTTTTGTAACTCTTTGGGTTTGGAGCATCAGTTTTCTTCCCCTTACACACCGCCACAGAATGGGGTTGTAGAGAGGAAGAATCGGACTCTTGTAGAGATGGCCAGGACGATGCTCGATGACCATAGGACTCCTAGGCGATATTGGGCCGAAGCTATGAACACTGCATGCTATATTTCCAATCGCATTTTCCTCCGAGCTTTCTTGAAAAAGACTTCTTATGAGTTGTGTTTTGGAAGACAGCCCAAAGTGAGTTACTTTAGAGTTTTTGGTTGCCACTGTTTTATACTTAAGAAAGGCAACCTGGACAAATTTGAGTCTCGTTCTTCTGACGGTGTATTTTTGGGTTATGGCACTCACACTCGAGCTTATCATGTACTTAACCTTGATACTAACAGAGTCATGGAGACATCCGATGTCACCTTCGACGAGACCATGGTTTGTCCTTCTTCTCGTTTTGAGCGTGCAGGTGATCATGAGGTTGGTGAGCCTCTTTTTGATGACGAGGACGAGGGTGCTGAAGGGATAGATGATCCAGCACCCCCTCCACCTGTTTTGCCGCAAGGAGCGGCTTCTACTACGACTCACGGCCCCGATCCCTCTTCTTCGACTTGGGGGCTGTGGGATCCGCCACCTCGAGCGGTACCTTTTGTACCCGAGGGGCACCAGCTGCTGTTGAGGGGGAGCTATCTTCAGCTCGGGAGGCGCCACGACACATTCAGCGCCAACACCCGCCTCAGCAGATGATCGGTAGCATTGACGAACGTGTCACTCGGTCCAGGCCACAACAAATCTCTCACTTTGCTCATTCTGCATTTGTTGCTGATTTTGAACCCTGAGATGTTGGACACGCTTTGACGGATCCGAATTGGGTCAATGCCATGCATGAGGAGTTAGAATTTTGAGTGAAATCGGGTTTGGGTTTTGGTTCCACCTCCTCCAGACTGTAATCCTATTGGGACAAAATGGGTTTTCAAAAACAAACAAGGAGAGGATGGCCACATTGTGAGGAACAAGGCCAGACTTGTAGCTAAGGGTTATAGTCAGAAGGAGGGGATAGACTATGAGGAGACTTTTGCTCCTGTAGCTCGTTTGGAGGCTATTAGGATACTCTTGGCTTTTGCTGCATCCAAAGGTTTTAAACTTTTTCAAATGGATGTCAATAGCGCCTTCTTAAACGGCTACATAGAAGAAGAGGTGTATGTCGAACAAACCCCGGTTTTGAAAATCCCAAGTTTCCAAACCATGTTTTAAACTCCACAAAGCTTTGTATGGTTTGAAACAAGCCCCTAGAGCCTGGTATGATAGATTGAAAAACTTTTTGATTGCTAAGGGTTTTAAAATGGGATGTGTGGATAAAACGCTTTTTCTACTCAAGCAAGGCAAAGACACTCTCCTGGTCCAGATTTACGTGGATGATATCATTTTCGGTGGTTCTTCTCACGCTTTGGTTGCCAAGTTTGCAGATTTAGTGAGCAGGGAGTTCGAGATGAGTATGATGGGCGAGCTGACATTCTTTCTCGGATTGCAAATTAAGCAATCCCGAGAAGGGACGTTTGTGCACCAGGGCAAGTACACCAAAGACTTGCTGAAGAAGTTCGATATGGGTGAGGCCAAGCCTGTTCCAACACCCATGTCGACCACGACGGCCCTAGATGCGGACAAGGAGGGAGAAGCTATGGACCAGAAGGAGTACCGGAGTATGATCGGTTCGCTGCTCTACCTGACGGCGACACGCCCGGACATCCAGTTCGCGGTGTGTCTGTGTGCGCGCTTTCAGGCGTCGCCGCGCACTTCTCACCATCAGGCGGTCAAGCGCATTATGAGGTACCTTCGCTTCACACCTGAGTTTGGGATTTGGTATTCAGCTTCCTCCACCCTCTCCCTTTGCGGTTATTCCGATGCCGATTTTGCTGGTTGCCGCTTAGAGCGCAAGTCCACTTCTGGGACTTGTCAGTTTTTGGGTTCTTCTCTTGTATCTTGGTCTTCTCGCAAGCAGTCTAGAGTCGCTCAGTCTACCACAGAAGCTGAATATGTTGCTGCGGCTAGCTGCTGTTCTCAATTGCTTTGGATGATGGCCACTTTGCGTGATTTTGGTCTGAGCTTTTCTCGCGTGCCTTTGCTTTGTGACAGCACGAGTGCCATTAGCGTTGCTAAGAACCCCGTGCTGCATTCTAAGACCAAACACATTGATGCACGCTTTTATTTTTTGCGAGACCATTATGAGAAGGGTGATATCGACCTTCGCCATGTCGATGCTCATCATCAGTTGGCTGATATTTTCACCAAGCCTCTAGACCAATCAACCTTTAATCGGTTGAGAGGTGAGCTTGGTGTGTGTTTCCCCTTTTAGATGGGGGAAACATTTTGGTTCTTGTATCATAGACTGACTCTTTTTGTTTGTCGTGTTTTCTTTTTAGGATAGTCTTTGCACTTCAGCATGCATCTTTACTTTTCGAGCTTCATGTATATAATCTTTAGAATGTGATTATGCTCTATCTAGTATGCTCCGATGCTTTATAATGATGCTTGTAGCTTATGCTCTTTCTGATCACTGATACATGTTGTGAGCTGAGCTATTTCTGAATGATGAACCTGCTTAATGAACATAAAACTTGAAATTGTTCACCATCGAGATATGCAACTAGCATGTGTATGATGTGTTGAATTCACTCGTGCTTTTCATATATGCTAGGTTGCTATGTCTCTAGTTCTGAGTCACTCACTTGCTTGGTGTGTTCATATTCTGAGATAAAATTTTGAACCAAGTTATAAGTGAATTGAAAAGATCGAGATGGGATTGCTTGTCAACACATCACGGTATCGAGACAGTTTCTCATTGCACATCGAGTTAAACTTGAGCCGTGAAGTGTATGACCGAAACCGATGCTTTAAGCTTCTGATTGCATATGCATAGGCTTAGCTCGGTTGAAAAGTTAGGTAATGATAAGCTTTCATCCTCTCGCAGTCACATGCTAAACTCTAAACTTGTGTAATTTCACTGCTGCAACTCCGTTTAAAATCTGAAATCACAAGTGTATGCTTCATTCTATAGCATGATGATTGAACTTTGCTAGGGGTAGTTCACCTTGTATACATGCTTAGCACTTGTTTGACTTCTTGCCTATACATGAGAAGTGCTATTTTGATGGTGGATACTTTTTGGTTAAAACTGCTCATATGCTCTTATTCCGTATTTGGTGATCAGTTTGAGCCTTTGCTAGCTTGCTATGAATGTTGTTGAGTCATTGGACCCGAACTAAGTAGAGCATCTTTGCATTCTCTTGACTATATTCCTGAAGCTGCTAACTTGCTTTTTGACTCATATGCATTTTGGAAGAGGAGATATTCTGTCAAGGGGGAGGAACTTGATGGTGCATTTTCAACTAAGGGGGAGAAATTTGACAAATCATGTGTTTCCCGAAGTTTAACTAAGAGGGAGAAAATACTGACAAATCTTGTAGTTGAACTAAGGGGGAGACTTCCTGGCTGGTTGTGTGCACTATTTGAGGGGGAGTTTGCTCGTTACTGAGTTTTTCCACTAGTGACAGTTGGTTCGGAGCATTTTCGCTAGTTGTGTTGAGCCTTTGCCTCTTTCTTGAGGGACTAGCATATGCATTTTAGTGCTCAAATTGGTGTCGAGCTCTTTTTATTCTGGAGTTTCAATTGGTATTTGCTAGCGGTGTTGAGCCTGTTCTACCTCTTCTTGAGGGCTAGCTTTGCTTTGCATGGTTGCGTTGAGCCGTTGCCCATGTCTTTGGGGACCAAGCTGTCTTGCTCTTTCCACTTGACCTTCTTCGGCTTTGCTATGCTTTTGGGTCATTTGGTCGAGTTCTCTCTTCTCTTTCTTCCTTCTTCTATTTCCATTATGATTTGTGTGTGTAGTTGACAATGCACTCATCAAGGGGGAGATTGCGGATACATGGGTGTATGCCGAGTCTCAAGTGATGAGTGGTTGTCAACGGGTTTGATGCGCACGTTCTTTGGCTTGTGTTGTGCAGGTGTTGAGCACGGAGACAGTGATCGAGGGCAAGGTGAAGGTCAAGTAGAGACGTGTCGTGCCGATGGACCGGGAGCGGTGAAGGACGGACGTGAGGCTTGGACTGAGGGACCGGTGGCCTGAGGATCAGTTGTGGTGACTGACAGCCTGGGACAACGACGAGCGGAGACTTGCGGGGCATGCTGTTGCTCGGGTCGAGGACCTGGGGACATGTGTCGGTGGACGGGGTGCACGGGCGGTGCATCCCCTTGACAGCTCCGGTTTGGTGGTTGAGCCACAGAAAAACCACCGGGTGGACGGTTTCCAGGTTTGGGCCACAAAACCTGGGTGCTGCGGGTTTGCCGAGTTTGGGCCACAAAACTCGGGTGAGGACGGTTTCCAGGTTTGGGCCTCAAAACCTGGGCGCTGGCGGGTTTCTGAGTTTGGTCCACAAAACTCAGGCGATGGCTGGTTGGTTTCCCGGTTTGGGCCTCAAAACCGGGGGATGGACTTGATGACCTGGTTTCCCGGTTTCAGCCACAAAACCGGGGGACGAAGTCTGGGAAAAGGACGAGCAGAGCGGTGGCGGCACGTGGAGGCAATCGGTGAGGTTGCGTCGAGGCAACGCTACCAGTTGTGCGGGCGTGGCCGTCGGATCAGCATCATCTTCGGGTTGGTCCAGGATAACCTTAGGGTTTAGCTGGTTCGCTCTGTAAATTAGTTAGGGGTAGAGTGGGAATTAGAATTAGGATAAGTAGGGGGAGACACGCACCTCCCAAAATGATCTCAGTCATTTGCTCTTTGCCTTCTAGGTTTTCCTGCTCTCCCCATTCCCCGCTGTAGAGAACTGAGATCCACAGAGAAGACAATCATACCTCTGTGTTCGTGAGATTTTGAGGAAAAGAGACCGTAATCTCACTATTGTAGCGTGTGGTAGCCACACGGTTGCAAATTCGTGGTTGTGATTCGCGTTTTGTTCTTGTTCTTCGCGGGTAGCTTTTCTCCACGTTTTTCCCGTTGATCGATCTCTCTACTCGGTGCGTCATTTGCAAATCCGTTTGAACTGAGTTGCTCTAGATCGTGAGGCACTTCTTTTCACCGAAGGAAATCAACTCTAACCTCACGAGCTAGTAGATCGGTCGATTTTTGTTTTGGATCAAGGTTTGCTCCTTTTGTCCCGAATTCTTCCAATTCACCGATTTGGAGTTAGGATCGAGCCATGATTCCTTTTGGATAGCTCACTAACCTCCTAGGAACTCCTCATACCAAGTCGAAGCCATAGTGCTTTTGATTTGGAGGAGTTCAGGTGATTTTCGCGGAAGAACAGTGCAGTATCGGGACCATCGGACGCTCTGTTCTTGAGCATCGGACGCTGAGTTCTTTCCATCAGAGCGTCCGTTGCCACGTGTCGTCTGACAGTGTCTTTTAAGGAGCATCGGACGCGGACCATCGGAGCGTCCGTTGCCATAGGACGCGCCGGGGGCCAAGCATCGGACGCTAGGGTTTCACTGTAGCAGCGTCCGATGCCAGTCCAGTAAGGTTCCAGAAGTGTCCTGTTCTCATCGGACGCTTCCGGAGTTCAGTCATCGGAAGCTGCCAGCGCTCGATGCACACTGTTTTGTGCAGTTTTGTCTGCGGTTTGTTCGTTCGTTGTCGGTTTTGATTTCTGGCTTTTGCGTTGGATTTCTAGAGTTGTATAGAGTCTCTCTGTGCTTCTTGGAAGCATCCACCCTATCTCTAGGGTCGTGGACACTTGCAAGCTCTAGGGTTTGCTCTTGGGGTTGTTTCTCGGGATAGTGGCGACAAGTTTCCGGTAGGAAATTTTGGAAGCTCCCATTCACCCCCCTCTGGTCGCTTTCTGGTAGCACTTCCGGTCCTTCAATTGGTATCAGAGCAGGTTAAGGATCTTCCACCTTAGCCGGTTCCAGATCCACAGAAGACGACATGGATCGCGGCGTGGGCAAACCGCCGTTTTTCGATTGGACGAACTATGCGTATTGGAAGATACGTATGTCGGCCTATCTTCAGAGTATGAGCGCTTCTGTCTGGGAGATTTGCAATAAGCCTGATTACGTGGTCTTGGCTGCTCGTGCTACTCAGTTGCAGATCGAGGAGCACGATGCCAATAGTCGAGCCCGTAATGCTCTTTTCTCCTGTTTGAGCATATCCGAGTTTGATTGCGTTTCTACATCCCCACGGCTCATGAGATTTGGGCGACCCTCATGCGCTTCCATGAGGGAACCACTCAAGTCAAATCCCATCTCTATGAGTCGCACAAGAGGGAGTATGAGAACTTTAGACATATGCCTGACGAGAGCATAGAAAGTTTATTCGCTCGCTTTCAGGTTATTGTCAACAAGATGAGAGCGAACAAGGTGTTGTTGCCTTTCGACGATCATGAGAGAGCTTTGAAGCTTTTGCATACTCTCGATCGATCAGTGTGGGACTCAATGGTCCAGGCGATCATCGAATCGTCTAACTATGAGACCCTCACATGTGACGAGCTCTTTAGTAAGCTCAAGTCTAGTGAGATTGACGCCATGTCGAGGGCTTCTTATGAAAATCCTTCTGGCCCGACTATGGCTTTGGTTTCTGGCTCTTCTGCTAACCCCTCTGGAGGATTTGCATTCTCTTCACTTCTTTCTGTCATAGAGGAGCAGTTGGAGTATTTGGGGGATGACGAGTTGGCTTTCCTCGCCAACCGGTTTTGATTTTCGGCTTTTGCATTGGATTTCTAGAGTTGTATAGAGTCTCGCTGTGCTTCTTGGAAGCATCCAACCTATCTCTAGGGTCGTGGACACTTGCAAGCTCTAGGGTTTGCTCTTGGGGTTGTTTCTCGGGACAGTGGCGACAAGTTTCTGGTAGGAAATTTTTGAAGGTCCCAATCACCCCCCCTCTGGCCGCTTTCTAGTAGCACTTCCGATCCTTCACTAGTTTCACCCGTTGACCGAAGCAAGCTATGTTAGTTGAGTCAGGGCACCTAAGGACTCGTTACATAAAGAAACCTTGCTACCCTAAGTCATCCTTCTTCTTACCTAAGCTGGGAGATCTATACCCAGAGACTATAGCACACCGTTCCCTGTGGAAAATATGATACCCTGAATACTTCTGGGTGAAGTGCTACAACGATACTTCCGTGCACTTGTGGACTTTGCTGCTTACGCTATGAAATACCAATAGCCATCTCGTCAACTGTCGTGCCTTCCTCACCAATAGCTTCGCCGCAACGCAAGCCTCTCAGTGCCGCCACACGTCGACCGTTCCACATAGGAACCTCCCCCCGGTTTTGAGGCCAAAACCGGGAAACCTGTCCTCGCTGAGTTTTGTGGCCCAAACTCAAAAACCTGCCAGCCCAGGTTTGAGGCCCAAACCTAGAAACCGTCCACCCTGAGTTTTGAGGCTCAAACTTGGAAAACTACCACCCCGAGTTTTTAGGCCAAAACTCAGAAACCGTCGAGGGTAGTTTTTCGAGGCTCAACTACCAAACCCGCGCCATAGACGGAGTGTGGTTCTCACACCTTGACCATCGGCACTGATGCTGATGCATGTCCAGCCTCCACGTCGGGCGCAATGCCTTCGCCTTCCTCCTTGACTTGGCCGACGGCACTTGCGTCGCACGCAAGCCCGTGTCCGACCTCCCGCCAAGTGCCACGATGCCATCGTCTTCCTCCCAACTCGGCCGATGCCATCGCACATCACCATGTGCTCCTGCTCATCGAAGCCAAGTGCCAGCTACTACAGCTAGTCCTCCGGCCTCTTGGTCTGTCGGTCCAAGCCTCACGTCTGCCCTTCACCGCTCTCGGTCCATCGGCACGGCCCGTCTCTACTTGACCTTCACCTCGCCATCGACCACTGTCTCCGAGCTCTACACCTGCACAACAACACAACCAAGAGACATATGTTGCCACTCACCCCTACCGGTGAGCCTGTTGACCGATCGCTGATCACTCAGGAAGGAACCACAAGGGCACATAACAACCTTGTGTTCGCAATCTCCCCCTTGATAAGTGCATCATCAACACGGAGTAACCAATAATCAAAAATAAAAATAAACAGAAGTAGATGGAAGAAGAAGCTTACTCAAAATGTCCCAAAAGCCAAGATGAAAGCCGAAGAAGGACAAATCAAGATAAGCAAAGCTTGGTCCCCAAATACACGGGCAACGGCTCGACACAACCAAGCAAAGGATCGGAGCAACAACTCATAAAAGAGCAAACTTGATCTCAAAGAGCGAAAGACTTGGTTCCCAAAAACATGGGCAATAGCTCAACGCAACCAAGTCAAGAACAAGCTAGTCCTCAAGAAGAGGCAGAAAAGGCTCAACACCACTAGCTAAAATCTCCATACCAATTGAAGATGTACTGAAAACGCATAAGAATGCGAAAACTGCTAGTTTCTCAAGATAGAGGCACAGAGGCTCAACACAACTAGCAGAAAAGCTCCATACCAATAAAAAACTTGCCAAAACAAGTGAAAATCAGCAAGAATCGATCGGAGCACAAGAAGCAAATGACTCCCCCTAGGCACATGCCAACTCCCCCTTGCTAAAAGAACTCGCCCTCGACAAAAGAAGCATACCGAGTTGCACAATGTTGTTGACATCTCTTAGCATCACTTCAGATAATGACGCTAGAAATGTAGGTAGACAAATCTAACAACATTACCATTAATGCTAGGCTATCGCCACTAGCAGCGACACTAGAGACGCGGATGGTATTTATGATCTTGCCCTTATAAAATATGAAATGAGATTATCTGCAAGCGCACAGATAAAATACATCCACTGTAGCATTTCACCAAGGAGAGTTTCCTAGGTATCGTTATTTATAATGGAGCAATGCATATCATGAGTTAACTAGTAGGAGATAAACATCTACAACTATGACACACACATGTATGATTAAGATAAGAGTTCCACTAGATCTATAATCAACACAGGAATCAATCATAAATGATAAATAAGATAAATGTAATAGAACAGAGTAAACCATTAAAAGAGTTCCAACAGAGCATTCCCACCCAAGGTCATATCGTAGCCAAAACTAGAAAGAGACAAATTAACTTCCTAATATGGTTCTAACTATAGGTCATAGACTACATCAATTAGTGCAATTATGTTTAGCAATCATGGTTAGAATAACTTATATTTATACGCAGGAGACATCACTCATGGAGGATTAGATCCAAAGTCTATCCCCTCCAGGTGACCAGGTCTTACTAGTCCTATATTCAGGGAGTGGACTACAAAGGACTCAACGAGGCTATAAGAGTCACCCTCGCGATCTACCACTTGCTGGCCCGGAATATAGGGTGCATTCACAGGTAAATAACGTATAAGCACCACGCTTACACAATGTTGACCACTCACCCCGCGATCGACAGAATGAGCGCTATACGAACAAGAGCATAAACATAGAGATACCCTAGCTATGCTAGACATATAATCAAAGTAGATGATGACCATTATAATTATGAACACGAAATAGTAACAAGTCATGACTTGTATCAACTAGAACACAACTAGAAGATGAATAAGAACTAGATGAACAATTAGAAGTAGATTAGAACACAGAGATGAACTAGAGAGATTAGAAGATGAACTGTAACACAATTAGAAAACAAGATAATGAACTAGAAGACAATTAGACAATTAGAAGAACAATGTTGATACAAGAGAGAAGACAAGGCTAATTACCTAGCTCCTCCTGATTAGATCCGTAATATGAGCTTCCTCGACTCTTCTAATTCTATTCTAGCTACGCCCTTGGATGGTGGAGCTCCTGGTTGTCTAGGCTATCTCTAAACTACACGATTGATATATGAAGCGATGAACTGGTTATTGATCTGATGATGTCTCTAGGAGGGGGGTCTCGGGTTTCTTATATAGCCCGGTGGGATGAACCGCAACCCTCGGATCAAACCGACCTTGAACAACGGCCAAGATACAAAGTAGAGGTCGGTTAGGTCACGTCGTACGAAGGAGGGGTGGATGCCAAGTGGGCCTAGGCCGGCCGACCTAGGGTTGAGGCTGGCCGGCCTCCCCCTACCACCGCCTGCCTCGTCCTTCGATCGGGAGTCTCTTGGTACCTTCCTTATGTGTCTTGAGTCCTTGTTCGGTTGGTTTGCGCAACGAGTCGTGGCGTGGATGAATTCCTTGTCGTCTTCTTCCTGTCTGGTCCCTGGATATTCTGGTATTCTATAGCTGTTGGAATCTTGTCTGTTACACCCCTGATCTTTGTATGGATAAGGCTTCTAGAGGGTTCCAGAGTCTTCCTGATTGTATTCATCGAGGACTCTCGCTCCAAGGCTCCAAATATGGCAAGTGGCAGGTCCGTTGCGATCGTCTCGCCGAGCTCGTCACAATGGTGTGCTCTGATTCTTTACTTGAGATACTTTCTTATGATGAAATATTGAATATCCTGCAAAACAAGTGAGATCTACACAACTCGTGGAACTCGTTAGTGTCACACCCGGTTTTAAGAACAAAACCAGGTATACACCATATGTGAGCCCAGGAAGTCAAATCTCACATATAGCCACAAATAAAGGGTAATATCGAAAGACAATGCTCTTAAATAACGTATATAAAACAAAATAACATAACCTTAAAGAGCAGACAGCGGAAAGACACTCCGATCTTCAGATGGAGACACCACTTCACAGGGAACAACTGACTGGTTGACCACAAGCCTAAGCTTCTCCAAAGCTTAACTCTCTGAGGTGTGGGGAAAAGCAAGAGTGAGTCCATGTCGAACTCCACAAGTATAGCAACAAGTGATATAGATCCCAAGTTTCATGATCAATGTAACATAAATAATGAATAGCATAAAACGGTGAATAATGAACATGTTAACCAACATAAGTCATAAATGTAAAAGTCTTCAAGGCCGCTTGTGTCCTTGAGCAAGGCTGATATATCAGTTTAATAAACTTTGCGCAAAGGTGTACACTTTCACTGCGAGACGTGAATTGCCCTTTCGCCCGAGGTGATCAGCCTCTTAACTCACTTCCAAGGAAAGTCGGTTGGGTTCACGATGAAGCCTTTCAAAGGTTCGTCTAACAAGTTAGGGCCGCTAGGTTTCATTAGTCAGTCTGTGTGATACAACCAGTCCCAGGGATCCACAGTCTGTTGTCCCCCATTTGAGCCACAAGGGTAACCTCTAACAAGCTAGAAAAGGTCCTTATATTGAGCTAAAGCCAGAGCCATATAACCCCCAACAGTTGTACTGTAAATCCCGAAGGTGCTCATACAGATAATTTCTTAAGTTGCTAATAAGTCATTTTTATCATTCGATGCATACATTAATTAAGTAACATGATCGTGATTGCGAAAAGAACACTCGATTGCTATACTTGCCTTAAACTCAAAATCCTTCTTCTGTTGACTTGTAGATTTCCAAAGGTTGACTCTTGATCTTGAACTCTTGATCACGAACTTCTTCTTGATCACCAACGTACAACTCACCGACTGGACATACGATCACATAACACCACACACACATCCAATAGCAATCATACAAAGCAAACATAGCCTATGATTAGAATAGTACATCAATCATAAGAAAACAAGATAAAGAGTTTTAAAAACAGATCTACGATTTACCACGATCACACGGACGCGAAGATCACTCTAATCGGAGCTATAACGGAAAAGATATATACTAAACAAGATTAAAGACACTAATTATTAGATTAGATTTAACACAAATTTTAATTACAGAAAACAGTGGTGAAAGTTATATATTTTGAAAGAACTTTTTGAAACGAATCTAACGCAAGTTGAACGGACTAAATCGAAGTTAAAACGAAGAAGTTATAGGCATTTGAAATCAGTGGCAAAACTGTAAATACAGCGAACTTAATTACGAAATTAAATAAATAAAAACAAAAATCAGATTTTACTTGAGCTGACGGACGTCGGCGATGAATATTGACTGCAAGTTGCTTCTGTGGAGGATGAACGAGAGCCAAAAATCGATAACCGGAGTTGGGGAAGAATTTGGCGGCCGTTGGCAGAGCAAACAAAATTTTCGGACTCCCAAACTAGGGGCTTCCGTTATTGTGTGCTTTGGCCAAGGGATGAGACACATATATAGGGAGAAAAACTCTATGCCCCGCGTCAACTAGCGATATGGTGCTAATTGACGTTGCATCTCCACATTTACTAATGGGCCTAAATAAATATAAAAGCCCATTAGTAAATAAAGACGTTGATATTTGGAATTTAATAGAATTATTGCACATGGGCTTTGTGGGAGGGAGGAAAAAGATAGATTTTATTATTTTCGAAATTATTTAATTTATGGATTAAAATAATTCTAGAAAAGTCTAGAATTGATATTTAAGTCAGGAAAAAAAATTACTCCAATGGCTCCAAAAATTCAGGGAAAATTCTCAGAGACATTTGGAGACATGAGGAACTCAAATAAAATATTTGGAGCTCATGAAAAGATATTTTGGGAAATCTAAAAATTAGATTATAATCCTAGAAAAATAAGAAAAAGTGCCTGAAAAAGCTAGAAAACTTCTCGAGGTGATTTTGGAGATATGATGATGAATGATGAGCACCAAGGTATAATTTAGAGCAGAAGAAAAAAGATTCTTGGGAGACTCCAACAGAAAGGATGAGCTAGGAAACAAAGAATTTGATTTTAGGAGAAGATATGGATAAGGCGGAGAAAGATAAACGACTTAGTAAACGAGTTTTTGGAAAACTTTACTCACTCGCAATACAAGACGAAACAACAAGTTTTTGAAACTTTAAACTTTTCCAAACTTTTTGAAAACAAACAAGAAGTCTTTATTTTCAAAACCCTTTTCCATGAAATTTATTTTAAAATTATTTTAAAACCATTTTGAGCTCAAATTGAATTTTAACCCAAAACCACACATCACAAAAACTCAAATGCTCCAACATGAATGCACAAACATGTTTCTAAACCCTAAGTTAAATTTTTATTTAGAGAAAATTTTTATTTCCCTATATTTTATGAGCACAAAAATTCATAAATAAATCATTTTAACTCTAATTCAAGAAATGAAAATTTCTGGGTGTGACAGTTAGAATCAAACCCTATAGCTACACTCTTTGGATCATTGCGGGTCATTTATGAGGTTAGTTGACGGTTTAAAATAGGAGTTATCTACCATCAACAAGTTCCCCCAAGGTTACCCTTTGCTAGTCCCTTAGCAAACATTAGATGATATATTATGATGGATCAGGAGTTGCTATTATGCTTTCACGCCTCAAAAGTACACAAGTGTTTAAACAAAAATTTTCCTCCGAATTAGAATCAATCGTTTCAACTTTCAAACTTACCTCTTACCTTCGACTGTGGTGCTTCTAGCTTTCACTTGGGTCTTGAGCAATTTGAAAAGCAGAACAATCAAGTTAAATACTATGTCTCAAGTTCTTTGATCTACCTTTATTCTGGAGTTTTGTAAGATTTTCAAAATAAAACTCAGAGATTCCTTCATATGATCCTTTCAAGTCTCTCATTTGTGGTATTTGTGGATTCTCTCCAAGGCAGTGAATGTTGTGCCTTCTCTCACCCTATAACTAATAAGCTTTTTGTGGAGTTCATAGGTGGGAGTCAACCTGTACATACTTACATAGCATATATTGCAAAGTCAAAGCATGGATCCATAGAAACTTGGCATACAATCAAATCAAGATGTGCATGTGTGTAGACCTATATGTGGAATAGATGTGTATGGTGGAACAGCGGTGGTAAACAAGTGTGAGGGTGAAAAAACATAGTGATGAAGATGAAAACATAATGATCGGTAATGGGTGTAGACCTTTGCTTACTTTACTCCTTGTAGATACTTCTCTCCTGTATAATCTCTGCTAGAGACAACATGGGCTATCATCTTTCTCTTTTTTAAGGTGGGCGTCAAAACACCCCTAATTCTACTGTCGGACACTTGTCCATTTTTGCTTCTCTGTTTCTTTCTCTCTTTTTAGGTAACTTTTGCATAACCCATGTATCTTTTTGCAGCATAATAAAGATAACAATAATAACTTGGAGTATTTATGAATGGCAATGAAGGCATAAAAATGTCATATGGATGAAGGGAAATATTTTTGGTTGTTCACTCCCAGTGTAGAAGTGAAACATTTTTTAGTGGATCTAAATGGAAGGCATGTTGTTGCGTACTCCCAGTGTAGAAGCAACATATATGGGTGGTGTGTACGTGATCTTGATTTTAAATGTATGACGAGTCTCTAATGGTCAATACGATTTGACAATACTCAATGCATATGCAAGCAGTAAATATAAAGAGTGAACTTCCTAGTCTATCAGGCATGTATATCAGGTTGTGGTAGGAATTTTAAACACTCATCATAGAGGATCTCATCATGTAGCATTTTTAAGTTTTCAAAGGATAAATCTCCAGAACTCTAGTATCACTAGGAACAAGATAAATAGTAGTTCAACCTTTTCATATCATACTCATCAAACACCTAGACTTAGGTCAAAACTTTCGCAACCCACAAGTCTTATATTCAAAGTAAATTTTCATGTTAGAACAATCTCATCCAAAACTCGGGAAAATTCAAGACTGAACACTAGGCACTTGAAAAGAATTATGAAAGATTAACTATTCATCATTTCTGTAACAGAACCATCCAATTTATAAGAGCACAAGTGCGAAAACCTCTGCCGGGGCAGCTGAATTAGCACACTTGAGCCCATATAAACCCAGTAGTCCGTGAAATCCTGAGGGATTTCAAACTTTTTCAACATCTTAGCCAAGATCACATGGTCAAGCAAATACAAATCATGTCCACGGAGCTGTGCAGCGGAAATAATATTACAATAGAGTTCACAAATGAAGATACAAGTTGAGTTCCACTTAATTTATAAGAAACAACATAGCTTTGAAATGAATACCATAACATAGGTTCAAATACTTTGCTAGCTTAAGTGACATCCTCCAACAATAGCATAATAGAAGAAGTATGGAACTGCCGAGCCCACCGGCACTGGCCATCACCTTTTGGCAGGCCTAACCTTCACATGCATCAAGGTGGGATAAACCCTGAGTACTCGAATGTACTCAGCTAGACTTACCCGTCATAAACCAGAAATAAAGTGACACCAAGGAGTATGCAAAGCTGATATATTCAGTGGAGCTGGTATGACACACAGTTTTGCATAAAAGCATAAGTAATAAAGTAGCATTATCTTTTACTTACTAGTTGCAGGTTTTAGATAAATAATTAACCTATCCAACTAGATTAGCACCTGGCTAAAGCAATCATGAGTAGTGTGATTAAGCAATCACCACATTATAAGACAAACAGACCAATTAGCAATTGCCAACAGTACCATGATAACTGTCACGTGTTCCTTACCTTCAGTATCAAGACAGAGCGGTGTTCAAGTCAAGTGCTCACTATCCAGGAGCGATGGCGATTATAACTGATTCTTAACCAACTGGTGATTTTATTCCTCACACAAACCACTCACCCGTCGGTGAGCTACAGATAACCACAACACTGTTCCAGGAAGCCGCGGCCTCAACCGCCACCATCATACCCGGAGGCAAGCCCGACTGCCAAGGAGTTGGACTTAACCACCATCACCCGGGTCTTACTTTTCATGCCCCCGCGTCCCACTACCCCCTTCGTGGCTTCGGCAGATGCGTGGGACCCGAGAACCGGCCCAGAAAAATGTGCGGCTTCACGGTCGGAACGAGTTATCCTTCAAGCTAAATGTGGGGCATGCGTTCAACATGACAAGAGGGCCGTCTTAACATGATACTATTTTCCCATACGACACGGCTAGAAATATTGTAGCACAACACTACAGGAATTTGTCGATCTCCATTATCCACAACACTCAGTTATCTCACATACTAGCAATTTTTCTGCTAAGAGATCAAGTAACCGCCTATTACTGTTGACACTTACTACCGTCGTCACCAAAGTCGCCCTTGGCAACGACACTAGTAATGCTAAGGTATGTTATCAGAACACTAGAGACAAATCTGCAAGCGCATAGATTAGATACCGCACTTCACCGGATGTAGACCCAGTTTTATATCGAACCCAAAGGAACGCAGTGATTGTCTTAAGTCTATTGCTTAAACCCTGAGCACTAGCAAAAGCGAGAATATAAAAGATAAAGGGGAACACTAGGGTTTCCATCTCTAACCTCAGGAAGCTATGCAATTATTATTATACTACGGATTATGTTGGGAGACCACATCTAGAGTATGGCGATTCCCAAGTAATATACTCCTGCTAGCCCTATAGACAGGAGGTGGACTATGGAAGATTCAACAGGCCTATAAGAGTCACACCCGCGAGCTACCACCGATCCGGAATATAGGGTATACTATGCAAGTAATCGAGTCTAAGCACCACGCTTACACGACGACGACTCCTCTAATTCTAGAGCGACTAGATTAGAGTACTCTAATTAGAGATGCAAGCCAGAAGAATAATAAGAACAAGAACGCTTACTGATAATTAGAAGTTGAAGACCAAAGATTATCCTAATCCAAGCTCTTGATGAACTTGAATCTGCAGGTACAAGCTAAAGAAGTAGATCCAACAGGCCGGAGCTCCTTCTAATCTCCCTCTAATACCTCTGTCTCTCTTCTAATCCTACAGAAGACTAGATCTAATCCCTAATTAGACGGCTACTGTTCTTCTAATTGCTAGATGGCTATAATCCTCTCCCGATGAATATGACTGGAGTCTCTGTCTTGGATCTGATCTGAATGAGGATTGTTATGCTTCAGGGAGAGGGGTCTGGGGTTGTTTATATAGCCCGGTGGGATGAACCGTTACCTTCCGATCAAACCAACCTTGAACAACGGTTGAGATGTGTCGAGGAGGTCGATTAGGGCACGCTCCACGAAGATGGGCCGAGGGGAGCCCTGGCCCAGGCCGGCCGGCCTAGGGGTGGGGCCGGCCGGCCCCACTTGGCAGCCCCTAGGTGGTTGCTTCGTTGTCATGTCTTCTGGGACCTTCCTTATTGGCCTAATGCACCTTTCCATCCGTTTGCACGGTTTGTCTTGTTGGAGAAGGATTCAATCTCTTTCCATCTTCTGTAAAACTTCCTAGAAAACAGTAATTCACCAACGCTGTTGAATCTGTCAGTTTAGTCCCTGTATTATGTTGCTTGGTGATTACTCCAGGTTGCTTATAGAAGCTTCCAAGTTGTGACAAATGTGGACTCTTCCATCGGGACTCCAATTGTGGTAAACCATATGTCTGTTTCGATCGTCTTGACGAGCTCTTCACAATGGTGTGCTCTGATTCATCACTTGAGATACTTTTATGTAGTGAAATGTTGGTATTCCTGCAAAACAAGTGGGAACGACACAACTCATGGAACTCGTTAGAATCAAACTCTATTCCTAGGTTGTTGGTCACTTTTAATCTCTTTTAGGTGACTTATTGATGGTATAAGATATGAGTTAGTGACCGTAAACAAGCTCCCCCACACTAGGTCTTTACTCATCCCTGAGGAAAGTAGAGCTTCACATTCACTGTTCATAGAAAAACCTGCACTGTTGGGATTAGTAGTGTTGAAAATAAATTTTTATTACCTTTACCCCTTCAGTCTTGACAGTTGGAGAGTTTTGTAAGATTTTCTAAAAAGAATGTAGCATTCCTTCTCCTCCTTGTGATACTCTCAATGTCGCTTAAAGTTTTTATCTCCTCACATAAGGCATTGCCTTCTTTTCAAAATTATTAATTATATCTGGAGCTTTAAGAAGTGTGTAGCACTTATGCTTTGATTATGTTACTAAGTCAACACTTTAGAGCTAGGGAGAGAAGTGTCATACTCTTTAATCAAGATTTTATTTTTTTGAAAACACTTGTCCTCTCTTGTTTGGTATTTTGCTTGAGAGAAACCATGAGCTATGAGGCTAATTCAACTGTTGAGCACGTGCCCATTTTTTTTAATAAAAGCGAGGTTCCGGACACTTGTCCCTTTTTATTTCCTCGTGATCAATCTTTTTGAGGTTTCGGGCACTTGCCCCTTTTTATTTCCTCAGATATATATATTTTGCATAGCTCATGTATCTTTCACAATAATACTTCTCAAGAGGGACTTAACCTTTTTTAAACGATCTTGATTTTAAGAATATGATAAATCTGTCAACCAAAGCCATAAAAGTTAACTTAGCATCATTACAAAGGTAAGTAGCTAGAGTAACAAAATGATGTCATGATTATTAAGGCTTTAGGAGGAAATTTGTTTTTACCACTGAGGAGAAGAATAGCTATTTGATTTTAAGTATTTGAAATAAATTCTCCAAAGACAAGACTTGTAGAGTTAGGTATTATGATAAGCAATTAATTATTCCCAATAGTAACAAGAGATTCTAAGAATAGATCATGTGAGCTATCTCAAGTTATTATCAAGTTTAATTCAGGACTCATCTTAAATCTTGTTCAAGTGGTTTTCAATTTTCAATTCGGAAATAGAGGGCAATATGAAGATAGAGAGGGTATGATACGCACTAGACCTGTAGACGCACGAGAGTGATTCATCATGTGTGGTCTTGTTGAGTGATTCTTGTTTTCCTACGATTCTTCGGTTGATCATCCATTTATTGGTTAGGTCCTTCCCCACACTTGTTCCTGTTATACCTTTAAGCGCAACATGTGGAGACAAGACACATATCCAAAACAAAAGTAGAGAGAGAGAGTGGATAACTAAAACAAAACTTTATAGATAACTTATAAGGCACTTTATTACACAAGCAAGCAAAATAACTAAATGATTGAAATTAAACAAACTAAACACTCTTTAAAGACTCTAAGACTCTTAACTCTAACACTTGTGCCTTATCATAATACTATTAATAATAACTATCTCACTCTAATTAAGGTGATTAGCTATGGTCCGTGATATAATGTTTACACGGAACTTTAAACCGCTTTGCTTAATCTCCTGTCTATCCATTCTCCTAACCAGGCTATCACAAATCTTTGTCACAGAGGCTAGGTCTTGCTTAAGCTGAGTGTTAGCTTTGGCAAGGGCATCTACCTGCTTACTAACTCTGATGTAGTCATCGATGAGGTCGTCCACCTCTTCCTCCAACTTCGTCATGGGTTCTCTCTTGCGTTTAGGTTTGGAAGAAGAGGCTTCAGATGGGGATTTCTCCTTACGAGGCTCTACCTGGATCTGTCCGGGATCAGCTCGGACTCCAGTAATGGCGTAGTGAGATGTGGATATGTATTTCATGCAAGTCACATCTCCAAACTTGTTCGTTTTCAACCCCGTGAGCTGTTCATTGGGTCTTAGGGGCAGAAGATTGACTTCCTTGGATATGCGGAACTTCTTGAGCTCTCCTTGACATGATCCTCCCTCCATGGCTTGGGCGTAGAAGGATTGGTGTTGAGGCTTCTTGCCCTTCGGCGACATCGTGGCTAGGGGTGTTGGCTCGTCAATGGGCATGATCTCCTTCTCGGGCACAACGGCGAGGTCTTTCTTAGCAGCGACGACGAGGGCCATCGACTCGTCAGAAGGGAGAGGCTCGTTGAGGTTGATCCCGCGATTACCGGCCATTAGGACAAGGAGAGCTTGAACTGCTGCTTGAGATGAGAATAGATTGGATGGTATGGCTCTGGCTAGCAGGGGTTTGGTTTTATAGTCCTGGATCAACTAGAAGGAGGCTGATCCATGCTCCGAGGTTCTCGTAACGAAACAGATCGAAAAGTTACAAAAAAGGAATAAGGGAGGCTTTAGAAAGGAAAAGGAAGCGACGGGACCCGATCGGACACCAGGCCAGGCCGGCCGGCCTAGGGGTGGGGCCAGCCGGCCCCCTTCTCTTCGGAAGGCGGCCCGCTTTCTCGTGGCTCTCTTTTGCACTTTCCTAAACCCTATTTACTACCTTTTCTGTTATGAAACCTTTCGAAGGTGGCGAAGGATCAAATTAATGGATAGTGAGGAACTGGATCACATCCAACTCCTCGGGACTCTTTTTAGGTTCTAGAAAAATCTTAAGGCGATGACCATTTACCTTAAATAACGTACTTTCATTGTTTTGAAGTGCCACAATCACCGTGAATGGTCCTTCCCATTTGCTTCGTAGCTTTCCATGACCGAATAGCTTCACCCTGGAATTAAAAAGTAATACCTTGTCTCCCGGAGTGAAGTTCTTCGTCTTGATCCTCTTGTCATGCCATCTTTTGGTTCTCTCTTTGTAGATCTTGGCATTATGGTATGCCTTTTCACGCCATTCATCTAGTTCTGAGAGTTGCATCTTCCTCTTGATTCCTGCTGCTTCCAAGTCCATGTTCCATCTTTTTATCGCCCAGTGAGCTTTGAACTCTAGCTCAATAGGCAAGTGACAAGTCTTCCTATAGACAAGTTGATATGGTGACATTCCCAACGGTGTCTTGTAGGCTGTACGGTAGGCCCACAATGCATCCGGTAGTCTATCTTTCCACTTTGTTCCCATCTCGTTGACTGTCTTCTGCAGATTGTTCTTAATTTGCTTGTTCGATGTTTCTGCTTGGCCACTTGTCTGAGGGTGATAGGGGGTAGCGATGTTGTGACGGAACCCATGTTTCGACAAGTATGCACGGAAGTGCTTGTCAATGAAATGAGAACCTCCATTAATCACCATTCTTGGAACTCCGAATCTTGGAAATATCACTTTCTCGAACATTTTCTTGGAGCTTCTGGCATCTGCAGCTTTACATGGTAGGGCTTCGACCCATTTGGAAACGTAGTTGACTGCCATTAAGATGTACTCACTGTTCTTGGATTTTGGAAATGGTCCCATGAAATCGATTCCCCAACAGTCAAAGAGCTCGATCAGGAGATTGTTAGTGAGTGGCATGGCATCTCTTGAATTGAGATTGCCATGCCTCTGACATGCTCCATATCTCCGGATGAAATCTTTTGTGTCTTCATACATGTTTGGCCAGAAAAATCCACTTTGCTAGATCTTGGAATGCGTGCGGAATGCTCCGTCCATAGTGTCCTCCATAGGGTGATGAGTGGCATCTTTCAATGATCTTAATTCCTTCTTCAGATGGTACACATCTTCTGAGTAGCCCATCAGAGCACACTGTTGACGATAATTATAGCATAAAAATACATATCAAAATATCGTCAACAAGCTCAAAAATAGAGAAGAATGACATGACATAGACATGTTTTATCAATAAAAGGTTCCACTTGTACTCTTAGTATTTGATTTGCAGGTATAACAGAATAAGAAGGAAATGGACACCTAAACCCACCCAAGGTGGGGTCGGCCGACCCCACCATGGGAGCTCCTCGGGCTTGGTGACGTGGCACTATCCAAGTGAAGCTTCACCAAGCTACTTTCCACCATCATATCAAACATGTGTTTGCATTCAACGGTGAAAGATGAGAAGCACATGGATCCATGGGCCCACACAAGAAAGCAAATGCAACCAACATATGACACCATGCTCCATGACATGTGGGGACACCAGGGGAGACAAAACAGTGGGCCAGCCCGGTCACAGGGTGGTCGGCTGACCCTGCCTTGGTGAGCCCTGGCTACACTGTTCAGCCTGGTGACATCAGCACCTTCTAGAAGCAAAGTGGTGGGCCCACCTATCATTGGCTGGGGTCGGCCGACCCCAGGGTGAACCCCATCCAATGTCGGTTGTTTGCACATGTTTCACACATGAAGAAATCAAGACCCTCCACCCATGGCGGTTGCAATGGCGGTGGATCCATGGGATGAGAGATGGGGAGCACGCGGATTGATGACATGGCGCGGAGTAGCCCCTACTACACCTTCCCCTATAAATAGAGGCTGCATCCACCATCATGAGGATCACATGGTTCACTAGAGGATTCACTTCATATGAGATACAAGTGTTAGCCTTCTAGTTGTAGTGTAGTCTAGTGTGGGAGTTAGAGTGAGTCGAGCAAGCTCGGGGTCTCCGGAGTTATCTACTGGGGAGTCTGGTATTGCTCTTGCATCTTTCTCTTTCCAGAATTATTTATAATATATATTCTTCTTCTGGATTTCAAAGTGTTATCCTTTGTGCAATATTATTCTTGCAATAGTATTGTAGTGCTCTAGTTAGTCTTGTAGTAGTTACATACTAGATTGCGATCCTTACACAAACATCTTGGTTGTTTATCATCGCCCGTAAAACGGTGCTTTAGTTAATCGTATATTAGCTAAAGTAATAAGGATTAGCATAAGCATGGTGCTTAGGCTAAGACTTATCTTTGGTTGCCACTGGCTTGCACAGATAGTAGGGGCGCATGGGCAAAAGGTGACAGATTTTGCCTGGCTACCTAGATCCCCTCACGTGAACTCAGGCTAGTTTTTAAAAGGTAAGGCGTCCATAAGCCAAATAACCGCTTGAGTAGTGGGTTAGGTGAAAAACCTTCTATCGCACTATTCTCTCATTTATCCCTGGCAACCAAGTTGAATGTAATCAATCCTAGTTGTATCTACTATTTGATTAATTAGAACACAGGAGTGGATTAAGAAATTCATAGGAACCTTTCTCACTCGTTGTCCTCCCACCTAGCTATACTACACTAGTTACCCTTAATTATCTCATTTGATTATCCTGAATCATCACCTTCCTTTACCCTTCGTTTATCACCCTCTACGATAGTTGTAGCTATATCAAGATAGGATTTCTTTCTTATTAGTCTTTCTAGTCATCGCTTCCTTTGGGATAAAATAAATATGATACCTTGGAATACTCTCGGGCGAAGTGTTACATCGGTAATTTTTGTGCGCTTGCGGAATTATCCAATAGTCATTAGTTTTACCAATCAAGACACTTCTAGCGCCGTTGCTGGGGTTAGGCTCCATAGTCTACTTTTAGTGATTGTGTTAAGAAGTGTCAACAAGCATTTCTGGCGCCATTGCCGGGGAAGCATAGCCTAGAAATTTTTAATAAGAACGAATCCGAAAATCTATCTTTAGTTTAGTATCAATTAGTTGTAGGGGGGTTTTCCCCTCTGCCTTTGCTTCTCTATATTGTGAAGCAAGGTAGTGTATGAGTGAGTACCAATTCAAGGCAACCACATTAGAAAACCCTGAGATATCCCGAAGGAGAATTAGACGTCGTCTAGTGTCCCATCGGAGATTCAGCTCACACTTGGATTCACTCAAGGAAGGAGGCTCAGCACCATCGTTCAAGCAGCCAATGGCTAACCTCTTAGTCTCTGACTTCTCATCTCCCTCAGTCGCCCGAATAACTTTAGGACCGAGAGTAGAAGTAGAAGAAGTATACTTTGAGCTTAAGCCATCGCTAATCTCTATGGTGCAAGCCAGCACATTTAGTGGAAAGCCACATGAGGATGCAAATGCACATCTCCAGCACTTTTCTAGAGGTGTGTGGCACAATTTCCATCAAAGGGGTCACAACTGACGCCATTCTTCTTCACTTATTCCCATTCTCTTTGATTGGGAAAGCGAAGCAATGGTTTTACGCTCAACCCAACGATGTTAACACCTGGAGAAGGTGTGCCAATGCATTTCTCACGAAATTCTTTCCAATGGGCAAGACATCTGCTCTGCGGGCCAAGATTTCTAGTTTCCAACAGCAGGCAGACGAGACTATTCCCGAAGCATGGGAACGTCTTCAGGAGTACATCCGAGAATGTCCACATCATGGAATCAAGGAATGGCTCCTGATTCAAGGTTTCTATCATGGGCTAACTCCAGTAGCCCGTAGTCACCTTGATGCCGCTGCAAGAGGATCGTTCACCTCCCTGAATATCACTCAAGCCAAGAATATCATCGAGAACATAGTGACAAATCAAGGGTGGAGTGGAGAACGTCCTCAACCTAAGAAGAGAGGCATGAACACCATTGAAGAAGTGAATGCCATCTCCAACAAGATGGAGCTCTTGATGAAGAAATTGGACTAACGAGCCAAGTTCAAGAAAGATCGAGTGGCCATCCAACAGTACGCCTTAGCACATGCATACAAATCAAATCAAGAGAGCGAGGTGCAAAAAGTAAGCCATGAAGTTGTGTATGCCACCAACAACGGGCAACCTCAACAAGGAGGAACGACTTCGCGCTTCAAAGGACAAGGTAACCCCAATTGGCCTTCACTTAAAGATCTTGTCATAAAGCAAGCTAAAATCAATGAAGAAATGAATAAAAGATTGCTAGCTAATGACAAGGTTCTTGAGTCTTTAACTTCTAAAACTGATTCCCTTGCTTCTTCTATCAAAGATCAATTGAACTTTAATAAAATATTAGAGTCTCAATTAGCACAAATAGCTGCTACTATTCCATCTTCTATAAATTCTTGCAACACCTTAAATGCGGTGACCACGAGAGGGGGTAAGACCACTCATGATCCACCAAATCCTAATATAACAACAAGGAGGAGTACGAGAAAAGACAAGGAAGATGAGGCAGAAGAAGAAGAAGAGGAACAACCATCCAAGGAAGATGACACCAAGTTCCATGGAAAGACGGCTCCACACGAGTTCTACGACACCAGTAGATTGCTGCCCTTTCCAAGGACGAGGAAACAAACAACGAACGAACAATTCAGCAAATTCGTCGAGGTAATTCGTCAGTTGTATGTCAATATTCCATTACTTGATGCAATGCAGGTTCCGACCTATGCCAAGTACCTAAGAGACATTCTCAACAACAAACGCCCGCTGCCTACAACTGAGGTAATTAAACTAACCGAAGAATGCAGCGCGGCTATATTAAACCAAGTGCCGGAAAAGAAGAAGGATCCTGGGTGTCCCACCATTGAATGCTCCATTGGAACACAGCACTTCGAGCATGCACCGTGCGACTTGGGAGAAAGCGTCAGTGTCATGCCAAAGGTAATCTTTGATAAACTAAGCCATGCTGTTTTGTCCCCTACATCAATATATTTGCAGTTAGCGGATCAATCAATTCGCCATCCGGCGGAGATAGCGGAGAATATTCCCATCAAGATACGTGAATTCTTCATCCCCATGGATTTCGTGGTACTAGACATGGAAGTAGACAAGAAGAATTCACTCATCATCGGAAGACCATTTCTTAGCACCGCCAATGCACATATTGATGTTGGAGCCGGAGAAATTCAGTTCAATATTAATGGGACCCAAGAGAAATTCAACTTCAAACCCAAGCTTGGTCAATGCTCACTAGTCATGGCCGTGGACGTGGAGGTAGTCAGTCTCATGTATAGTATAAAGAACAAGGCCAATCCAAAACCACGGGCAAAAAGCAAGCGAACATGGAAGAAAAAGGTGACACAACCAGCAACACTTTTGAAGAAAATTCCTGCCCCGTTCCAAGGACCTGCTACAGGAACCTGAGGAAATCACTCTTCCATCAAGGTAAGTACACTAACACTTAATTTAACTTTCATTTACTTTATTTTTTCCAACTCCTTTCTTCTGTCGACTCTAGTTAAAATTTATAACTAACATAATCATCTAGTCTAACACCACTAAGACTTAGACACCAAGTGGGCCCAAGGGGGAGGGTCGACCGACCCCACCCTGGTGACCATCACCTGCCAACTTTTGTCTATGTTAAATCTATGCCATGCCATGATATGCTCCTTTCATTACATAGCCTATCACATAGCATGTCACTTCACTTAGCCTATTTGATCATCCAAATGAACCTAGCATGGCAACCTCTCAACTTCTTTTAGTCTTTTCCCAAAGCTTACACATGTCTTAGTGCACCTAGATTATGGACAACATCTCACAGGGTGTATGGTGGGGTCGGCCGACCCCACCCAGGTGCTTGTCACCTACCAACTCGCATGTCATGAGATGCTCCCCATGCAACATTTGTTACATCCACGACAACACTAAGAAATTGCATGATAATCTACATTGCTCTAATTGAACATGTAAATAAAGCTAGTATGCTAATCTTTCAAAATATTTTCAGTCACTCTGTTTGCACTTTCATATTCTAGTACTAGTATACTCTGCTCAGAACAATTTAAGTGGGGATGATGGGGTCGGCCGACCCCATGGTAGGCCCCACCTAATCTCACCTTCTGGCATGAGCCATCTAGATAGAGATGCAAGAATCAATAGACATATACTTGTCGACTTGCATTCTAGGACCAAGAATAATGATCTCTCTCTCATCTTTTGCTTCAATAAACTTGATGAGAGGAGTGCACATACTCAATCATTCATGAGTAACCTGAGGAAGTAGGTAAGTCCCTCTTCCTAATTTCACTCATGCAACCCTTAATTCTATCACTCCTTACCAACCTTGGTTAAGACATTTGCTTAACTCCTTAAGCAAACCACCATTTGGACAATGCACCCCGTGAGCACACCATGCACATCATGCCAACTAGCCAAGGTCATGTCTTGCTCCCTCCGTTTGTTCTTTCTTCCACCCATCACTCACTTCAAGAAAAGAAGAGCAAGCATCCAAGGAGACATGTTCTTTTGCAAAGATGCTAGGCAAGGATTGACACCCACTAACTCAAGCTTGGCACATGCAAATGGGGGGAGTACCCCAGGGTCGCCCGACCCCTTGTTCAGGCACCCATGAACTTCTCTCTCCTCACATGTGCTTGTCTACCTTGGTTCATTTAGAGAAAGTTCAGAGAGGTGTCGACACTATCCACTCTCTCATTCACAAGCACTCATGAGCAAGAATCCAAGAGGAGTAAAGAATAAGCAAAGGTTGGACAAGGATTGACATCCACCATGCATGTCACTTTGCAAAGGGGGTTGCCAGAGGGGGGGTCGCCCGACCCCTTGTCTTTCACCTGCAACTCTCTCTCCTCCCTCCTTTTTATTCACACACTCCTTCCTATGTTGCTTCACTAGAGCCACCAGCAGAAAATTTCAACACTCTTGTTCGTTGTTTTAGTGATCAACACTCAACGAAATCAAGAGAGGTAATTGACGAGTAAGAAGGGTTATCACTTACCACTAACCTCTCTTGCTCGATTAGTGTTCATTATTTTACCAGGCATGAAGAACCCACTCAAGTCCGCTGCGAAGAAAATGCTTGCAGCTCTCAGCAGGAGCTCATCATCAAGACCCTCTCAAACCACCAGCTCCAGTGGGCAGTCGGTGCATGACACAGAGGACTTGCAGCAACAACCCGACGAAGAGGCGCAGCCCCTGAGGATTCAAGACCCAGGAACTGGGTTATGGCTAACCGCTCAAGAATTAGCCACTCTCAACTCCATCCGCAACCGCAACTTCGAGCACACCAAGGTATTCGATCCCGATCTCCTCTACTGCACAGGTATGGATGAGGAGTTCTCCGATGTTTTTGCTGCAATAGGTTGGGGTGATTTCTGGGATTTTTCTCAGTATCCGGGCAGCAAGCTTCTTACTCTAGAGTTCATGAGCATCGCGAAAATAACTCAAACTACCATCTATTTTTGGTTGCGCGATAATGAATTTAATTTTAGTTGGGATCAATTTGCAACATACCTGGGCTTTGTTAACTGTGCAACAAATATTGAGCTAGCCACGCCAGACTTTGACAAATTAGAGTTTTGGTATGATATAACTGGGGACAACATAATTGGGAAAGCACAACCACACACAAGTCATATTTGTCACCCCACTTTAAGATTCATGCATAGGTGGATAGGCATCACGTTGTTTCCTAGAGATGACATAAGAATTGTTAGGGACATTGATGCTAGGATTCTACATGCCATGGTTAATCAAATTCGAATAGCTCCGGTAAAAGCCATGGTACAACATTGGTTAAGTGCACCATCAAGATTAGGATCTTTTGATTTCACATCCATAATCACAAAATTTTGTAGTCATGCAAACATTCTTGATGGATTTAATGATTTCATAAGAACTCCTAGAACCATCTTGAGAAAGGAGCACTTCATCCAAGCACTTGTCATTGCGAGTGCTCCCAACAACACCATTGAATTCCAATTCTGCAACTCGAAAACAAGACTTACTTTGCCATGTCTGGAATTAAAATTATATGGGGGCCAATCGCTAATCCCTAACATTTCTGGAGTGGGAGGTCGTCAAAGTTTTTCAGGACCATACACACGTGGGAAGGCTCAGGCAGCTCAACGCCAAGACTCTGATGATGACATCGACTACGAGAGAGACGCCATGCACACTTCACAGCCCGAAAGTAGACGCAGGTCTGGGGTACAGAGTGTTCGAGTTTCTATGTCTTCTTCGCAGGAAACCAGGTCCCATAGCGAGCGTCATGACATGGAGCTGCTTAATAACCAGTTCGGCATGTTGCGCACCAGCCATGAAGCCATACACAACACTGCAGTCCAAACCCAGCAGCAGCTCATGAGTTTCCAGGAAGCTAGTGGCCGAAACTGGGCCAACCTTTATGCACACCACAATATTCCCGTACCACCATATATTCCCCAGTATCCACCACAACATCCACATCCATACCCGCCTCCGCAATATCCTCCACAGTATCCTCCACAATACCCGCCATACTATCCACCATATCCACCCCAGTGAAAAACAAAAATCATAACAAAAAGACAAGCTTTGGGGAGATTCTCTCCCCCACTAAGGTAAGTATTCTATCTTAACATTTTTATTATTTCTTTTATCATATCTTAATAATATAAATAAATAAATAATAAGAAAATGCCAAAAATATTTCCCATGCTTATTTATGTTTTCTCATATGTCATGCATGTCTACTTTTCTTGGAAATGATGAACAGTTGCTCTATTAATATTTCCTTAGTACCCAGTATACAGCTTGCTATTTTCTAAGTATGGATCACTTAGCTCACATAAGACCGCCATGAACTTGAACACTTTTGTGGGTAGCAAGTGCTAGCACTAAGTCTAAGTTGTTGTGAGACATGATATAGTGAGACAAGAGCTGCTATAATATTATTCTAAGCATGCATGATTACCGGAGAATTTATTCTTAAAATAATCAAAACCTTAATTGTTCCTCAATGGTGATAAATTCCTACCACAACCTTATATATATGATGTAGTGAAAAACCTTCCACATAAGCTGCTTGCTTAGTGTTGAGTCTTGTTAAGTCTTGTTCATCCGTGTTAAGAGGTTTTTCATACTCCTAAGATCAAGATCACATACACACACCATATATATATCCTTGTTGCTTCTACACTGGAAGTACGCACAAACATGCCATTTATTCATTACACAAAAATAGAGTGCTTCATGTTTTTAGTATATCTCTCTCCAAGTATGAATCAATAAATGACACACAAAAGGCTAGGAAAAATAAATATTTATGGACATATGAGAGTCCATGCAAAAAAAATGCTAGTCATGTCTCAATAAAAAAAATAGGGAGAGAGATCTTATCAAATAGAGAAGCACTCTAGTCCACTACATATCACACACTTGCACATCTTGATCTGGGGGTATGACACTTCTCTTCTTGGATCCAAGCTTTAACTTGACAATACATGCTTAGTAAGTATGCTATTCTTTGTCATTCCTATCTTAAGCTCCATATAAACCTTTTTAGAAGTAAGATGAATTAGAGAAGGCAACACTTACCATATGCCTTAGTGAGGAATCATACACCCTTTGAGTGACATGAGAGAACCATATGAGGAACATTAAGATTTCTTTTGAAAATATTGCAAAAACCTCCGGTATGAAACTTGCAAAGAATGAGAAAGTAGTGCTCAAGTTTAACTGTTCTGTCTCTCAACTTCCCAAGACAAAGGAAAGGCCATAAGCCCCATGAAAGACTAAGGTAATATGGGTGAGTTTTACTTAGCTAAATTTTCCATGCTTAAGAGAAATATCTTGTTGCATACATGGTACTCTTGAAATATGAACATTGTAGCAACTCCTGATCCACTGAGACTAAGTTCAATTATTTGCTCGGGATGAGCAAAGGTTAAGCTTGGGGGATCTTGTTGACGATAATTATAGCATAAAAATACATATCAAAATATCGTCAACAGGCTCGAAAATAGAGAAGAATGACATGACATAGACATGTTTTATCAATAAAAGGTTCCACTTGTACTCTTAGTATTTGATTTGCAGGTATAACAGAATAAGAAGGAAATGGGCACCTGGACCCACCCAAGGTGGGGTCGGCCGACCCCACCATGGGAGCTCCTCGGGCTTGGTCACGTGGCACTATGCAAGTGAAGCTTCACCAAGCTACTTTCCACCATCAGATCAAACATGTGTTTGCATTCAACGGTGAAAGATGAGAAGCACATGGATCCTTGGGCCCACACAAGAAAGCAAATGCAACCAACATATGGCACCATGCTCCATGACATGTGGGGACACCTGGGGAGACAAAACAGTGGGCCAGCCCGGTCACAGGGGGGTCGGCCGACCCCGCCTTGGTGGGCCCTGGCTACACTGTTCAGCCTAGTGACATCAGCACCTTCTAGAAGCAAAGTGGTGGGCCCACCTCTCATTGGCTGGGGTCGGCTGACCCCAGGGTGAACCCCATCCAATGTAGGTTGTTTGCACATGTTTCACACGTGAAGAAATCAAGACCCTCCACCCATGGCGGTTGCAATGGCGGTGGATCCAAGGGATGAGAGATGGGGAGCATGCGGATTGATGACGTGGCGCGGAGTAGCCCCTACTCCACCTTCCCCTATAAATAGAGGCTGCTGTAACACTCTGGTGTTAAGCAAGACTAAAACCTGACATGTCATCATATGCACTGGCATTTTATCTGAGTTAATAACCTGATTATGCATTCACTTAAAACAAGTTTAATTTTCATGTTTGTGCTTAGTGATAAGGAGTGATTAAGTTTGCAATCCTAGTTTATGCTTTCTTGTTAAGAATAATGCTTTTAGGCTTTATAAAGATATTATGGTAATCTTATGTATAGTAGTCGAATTTTATACCCAACTCTGGTATTATGTCTCAAAGGTGTAGTAAGAACATGTTTCAAGTTACCTTTTGAGGTATAATTCCAGTTTGGAATGAAATTCAAATGAATAGTTTAAATAATTCAAAAACCCTATTTTATCCCCTTTTCTATAAATCAAAATTTTGAAAGAATTTGGGTATGCTTTAAAAAGCAAAGATGTTCTATTTTTAATAAGGAACAACTTTGATGTATAAAGGTTTCCAAGTTTTCATATGAAATCAAAAGTAATTTGGAAAATACTTTTCTGCCCTTTTTATCCCCTTTTGTTTTTCCAACTCTAATTCAAATGTTGAGCATATTTTGAAAATGTTGCAAAAATAAAAGATGTTCAGTTTTAAATTCTGAACATTTGATATTTTAGCATACTTTCAACTTATATTCAAAATTTCAAAGTAATTTTTTAATTTACAGAAAGGGTAGAAAAGGAAGTGGGAAAAGGGGGAGATAAGCTTCTGGCGCTGTTCATGGCGGTGGCCGCCGAAGCCTTGATCGGCGACGCCAGCGTTCTGGGTATCGCTCCCTCTCGATTAAGCGTGCGACCGTCTCCGTGGCGCGGTTACTCAGCTGCTGACCCTTTTCTCTCAAGTCGTGGCGTCCTCTCTCGTGCTCGCCGTCGACCTCTTGCCACGAAGCCCCGACGAGCACCTTCTCGGCTCAATCTCCGATTCACCGCACACCGATCGTTCTTATCCCAGTTTAACCGCGGGTATAAAAACCCTGCATCCTTGCGCATCTCCAGAGTTCACTCTTGCAACCTCTACTCACTCAGAGAGCCAGGAACTACTGTTCTTCTTCCCGCCAGGCAAGAAAGCTCCGCCGAGCTCGATCTCGCCGTGGTCCGATCCACTGAGCACTTCCTTACTCTTTTTATCTCGCGTTTATGCTTCACCTTGATCCCAGAAACCTCTTAGGCTCACTGGTTTCATGTGTGGTGCCCAGGTCTCGCCGGAACCATCGCCTTTACACCAGAGCTTGCCGCCGGAAGCCACTGCTCCGTGGACACCTTCCCTCCGTTCATCCTCCGCTCGAACCGCCTACACAGGCAGCACCAGGGTGAGCTACTGAAGCCTCCTAGCCCTTCCGTTTTACTGCTACCGACCTAGGTTCGCCGGAACATCTACGCCGTGGCTCGGTCCGCCGCCGTGCGTGGCCACACCTCACCGGAGCGGTAGCGTTTAGGGTTAGAAGCTCTGTCGGCCGCGGGTGACACGCCGGTGGTGATGCGCGCGTCGTCTAAGTCTCGACTGGCCGGAGTTGGCCGGCGTAAGGACGGTCGCCGCTCGGTTCGCCGTCGTGCGCTCGGGCCATGGCCAGGGACCTAGCTTTTGTGAAGACAAATCTTCTCAGGGTGTTGGTTGAAAAGTCCAAGACTCAGGTGAATAGCGTCTTGGACTGCGGGTTAGTTTCGCGGAAGCTGAAGGGCTTTTCTGCAAAGCTGTCAGGGCGCTCCGTCTCGCTCGAGCCAGGTCTCGAGTGGACATGTGGACACGTGCTCACGTCTCGAGCTATGCCTCGAGCAGGCGTCTCCTCCGCTTCGCTCGAGCCGAGCCTCGGGCGAACGTGTTCGCCGTTCCACCCGAGCTAGGCCTCGGACGGACGAGCCTTTTTTCCGCCTCGCCCGAGCCGAGGGTCAGGTCTCGGACGAGTGTTAGTGTTTATCGTCTCGGTCGAGCCAGGCCTCGAGCGGACCCTCGGGCGTTGCCTCGCTCGCGCCGAGCCTCGAGCGAACGCAACCGCACTTGCCGCCGTGCGCTTGCGCCACGCTGGGCCGCGTTGGTTTGGGCCGAAAGCCCAATTTGGGTTTGTTCAAGTTTTTCTTTTTCTGGCTTTATGTACAGTAATCAGTTTTGTTGTTTTTGCTATAATTAATCTATAGCTCTGTTAATTATGAATTTTGACATGATAGTTGATAACATGTCTGTGCTAATATAAAAATTATAAAACTTGAGTTTTGAGTACTTCTTTTATGTCAATAAAATCTGTACTTTAATTAATAAATGCAACTTTGAGGAATTATGTATATTTCTGTGTTTCTCCAAAAATCATGAATTTTGACATGTGAGTTTGTATCATTAATATTAATCTTCATGATTAATTTCGGCTCTATTGAAATAAATAAAAGTAGTTAATCACTTTAGGATTTATGTGACTTTTGGAATTGTTTGACAACCAGTGGAAAACTAGCAAGATTTGCTCCCTGGTTATGGATTCCTTTATATAAATAATCTTTTGTTGCTTGTTAAGTTGCACAACTATATTTAAAGAAAATAACAAAACTTGTTTAGTAATTTTAATAGCTAAAGTTAGTTTGTTGGTTTGCAACTTTACCGTGAAGGAAAGTTGTACTCCATAAAAGTTATAATTTAAGAAAATTTCTATCTTTACCATAATCATATCATAAGCATCTCATTATTCATGCATATGCACTTCTACGTGTAGATTTCGCTCCGGAAGGCCCTAACTCTCAGTGGATTCCTCCTGAGGGTGTAGACCCTTCTCGATTTTCAGAATCTTCGCACTCCACTGATCCTCAAGGCAAGCCCCGGTGCATTTAACCTTTCTGTTTCTATTGCAAAATTTATACAATGATTTATCAATTGCATTTAAGTAATAGGAGTTGGATGACACCAGTAGTTGCATTACCAGTTGGTTACCTTTACCCTATCCTTGTTACCTATTTGTTTATAAATGCTTAGCCAAGATGCACGGTGATGAGATTATCCTCCGCTTAGGCCTTGAGCAAACTAAGGGATGATGAGTCATCATTGTTAGGATACCTCTCTCAGGTACAAATTGTTAAATGGATGAAAAATGAATTTCAGACCAGACGGGAAACCGTTCATGGAAAGATGGCAGGCAGGGTCACTCTAGTCGTGCTAATCCCGTCTGTGTCGATTAGGAACCGTCTGTTGTTGGTCCTTGATCGAGAGCATGATAGTACCAATCACGGGATACGGGTTAGTATGTTGCAGGTTAGAGTCCTGCCATACAACGCCGTGGTGCTTTGGTATGTTGCAGGTTAGAGTCCTGCCATACAAATCACTTATGGTTGTGCAATATGTTGCAGGTTAGAGTCCTGCCATATTGTGTGATTGGGAACCCCCAGCTGGGTAGATAAAGCGGTTCGAATCGTCGTTGCTCTACGATAAAAAGAGACTCGATCTCTGACTCTCAACGTAGAGTTTTCAAAACCAAAGCTTTTGGGAATTGATGTTTCATCCTAAAAGAGTACTTTTGATGGTATGTTTGGAAGGAAAAGAAGAATGTTCTGTTAAAAATGTTTATTCTGCAAATTCCTTCTCTATTGCTATCCCCACTACATCCCTTAAAGCTAGCATGACCTGAAGTCTTTTCTTTTGGCGGGCAAGTCTTGTTGAGTACTTTTGTACTCAGGGTTTGTTACCCTTGTTGCAGGAGAGTACATGGATCCACCTTTTGATGGACAGTGCTATTTCACTCTTGTTGAGGAGAGTGATAACGATTCTGATGTGTGACCTTGGGCAAGTTATAAGAATTTGGGTGATATATGTATTATAAAGTTCCGAACCGTTTATGTAATAAGTACTTATGGTTTGTAAAACTCTAAGTTTTTAACTTATGTATTATAATCTTTCCGCTTTACTCTGATTTATCTTATCTATAAAACTGTTGTAATACTGTGATGCTTGATGAGGAATTTTCCTGGAAGTAAGGTAACGTGGATGATTCGGGTTTCCCGAGGACACCCGACAGACCTCTTGAGTCATTTGGAACGCGTGTACGCCGATCAACGGTCTTTAGGACAATGATGGGTGCATGTGGGCCACTTAATCCAGGAGGTTCTGCCACAGCTGGTATCAGAGCAGGAATTCCTTAGAAAGTATAACAATATTTATTTCTGAAAACTTCAAAAGTTTTGAGTCACATTAAAGTTCAAATTAGTTTGAGTCCAAATTGTTTCTAGACTTATCTTATGCTTCTGACTTGCCTTAATTCATTCTTTAGACTTATCTTTCTATCTAAATAAGTATGTTTTTAGTATAGTTATGGTGATATTTATATCTAAGGAACAATACTTATAACAATATAATATTGCCCTATTTACGAAAAGAAAGTTTATTCACTTCTATGGTAAGTGATTACCTTAAAGTTAATTATTTGTTTGATATATGCTTTGTTCGTAAGTACGATTCATGCATCATGATTGATAACCTATAATTAACTTTCCCTCTTAGAAGTGGTATCTGAATAGAGTTAATATATCTATCTAATTATAAAACTCTATCTCTTAATCTTGGAACATATATAGTTCTAATGTTCAAAATGTATATATTTTAGCAGATGGTACGTACCAAGCAGACTGCACGCAAGTGTACTGGACCACGAGGTGTTCCTCGACACGTCCTTGCCCCAAGGAATGATGACCTTACTGAGAGTGAGGGAAGTAACCAGCCCCTGGTTACTTACGAAGAAGGGGAAGGTAGTAACACTGCCACTTCACAGCTGCAGGCGGAAGTAGACCGCCTGTATATGGAATTGGCAAGGGCAAATGGAGAAAGGATGAGGGGCAACAGAGATAGGGAAGAGTTGCGTGAGCAGCTACAATACCACCACGAGCAGCACCAAGAGTATGAGTGCAAGTGGAGGCAGGCCGTTGAGCAAAGGAACCGGGCACGAACCCGGGTAGATGTAATGAGGGATAATCAGAACCTCATGGCAAATCATCATGCCGACCTACATAGGCATATAGAGGAGCTGACCGCACAGTTGCAGCCAGAACCTGCCACACCACCGCATCCTGAAAATGCTTCTGAAGAAGAAGAAGAAGAAGAAGAAGAAGAAGGAGATGAGGAGTTAGAGCCGGTGGAAGATGAAGTCACATCTGAGGAAGAGTCATAGGTTTCGAGGTTGGATACACATAAGGTGTATCATAGTATCTTTCTGACTTTGTAACTTAGTTAGTCAGAAAACCTCTAATATGGTCAGATGTGTAAAATAGTGGTATCAGTAGTCCTGCCCAAGCGCGGACTTGTATGAAAAATAAGTTGACCATGATCTGCATGTCATAATGTATATATATGAATGTTAATTAAGGTATGTTTGTTTAAACAGATGCCTGTTAACACTCGAGGAGCTAGTTCTTCTCATAATGGGGATGACATCCCAAATGCACCTCCAGTTCCACCTTCTTTAGCCGATGCGATTGCAGCATTGGTCAACGCAACCACCTTGTTGGCACAAAATCAGAACGGTGGTCAACGTGGTCGTGGTCGAAATAATAGGGAAGAGACAACATATATGGACTTCACGGATACTCGTCCTCCTGTATTCATAAAAGCAGATGAACCTCTGGAAGCGGATGACTGGCTCCGTACTATGGAGCAGAAGTTCAGTCTTATCAATTGTACCGAGATCCAGAAGCCAGCTTTTGCAGCGCAACAGCTTCGTGGCGCTGCAGGAGTTTGGTGGGCAAACCTATTAGCGGTTCAACCAGCTGACCACCGAATCACGTGGGCTGAGTTCAAGGAAGCCTTCAGGGCTCACTATATTCCTGATGGAGTTATGAAGATGAAGCTTGAAGAGTTTTTAGCTCTTCGTCAAGGAGATGAACCAGTCATGCAGTACGTTGGGAAGTTCAACCATCTGTCCCAATATGCTTTTGATCAAGTTAACACTGATGAGAAGAAGAAAGGATGTTTTATGCGTGGATTAAATACAAAGCTTCAATCTATGATGACCACTTGTGGCAATATGAATTTTAATGAGGCCGTGAATATTGCTATAAGCAGTGAAGAAAAGAACCGCAAGCATAAGGAGGCCAAAAAGAAGAGGGGATTTGTATCAGGGTCTGGATCATCTGGCAGTAATAAGAAACGTCAGAGATTTGTATATCATCCAGTCCAGCAGTTCCGCCCATCTTATCGTCCACCGTATCGTCCGCCTCAGCAGCAGCAGTATCCTCAGAGGACGTTTGCAAGGCCTACTATGCCTTTCAATACTCAACGTCAGCCGTATGTTCCTGCTATTCGTCCACCAGTGCCACAAGCTGCAAGCTATCCATGCTATAATTGCGGAAAGGCGGGGCATTTTGCTCGTGAATGTCCTTATCCAAGGCGGAATGTTTCCAATGCCAATGCACCAAGGCCAGTAGGAAATCAGCAAGCAAATCAGAACCGGGGAAATACACTGAATAATCAAAAGGGCAAAGGTGTTCTGAAAACGGGAAAGGTTTTCCACACTCAAATAGAAGCTATTCCTGAAGGAGAACCTGTTATGCTTGGTATGTTCCCTGTTGCTCAACACCCAGCTATTACACTTTTTGATTCTGGTGCATCACATACTTTCATGAATAGAACATTTGCGGAAAAACATGATATACCTATTGATGAAACCCAAGATAACTTCTTTATACAGTCACCTGGGGGTCGACTAAGTACTAAGGAAATGGTACATCAGGTACCTATAGATCTGGGTGGATATATATTTCCAACCTCCATGATAATATTAAAAGATCCAAGTATAGATGTGATCTTGGGTATGAACTGGATGAATCAGAGAGGTGCAGTAATAGACACCTTGAATAGAACCATCAAACTCAATGTACCTAATAGCAAGTCTCAACTTCTTATCCATCTTCCTACTCTTAAGAGAGCAGTTGAGCAAGTATGTGCTACCTCTGTCAAGGAAATCCAAGACATTCCAGTGGTCTGTGAGTTTCCTGATGTGTTCCCAGAAGATTTACCTGGTCTTCCACCTGATCGTGATGTGGAATTTGAAATAGAACTTAAACCAGGAACAGTACCAATAGCCAGAAGAGCTTATAGAATGCCACCAAAGGAGTTAGCAGAATTGAAAACTCAGTTGCAAGGTTTGCTAGATAAAGGTTTCATTCGACCTAGTTCGTCACCATGGGGTTGTCCAGCAATTTTTGTGAAGAAGAAGGACCATACCTTGAGGCTATGTGTGGATTATCGTCCTTTGAATGAAGTGACAATCAAGAACAAGTATCCTTTACCCCGTATTGATCTCCTCTTTGATCAACTAACTGGTGCAAAGGTATTCTCGAAGATAGATTTGAGATCCGGATATCATCAGATCAAGATCAAACCAGAAGATGTTCCGAAAACAGCATTCACTACCAGATATGGTTTATATGAATATTTAGTCATGTCCTTTGGTCTGACTAATGCTCCAGCACACTTCATGTATTTGATGAATTCAGTGTTTATGCCAGAGTTAGATAAGTTCGTGGTCGTGTTTATTGATGATATTCTCATCTATTCCAAAACCAAAGAAGAGCATGCAGAACATCTCAGGATAGTGTTGACTCGCCTGAGAGAACATCAGTTATATGCTAAATTCAGTAAATGTGAGTTTTGGATAGATAAAGTTCAATTCTTGGGTCATGTTCTGTCAGCTGAAGGTATTGCAGTAGATCCAAGTAAAGTCCAAGAAGTTCTTGACTGGAAGTCACCAATGTCAGTACATCAAGTTCGAAGTTTCTTAGGATTAGCAGGGTATTATCGTAGATTTATCCCTGACTTCTCCAAGATCTCTAAGCCGATGACAACACTATTAAAGAATGACACCAAGTTTTTATGGTCAATGGAATGTGAAGAAGCTTTTCAGATTCTGAAAAAGTTTTTAACAACTGCACCAGTATTAGCTCAGCCAGACATTGAAAAATCCTTTGATGTTTATTGTGATGCTTCAGGCAAAGGCATTGGGTGTGTATTGATGCAAGAAGGCAGAGTCATTGCTTATGCTTCACGACAGCTTAAACGGCACGAAGAACATTATCCAACACATGATCTAGAATTGGCAGCTGTAGTCCATGCTCTAAAAATCTGGCGACATTATTTGTTGGGTAATCTCTGTCACATATATACTGATCATAAAAGTTTGAAATACATTTTCACTCAGTCTGAGTTGAATATGCGTCAGAGAAGATGGTTAGAACTGATAAAAGATTATGATATTGAAGTACATTATCACCCCGGTAAAGCCAATGTAGTTGCAGATGCCCTCAGTCGAAAGAGTCATTGCAATTGTCTGGAAGTCAAACCAATAGATGTTACCTTATGCTATGAATTTGAAAGGTTAAATCTTGAAATGATTCCACAAGGAAATCTTGCAAATGTGACCGTTCAATCATCCATTAAAGATCAGATCATTACAGCCCAGAAGGAAAGCAAGGGAATGATCCATTTAAAAGAAAAGATTCACTCTGAGCAGAATTCTAATTTCAAAATAGATGAAGCTGGAGTGATTTGGTTCAAGGAACGGTTAGTGGTTCCAAATGTTCCTGAGCTCAGAAAGCAGATTCTTGATGAAGCTCATGCAACCAGGTTTTCAGTACATCCAGGTAGTAATAAGATGTATCATGACCTGAAACAGAAGTTCTGGTGGACTAAAATGAAACTTGAAATAGCTAGTTATGTAGCTAAATGTGATACTTGTCAGAAAGTGAAGGCAATTCATCTTAGGTCTGCTGGAGAATTGCAACCTTTACCAATTCCATCTTGGAAGTGGGATGACATTAGTATGGACTTCATAGTAGGTCTACCCAAGACATCAAAAGGGTTTGATTCCATATGGGTCATTGTTGATCGTCTGACCAAATCAGCTCATTTCATATCTGTTAAGACCACATATCCAGCATCTACATATGCCAAGATATATTTTGACAAAATTATAAGTCTGCATGGTGTTCCCAAGACTATCGTGTCTGATAGAGGGACACAATTTGTTAATGTTTTCTGGAGACACTTACATGAGTCTTTGGGTACCAAGCTTCTGCATAGTACAGCTTATCATCCACAGACTGGAGGTCAAACTGAAAGAGTTAATCAGATCTTAGAAGATATGCTAAGATCTTGTGTGCTCAATTATTCAGAAAAATGGGATGAATGTTTGCCGTTAGCAGAATTCTCTTACAATAACAGTTATCAAGAAAGCATTAAGATGGCACCATTTGAAGCTCTATATGGCAGGAGATGCAGAACACCTTTAAACTGGTCTGAACCGGGAGAACGTAGTCTTTTTGGAGTTGACTTAGTTAAGGAAGCTGAAGAAAAAGTCAGGTTAATTCGAGAGAACATGAAGATAGCGCAATCCAGACAAAAGAGTTATGCCGATGAGAGACGTCGGTCTCTTATCTTTGAAATTGGTGATTATGTCTATCTTAAGGTGTCACCAATAAAAGGAGTTACTCGATTTGGAATCAAAGGAAAGTTGGCACCACGATATATAGGTCCCTATCAGATCCTTAAAAGATGTGGAAAGGTAGCATATCAACTTGATTTACCACCACAGTTATCATCAGTCCATAATGTGTTCCATGTCTCTCAGTTAAAGAAATGTCTTCAAGTGCCGGATCAGGTTATTCATATAGAAGAGATTGAGTTAGAACCTGATCTGACATACTCGGAGTATCCTATTAAGATTCTTGACCAGAAAGATCGAGTCACTCGAAAAAGAACTGTCAAGTTCTACAAGGTTCAATGGAATCAACATACGGAAGATGAAGCCACTTGGGAGTCAGAAGAGTTCCTCTCAGAAAGTTTTCCTGAGTTTCTTTCTTCTGTATAGTCCTTATAATCAGTCATATGATGACCTATCTCCTGCTTTATGTAAAGGTTAGTAATGGAAGTGCCTGACACATTTCTTTTTCCATTAGTTAGTCTTCAGGTTAAATCTCGGGACGAGATTTCTTTAAGGGGGAAAGAGCTGTAACACTCTGGTGTTAAGCAAGACTAAAACCTGACATGTCATCATATGCACTGGCATTTTATCTGAGTTAATAACCTGATTATGCATTCACTTAAAACAAGTTTAATTTTCATGTTTGTGCTTAGTGATAAGGAGTGATTAAGTTTGCAATCCTAGTTTATGCTTTCTTGTTAAGAATAATGCTTTTAGGCTTTATAAAGATATTATGGTAATCTTATGTATAGTAGTCGAATTTTATACCGAACTCTGGTATTATGTCTCAAAGGTGTAGTAAGAACATGTTTCAAGTTACCTTTTGAGGTATAATTCCAGTTTGGAATGAAATTCAAATGAATAGTTTAAATAATTCAAAAACCCTATTTTATCCCCTTTTCTATAAATCAAAATTTTGAAAGAATTTGGGTATGCTTTAAAAAGCAAAGATGTTCTATTTTTAATAAGGAACAACTTTGATGTATAAAGTTTTCCAAGTTTTCATATGAAATCAAAAGTAATTTGGAAAATACTTTTCTGCCCTTTTTATCCCCTTTTGTTTTTTCAACTCTAATTCAAATGTTGAGCATATTTTGAAAATGTTGCAAAAATAAAAGATGTTCAGTTTTAAATTCTGAACATTTGATATTTTAGCATACTTTCAACTTATATTCAAAATTTCAAAGTAATTTTTTAATTTACAGAAAGGGTAGAAAAGGAAGTGGGAAAAGGGGGAGATAAGCTTCTGGCGCTGTTCATGGCGGTGGCCGCCGAAGCCTTGATCGGCGACGCCAGCGTTCTGGGTATCGCTCCCTCTCGATTAAGCGTGCGACCGTCTCCGTGGCGCGGTTACTCAGCTGCTGACCCTTTTCTCTCAAGTCGTGGCGTCCTCTCTCGTGCTCGCCGTCGACCTCTTGCCACGAAGCCCCGACGAGCACCTTCTCGGCTCAATCTCCGATTCACCGCACACCGATCGTTCTTATCCCAGTTTAACCGCGGGTATAAAAACCCTGCATCCTTGCGCATCTCCAGAGTTCACTCTTGCAACCTCTACTCACTCAGAGAGCCAGGAACTACTGTTCTTCTTCCCGCCAGGCAAGAAAGCTCCGCCGAGCTCGATCTCGCCGTGGTCCGATCCACTGAGCACTTCCTTACTCTTTTTATCTCGCGTTTATGCTTCACCTTGATCCCAGAAACCTCTTAGGCTCACTGGTTTCATGTGTGGTGCCCAGGTCTCGCCGGAACCATCGCCTTTACACCAGAGCTTGCCGCCGGAAGCCACTGCTCCGTGGACACCTTCCCTCCGTTCATCCTCCGCTCGAACCGCCTACACAGGCAGCACCAGGGTGAGCTACTGAAGCCTCCTAGCCCTTCCGTTTTACTGCTACCGACCTAGGTTCGCCGGAACATCTACGCCGTGGCTCGGTCCGCCGCCGTGCGTGGCCACACCTCACCGGAGCGGTAGCGTTTAGGGTTAGAAGCTCTGTCGGCCGCGGGTGACACGCCGGTGGTGATGCGCGCGTCGTCTAAGTCTCGACTGGCCGGAGTTGGCCGGCGTAAGGACGGTCGCCGCTCGGTTCGCCGTCGTGCGCTCGGGCCATGGCCAGGGACCTAGCTTTTGTGAAGACAAATCTTCTCAGGGTGTTGGTTGAAAAGTCCAAGACTCAGGTGAATAGCGTCTTGGACTGCGGGTTAGTTTCGCGGAAGCTGAAGGGCTTTTCTGCAAAGCTGTCAGGGCGCTCCGTCTCGCTCGAGCCAGGTCTCGAGTGGACATGTGGACACGTGCTCACGTCTCGAGCTATGCCTCGAGCAGGCGTCTCCTCCGCTTCGCTCGAGCCGAGCCTCGGGCGAACGTGTTCGCCGTTCCACCCGAGCTAGGCCTCGGACGGACGAGCCTTTTTTCCGCCTCGCCCGAGCCGAGGGTCAGGTCTCGGACGAGTGTTAGTGTTTATCGTCTCGGTCGAGCCAGGCCTCGAGCGGACCCTCGGGCGTTGCCTCGCTCGCGCCGAGCCTCGAGCGAACGCAACCGCACTTGCCGCCGTGCGCTTGCGCCACGCTGGGCCGCGTTGGTTTGGGCCGAAAGCCCAATTTGGGTTTGTTCAAGTTTTTCTTTTTCTGGCTTTATGTACAGTAATCAGTTTTGTTGTTTTTGCTATAATTAATCTATAGCTCTGTTAATTATGAATTTTGACATGATAGTTGATAACATGTCTGTGCTAATATAAAAATTATAAAACTTGAGTTTTGAGTACTTCTTTTATGTCAATAAAATCTGTACTTTAATTAATAAATGCAACTTTGAGGAATTATGTATATTTCTGTGTTTCTCCAAAAATCATGAATTTTGACATGTGAGTTTGTATCATTAATATTAATCTTCATGATTAATTTCGGCTCTGTTGAAATAAATAAAAGTAGTTAATCACTTTAGGATTTATGTGACTTTTGGAATTGTTTGACAACCAGTGGAAAACTAGCAAGATTTGCTCCCTGGTTATGGATTCCTTTATATAAATAATCTTTTGTTGCTTGTTAAGTTGCACAACTATATTTAAAGAAAATAACAAAACTTGTTTAGTAATTTTAATAGCTAAAGTTAGTTTGTTGGTTTGCAACTTTACCGTGAAGGAAAGTTGTACTCCATAAAAGTTATAATTTAAGAAAATTTCTATCTTTACCATAATCATATCATAAGCATCTCATTATTCATGCATATGCACTTCTACGTGTAGATTTCGCTCCGGAAGGCCCTAACTCTCAGTGGATTCCTCCTGAGGGTGTAGACCCTTCTCGATTTTCAGAATCTTCGCACTCCACTGATCCTCAAGGCAAGCCCCGGTGCATTTAACCTTTCTGTTTCTATTGCAAAATTTATACAATGATTTATCAATTGCATTTAAGTAATAGGAGTTGGATGACACCAGTAGTTGCATTACCAGTTGGTTACCTTTACCCTATCCTTGTTACCTATTTGTTTATAAATGCTTAGCCAAGATGCACGGTGATGAGATTATCCTCCGCTTAGGCCTTGAGCAAACTAAGGGATGATGAGTCATCATTGTTAGGATACCTCTCTCAGGTACAAATTGTTAAATGGATGAAAAATGAATTTCAGACCAGACGGGAAACCGTTCATGGAAAGATGGCAGGCAGGGTCACTCTAGTCGTGCTAATCCCGTCTGTGTCGATTAGGAACCGTCTGTTGTTGGTCCTTGATCGAGAGCATGATAGTACCAATCATGGGATACGGGTTAGTATGTTGCAGGTTAGAGTCCTGCCATACAACGCCGTGGTGCTTTGGTATGTTGCAGGTTAGAGTCCTGCCATACAAATCACTTATGGTTGTGCAATATGTTGCAGGTTAGAGTCCTGCCATATTGTGTGATTGGGAACCCCCAGCTGGGTAGATAAAGCGGTTCGAATCGTCGTTGCTCTACGATAAAAAGAGACTCGATCTCTGACTCTCAACGTAGAGTTTTCAAAACCAAAGCTTTTGGGAATTGATGTTTCATCCTAAAAGAGTACTTTTGATGGTATGTTTGGAAGGAAAAGAAGAATGTTCTGTTAAAAATGTTTATTCTGCAAATTCCTTCTCTATTGCTATCCCCACTACATCCCTTAAAGCTAGCATGACCTGAAGTCTTTTCTTTTGGCGGGCAAGTCTTGTTGAGTACTTTTGTACTCAGGGTTTGTTACCCTTGTTGCAGGAGAGTACATGGATCCACCTTTTGATGGACAGTGCTATTTCACTCTTGTTGAGGAGAGTGATAACGATTCTGATGTGTGACCTTGGGCAAGTTATAAGAATTTGGGTGATATATGTATTATAAAGTTCCGAACCGTTTATGTAATAAGTACTTATGGTTTGTAAAACTCTAAGTTTTTAACTTATGTATTATAATCTTTCCGCTTTACTCTGATTTATCTTATCTATAAAACTGTTGTAATACTGTGATGCTTGATGAGGAATTTTCCTGGAAGTAAGGTAACGTGGATGATTCGGGTTTCCCGAGGACACCCGACAGACCTCTTGAGTCATTTGGAACGCGTGTACGCCGATCAACGGTCTTTAGGACAATGATGGGTGCATGTGGGCCACTTAATCCAGGAGGTTCTGCCACAGCTGCATCCACCATCATGAGGATCACATGGTTCACTAGAGGATTCACTTCATATGAGATACAAGTGTTAGCCTTCTAGTTGTAGTGTAGTCTAGTGTGGGAGTTAGAGTGAGTCGAGCAAGCTCGGGGTCTCCGGAGTTGTCTACTGGGGAGTCTGGTATTGCTCTTGCATCTTTGTCTTTCCAAAATTATTTATAATATATATTCTTCTTCTGGATTTCAAAGTGTTATCCTTTGTGCAATATTACTCTTGCAATAGTATTGTAGTGCTCTAGTTAGTCTTGTAGTAGTTACATACTAGATTGTGATCCTTACACAAACATCTTGGTTGTTTATCATCGCCCGTAAAATGGTGCTTTATTTAATCGTATATTAGCTAGAGTAATTAGGATTAGCATAAGCGTGGTGCTTAGGCTAAGACTTATCTTTGGCTGCCGCTGGCTTGCACGGACAGTAGGGGCGCATGGGCAAAAGGTGACAGATTTTGCCTGGCTACCTAGATCCCCTCATGTGAACTCAGGCTAGTTTTTAAAAGGTAAGGCGTCCATAAGCCAAATATCCGGTTGAGTAGTGGGTTAGGTGAAAAACCTTCTATCGCACTATTCTCTTGTTTATCCCTGGCTACCAAGTTGAAGGTAATCAATCCTAGTTGTATCTACTATTTGATTAATTAGAACACGGGAGTGGATTAAGAAATTCACAGGAACCTTTCTCACTCGTTGTCCTCCCACCTAGCTATACTACACTAGTTACCCTTAATTATCTCATTTGATTATCCTGAATCATCACCTTCCTTTACCCTTCGTTTATCACCCTCTACAATAGTTGTAGCTATATTAAGATAGGATTTCTTTCTTATTAGTCTTTCTAGTCATTGCTTCCTTTGGGATAAAATAAATACGATACCTTGGAATACTCCCGGGCGAAGTGCTACATCAGTAATTTCTGTGCGCTTGCGGAATTATCCAATAGTCATTAGTTTTACCAATCAAGACACTTCTAGCGCCATTGCTGGGGTTAGGCTCCATAGTCTACTTTTAGTGATTGTGTTAAGAAGTGTCAACACACACTCTGAAGAGGTACGGATCATCCCATAGGTGAACACGACTCTCATAGATGAGCTTTCTCTTATCTTTGCCTGGTGGTACGTACCCTGAAACCATAAAATTTACAATATCTGCATACTGGGGGTCAGACCTAGAGACTAGATAGAGTGTATCGTCCCTGAGTGAATCGTTGATAGGTAGTTCTTGCGGATTCTCAAATTGTATTCTTGACAAGTGATCAGCAATAGAATTCTCTACTCCCTTTTTATCTTTTATTTCTAAATCAAATTCTTGGAGTAACAGAATCCATCTTATCAAGCGAGGTTTAGCATCTTTCTTAATGAGCAAATACTTAAGAGCAGCATGATCAGTGTAAACAATAATTTTAGCTCCAACCAAGATCTAAATTTATCAATGGCAAAAACAACAGCTAGTAATTCTTTTTCAGTTGTTGGATAATTAAGTTCTGGTCTAGTCAAAGTTTTACTAGCATATGCAATTGCATGATGCTTCTTATCTTTACATTGTCCTAGCACAACACCTACTGCATAATCACTTGCATCACACATGATCTCAAAAGGTAAAGACTAATCAGGTGGTTGAATGATCGGTGCAGAAATGAGTGCTTTCTTTAGGGTTTCAAAAGCTTTTAAGCATGCATCATCAAATTCAAAGGGTACATCCTTAGCCAAAAGATTAGTAAGTGGTCTAGCAATGTGTGAAAAATCTTTTATAAACCGACGATAAAAACCAGCATGGCCAAGAAAACTTCGTATCCCTTTAATATTAATAGGGGGAGGTAGTTGTTCAATTACTTCAATTTTATCTTTGTCTACCTCAATTCCACGTTCAGAAATTAAATGACCAAACACTATGCCTTCTCTAACCATGAAATGACATTTTTCCCAATTAAGGACTAAGTGCTTTTCCTCACATCTTTGCAAAACCTTGTCTAAATTTTCTAAACAGTGATCAAAAGTTTTTCCATAAACAGAAAAATCATCCATGAACACTTCCATAATTTCTTCAATCATATCAGAAAATATAGACATCCTGCATCTTTGAAAAGAAGCAGGGGCATTACATAATCCAAAAGACATTCTACGATAAGCATAAGTTCCATATGGACATGTAAAAGTGGTTTTGTTTTGATCATTAGGATGGATTGGAATCTGATGATATCCGGAGTATCCATCAAGAAAACAAAAGAAGGAGTGATTAGCCAACCGCTCTAACATTTCATCAATGAAGGGCAGCGGAAAGTGATCTTTCTTTGTTGCCTTGTTAAGTTTTCTGTAATCAATACACATTCTCCATCCAGTCACAGTTCTTTGTGGAATTAATTCGTTCTTTTCATTTCTAACAACAGTCATGCCTCCCTTTTTAGGCACAAGATGCACAGGGCTTACCCACTCACTGTGTGGCACAGGATAAATAATCCCGGCATGTAACAACTTTAAGACCTCTTTCTTAACTACTTCTCTCATCGCATTATTAAGCCTACGTTGAGGTTCTCTAGAAGGTAAAGCATCGGGATCTATAGGAATGCGATGGGTGCAAAGAGTAGGGTTGATCCCCTTGAGATCTTGTAGTGAATAGTCAAAGGAAAATCTATGATTCTCTAAAACAGTGATTAAGCGGAGTGTTTCTTCTGGAGAAATTTTATCGTTGATAATCACAGGAGTGTCTGGATCATTGTTAAGAAAGACGTAGCGAAGACTAGAAGGCAGAGGTTTTAACTCTATAGGAGGTTTAGGAGGTTCTTCAAAAAGATCTAGAGGTGTTGGAGTCTTAGAATGGTCATCCTCTTCTTCTATGAAAAACTCAGCATCATCTTCAAGATTAAGTTCTATGAAAGTTTCAATAGATGCTACCTTGACCTCTTCTACAGGGTCTAACTCTGGACAAGGTTCACTTCCAGTGTTTAGGGTATGAGTGATAGATATGGGTAGTGAAAGATTTTTCCCTAAACAAAAGTTTAATGTCCCCGTCATTTTCTTCGTTTATAAGTCTTTCAATTGGTTGTCCTATCAACAGGTCAAACTCATGAATATCGAAGATATAAAAGCTTAAGTGCACTAGAGTTTCTTTTACCCGGATAGGCAGGACATACAAGATTCCTAAACTAGGAAGAACATGTCTTGAAAGGCTTTTAAGGCATTTAGTTGTTGAGGTTAGTGGCATGTCTTCTAAAAAGTCACGTGCAAAGATTGCAGACATGATATTAACACCGACAACAGGGTTATAAAGAGCATGGAAAGGGTCTCTATGGATTTAGCAGAGGATAGAAGTAGAAGGTGAATCTAAGCGAATTATATCAGAGGAGGACTCTGACTCTTCTAACCACTCATGGCTTACCACAGACACTAGCTCTTCGATAGTCTTTTTAAAGAAAGCTTTATCAGTCAAATCTGGAGGTTTTTCATGAAGTTTTAAACTATGAGGCTTTCTTGTCGTATTATACTTCGAGGTATCACCAAACTCGGTGAAATACTCATCCTCGAATTTGAAGATCTCTGAGATTGGAGTTTCCTCCTTATCAGGATCTGAGATAGTTGATGTTAAAGATTTTGGCAAAGTTTCGGGTTCAACTATCTGGGTTTGTTTCTCTCTTCTAAGAACTCTATAGACTCAGCCTTCGGGAGCAGATTGAGCTATCTTTTGCAGAAGCTCTCTTGCCGTAGGAGCAGTTGTGCAAAGAAATGATCCATTTGCAGCTAAGTTAAGAAAAGAAGAAGTTTTCCTATTTAGACCCATATAAAAATGTTGAAGAAAAACAGGGTCTGGTATTGACAGAGATGGATCAGAGTGAACAAGATTTTCAAAACATTCCTAGGCAGTTATTAGAGATTCATCATCTTCTTGTATAAAAGATAGGACTTCTAATCTAAGACAGACGATTTTGGAAATTGGAAAGAAATCTAAGCAAAAGCTAGAGCAAAGATTTTTCCAATCCCCATCCTTACTCGGTGCGGTTCTACTATACCAGGTTTTAGCTTTCCCTTTTAAAGAGAAAGGAAAGAGCTTCCATCTAAGGGTTTCGTCGAACATGCCTTTGATATAAAGACATGAACAGGTCTGTTCAAACTCGTTAAGGTGAGTGTACGGATTCTCATCTTCCTTGCCTGAAAAGGATTGTTTTTGGACCATCTGTATCAAACACGGGCGTAGCTCATAGCCATCAGATAGGATAGGTCTAGATGATTCTGGTGGTTCTAAGGCTACTACTTTAGGAAAATGGCAGAGGCTAATAGGAGTGAAATCTTTGGAACCTAGAGGAGATTCTAAGAAATCCATATGTAAAAAGAAAAGAAAAAAGATAAAAGTATGATTACAAGTTTAAGCATACTTTAAGATCAACTCTCGACCGTTCCCCGGCAACGGCGCCAGAAATGCTTGTTTACACTTACTACCGTCGTCACCAAAGTCGCCCTTGGCAACGACACTAGTAATTCTAAGGTATGTTATCAGAACACTAGAGATAAATCTGCAAGCGCACAGATTAGATACCGCACTTCACCGGATGTAGACCTAGTTTTATATCGAACCCAAAGGAACGGGGTGATTGTGTTAAGTCTATTGCTTAAACCCTGAGCACTAGCAAAAGCAAGAATATAAAAGATAAATGGGAACACTAGGGTTTCTAGCTCTAACCTCAGGAAGCTATGCGATTATTATTCTACTGTGGATTACGTTGGGAGACCACATCTAGAGTATGGTGATTCCCAAGTAATATACTCCTGCTAGCTGTTGATGGTCCTTAAACACTTGTTTTACCATCAACATTTTACCCAAAAATTCACCAAAAGGCATGAAAAGTAGTCAAATAGGTTTCAAACTAACCAAATTCCACATGTCCATAGATTTTTATTTGAATGCAGGATTTGGACCAAATTTGGAGAATGGACCCACCAGGGGCCGAGACCGCTCACAAGGGCCCATTTGGGCCCTAGTTGGGTGGCGCCCGCCACCCCTAGGTGGCACCCGCCACCTTGGTGGCGCCCAAACTTCTCCCCTGCCACGTCACTAATCCGTGTGACCACCCCAGGGCCAAATCTTAGCCCTCGGTCACTAGGTCGGTGGCATCGGAGGGCTCAGGAGGGAGTGGCGTGGATCATGCATGCCGCCATGCAAAGAAGCACCTGCTTAATTCTTCTCCACCTTTGATCTGAAGGAGGTTACGATCCAAGGGCTCTCATCCATCATCACGCGGATCGATGATATGGTGGTGGAGTAGCCCCTACTCCACCTCTCTACTATAAATACCCCCTGGAGGCATTACTTCACTTCAAGCAAGGAAGAAGCAAAGAAGAAAGCAAGGCTAAATCTAGAGAGCTAATAGCTTAGGATGTAGCCAAGCTTAGGCAAGTTGGTAGCTAGTAGAGCAAGGCATCCTTGCCTCATTGCCCTCGTGGAAGCGCTGCTCAAGGCTTAGCTCAAGAGTAGAAGCGTGCGAGTGATCGGTCCTGGAGTTGGGAAGAGTCTTCATTCATCTCTAGTTCAGGTTTTGCTCTTATAACTCAAGCACTTTACTGTATTCTAGTTCATCATTTCAAGTATTACTTTATTCTACTTGCTAGTATTGATTAGTATACTTGATTGATTGCTTGAGTATCTAGCTATCCTACATTTCAATTCACTTAGCCATAGTAATTAATCTCTAGTGTGCTTAGTGTTTGATCTTTGCCAATAGGTTGCTTAGTAAGTTTAGTGTTTATCTTATTAAGTCAAGTATTTGCTCTGACGTTCGCAAGGGTGTCTCTATTCTAGGCCAGGATAGAGATAGTTAGAATATAATTAGGCATGGTGCTTAGTTATTGACTTACCTTTAGATACGGCTAGACCCCTGGATAGCTGTGGTAGCAAGCAGGTGGTGACAGCCCTGCGCGCCTTGAATTCCACCACGTAGTTGGTCTAGTTTAACAGTAAGGCTCGTTGTGCTAGCGTTCAACCTAAGTCAGTGGTAAAGCCTAGTACGCCTCGGTACTTGACAAGATAGGAATAAAACTATACTTAACTTGGTTGCTTATTTGGCATTTGCCTATCTTGCTTCGTAGTTATCTAGGAGTAGTTATTAATTATTAGTTAGTTATATTAGTTATCCTTAGTTATCTTATTCCCCTTATCTGCCTGTCTATCCACCTTACCTTAACCATTCCATTCATCCTTACCTATCCACTCATAAATTTTTCTAGCCTTTCATCTCCTCTCTTCTCTTCTCTCCTTTTCCCTTTCTTATTCTTCGACTCTCATCCCCTCCTTGACTCGACTCATACACCACCCTAGCCTTCCTTTGGGATCAAATAAATCGACACCTGGTACTCCCAGGCGAAGTGCTACTACGATAGTTCTATGCGCTTGCAGAATCTCCTCTAGGTAGATTGCAATCTCTCTAGCTAGCTCCTACTAGTGTTGGGATTGACAACCCCATTTGACATTAGTAGATAGCTGCTTTAGCTTCACTCCTTTAGGTATAGTGACTGGACTTGCTATAAGCATTTCTGGGCCATTACCGGGGATAGTTGCCTAGCTCTATCTTTAGTGAAGTTAAGAACTACCAACAAGTATTTCTGGCGCCGTTGCCGGGGATAGATTCCAAAGTCTACTCCTAGTAACGACGTTAGCAAGTGTCAACAAGCATTTCTGCGGATACATGGGTGTATGCCGAGTCTCTGTGTGATGAGTGATTGTCAACGGAGATGATGCGCATGTTCTTTGGCTTGTGTTGTGCAGGTGTCGAGCACGGAGACAGTGGTCGATGGCGGGTGAAGGTCAAGTTGCGACGTGTCGTGCCGACGGACCGGGCGCGATGAAGGATGGGCGTGCCGTGCGGCGGACGTGCCATGCCGATGTATCGGACGGTGAAGGGCGGACGTGGACTTGGACTGATGGACTGGAGGCCGGAGGATCAGCTGTGGTGGCTGGCAGCCTGCGACAGCGACAAGCGGAGAAGTGCGATCATGTCGGTGGAAGGGGTGCACAGGCGGTGCATCCCTTCTACGACGCCGGTTTGTTGGTAGAGCCCGGGAAAAACCAACGGTGGACGGTTTCCAGGTTTGGGCCTCAAAACCTGGGTGCTGGGTTTCCAGGTTGAGCCTCAAAACCTGGGAGTGGGCCAGTTTCCGAGTTTGGGCCTCAAAACTCGGGCGCTGAGGGTTTCCGAGTTTGGGCCACAAAACTCGGGCTGGAGGCTGGTTTCCCGGTTTGGGCCTCAAAACCGGGGGCTGATGGAAAAGGCTGGTTTCCCGGTTTGGGCCGCAAAACCGGGGGTGCAGAGTGGTGGCGGCACGTGGCGGCGATCTGAAGGTTGCGTGGAGGCGACGCGGAAGACCGTGCGGGCGTGGCCGTCGGATCTACCTACCACCAGCGGGTGGACTAGAATAGCCTTAGGGTTAGGCTGGTCCGCTCTGTAATTAGAGTAGAGAGGGGTAGAGTAGGAAATAGACTTAGGCTAGGTTAGTATAAGTAGTCTAGGGGAGACACCCTCCTCCCGATCTCAATCTCAGTTAGCGCAGTCATTTGCTTCCTAGCATTAGGGTTTCCACTCTCCCACACCCCTGCTTTAGCTAGTTGAGATCCGCAGAGAGACTCCACTCTGTGTACTGTTGATTCGAGGAAGTGAGGCCGTATCCTCACCTTGGAGCACTGATCGATGGGTTGATTTGCGTCCTTGATTCGAGTTCGTGGCTGTGATTTCCGTTTTGCTTGTGTTCTTCGCGGAATCCTTTTTGCTCCACGATTTTCCCGTCGCTTGATCTCTTTGCTCGGTTCATCTTTTGCAATTCCGTTTGAACCAAGTTGTTCTAGATCGTGAGGCACTTCTTTCCACCGAAGGAATCATCCTCTAACCTCACGGTCTAGGAGATCGATCGATTTTTCGTTTCGGGTCACTTTTCTTCCCTTCCCCCGAAATTCTTCGATTCACCGATTTGGAGTTAGGTTCGAGCCATGATCTCTTAGAGATAGCTCACTAACCTCCTTGTGACTTCACTCACCAAGTTTGATCCCTAGAGGATTTGTTTTGGGTGAGTTCTAGTCGAATCGGTGGACGAACAGTGAATTCGCAGGGTGACCGGACGCTTCATTCAACGACCGGACGCTGCTACAGTGCGTCCGGTGGTTGAACTCTGTCTGAGTTCTTTTGCTTGACCGGACGCTCTGTTCAAATCGACCGGACGCTCCCTTCAGTGAGTCCGGTCAGAAACAGAAAGCTTCCAGAAACGTTTTTCTGTGACCGGACGCGTCCGATGCCCAGTGACCGGACCCTCTGGTGAGTCCGATCGTTTTTCGGTGTTTCGTTTTGCTCGACCGGACGCTGGTTTTTGGAACTGATCGGACGCGCTGCTCGCACTGTTCCCGTGTCATTGTCTCATCTGACCGGACGCTCAGTGAACGACCGGACGCTTGAGCTCCGTGCGTCCGGTCGCGAACAGAGAGCTCCCAGAGCTGTTTTCTGACGACCGGACGCGTCCGGTCCCTGCTGACCGGACGCAGGCCAGAGTCCGGTCGCTGCAGTTTCGCGCGTCTTCGTTCGCGGTTCGTTCGTTCTTGATCGGATTTGAGTTCCGTCTTTTGGGTTGGCTTTCTAGGGTTGTCCAGTGTCCCGCTGTGCTTCTAGGAAGCATCCACCCTACATCTAGGGTCGTGGACATTAGCAAGCTCTAGGTTTCGCTTTTGGGGTTGATCTTGGGACAGTGGCATCTAGTTTCCGAAAGGAAATTTTTGAAGCTCCCATTCACCCCCCCTCTGGTCGCTTTCGGGTAGCTTCTCGGTCCTTCAATTGGTATCGGAGCAGGTTAAGGATCTTCCACCTTAGCCGGTTCCAGATCCACCGAAGGCGACATGGATCGCGGCGTGGGCAAACCGCCGTTTTTCGATGGGACGAACTATGCGTATTGGAAGATACGTATGTCGGCCTATTTGCAGAGCTTGGGCGCTTCGATCTGGGATATTTGCAACTCCCCTGATTACGTGGTCTTGGCTGCTCGTGTGACTCAACAGCAGATCGATGAGCACGATGCCAATAGCCGAGCCCGTAATGCTCTTTTCTCTTGTTTGAGCATGGGTGAGTTTGATCGTGTTTCTCACCTCGCTACGGCTCGGGAGATCTGGGACACTCTCATGCGTTTTCATGAGGGCACCTCTCAAGTCAAAACCCGACTCTACGAGTCGTTCAAGCGAGAGTATGAGAACTTTAGACATCAACCTGGCGAGAGCATAGAAAGTTTATTCGCTCGCTTTCAGGTGATTGTCAACAGGATGAGGGCTAACAGAGAGCAGTTGCCTTTTGACGATCATGAGCGTGCTTTGAAGCTTTTGCACACTCTTGACCGTTCGGTGTGGGACTCCAAGGTTCAGGCAATCATCGAATCGCCGAACTATGAGACCCTCACCTGCGACGAGCTCTTCAGTAAGCTCAAGTCCAGTGAGATTGATGCTATGGCGAGGGCTTCTTTTGAAAATCCTTCTCGCCCGTCCATGGCTTTGGTTTCCGGCTCTTCCTCTAACCCCTCAGCTGGCTTTGCGCTTTCTTCTCTCTTTTCTGTGACAGAGGACCAGCTGGAGTCTTTGGGAGACGACGAGTTGGCTTTGCTTGCCAACCGGTTTTCGCGGTTCCACAACAACCGCGTGAACCGCCGTCGTGGAGGAGGACGCGCCGGATGCTACGAATGCGGCGACCCCGACCACTTCATCGCCGACTGCCCCAAGAAGAAGAACAAGCATCTGGGGAAGGGCGATCACGGCCACAGGCGCGACTCCAAGTACAAGGAGAAGCACGTTCCCCCAAGGCACAAGAAGCGGGGCGACTTCGACAAAGAGTACATCAAGAAGAAGTACTTGGAGAAGCAGCAAGCTGAGCAGCGTGCATTCTTCGCCACGCTCAGCGACGTCGACGGCTCGGATGACGACTCCGCCAGCTCGAGTGATGACGAGTCCGAGAAGAAGAAGAGGATCGAGGACAAGCTGAACGGCCTCTGCTTCTTCGCCGACGACGACGGCTTCTGCACCATGGCGCTGGGCGATGAGGTCGACGGCGAGCCGGAGCGTACCCCTCGGAACGACGACGACGACGACACCTCCCAGGTATCTCTCACCTACGACGAGCTTTCCTCCGAGGTTGAGAAGTTGACTGCTGCCCTCCTTAGCCAAGATAAGTTGCTTAGGCGTGCCGCTAGAGAGCGCAAGGAGTTTAGGCAGAAGTGGGAGGACACGGTGAAGGAGCTTGAGGTCGCTCGGTCCACCGTGGTTGTGTCGGAGGAGTTGGAGTGCGAGAGTTGCGCCGCGCACATGACGGATCTTCTCACTCTGAGGAGTAAGCATGCTGCGCTGGTAGATGAGGTGGATGAGCTCCGAGCTAGGCCGCAGCTGTTGGGTGCGTGCAAGACTTGTCCTGTCTTGCAATCTGAGTTGGCAGAGAAGAATGCCAAGCTTGAGTCTTTAGAGAAGGCCAGCTCAGATAGCACTTGTGTCATGAGGTGTGCTTTGTGTGAGGGCCTGGAGATGGAGATTGCCAATGTGAAGCATGGCAAGATGCAAACCGAGGAAGAAAACACATACCTTCGGTCCATCTTGTCATGGGTCTCCAGTAGTGAGCCGCAGCTCGGGATGATGATCTCCCAATTCAAGCGAGCTGTTGGTGCCCCTGGTGTAGGTTTTGCTCAGAGTGTTGATCTCTCAGCCTTTGGGAAGATTGGAGAGTCTAGTGGTCTGAACCCATGTGAGAAGCCCAATTCCACCACTATTCCCAAACTTGCCAAGCTTCCACTCAAAGAGCCAGCCAAGCCTATCACCCAAGATGGTGTGGTTGAGGAACCCCCTAAAGTTCCTCCCAAGAACCCAGTTTGGGCACCCAAGCCAAACCACCTCAGAAACAAGCTTGATGCTATGCCACCCATTCGTGAGGAGTTGCCATCAAAGGGCAAAGGCAAAGTGAGCCACACCCACAGCCCTGGTCACCAACAACCCCCTGTGCGTGCGGTGAGGTACCAGTGTGATTTCTGTGGGAGGGATGGTCACTTGAGCGAGTTCTGCTTTAGGCGCAAGAGAGAGGCGCGCAGGGCTCGGGAGATGGAGAACCCGGACATGTACCATCCAGCTCATGGTGGACATGTACCGAAGGCCCAGGGGAGAGCTGCTAGGTCCGGACGTCAGGGTCCCAGGCCTAGGCAGGAGATGAGAGCTCCGAGGAGAGACGCTAGAGCAGTTGAGCCCCAGGCTCCTAGGCGTAAACCTCGTAGAGAGCGTGCCCGACGGGGTCCTGCTTTTGCAGGTAACGGACCCCGTGGCGGAGGCTTAGTTGAGCGCTTTCCCCCACCGCAGTTTGAGTACCGCGGTGAGCGCTTCTTCCCCAGCGGACCACGTTTTCCTCAGCGTGGTGATCGCTTCCCTCGTAGACATGCTAGGAATGGTTTTTTCACTAACCCTTCTTTTGAGCAGCCGGCCCAACACTGGTTTTCCCCTTATTTCACTAACCCCAGTGTTGGACCGTATGCTCACCCTATGTCTTTCTTTTGATGTAGGTAAGACGGTTGGAGGACGTTTGGTTGGTGGATTCCGGTTGTTCGAGGCACATGACCGGAAACACCAAGTGGTTCTCCAGCCTTAGCCCGGTCGCCGGAAAGGAGTACATAACCTTCGGCGACAATAGTAAAGGTAAGGTATTGTCCCGTGGAACTGTGCGGGTTAATGAGCACTTTGTGTTGTGCGATGTTGCTCTTGTTTCTAACCTGCATTTTAACTTGCTTTCTGTTTCGCAACTTTTTGATGATGACTATGAGATTCGTTTCAAACCGAACCTTAGTCGCATCTTAGATCCTCAGGGCGATCTTGTATGTCTGATTTCGCCCTTTGGGAAAGTTTTTCGTGCGAATTTTTCGGAGTCGTTTGGATCTTCTCGCTGTCTTTTGGCTAGTCCTTCTTCTTCCGATCTTTGGAAGTGGCATAGGAGGCTCGGTCACTTAAGCTTCGACTTGCTTGCAAGACTTAGCTCACTTGGCCTAATCCGAGGATTGCCCAAGCTTTCGATGGAGAAGGATCTAGTTTGCCATTCTTGCAGACATGGGAAGATGGTTGCTGCTCCCCACCATCCAGTGACTAAGGTCATGACCTCGCACCCCGGAGAGCTTTTACATATGGACCTTGTTGGTCCAGCTCGGGTGAGCTCGGTTGGTGGCAAGTGGTATGTTTTGGTTGTTGTTGACGACTTTTCGAGATATTCGTGGGTCTTCTTTTTAGATGAGAAGACCGAGACTTTCTCATTCGCTCGCAATCTGATTCTGCGTCTTCAGAACGAGTTCCCTTTGAACTCGATGCGAGCTATTAGAAGTGATAATGGTTCCGAATTCAAAAATTCGGATTTTGAGAAATTTTGTAACCACCTTGGCTTGGAGCATCAGTTTTCTTCCCCCTACACACCGCCCCAAAATGGTGTTGTAGAGAGGAAGAATCGGACCCTTGTTGAGATGGCCAGGACGATGCTTGATGAGCATAGGACTCCTAGGCGCTTTTGGGCCGAAGCTATGAACACTGCATGCTACATTTCGAATCGCATTTTTCTGAGAGCGTTTTTGAAGAAGACCTCTTATGAGTTGCGCTTTGGTCGCCAGCCCAAGGTGAGTTATTTTAGAGTCTTCGGTTGCCATTGTTTTATATTGAAGAAAGGCAACCTGGACAAGTTTGAGTCTCGTTCTTCTGACGGTGTGTTTTTGGGTTATGGCACTCACACTCGAGCTTATCGTGTACTTAACCTTGACACTAACCGAGTCATGGAGACATCAGATGTCACCTTCGACGAGACTCTTGTTTGTCCCTCTTCTCGTTTTGAGCGTGCAGGTGATCATGAGGTTGGAGAGCCTCTTTTCGATGATGAGGACGAGGGTGCTGAAAGTATAGATGATCCAGCACCCCCTCCACCTGCCGTGCCGCAAAGAGCGGCCTCGACGACGACTCACGGCCCCGACACTTCTTCTTCCTGGGGGCCGTGGGATCCTCCACCTCGCGCGGTACCTTTTGTACCCGGGGTGGAACCAGCTGCTATTGAGGGGGAGGTCACTTCTTCCCGGGAGGCGCCACGACATATCCAGCGCCAGCACCCCCCTGAACAGATGATCGGCGACATCGACGAGCGAGTTACTCGCTCCAGGTCACAGCACATCTCGCACTTTGCTCATTCTGCTTTTGTTGCGTCTTTTGAACCCCGAGATGTTGGACACGCATTGACGGATCCGGATTGGGTCAATGCCATGCATGAGGAGCTAGAGAACTTTGAGCGAAATCGGGTTTGGGTTCTAGTGCCACCACCTCCTGACTGTAAACCTATTGGGACAAAATGGGTATTTAAAAACAAGCAAGGAGAGGAGGGCCACATTGTGAGAAACAAGGCCCGGCTTGTAGCGAAGGGTTATAGTCAGAAGGAGGGGATAGATTATGAGGAGACCTTCGCTCCTGTAGCTCGTTTGGAGGCTATTAGGATACTCTTGGCTTATGCTGCATCCATGGGTTTCAAACTTTTTCAAATGGATGTCAAGAGTGCCTTCTTAAACGGCTACATTGAGGAGGAGGTCTATGTCCAGCAACCCCCCGGTTTTGAAAATCCCAAGTTTCCAAACCATGTCTTTAAACTCCACAAAGCTTTGTATGGTTTGAAACAATTCTTTCTTTCAGTTTTGTGTCGGGCATACGCATTTACATTCTGAGCTTCATGTCTATATTCACTAGAATGTAATTATGCTCTTGTTAGTATTGCTCCGATACTTATGATGATGCTTGTAGCTTATGCTCCTTCTGATCACTGTTACATGTTATGAGCGAACTATTTTTGGAATGGTGAATTATGCCTAATGTATATAAATCTGAAAATGTTCACCATTGAGATATGCAACTAGCATGTGTAGGGTGTGTTGAGTCCATTCCTGCTTTTCATATATGCTAGGTTGCTATGTCTCTAGTTCTGAGTCATTCACTTGCTTGGTTGTTCATAACTTGCTTAAAATCTGAACCAAGTATTGTTGAATTGAAAAGATCGAGATGGGATTGCTTGTCAACACCTCATGGTATTGAGACTGTTTCTCATTGCACTTTGAGTTAAACTTGAGCCATGTAGTGTATGACCGAAACCGTTGCTTTAAGCTTCTGATTGCTTCGGCATAGGCTTCGCACGGTTGAAAAGTTAGGCAATGACAAGCTTTCAACCTCTCGCAATCACATGCCAAAAATGAACTTGTGAATTCTTTTACCGCTGCAACTCCGATATGAATTTAAAATCACAAGGATATGCTTCATTCCTATGCATGATGATTGAACTTTGCTAGGGGTAGTTCACCTTGTATATATGCTTAGCACTTGTTTGGATTCCTTCTATACATGTCTAGTGCTATTTTGATGGTGACTGTCATTTTGGCTTAAAATTGCTCACATGCTCATACGCTTCATATTTCGTACAAGTGATCAGTTTGAGCATTTGCTATTTGAGTGCTTAATTGAGATGTTGGAGATATACTGATTAGAGCATCTTTGCACTCTTTTGACTATATACTTGAAGCTCCTAAATTGCATTTTGACTTCATATGCATTTTGGAAGAAGATCTTGTGCTCAGGGGGAGTTTATGTGAAGGGAGTTGATTCTCCGATACCTTTTGACCTTGATAAGTGCATTTTCAACTAGGGGGAGAAATTTATGCAAATCATATGCTCCTGTGTTGATCAACTAAGGGGAGAATCATTTGTCCTAGTTGCTTGCATTTGTCGAGGGGGAGTTTGCTAGTTGTGTTGAGCCGTTGCCTCTGTCTTGAGGGACTAGCAAACGTTCCTAGCTTTTCATGAGCTTTCATAAGCCTTTTCATTTGGCTTTCAATTGGTATCGTCTGGTGTGCTTTCCCATTTGGTTTGGGTTGATTTCCAATTGGTTCGGAGTGATTTTCTTGCTAGTTGTGTTGAGCCTCTGTGCCTCTTTCTTGAGGGACTAGCATTTTGCTTCTGTTGTCCTCCGATCTTCAATTGGTATCTGCTAGCGGTGTTGAGCCTGTTCTACCTCTTCTTGAGGGCTAGCTTTACTTTGCTTGGTTGCGTCGAGCCGTTGCCCATGTCTTTGGGGACCAAGTTTTTCGCTTCATCCACTTGACCTTCTTTGGCTTTTGATAGGCTTTTGGGTCATTTGGTTGGGTTTTCTCTTCCCACTCCTTCCTACCTCCTTCTTCTTATCATGATTTGTTGTGGAGTTGACAATGCACTCATCAAGGGGGAGATTGCGGATACATGGGTGTATGCCGAGTCTCTGTGTGATGAGTGATTGTCAACGGAGATGATGCGCATGTTCTTTGGCTTGTGTTGTGCAGGTGTCGAGCACGGAGACAGTGGTCGATGGCGGGTGAAGGTCAAGTTGCGACGTGTCGTGCCGACGGACCGGGCGCGATGAAGGATGGGCGTGCCGTGCGGCGGACGTGCCATGCCGATGTATCGGACGGTGAAGGGCGGACGTGGACTTGGACTGATGGACTGGAGGCCGGAGGATCAGCTGTGGTGGCTGGCAGCCTGCGACAGCGACAAGCGGAGAAGTGCGATCATGTCGGTGGAAGGGGTGCACAGGCGGTGCATCCCTTCTACGACGCCGGTTTGTTGGTAGAGCCCGGGAAAAACCAACGGTGGACGGTTTCCAGGTTTGGGCCTCAAAACCTGGGTGCTGGGTTTCCAGGTTGAGCCTCAAAACCTGGGAGTGGGCCGGTTTCCGAGTTTGGGCCTCAAAACTCGGGCGCTGAGGGTTTCCGAGTTTGGGCCACAAAACTCGGGCTGGAGGCTGGTTTCCCGGTTTGGGCCTCAAAACCGGGGGCTGATGGAAAAGGCTGGTTTCCCGGTTTGGGCCGCAAAACCGGGGGTGCAGAGTGGTGGCGGCACGTGGCGGCGATCTGAAGGTTGCGTGGAGGCGACGCGGAAGACCGTGCGGGCGTGGCCGTCGGATCTACCTACCACCAGCGGGTGGACTAGAATAGCCTTAGGGTTAGGCTGGTCCGCTCTGTAATTAGAGTAGAGAGGGGTAGAGTAGGAAATAGACTTAGGCTAGGTTAGTATAAGTAGTCTAGGGGAGACACCCTCCTCCCGATCTCAATCTCAGTTAGCGCAGTCATTTGCTTCCTAGCATTAGGGTTTCCACTCTCCCACACCCCTGCTTTAGCTAGTTGAGATCCGCAGAGAGACTCCACTCTGTGTACTGTTGATTCGAGGAAGTGAGGCCGTATCCTCACCTTGGAGCACTGATCGATGGGTTGATTTGCGTCCTTGATTCGAGTTCGTGGCTGTGATTTCCGTTTTGCTTGTGTTCTTCGCGGAATCCTTTTTGCTCCACGATTTTCCCGTCGCTTGATCTCTTTGCTCGGTTCATCTTTTGCAATTCCGTTTGAACCAAGTTGTTCTAGATCGTGAGGCACTTCTTTCCACCGAAGGAATCATCCTCTAACCTCACGGTCTAGGAGATCGATCGATTTTTCGTTTCGGGTCACTTTTCTTCCCTTCCCCCGAAATTCTTCGATTCACCGATTTGGAGTTAGGTTCGAGCCATGATCTCTTAGAGATAGCTCACTAACCTCCTTGTGACTTCACTCACCAAGTTTGATCCCTAGAGGATTTGTTTTGGGTGAGTTCTAGTCGAATCGGTGGACGAACAGTGAATTCGCAGGGTGACCGGACGCTTCATTCAACGACCGGACGCTGCTACAGTGCGTCCGGTGGTTGAACTCTGTCTGAGTTCTTTTGCTTGACCGGACGCTCTGTTCAAATCGACCGGACGCTCCCTTCAGTGAGTCCGGTCAGAAACAGAAAGCTTCCAGAAACGTTTTTCTGTGACCGGACGCGTCCGATGCCCAGTGACCGGACCCTCTGGTGAGTCCGATCGTTTTTCGGTGTTTCGTTTTGCTCGACCGGACGCTGGTTTTTGGAACTGATCGGACGCGCTGCTCGCACTGTTCCCGTGTCATTGTCTCATCTGACCGGACGCTCAGTGAACGACCGGACGCTTGAGCTCCGTGCGTCCGGTCGCGAACAGAGAGCTCCCAGAGCTGTTTTCTGACGACCGGACGCGTCCGGTCCCTGCTGACCGGACGCAGGCCAGAGTCCGGTCGCTGCAGTTTCGCGCGTCTTCGTTCGCGGTTCGTTCGTTCTTGATCGGATTTGAGTTCCGTCTTTTGGGTTGGCTTTCTAGGGTTGTCTAGTGTCCCGCTGTGCTTCTAGGAAGCATCCACCCTACATCTAGGGTCGTGGACATTAGCAAGCTCTAGGTTTCGCTTTTGGGGTTGATCTTGGGACAGTGGCATCTAGTTTCCGAAAGGAAATTTTTGAAGCTCCCATTCACCCCCCCTCTGGTCGCTTTCGGGTAGCTTCTCGGTCCTTCAATTTCTGGCGCCGTTGCCGGGGAAGGCAATCGGTGTATCCTTCGAGTCCTTGTCGAATTTATCTTCGCTTAAGCTTCCGCTTAGCGAATCCTATCTTTCCCCATTCTTTCTTTCCTTAGTCCTTCTTATCTTTTTCCTTCATCTTCTTCAACTTCTTTCTTTCTTATCTCGTTCTACCTTCACGATGGCCAACAAGACCATTCGTGAGTTTTCTGCTCCTTCTACCGCCAATGTAGCGACAGGACCAGCCGTGATCGATGTCAACCTCAATTTCGAGTTGAAACCGGCTCTGATCACGATGGTCCAAGCTAGCTCGTTTTGTGGCAAAGCTCATGAGGATGCTAATGCTCACCTCCAACAATTTTTGGAGATTTGCGGCATCTTCACCATTAAGGGGATAACCCAAGAAGCCATCCATCTTCGTCTTTTTCCCTTTTCTCTCCTAGCAATGGTTCTATACCAATTGCAACGCTGTAGACACATGGGACAAGTGTTCCAATGCTTTTCTCGCTAAATTCTTTTCGATGGGCAAGACAAACGCTCTTCGCAACAAAATCTCCAGCTTTACGCAACAAGCCGAGGAATCTACTCCCGAGGCTTGAGAGAGAATGCAAGAGTACGTCACTGCTTGTCCACACCATGGTATGGAGGACTGGCTGTTGATCCAGAACTTCTACCATGGCCTAACACCACTCTCTAGAAGCCATTTGGATGCCGCCGTCGGCGGTGCATTCTTTTCTCTGAATGTTGCAGATGCTAAGGCTCTCATAGAGAAGATGGTGTCGAACCAAGGATGGAATGACGAGAGACTGCAGCCCGGTAAGTGAGGTATGCATTCCCTTAAGGAGGCCGACATGATCGTGGCCAAGATGGACCTGCTGGCCAAGAAGCTGGACAGCTGTGAGAAGATGAACCAACAAGAGAGTGTCCAATCTCTGGAATCCTACATGACTTGTGAAGTCTGTGGAGAAACCGGACATTCTGGGAACCACTGCCCCGAGTTACATGAAGATTTGAACTTCATCATCAACAACAACAACAACAACAACAACAACAATGGTTTCCGTCAACAAAATCAAGGATGGAATCAGCACTCCAACTCTCAAGGTAATAATTCATTCCCTCGCTTTAATTTCCAAAGTACTGATAATTTCTCGTTCTTAAAGAATCTAGTCTACTCTCAAGGTAGAACTACTGAATTTTTGAATAAGAAATTAATGTCAAATGATAAAATGCTTGAGAACATAAATGCTAAATTGGAAGATTTCCCATCTGCTCTGAAAAATCAACTTAGCTTTAATAAGATGTTAGAAACCCAATTAGCTCAACTTGCTATGATCATACCATCTTTTGAAATTGGCAAAATTCTGGCTAAACCTAACATGGAAACTGCAAATATGGTTGAAATAAAATATTTTAACTATTATGAAGATCAAACCATGACTGTTAAAAAGGGTGATCCTGGTAGTCCCATAATTAGATGCTCAAGCTTTGGTGAAGTCTTTAAAAATGCCATGTGTGAACATTTTATCTAAGGATTTCTATGAAAACTCGTTCTTTCCACCCATGTCATCCACATCTGCCTATGTCGTGCTAGCTGATCAACCAACATGCTATGTAGAAGGAATAGTTACTGATTTACCTGTTCATATTAGAGGTTCATATGTTCCTGCTGATTTCATAATACTAGATATGGGAAATAGGAAAGATGTGCCTCTAATCTTAGGTAGACCTTGCGGATACATGGGTGTATGCCGAGTCTCGAGTGATGAGTGATTGTCAACGGGTTTGATGCGCATGTTCTTTGGCTTGTGTTGTGCAGCTGTCAAGCACGGAGACAGTGATCGAAGGCAAGGTGAAGGTCAAGTAGAGACGTGCCGTGCCGACGGACCGGGAGCGGAGAAGGGCGGACCTGAGGCTTGGACTGAGGGACCGGTGGCCTGAGGATCAGCTGTGGTGGCTGACAGCCTGGGACAGCGACGAGCGAAGATTTGCGGGGCACGGTGTTGCTCAGGTCGAGGACCTGGGAACACGTGTTGGTGGACGGGGTGCACGGGCGGTGCATCCCCTGTACAGCGTCGGTTTGGTGGTAGAGCCAGAGAAAAACCATCGGGTGGACGGTTTACAGGTTTGGGCCACAAAACCTGGGTGCTTCGGTTTTGCTGAGTTTGGGCCACAAAACTCGGGCTGAGGACGGTTTCCTAGTTTGGGCCTCAAAACCTGGGCGCTGGCGGGTTTCTGAGTTTGGGCCACAAAACTCAGGCGATGGACTTGGAGGCTCGTTTCCCGGTTTGGGCCTCAAAACCGGGGGTTGGTCATGAAGGCCTGGTTTCCCGGTTTCGGCCACAAAATCGGGGGGCGGAGTCCGGGAAAAGGACAAGCAGAGCGGGGGCAGCACGTGGCGGCAATCGGTGAGGTTGCGTCGAGGCAACGCTACCAGTTGTGCGGGCGTGGCCGTCGGATCAGCATCATCTTCGGGTTGGTCCAGGATAGCCTTAGGGTTTGGCTAGGTCGCTCTGTAAATAACTAGGGGTAGAGTGGGAATTAGAATTAGGTTAAGTAGGGGGAGACACCCACCTCCCAAACTATCTCAGTCATTTGCTCTTTCACTCCTAGGGTTTCCTGCTCTCCCACTCCCTGCTGTAGCGAACTGAGATCCACAGAGAAGAGAACAATACCTCTGTGTCCGTGAGATTTTGAGGAAGTGAGACCGTAATCTCACTATTGTAGCGTGTGGTAGCCACATGGTTGCAAATTCGTGGTTGCGATTCGCGTTTTGTTCGTGTTCTTCGCGGGTTGCTTTTCTCCACATTTTTCCCGTTGATTGATCTCTCTACTTGGTGTGTCTCTTGCAAATCCGTTTGAACCAAGTTGTTCTAGATCGTGAGGCACTCCCTTCCACCGAAGGAAATCATCTCTAACCTCACGAGCTAGTAGATCGGTCGATTTTCGTTTTGGATCGCGTTTTGCTCCTTTGTCTCGAATTCTTCCAATTCATCGATTTGGAGTTAGGTTCGAGCCATGATTCCTTTAGGATAGCTCACTAACCTCCTTGAAACTCCTCATATCAAGTCTAGGCCTTAGTGCTTTTGATTCGGAGGAGATCGAGTGATTTTCGCTGAAGAACAGTTCTGGTCTGGGAACATCGGACGCTGGTGTCGGGACCATCGGACGCTGATTCATACAAGCGGACGCGTCCGATGCCACGCGTCACCTGACAGTCAGTTTTAAGGAGCATCAGACACTGACCATCGGAGCGTCCGTTGCCATCGGACGCGCCAGGGGTTAAGCATCGAACGCTAGGGTTGCACTGTAGCAGCGTCCGATGCTGGTCCAGTAAGGTTCCAGAAGTGTTCATTTTGCATCGGATGCTTCCGGTGCTCTGACATCGGACGCTTCCAACGTCCGATGCTGCTGAGTTTGCGCAGTTTCGTCCACAGTTCATTCGTCCATTGTCGGTTTTGATTTCCGGCTTTTGCATTGGGTTTCTAGAGTTGTGTAGTGTCCCGCTGTGCTTCCTGGAAGCATCCACCCTACATCTAGGGTCATGGACACTTGCGAGCTCTAGGGTTTGCTCTTGGGGTTGATTCTCGGATAGTGGCGACAAGTTTCCGGTAGGAAAATTTGAAGCTCCCATTCACCCCCCCCCCCTCTGGTCGCTTTCTGGTAGTACTCTCGGTCCTTCAGACCTTTCTTGAACACTGTTGATGCTTGCATATATGTGGGGAGTTGTAAAATGCAAATGACATTAGGAGGGAGGAAGGGAATATTCTCCTTTTCCCATGGTCCCGCATATGCCGCTAACATGCAGGAAGCAAAACCCGTTCGTACCAAGAAGAGGCGCCCAAGAACAAGGTGGAACAGAAAGAAAGAACCACCTTCTCCTGAGTTGTGTAATTCACATGACAAAGGAGAGGTGCCAAAAGAAGAAGAACCCGATGAAGTACTTAAAGAAGAAGCACCCAAGGAAGAAGATCCACCCAATAAGGATGAAATTCCATGGATCTAAGGTATGGATTTACTTTTTAATTTTCCCTTCAAATTTCCCTTTTTCAAATAAATAACATATGTCATGCATGTAACTAAAAAAAAATCAGCTATCATTAGTTTTATGCATAAGTATATGTTAACTTAGCTAGAATAATAAAATATCATAATAGGATAGTTTCCCTTTTTCACAACATTAGATAGTTTCCTTTTTAGTAAAATAAGAACAAGAGCTCTGACCGAGAAAGATGAAGACCCTTCACCAAGCAAGAAGCCAGCTTGGGGGAGATCCTCGCGCCAATAAGGTATGTTTCAACCTTACTCTTTATGTTCGGTTCTTAAATTCTATATCTTTTGAAAGTTTTTGAATGTTATATGCTTGCCTATGAATAAAAATGATAAAATCTGCTTAAAAATGTTGGAACCTGAATAAGAAATAAAATATGCCATGCAAATGCTATTGTTATAGTTAGAATAACTAGTTTGTAGCTTTTGTGGGTTGCACATGTTTTAACTAAAATCATGCTTAGTGAATAAAGTTAGTTAGAAATGGAGTAATTCTTTAAACTTGCTAAGGTGAAATTAGGACCAAATCTGGAGGATTTCTTTTAAAAATCGTGAAAACCTTGCTAAAAGTTCCTCCTGGATTTTATCCCATCCCACCACTAGCCAGATATTTGTTAGTCAAAACCACAAAGAGCTTTGTTTGTGTTGAGTTTTGTTAGACCTCATAGATCTTAGTAGAGAAGCTTATCATTTCTTTTGATAAAGATACACACACCCACCATAAATTGCTTACTCTCCACTTTGGAAGTTTGGAACCACCAAATAAATTGCTCATTCTCTACACTGGAGACATGCAATACCTTGCCAAACGTTCCATTGCTAGCCTTATGCTATTCCTACACTGGGAATAAGCATTTCTCTCTCTTTCCCCTTTTCATTTCTAAAATCCTTTCCTATAGACAATCTGGGGAAATCTAGAGCTAAAAAAAAGAGAGAGATATGAAAAAAAAGAAGAAAGTGAGCAAAGTAGCTCAAGAGAGGACTATGTCCTAGAAAATGTGAGGACACATTTTTTGTCTACTCATTATGTATTGAATAAAAAAAAAGAGAGAGAAGTTATCATTAGCTCTAGACCCCAGAAATTAACTAGGAAGGATTATGAAATATCTCTCTATACACTTCCACATAACCACACATGCACATCTTGATCAATGTTTATGATTTGCTGCTCCTTATGATCTGAATGTCTAGCTTATCAATAAACATTATGCAATTTTCTCATGATTCTTAGCCTACCTATAACTCCACATATCATTCTTTAGAAATAGGAGAGGCTACATTTTGTCCTAAGTGAGGATTTAAACACCATTGAGTGATTGAGTGAATCTTGGAGGACTTAAGCAAGTTTTTATCTTTTGAAAACCTTAAAAAACCTCCAGACAGAATCCTAGTCAAACCTAAGCAAGATAAAAGTTTCCTATCTACTGCCTTATTTCACTCTTGCATGTTTGAAGTGAAAAGCTATAAGCCCCACATTGCTATGATTAATGATATACACTAAGTTATTTCTCACTATACAATATGCACTTGTATACATCTTAAGTTCTATCTATTTCATGCTGAATGCTTAAACCGCATTGTTGCTCGAGGACGAGCAACAGGTTAGCTTGGAGGAGCTTGTTGATGGTCCTTAAACACTTGTTTTACCATCAACATTTTACCCAAAAATTCAACAAAAGGCATGAAAAGTAGTCAAATAGGTTTCAAACTAACCAAATTCCACATGTCCATAGATTTTTATTTGAATGCAGGATTTGGACCAAAGGACCCACCAGGGGCCGAGACCACTCACCAGGGCCCATTTGGGTCCTAGTGGGGTGGCGCCCGCCACCTAGGTGGCGCCCAAACTTCTCCCCTGCCACGTCACTGATCCGTGTGACCACCCCAGGGCCAAATCTTAGCCCTCGGTCACTAGGTCTGTGGCATCGGAGGGCTCAGGAGGGAGTGGCATGGATCATGCATGCCGCCATGCAAAGAAGCACATGCTTAATTCTTCTCCACCATTGATCTGAAGGAGGTTACGATCCAAGGGCTCTCATCCATCATAACGCGGATCGATGATGTGGTGGTGGAGTAGCCCCTACTCCACCTCTCTACTATAAATACCCCCCAGGAGGCATCACTTCACTTCAAGCAAGGAAGAAGCAAAGAAGAAAGCAAGGCTAAATCTAGAGAGCTAATAGCTTAGGATGTAGCCAAGCTTAGGCAAGTAGGTGGCTAGTAGAGCAAGGCATCCTTGCCTCATTGCCCTCGCGGAAGCGCTGCTCAAGGCTTAGCTCAAGAGTAGAAGCGTGCGAGTGATCGGTCCTGGAGTTGGGAAGATTCTTCATTCATCTCCAGTTCAGGTTTTGCTCTTGTAACTCAAGCACTTTACTAAATTCTAGTTCATCATTTCAAGTATTACTTTATTCTACTTGCTAGTATTGATTAGTATACTTGATTGATTGCTTGAGTACCTAGCTATCCTACATTTCAATTCACTTAGCCATAGTAGTTAATCTCTAGTGTGCTTAGTGTTTGATCTTTGCCAATAGGTTGCTTAGTAAGTTTAGTGTTTATCTTATTAAGTCAAGTATTTTCTCTGACGTCCGCAAGGGTGTCTCTATTCTAGGCCAGGATAGAGATAGTTAGAATATAATAAGGCAAGGTGCTTAGTTATAGACTTACCTTCAGATACGGCTAGACCCCTGGACAGCTGTGGTAGCAAGCAGGTGGTGACAGCCCTGTGCGCCTTGAATTCCACCACGTAGTTGGTCTAGTTTAACAGTAAGGCTCGTTGTGCTAGCGTTCAACCTAAGTCAGTGGTAAAGGCTAGTACGCCTCGGTACTTGACAAGATAGGAATAAAACTATACTTAACTTGGTTGCTTATTTGGCATTTGCCTATCTTGCTTCGTAGTTATCTAGGAGTAGTTATTAATTATTAGTTAGTTATATTAGTTATCCTTAGTTATCTTATTCCCCCTATCTGCCTGTCTATCCACCTTACCTTAACCATTCCATTCATTCTTACCTATCCACTCATAAATTCTTTCTAGCCTTTCATCTCCTCTCTTCTCTTCTCTCTGAAGGACCGAAAATGCTATAGCAAGGCTACCAGAGGGGGGTGAATGGGAGCCTAAAAATTTCTTCTCGAAATTATGGCCTCTGTCCCAATAAAATCAACCCCGAAAGCTTCGGACTCAAATGTGATGCCCACGACCCTCGGAAGAAGGGTGGATGATCCCTAGGAACACAGCGAGGCACCACACAAGAGAGCAAATCAAAACTCTCAAAACCCCGAGACAAGTTCATGCCTAAACAACCCACTCCCAAACGTAGATAGAGGGCTACGTCGGGATTCCTCCAAATACCGATGCTAACTAGTAGCAAAGATACCTAGAGAGATTCCTAGGTGCACTCTAGGAGCAAACGAGAAGTCCGGAGACAAAGCGGAAAAGCCGGGAGGGCCAACGCTCTAAAACTGGACAAGCTGCAGATTCCCGGATAGTCCGCCGTCAGGCTCCTGGACTGTCCGGTGTGGGCCGGACTGTCCGCCGGCAAAACTGGCAAAGCAGCAACGCTGCTGGACTCAACCTGCGCGACTCGTGGACTGTCCGCGGTTCCTTCCCGGACTGTCCGCCGGCCAACACCGCCAAACAGCAAACCTGCTGAAACGTCCCTGCTCGGGCCCGGACTATCCGCGCCCAACACTGGCGGACTGTCCGCCGGTCACCCGAGGGGAAAAACGCCGAGGCAAACAGCCACTGGACCGGCTGGAACCCCGACCCGCGGACTGTCCGCGGCTGGAGGGGCGGACAGTCCGCCACCGCCCAGAATGCCCAAAAACGCCACGGGTCAATACCAAAATCGATTGGATCTTTACCAAATCGAATGGGGCTGCAACCAAACTTCTCCCAAGTGTTCTTCTACGTGTTGGGAAGCTAATCCTAGGATATCATCGCTTCAACCCAACTAATCCATGAGAAATCCGAAGAACACTAGAAAAGGGGAAGAACGAAGAACAAAAACGATTTCGGCCCGATCTACTTGTTCGTGAGGGTAGGGATGAATTCCTTCGGTGGAAATGTTCTCCTCACTTCAAAGAACAAGTTGATTCAAACGGAATCACAAAAGACGCAGCGTAGAGGGAGATCGGGAGAGGGGAAAATCGTGGAGAAAAGAAGAACGCGAAGAACAAATTCAAAACGCGAATTCAACCACGAATTTGATCCTTGGATTCAGATGAATGGAAGATTGATTAATCACTTGGTGTCGGGCTACAAGCCAATCCTAGCAACACAAAGCTTGGATGGCAAAAAGCTCAAGAACAAGAGCCAACTCTCCCTAACCCTAGCCTTCTCTCACAGGAACAAAATGAGAGAGACACCACCAAGAACTCCCAAGGATGGCGGCTGCCCTAGCAGCCCCCCTCATATATATAGGCGCACGTCCGAAGACAAAAACGCCCTTACATTAAGCACTCAACCCAAATACCCCCCAGGGGTAAAACCGTACAGACTTGACAGTTTCGATCCGACGGCCACGCCCGCACATCCGGTAGCCCACTTTATTCCGTCTACTTCCGCTTTCGCTCCGCGCTCTCGCTCGCGCGACGACCTGCTGTTTCGAGGTTTCGGTCTCGAAACAACAGATGGCATCAAGCTCAAGAACAAGAGCCCTCCTCTCAACTAACCCTAGCCTCCTCTCACAAGAACAAAATGAGAGTGGCACACCTCCAAGGATTAGGCTGCCCTAACCAGCCCCCTCACATATATATAGGCGCGTGTCCGAAGACCAAAACGCCCTCTCACGAAGCACTTGAAAGGACCGAATCAGCCTAGAGGGGGGTGAATAGGTGATTTTTGACTATCTGAAACTTCACAAACTATAAGATGTAGTTAGATAGCAACCGGAGAGGCCGGTTTGTTTGGGTAGGTACTACCGGGTGTGAAACACCGGTACTACCAACACAAACAAACGGCACAACCGGGATCCTAAAAGAAACTACAAATCCGATGAAAGTAAGATATGAAGATAAAACAAGTTTCTAGCCAACTTTCCGAAGAATAATTTATGGAAAAACTACTCTCACGAAACCTTGGTTGCTCCCCTTGATGTAGATCGAGCCTTCCCAACCTAAGAACAAGATAGGGATAGGAAGAACACGAAGAACACAATAACAAGAGAAGTAGAGAAAATAGGGACAACAACAACAAGCACACGGAACACAAGATTTATCCCGAGGTTCGGCCAATCCACTAAGGAGTGCCTACTTCCTCGTTGTTGAGGTGACCACAAAGGTCGGAGTCTATTTCACCTCCTCGCCTCACTCAAGCAACCACAAAGGCTACGAGAGTATCTCTACTAGAATTCTCAGGGTAATACAAACGCTTCGGGGAGCCCTCACAAGTAAATCAATACGGGCTACCACGAAGAACACCTAACCGGCTAGAGCTCAAAGAGTTCAAGAGTAAAAGACACAAAACAAGCCGGCAAGATGGAAACCAAGTGCTCAAGTCGAAGATTGATGCTTCCCACTCTCGAATCTCACTTCCCTAGCTCAAATCTTGCAAGGGAATGAATCTAGGAGCAAAAGGGGGAGAGATGGGTGAGTCAATGCTTGGAGAGAGTTTTTCTAGAGTTAGGTCAGCAATAAGTGTATATTCTCCTTTTCTCCCCGTGAAAAGTGAAGAGGGGAGGCATTTATACTCCCTCAGTCCCGAGGCTGGTCGGTACCACCGACCATGACACAACGGTCGCATACACACAGATCTGGTCAAACTGACAAGCACCGGGCCAAGGTCGGAACCACCGAGGCCGGTGGTACCGAGGTAATGGCGGTACCACCGCCAGGCCAAAACAAGCTCGAACAGAGAGCAACTCAGTTAGGGCCTCGGTCCCTCGGAAACTACCGCCCGAGGGTCGGTTCCTCCGAGGTCGGTGGTACCGAGGTAATGGCGGTACCACCGCCAAGTCAAAAGCTAGTCAGTCCAGAGAGCCCTGAAAAACTTTCAACCACCGAACCTGGGTCGGTCCTTCCGAGGCCGGTGGTACCGAGGTTATGGCGGTACCACCGCCAAGACAAATTCAACACAACACAGAGAGCCTCGCAAAGCCAAGTTACCACCGACCTCCGTCGGTACCTCCGTTCCCGGTGGTACCGAGGTAATGGCGGTACCACCGCCAAGCCTTTTTCAATTCTACACAGGGAGCTCTGCAAACTTGGTTACCACCGGCCTTGCGTCGGTAGCACCGCGGGCGGTACTACCGAAGTAATGGCGGTACTACCGCCAGGCCAAAAACATCGCGAACAGAGAGCCTTGCAAACTTGGAAACTACCGGCCATGGATCGGTAGCACCGAGGGCGGTACTACCGAGGTAATGGCGGTACTACCGCTAGGTCAAAAACAACTCTATCCAGAGAGGGTTGCAAACCAGGTTACTACCGACCTTGAGTCGGTACCACCGCGCGCGGTAGTACCGAGGTTATGGCGGTACTACCGCCAGGTCATTTTTGACCAACACAGAGAGGGTGTTTGAGCGCTGCGCAGAGAAGCTGTGGTCGGTACCACCGACCACCCATGGTCGGTACCACCGACCAAAAGAATTTACCCTCTACGTGTTCGTGATTGTGCGGTGTCTCTCAAGCGAACTAAGGTTAGTCGATTTGAGCACTTTTCTCCACATCTAGCCAACTTACTTTGTGACCCTCTTCATAGTCCGGCTTACCTATAACTCAAGTTTAAAATTAAAATTTTAAACTACCACTTGAGCTAGGCATCTTTATATCCAAAAATATCCTACGTGCTTTGTTCACGAGATTTCAACGTTTCAAATCTTTCAAAGGACTAACACCTGCATACATGCTTTTATAAACTGGTTAGTCCCTAATTTGATTGTCATTAATTAGCCAAAACCCACATTGGGGGCGAATGCACTTTCAGCACTGAACCCAAATACCCCCCAGGGGTAAAACTGTCCAACCCTACCAGTTTTCATCCGACGGCCACGCACCTTCTCATCCTTCGCTTCGCCTCGACGCAAGCTCCAGGATGCCGCCACGTGCCGTCACCGTCGACCACCGCGCTTTCCTCGTGGATAGCTTCGCCGCCGCGCCAGCCTCTCCACGCCGCCACGCGTCGACCGTCCTTTCGGACCAACCCCCGATTTTGAGGCCCAAACCGGAAAACCGTCCACCCCGAGTTTTGAGGCCCAAACTCGGAAACCCGCACGCCCAGGTTTTGAGGCCCAAACCTGGAAACCGTCCTCGCTGAGTTTTGAGGCCCAAACTCGGAAACCGGCCACCCCGAGTTTTGAGGCCCAAACTCAGAAATCGTCGATGGTAGCTTTTTGAGGCTCAGCTACCCAACCCGCACCGCAGACGGGATGTGGTTCGCACACCCCGACCACCGGCACCGATGCCGATGCATGTCCAGCCTCCACGCCGGGCACAATGCCTTTGCCTTCCTTCTTGACTTGGCCGACGGCACTTGCGCCGCACGCAAGCCCGTGTCCGACCTCCCGCCAAGTGACACGACTCCAGCGCCTTCCTCCCGACTCGGCTGATCCACCGCACATCCCCATGTGCTCTCGCTCGCCGATGCCACGTGCCAGCTACCACAGCTGGTCCTCTGGCCCTCTGGTCCCTCAGTCCAAGCCTCACGTCCTCCCTTCACCGCTCTGGGTACATCGGCATGGCACGTCTGCCGCACGACACGCCCATCCTTCACCGCTCCCGGTCCGTCGGCACGGCACGTCTCTACTTGACCTTCACCTCGCCATAGACCACTGTATCTGAGCTCCACACCTGCACATCAACACAGCCAAGAGACACATGTCGCACACACACACCAACACATAAACACAACACAACTCACGCCACCGGTTAGTCATAAACAATAAGCGCATAGCGAGATATGGACTAAACCGGGTAAAAGCCTCAAACCTTCCTCATCAAAGTCAATCATTCATCATATGTGTTCTTAATCTCCCCCTTGATGAATGCATTGACTAAAAATAAACAACAAAGGAAGGGTTTGAAGGCAAGCCTCATCCAAGTGCCCAAAAGCCAAGCAAAAGCAAACACAAGGCTACTTGAGATGAGGAAGGATCATGAAAACTCCAAATAAAAGCTCTCGGTTCTGAAAGAAACGGGAAAAGCGGGCAAAGCCTCCACACAACCGAAGAGTCAAGATAAACAAGAGTTTCATGAATCCCAAAAGGCACTCAAAAACCAATCTCAAATAAAATTATCAAACAATCATCACAAAAGAGAGACCAAGGTACTTATCCACTTGGTTTTGGGTCAATTTCTCCCCCTTTTTCTTTCTCTTTCTCTTTCTCCCCCTTGATGATTGAATTGACAAAAACTAGGCACAAGAGATGGTTTGAGATACCATAACCGAAAATCTCATTCAAGTGATCAAAAGCCATCGGAGGGCAAAGAACAAAATCACTTGTCATGAGACATAACTTGGTCCCCAAAGACATGGGCAACGGCTCAACGCAACCAAGTAAGGGATCGGAGCAACAACTCAACAATGAGCAAAACTCGATCACATAGAGCAAAAGACTTGGTTCCCAAAGACATGGGCAACGGCTCGACGCAACCAAGTCAAAAATGAGCTAGCCCTTAAGAAAAGGCAGAAAATGGCTCAACACCACTAGCTCAAGGCTCAATACCAATTGAGGCTGAATCAACGCATAAGAATGCAAAACTGATCACAAACAGCCAAAAATTGGTGAAAACAGCTAGTTCCTCAAGACAGAGGCACATAGGCTCGACGCAACTAGCTGAAGGGTCCATACCAATCGAAAATACCAAGCAAAAACTGCTAGTCCCTCTAGACAGAGGCAAAAATGGCTCAACACGACTAGCAGGCTCGATACCGACTGAGAGAAACCACAAGAGAGGCTCAACACTAAATGGAGCACAAACACTCGGAGCACGCGGAGAAGCAGCAAGACAAAAGCGACTCCCCCTGAAAGCAAGCCCATACACAAAAGCTATGCACAAAGCTCATGACACCAATTGCATTCCATACCAAGAGATGGATACCAATTGAGACACATAAAAGAGCTATACCGAGTGAAGAAGAACATAAAAGAGCTAAACTCCCCCTTGCTCAAAGCTCTCCCCAAAATGCATGACTCTCCCCTTTGTGCCAACACATAAGCTCCCCCTTGCAAATAGCTTCTCCCCCTTGACAAAAGGGAACATGCTGAGGGGTTTTGACATTTTTTACAAAATTGACACAAACACAAGACAAGTCATCAACCAAAAGCATATGGGGGCAATTGAAAATGACCACAAAGTGTATCGGAGCTGGGGGTATGAACACTAAGCTATAATGCATGATATGCACAATGCAACAACTCCAAGTGTATAGCAATCAGAATGAAAAGATGCTCAAAAGGGTGCTGCCCTGAAAGTGTAGCAATCAATACAAATGCTAGCAAAGGCTCAAACTGATCAAGTGAATACAAAATATGAACAATTAAACACATGAGCAGTTTTAAGCCATTTGAAAAGGAGTCCACCACTAAAATAGCACTTAACATGAATAGACAAGAAATCAACCAAGTGCTAACTCAAGTATAAAAGGTGAACTACCCCTAGCAAAGTTCAATCATCATGCAATAGAATGAAGCATAAACTTGTGTTATTTTCAAATTTTCATCGGAGATTGCAGCGGTATTAACACAAGTTCATATTTAAAAGCATGTGATTGCGAGAGGTTAAAAGCATGGTCATTGCCTAACTTTTCAACCGGGCTAAGCCTATGCAAGAAAAGCAATCGGAAGCTTAAAGCACCGGTTTCGGTCTTACACTACACGGCTCAAGTTTAACTCAAATGTGCAATGAGAAACAGTCTCGATACCGTGATGTGCTGACACATGCAATCCCATCTCGATCTTTTCATTTCACTAGACTTGGATCAAATTTTAAGCACAGGGTATATATGAACAATCCAAGCAAGTGAAAGACTCAATGCAAGAGACATAGCAACCTAGCATACAAAAGATAGTACAAGTGATCTCAACACATCCTACCCATGCTAGTTGCCACTCTCAATGGTGAACAAATTAAAGATTTCATAGTTGATTAGTCAAGTTCACCATTTGCAAAAATAGCTTAGCTCATAACATGTATCAAGTGATCAAAAAGAGCCTAAGCTACAAGCATCATCATGAATAAGCAGGGCATACCAAAAAGAGCATAGTCTCATTTTCATTACTATATACATGAAGCTCTAAAATGAAAGATGTACATGATGAAATGCATGCAAAAGCTAGTCTATCAAAGACAAAGCAAAACTAGCCTAAGAAGAAGGACCCAAAACAAAAGGGTACCGGAGAAGTCCAAGTGAGATACAACAAGAAAAATGCTTCCCAAACTAAAAGGGAAACACGCACGAGACTCACAAGAGAAGAGCCAAGAAACGCTCAAGCGACAGTCAGCAAAATCCACTTCGAAAAGACCACACAGCAAAAAGAGGTCAAGGAAGAAGAGTACCAAAAACCGAACTCAGGAGTGTGTCGGAGGTACCTCATGAAGCGCATGACCGCCTGCTGGTGAGATACCCGAGGGGACGCATGAATCTGCTGAACTCCGGGGCGCCTGCCTCGCCGATGTCGTCTCCCCCTCGCCTGATGCTGTCGCTCCCACAGGTGCTGCTAGTGCTCGCTGGAGTGCTGCTCGAACGGATCCCCAAGTCGTGGCAGAAGTGGGATCGGGTCCGTGAGCTGAAATGCTCTCTCCAGGCTCCTGTTCTCCTGCACACTCAAAAGCAGAAGAAGGCACAAGGCATTGTCTCGTCTAGTGTGACCTCAAGGTCTCCACGAAAATGGTTAGTCACATAATAAGCATAAGGTGAACTCTCAACAAAAAGAGATCTACCTATGAATGATACCGCAAGGGGATCTGAACTCAACCTAGATAAGACTACCATGCAACAGGATAAAGCACTGTAGCAAAAAGTAGCCTAAAGACATGATCAACCTAAACACAGCCTAAACCTCAACACATGCTACAATGCAAGGTAATGATAGCAATAGATCCAAAAGCATGTAACATGATAAAATTGTGGAAAGGCTAGTGCTCGAACTAATCATATCAACAGGATACATCTAGCTACACAAAAAAAACTAGCACCTGAAAAGTGATACCTAATGAACATCATACCTCTACAAGTAAAGCTCATGGAGGAATCAGGTAAAACATGGCATAATGTTCATGAGGATCACAGACTAGCATGAAAAGTGGATATTCCACAAAAGCTATACACAAAGCTAGCATGACATATGATACAGAAGATAGCACATGCTAGACTAATCAAAACATGATACAAAAGAACATGTACATGTAAAAGCTATACAAATGAGCACATGAAAGTCCATCTCATACCACAAGACATAGATCATGGATGTACAAGGTATGAGTGTAAAAGAAAGCTCACCGAACTGTAAAAGCCTCTTTGGAGGCAAATCTAAGCGGGGCGTAGAGAACCATCAACTCTTGATCACATCTAAAAGATCAAGCTTCAACAGGCGCATGTTCTCCACCCCGCGTCCTCATATCTACACACAAGAGGACAAAGTAACCAGAGCCTTGGATCCCGAAGGGTTAGCAAGCATGTACTTGGGAATCCAAGACTTGGTCACAAATCTCAACTTATCATGTGGGTTAGCATGATGCAAATGTTGGTTCAAATGCAATTGTGAAACACCCTTGGAAGCATTCCTCAAAAGGACAACTCGAGGAGAAGACCGAGTCGTACCACGGGAAAAGAGGCAAACATCTTCCAAGGTTTTTGTAGAAGAACCAATAGAAGCATCATGAAAAGCATGACGTGGACCAAGAGAAGAAGCACTAGAAGCATGTCCACGACCATGACCTATCCCACTAGAAAAGGAGTCATAAATCCCATCAACAAGGAGGGGCTTCTTACTAGGAGCACAAGTGTTCATGCCATGGGAAGGGCTATGAACCACCAACTTCCTAGAAGAGCGAGCTTGGCGCAAGCGTTTGGCACGCCGATAGCAAAAGCTTTCTTGATGCCCATCTTTCTCACAAAAAGAGCAATGGTACAAGGGCCTACTGGAAGGCACACCATTCTCCGACAAGTGAGAAGTCTCTTGGGACTTAGAACAAGAAGCATCAACCACCAACTTGGTGCCAACACTAGGAGCACACGTGCCATGGGAAAGGCTACACGGCTTCCTAAAAGCCTTAGCTCGAATTCGCCGCTCGTGCTTGACATGGCGAAAACAAAAATCGAGCGAATGTCCCTCCTTGCAAAAGGTGCAATGAAAAACTGGATTGGGAGGACGAGTCCCAAAAATATGAGAAGCACCCTTGTGAAGAGAAGTCCCTTGGACATCACTCGAAGAAACAGCAAGGTTGGGAGTAGCTATGAAAGAGCTATCCGAAACCTTGACACTAGTGCTATCGTCAAAAGACTCACGCGCAACACAAGAACTCAACTCCGGTTGCAAAGATGCAAACTTTGAAATATCAACATCAGAGTTGGAAGAAATGCGTGACTCAAAAGACTTAGCACAAAGGCTCTTGCACCTTTTGGCTAAAACCTCATTCTCAAACATGAGGCGATCGCAAGTACCACAAGGAGTGTTTTTCAGATTATCCATCTCCTCTTTTATGCACTCGGCATATGTGGTACGCAAGAGCTCAACTTCCCTCTCAAGGTTGGCACTCATATCATTGTGCTCAACCAACTTGGCGCTCATATCATCGTGTATTTGCTTCAAAACCAAAACTTCTTTTTCTAAATCAGTGCAAGATGTGCAAATGAAATCGGTGGAAGAAACATCACCATTCACCATTCACATCAAGCAAAGAATCATGAACAGCACAAGAAGTAAGGCAAGCATTTTTATTCAAAGAGCATGAGCTACAAGGCTTAGAATTTAATTCAACAATTTCAGACCTAGCATGCTCGAGTTCATCTACACATGTCCTGTGAATCAAACTTAGTTCTCTAAGTCTAGCAACAAAAGATTCACAAGAATCACATGGTATCAAAGCATTTGACTTTAGCAAGGTTATTTCAGTTTTAGCACAATCAAGGTTCTTGCGCAAGTCAATGCAAACTGGACATGGTTCGGAAGCATTGGATTTCAACATTTCATTCTCAGATTTTAAGCTAGCAAGGGAAAAGCTTAGCTCATCATTCTTCCTAACCATGTCAACACAGGAGGTGCAAGGCAGAGAGGCACTAGACTTCAGCTTAGCGATGGAGCATTTTAATTTTTCTACCTTTCTACGCAAGGTATCACAAAGCTCATCATCCCTAGAGCAAGCCTCATATAAGTTGTGCAAAGCCACAAGACCACAAGCAAGTGTACCTCTCTTGGCCTTGCCAAGTTGATGTAGGAGATCCTCCGGTGAAAGCTCGTCATGTCGTAGAAGATTCAGCAGATCATTCACCTCGCGATCCCTCTCATCAACTGCACTCCTCCTTCTCCCTAAGATGTCGTCCATGGAACCGTTCATGCTGAAGGACAAAGACATACTTGAAGAAGAGCTAGGTGCTACATCAAAAAGCACCGTTAGTGTTAGCCAAGCAAAAGCTCAACACCTCGACAAACCACGTCGGAAGCCAAACCACTCTAAAAAGGTCGCCTTCGCGGATCCGGAACCGGTTAACGTAGAGAGATCCTTAACTGGCTCCGATACCAATTGAAGGACCAAAAATGCTATAGCAAGACAACCAGAGGGGGGTGAAAGGGAGCCTAAAAATTTCTTCTCAAAATTATGGCCTCTGTCCCAATAACATCAACCTCGAAAGCTTCGAACTCAAACGTGATGCCCACGACCCTCGGAAGAAGGGTGGATGATCCCTAGGAACACAGCGAGGCACCACACAAGAGAGCAAATCAAAACTCTCAAAACCCCGAGACAAGTTCGTGCCTAAACAACCCACTCCCAAACGTAGATAGAGGGCTACGTCGGGATTCCTCCAAATACCGATGCTAACTAGTAGCAAAGATACCTAGAGAGATTCCTAGGTGAACTCTAGGAGCAAATGAGAAGTCCGGAGACAAAGCGGAAAAGCCGGGAGGGCCAACGCTCTAAAACTGGACAAGCTGCAGATTCCCGGACAGTCCGCCGTCAGGCTCCCGGACTGTCCGGTGTGGGCCGGACTGTCCGCCGCTAGGGGGCCGGACTGTCCGCCGGCAAAACTGGCAAAGCAGCAACGCTGCTGGACTCTCCCTGCGCGACTCGCGGACTGTCCGCGGTTCCTTCCCGGACTATCCGCCGGCCAACACCGCTAAACAGCAAACCTGCTGAAACGTCCCTGCTCGGGCCCAGACTGTCCGCGCCCAACACTGGCGGACTGTCCGCCGGTCACCCGAGGGGAAAAACGCCGAGGCAAACAGCCACTGGACCGGCTGGAACCCCGACCCGCGGACTGTCCACGGCTGGAGGGGCGGACAGTCCGCCACCGCCCAGAATACCCAAAAATGCCACGGGTCAAAACCAAAATCGATTGGATCTTTACCAAATCGAATGGGGCTGCAACCAAACTTCTCCCAAGTGTTCTTCTACGTGTTGGGAAGCTAATCCTAGGATATCATCGCTTCAACCCAACTAATCCATGAGAAATCCGAAGAACACTAGAAAAGGGGAAGAACGAAGAACAAAAACGATTTCGGCCCGATCTACTTCTTCGTGAGGGTAGGGATGAATTCCTTCGGTGGAAATGTTCTCCTCACTTCAAAGAACAAGTTGATTTAAACGGAATCGCAAAAGACGCAGCGTAGAGGGAGATCGAGAGAGGGGAAATCGTGGAGAAAAGAAGAACGCGAAGAACAAATTCAAAACGCGAATTCAACCACGAATTTGATCCTTGGATTCAGATGAATGGAAGTTTGATTAATCACTTGGTGTCGGGCTACAAGCCAATCCTAGCAACACAAAGCTTGGATGGCAAAAAGCTCAAGAACAAGAGCCAACTCTCCCTAACCCTAGCCTTCTCTCACAGGAACAAAATGAGAGAGACACCACCAAGAACTCCCAAGGATGGCGGCTGCCCTAGTAGCCCCCCTCATATATATAGGCGCACGTCCGAAGACAAAAACGCCCTTACATTAAGCACTCAACCCAAATACCCCCTAGGGGTAAAACCGTCCAGACTTGACAGTTTCGATCCGACGGCCACGCCCGCACATCCAGTAGCTTCGCCTCGACGCGACCTCCCTGATGCCGCCACATGCCGTCACGTCGACCACCGCGCCTTCCTCGTGGATAGCTTCGCCGCCGCGTCAGCCTCTCCACGCCGCCACGCGTCGACCATCCTTTCGGACCAACCCCCAGTTTTGAGGCCCAAACCGGGAAACCATCCACCTCGAGTTTTGAGGCCCAAACTCGGAAACCCGCACGCCCAGGTTTTGAGGCCCAAACCCGGAAACCGTCCTCGCCGAGTTTTGAGGCCCAAACTCGGAAACCGGCCACCCCGAGTTTTGAGGCCCAAACTCGGAAACCGTCGATGGTAGCTTTTTGAGGCTCAGCTACCGAACCCGCACCGTAGACGGGATGTGGTTCGCACACCCCGACCACCGGCACCGATGCCGATGCATGTCCAGCCTCCACGCCGGGCACAACGCCTTTGCCTTCCTTCTTGACTTGGCCGACGGCACTTGCGCCGCACGCAAGCCCGTGTCCGACCTCCCGCCAAGTGACACGACTCCAGCGCCTTCCTCCCGACTCGGCCGATGCACCGCACATCCCCATGTGCTCTCGCTCGCCGATGCCACGTGCCAGCTACCATAGCTGGTCCTCTGGCCCTCTGGTCCCTCAGTCCAAGCCTCACGTCTGCCCTTCACCGCTCTGGGTACATTGGCATGGCACGTCTGCCGCACGGCACGCCCATCCTTCACCGCTCCCGGTCCGTCGGCACGGCACGTCTCTACTTGACCTTCACCTCGCCATAGACCACTGTATCTGAGCTCCACACCTGCACATCAACACAGCCAAGAGACACATGTCGCACACACACACCAACACATATACACAACACAACTCACGCCACCGGTTAGTCATAAACAATAAGCGCATAGCGAGATATGGACTAAACTGGGTAAAAGCCTCAAACCTTCCTCATCAAAGTCAATCATTCATCATATGTGTTCTCACTCTCCTTTTCCCTTTCTTATTCTTCGACTCTCATCCCCTCCTTGACTCGACTCATACACCACCCTAGCCTTCCTTTGGGATCAAATAAATCAACACCTAGTACTCCTAGGCGAAGTGCTACTACGATAGTTCTGTGCGCTTGCAGAATCTCCTCTAGGTAGATTGCAATCTCTCTAGTTAGCTCCTACTAGTGTTGGGATTGACAACCCCATTTGACATTAGTAGATAGCTGCTTTAGCTTCACTCCTTTAGGTATAGTGACTGGACTTGGTATAAGCATTTCTGGGCCGTTACCGGGGATAGTTGCCTAGCTCTATCTTTAGTGAAGTTAAGAACTACCAACAAGTATTTTTGGCGCCGTTGCCGGGGATAGATTCCATAGTCTACTCCTAGTAACGACGTTAGCAAGTGTCAACACTAGCCCTATAAACGGGAGGTGGACTATGGAAGATTCAACAGGCCTATAAGAGTCACACCCGCGAGCTACCACCGATCCGGAATATAGGGTACTGTAACACCCTAAAAATCAAATTTTGAGAAAATAGGGTTTCAACTTGATTTTTGTTTATTTACTTCTCATGAAACATATAGATCAAATTATAATTTTTGAGAATTAATAAATTTAGATGGGGCGTAAAAACATTTTTTGTTGCATTCATGCTGGTGCATAGTATATTGTTTTAGTGTAGGGCTAGAGTTGAGTGGCTTGAATTCAAACTAGTTTTGAATTTGGGCAAAGCTTGCAAAATAAATAAAAGAAAAACTCTTTTCTTTTTCTCCTCCCTCTTTCTCTCTTTCTGGCCCGACCAGCGAAGCCAGCCCGACCTGCTCTCTCTCTCTCTTTTCCCTCTCCCCGCCAGCCCACGCTTGCCAGCAGCCCAGCCCGCGTGCCCCACTCTTCCTCTCGTCTGCGCTGGCCCAAGCCACGAGCGCACCGGCCCACCTGGCCAGCTAGCACATACCCCGCGCGGCCCGCTCAGTGCAGCGCCGCGCCCGCGCCGCTCTCTTCCCCCACTGGCAGCCTGGTCCCGCATGTCAGCCGCGCCCGCTCCGACTGACACCCTGGTCCCACCTATCAGCCCGAACCCTTCCCCTACCTTCGACCCCTCACCATCCCACCGCCGCGTTGGCTCCCCTCCGGTAACGGCCGATACTGGCCTTAATGGCCACTACGCTGCCACCCCGCCCTCGGTGGCGCACCCGAGCCCCCTCGCCGCCTCACCCCAACCCTATAAAACCCGGGCCCGAGCCCCAGGATTCTCCCTCGCACACCCGCGCCTCTCTCCGACACCCGCCGCTCGTTTGCCACCGCCGTGAAGCCTTCCCGGCTGCCCTAGGCCACCCCGAGCGCTTGCAGGTGATGACGAGTTCACCCGAGAGGCCCTAGTGCCTTCTTTTCTTCGTTTTATGTGCAAACATTCTCATTTGAGGTCATTTTTCCCCTTGTAGATCTCCCCGCCGCCGTTCGTCATCGTGGTAAGCTATCTGGCAAAGCCGAGCCCTTGGTCGAGTTCGCCGTAGTCCCCGCTCCGCTCTGGTGCTTCCCGCGTAGCCAGCCGAGCCCGGGAACGCCGCCTAGTGAAGTTCCCGAGCGGCCTCCCATGGTGCGCCGTGCGCCGGTGGTGGCGCCGTCGTCTCCGCCGCCGTCGCGCCGCTGCAAGCGCCCAGCGCCGTCTGATCCGCAATGAATGGCTAGGATTAGAGCGCCGTTCCCGAAGGGGTATGCACCGGGCTCACCGGCCCGTGCACCCGAGGTTCAGCGCGGTCCACCACCACGTGCTGGACCGAGCCAATCTGCTCCCGCCGCGTGGCAGCTGTGTCGGCGCCCGCACGGCAGTCGCTGCTACTTTTGCGAAAAAGTCCCTGCGCTTTGCTGAAAACTACCCGCGATCCAGTGCAGTTCAAAAAGCTTTAATCTAGGTCCTGTTTTCTTTTGTTTTAGACCCTGCAGAACCTGGTTTTAGAACCCGCAGTCCAGAGGCGTGTTTTTCACGTGTTAGACCCTGTTAGCTACCGTTAATTACGTTCTAGCCCTTGATTTTCGCAGGCTAGCCCCTAGGGAACTGTTTTTATTTACAAAATAGCCCCTGAAACTTGTTTTCTTCATAACTTTCTTGTTTTTAGCCCGATTAGAGTGATCCACATGTTCATGTAATCGTATCGATGAGTAGAATAGTTTTATAAGTGTTTCTCTAACTATTTTTGATGTTTGGTGTACTATTCTAATAGAAGTATATTTTATTTGCATGTAATGAATGATTGGACCCTGTGTTTGGTGATTTTCTTCGCGAGTCCAGACGGTGACGTTTTCGAGGGTCAAGAGTTTCAAGAGCAGCGACAGGACCCCGCTTGTGACCAAGGCAAGTATAGCCTACGGATTTCCTTGTTACCTATAAAATGCAAGACTTAATAATTCATTATGCATGTGTCAAATTTGACGAACCATAGGACAAGACTAGAATTACTTGATCTTTATGCCTTGTACGTATGGGACGGTTTTTGCATAATATGATTAGAAAATGCTAAGTGCTATTTAATTGCTAAATGTTTAATATTGATTAATGACTATGGAACAAATGTTAAAAGAGGCTTTTTAACCACGTTTAGGGCACTGGAGCATGCTTTTCGCTCAGTGACCCACCCCAGGGACTATCTTTTAAAGCGGCTACCCGGGAGATCTCGTGCAACCTTGGATATTGCATGGCTCTGATCTTAGCTAAGTACTCTGAGTGTTCTAGCTCGTCTGTAGCTTACCAAAAGGGCAAGAGGGGTGTACCATGTAGTTATGGCCCGGTCCCACTAGGGTAATTGCTTTGGAGGATAGGGGGGTTACCTTAGTGGGGAGGTTGTTCATAACTCTTGGGAGACAGAAACCTTAGCGGCTACGACTTGTTAGACCAACTTTGGAAATGCTTCGTAGTGAAACCCTGCCATACTTCCTTAGAGGAGGTGATGTGGGCCTTGCAAACCCCGGCATATGGGAATCATGGCCTAAGGTGAAAGTGTACAACCTCTGCAGAGTGTAAATCTGATATATCAGCCGTGCTCACGGACACGAGCGGCTCAGATCCTTTATAAGTAGTTCATGGTGGGGTATACTGGTGGTTGGTTGCCTACCTCTTCTTAACATAATAATAATTATTACTTTTCATGGGACAACAGGGTTATACATTTAGTAATATAAGACTAAAATAAAATATGATTAACTTAAAATGCTAACCGCAGTTAACCGTGTCAAACCTTTGAGCCTTGCATCCCCGTAGTTGTACTTGATGAGCATGGTGAGCTGACGCTTGTCGTTGGTTCACATGAAAATCCCGGATGGGTACCAGATGGAGGAGACTTTGAGGAGTATCCAGAAGACATTCCAGACTACTGAGGTTGGCGTGCCCCAGTCGGTGTCCCCGTGGAGTGAAGTCTACGCGCTACCGCTATAATAATGGGACGTTGGCCGATGTATTGAACAATCTCCATGTGATGTAATAAGTTTAATAATGTTTTGTTCGTGTTGTAATGATATACATTTTGTGGTATATGTGGATTTGGGACTTCCTGGGCCCACATATGCTTTGCTCGGCTTTATTCGAAAATCCGGGCGTCACAGGTACACTATGAAAGTAATTGTTGACACTTTTAATGCAATTGCCTATAATAAACTTAATGAACTGATTCTAGCAAAAGCCCTCAGAAATGTACGGGACACTCCTAGCATCACTTAATGTCAAGTTGTCATCCCCAACATGATACTAGAAATGTAATTCATTTGTGACACTAGCTCAAAAGATATAAACAAATATATATCCGCAAGTGCACAGATAAATATAGCCATTGTAGCAGCATTTCACCCAGGTTGTCTAGGTATCGTTATTTATATTTTACCGAGGGGAACAGTGAAGTGGGAAATAATTGGACATAAATGTGATTCAAAGGTAGTGGAGATTACTATTCATTCATTACTACTCACATGTGTAAACAGGGGTAAGACAAGATAAAGATAAATAATGAATAATAATGCTAATGATAACGGGAATTCTAGAGATAGAGCGAACTACATGGATCAAGTAGAGCAGTCAGGAGATTAATTAAGAGATTTGAATCCTAAGTTACTTCACATTTACTAAGCCTAGTGATTACTCTAGTTAATATACAATCATTTATAGCTAATTAATCTGTCATCCATGATCAAGGGACATTACTAAATTAGAATCAAGAACAAAGTAATGAATTCTAACTTGTAACCACGTCCTACTAAGGTCTACACTCGGGGGGAGGACTAAAAAGGACTCAACAGGACTGTCACTCTTGCGATCTACCTCTCAACCCGGAGCATAGGATGTATTCGCAGGTAAACTAGGCCTAAACACCATGTTTACACCAGTTTGACCACTTAACTCTATCCGGAATAAAGCTAAGTACTTTACGAACATGATCATAAACTCTATCATAATCAGATCTATATTAAATATATAACTAGAATAAACTCCAAAACTGAATAAACTGAAATATATTAATGTAGCACAAAGTCGAATAAAGATACAAATTACCGAATCTTGGACAACGATCCGGAGACTCAGATGAAGCTTCTAGCCGGATATGCCGACGAAGTCGCCTGCCTCTACTTGAACCTAGCTAGACTAAACTCTGAACTTGAAGTAGAGCTCTAACTCTCTCTCTAGAAACCCTAGTTCTACTCTTGTTGGAAGATCTGAACTTGTCTTCTCTGTCTTCTATCTCTTTCTCTGTCTCTTGGAGGGGGGCGGGTCAGGGGTCTGGTTATATAGCCCTGGGCGTGGAATCGCGACCGCTGGATCAAACCGACTTAAGGTACGGCCGAGATGAGTCCTAGTGGTCGGTGGAGGAAGGTTCCGAAAGGGGGAGACGTGGGGGCCCTGGACCAGACCGACCGGTGGGCCCAGGGGACCGATCGGTCCCACAGGTCGGGGTCCCGGGGTGCCTTGCCTCATGGTGTCTTATGGTGTCCTCTGGAGTCTTCTAGAGACTTCCTGACGTGGCAGTGAAGTAATCTACGTCGGGTTCCTTCTTGGGGAAGCAATACAGTTCGATTTTCCTGTTTAATCCCTAGAAAATATAGAATCACCAAAACTCGTGGAATTTGTTAGTTCAAACCTCCTATTTCTAAGTTGGCAATTCTTTTTGGCATTTATTCAAGTATTGTTGACGGTAAATAATGATAGTTAATAGATGTCAACAAACTCCCCCAAGCTAAACTTTTGCTAGTCCCTTAGCAAACATCGGGTTCTGAGAGTAAATCTATCCATTTCAAATACAAGCCATCAACTGAAAACTTTCTTGAAAAGAATTTGGAAGAATTTTCATATATTTCCTTGGCCAATCTTTTACCTTAGTTTAGAATAATTAAAAGTCAGAAACAATTGAGTCAAGCACTATGTCTCAAATTTCTTATTCCAACTTCACTTAGGAGTTTTGCAAGATTTTCATAAAAACTCAGAGAACCCCTGTTTGACATCTTTCAAATTGCATATATATTTTAAGATTAAAAGCATACCTTACTAAGTCAGAGCTCAGAGCCTAGGGAGAGTAATGTCATACCCTTAGATCAAGCATTTGAAACTTTTTAAATTTGTAAACTCTTACTGGCATATTGTAATTAGAGGGACCATGGGCTATCATTCTTTTTCTTTTCATATTTTTATCACATATTTTTCTCTTTCTCTTTTTTTTTCTGAGGTAGTCGGACACTTGTCCCTTTTTCTTTCCTCCTTATCATATTTTTGCATAGTCCCATGCCTCTAACACAATACTACTTCGGAAGAGTGAATCTTTTATATTTATAGAAGCTTGATCTTTAGAGCATGATAAACCTCTCTACCATAGCTAAAAACTTAGAATAGAGTAAGCAGCCTCAAAGTTTCAATCATTTATTATCAGGCTTTAGTTATGTCATACAGGTTCTCATCATATGTTTGAAGCTTTCAAAATTAAAATTCCGGAGATTCATTGAAACTAAGAACAAGATAAATAGCAGCTCAGACTTTTTCGTCTCTAATTCTCAACTATCCAAACTTTGATTAAGATTATTATTTTGAGATTTTTCAATTAAAGATTTGAAAGGAATTATTCTGCAGTTGAGGCTATGTAAAGCAGCTCTTTCTTTCTCTTCTTTTATATTATACTTCAAGTTTATTTTATTTAAATACTAAACAGATACTAGCTAACAATACTAGACACAAACAAAAAGCAAATAGAGGGGTACAACATACTTACCTCGGGAATAGGGGGTCCTCCCCCAAGCTAGCTTCATTCGTACGGTGGTGGTGGCTGAGGTGGAGTAATTCCCATGTGTTCGAAGAGGTAGCAGAAATTCTCGTTCGTCTGGGCGCCTTGATGATGTATCTCTTCAAGAGTGTGGCGCATGTCTTCTTGACCCGCCTCAAGATGAGTAAGACGAGTGTCGATGCCCTGAAAGTAAGGCTCTCTGTGGTACGGAAACTGGTGGTATGGCTGGTGTTCTGGGTAACCATGGGTGGCATGGTAGGAGTTTGGATGATGAGTGGCATCATGAACGCCTCTCCCAGAGAAAGACATTCGTCCTCCCTGGAAGTCATACATCGTATCCTCTTCGCGATGTGGTGGAGTGTAATTGCGAAAGTTTCCTTGTCCCCATGAACCTTGTGGTGTATGTGGCTCGTAAGCAGTAATATCTTCCCAGGCTTGATGGTGTGATGTAGATGGTCCAGCTCGTTCGAATCCTTGATAGTGAGTGTAAGCTGGTCCAGGTGGTGCAGCATCTTCTCCTTGATATCTTGGGGCAGTGTTTCTGGTGAATCTTGCGGAAGGGCTTCTTCCGACTCCCGCGCCAGGTCTCTGCAAGTTTAGCAAAAAGGTTTCCACGACATACAGACCAAGTGATCTGTTTGGCAACTCATATTCATTCGTATATCCTTTATATTGCATGTAGAGTTTGTTATTTGTCTTCTTTATGAGATGTGCTTGACTGAAGAAGTAGAAACCTATTACTGGTCGTGGAGTGAAGATGTACATAATATTTCCATTTAAGTTTAGATTTCCAGCAAGACGAGTAACCCAAGAAGTGATAGATATGGGGCCTTGTAGAGTGTGGATGTAAGGCCAGTAGTCTGCCAGGAGTTTTACGGGTGAGAATTTAGTTTTCTTGACCATAGCATACATAAGTTTTAATTCCTCGATTCTGACAATACGACCCTCTTGCCTAAGAAAAAGAGTGAAACCCAACCACTTCTGCATTACTCTTAATGTGGGATTGTGTATATCATTAGTGCAGTGGTGATGATCTGTTTTCTTGCCAGTAATGTCCTCCCAAAAGCTATCTCTATCAAAGTTTCTTAAGGCAACATCTATGTCTACGGCGCAATTTTCAGGAAAGCCCAAATTTAGACTGAACTGTTTCCATGTGAGAGTGATAGGTTCATTATACAGCCTAAAGTAGACGTACGTGTCATCTGAGGAGAGAGTGCAAAGAAATTCTAGAGTAAGCAATTTACAACCCTCCTCAGTGAGCTCCCAAGTGTTCTCCCACCCAATATTATGAAAGACTAGATCAAACTCAAAGTCCATACCTGTGTCTTGAAGAAATTGTGAATCAAAGGTAGGAGTATGGGTGTACTATTTGTCGCGATATTGCCTCTACAGGTCCTTCTCGTGGGCTGTCTGAAGCTTGATGTGCCTTTCATGAAGAAGATCACGTGGCTCGGATCGGCTCGTGGTAGAGGATCGAGGCAGGGATGAAGTATCCATGTCCGAGCCTCCTTGCGATGAGCCAGCTCGTGAACGGCATCTCGTTGATCGGAAAGTGAGCGTGTTCTTCGCCATTCTCAAGAAGTTGCTCATCTTTGCTGCAAAACCAAGAGACACACAAACAAAACTAGTGGAACAAGTGAGGGTTAGAGCAAATAAATGTCAGAGAGTTAGTGGTCCAGAAGTCAGTAGTCCAAGAGTCAGTCGTTCAAGTTGGCATTTTTATTTCAACTTCTCCTAGTTCATTAACTAATTGGACAACACTTCCCCTCTCTTATTGATTTCTCTTGCTTGTTCTAACTATCCCTTTTTTCTTTCTACTAGCTCAAAGCTTCCTCCTCTATTCTCTCATACCTTCACTCACTCAGAAACTACCCCAAATGAAGTGCTAAGTGAACTCGAAATTGAAACATCAAATTTCGAAGTGAGGCTGGTGTTTCTGAAGAGTGGAGTGTGTGGAGAGTGTGAGGGATGCTTGCCATTTTATAGGGGGGATGGGGATGGCCGGTCGGTCTAGTGGTGGGACCGACCGGTCCCCCCGAGCCCACTTCCTTCCAACTTTCTCTCCTACCTACCTTGCTCAAGTTCCCACTCTTTGGAGTATATGCCGACGGCTGCATGTGGTGGTAGGTGAGATGAGTGGTTGTGAGTGCATGTGATAATTTGAAGTGATATGATGTGGGTCCCAGGTGTCTGTGGGTCTGTATGTCTCCCGTATTTGTACAATGCAAGTATGCAAAAGAAAATTACTTATATGATACTATAGAAAACAAGGATTCTAATGATGAAATTCTTATATGTTTTTGTTGCTGTAGTAAATAATACTTACTAGGTTCGTAAATATTAATTATATGGGGCCAATTTTATGATGATGCAAATTTTTTTTTGTTTTCCTATGCATGAGTAAATAAATATGATGTCCAGAAAGTAAATGTTGATAACTACCGAGTTACCTCCGGCGAAGGTTTGGGGTTTAAAGTCCACCGAATTGGACTCTCCAGTCTTTTTTATTCTTCTTGATGGGTCTCCACTACCGGAGACAACAGTTTTGTTTCTTGAGCTTCATGGTCTACTAGAGTTGAGCATTGTTCGGGCCGTGGTTTGAATGAGAACTTTTCTTCTTTTCCATTTATGGTGAATTTGATTTCTCCAGCTCCGACATCAATGTGGGCTTTGGCGGTGCTCAAAAATGGTCTTCCTAGAATGAGTGAAACTTTTGAATCCGGGTGCATTTCTAGTACCACGAAGTCCACTGGTACAAAGAACTCTTTAATCTTGACTGGGATGTTCTCAGCGATTCCTATTGGGTATCTGAGTGATTGATCAGCTAGCTGAAGACACATTGGTGTTGACACAAGTGCTGAATGGTTGAGCTTATAGTAGACTGATGTAGGCATCACGCTAACACTGGCTCCAAGATCACACAGTGCGTTGCTAAACCATTGATTTCCAATTGAGCATTCAATAGTGGGGCATCCTGGGTCCTTCTTCTTCTCTGGTATTTGAATGAGGATAGCCGCACTACATTCTTCTGTCAACTCGATTACTTCAGTAGTTGGCAGTGGTCGTTTGTTGTTAAGTATATCCCTTACATACTTGGCGTAGGTAGGTACCTGTAATGCGTCTAGCAGAGGAATATTGACATATAATTTCTGAATTACTTCAACAAACTTACTGAACTGCGCATCTAGCTTGCCGTTTCAATTTCTGCGTGGGAATGGTAGAATATTGGTGTCTTGAAAATCCATCTGTATTTCTTCATTTTGCACTTGAGTCTCTTGAACTTTGTCATTCCTTTCTTCTGCCCTCGGGGGTGTCACTGGTGCTGTTTGTCTTCTTTGTGCTCCTTCTAGGTATGGCGGATCTTGAGTGGTCCTCCCACGTCTAGTGGTGATCCCCTTAATCTGCTCATGGTTAGTGGTAATAGGCAAAACAGTAGCCAATTGTGATAGTTGAATTTCTATTCTTTTATTATAATTAAGTTGATCCTTAATGGCAGAAGAAAATTCATCCATCTTAGCATTTATGTTTTCAAGAGTCTTATCATTTAAAGCAAGTCTTTTAGTAATGCTATCATTTATTCTGGCTTGTTCTAAAATTAGATCTCTTAAAGTAGGTTGCTTAAAATTGGAAGAACTGAAATTACTGGTGTACTTATCTGGTTTGGAATGTTGTTGTTGACGCAATCCTTGCTTGTGTAGAGTGGTAGAGTTGTTGATGATGTTAGCTTGTTCTTGATCTTCGGAAAATTCTATTCCCAAATATTCTCCACTTCTAGTTTGAGCATTAAATGCGTCTTGAATAGCTTGACGTTCTTCCTTGTAGTCGGCTCTCTGAGTGAGTCGATTCATAAGTACATCCATCTTGGTTGACAGTGCACACACTTCTTCTGGAACTTCTTCAATCTGGTGATAGCGTTGAATAGTACCTTGTTTCCAGCCCTGATTCTCAGCTATCTTGTCCATTAAACATTCTGCTTTTCCAAAAGTGAGTGACATAAATGACCCTTCAACAGTGGCATCGAGTTGCTCTCGTGTTCTTGGTAATAATCCGTGATAAAATAGTTGCATGAGCAATTCGTTCCCTATTCCATGATGTGGGCATCCTAAGATTTGTTCCTGAAAACGCTCTCAAGCTTCTGGAATGGTTTCTCCTTTTTGTTGCTGAAAGTTGTAAATCTTTCCCCTTAAGATATTGATTTTGCTGATTGGGAAAAATCTTGACAGAAAGGTCTCTGAACATTTCTCCCATGTCTTGATGTTGTCCATGTTTGTATAGAACCACTGCTTCGCTTTTCTTTCAGTGAGAAGGGAAAGAGATGAAGAAGTATAATGTCCTGGGGAACGTCCTTGATGATGATAGTGCTTCCAATCTCGAAGAAATCTTGTGGATGAGCAGTTGCATCTTCTTCTTCCTTTCCGCCAAATGTAGTAGCTTGCACCATGTTGATAAGACTTGGCTTGAGCTCGAACTCAAGGTTGTTCGTCTGGAGTGTAGGTCTTGTACGAATGTTCCTGACACTTGGAGTAGAGAACTCCAGCAGAGTCTTGTTGGCCATGTCTTGATTACTGATGTTGATCTTCCACACGGTCTAGTTGATTGTTGATTTGTAAGTGATGAATTACAAATGAACCTGTGTTACCCTGTATATGATATAAACAAAGAAATACAAGGGTAAGCCTGCCAAGACAGAGGTACAAGTTAATGAATGAATAGTTGATAATCTCCTTTGCCATGTTAAATTCCTAATAAGTTTTGTTTCCACTGATTTACTAGTTTCCATTTGGTTCCCGGTGGCTTCCGCTGCTCATTCCCCAGCAACGGCGCCAGAAATGCTTGTTGACACTTCTTAATGCAATTGCCTATAATAAACTTAATGAACTAATTCTAGCAAAAACCCTCAGAAATGTACGGGACACTCCTAGCATCACTTAATGTCAAGTTGTCATCCCCAACATGATACTAGAAATGTAATTCATTTGTGACACTAGCTCAAAAGATATAAACAAATATTTATCCGCAAGTGCACAGATAAATATAGCCATTGTAGCAGCATTTCACCCAGGTTGTCTAGGTATCGTTATTTATATTTTACCGAGGGGAACAGTGAAGCGGGAAATAATTGGACATAAATGTGATTCAAAGGTAGTGGAGATTACTATTCATTCATTACTACTCACATGTGTAAACAGGGGTAAGACAAGATAAAGATAAATAATGAATAATAATGCTAATGATAACGGGAATTCTAGAGATAGAGCGAACTACATGGATCAAGTAGAGCAGTCAGGAGATTAATTAAGAGATTTGAATCCTAAGTTACTTCACATTTACTAAGCCTAGTGATTACTCTAGTTAATATACAATCATTTATAGCTAATTAATCTGTCATCCATGATCAAGGGACATTACTAAATTAGAATCAAGAACAAAGTAATGAATTCTAACTTGTAACCACGTCCTACTAAGGTCTACACTCGGGGGGAGGACTAAAAAGGACTCAACAGGACTGTCACTCTTGCGATCTACCTCTCAACCCGGAGCATAGGATGTATTCGCAGGTAAACTAGGCCTAAACACCATGTTTACACCAGTTTGACCACTTAACTCTATCCGGAATAAAGCTAAGTACTTTACGAACATGATCATAACCTCTATCATAATCAGATCTATATTAAATATATAACTAGAATAAACTCCAAAACTGAATAAACTGAAATATATTAATGTAGCACAAAGTCGAATAAAGATACAAATTACCGAATCTTCGACAACGATCCGGAGACTCAGACGAAGCTTCTAGCCGGATATGCCAACGAAGTCGCCTGCCTCTACTTGAACCTAGCTAGACTAAACTCTGAACTTGAAGTAGAGCTCTAACTCTCTCTCTAGAAACCCTAGTTCTACTCTTGTTGGAAGATCTGAACTTGTCTTCTCTGTCTTCTATCTCTTTCTCTGTCTCTTGGAGGGGGGCGGGTCAGGGGTCTGGTTATATAGCCCTGGGCGTGGAATCGCGACCGCTGGATCAAACCGACTTAAGGTACGGCCGAGATGAGTCCTAGTGGTCGGTGGAGGAAGGTTCCGAAAGGGGGAGACGTGGGGGCCCTGGACCAGACCGACCGGTGGGCCCAGGCGATCGGTCGGTCCCACAGGTCGGGGTCCCGGGGTGCCTTGCCTCGTGGTATCTTCTGGTGTCCTCTGGAGTCTTCTAGAGACTTCCTGACGTGACGGTGAAGTAATCTACGTCGGGTTCCTTCTTGGGGAAGCAATGTAGTCCGGTTTTCCTGTTTAATCCCTGGAAAATATAGAATCACCAAAACTCGTGGAATTTGTTAGTTCAAACCTCCTATTTCTAAGTTGGCAATTCTTTTTGGCATTTATTCAAGTATTGTTGACGGTAAATAATGATACTTAATAGATGTCAACAGTAATCGAGTCTAAGCACCACGCTTACACGACGATGACTCCTCTAATTCTAGAGCGACTAGATTAGAGTACTCTAATTAGAATTAGTACTCTAATTAGAGATGCAAGCCAGAAGAATAATAAGAACAAGAACGCTTACTGATAATTAGAAGTTGAAGACCGAAGATTATCCTGATCCAAGCTCTTGATGAACTTGAAACCGCTGGTACAAGCTGAAGAAGTAGATTCGATAGGCCAGAGCTCCTTCTAATCTCCCTCTAATACCTCTCTCTCTCTCTTCTAATCCTATAGAAGACTAGATCTAATCCCTAATTAGAGGGCTACTAATCTTCTAATTGCTAGATGGCTCTAATCCTCTCCCGATGAATATGACTGGAGTCTCTGTCTTGGATCTGATCTGAATGAGGATTGTTATGCTTCAGGGAGAGGGGTCTAGGGTTATTTATATAGCCCGGTGGGATGAACCGTGACCTTCCGATCAAACCAACCTTGAACAACGGTTGAGATGCGTCGAGGAGGTCGATTAGGGCACGCTCCACAAAGATGGGCCGAGGGGAGCCCTGGCCCAGGCCGGCCGTCCTGGGGGTGGGGCCGGCCGGCCCCACCTGGCAGTCCCCAGGTGGTTGCTTCGTCGTCACGTCTTCTGGGACCTTCCTTATTGCCCTAATGCGCCTTTCCATCCGTTTGCACGGTTTGTCTTGTTCGAGAAGGATTCAATCTCTTTCCATCTTCTGTAAAACTCCCTGGAAAACAGTAATCCACCAACGCTGTTGAATCTGTCAGTTTAGTTCATGTATTATGTTGCTTGGTGATTACTCCAGGTTGCTTCTAGAAGCTTCCAAGTTGTGACAAATGAGGACTCTTCCATCGGGACTCCAATTGTGGTAAACCATATGTCCGTTTGGATCGTCTCGACGAGCTCTTCGCAATGGTGTGCTCTGATTCATCACTTGGGATACTTTTATGTAGTGAAATATTGGTATTCCTGCAAAACAAGTGAGAACGACACAACTCGTGGAACTCGTTAGAATCAAACTCTATTCCTAGGTTGATGGTCACTTTTAATCTCTTTTAGGTGACTTATTGACGGTATAATTTATGAGTTAGTGACCGTCAACAATTACTCGCGGGTAACATGAAGGTTGCCTGACTTCTACCGGTCTAAGCATGGCTAAGCATATAAGTCGAGACTAGACCTAGCAAGGTAACAAGGGTGTATATCTCAAGTAATCAAGGTAAGGATAACTAATGCAACAACGATTTCACATAACTCCTATAACTTAATGCAACAATCATTATATTAACTCAATTGCATTTATAAAAGAAGTGGGTAGGTGTTTACACTAGATTTTGGGTCGAAAAAGGATTATTATTTTGTAAGCACAAACGACTGATTTGTTGAAGAAAGAATCAGTCAGAAAATTAAAAGAAGCCTGCTTGATTCCGACACGACCAGAAGTTCATATGGGCCGGGCGTGATGACGTGTCGAGCCCAGCCAAAGAGTTCGGGTCCGGATCAACTTCTTATTAATATGTATCCTAGTCGTGTTAGAATAAGAGTCTGCCGGGTTATAAATAGCTAGAAACCCAATTTTGTAAAAGAACAATCTCAAATCAATCAACACATCGGCCACCGACCAAAACCCTAGGAGTAGGAGTAAGGTAGAACTCAACGGAACCTTCAACCAGGCAAGGCTGCATCGGCTTAGACCGACCTCCTGTTTGCTTGTAAGTTTTCACCAATGGCTCATGTTATTGTTCAATAAGGCTGTATTTAGCATCGACCAAACTCTTGTTTAGCTATGACATGGGTTAGTTATCGGTTAAAGTTCGTCTTTTGTAAGACTATCTTGACTCAAATCAATATCTTGCTTTAGTCGATCTTGACTAGTTATCGGCTCTATTAGCTTTGGCAATCTAATAGATTCATTAAGTTATCGATGTTGTTTATGCTTTTTAATGTTTTCTTTAGATTTAAACAATATCTTGCCCAATCAAGATTGACAAACTAGCTTAAGCTTAAAAGCTACTTAGTTTCGGCTATCTAAGGGCTTTACACGCCTACACTAAGGAAAATAGCCGATCTAAGCTTCTCATCGACTATTTTGTCAATCTTGATTATTACATGTTGTGCGTTCGAGATATCCGATAAAACTGTGGTTTGATCTAAGAGACAAGTAGATTTGATCTGATATGTTTATTATGGCTATATTTCTGAACCCCACTGATACACATGACAGGTTAAAATTGCTTGATCTTAGACTAGATCGTGGATTTAACGGATAGATCTTGTTCGTGCTTCATGGACCCTGTATCGGCTAAAATAGCCGATCCAGTTATGCTTCTTTCATAGTGTATACTTTTAAGTGGTCTAAAATCAATGGATATGCTTATTGCATCGGACGTAATTTAGCTTGGTCATCATTATGGCTGCATGGAGAAACCCCACTGTTGATGTTCAAGTTACTTTATCGATCTATTTGTTATTATGGCTGTATGGAGACACACCACTTTTAGCGAATAAAACTACTTATGCAACTAGTCGATCTTTTAGTTTTATGTTGTCTAAACGTATACATAGATCTTTATTTCCCTCATATGATAAGCTTATCGGTTGTTCTTGTTCTAAGTTCTTTCTTTATACTTTTAAATAGCCGTTTTGCTTCAAATATTGCCAATGCTTCAACTTTTTCTTGGGAGTTGACTTTGTAGTCAATATCCTGTTACAATGGCTATATTGGAGCCATATAATTTGGAACTGTCTGGCATCAAACCAGCAGGTTCCACAATTTAAACGCCTTTTTCTTTTCCTGGTCAATTACAGGTCAGATTGACTGGCACGTTCGGAGACGTTTTCACCAAGATTCGGCACTGCCATCTTTTGAGGGTCCAGGAGGTCAGGACCATGCTCTGCATGGCTTCTGAGGACCGTGGTCGAGTGTGTTGGCATCTCATCCAGATTTTTGTGTCAACACATTCTTTTGGCACGCCCGGTGGGACACAATCATCTGATCATGACGATCAACAATGATGAATTATTGAACGTGACGAGGGATGAACTCCTAGAAGAAGTCCAATGCTTGGTAGAGCAAACTGTCGAGCAATATCGGAGCATGTGTTTGCTGAGTTTCAACAAAACTAGAGATAAGAAGATCATCCAAAAGTCTCATCTTCCAAGGGTAGTTCTAGAAGGACACGTTGATCCGATGATCCAGATACAACACAATGGCATGCAGGAGGTAATTGGCAAAGCAATTTCTACTACACTGATGAATCACAATGAAACATTCCTCAATAGCCTCTCAAATGCCATTAAAGAAGCTTTCAACTTGGGTAACAATAGAAGAGGTCCGACATATACAGTTGGAGGTAGTCAAGGAGCTGGAACTTCTGGGGGTCTGCAGATGAATAGTCCCAATGGCAATGGAGATCAAATGATAGTTAGCCCTGGGGGCATGACGCCGCAGCAAATGCAACAGCCGAATATGAGTAACAATATATACTCATCGGCTACAAAAACAGCTCCCCATGCAAGGTGGATTACTAGAGATTTCAATGCACCACCTTATCAAGGGAACGTACCACCTGGTGACATTCCTCCTGGGTATCACTATGTGTCAGATTTTTATACTTTGGATGCTCATGAGAATCTAGGGTATCAAAAAAATACTCTCGGGGGGCACAACATCGGCTATCAGGGGCCGGTGAATCATGTGGATCCGTTGATGAATCGAGTCGCCGATATGGTTCAGAAGCAATTTGGTTTGACACCGAAGACTACATTTACTGGCTATAAGAAACCATATCCAGAATGGTATGATCAGGTTGTCTTCCCTCCAAGGTATAGAGTTCCCGATTTTACCAAATTCACGGGAACGGGCTCAGTGACCACTTTGGAGCATCTAACTCAGTTCTTAGTCCAGCTTGGGGAAGTTGGTGATGCGGATGTTTCCTCTATCTCTGTCTGGCTCGGCTTTTTCATGGTTTTCATCTCTACCACCCAACTCCATTCAGAGCTGGGAGGATATGGAAGACAAGTTCCACAAATACTTCGACTCTAGAGTTTTGGAAAAGGGAGTTCTAGACCTAGTCGATATAAGGCAGGGAAACAATGAGACTGGATGCCAATATCTTTAGAGGTTTAGATAGATGAAGAATCAATGCTATACTTTAACATTATCAGATCCAGAGATAGTTAGCATTGCAATTCGAGGGCTAATACCAGCCATCAGAGAGAAGATTGGTTTTGGTTGTACTAGTATGGCTAATTTGGCCAAGAAAGTGGCGAGTATCGATGCCTAGAATAAATACAATCAAGTCTTTAAGCCCAAGAAAGCCTATAATACAGAATGTTCCTTCTTTTTACAAGAAGCAGATGATTCAAGTGATGAAAGCGAAGATGAAGTAGCTGTTGTTGACTGGGCTTGGAAGAACAATGAATACATGCCTTGGGCAAAGGCTAAAAGTACTAAAAAAGGATGTGAAATATAGCTTTGATATCACTAAGGCCAATAAGATATTCGACTATTTGTTGGAAAAAGGTCAAATTAAATTGACTGGGAACGACAATATTCCATTAGCTGAGGAGCTCAAGAATAAAAGGTACTACAAATTCCATAACTCTGGTACTCATACTACTAACGATTGTAGAGTTTTCAGAGATATGATCTAGAGAGCCATTGCTAAAGGGAGGATTGGCTTAGAAAAGGCCAAGGGTATGGGCATGAATGGCCATCCCTTTCCAGCGAACATGGTAGCTCCTACACTTCAAAGTGAAATCAAGGTATTGACTTCTGACAAAGCCAAAGCAGCTGGCCAAGAAGTATCAGGAGATAAAGGGAAAGAAAAATGCTAATTAACATGATCTACCTGAAACTTCAAGAGCTGTTGAAGCAAGAAGACGTCCAACTATCAGAATCCTATTGAACAAATGGCAACGTCAGAAGGAAAGAGATCAGATGCATAGACAAAGAGACGAGCAAGAATATCAAGAGTGGCTTGAAGATGAGGAATATAGAAGATCTCAAGAGGAAGAAAGGCGTATCAGAGATGAAGAAAAGAATCTTTGGGATTGCCCTTTCTTCAGACATTGTTGGAGTGAAGGTTTAAAGCTTCCTACTCTTCGTAATTGCCCGGAATGTAGTGAACAATAACCGCCGATCTGTACACGAAAGGCTAAAGTTTGAAAGAACAGATCGGCACATAAAAAATGAAAATGTTCATGATCGGCTTGGGGGAAGACTAACTGATCATGACCATCTTTGGCAAGAAGGACAGTGGTGTCCAGGTGGTTTGACTAAGAGCCAGAAACGGCGAGTTCAGAGATTAAGAAATGATGAAATTCAGAAAAAGAGACCCAAAGTTTAGCAGGTGAAACAAATAGCCGATAAGAAAGAGTCATCGGTGTTGGTATAAATTAACGCACACACTACTTTATCCGCAAGCGCACAGATAAAATCTACCAATGTAGCACTTCACCGGAGTAACCCAATTTTAATATCGAACCCAAAGGAACGGATAGTGTTAAGCCTTAAAGTCTAACCCCTGAGTAGCTAACAAGGACGGAGAATCTAGAAGTATAGAGGGGATCACTAAGGTTGTCTAATTCCAATTTAAGAGTGATATGTTTATATTATTCTTAGTGGGGAAGTTGCCATAAAAGGTCACAAAAATAGAGTATGAATCTTTTATGCAAATGTATAATCCTACCGAGCCTACACACGGGTAAGTGGACTATAGAAGAATCAACAAGGCTATAAGAGTCACCCTTGTGAACAACCACTACTACCGGCATTATAGGAGGCATTTATGAGCTATCAAGTCTAAGCACCACGCTTACGGTATCCAACTACTCTAACTCTAGAGCGACTTAGAATTAAAGTACTCAAAAGAGAGTCATAAACCTTAAGAATAATAAGAACAATGGCTCAAACTTAAATATAGACGTTGATTACCGAAACAATCGCCGAAGCAAGTTGATGATGAACTTGAATCCGCAGGTACAAGATGAAGAAGTGGATCCGACAGGCCGGAGCTCCTTCTTGATCTCTTCCTCTCTCTCTATCTTCTAAATCTAATATAAGACTAGGTTCTAAACCTAAACTAGAGGGGTAACTAGTCTTCTAATTGAAAGCTGGCTCTTGAAGTCTTCTTCTAGAGTTTCTAAATGAGGTGTAGACTTTTCTGAAGAGAGACTTGATCTTCCCTGGGGCCTGGGGGCCTGTATATATAGCCCTGAGGGATCAACTGCGGCCGTTAGATCAAACCGACTTCACGTAGGGCTAAGATGGATCCTCCGAGGCGGTGGAGGAAAGTTCTAGAAGACGGAGGCGAGGGCCCCCCTGGGCTCACCGGAAGGTCATGGGGTGGGACCGGTCGGTCCCACCAGGAAGCCTCTCGGGGTGTCCCGCCTCGTGGTGTCCTCTGGTGTCCTCTAGGTCCTTCTGAAGTATTCCTGACGTGCCGGTTCCGTAATCTTCCGTTGGTTTCCTTCTAGGAGAAGTAAGTAGTGGTGGTTTTCTTGTTTAGTCCCTGTAGAATCACAATTCACCAAAACTCGTGGAATATTGTCATTTAAAACCCTAAACCTTTATTGGTGATTGAATTCATGCCCTTTTCATATTTATTTATCCTTTAATTTTGATAGATAATCAGTGTCAACAACTCCCCCAAACTTACCCTTTGCTAGTCCCTTAGCAAAACCAAAAATTAACAATGGATCAGGAGTTGCTACAATATCTTCACTTCAAACAAGTACACCTGCTGTTAAACAAAAATTCTGCAAAAAAATATATTATGTTATTCTTTATGGGGCTTATTACTTTTACCTTAAATCTTGAGTGATTGAAAGATTGAACGATCAAATCAAGCACTATGTCTCTAGTTCTTTCGCTTCACCTTTATCCCAGAGTTTTAATTAATTTTTTTAAAAGCTTTAATACATATGTTGTCAAATTAAACAATGGATCCAAAGAGAAAGTCAACCAACCATTGAATCAAGAAGTGTATGTGTATGGAAAAATGGAGTCGAATGCTCTTTTGAATATATTCACTCTCTTCTGTTTATCAGAGACATATGACTATTAGGCTAATTCAACTATCGAGCACGTGCCCATTTTTCTGATATTTTTTCGAGGTTCCAGACACTTGTCCCTTTTTATTTCCTCGGGATCTATCTTTTTGAGGTTTCGGACACTTATCCCTTTTTATTTCCTCGGATCTTTCTCTCTTTTTTTTAATAGCCACATGCTTCCAACAAACTTCTAAGAGGGTAGCAACAGATAATTATGAACATTTATGTGGAAGATGGATGAAATGTGTAAGTGATCTCAATTCAATGCCATGATAACTTCCCACTCGGTCACAAGGCTTAATTTAACTCAATGCAATTATTAGTCATATTTGTTGCTTCAGGACCGAGACCCCGAAACAGCAGGTTGTCGCACGAACGAATGCACAGAGCGAAAGCGGAAGTAAACGGAAGAGAGTGGGAAGTTGGGTGAAGTGAATAGTGCTCTCCCTCCCCTCCCTGGGAGGCTGAGAGTTTTTTATATTAATCCCGATCAGTTTGAAAGTACAAGAATGCCCTTCCAACCACTCCGTTACAATTACAACGACGCCCTAGTCAGCTACTCCATGGCTTCACGCTGCTTCTCCCGGCGTGAGGGGCATCATCGTAACTTTGCCCCTTGGCGGGCCCATCGTCCCCCGGCTCCTTTTCCTGGCCGGTGGGGCCGCTCTCTCTGACCCAGGCTTCCGGCGTCCTGCGAAAACCTGTGAAAACCCGAGGTCATGAATGACAAAAACTCCCGCCGGAAGCGCCGGGCTCCTTTCGCGCGAATGCCACCATCCGCACGAATGCTCCGCCTTCCCCTGGTCCGCTTGCCGAAACGCGTGCTTCCGCGCGGATGCTCTCTTTCGCCCGAAAGCCCCGCATTCCCTTAGCCTGCGAGCCGAAACGCGTGCTTCCGCGCGAATGCTCCCTTTCGCACGAAAGCTCTGCCTTCCCTTGGCCTGCGAGCCGAACGCGTGCTTCCGCGCGAATGCTCCCTTTCGCACGAAAGCTCCGCCTTCCCTTGGCTTGCGAGCCAAAACGCGTGCTTCGCGCGAATGCTCCCTTTCGCACGAAAGCTCCGCCTTCCCTTCGGTACCGCGGGTTGTAGGCGCCTGCGGTCTGGGTACCGTCCCAACAATAGCCCCTCACGGTCGGATTCGTATGCTTGCGACGTTCGACCGTGTCCTTTCGCTAGGCGCCTACGCCCGCCCAAAAAACCTTCGTTTCGTTTCGAAGCCAAGTTTTTTTTACCGGATGGGCCCTTTGTCACCCTTAACATCGTGTTACGCCTGTCAAGCCATTTTGACGCTTTGTAATCCATGCCCAGGTGTCTTTTCGTCTTCCTCGGAAACCGTGTGTCATGATGGGATGCCTTTGCGATGCTTAGAACTCCGCACCCAAACGTCTTTTTGTTTTCCTCGGGAACCGTGTCCTAGCCGCTCGTATATAAAAGACGGTCTTTGGGATGGGGGAGGCTGCCAGGCTTGTTGACGCGTCCCCGCTCCCATTGCCTCTCGCGCTCAAAGCCTTACGCCATTCGCTTTCGGCGAAAGTTGCCGGTGTCTTCTTCGATCATTCGCTGGGCGATAAGTGTGGAACGTAGTTCTCTCCTCTTGTTTTCATTTCTTTTCGTCTTATGTCCTGCAAATTGGTTGTCTAAGTTTGTTTGGTTGCGCGTCTTCGCTCCCCCTTTTCTTTCTTCCTTTCGCGTACATTGTTTGTTTATTTGTCTTTCGCGCCATGTTAGATGGCGTCTTCCAGCTCGACGTCGACCTCGATCTCATCTAGCGAAAGTACGGGCGCTTCCGAGTCAACTTACCGCGAACGTAGCGCCGAAGTGTCCATTGGATCTGGAAGTGCTCCGCGAGTTCCGGGCCACAGCGGAAGTTTGTCTAATGATGGCGACTCTGGCTTGGTTTCGGTCCCTACCGATTGTTCTTTTTACCTGGGAGCATCGCGAATGACGGCCGCCGTCTTGCAAACAATGGTTGAAAAAGGGCCTCTAAGGAGAGATCACCTCGCGAATTGCCGCGTCCCCGGAGACGAAGAGGTGCCCATTCCGCAGCCCAACGAAGCCATCGTCTTTCGCGATTACTTCGTAGCCGGGCTTGATTTTCCTCTAGAAGAGTTCGTCTCGGACGTTCTTTCAAGGTTCGAGATACAACTCCATCAGTTGACACCGAATGTGTTTGTTAGACTCAGCGTTTTTGCTCACGCGATGAAGATGTTAGATTGCACACCGCGGGCAGACGTTTTTGTTCGATTTTATGATATTCACCGTCGCCCGACGAAAGTAAATGATCCCTACCTGGGAAACGAGCTACCCAGCGAAATCGGATGCATTAATTTCGTTCTGCGGAAGACACGGGGTAGTGTTTCCATTTCGCTCACGTATCGGAACAAGTGGCCGGATTGGAACCGGTTCTGGTTCTACTACCGCGTGTGCTCAGACGAAACCATCGCCGCTGAGTTTAGTAAGGGAGAGAGAAAGGGGTCTCCTCTTGTGTCGGTTTTGGATAAATGTCCTGGGAGGCACCTTCTGCCCGTTGTGTTGGGCGACAAGGAGGCAATTCGCTGTGGGGACGCATTCGCACTCATAGCACGATTTCAGATCAGCCGGGATCTGGTCGACGAATGGATGGCCATTGGTATGAACCCGCTCTGCAGTGCGACTTCCTTCGAAGATTTTTCTGACAAGGACGGGTATCGGGGCCCCCTCCTACTGCTAGAAAGACCTGCGGATTTCTCTGATGATGATAGCTATGTGAAACACATCGAAGCTGAGACGAAGAAAATATGCGGTCCATACTTGCAAAAAGAAAGCGAGTTTCAACTCGGCAATCTCGGCCGGAGCCGCCGCTTGAATCGGGCTTTCGATGCTATGGGCGTTAAGTATGCCGAAAGGCCCTTAATTGACGAGGGCAAGGATGAAGCTGGAGGTTCAAAAATGAAAGGAAAAGGCGCGGCCCGACGTGGTGGGCGTAGCGGAGTGATCCCTCGGAGGAAAAACACTGAGGTTGGGGACATTCGCATCGGTCGTCTTGTTGTGAAGCCGATGCTTACAAGCCAAGGAATAGTGATGGAGTCGATCCCCGACGTTGATCCTTTCGATCATCCGAGGGTGGTTAGTTTCTTTGCCTCTCTTTTGCTTTGTCTTTCGGTTTATTCGCGGTCTTTGCTTTTCCTTTTCGCTAGAACAGTTCCTTTATAATATTGATGATGCGCGCGTGACCTGTCTTATCTTGTCGTTTGTTCTGCAGAGCTCCACTCTCGCTGCTAGGATGGTGCCGAAAAAATCGAGCATGCCTCTTTCGCGCGCAGCCTTCGATGATGATGCTTCAGTTGCTGAAATGCCAATATTCGCGAAGGTCGGTGCCCGGAAGCCCTCTGGTCCGCCCAACGTCGCGGAGCGTCCGGCGAAAAAAACGAAAGTTTCTCGCCCCGACACCTCTGCACGGGTGTCAGGCGACAAGACCGCTGCCGGCGAAAAGGAGAGCGCGTCCCTGAGAATGCCTGCCCCTGCTGCTGCTGACAAAGGTAAGCTATGCCTTTCGCCACGCTGCATTCGTCTGACCCAGGAAATGGTGGAAGGGCAGCTCTTGGGTTACGGGCGGCTGGTTCTCGACGGGGTGCCCTCAGACTACGAGAACCCGTGCTTATATACTGGCTTGAGCTCATCGAATGATACTGACGAGGCGAAAGAGGAATCTTATCGCGTTGCTCGTTCTTTAGGTGAGCCTTCGGACGCCCAACTCGCTTGCTGTCTTGACTATCGTCGGGCTGGAATTCTTCCTGGCGGCAGCGTGGAGGCCACTAAGTTTGTGGAATTCTCACAAAAAGCTTTCGTCGCGCCGGAGATCGAAAGGGATCTCCTGAAAGTTAACTGTCTGAAACTCAACGACGCCATCTCTTTTCACCTGGCAAGCGTAAGTGTTTGATTTCGCTGCAAGTTTTGTAGCTCTTTCGATCTTTATTTTCACCGTTGTTTCGCTTCTATACACAGGCTGCCGTTGTCGCTCGCAGCCAAAGCAATCAACGGGATATATATATTCGCAAGCTCGAGCGTGAGAAGCAAGAGCTTGACACTCAAGTGACGAATTTCGACACCCAAGTGAAGGAGCTCGCCGCCGACCTTGAGCAGCAGACCAAGAAGGCCGACGCTGAGCGCACCTCGAGGAAAACAAGTCAGAAAGAGGTGGAAAACCTCAAGAAGGAGCTTTCGCAGCTGCGGGCTGCCCAAGCCGAAAGGGAAAAACTGCTTTTAACCAATGCTGAGGAGGCCACGGCTCGCTTCCGCGAATGCCTTCACAGCATCGGCGTCGAGGTGGATGGTCCCTCAGAACGTAACGTCGATAGCCTCGTTGGCTGGATTCCCTCCGAGATGGAGTCGCTGGAGGGGCACATGGCCCTTGGCCGAGACTACGCCGCCGTTACCGGCATCAAGGCAATCGGTCATAGCCTTGTGGACGCCGGCTGCTCCCAGATCACGGAGCTTTCGGTCAAGGAAGTTGACTACTATTGGCGCACCCCCGAAGCGGCGAAAGTTCTAGGGAAAAGATTTTTTGATGAGTTCTGGCTGGCTGGCGGGAATGATATGTCACTCATGCAATCCGCAGTGGCTCGCGGAAAGGTGTCTTCTACCGACCGCCTGAGCTTTCGCTTGACTTCTGTGTTAGCTATCGCTTTTTCTGCAGCATCCTGCGGCTTAAGTGGTGGTTCTTCTGAGATTTCGCCTTTTGTGCAGACTCTGGAGGAGAAGACGCACATTCGGCAGGTGTTTTCGGAGTACATTTCCGAAAAATGGGCGCGCGAGGCCGAGCCGGAGGACGAGGCGTGTCCGCCCCAGCCTAATGATGAAGCCCCCGAGAGCTCGGCCGCTGCTGCTGTTCACGATGCGAATGCCTCTCAAGACGCAGCGGTAGACGAATGACTTTTCTAGGGCCCGTTTTTATTGTGCTGGTAGCTTGTTCTTGGACCTTCTGTAAACTTTGGGACTTAAGTTCGAATGTTGTATCTGGAACAGGGCGCGGGTGCGGGAACGCCGGACGTTCTCGACATCTGCCCGTTAATGATTAAGTCAGGCGATATCTGTGTTGGCGGTGACTTGTGGAGGAGTTTTCGCTCTAGGTTTCCGACGGCGTCGCTTTCGGCTTACATGAAAAAACGTGCTAAGAAACTTAGGCACACAGAAGAGCAGCTACGCGCTTTTTATGAAAACTTCAATCGACGCGAACATGAGTCGAGGCGAATGAGGCGCGAGGCTTCTCGCGCGCCGCCAGGCTTCGGGGGTGCCGCATTCATTAAGTTGGAGCCCGAAGACGCCGTGCCTTCGCCAGATGAAAGGCGATACAACATTTTCCTTGGCCGCGGAAGTAGTTCGCGGCCCTGAGTTACGTTGTACAAACTTTACCTCTCAAGTCCGGTGTAATGAAAAGTGTCGCAGTGGGTTCTATCTTTCGGTGTTGATCGTTATTTGCGAATGCGCGATTTTTTTCATTCTTTCGCTTGATTGTCACTTGGACGGTCGTATGATTTGCTACCTCGCGCGGATTGCTGTTTTTACTGTGTCTTTCGCGCGATAGATGAGGCGGGAATCTTGTGCCGAATGATTTAGTCGCTGTCATCCTACATGTTTGCGCGGTAGTGCCTTGGTTACGGGCCCTTTTGGCCGATAGATTGGACGCGTCCGTCCCCGAACGCTTGGACGATGGTCGGTAGAATTCGCGCGAGGAAACTTTCGGTGCGAGCCCCTCAGCCGGTAGTAAAGACGCGCTCGCCCCCACTCACTTAGGCGAGGGGCGGTAGCATTCGTGCGAGGAAGCTTTCGGTGCGAGCCCCTCGGCCGGTAGTAAAAACGCGCCCGCCCCCACTCACTTAGGCGAGGGGCGGTAGCATTCGTGCGAGGAAGCTTTCGGTGCGAGCCCCTCGGCCGGTATTAAAAACGCGCCCGCCCCCACTCACTTAGGCGAAGGGCGGTAGCATTCGTGCGAGGAAGCTTTCGGTGCGAGCCCCTCGGCCGGTATTAAAAACGCACCCGCCCCCACTCACTTAGGCGAAGGGCGGTAGAATTCGCGCGAGGAAGCTTTCGGTGCGAGCCCCTCGGCCGGTAGTAAACCCCTTGGCCGGTAGTAAAAACACGCCCGCCCCCACTCACTTAGGCGAGGGGCGGTAGCATTCGTGCGAGGAAGCTTTCAGTGCGAGCCCCTCGGCCGGTAGTAAAAACGCGCCCGCCCCCACTCACTTAGGCGAGGGGCGGTAGCATTCGTGCGAGGAAGCTTTCGGTGCGAGCCCCTCGGCCGGTAGTAAAAACGCGCCCGCCCCCAGTCACTTAGGCGAGGGGCGGTAGCATTCGTGCGAGGAAGCTTTCGGTGCGAGCCCCTCGGCCGGTACTAAAAACGCGCCCGCTCCCACTCACTTAGGCGAAGGGCGGTAGAATTCGCGCGAGGAAGTTTTCGGTGCGAGCCCCTCGGCCGGTAGTAAAAACGCGCCCGCCCCCACTCACTTAGGCGAGGGGCGGTAGCATTCGTGCGAGGAAGCTTTCAGTGCGAGCCCCTCGGCCGGTAGTAAAAACGCGCCCGCCCCCACTCACTTAGGCGAGGGGCGGTAGCATTCGTGCGAGGAAGCTTTCGGTGCGAGCCCCTCGGCCGGTAGTAAAAACGCGCCCGCCCCCACTCACTTAGGCAAGGGGCGGTAGCATTCGTGCGAGGAAGCTTTCGGTGCGAGCCCCTCAGCCGGTAGTAAAAACGCGCCCGCTCCCACTCACTAAGGCGAGGGTCGGTAGCATTCGTGCGAGGAAGCTTTCGGTGCGAGCCCCTCGACCGGTAGTAAAAACGCGCCCGCCCCCACTCACTTAGATCAGGGGCGGTAGCATTCACGCTTGATAACTCGGTTCGCTAAAGTGTCTTTATGAACGCGACATGAGGAGGCTTACAATCGACTATGATTATGATATTGCTCCTATTGTCATCTAGCGGCGCGCCTGCTTTCGCTTGTCTCCTAGCCGCAGCTTAGGATGGATGTGTTACTTGATAGGGCCTTCGCCTAAAGTTACTAGATTGGTGAAGGTAGCTAGACGCGATGCTGGTGACACAATCATCAAAGCGAAACCCCGTTTCCTGGTGCCTCCTATTCGCATTTTGCTTTTGAGCCAACTTTTTGGGACTGATATTTGAATAGAATCGGTAGCTTTGGATGGCTGGGAGGCTTACAACTTGGCGTTTATTTATATCGCCCTGCCCCTAGTATGAGAGTACTGCGTTTAATCCCTTGGTTGTACTTCTGAACGCTTGGTAGGTGAAAAGTTAGTATGGCGTTTATGCTTTTGCATCTACTGGTGCCTGCCATGTGTCTTTGCTGACGTTGTGGACCCCATTGTGTTTTCTCGGCTTGACTTTTACCGTCCTCCCGTATTGTTGGAGGGACGGTTTGCTTTGCCCGCAGGCTTTCGTTCCGCCCTCTCGTTTTATTGGAGGGTCGGTTTGCTTTATAGCCCGAAGGCTTTCATTCCGCCCTCTCGTTTTGTCGGAGGGTTGGTTTTTTCATAGCCCACAGGCTTTCATTCCGCCCTCTCGTTTTGTCGGAGGGTTGGTTTTTTCATAGCCCGCAGGCTTTCGTTCCGCCCTCGCGTTTTGTCGGAGGGTCGGTTTGCTTCATAGCCCGAAGGCTTTCGTTTCGCCCTCTCATTTTGTCGGAGGGTCGGTTTTTTCATAGCCCGCAGGCTTTCGTTCCGCCCTCTCGTTTTGTCGGAGGGTCGGTTTTTTCATAGCCCGCAGGCTTTCGTTCCGCCCTCGCATTTTGTCAGAGGGTCGGTTTTTGTATAGCCCGCAGGCTTTCGTTCCGGCCTCTTGTTTTGTCGGAGGGTCGGTTTTCACTTAGCCCGCAGGCTTTCGAGATTGTCGCTGGATGTGAAGGGTCTCTTTTGCCCAACCTCCGCGACATTCTCTTTTCAACACATTTTAATGACGAATGTCTCAACCTTATGTTTGGTTGACTTCGTCTTTTACCGAGCCACGCGATGTTTTGGGGGAATTATGTTTGCTTTCGCGATGTAGCGGTTACATTCGGCTGCCTCGTTAAAAAACCTCGCACCCCGATGAAGGGCTTCCCCGGCGAGGAAAAAGAGTGCAGCCGACCTTTGATTACAAGAATGGTGAAAGATGGAAAGGAAGTTTACATCGAAGTTCAAAAAGATAAATTACGGGTAAAAACGGCGCAGATTGCTCGCATTCCATGTGTGGGCTTATTCTTCGCCCTTGTCATCCAACAACCGGAATACACCGGGTGCTGCCATACTTGCCACGATGAAGGGGCCTTGCCATTGCGATTGCAGCTTACCTTGCTTGTCTGGCTGCCGAATGGTGACCATGTCTCCAGGCTTGATATCCTTTCGGACTATCATCTTGTCCCTGTGATGCTTTGTTTCGGCATGGTACTTTTCGAGATTATCTGCAGCCTTCAGTCTTACTTCTTCAATAGTGTCGAGTTCGAGGTGTCTTTGTTCTTGGGTTGTTGGGGCCAACTCAGTTCGGAAGGAGCCCAGCTTTTCCTCTTCCAGTGTGACTGCTTCCTCGCCGTAAAGTAACCTAAACGGGGTGAAGCCGGTAGCTCTGGACCGTGAGATGTTGTGTCCCCACACAGCCGTTGTTAAGGTGTTGGCCCACTTGCCTTTCGGCGAGTCGTATAAGGATTTCAAAATCGCCGAGAAGATTAGGCCATTCGCTCTCTCGACAGCCCCGTTTGCCTGTGGGTAATTTACTGAGGCGAAGTTAAGCTTTATGCTGAGCTCATCACAGAAACTCCTGAATTCGACGCAGTCGAATTGCTTCCCATTGTCGCAGGTGATGAATGACGGAACACCGAAGCGACAGATTACCCTCTGCCAGATGAATTTGGTTAAGGAGGTGGAAGTTATGCTAGCAAGAGCCTTCGCTTCCACCCACTTGGTGAAATACTCGAGAGCAACTGCTGCGAAACGCAGGTTGCCCGGAGCTGCCGGTAGCGGGCCGACTATGTCGATGCCCCATCTCTGCAAGGGCCAGGTGGGTACTATCGGCGTGGTTTCATTTGCTGGGGCTTTCTGATTTTTGGCGAACATCTAGCAACCTTTGCAACATTTTACCAGCTCTCTAGCGTCTGATGCGGCGGAAGGCCAATAAAATCCTTGCCTCATTGCTCTATGCGCTATTTCGTGAGGCCCTCTGTGCGCTCCGCAGATTCCGGCGTGCATTTCTTCGAGTAGTTGAATGCCTTCGCGCTTGCTTATGCATTTCAGAAGAGGAGTTGTTATCCCATTTTTGAACAACTGCTCTCCGATGATTGAGTAACCTTTCGCTCTGCTGGCCATCCTTTCGGCATTCTTCCTAGACTCTGGCTCGTATGTCCCGGATAGATAGGCGAATATCTGCGACCTCCAGTCATCACTGGCGATAGCATGTACCGAACTTGGATGTTCTTCCTCCTCTTTCACTGCTTTGGCCGAAAGCACTTGATAGAAGACGTCTGGTGGAAGTGGTAGATTTTGTGCTGCGGCTTTGGCCAGTTCGTCTGCCTCTGTGTTTTCGGCCCTTGGAATGTGACGTAAGGTGAAACCAGCGAAATACTTCTCCATTCTTCTGATTGCTGCCAGATACTTGGCTACCTCTGGTTCTCTTGCTGTGAAATCCTTTTTGGCGTGACCAACAACGACTTGGGAGTCCGACTTGACTATGCATCTTCTCGCTCCGATTGCTCGGAGCTTTCGTAAACCCAAAAATACAGCTTCATATTCGGCGGTGTTGTTGGTTGTGAGAAATTGCAGCCTTGCGGCAAATCTTACCTTCGGTCTTCATGGTGGTGTAAGGATCGCCGAGATTCCGGCTCCAGCCATTCCCCATGCGCCGTCACAGTTCACTGTCCACACGGGTTCCTCGAACTCGGGAGTTGTGTCGAAAGCGGTGGGAGTCCAATCTGCTATGAAATCCGCCAACGCCTGCGACTTGATTGCGGACCGGTGCTGGAAATCGATCACATATTCGTTTAACTCCGCCGCGCACTTGCCAATTCGGCCGATAGCTTCGTTGTTGCGAAACAATGCTTCCAATGGCTAAGCCGAAAGGACTATGATGTGGTGAGACTGGAAGTAGTGCTTTAGCTTTCTAGAAGCCATTACTACTGTGTAGGCTATCTTCTCCAGCTCTGAGTAATTCAGTTTTGCTCCCGAAAGGGCCTCGCAAACGAAGTAGATGGGAAACTATGTCATCTTGTTTTGATGTTCCTTCTCCTCCACCAGTACTGCGCTTACGGTGGTGTGGGATGATGCGAGGTACAGCAAAAGCGTTGCTTCCGGTGACGATTTAGATAACATGGTTAGCTTTGTCAAGTACTCCTTTAACTGCTGAAAAGCCTGCCGCTGCTCTTCCCCCCAATCGAAAGGATCGGAGCTACGCAGAGTTTTGAAGAATGGCAGCCCTTTTTCGGCGGATCTTGCGATGAATCTGTTCAAAGAAGCCAGTCTTCCTGTTAACTTTTGCACTTGCTATCGGTTTGAGGGCGGTTGCATGTTAATGATTGCCGCTATCTTGTCGGGATTGGCCTCGATTCCTCTTGCCGATACTAGGCAACCGAGGAGCTTGCCTTTCTTGATGCCGAAAATGCACTTGTCAGGGTTAAGCTTCAAACCACTTTTTCGGAGATTGCCGAAAGTCTCAAGTAAGTCTGCTTGATGATCTTCCTGCCTGTCGCTCTTGACCACTATATCGTCAACGTAAGCCAACAAGTTTTTCTTTTGCTTCTGGCTTTCGAACACCTTGTCAGTCATCCGCGAGAATGTTGGGCCTGCATTCCGCAGCCCTTCCGGCATTCGCCGGTAGCAGTATGTACCCGTAGGGGTGATAAAGCTGGTCTTCTCCTCATCGTCGGGATGGAGCCATATCTAGTGATAACCTGAAAAACAATCTAGCAAGCTCATTATCTCGCAACCGGATCCAATGTCGACAAGCTTGTCGATACGAGGCAGAGGATACGGATCCTTCGGGCAGCATTTGTTGAGGTCGGTGAAATCGACGCACATTCGCCATTTTCCATTCTTCTTTTTCACCAAAACAACGTTCGCCAGCCATTCGGGGTACTGGACTGGTCGGATTACTCCTGCATCGAGTAATCTTTGTACTTCGGCTTTCGCCGCATCGGCCCTTTCGTTTGACATTTTTCTCAGTTTCTGCTTTCTGGGCTTAGCGCCGCTTGCGACGTTCAAACTGTGTTGGGCGAGATCCCTGCTGACGCCTTGCAAGTCGTTTGCTGACCAAGCGAAAATGTCATCGTTGTTTGCGAGGAAAGATGCCAGAGTGCTTCTCTCTTCTTCCGGCATGCTCGACCCGATGTGTACAGTTCTTTCGGGCCTGGAGGCCACGAGCGGAATCTTTACCGTTTCTTCGGCTGCCCCGACCTTGCATTCCGATGAGCTGACGATAGCATGCTCTTCGGTGGTTGTTTGCATCTCGCCTTTATTCGCCACCTCATTGATAAGGCTATAGCCTGAGGTTGGTTTTCCCTCAATTCTTCTAGAGGCTTGCTGATCTCCATGTACAGCGATAATGCCGAAAGGTGATGGCATCTTCATGCACAGGTAGCTTTGCTTGATGACAGCGTTAAACTTGTTGGTGAAACCTCTGCCGAAAATGGCGGTATACGGATAGTCCATGTTTACTATGTCGAATGTCAGCGTTTCAGTGCGGACTCTTTCCCCTTCGGCGAAAGATACAGGGATTTGCTTTTTGCCGATAGCATCAATCTTTCTTCCTCCGAACCCATACAACGAATTGCCGGCTGGGTCCAAACTGCGCGTGTCGAATCCCATCGCCTCGAAAGCTTTGACAAACAGGATGTCTGCCGAGCTTCCGGTGTCGATTAGAATGTTATGCAAGGTGAAACCGGCCACATTGGCCGTGGCGACGAAAGCGTCACAATGCGGGTAGTCGCGGACTTTGAAATCGGACTCGTCGAAGCATACCGGCGCTAGTGACCAAGCTGGCCTGTTCAGTGGAAGTCTTGGTGATACTGTCTGGACTCTTCGGTGATAGTCCCTTCTAGCTCTCTTACTTTCGTGCTCGAGGTTAGATCCACCCGTGATGGCGAAAATGTGGCCTCTTGACGGGAGGATGTTGTTTACTGCATTGGTTTCGTTTTCCATTTCCTGCCCCTGCTGGTAGCCTGGCTGTGCTTGCTGCCCCTGAGGTTGGGTTTGAGCCGGAAGCATTGGTGGCGGCGTTGGCTGACGCTGATAGTGCATAGGTGACGAAACTGCCACCGACTGCGGCGCAAAGACCGGAAGCTGATAGCCCTGATACGCCGGATTGTACCAATGTAAATTTTGGGGATGCATGTACTGCGGAGGATGCATGGGTGCGCCTGCGTAATTGCTGCATGCTGTCGCCAATGCTGTCGGATCTTGCGAATTGTGGAAAACATGCTTTGAGCTTTCGGCAGAGGCTGAAACTTGATCCTTATCTTTCAGCTCTTTCGCCATCTTGCTGTATTTCTAGTCCCGAGTGGTGTGACCGAAATTTCCGTCACAAATGACGCAATACGGTGGCCTGGGCCCTCTTCCGTGGCCTCTACCATCTCGACCGCCGCGTCATGTCCTTCCACCGCGCCCTCCGCGGAACGGTTGATCAAACCCCCTTTGGGGGTGAAAGTCTGCCATGTCAGGCCTCTCCGTGCCTGTCGCTGATTGTGTTGGTTCTTCCTGCAAATTGTTGATTGAACGAAAAGGCCTGACAATCCTCTGATTCGGCACGGGCGGTGGTCGACTTGCTTTCGTCGCTTGCCTCTGCATCAGGCGGGCGGCCTTGCGTCGCCGAAAGTCATCATCCGACCTCGCGTACGCATTCATTACGTCGAACAATTCCTTGACATCTTTCGGCGGCTCCCTGGACAAATGAGCGGCGCACTGCCCAGTCCCCAAGCCTTCGATGGCTGCTGCGATCACCGCGGCTTTCGGCACATTCGGAGCTTGAGCTTTCAGCTGGATGAAATGTTTGAGGTACTCCGAAAGTGGCTTGTCGTCTTGCTGGGTGCAATTCATAAGGTCCCGCGTGGTCTTGATATCCGGTCGGAATCCTTGGAAAGTGGCCAGTAGTTCGGCCTTCAGCTGTGCCCACGAATAGATAGACAGTGGCTTGAGAGTGGTGTACCAATCGTGGGCCACGTCTTCGACTGCCAGGATGAGAGATTTTGCCAAAGCCTGATTGTCTCCGCCTGCCGAAAAAACAGCTGTCTTGTAGCTTGCCAAGAACTTGCGTGGGTTCGCTTTACCGTCGAAAGTCGGAATGCGGGGCTTGTAATTGAGTGGCCACGGATGAGCTTGCAACTCTCTCGAGAGTGGAGAGGTTTCGTCGATGGCGTTGCCGAAAGCTGGCGGTTGCTCTCGCCTTGGTATGAATACGTTTTCTTGTGCTATCGGATTTGGATCCGCCCCGGCCCTTTGCAGCTCCTGAATTTCCTTCTTGAGTTGCCTCCTCTGCGCCTCAGCTCGCCGAATGGCGTTGCGAGTCTCGTCTTCTCTTGCTTTCGCCGCCAACTGCTGTTGCAGCTGGTCTCTTTGCAACAACAGCCTTTCGATTTCCCCTTGCTGCTGAGCCAGCGTCTTGATTGCTTGGGCATGTCTTGTGATTTCGTCATCGTCTTCATCCTCATCATCGAATTCGTCCTCGACGTGTCCATCCGGCGTGCCGTCTCTGCCCAATGTCCGTTGATCCTGAGGCTGCACGTCCTGGTTCGTCGATGCTCCCGGCGGCGGCTGCGTTTCTATCGACAGAGCGCCGCCGAAAGGTGGTGGCTCTGTAGCTGTGTTTGATGGAACCTGGCTAGCTGGGACTGAAACCGCGACGGTGCCGAAAGCATCCTTCTTTGTGGCGGTCGTCTCCGGATTGTCGACCGTCTTCGGCGCTTTCCTTGGTGGCATGGTAAGCTCGGGTGACAACCACGGTGGGCGCCAATGTTGCTTCAGGACCGAGACCCCGAAACAGCAGGTTGTCGCACGAACGAATGCACAGAGCGAAAGCGGAAGTAAACGGAAGAGTGTGGGAAGTTGGGTGAAGTGAACAGTGCTCTCCCTCCCCTCCCTGGGAGGCTGAGAGCTTTTTATATTAATCCCGATCAGTTTGAAAGTACAAGAATGCCCTTCCAACCACTCTGTTATAATTACAACGACGCCCTAGTCAGCTACTCCATGGCTTCACGCTACTTCTCCCGGCGTGAGGGGCATCATCGTAACTTTGCCCCCTGGTGGGCCCATCGTCCCCCGGCTCCTTTTCCTGGCCGGTGGGGCCGCTCTCTCTGACCCAGGCTTCCGGCGTCCTGCGAAAACCTGTGAAAAACCGAGGTCATGAACGACAAAAACTCCCGTCGGAAGCGCCGGGCTCCTTTCGCGCGAATGCCACCATCCGCACGATTGCTCCGCCTTCCCCTGGTCCACTTGCCGAAACGCGTGCTTCCGCGCGGATGCTCTCTTTCGCCCGAAAGCCCCGCATTCCCTTAGCCTGCGAGCCGAAACGCGTGCTTCCGCGTGAATGCTCCCTAAAGCTCCGCCTTCCCTTGGCCTGCGAGCCGAACGCGTGCTTCCGCGCGAATGCTCCCTTTCGCACAAAAGCTTCGCCTTCCCTTGGCTTGCGAGCCGAAACGCGTGCTTCGCGCGAATGCTCTGTTTCGCACGAAAGCTCCGCGTTCCCTTCGGTATCGCGGGTTGTAGGCGCCTGCGGTCTGGGTACCGTCCCAACAATATTCATATTGAGAAATCTCCGGAATATTAGTGTTGTTTAGAACAAGATAATAGCAGTTTAGATCATCACATGTCATATCCCAATTACCTAGACGTTAGATTAAGTATTTGCCAACCATGCATTTAATTTTATTTTATTTTAAGGCATCATTATTAATTAGGAGAACTCATGCTTTGAAGACTAGGTATTTGAAAGAAATTAGATACAGCAACTATTCATTATTTCCATGCAAAAGATTAGAGAGAGGGTTCTTCTTTGGTCATCAACTTCTTAAAACAAACTAGACACACTATTTTATTTATTTAATCTAACACACTTTAAGATATAATATAAAAGCATAATAGTAGTAGTAGTAGTAATAATAATAATAATAATAAAGACATACCTGAAGCGCGAAGATAATGGGGGTGCGTCTCCCCCAAGCTAGTTCCCTTAATAATGTTGAGTCTTCATGTGCCCATATATTTTTGTCTTTTTTTTAATTAATGCTGAGCCTTCATGTGCCCATATTTTTTTTCTTTTTTAAGGGTGAGCCTTCATGTGCTCATATTTTTTTTAATTTGAATTTGTTTATAGAATAAAAAACTTAAGAGCATAAAGATACTTACGTGGATACATGGGGGTGCCTTCCCCCAAGCTGAATGTTGACGTAGTCGTTCTAACTTGCAATGTAGCAGACTGGCAGTGGATATGTCCTTCCTCTATTAGAGCTTTGATTGATGTTGATGTTTGTTGAGACAGTGCTCCAATAGTGGATGGAGCATTCACTTGCTCGTCAGCTTTTCTTGGCCTTTCAAATCCTGTGAAACTCAAATAGACAACAAAACTTGTGGAATAGATTAAGCATTAGCGGTTGGCCACTCAAGCCTTAGTTGTCTAGAATTTCATTAAGATCTCTTTCTCAATATTTTTGTATTTTAATATTTTTACGATGCAAGAGAAAAATACAATAGGATAAATGTATGCATATTTATTTTTATGCCACCACGGTGAACATTCCTGCGGGTTTTTACACGCCATAGAATTATTCACATGGGGCTTTATGATGCAGTGAAATATTTTTATTTTATTTTCTAATATAATGCAGAAATTAAAATGTGTTGTGAATTAAATATGATGATGCAAGAAATGGTTATGGATTAAATATGAGAAATATGCAGCAAAGTAAATATAAAGATAACTACCGATTTTTACCTTTTGGCGAAGTTTCGGATATTTAGGTCCGACGAACCGGACCTTCCCTTGGTTCAGACCTCCCAAGGTTGTCAGACGTTTGGAAAGTTGTTATTGATTGTACCTCTTAGGTGCGGACTTTTTCTTCCATACTTTCTTGGTCTGAGTCACTTCCTGTGGTTCATTGTCTTGAGGTTTCTCTCCTTTCTTTTCTGGGACAGTGTCGATAGCTTCTTCTTCATGATTGGCCTCTCTATTCTCGATAGCTTGTCTTCTTTGGCTTTGAGAGCGGCGTCTTTCACTTCTATTCTTCTTGGGTGCTTCATTAGGTATTTAGTTGATGAAGTTGCGTCCTGCCTTTTCTCTAGGAAAGTGAAAATGGATTTCCTCTTGTAAATGATTGTACTTGTAGCGTAGAGGAATGGTCTTCCTAGGATGAGGTGGACATCATCGTCTTCTCATGTCGAGGATCAAGAAGTCTGTGGGGACTTCATGACCTCTAATTCTAACTATGACGTCTTCCATCATTCCTTCTTGATTATGCCTCTTGATATGGTGTCACTGATGTCATTTGTTCGTCCAGCAGTTTGAAGTGAAGCGTTAATTGTAGATGCTGCCAGCATCTTGCTCAGTGTGCATGTTCTTGTAGATCTAGGACCTTCACTCTATAAAATTTGGGAGTGACTTCTCCATGTTTTGCTCAAGAGTGTGTCCTGCTCATAAAGACAAGATAGAGATCAAGTGCATGGGCTCTGTTGGTGGAAAAACACCAACAGAACCAAAAGTTTTGTTTATTCTCCTCTAACCTTAGGCACCTTGCACAAGATAAACTTTTTGTTTATGTGTTCTATTCAATCTTAATATGAGTGATAGGATCAGAGGATGAGCATGAAAGTAGCATCATAAAATATTTAACAGATCAAATTACTTAACCCAAGGAAGGATAATCTATACATAAAGTGTCGATCTTTTCATGATTAAGATATATCATCTTCCAAAGGTTAGATGCACAACATTTTGGCTCATTTAGTTAAGACAGTGAGATTCAAGAGAGTAAAGCTAGGAACAAAGATCAAAGGACTGAACATGTTGAGTTGATTAGGTTGGATCAAGTGATGTGCAACTTAAACATGTTTAGTTCTTTATTTATGTTCATACCAGAATCAAAGAGAAACTTTTAAAGTGATGGTCACTTACCTTGAAATGTTACTTTGAAGAGTGATTGTGTAAAACCTCCTTGTGGAAGCTTCTCTTGTCTAGCTGGCTTTTCTTCTCTTGCTTTTCTCACATTGTGCTTGAGAGGAGGAAGATCACAGTGGAATCATCTTTAGAGGTATTGACCTTCCTTCTCTTGTGTTGACTTATCAGTGAAGACGCATTGTTCCTCAAGTATGCTGACTAGGATCCTCTCTCTTTCTTGTATTAATTCTATACTTTGAGGATGTAGGGACAGTTCTGCATTCTTCTCTTGTCAACCTTTCTTGTTTTCCTTTAATCATTGGGTTGGCAAGAGACTTGAATTTAGAGCTGCTACTTGAGTGCCTCCATGAGAGTCTTTTGTCTTGTAATGTCACAAATAAGACTTGTCCTCTCAACAGTGTTTAGATGATGGAGATCTTATCGACTGTTCTTCTTGATTTGCTGGCTCAGGTACTATCTCTCCATCTTCTAACTCTTGTGGTGCAGTGGCTTCATCCTCCATGATGCCCTCCTCAATTCTTGGCAGTTAGTTCTCCCTTCGACGTCTTCTCTTGGTTCTCTTTGGCTGCTCATAAGTGATGTAGATGTTGAAGGTGTAGTGAAAGATCCAAAAGTTGACTTCTCCAGGTCCGATAAAGATGATAACACTGATGGTGTTCAAGAATAATCCTCCAAGAATGAGTGGTGGATCATATTCTTCTTCTCGACTGGGACAACATCTAGTGGTTTGTACTGATCAAAGTGGTGAGTAGGAGATCGATATGTCTTGAAGTTGAATTTCTCCTTCCCCCCTTTGATTGTGAAACACATCTAGACAACAGAATTGTCTCTCCCAGGCTGGCTTGTGATGTAGATGGACTCCCAATCAACATGTTCATGTGTTTGATTTGTAGATCTTCCTATTGTTGTAGTGGTACCATCTTGTCTCCCAAGCTAGCTCTTGATTAGAAAAGAGGATAACTTCCCACTTCTTGTCTTGATGTCTTGGACTATGATGATTGCAGGCATAGGTTGTCTCATATGAGGTAAGTTGCATCCTGTTTGTCATCAGCGCCCAAGCAAGACTCAAAGCTAGGCTAGCACCATTTGTGATCTGAGAGTAGGTTTGTGTGTCTATGGTTTGGGTTTTGGATCTTCAATGTTCAGACCAAACCATGGATGGACAAAATCTCTCTCTTGCATAACGTTAGTGGATATATACCCAAAGGATTGCAAGAAATTGAAGCATGGGTTGTTGTCCATAACTTATGTATTTTGCATCTACACTATAAAAAGATGTTTTTAGGATTATTTTAGCATAGACTAGTATTTTATGTGTTGGCTGCACTTTAACATGATTCAAGGCAAAAGATAACTTGTTGTAGAAGACAAAATAAATAAACCTTGATACTCACAGTTCTTTCATCCATGATGAATGAGTTGAGTCTTCATTGTGCAAAAGTTGTTGAAGTTCATGTGTCTCTTCATCTCCAGTGTGAGTTCATATCCGGACTTTCCCAAATTGATATTGAAAGTTTCCCTGTAGGGGTTAGTCCAACAAAATATCCAGCATCCACTATAGCATACTATCGGCTCAAAAATCAACCTAGACACCATGTCTAATTTGATCTAGGAAGGCATTTTAACCTAAGCGCTTAAATTAAAAGCCTTTGAAAGCAAGATCACCACTCCTAAACTAGGCGCCATGCTTAATTTAAGAGATGTATGGAAGTACTCCAAACCTAAACATATACTATAGCAAGTAAAGGTAACATGAAAGCATTATAGATTTATTTAGATAGTGATGAAAGAGCATGATTAGTATATCTTAAAGGTAGGGACAACCAACATAGCAACACGGCAAGAGATGCTCTTAGAAAGTCTATTCCCCAAGCTTGTATTTTGCACAAATCAAGATTGGATGAATGTAATTCAATGTTACATGGTGATTGGTTGGGCATACCTTGTGTTTGTTGTTCCTTCGTTCTTTTCTGCTCCAGACCTGGGAAGGTTAGTGACAAAATACCCAAAGTAATATTTTCATAATTATATTTCTATGCTCAGTGCAGCGGAAAGATAGGCGTAGCTAATAACCAGATGTTATGATAGGGTGTAAGGATTCTACTGGTTATAGCTTGCGCTAATGGGGTAGTGATAGATAAGAGTGGAATTCAAAAACAACATTCATAAGAATGAACACAAAAATAATGAAAAGACTGGGACAAAAAAGAAAAAGATAAAAGTATGATTACAAGGATAAACTAAGACTTAAGATGATCTACCGTTCCCCGGCAACGGCGCCAGAAATACTTGTTGGTATAAATTAACGCACACTCTACTTTATCCGCAAGCCCACAGATAAAATCTACCGATGTAGCACTTCCCCGGAGTAACCCAGTTTTAATATCGAACCCAAAGGAACGGATAGTGTTAAGCCTTAAAGTCTAACCCCAAAGTAGATAACAAGGACGGAGAATCTAGAAGTATAGAGGGGATCACTAAGGTTGTCTAATTCCAATTTAAGAGTGATATGTTTATATTATTCTTAGTGGGGAAGTTACCATAAAAGGTCACAAACAGAGTATGAAACTTTTATGCAAATGTATAATCCTACCGAGCCTACACACGGGTAACTAGACTATAGAAGAATCAATAAGGCTATAAGAGTCACCCTTGCGAACAACCACTACTACCGGCGTTATAGGAGGCATTTATGAGCTATCAAGTCTAAGTACCACGCTTACACTATCCAACTACTCTAACTCTAGAGCGACTTAGAATTAAAGTACTCAAAAGAGAGTCATAAACCTTAAGAATAATAAGAACAATGACTCAAACTTAAATATAGACGTTGATTATCGAAACAATCGCCGAAGCAAGTTGACGATGAACTTGAATCCACAGGTACAAGATGAAGAAGTGGATCCGACAGGCCAGAGCTCCTTCTTGATCTCTTCCTCTATCTATCTTCTAAATCTAATATAAGACTAGGTTCTAAACCTAAACTAGAGGGGTAACTAGTCTTCTACTTGAAAGCTGGCTCTTGAAGTCTTCTGCTAGGGTTTCTAAATGAGGTGTAGACTTTTCTGAAGAGAGACTTTATCTTCCCTGGGGCCTGGGGGCCTGTATATATAGCCCTGAGGGATCAACCGCGGCCGTTAGATCAAACCCACTTCACGTAGGGCTGAGATGGATCCTCAGAGGCGGTGGAGGAAAGTTCTAGAAGACAGAGGCGAGGGGCCCCCTGGGCCCACCGATCGGTCATGGGGTGGGACCGGTCGGTCCCACCTAGAAGCCTCTCGGGGTGTCCTGCCTCGTGGTGTCCTCTGGTGTCCTCTAGGTCCTTCTGGAGTATTCGTGACGTGCCGGTTCCATAATCTTTCGTCGGTTTTCTTCTAGGAGAAGTAATCAGTGCTGGTTTTCCTATTTAGTCCCTGCAGAATCATAATTCACCAAAACTCATGGAATATTGTCAATTAAAACCCTAAACCTTTTTGGTGATTGAATTCATGCCCTTTTCATATTTATTTATCCTTTAATTTTGATAGATAACCAGTGTCAACAATCGGCTAATATATCTGCTCTATTCATGTTACCTACTGAGTTCAGATCTACTGAGCATGAGGAGGAATCTGATGATGAAGAGACAGTAGCTCAGTGGATCTATCAAGCAGAGGGAGCCACGTTTCAAAAGCCTGAAAAACATTCCCATCTAAAAGCTTTATATTTGAAGGGGTTTGTCGACGAAAGGCCTTTGAGCAGGATGTTAGTTGATGGAGGTGCAGCTATTAACTTGATGTCGTACGCCACCTTCAGAAAACTTGGAAAGACTGCAGGAGACTTGACTCAAACCGATATGAGGTTGACAGACTTTGCTGGGAACGTATCGGCTACTAAAGGTGTTGTATGTGTCGAGTTAACAGTTGGTAGCAAGAGTTTGCTGACTACCTTCTTTGTAGTCGATGCAAAAGGTTCATACAGTGTGCTTCTTTGAAGAGATTGGATCCATGCTAACTGTTGTGTTCCACCTACCATGCACCAAAATGTGATTCAGTGAATCGGAGACACTGTGGAAGTAGTACCAGCCGATTCGACTGTGAGCATTGCTTACTTTGATCCTAACGATTGGAATTTTGACGATGTGGAGTGCTTCTCTGGGAAGATTCACGAAGAAGGTTTCATCAAGACGTTTGATGATGGCCAACAGCTGATCCAAGCAGTCGGCTTTAAAAAATACATATAATGGATTGTCCAGTCAATGAAGACGAAAGCAAGATGGGTAAAGGTTTTACATCGGCTGATGAACTAGAAGCAGTTGATATTAGGAACGGTGATAAACTAAGATTGACGTATATTAGTGCTAAGCTGGACCCCAAGTTTAGACAAGAACTTATTACTTTGTTAAAAGAATATAAAGAATGTTTTGCTTGGGATTATTCTGAAATGCCTGGTCTTGATCGATCGTTGGTTGAGCATCGACTACGTATCAAACATGGGAGTTAGCCTGTAAAACAAGCTCCAAGGAGAATTAGAGCAGAGGTTATGGCTGACGTAAAAACAGAAATCACTCGGCTTTATGAAGCCAACTTCATTCGGCAATGTAGATATGCCGAATGGATATCTAGTGTAGTCCCTGTGTATAAGAAAAATAAGAAGATGAGAGTTTGCATTGATTTCAGAGATCTAAATAAAGCTACTCCAATGGATGGCTACCCAATGCCAGTAGTGGACATGTTAGTTGATGCAGCGGCGGGGCATAAGGTAATCAGTTTTATGGATGGCAACGCTGGTTATAATCAAATTTTTATGGTGGAAGAAGATATACATAAAACTGCATTCAAGTGCCCGGGTGCTATAGGCTTATATGAATGGGTAGTCATGACTTTTGGGCTTAAATATGCCGGTGCAACCTATCAGAGAGCTATGAATTATATCTTTCACGAATTGATAGGCAAAATTGTGGAAATCTATATTGATGATGTGGTTATGAAGTCCAAGGATTATCAGGGACATCTTAAAGATCTCAGGGATACTCTGGAATGTGCAAGAAAGCATGGATTAAGGATGAATCCTCACAAGTGTGCGTTTGGAGTATCGGTGTAGGCACTTCTTAGCGTCACACTAATGCTAGGCTGTCACCACTAGCGACAACACGTAGAAGTGGTTGGTTGGTATATATGAGCACACAGAAAAAGATCCGCAAGCGCACGAATATCGTTATAGCTTTCACCCGGAGGTTTTAATATCTTATCCACAGGGAAACGTGTGAGATCAACTACGTTCTAACTTAACCCGAAAGATAAATGAGTGGTAGTAGAAACTAAAGTAGAGACGAGATAAAGTAAAACAAGATTAAAGCGTAAGGGGATAGTAATCTAGTATAAGGTCAATAGCAGGAGTATAGAGAGGATAACTTGGGATTCATCTAGTTCTGATCTAGGCAAGAGACTATGTTTTATACGATTCAACTGGGGACATTACGATAGAAGGGTTGCATCCAGAGTACAACCTCAACTAGGTAACTACAGTCCTGCTACTCCTATAAACGAGGAAGTGGACTACAAAGGATTCAACGGGTCTATAAGAGTCACACCCGCGAGCTACCACCTAAATACGCCCGGCCTATAGGGTACATCTACGAGGAACTCGAGCCTAAGCACCACGCTTACACTACGAATTATGCACTAGATTAAACTACTCAAAAGAAACTCGTGACCAGAAGAATAATATAAACAAGAAACTTACATGAATCAGAAGTTGATTACCCGAAGCATCTCAGGAGCAAGCTCGAACGAAGCTTGATCCCACTGATGTACAACCGGAGGAAGAAGCACCGACAGGCCGACATCTCCTCCAAACTCCTCCCTCGCTCTGCATCTCTCTACTATCTAGAAGACTAGATCTAAACTAATTCTAGTGCGAGGTTGTCCATTCGAGGGACTCCTCCCATCTAGAAACCCTAGCTATTGCTCTGACGGTGGATAATGAATAGAGATAATGATGGATGCTCCAGGGAGGGGGGTCTTGGGCTGTTTATATAGCCTGGTGGGATGAACTGCAGCCCTCAGATCAAACTGACCTTGAACAACGGTTGAGATGCGTCGAGGAGGTCGATTAGGGCACACTCCACGAAGTTGGCTCGATTTGGACTCTGGCCCAGGACGACCGGCCTGGGGGTGGGGCCGGCCGGCCCCACCTGTCATGGTCTAGGTGCTTGCTCGCCGTGACGTCTTCTCGAACCTTCCTTATTGTCCTAATGCGACTTTCCGTCTGTCTGCATGATTTGTCGTGTTGTAGAAGGATTCAATCTCTTTCCATCTTCTGTAAAACTCCCTAGAAGATAGCAATTCACCATAACTGTTGGATCTGTCAGTTTAGTCCCTGAATTATGTTGCTTGGTGATCACTCCAGGTTGTTCTAGAAGCTTCCATGTCGTAGCCAACAAGGACTCTATCGTCGGGACTCCAAATGTAGCAAACCATATGTCCGTTTCTATCGTCTCGACGAGCTCTTCGCATAGGTGTGCTCTATTTCATCACTTGAGATACTTTTATATGGTGAAATATTGATAACCCTGCAAAACAAGTGAGAACAACACAACTCGTGGAACTTGTTAGAATCAAACCCTACAACTATGCTTTATGGTTCATTTCATATCATTCTATGCATTAGTTGATGGTATAATGTTGACTGTAAGGACCGTCAACAAGTTCCCCCAAGCTTACCCTTTGCTAGTCCCTGAGCAAAGCCAATCTCAACAATGGATCAGGAGTTGCTATAATATTTTCACTTCCAACAAGTACACATGCATTCAAACAAAAGTTCTCATTTGGATTAGAAAAGATATCATTTTATTTATTATGGGTCTACTTTACCTTTAATCTTGGGTAATTGAAAGATAGAATGATTCAAATCAAGCACTATGTTTTTAGTTCTTTCACTTCACCATTATCCTGGAGTTTTTTATTTATTTTCAAAAAGCTTAAAGATGTGTGTCCTTAAATTAAACAATCGATCCAAAGAGAAAGTCAATCACACCATTGAATCGAGAAGTGTATGAAAGATGGAGTCAGATGCTCTTTTGAATATATCACTCTCTTCTGCTTATCAGAAACACATGGCTATTAGGCTAATTCTACTGTAGGGCACGTGCCCATTTTTTCTGATATTCTTTTCTCTTTTTTTTTCTTTTTTTCGAGGTTCCGGACACTTGTCCCTTTTTATTTCCTCGGGATCTATCTTTTTGAGGTTTCTGACACTTGTCCCTTTTTATTTCCTCGGATATATATTATTATATATTTTTTTCAATAGCCACATGTTTCCAACAAACTTTTGAGAGGATAGCAACAGATAATTATGACCATTTATGCGAAAGATGAATGAAATGTGTAAGTGATCTCAATTCAATAGCATGATAACTTCTCATAGGGTCGACAGAACTTTATTAAATGTATTTATTAATCATGTTTGATATTAAGAAATCTCCAGGACTCTAGTGTTGTTTAGAACAAGATAATAGTAGCTCAGATCATCACATATTATATCTGTCAATTACCTAGACCTTAGATCAAGCATTTCATACCCATGTATTTAGTTTCATTTTAAAGTATCATTATTAATTAGAAGAACTCATATTTGAAGGCTGGGTACTGGAAAGAAATTACGATAGAGCAATTATTCATCATTTCCATTTAAGAGACTTAGAGAGACTGCTTCTTTTATCAACTTCTTAAAACAAACTAGACACACTATTTTATTTATTTAATCTAACACACTTTAAACTAATAATAATAATATAATAATAATAGTAATAGTAAAGACATACCTTAATAGCGAAGATAACGGGGGTGCGTCTCCCCCAAGCTAATCCCTTCGATAGCGTCGAGCCTTCATGTGCCCGAATATTTTTTTGTTCTTTTTTTTAAGGGTGAGCCTTCATGTGCTCATATATTTTTGGGGGTTTTTGTTTCTAAAAGTGAACCTTTATGTGCTCACATATTTTTGGTGTTTTCTGTTTTTATAAAAATTGAAAACATATAGATATATTACCTCGGATAACGGGGGAGCCTTTTCCCCCAAGCTAGATGCTTGTGTGTTCGTTCTCTTGGTAGCGTCGATGTACTTCACTCCTCTGGTCTTTAATGGAAGGTTGTTTGTTTTAGTCTCTCCAGAGTGGATGAAGTTATCTGGCCTTCTCATTGATTCATGCTAAACTCAAATAGACAACAAAGCTCGTGGAATTGATCAAGCGTTAGTGGTAAATTCATTTATGTCTTATCGAGTCTTATAGATGTTTAAGCAAGCATGATTCAATAAGAGTTTTATATTTTTTGTGCCTCCACAGTAAACAGTTGAATATTCACATGGGGCTTAAAGGGAGTTTTTTTAAATAATAGTGATAATGCAACATGATTATTTTTCTTTTTCTATGCAATGCAGAAATTAAAATGCTTATGGATAAAGTATGATGATGCAATGATGATGCAATAATTGACTAAGAATAAAATATGAGAAATATGCAGAAAACTAAATATGAGGATAACTACCGATTTTACCTTTTGGCGAAGGTTCGGATATTTAGGTCCGACGAAGCGGACATTCCCTTGGTTCAGACCTCCCAAGGTGTGTCAGACGTTTGGAAAGTTGTTTCTGATTGTTCTTCTTAAGGTGGTGATTTTTTCTTCCATACTTTCTTGGTCTGAGTCTTTACTTCCTGTTGTTCACTGTCTTGAGGTGTCTCTTCTTCTTGCTTTTCTAGGTTGGTGTCACTAGCTTCTTCTTTGTGATTGGCCTCTCCATTCTTGATGGTTTGTCTTCTTTGGCGTTGAGAGTGGTGTCTTCATCTGTTCTTCTTGGGTGCTTCATTAGGTATGTAGTTGATGAAGTAGCATCGTGCCTTCTCTCTAGGAAAGTGAAAATGGATTTCCTCTTGCTTCATGTGGATGATTGTACTCATAGTGTAGAGGAACAGTCTTCCTAGGATGAGGTGGACATCATCGTCTTCTCCTATGTCGAGAACCAAGAAGTCTGTGGGGACTTCATGACCTGTAATTCTGACTACAATGTCTTCCACCAATCCTTCTTGTTTATGCCTCTTGATATGGTGTCAAGCATCTTAATCAGTGTGCATGTTCTTGTAGATCCAGGACCTTCACTCTGTAGAATTTGAGAGTTGACAAACTTCTCCATGTTCTGCTCAAGAGTGTGTCCTGCTCATAAAGACAAGGTAGAGATCAAGTGCATGGGCTCTGTTGGTGGAAAAACACCAACAGAACCAAAAAGTTTATTCATACTTCTCTAACCTTAGGCACATTGAACCAGGTACAAATGTTGATTATATGTTCTGCTCAGTTTTAATATGAGTGATATGAGATTACAAGATGAGCATTAATATCTCACAACATTTGACAGATTATATTACTTAACCCATGGAAGGATAATCTACTTATGCATAATGTATCTATCTAATTGTGATCTATCATCTTCCAAAGGTTGGATGTGCAACTTTTTAGCTCATTAAGATAGTGAGATTCAAGAGAGTAAATCTAGGAACAAAGATCAAAGAACTGAACATGTTGAGTTTGATTAGGTTCGATCAAGTGTGGTGTTACTTAAACATGTTTGGTTCTTTATCTATGCACACACTAGAATCAAGGAGAAGCTTTTAAAGTGATGGTTACTTACCTTGAGATGTTACCTTAATCATTAAGGAGTGATGGTACCATTTCACCTTGTAGAAGCTTCCCTTGCCTAGTGGTTGTGCATCTTGTTCATGTACTTTTGTCTCCTTGTTTGCACTCCTTCTTGAGAATTAATGATGTTGTTCATCTTGAAGGGGCTTGGTGGAGATTTGTTCGACCACTTCCATGGAGTGGGTGCTTTGATTGTGTTTGTTTGTGGCACTCTTCTCCTTGTTGCATGGATCTCACCTCTCTATGATGAATGAGTTATGTCTTCCTTGTGTAAGTAGTTAAAGTTCATGTGTCACCCTCTTTATCTCTAGTGTGAGTTTATCTCAGGACTTTCCCGGATTGGGTTTGAAAGTTTTTCTGCAGGGGTTAGTCCAACAAAATTTCCAATATCTACTATAGCTTACTATCAGTTCAGAAATCAACCTAGACACCATGTCTAATTTGACTTAGGAAGGTATTCTAACCTAAGCACCATGCTTAATTTAAAATCATTCTGAAGCGAAATCAACACACCTCTTGGTTTAAACTAAACTCCATGCCTAATTTAAAGAGATGTATGACTGTACTTCAAACCTAAACATACACTATAGCAGATAAAGGTAACATGAGAGCATTATAGAGATTTACTCAGATGGAGTTGAAAGAGAATAATTAGTGTTTAAATTGAGCATGTCTTAAAGGTAGGGGCAACCAACATAGCAACATGGCAAGGATATTTTTATGTAAGTTATTCCCCCAAGCTTGAATTTTGCAAAAATCAAGTTCGGATGAATTTAATTCAATGTTGCATGAGGATTAGTTGGACATACCTTGTGTTTATCATTCTTGTGATCTTTTTGCTCCAGACCTGGAAAGGTTAGTGACAAGAATACCTGAAGGAACAATTTAACAATTATATCCCTACGCTCATTACACAAGGGTAGCGCAGCAAAAAGGTGAACACTCATGTTAGGATCTGAAAAGTGCTTGTTTTAGGATACTGAGCTTATTTTTGGGAAACCTTCAAAATGTGATTTGGTGAAGTGGTTTCCCTTCCAATACCAACTTAAGAGCACAACGAGATCTACAATACTTGTGATAAACATATGCATCTACAACCACCCTTTTGAAGTTTTTGTAAACAGAAAGTGTGAGGGGGTTGAAGATCTCGAATGTGGTGAGGTTGGAGAGACCAATTGATTAGGGAGATGTTTCATATGAGCATGGGTTTAATGAGATGATTTTGGAATAGATTCCATGCTCATTGATGTTATCTTTATCTCTCATCTGAATGTTTAGAGTTTCACTTGGATTGGTCTCATTTAGGTCCTTCGATAGATGGATGAATCGTCGTTTCAAAGGGAGTTAAACACTCTACATTTGAAACTAAACCAAGGTTAGATTCCATTAAGGCTTCTTCCCTATCCATACATTCTACACATTCTAGCCATTGTTGTAGCATCTCTTCATCATCCTTGTGGTCTTCATGACTCCTATGGTTTGGTTGTCTTAGTGGATTTTTATTATTGTCATGAGACTGGGAAGGATGAGTATAAGAGAAATCTTCGAGGTAAAGGATGGGCTTAGAGATGGTTTCATGATTTGTGTTATTTGTGAGCATAGTAGGGGCGTAGATAGAATTTTCCATGTGGCTTAGCTCTCCTTCTATGGCATCACTTGACATGCTATCCTCGACTAATTCATAATGGGAATCAGGACATTCTTTAAGAGAACCATTCTTGCAAGGATTTGAATTATCTTCGCTTGAATGTCTCTTATGAAACCAGAAGTCTAGACCATTAGCACCAGAAAGATTAAAACTCTCCAAGGGTGGAATTTCTTCTTCCCTAGGAGATTTTGGGGCTGAGAATATATATGATGAATGATTGACTTTGATGAGGAAGGTTTGAGGCTTTTCCCGGTTGAGTCATTATCTCGCTATGCACTTAATGTTTATGACTAACCGATGGCGTTGAGTTGTGTGTGTTTACCGGGTTGGTGTGTGTGTGCAACATGTGTCTCTTGGCTGTGTTGATTTGCAGGTGTGGAGCTCGGATACAGTGGTCGATGGCGAGGTGAAGGTCAAGTAGAGACGTGTCGTGCCGACGGACCGGGAGCGGTGAAGGATGGGCGTGACGTGCCATGACGATGTACCCAGAGCGGTGAAGGACAGACGTGAGGCTTGGAACGATGGACCGGAAGGCCAGAGGACCAGCTGTGGTAGCTGGCACGTGGCATCGACGAGCAGGAGCACATGGGGATGTGCGATGCATCGGCCGAGTCGGGAGGAAGACGATGGCGTCGTGGCACTTGGCGGGAGGTCAGACACGGGCTTGCGTGCGGCGCAAGTGCCGTCGGCCGAGTCAAGAAGGATGGCGAAGGCGTTGTGCCCGGCGTGGAGGCGGGACATGCATCGGCATCGGTGCCGGTGGTCGGGGTGTGCGAACCACATCCCATCTACGGCGCGGGATCGGTAGCTGAGCCTCAAAAAGCTACCCTCGCCGGTTTTCGAGTTTGGGCCTCAAAACTCGGCGTGGACGGTTTCCAGGTTTGGGCCTCAAAACCTAGGGTCGCGAGTTTCCGAGTTTGGGCTTCAAAACTCGAGGTGGACGGTTTGCCAGGTTTGGGCCTCAAAACCTGCGCTGGCGGGTTTACCGGTTTGGGCCTCAAAATCGGGGAAGGTCCAAAAGGACGGTCGACGCGTGGCAGCGTGGAGAGGCTGGCGCGGCGGCGAAGCTACCGGATGTGCGGGCGTGGCCGTCGGATGAAAACTGCTAGGGTTGGATAGTTTTACCCCTGGGGGGTATTTGGGTTGAGTGCTTCATGTGAGGGCATTTTGGTCTTTGGACGTGCGCCTATATATATGTGAAGGGGCTGCTTTGGCAGCCATCCTTGGAGGTGTCACTCTCATTTTTGTTGATTTGAGAGGAGGCTAGGGTTAGAGAGTGGAGTGGCTCTTGTTCTTGAGCTTTTCGCCATCCACGCTTTGTTGTTGCGAGGAGTGGCTTGTAACCCGACACAGTGTGCTACACAATTCATCATCCCGTAGCAATGCAAGGATCAATTTCGCCCCTCCTCTTTGTTGGCTGCAATTTGGATCGAATCGTGTTTTTGTTCTTCGCGTTTTGGTTTTTCCCCTCTTGGAGATTTGCCTCGTTCTCCCTCTCCGAGAGGTGGTTTTCGATTCCGCTTGAACCAACTTGTTCTAGATCGTGAGGTGCCTCTTTTCACCGAAGGAATCCATCCCTAACCTCACGAGCTAGCAGATCGGTCGGTTTTCGTGTTTGGATCGAGTTCTTTCTCCCTTGGCCGTTCTTCTTCGATTTTCTTCGATACTGCAATCCATAGTTAGGTTTGAGCCATAATATTTTAGAGATAGCTCACTAAACTTGTTGTAAACTCCTCTGCAAAATTTCAGATTTTTCGGAGTTGATTTGGTTGAGTTTTGGCTTCAAAATCAAAATTCACTGAAGCTGCAGCGTGGATACCAGACGTGTCCGGTATGAAACCCGGACGTGTCCGGTGTTCAATCTTTGGAATTTTGAGCTGAAATTTTGTGGAGATCTTCCCTTAGGTGTCTAATAGCTCTGGTTAAAATTTCATAATTGTTGGACACAGTTTGATAGGGTTTTGGATATTTCTCCCAAAACTGGTCTGAGCAGTGAATACCAGACGTGTCCGGTGTGAATCCCGGACGTGTCCGGTATTTAAACTTTGGAGTTTTGAGCTGCAATTTTTGGGAGACCTTCCTGGTGGTGTCTAGTACCTGTGGTTCAAATTTCATAGTTTTTGGACACCGTTTGGTACTCCTTTTGGTTTTTCTCCTAGGATTGGTCACTGCAGTTTTGCATTTGCTCCGAGGCTCTTTTGAGTTCGAGTAGTGTCCCGCTGTGCTTCTTGAAAGCATCTACCCTACATCTAGGGTCGTGGACACTACCGAGTCTTGTCTTTCTTTTGCGGTGACTCTCTGGGACAAGGGCCAGTGATTTCTCGAGAAGAAATTTGAGGCTCCCATTCACCCCCCCTCTGCTCGCCATTTTGGTCCTTCAATTGGTATCGGAGCCAGTTAAGGATCTCTCTACCTTAACCGGTTCCGGATCCGCGAAGGCGACCTTTTGAGAGCGGTTTTGTTTCCGACTTTGTTTGTCGAGGTGTTGAGCTTGTGTTTTGGCTAACACTAACGGTGCTTTTGAAGATGGCACCAAGTTCTTCCCCCAGTGTGTCTTTGTCCTTAGGTTTGAGTCATGGACATGCGACCGAGGACGACATTTTGGCAAGAAGGAGGAGTGTGATTCTTGAGACTGAACGTGAGGTGGAGGCTTTGCTGGACTTCCTAGGAGATGATGAGCACTCAACGGATGATCGTGTACGTGAACCTGGCAAGGCCAAGAAAGGAACACGTGTTGCTAGTCTTGGGGCTTTGTCCCAACGATTTGAAGCTTGTTGTGAAGATAATGTTAGATATGATGAGCTTTGTGATACCTTGCATAGAAATATTGAGAAGTTGAATTGCTCCATCACTAGGTTAAAATGTGGCCTTTTTCATTGGAAGTCTAGTGCATCTTTGCCTTGCACCTCTTGTAGTGACATGGTTAGGAAGAATGATGAGCTATGCTTTTCCCTTGCTAGCTTAAAATCTGAGAATGAAATGTTGAAATCAAATGCTTCCATACCATGTCTTGTATGCTTTGACTTGCGCAAGGATCTTGTTCATGCTAAATCTGAAATAGCCTTGCTTAGGTCAAAAGTTGTTGCACCATGTGTTTCATGTGAGTCTTTGCTTGCTGAAATCAATAACTTAAAATTGACTCACACCACATGTGTAGATGAACTTGAGCATGCTAGGGCTGAAATTGTAGAGATAAATGCTAGGCCTTGTAGCTTATGCTCTTTAAATAAAAATGCTTGCCATGCTTCTAGTGATATTCATGATTCTTTGCTTGATGTGAATGGTGATGTTTCTTCCACCGATTTCATGTGCACATCCTGCATTGATTTGGAAAAAGAACTTTTGGTTTTGAAGCAAATGCACGATGATATGAGCGCTAAGTTGGTTGAGCACAATGATATGAGTGCCAACCTTGAGAGGGAAGTTGAGCTCTTGCGTACCACATATGCTGAGTGCATAAAAGAGGAGATGGAAAATCTAAAAAATGCTCCTTGTGGTACTTGTGATCGCCTCATGTTTGAAAATGAGGTTTTGGCCAAAAGATGCAAGAGTCTTTGTGCTAAGTCGTTTGATTCACGCATTTCTTGCAACTCGGATGTTGATGTTTCTAAGCTTGATTCTTTGAAACCGGAGTTGAATTCTTGTGTTGCGCGTGAGTCTTTTGACGACAGCACTAGTGCCAAGGTTTCGGATAACTCTTTCATAGCTACCCCTAACCTTGCTGTTTCTTCGAGTGATGTCCATGGGACTTCTCATGACAAGGGTGCTTTTCACATTTTTGGAAATCGTGCTCCCAATCCGATATTCCATTGCACCTTTTGCAAGAAAGATGGACACTAATTTGATTTTTGTTTCTGCTGTGTCAAACACGAGCGACGTATTCGAGCTAAGGCTTTTAGGAAGCCGCGTAGCCTTTCCCATGGCACGTGTGCTCCTAGTGTTGGCACCAAGTTGAACATTGATGCTTCTTGTTCTATGTCCCAAGGGACTTCTCACTTGTCGGAGAATGGTGTGCCTTCCGATAGGCCTTTGTACCATTGCTCTTTTTGTGAGAAAGATGGGCATCAAGAAAGCTTTTGCTATCAGCGTGCCAAACGTTTGCGCCAAGCTCGCTCTTCTAGGAAGACGGTGGTTCATAGCCCTTCCCATGGTATGAACGCTTGTGCTCCTAGTAAGAAGCCCCTCTTTGTTGATGGGTTTTATGACTCCTTTTCTAGTCGGTTAGGTCATGGTCGTGGACATGCTTCTAGTGCTACTTCTCTTGGTCCACGTCATGCTTCTCATGGTGCATCTATTGGTTCTTCTACAAAAACCTTGGAAGATGTTTGCCTCTTTTTCCGTGGTACGACTCGTTCTTCTCCTCGAGTTGTCCTTTTGAGGAATGCTTCCAAGGGTGTTTCAAAATTGCATTTGAACCAACATGTGCATCATGCTAACTCACAAGATAAGTTGAGATTTGTGACCAAGTCTTGGGTTCCCAAGTACATGCTTGCTAACCCTTCGGGATCCAAGACTCGGGTTATTCTGTCCTCTTGTGTGTAGATATGAGGACGCGGGGTGGAGAACATGCGCCTGATGGAGCTTGATCTTTTAGATGTGATCAAGATTTGATGGTTCTCTACACCCCACTTAGATTTGCCTCCAAAGAGGCTTTTTATAGCTTGGTGAGCTTTCTTATACACTCATACCTTGTACATCCTTGATTTATGTCTTGCGGTATGAGATGATCTTTCATGTGCTCACTTGTATAGTTTTTGCATGTACATTTTCTTTTGTATCATGTTTTGGTTTTAGTCTAGCATATGCTATCTTGTATATCATGTCATGTTAGTCTTGTGTACAGTTTTGGTGGCTATTCCACTTTTCATGCTAGTCTGTGATCCTCATGAACATTATGCCATGCTTTACCATACTTCTCCATGAGCTTTACTTGTAGAGGTATGATGTTCATTAGGTGTCACTTTTCAGGTGCTAGTTTTGGTTAGCTACATGTATCCTGTTGATATGATTAGTTTGAGCACTAGCCTTTCCACAATTTTATCATGTTACATGCTTTTGGATCTATTGCTATCATTATCTTGCTTTCTAGCATGTGTTGAGGTTTAGGCTGTGTTTGGGTTGATCATGTCTTTAGGCTGCATTTTGCTATATAGTGCTTTATCCTGTTGCATGGTAGTCTTGACTAGTTTGAGTTCAGATCTCCTTGCAGTATCATTCATAGGTAGATCTCTTTTTGTTGAGAGTTCACCTTATGCTTATTATGTGACTAACTATTTTCGTGGAGACCTTGAGGTCACACTGGACGAGACAATGCTTTGTGTTTTCTTCTACCTTTGAGTGTGCAGGAGAACAGGAGCCTGGAGAGAGCATTTCGGCTCACGGACTTGATCTCACTTCTTCTACAACTTGGGGTTCCGTTCGAGCAGCTCTCCAGCGAGCACTAGCAGCACCTGTGCGAGTGACAGCATCAGGCGAGGGGGAGACGACTTCGGCAAGGCAGGTGCCCCGGAGTTTAGCAGATTCAGGCGTCCCCTCGAGTATCACACCAGCAGGTGGTCATGCGCTTCATGAGGTACCTCCGACACACTTCTGAGTTCGAGTTTTGGTACTCTCCTTCTTCGACCTCTTTTTGTTGTGTGGTCTTTCTGATGTGGATTTTGCTGGTTGTTTGCTTGAGCATTTCTTGGCTCTTTTCTTGTGGTTTTGGTGTGTGTTTCCCTTTTAGTTGGGGAAGCATTTTGCTTGTTGTATCTTAGTTGGACTTCTTCGATACACTTTTGTTTTGGGTTTTCCTTTTTAGGCTAGTTTTGCTTTGACTTTGATAGACTAGTTTTTGCATGCATCTCATCATGTATTTTAGTGCATTTTAGAGCTTCATGTTTATAGTGATGAGAATGAGATTATGCTCTTTTTGGTATGCCCTGTTTATTCATGTTGATGCTTGTAGCCTAGGCACTTTTTGATCACTTGATACATGTTATGAGCTAAGCTATTTTTGCAAATGGTGAACTTGATTAATTAACTATGAAACCTATAATTTGTTCACCATTGAGATTGGCAACTAGCATGGGTAGGATCTGTTGAGATCACTTGTGCTATCTTTTGTATGCTAGGTTGCTATGTCTCTTGCACTGAGTCATTCACTTGCTTGGATTGTTCATATTTACCTTGTGCTTAAAAATTGATCCAAGTCTAAGTGAAATGAAAAGATCGAGATGGGATTGCATGTGTCAGCACATCACGGTATCGAGACTGTTTCTCATTGCACATTTGGGTTAAACTTGAGTCGTGTAGTGTAAGACCGAAACCGGTGCTTTAAGCTTCTGATTGCTTTTCTTGCATAGGCTTAGCCCAGTTGAAAAGTTAGGCAATGACCATGCTTTCAACCTCTCGCAATCACATGCTTTAACATGAACTTGTGTTAATACCGCTGCAATCTCCGATAAAATTTGAAAATAACACAAGTTTATGCTTCATTCTATGGCATGATGATTGAACTTTGCTAGGGGTAGTTCACCTTTTATACTTGAGTTAGCACTTGTTTGATTTCCTTTCTATCCATGCTAAGTGCTATTTTAGTGGTGAACTCCTTTTCTAATGGCTTAAAACTACTCATATGCTTAAGTATTCATATTTCGTATTCATTTGATCAGTTTGAGCTTTTGCTAGCATTTGTATTGATTGCTACACTTTCAGGGCAGCACCCTTTTGAGCATCTTTTCATTCTGATTGCTATACACTTGAAGCTGTTGCATTGTGCATATCATGCATTTTTAGCTTAGTGTTCATACCCCCAGCTCCGATACACTTCATGGTCACTTTCAATGCTTTTCAGCGCCTCTATATGCTTTTGATTGATGACTCATCTTGTGCTTGTGTCAACTTTGTGAAGAAATGTCAAAACCCCTCAGCATGTTCCCTTTTGTCAAGGGGGAGAAGTTGTTTGCAAGGGGGAGCTTATGTGTTGGCACAAAGGGGAGAGTCATGCATTTTTGGGGAGAGCTTTGAGCTAGGGGGAGTTTAGCACTTTTATGTCCTTCAATTGGTATAGCTCTTTTATGGTTTTTCAATTGGTATCCTTCATAGTGAGCTTTGTTGCATAGCATTTGTGTATATGCTTGCTTTCAGGTGGAGTTGTTTTGTTTTGCAACTTCTCCGCGTGCTCTGAATGTTTGTGCACCATTTGGTTTTGAGCTTCTTTTTGTGCTTTCTCAGTTGGTATCGAGCCTGCTAGTCGTGTTGAGCCGTGTTGCCTCTATATTGAGGGACTAGCAGTTTTTGCTTGGTATTTTAGATTGATATGGAGCCTTCAGCTAGTTGTGTCGAGCCATTTTGCCTCTATCTTGATGAACTAGCTGTTTTCACCAATTTTTGGCTGTTTGTGATTGGTATCGAGTTTATTGCCAGTTGTGTTGAGCCTCTGTGCCTCTATCTTGAGGGACTAGCAGTTTCACATTCCAATGCGTTGTTTTAGCCTCAATTGGTATCGAGCCTTGAGCTAGTGGTGTTGAGCTTTTTCTGCCTCTTCTTGAGGGCTAGCTCATTTTTGACTTGGTTGCGTCGAGCCGTTGCCCATGTCTTTGGGAACTAAGTCTTTTGCTCTATTTGATCGAGTTTTGCTATTTGTTGAGTTGTTGCTCTGATTCTTTGCTTGGTTGCGTTGAGCCGTTGTCCATGTCTTTGGGACCAAGTTTTTGGTTTTGTATCTCAAACCATCTCTTCTGCATAGTTTTTGTCAATTCAATCATCAAGGGGGAGAAATTTCGAAACCCAAGTGGATAAGTACCTTGGTTTCTTTTGTGATGATTGTTTGACAATTTATTTGAGATTGGTTTTTGAGTGCCTTTTGGGATTCATGAAACTCCTGTTTTCACTTGACTCTTCGGTTGTGTGGAGGCTTTGCCCGCTTTTCCCATTTCCCTTGGGACCGAGAGCTTTTATTTGGAGTTTTCATGATCCTTTCTCATCCAAGTGGCCTTGTGTTTGCCTTTGCTTGGCTTTTGGGCACTTGAATGAGGCCTGCCTTCAAACCCTTCCTTTGTGGTTTTATTTTTAGTCAATGCATTCATCAAGGGGGAGATTGAGAATATATATGATGAATGATTGACTTTGATGAGGAAGGTTTAAGGCTTTTCCCAGTTGAGTCATTATCTCGCTATGCGCTTAATGTTTATGACTAACCGGTGGCGTTGAGTTGTGTGTGTTTACCGGGTTGGTGTGTGTGTGCAACATGTGTCTCTTGGCTGTGTTGATTTGCAGGTGTGGAGCTCGGATACAGTGGTCGATGGCGAGGTGAAGGTCAATTAGACACGTGTCGTGCCGACGGACCGGGAGCGTTGAAGGATGGGCGTGCCGTGCGGCGGACGTGCCATGACGATGTACCCAGAGCGGTGAAGGGCGGACGTGAGGCTTGGACCGACGGACCGGAGGGCCAGAGGACCAGCTGTGGTAGCTGGCACGTGGCATCGACGAGCAGGAGCACATGGGGATGTGCGATGCATCGGCCGAGTTGGGAGGAAGACGATGGCGTCGTGGCACTTGGCGGGAGGTCGGACACGGGCTTGCATGCGGCGCAAGTGCCGTCGGCCGAGTCAAGAAGGAAGGCGAAGGCGTTGTGCCCGGCGTGGAGGCTAGACATGCATCGGCATCGGTGCCGGTGGTCGGGGTGTGCGAACCACATCCCGTCTACGGCGCGGGATCGGTAGCTGAGCCTAAAAAAGCTACCCTCGCAAGTTTCCGAGTTTGGGCCTCAAAACTCGGCATGGACGGTTTCCAGGTTTGGGCCTCAAAACCTAGGCTCGCGGGTTTCCGAGTTTGGGCCTCAAAACTCGGGGTGGACGGTTTGCCAGGTTTGGGCCTCAAAACCTGGGCTGGCGGGTTTACCGGTTTGGGCCTCAAAATCGGGGAAGGTCCAAAAGGACGGTCGATGTGTGGCGGTGTGGAGAGGCTGGCGCGGCGGCGAAGCTATCCACGAGGAAGGCGCGGTGGTCGACATGACGGCACGTGGCGGCATCAGGGAGGTCACGTCGAGGCGAAGCTAATGGATGTGCGGGCGTGGCCGTCGGATGAAAACTGCTAGGGTTGGATGTGAGGGTGTTTTGGTCTTCGGACGTGCACCTATATATATGTGAAGGGGCTGCTAGGGCAGCCATCCTTGTAGGTGTCACTCTCATTTTGTTGATTTGAGAGGAGGCTAGGGTTAGAGAGTGGAGTGGCTTGTAACCCGACACAGTGTGCTACACAATTCATCATCCCGTAGCAATCCAAGGATCAATTTCGCTCCTCCTCTTTGTTGGCTGCAATTTGGATCTAATCGCGTTTTTGTTCTTCATGTTTTGGTTTTTCCCCTCCTGGAGATTTGCCTCGTTCTCCCTCTCCGAGAGGTGGTTTTCGATTCCGCTTGAACCAACTTGTTCTAGATCATGAGGCGCCTCTTTTCACCGAAGGAATCCATCCCTAACCTCACGAGCTAGCAGATCGGTCGGTTTTCGTGTTTGGATCGAGTTCTTTCTCCCTTGGCCGTTCTTCTTCGATTTTCTTCGATTCTGCAATCCATATTTAGGTTTGAGCCATAATCTTTTACAGATAGCTCACTAACCTTGTTGTAAACTCCTCTGCAAAATTTCAGATTTTTCGGAGTTGATTTGGTTCAGTTTTGGCTTCAAAATCAAAATTCACTGAAGCTGCAGCGTGGATACCAGACGTGTCCGGTATGAAACCCGGACGTGTCCGGTATTCAAACTTTGGAATTTTGAGCTGAAATTTTGTGGAGATCTTTCCTTAGGTGTCTACTAGCTCTGGTTAAAATTTCATAATTGTTGGACACAGTTTGATAGGGTTTTGGATATTTCTCCCAAAACTGGTCTGAGCAGTGAATACCAAACGTGTCCGGTGTGAATCCCGGACGTGTCCGGTATTTAAACTTTGGAGTTTTGAGCTGCAATTTTTGGGAGACCTTCCTGGTGGTGTCTAGTACCTGTGGATCAAATTTCACAATTTTTGGACACCGTTTGGTACTCCTTTTGATTTTTCTCCTAGGATTGGTCACTGCAGTTTTGCATTTGCTCCGAGGCTCTTTTGAGTTCGAGTAGTGTCCCGCTATGCTTCTTGAAAGCATCCACCCTACATCTAGGGGCTTGGACACTACCGAGTCTTGTCTTGCTTTTGGGGTGACTCTCTGGGACATGGGCCATTGATTTCTCGAGAAGAAATTTGAGGGCTCCCATTCACCCCCCCCCCCCCTCTGGTCGCCATTTCGGTCCTTCAGGGGCATAGATGGTTTAGGATGGATAGCTAATCTTGGGATGTGAGTGGTTGTGATTTGGCTATCATAACTTCCTCTTCTTGTCTAGGAACTGATTCATTTTCTTTCTCAGGGATTAGTTTCTGAATGCTAAGGCAAGGGGTCTTTCCACTCATTATATCAAGTAAGTACTTTGCTTTACTAGCAGACAGGCAAAGGCAAACTCCTCCAGAGGCTATATAAAGGGATTCCCTATTCTCCCTACTAAGACCCATGTAAAAATGTTGAAGAAGTACGAGGTCTGGAATAGAAAGAATTGGGCCAGTGTGGATAAGGTCAACAAAACGATCCCATGATTCGCCAAGAGATTCTTCTTCTAGTTGTCTAAAAGTTAGAACCTTCTGCTAGAGGTCAACCACTTTGGAGATGGGAAAGAATTTTAAGAGAAATTTAGTGCAAAGCATCTCCCAATCTCCATGGGCACTCCCTATGTTCAGATTATACCAATGTTTAGCTTTTCCCATTAAAGAGAATGGAAAAAGCTTCCATTTTAAGGTTTCATCGGGCATACCTTCTATGCGAAGGAGGCCGCAAATTAGACCAAACTCTCATAGGTGTGTGTATGAGTTTTCCTCACCTTCTCCTGAGAAAGGGTGTTTTTGAACAAATTCTATGAATTCCGGGCTTATCTCAAAACCAAATGTTGTGATAGGCTCTAATGTTCTGGTGGTTTAAGGAATGTGCCTGTGGGTCAAGCATATTGATAGATAGGATTGTTATTATCCATGCTAGAGATGAAAGGATAGATAAGAAGAAAGAATAGCAGAGATGAGGCAAAGGATAAAAGTAAAGGATAGAGGGAAAATATAAAGATAAGAAACAAGAAGATTTTTTTTATTTCTTTTTATATAAAGGAAAAGATTAAGCTAGGTTCGTAGTTAATTTCAGCAACCGTTTCCCCGGCAACGGCGCCAGAAAGCTTGTTGGCACTTCTTAGCGTCACACTAATGCTAGGATATCACCACTAGCGGCAACACGTAGAAGTGGTTGGTTGGTATATATGAGCACACAGAAAAAGATCCGCAAGCGCACGGATACCGTTGTAGATTTCACCTGGAGGTTTTAATATCGTATCCACAAGGAAACGTGTGAGATCAACTACGTTCTAACTTAACCCAAAAGATAAATGAGTGGTAGTAGAAACTAAAGTAGAGACGAGATAAAGTAAAAACAAGATTAAAGCATAAGGGGATAGTAATCTAGTATAAGGTGGATAGCAGGAGTATAGAGAGGATAACTTGGGATTCGTCTAGTTCTGATCTAGGCAAGATACTATGTTTTATACGATTCAACTGGGGACATTACGATAGAAGGGTTGCATCCAGAGTACAACCTCAACTTGGTAACTATTGTCTTGCTAGTCCTATAAACGGGGAAGTGGACTACAAAGGATTCAATGGGTCTATAAGAGTCACACCCGTGAGCTACCACCTAAATACGCCCGGCCTATAGGGTACATCTACGAGTAACTCGAGCCTAAGCACCACGCTTACACTACGAATTATAATCTAACCTAGTGCACTAGATTAAACTACTCAAAAGAAACTTGTGACCAGTAAGAAGTTCATTACCCGAAGCATCTCAGGAGCAAGCTCGAATGAAGCTTGATCCCGCTGAAGTACAACCGGAGGAAGAAGCACCGACAGGCCGGCATCTCCTCCAAACTCCTCCCTCGCTCTCCATCTCTCTACTATCTAGAAGACTAGATCTAAACTAATTCTAGTGTGAGGTTGTCCATTCGAGGGACTCCTCCCATCTAGAAACCCTAGCTATTGCTCTGACGGTGGATAATGAATAGAGATAATGATGGATGCTCGAGGGAGGGGGGTCTGGTGCTGTTTATATAGCTCGGTGGGATGAACCGCAACCCTCAGATCAAACCGACCTTGAACAACGGTTGAGATGCGTTGAGGAGGTCGATTAGGGCACGCTCCATGAAGTTGGGCCGATTTGGACTCTGGCCCAGGATGGCCGCCCTGGGGGTGGGGCCGGCCGGCCCCACCTGTCATGTTCTAGGTGCTTGCTTCGCCATGACGTCTTCTCGAACCTTCCTTATTGCCCTAATGCGACTTTCCGTCTGTTTGCATGATTTGTCATGTTGTAGAAGGATTCAATCTCTTTCCATATTCTATAAAACTCCCTGGAAGATAGCAATTCACCATAACTGTTGGATCTGTCAGTTTAGTCCCTGAATTATGTTGCTTGGTGATCACTCCAAGTTGTTCTAGAAGCTTCCATGTCGTAGCCAACAAGGACTCTCTCGTCGGGACTCCAAATGTAGCAAACCATATGTCCATTTTGATCGTCTCGACGAGCTCTTCGCATTGGTGTGCTCTGTTTCATCACTTGAGATACTTTTTATGGTGAAATATTGATAACCCTGCAAAACAAGTGAGAACAACACAACTCGTGGAACTTGTTAGAATCAAACCCTACAACTATGCTTTATGGTTCATTTCATTCTATGCATTAGTTGATGGTATAATGTTGACTGTAAGGACCGTTAACAATCGGCTGGACAGTTTTTGGGCTTTATGGTACATGAGAAAGGGATTGAAGTCGGTCAGAAAAGGTATGATGCAATTGATAAAGCAGTACCACCGACTACAAAAACTGAGTTACAGTCTTTGATCGGTAAAATTAATTTCATTAGAAGGTTTATTTCAAATTTGTCAGCCAGGATTTTGCCGTTCTCAGTTCTGTTGAAATTAAAGGATGACCAGGAGTTTAAGTGGGGAAGTGAACAGCAGAAGGCATTTGATGAAATCAAAGAGTATATGAAGTCCCCACCAGTTTTAAATCCTTCTCAAAGGAACAAACCTTTTAAGTTGTATGTATCGGCTGATGATCATACAATCGGGTCAGCCCTAATGTAAGAATTTGAAGGAAAGGAAAGAGTAGTTTTCTATCTCAGTAGAAGATTACTTGATCCAGAGATGAGATATTCTCTCATTGAGAAATTATTCTTATGTTTATACTTTTCATGCACCAAGCTTCGGCATTACTTGTTATCTTGTGAATGCATGGTGGTGTCAAGGTTTGACGTAATAAAACACATGTTGTTTATGCCTATTTTAAATGGGAGAATTGGTAAGTGGATTCTTGCATTATCAGAATTTGACCTAAAGTATGAATCGGCTAAAGCGGTTAAAGGTCAGGTAATAGCCGATTTTGTTACTCATCATCATGAACAAGAGATCAGAACTTTAGATTTTACTCCTCGGGCTTTGTTCTTTGATGGTTCTAACTGTAAACAAGGTGGAGGTACTGGTGTTGTCCTTGTTTCTCCTCAAGGGAAAAGTTTTGAATATGCCTTTCCTATTGATCCAACCTCCACCAACAATCAAGCTGAATACGAAGCTCTTCTCAAAGGACTTCATCTTTTGTATGAGGTAAGGGCCGAGACTGTTGAAATTTTTGGTGATTCTCAACTAGTGATTATTCAACTACTCGGCCTATATAAATGCAAAGATGATATCTTAAGAAAACATTATGAAAAGTGTCTTGAGCTGCTTGATTCTTTTTCTTCTGTTGTCATAAAGCATATTCCTAGATGCCAGAATCAAGAGGCTAATCAATTAGCTCAAAGTGCTTCTGGGTATCGGCAAATTGTTGAGATTATAACCGATGAGATTGCTGATAATGATGATTGGAGGATTGAAATTATTGAATATTTAAAAGACCCGTCACGACAGGTATCCAGGAAATTGAGATATAAGGCTACGAAATTTGTCCTTCTTGATGATCAGCTCTATCACAAGACAATTGATGGTGTACTCCTTAAGTGTATCGATCAAGAAGAAGCCAAAGTCCTGATGGGAGAAATCCATGAAGGAGTTTGTGGTGCACATCAGTCTGCTCATAAAATGAAATGGATGATTAAGAGAGCAGGATATTTTTGGCCAACCATATTGGAAGAGTGTTTTAAATATTATAAAGGGTGTCAAGAATGCCAAAGATTCGGTAATTTTCAAAAATCTCCAGCATCAGCTATGAATCAAATTATAAAACTGTGGCCATTTAGAGGATGGGGAATATATCTGATTGGCCAAATATTTCCGGCATCTAGCAAAGGACACAAATTTGTTTGGTAGCGACAGATTATTTCACCAAATGGGTTGAAGCTATTCCCTTTAAGGAAGCTTCATCGGCTACCGTGATTGAGTTTATCAGAGAGCATATCATCTATAGATTTGGTGTTCCTCAAACCATTACTATGGATCAGGGAAAAATGTCTACGTCAAAAGAGTTTGAAGATTTTGCTGCTAGCATAGGTTTCAAGTTGATTAACTCATCTCCATATTATGCCCAAGCTAATGGACAAGCTGAGGCTTCCAACCAGATTTTGATTAAAATTATTAAGAAAAAGGTCAAGGAGCATCCGAAGAAGTGGCATTCGATACTCAGTGAAACTTTGTGGTCCTATAGAATGGCTTGTCATGGTGCAACTAAATGTTCACCTTATGAGTTCGTCTACGGTCATGAAGCTGTGTTACCTTGGGAAATCAATATTGGATCCAGAAGAGTATCACAACAGAACAATTTGAAAGTCGATGAATATAAGCATCTCATGATGGACAACCTTGATGATTTAAATTTTCATCGGTTTTTTTACGAGATAAATTTTCGTCGGTTAAAAGCTCTAGAAAATATTAGAGCTCAGAAACTAAGAGTTGCTAAATATTATGATCAAAAGGACAGAGAAAGAGGTTCAATGATGGAGATCTAGATTGGAAAGTCATTTTGCCAATTGGAACTAAGGATAACAAATTTGGCAAGTGGTCACCAGATTGGAAAGGACCTTATCGGATTACAAGATGTGCTCCTGGCAATGCTTATTTCTATGAAACTTTAGAGGGTGTCGAATATTTTAGAGCAGTTAATGGGAAATATTTTAAGAGATATTATCCTAGTATTTGGGTGGATCTGTTATGATTAATCAGTTTAGTTGATAGCCGATATGACTGTATCGCCTTCAGAACAAAAAAGAAATATAGCCGATATGTATCGTATCGCCTTCAGCAGCAAAGTAAATAGCCAATGCAAGGGAAGCATCGCCTTTAGTGCAAAAATATGGAATTGTGAATTTCTGAATTTAAAAGACCTCGATGGCTCTAGGCATAGAAAGATCATAGAGAGACAGAAAAGCTTCATTGTATTTACAAGAAGATTGTTTACAAAGAGATTAATCCTAGCAATCTACTCGAAGACTTTATCTACTATGAATACAGAAGGAGTGGCCTCTGCTATCTCCTCGGCTGCTCCGTCACGCCATCGAAGTTCACCTCCATGGCATGACTGATTTCCGGGGTGATCTCGAGGTCACCTAAATCTTGGCCGGTGTAGGCCTAGGCGGCTCCAAGTGCCATGGCGGCACCATGGAGGACACCATGGAGGGCAACCTTATGCACCCTTGCGGGGATGTTGTTTACCCTCTCAACAACGTTGTTGCCAGCAGCGTTCACAGAGGCGGCCGCCTCATTCCCTGCCTCCTAAAGGGCTTCCAGGCACACAGTCAGGTCTACAAGATATACAGAATGATAAACATCAAGAATACATTGAAAGGTGAAAGGAGAAGTTTTCGTGAGGAGGATTTCTTCATAGAGAGAAAGATTACCGACGACACGTGCATCAGATTCGGCGTGCTGCTGGGCTGCTTGAGAGGCTTTCGCCTCTGCATCCTCCAACGCCTTCTGGAGCTGGGCGATGTAGTCTTCAAGCAAACAATTTCTTATGGTAGCCTCAGAATGGAGGTTCCGCATCTCCGTCATTTGACGGTAATGGCGAGCGGCCGTTGACTTCGAACTATCAGAAGAGGGGGTTTCTGACACCGACTCCATCCCTGGAGGAGGTCCTAAGGCGACAGCAGCATTGGAGGGACCTGCGTCGGTCCTACATGAGAAGTAAAAGACAGACTGAATTAAAGAGCCAATGAAAGAATACTATGATCAACTGACACAAGGGAAAACTCACCTAGCGCGGTGCAATGGAGGGCAATAAGAGTTCACTTCCTCCTCTGCGGGACGTTTGCCGTGGTTGGGATTTGCCATCAAGAGGAGAAGAAAAGTTTTTGTTGGGTGAAAAAGAGGGTTTTCTCTTGGATGGAAGATGAAAGCGGCAATGGTTGCGTTCAGAGTACGATGAGAGATGAAGGCGGAGTTGGAGTTTATATTAGAAGATTAAGTCTTCAAAAAGGAGAAAAGATGTCGTTTCATACAACGTGCGCATGATACTCAAGTGGGATGTTAAATCATGGCACGGTTCTCGAAGGAAGAGCAGTCGTTTCACATTAATCATCAAGATACCATTTGATAAAAATCTTCAAGCCATGACCATTTGAAGTGCCAAAAATAATAGAGGAAAAAAGAAAAGGACTCAAATTTCGGAATGAAATAAATTTCATCCCAAAATTGGGGGGCATGTGTTTACACCAGATTTTGGGCCGAAAAAAGGATTATTATTTTGTAAGCACAAATGGCTGATTTGTTGAAGAAAGAATCAATCAGAAAATTAAAAGAAGCCTGCTTGATCCAGACACGTCTAGAAGTTCATATGGGCCGGGCGTGATGACGTGTTGAGCCCAGCCAAAGAGTTCGGGTCCGGATCAACTTCTTATTAATATGTATCCTAGTCGTGTTAGAATAGGAGTCTGCCGGGTTATAAATAGCTAGAAACCCAATTTTGTAAAAGAACAATCTCAAATCCTAGGAGTAGTAGTAAGGTAGAACTTGACGGAACCTTCAACTAGGCAGGGCTGCATCGGCTTAGACCAACCTCCGGTTTGCTTGTGAGTTTTCACCAATGGCTCGTGTTATTGTTCAATAAGGTTGTATTTGGCATCGACCAAACTCTTGTTTAGCTATGACATGGGTTAGTTATCGGTTAAAGTTCATCTTTTGTAAGACTGTCTTGGCTCAAATCAATCTCTTGCTTTAGTCTATCTTGACTAGTTATCGGCTCTATTAGCTTTAGCAATCTAATAGATTCATTAAGTTATCGATGTTGTTTATGTTTTTTAATGTTTTGTTTAGATTTAAACAATATCTTGTCCAATCAAGATTGACAAACTAGCCTAAGCTTAAAAGCTACTTAGTTTCGGCTATCTAAGGGCTTTACACGCCTACACCAAGGAAAATAGCTGATCTAAGCTTCTCATCGACTATTTTGTCAATCTTGATTGTTACATGTTGTGCGTTCGAGATATCCGATAAAATTGTGGTTTGATCTAAGAGACAAGTAGATTTGATCTGATATGTTTATTACGGCTGTATTTCCGAACCCCACTGATACGCATGACATGTTAAAATTGCTTGATCTTAGACTAGATCATGGATTTAACGGATAGATCTTGTTCGTGCTTCATGGACCCTGTATCGACTAAAATAGCCGATCCAGTTATGCTTCTTTCATAATGTATACTTTTAAGTGGTCTAAAATCAACGGATTTGCTTGTTGCATCGGACGCAATTTAGCTTGGTCATCATTATGGCTGCATGGAGACACCCCACTGTTGATGTTCAAGTTACTTTATCAATCTATTTGTTATTATGGCTGTATCGAGACACCCCACTGTTAACGAATAGAACTGCTTATGCAACTAGTCGATCTTTTGGTTTTATGTTGTTTAAACGTATACATAGATCTTTATTTCCCTCATATGTTAAGCTCATCGGCTGTTCTTGTTCTAAGTTCTTTCTTTATACTTTTAAATAGCCATTTTGCTTCAAATATTGCCAATGCTTCAACTTTTTTTTGGGAGTTGACTTTGTAGTCAATATCCTGTGACAATGGCTATATTAGAGCCGTATAATTTGGAACTGTCTGGCATCAAACGGGCAGGTTGCACAATTTAAACGCCTTTTTCTTTTCCTTGTCAATTACAGGTCAAATTGATTGGCACGTCCGGAGTCGTTTTCACCAAGATTCGGCATCGCCATCTTTTGAGAGTCCAGGAGGTCAGGACCTTGCTCTGCACGGCTTCTGAGGACCGTGGTCGAGTGTGTTGGCATCTCGTCCAGATTTTTGTGTCAACAGTAAGAAACTTAGAATGCTCCGGGGCTTGCCTGGGAGCCAACACTAGGTTAGTGTTAAGTGCCACTTGCTTGGCAAGCATCTCCACTTCAGACACTTGCTTAGCTCTGCATCTTCGGGACCATCCACCAAACACCATCTTCGGGTTTAGTTTCACCATCTCGTCCTTCATGGCGTATCTACCGCACGTAAATGAGATGCACAATGCAAGCGTATGAATGCAGGGGGAAACACTTATGAAACAAACACAAGACACACAACACAAGCATTACCAACTATTTTACATAAGCAATCTGGATAACTATACAAGGGAAGACATAGCTTTACTATTAACTTAACACACACATAGCATACTCACTTCAGCAGGTCATGGTTATATTAAGGTGTTATACAAGGTTCATTATGCATGTAGAAGGGTTTAGCTATAACAATCAATTAGGACTACATTACATACATCTTCATCTTGACACATGCATGCACATTTAGCCCACACTTTAGTTAAACAAGTTAACCAACATTATATGCATATTGACATACTACCTTGGGTTGATTAATTTAGCAACATAGTATGCACAAGGCATGATATACATCAAAGATCACATAAGCAATATCAAGCTAAAGCAATCAATCCTGGGTTTATGCACACAGATTGGACAGCATATAACAAGCATTCAATTTAATCATAACTGGAGCTACAAATATCCAAACAAGGTGATCTTAGGCTTTCTGGAAAGCTAATGAAAGTAACTAAAACTTTGTTATTATTACCTAAACATGATTCGACACTTAAAAAGGGCAAACATTACATGCAAGACAGTTCTGTCCAAACTTTGGACAGAATACCACATTCATATTCAAACAGCCATAACTAAAGATCTAGAGCACCAAAAGACTTGATATAAGACTTGTTGGAAAGCTTATTAAGTTGTCTACAACTTATTTATTATCATCTCAGCAGTTATCAAGGTCAAACAACACAAACAAGCAAATCTGTCCAGACTTGGGCAGATTCTGACTTCTAACTTTAAACATATGTATCTGAAGATATAGACCACCAAAAATAGTGATCCAAGATATTTTAGAAAGCTTATAAAAAGTAATACAACTCTTATTTTAACATGAACACATAATTCACAAGTTAAAATAGCAAACAGTTTATTCTTTCAGACCTGTACAGAAAGCATACAAAACCTGACAGCAAACTTCTAAAATCTATAACTCCTAAACCACTTGGCCTAAAATCATGAAATTTTACAAAAAGCAAGATGAGGAAGTTATCTACAACTTTTGTATAGACTATATCTATAGAAAACATCATTATCCTCATGAACATATCACCAAAACAGAAACTACACATGCAGCCATTTCAGCAAATTAATAAACTCACTTCACTACTTATTTGGTGAATATGTGAGCATACATATGAGCTATAAAAATAATTCTAACATTCATGAACATGATCATATAGCATTTGTCTCACATCAAAATGCAACAAGACAAACACATCAACATATACATGTTCATCTATTACTATGTTTTTATATTAGATAATTATTAGCATAGGCATTATTTTTAGGTGATGTTGTAAACATCTTATTTGGAGCTCACATTTTTATTGGTGATAGATGACATCAAAATATAGCTACACTAAAAATATTACATGCTCAGGTCTTATAGATTACTCCCTCTATATCGTACAACTTGACGTTTCAGACAGCGACACGGTCTCCAAAACATCACTTTGACCACTTGTTTCTTTAAAAATATTTATTGGAAAGTGGTATATGTATATTTTTATGAAAGTACTTTTCAAGACAAATTTATTTATCTGATTTTTACATCTCTAAACTCAATAATTTAAAAGTTATTTATGATTTATATTCCCAATGTTTGACTCAAACCTTGTCCAAAACGTCAAGTTTTTTCATATGGAGGGAATATTTACTAAAAACATGGCAAGTTTATTTCACAAAAATGCATGTGAGAGCAAGATAAATCTACAAAACATATTTTCTGTAAACACATGACCATAATAAAATTCCCTAAGCTACAACAACATCATAGGAAGGCAATAGACATCATATCCATTTTTACATGCAAACATTTATCACAATTCATTTTAATCCATTTAATGAGCTGAAAACAAGATAAAATTATAACTAAATCATACATGCACCAATAAATCTGAAATTTTTATCACAACACACACATGACCAGGGAAGCCTACCATAAACATTTCACATCATTTCAAGCAACACAACAGCAGATGTCATTTTCTCCCTATTTAATCATATTTAAAAAAATAAATCATCACAGCAAAAAACAGCCACTAACAGCCCACACATTATGCATTCACTGGACAGATCTACTCAAAAGGATTCCAAAAAGTGCTCACTTGCAATTTTTGGACAAACATACAATTTATTATGTATTTTTAAAGTTTCAGCCAGATTTATTAACTAAACAAAAACGTGAATAAAAACAGATCTTGCATCTGGACCCTTGAAACTTGCAGAAATCCACCAGGGACTTGTTAGCAAATCTAATGAGTCATGCAACATTACACAAAACCCGATCTAATGAGTTATGCAACATTACACAAAAACTCGAAAAAGAGTTTTAGCTTTACTATATGGTCCTTCACCACGGATTCACGGGAGAAAGCTCGGAAACACGAAGGAGAACCGGCTTGCTGGGCTAGGGTTTGGGCGCTGGGCGGCCTTGCTGCTGGCGACCTGCTCTGGCTTGGAGCTGCTGCCGAAGGGAGGCAGGAGCGCTGCTGCGCGGCCTCAGCAGGAGGCGCGCGGTTTTCTGGCGAAGTCCGTGACTCTACGCGGGCACGGTTCTGCGCGGCTTCAGCAGGGCGCGCAGAAAAGGGAGAGGGAAGGAGGCAGCAGGGAAGGCTCCAGGGAGAAGAGCTCGCCGGCGCTTGCTGCAGTTGCTCGGACCAGGAAGAGGAGGAGGAAGTAGGGGCGCCATGGCTGCAGCCCTGCACTTGCTCTGTTCGGTCATGGCAGAGAAAGAAAGAGAGCCGGAGATAGGAAGAAGGGGGTGAATGGGAGAGAGACCAACGGGAAAAAAAAAGAGGCAGGCCATGACCTTTTTGCCGGAGGGAGGGGCGCGCGACCTCGGGGGAGGTGCGGCCTAGGAGGCCGTGACTTTTTTTTTGCCGAGGAAAATTTCTTTTCCAAATTGGTATGTTTCCGGAAATTTTCGGTCAGACTCTAAAATTGTGAATATTGCTCAAACATATTTGATTTTGATGAAACTAATTTTGTTGTCGCCGTCTCGATGAGTACTCTAACTTTCATTAAAGGCACTCGGTCAAATTCTCAATCTTTTGTCCGGTAACGATCGTTCACGGCAGCTTCGCGGTGACCGAAATTCCAATTTTGCAGTACAGACTTAACCAATTTCCGGAACCTGAAATCCGCGCTGTACTTCATCTTGCGAGCTCGTTTTCGCTATTTTCGGCACCGATCCAGGTCTTGACCATAAAACAAAATTTGTTCCTCTCGATCTGTACTATAACTTTCATTTAAGGCGAACCGACACGCGAATATTGGAAAATACCGTTCAAAGCTGGTCAAAGCAGTCACCCGATAGGGTCTGATTTAGGTTTTCTCGTCGGCCGGGACATTTTCTGGTCGTCTGCTCAACATGAAACTTTTATAACTTTTGGTCGTTAGTCCATATATAGTTGATTGGGTATAATTGCAGTACTTGGTTAAGCACAAATGATTTTCTTCAGTTAATCAGCCATTATAGACAAAGCTGTGACTCGTCATTTCATGTGACTTTTTGATCTCAAACTTCATGAAACTTTTTCACCATTTACTATAGACAGGACTGAAGTGGGACACATGAAAAATCGATGTTTACAATTGATCCTGAATATTCATAAATTAACAATCATTATTAACTAGCTCTGTTAGTTATTCCCGAATAATTTAAACTGAGGTTCCGCCTCAGAGATTATTGATCCTGACATGTCTGTTATCACAGACTATCCTTGAATTTAGTTCTTCATCATCGCTTGATATACCATGTATGTTCTCAACTAACTGCTCAACTGACGGCGAACACCTGGGGTGTTATAATTTCCATCCAAATTAATTTTATTATCCTAGAGCCCAATTATTTCAGGACAAGCTTTTATTCAAGATCATCATTGTTCTTTTTATTGACTCTAATATTAAACACACACTCTAATATATAATTTATAAATACTAATAAAGACTAATAATATATAAAGGATAATAATAATAGTAGTAGTAGTAATGAATAATAATAATAGTAGTAGTAATGATAATAATAATAATAATAATAGCAATAGTAATAGTGACATACCTTAATAGCGAAGATAACGAGGGTACGTCTCCCCCAAGCTAATCCCTTCGATAGCGTCGAGCCTTCATGTGCCCGAATATTTTAGTTCTTTTTCTTTTTAAGGGTGAGCCTTCATATGCTCACATATTTTTGGGGATTTTGTTTTCAAGAGTGAACTTTCATGTGCTCACATATTTTTGGGATTTTTGTTTTTATGAAATTCAGAAATATATAGATATATTACCTCGGATAATGGGGGAGCCTTTTCTCCCAAGCTAGATGCTTGTGTGTTCGTTCTCTTGGTAGCGTCGATGTACTTCACTCCTTTGGTCCTTAACGGAAAGTTGTTTGTTTTTAATCTCTTCCAGAGTGGATGAAGTTATCTGGCCTTCTTATTGATTTCTGCTAAACTCAAATAGACAACAAAGCTCGTGGAATTGATTAAGCGTTAGTGGTAAAACCATTTGTCTTATCGAGCCTCTTAGATGTTTAAGCAAGCATGATTCAACAAGAGGTTAATGTATTTTTGGATTTTCTATTTTTATATGTGGATGCAAAAAGTAAGAAATATTTTTTGTGCCTCCACAGTAAACAATTGAATTATTCACATGGGGCTTAAAGAGTTTTTTCTTTTTAAATGCAATGTGATAATGCAACATGATTATTTTTATTTTCTTTTCTAATGCAATGCAAAAATTAAAATGCTTATGGATAATGCAAATATTAAATATGATGATGTAGTAAATGACTAAGAATTAAATATGAGAAATTAATATGCAGAAAAGTAAATATGAAAATAACTACCGATTTTACCTTTTGGCGAAGGTTCGGATATTTAGATCCGACGATCCGGACATTCCCTTGGTTCAGACCTCCCAAGGTGTGTCAGACGTTTGGAAAGTTGATCCTCTTTAGGCGCTGTCTTTTTCTTCCATGCTTTCTTGGTCTGAGTCTTTACTTCTTGTTGTTCACTGTCTTGAGGTGTCTCTTCTTCTTTCTCTTCTGGGATAGTGTCACTAGCTTCTTCTTCGTGATTGACCTCTCCATTCTTGATGGCTTGTCTTCTTTGGCGTTGATAGCGGCGTCTTTCACTTCTACTCTTCTTAGGTGCTTCATTAGGTATGTAGTTGATGAAGTAGCATCGTACCTTCTCTCCAGGAAAGTGAAAATGGATCTCCCCTTGCTTCATGTAGATGATTGCACTTGTAGTGTACAGGAACGGTCTTCCTAAGATGAGGTGGACATCATCGTCTTCTCCCATGTCGAGAACCAAGAAGTCTGTGGGGACTTCATGACCTCTAATTCTGACTACGACGTCTTCCACCCTTCCTTCCAGAAATCGGAATGTTTGGTCTACTAGCTTTATCTGCAAGTATGTTGGTTCCAATAGTGCATCACGAAATAAATGTTTATACATTATCGTAGACATGATGTTGACACTTGAGCCGATGTCGCAGAATGTGTTGTAGAAGGTACTCTCTTTGATCATGAAGTCAATGACAGGTACTCCTGGATCGTACAGCTTCTCAAGGCGTAGTGGAGGTTGAGTGGTATCTTTTTGGTGGTTCAACAGTGTTGACCATCCATACTGGTTCTTGCTCTTGTGACTTCGTCTTGTTCCTCCTCCTTCTATTGTTGTTCTTCTTAGGGGCAGCAGGTGCATACTCGTACTCATATGGTGACTATGGGTGTACATGAGTCTTGAGTGTGTGATTCTTAAAACTGAACCTCTCCTTCCTATTGTTGATCGTGAAGCAGATCTTTGCGCTTTCAGGTAGATGATGGCTTTAGTTGTACTTAGGAATGGTCTTCCCAAGATGATGGGTGCTATTTCATCTCCTCCTGTTTCCACTATCACAAAATCTTCTACGACATAAGAGTGTCCAACTTGTACTTGAACATCTTCAAGGATTCCCTTGGGGTAGCAAAGTGTCTGATCTGCAAGCTGCAAACACATGGTTGTGTACAACAATAGTTGACCATGAATTTTCTCATAGATTACCTTAGGCATAATGTTGACACTTGCTCCAAGATCACAGACAACTTCATCAAAGGTATGGGGTCCAATGGTGATCGGGATGACAGGTCTCCCTAGATCTCCTTTCTTCTCGGGTAGATTCTCATCTCCCCATCCTCTGTACTTTGGCCTTGGCGGAACTGTGAAGTAATCCCCTGCATTGAAAATGTCTACAAGATTTGCAGTTTCTATTTCTTCCGGATTCCCCGGAATCTTACCTTTTTTGGTCATAGGTACTGAAGCGGCTAGCTGAGAAATTTGTGATTCTATCATCTTATTAAAGCTAAGCTGATTTTTAATAGCAGAAGTAAAGCTTTCCATTCTATTATTAATGGTTTCAAGTATTTTATCATTGGAAGCTATCTTTCTGGACATATTATCAATAACTTTATTTTGATTAACAATCATTTCTCTTAAAGGCGGTTGGTTGAAGTTGTTACCTTGGTAGTTACCTGAGTTGTTTCCTTGGTAGTTGGGCCTCTGTTGATGATTCCATCCTTGATTCTGTTGAGGATGATAGTTGTTGTTGTTGATGATGTAGTTCACATCCTCTTGGACTTCAGGACAGTTGCTTCCTGTGCGGCCAGTGCCTCCACACTCTTCACAAGTCATGCAAGAATTGTGGATGTGCATGACTTCCTTCTTCTCTTTGTGTCATTCGTCGAGCTTCTTTATCAGTAGGTCTATCTGAGCAGACAACATGTCTACTTCCTTGAGTTGATGCATTCCTCCTCTCTTCTTTGGTTGAGTGCATTCTTTGTTCCATCCTTGGTTGGAAGCTATCTTCTCAATGAGAGTGGTTGCCTCTTTGATAGTGGGTGACAAGAACGATCCCTCCAGCAGCTGCATCGATATTATCATGGCCACTCGAAGTGAGCCCATGGTAGAATGTCTGCATAAGTAACCAATTCTCCATCCCATGGTGTGGGCATTCTGATATGTTATCTTGAAATCGTTCTCATGCCTCAAGGACAGATTCATCATACTGCTGCTGAAAAGTTGAGATCTTCGCTCGTAGGGCATTCGTCTTGTCTACGGGAAAGAACTTTGCTAGGAGAGCAGTGGAGCAGATCTCCCATGTAGTGTTTTTGTCTTTGTTGGAGTAGAACCATTGCTTCGCTCTTCCCAAAAGTGAGAATGGGAATAGGCGGAGGTATATGGCGTCCTTAGTGACTCCTTTGATAGTGAAGGTGCCGTATATCTCCAGGAAGTGTTGGAGATGGGCACTCGCATCTTCATGTGCTTTCCCACAAAACTGGCTGGCTTGCACCATGTTGATCAGAGATGGCTTGAGTTCGAATCCCTCGATTCCCGGCCACATTGACTATTGGTCCAGTTCTAATGTTTGCAGTAGTTGGCACAAAGAAATCATAGAGTCTTGTCAGCCATGTCTTCTAACACTGGTGTTGAGCTTCTTGCCTGAGTGTCTTTGGTCAACGTGGTTGAAGGTTTCCTGAGCTTGGCGTTGGTTTGGCTTTTCGGATCAAAACTTCAGGATCGTCAACGTAGTTTTCCGGTCAATCAAATCCAGTCATACATCACCCTGCAATAAGAGATTCAAGAAATAGACAAAGGACAGGGTGAGCCTGTTTGAGAAAAGATCAATAGTGTGTCTCGATTATCATAAACATGTGTGTACAATTTTTCCTATGTATTCAACTTATATCCTATTATCTCCTGGTCTTAACTTAGAAACTCGAATAACTCAACGATATGGCTCCGGCAATGGGATTTCCATAAGGGATTTCCCAAACATCGGGGAATGTGCTTTGGAATCACACATTCGATTCCCCGGCAACGGCGCCAGAAATGCTTGTTGACATCTCTTAGCATCACTTCAGATAACGGCGCTAGAAATATAGGTAGACAAATCTAACAACATTACCATTAATGCTAGGTTGTCACCACTAGCAGCGACACTAGAGACATGGATGGTATTTATGATCTTGCCCTTATAAAATATGAAATGAGATTATCTGCAAGCGCACAGATAAAATACATCCGTTGTAGCATTTCACCAAGGAGAGTTTCCTAGGTATCGTTATTTATAATGGAGCAATGCATATCATGAGTTAACTAGTAGGAGATAAACATCTACAACTATGACAAACACATGTATGATTATGATAAGATTTCCACTAGATCTATACTCAACACAGGAATCAATCATTTATGATAAATAAGATAAATGTAATAGAACAGAGTAAACCATTAAAAGAGTTCAACAGAGCATTACCACCCAAGGTCGAGTCGTAGCCAAAACTAGAAAGAGACAGATTAACTTCCTAATATGGTTCTAACTATAGGTCATAGACTACGTCAATTAGTGCAATTATGTTTAGCAATCATGGTTAGAATAACCTATATTTGGGGAGTGGACTAAAAAGGACTCAACGAGGCTATAAGAGTCACCCTCGCGATCTACCACTTGCTGGCCCGGAATATAGGGTGCATTCGCAGGTAAACAATGTATAAGCACCACGCTTACACAATGTTGACCACTCACCCCGCGATCGACAGAATGAGCGCTATACAAACAAGAGCATAAACATAGAGATACCCTAGCTATGCTAGACATATAATCAAAGTAGACGATGAACATTATAATTATGAACACGAAATAGTAACAAGTCATGACATGTATCAACTAGAACACAACTAGAAGATGAATAAGAACTAGATGAACAATTAGAAGTAGATTAGAACGCAGAGATGAACTTGAGAGATTAGAAGATGAACTAGAACACAATTAGAACACAAGATAATGAACTAGAAGACAATTAGACAATTAGAAGAACAATGTTGATACAAGAGAGAATACAAGGCTAATTACCTAGCTCCTCTTGACTAGATCCGGAATCCGAGCTTCCTCGAGTCTTCTAATTCTATTCTAGCTACGCCCTTGGATGGTGGAGCTCTTGGTTGTCTAGGCTATCTCTAAACTACACGATTGATCTATGAAGCGATGAATTGGTTGTTGATCTGATGATGTCTCCAGGAGGGGGGTCTCGGGTTTCTTATATAGCCCGGTGGGATGAACCGCAGCCCTCGGATCAAACCGACCTTGAACAATGGCCAAGATACAAAGTAGAGGTCGGTTAGGTCACGCCGTACGAAGGAGGGGTGGATGTCAGGTGGGCCCAGGCGGGCCGCCCTATGGTTGAGGCCGGCCGGGCTCCCCTGCCGCCGCCTGCCTCGTCCTTCGATCGGGAGTCTCTTGGTACCTTCCTTATGTGTCTTGAGTCCTTGTTCGGTTGGTTTGCGCAACAAGTCGGGGCGTGGATGGATTCCTTGTCTTCTTCTTCCTGTCTGGTCCCTGGATATTCTGGTATTTTGTAGCTATTGGAATCTTGTCTGTTACACCCCTGATCTTTCTATGGATAAGGCTTCTAGAGGGTTCCAGAGTCTTCCTGGTCGTATTCATCGAGGACTCTCGCTCCGGGGCTCCAAATATGGCAAGTGGCAGGTCCGTTGTGATCGTCTCGCCGAGCTCGTCACAATGGTGTGCTCTGATTCTTCACTTTAGATACTTTCTTATGATGAAATATTGAATATCCTGCAAAACAAGTGAAATCTACACAACTCGTGGAACTCGTTAGAATCAAACCCTATAGCTACACTCTTTGGATCATTGCGGGTCATTTATGAGGTTAGTTGACGGTTTAAAATAGGAGTTATCTACCGTCAATAAATGTCACCACACAGCAAAAATTCTCCCCCTTGGGGACATGTGCAACTGAAAAGACACGAAGCGGAGCTCAAACAAGCGAATCGGAGCTAGGCCATGTCTATCGGAGCAAGACATATGCACATGAGTCTAAAATGTAAGTCAGCAGCTTCAGGTATATAGTCATTAGAGTGAAAAGATGCTTTAACGAGTGCTGATCTGACAACTTAGCAACAAGAATAAGTGCTAGCAAAAGCTCAAACTGATCACAGAATATGAAATATGAATATTTAAGCTAGTGAGCAGTTTTAAGCCATTCAGAAAAGGGATTTACTATCAAAATAGCACTGAACATGTATAGACAGGAAGTCAAACAAGTGCTAAACATGTATGAGAGGTGAACTACCCCTAGCAAAGTTCAATCATCATGCTATAGAATGAAACATAGACTTGTGTTGATCAAATTTCATCGGAGATATGCAGCGGTTATTAACACAAGTTCAGATATAGCATGTGATTGCGAGAGGTTGAAAGCTTGTCATTGCCTAACTTTTCAACCGAGCTAAGCCTATGCAAAGCAATTAGAAGCTTAAAGCATCGGTTTCGGTCTTGCACTACACGGCTCAAGTTTAACTCAAAAGTTCAATGAGAAATAGTCTCGATACCGTGATGTGCTGACAAAGCAATCCCATCTCGATCTTTTCAAATTCACTTAGACTTGGTTCAAATTAAGCAGAATATGAACATACCAAGCAAGTGAATGACTCAGAGCAAGAGACATAGCAACCTAGCATATATGAAATAGCACAAGTAACCTCAACACATTCTAAACATGCTAGATGCTAATCTCAATGGTGAACATGTATCAAGTTTTATGTTCAATTAAGCAGATTCACCATTTATGAAAAATAGCTTGGCTCACAACATGTATCATGTGATCAAAAAGAGCCTAAACTACCAGCATCATCATATATCATCAGAGCAGAACTACTCAGAGCATAATTTCATTCTAAAGAATATAGACATGAAGCTCGAAAATACAGGATGTACATGATGAGATGCATGCAAAAACTAGTCTAGAATATCGGAAAAGAAACTAGTCTAAGACAGTGCGAACATAAGGTCGATATGTGCCCTTTTGGTTCCTTCCTGAGTGATGAGTGTTGACGGTCCTTATAGTCAATATTATACCATCAACTAATGCATAGAATGATATGAAATGAACCATAAAGCATAGTTGTAAGATTTGATACTAACAAGTTCCACGAGTTGTGTTGTTCTCAATTGTTTTGCAGGGTTATCAATATTTCACCATATAAAAGTATCTCAAGTGATGAAACAGAGAAACCATTGCGAGGAGCTCGTCGAAACGATCAAAACAGACATATGATTTGATATATTTGGAGTCCCGGAGCGAGAGTCCTCGATGGATACGACTTGGAAGATTCTAGAACAACCCGGAACCATCACCTACCACAAGTCCAGGGACTAAACCGACAAGAAATATACAACTCTGTGAATTATTATTTACCAGGGACTTATCCAGCAACTGGGAAAGGAAAGAATCCAACCATGACACGACTAATTGTGCAAACGGGTCGGAAAGTGGCACTAGAAGACTCTAGAAGACACGAGAAGGCAACTCGGCGAAGGAGAGGCGGTTTGGCCACAGAGGGGGGGTCGGTCGGCCTCCCCCCTGGGCTGGCCGGCCTGCTACAGTGCTCAATCTTGCTCCGCTTCGTGAAACGTGTTCTAATCCAACTCTACTACACATCTCAGCCATTGATTGAAGTCGGTTTGATCCAAGGGCTGCGGTTCATCCTTAGAGGCTATAAATCCAGACCTAGATCCCCCTGGGGAGGCATCTCCATCTTCATTATTCATCTCCACATCAGAAACTAGGGTTTCAATTAGAAGTAGAGGTCCCTCTAGATGAATCTCTTCTAGTTCATCTAGAATTAGATCTAGTTCTAGTTCTTCTAGTTCTAGTTCTAGTTGTCTAGTTGAGGAGGAGCCGGATCTGTCGGATCTTCCTCGACATTGTATTGGTGCAGCATCTGGTTCATCTTCAAGTAATCTCCATGTTCTTCATTTACTATTTCTAAGTATCATGTTTAGTTTTAGTTCTTGCTTTATTTTATTTACTGGATCTCCGCTCATATTGAGTGCTCTAGTTATCCTAAGTAATTAGAGTAGTAAGTGTTAGTGTAGACACAGTGTCTAGACTAGGGTTTACCTAAGTTTGCGCCCAATCCTCTGGATAGTTGTGGTAGCCCCAGAGGTGACAGCTATGTCAGGTCTTTGTAATCCACCACGTTAGGGTTGGTGTTCTCGTAGAGCTTTTGGCAGCCTTCCCCCAACTACCTTCTTCCCAGTCTTTCTCGAGAGTTGGAAAGGACCTGCTGCTCCGAAGTAAGTAAAGTATAGTGGGCCTTTAATTAGATAGACCAGCTTAGAAAACCCTATATCCCTCTCTATCCACATTACCATTATTTTTTTGACGTTCTTAATTCTTCTAGTACACTTCACGTTCCCCTTGGAAATCGATACCTTGGAATACTCTCGGGTGAAAGCTACATCGGTAACCGTGCGTTTGCGAATTTTTCTGTGTGCGTTTAAAATACCCAACAAGCTTTCTAGAGCTGTTGCCAGGGAACGGTAGCTGTTCTAGAATCGAACCAGGATCGTCCGTGTTTCTTTTTTTACCACTTTTTTTCTTTTACCGCCACCTTTACCTCACCACCACACTTCTTACCACATGGATTTCACTCCTATCATTAAATTATTCGCTCCAAAGGGCGACTTGTTGGAGCTTCCACCATCATCACACCCCATTCTTATAGATGGCTATGAGCTTCACCCTACTTTTATAGCCATGGTTTGGGAGAAATCCTTCTTTGGGTCAGAAGACGAAGATCCATACATCCACCTTAGGGAATTTGAGCAGTTGTGTTTGTTGACACTAGTTAACTATCATAATTAAGAGATAAATAAATATGAAAAGGGCATGAATTTAATCACCAACAAAGGTTTAGGGTTTCAACTGACAATATTCCACGAGTTTTGGTGAGTTATGATTCTGCAGGGACTAAACCAGGAAATTGGCACCAATAGCTTCCCATAGAAGGAAACCGTGGGGAGATAACGCAACCGCCACGTCGGGATACTTCTAGAAGACTCCAGAGGACGTAAGAAGACACCACAAGGAAGGACACCACCAGAGGTCGACCTGTGGGACCGACCAGTCCCACAGGGCCCACCGGTCGGTCGGCCACGGAGGCCCCACGCTTTCGTCTTCTGCAAGCTACTTCCACCGACCTCCAGGATGCATCTCGACCGTACCTCAAGTCGGTTTGATCCAAGGGCCATGGTTCATCGCCCAGGGCTATATAAGCAGCCCTAGACCCCCCTCTCCAGGCATCTCCCTCTTCATTATTCATCTCCACATCAGAAACTAGGGTTCCAATGTAGAAGTAGAGATCCCTCTAGATGAATCTCTTCTAGTTCATCTAGAATTAGATCTAGTTCATCTAGTTGTAATCAAGAGCCACCTATCAAGTAGAAGACTAGATACCCCTCTAATAGGATTAGAACCTAGTCTTATTTTAGAACTAGAAGAGAGAGAGAGTGGAAGAGATCAAGAGGAAGCTCCGGCCTGTCGGATCAACTTCTTCATCTTGTACCTGTGGATTTAAGTTCTTCATCGACTTGCTTCAACGATTGTTTCGGTAATCAACATCTATATTTAAGTTTGAGCCATTGTTCTTATTGTTCTTAAGGTTTATGACTCTCTTTTGAGTACTTTAATTCTAGTCGCTCTAGAGTTGGAGTAGTTGGATAGTATAAGCGTAGTGCTTAGACTTGATAGCTCATATTTACCTCCTATAACGCCGGTAGTAGTGGTAGTTCGCAAGGGTGACTCTTATAGCCATGTTGATTCTTCTATAGTCCACTTACCTATGTGTAGGCCCGGTAGGAATATACATTTGCATAAAAGAATCATACTCTGTTGTGACCTTTTATGGCAACTTCCCCATTAAGAATAATAAACATATCACTCTTAAGTTGGATTTAGGTAACCTTAATGATCCCCTCTATACTTTTAGTTTCTCTGTCCTTGTTAGTTACTCAGGGGTTATACACTTGAGACTCATCGCTATCCGTTCCTTTGGGTTCGATATTAAAACTGGGTTACTCCGGTGAAGTGCTACATCGGTAGATTTTATCTGTGCGCTTGCGGATAAAGTAGAGTGTGCATTAATTTATACCAACAAGCATTTCTGGCGCCGTTGCCGAGGATAGAGTTTATCTCTACTCTTGGTAGCGATGTTAGTAAGTGTCAACAAGCATTTCTGGCGCCGTTGCCGGGGAACGGTAGATCATTTTACGTCTTAAGTTTAACCTTGTAATCATACTTTTATCTTTTCCTTTTTGTCCTAGTCTTTTCATTATTTTTGTTTTCATTCTTATGAATGTTGTTTTTTGAATTCCACTCTTATCTATCACTACCCCATGAGCAAGCTATAACTAGTAGAATCCTTATACCCCATCATAATACCTGGTTATGAGCTATGCCTACCTTTCTGCTGCACTGTCCTTGTAATGAGCATAGAAATATAAATATGAAAAATATTCCTTCGGGTATTCTTGTCACTAACCTTCCTAGGTTTGGAGCAGAAAAGAACGAAGGAACAACAAACATAAGGTATGTCCCACCAATCATCATGCAACATTGAATTACATTCATCCAATCTTGATTTATGCAAAATCCAAGCTTGGGAAATAGACCTTCTAAGAATATCTCTTGCCATGTTGCTATGTTCGTTGTCCCTACCTTTAAGATATGCTCATACACTCATTATGCTCTTTCATCACCATCTGAATAAATCTCTATAATACTTTCACGCTACCCTCATTCGCTATATTATATGTTTAGGTTTGGAGTACTTTCATACATCTCTTAAATTAAGCATGGTGCCTAGTTTAGGAGTGGTGATCTTGCTTTCAAAGGTTTTTAATTTAAGAAATTAAGTTAAAATACCTTCCTAGATCAAATTAGACGTGGTGTGTAGGTTGATTTTTGAGCCAATAGTATGCTATAGTGGATGTTGGATATTTTGTTGGACTAACCACTGCAGGGAAACTTTCAATATCAATTTGCGAAAGTCCGGAGATGAACTCACACTAGAGATGAAGAGACACATGAACTTTAACAACTTTGCACAATGAAGACTCAGCTCATTCATCATGGATGAAAGAATTGTGAGTATCAAAGTTTATTTATTTTGTCTTCTATTGCAAGTTATCCTTTGCCTTGAATCATGTTAAAGTGCAGCCAACACATACTAGTCTATGCTAAAGTAATCCTAAAAACATCTCCTTATTAGCATAGATGCAAAATACATATGTTGTGGACAACAACCCATGCTTCAAATTCTTGCAATCCTTTGGGTATATATCCACTAACATTATGCAGGAGAGAGATTTTGTTCATCCATGGTTTGGTCTGAACATTGAAGATCCAAAACCCAAACCATAGACACACAAATCAACTCTCAGATCACAAATGGTGCTAGCCTAGCTTTGAGTCTTGCTTGGGCACTGATGACAAACAAGATGCAACTTACCTCGTATGAAACAACCTATGCCTGCAACCATCATTGCCCAAGACATCAAGACAAGAAGTGGAAAGTTATTTTCTCTTCTAATCAAGAGCTAGCTTGGGAGACAAAATGGTACAACTACAACAATAGCAAGATCTACAACTCAAACACATGAACATGTTGTTGGAAGTCCATCTACATCACAAGCCAGCCTGAGAGAGACAATTCCGTTGTCTAGATGTGTTTCACAATCAAAGGGAGGAAGGAGAAACCCAACTTCAACATATTGATCTCCTACTCACCACTTTGATCAGTACAAACCACTAGATGCTATCCCAGTCGAGGAGAAGAATATGATCCACCACTCATTCTTGGAAGATCGTTCTTGAACGCCATCAATGTTATCATCTATATCGGACCTAGAGAAGTCAACTCTTGGATCTTTTGCTGATTCCTCAACAACTACATCACTTATGAGCAGCCAAAGAGAACCAAGAGAAGATGTCGAAGGAAGAACCAACTGCCAAGAATTGAGGAGGGCATCATGAAGGATGAAGCCACTGCACCACAAGAGTTAGAAGATGGAGAGATAGTACCTGAGCTAGTGAATCAAGAAGAACAGCTGATAAGATCTCCATCATCTAGACACTATTGAGAAGACAAGTCTCAGTTGTGGCATTACAAGACAAAGACTCTCATGGAGGCACTCGAGTAGCAACTCTAAATTCAAGTCTCTTGCCAACCCAATGATTAAAAGAAAAATAAAAAGGTTCACAAGAGAAGAATGCAGAACTGTCCCTATATCCTCATAGTACAGAATTAATACAAGAAAGAGAGAGGATCCTAGGCAGCGTACTCAAGGAACAAAGCTCTTTCACTGATAAGTCAACACATAGAGAAGGAAGATCGATACCTCTAAAGATGATTCCACTGTGATCTTCCTCCTCTCAAGCACACTGTGAGACGAACAAGAGAAGACAAGCCAGCTAGACAAGAGAAGCTTCCACAAGGTGGTTTGACACATCACTCTTCAATAACAAAGTAATATTTCAAGGCAAGTAACCATCACTTTAAAAGCTTCTTCTTGATTCTAGTATGAACATAAATAAAGAACTAAACATGTTTAAGTTGCACCTCACTTGATCCAACCTAATCAACTCAACATGTTCAGTCCTTTGATCTTTGTTTCTAGCTTTACTCTCTTGTATCTCACTGTCTTAACTAAATAAGCTAAAATGTTGTGCATCCAACCTTTGGAAGATGATATATCTCAATTATGAAAAGATCGACACTTTATGCATAGATTATCCTTCCTTTGGTTAAGTAATCTGATCTGTTAAATATTTTAAGATGCTACTTTTATGCTCATCCTCTTATCCTATCACTCATGTTAAGATTGAATAGAACACATAAACAACAAGTTTGTCTTGTGCAATGTGCCTAAGGGGAATAAACAAAACTTTTGGTTCTGTTGGTGTTTTTCCACCAACAGAGCCTATGCACTTGATCTCTACCTTATCTTTATGAGCAGGACACACTCTTGAGCAAACATGGAGAAGTTTATCACTCCCAAATTCTATAGAGTGAAGGTCCTAGATCTACAAGAACATGCACACTGAGCAAGATGCTGCCAGCTTCCATAATTAACGCTTCATTTCAAACTGCTGGGCAAACGAAGAACATGAGTGACACCATATCAAGAGGCATAAACAAGAAGGAATGATGGAAGACGTCGTAGTCAGAATTAGAGGTCATTAAGTCCCCATAGACTTCTTGATCCTCGACATGAGAGAAGACGATGATGTCCACCTCATCCTAGGAAGATCATTCCTCTACACTACAAGTGCAATCACCTACAAGAGGAAATCCATTTTCACTTTCCTGGAGAAAAGGCATGATACAACTTCATCAACTACATACCCAATGAAGCACCCAAGGAGAATAGAAGTGAAAGACGCCGCTCTCAAAGCCAAAGAAGACAAACTATCAAGAATAGAGAGGCCAATCACGAAGAAGAAGCTATCGACACTATCCCAGAAAAGAAAGAACAAAAGAAATCTCAAGACAGTGAGCCACCGAAAGTGAAGACTCAGACCAAGAAAGTATGGAAGAAAATGTCTGCACCTAAGAGGTACAATCGATAACAACTTTCTAAACGTCTGACATACCTTGGGAGGTCCGAACCAAGGAAATGTCCGGTTCGTCGGACCTAAATATCCGAACCTTCGCCAAAAGGTAAAAATCGGTAGTTATCTTTACTTTGCTGCATATTTCTCATTCTTAGTCATTTATTGCATCATCATATTGAATCATTGCATCATCATATTTAATTCACAAACATTTCTGCATTGCATTAGAAAAGAAAATAAAAATATTACATTTGTTACACTACATCATAAACCATAAATCCCCATGTGAATAATTCTATGGTGTGAAACCCACGGGAATGTTCATCGTGGTGTCATAAAAAATAATAATAATAAATATGCATGCATTCATCCTGTTGCATTTTTCTCTTGCATCATAAAAATATTAAAACACAAAAATATTAAGAAAAGAGATCTTACTGAAATTCTAGACAACTATGGCTTGAGTGGCCAACCATTAATGCTTAATCTGTTCCACAAGTTTTGTTGTCTATTTGAGTTTCACAGGATTTGAAAGGCCAAGAAAAGCTGACGAGCAAGTGAATGTTCCATCCACTATTGGAGCACTGTCTCAACAAACATCAACATCAATCAAAGTTCTAATCGAGGAAGGACATATCCACTGCCAGTATGCTACATTACAAGATCGAACGACTACGTCAACATTCAGCTTGGGGGAAGGCACCCCATGTATCCACGTAAGTATCTTTATCCTCTTAAGTTTTTCATTCTATAAACAAAATGAAAACACCAAAAATATGTGAGCACATGAAGGCTCACCATTAATTAAAAAACAAGAGACAAAAATATATGAGCACATGAAGGCTCAACGCTATTAAGGGAACCAGCTTGGGGGAGACGCACCCCCGTTATCTTCGCGATTCAGGTATGTCTTTATTATTACTACTACTACTATTATTAGCTTTTATCTTATAGTGTGATTAATAAAATAGTGTGTCTAGTTTGTTTTAAGAAGTTGATGACTAAAACCCTCTCTCTCTAATCTTTTGTATGGAAATGATGAATAGTTGCTCTATCTAATTTCTTTCAAGTACCTAGCCTTTAAAGCATGAGTTCTCCTAATTAATAATGATGCTTAAAAATGAAATTAAATATATGGATAGCAAATGCTTGATCCAGAGTCTAGGTAATTGATAGATATAACATGTGATGATCTGAGCTGCTATTATCTTGTTCTAAACAACACTAGTGTTCCGGAGATTTCTCATTATAAATATGACTAATAATGGCATTGAGTTAAATTAAGCTTTGTTGACCCTATGAGAAGTCATCATGCTATTGAATTGAGATCACTTACACATTCCATCCATCTTCTGCATAAATGCTCATGATTATCTATTGTTATCCTCTCAAAAGTTTGTTGGAAGCATGTGGCTATTGAAAAAAAAGAAAAAAAGAGAAAAAAAATCTAAGGAAATAAAAAGGGACAAGTGTTCGAAACCTCAAAAAGAAAGATCCCGAGGAAATAAAAAGGGACATGTGTCCGGAACCTCAAAAAAAATAATAATAATGAATATCAGAAAAAAAAATGGGCATGTGCCCGCCAGTAGAATTAGCCTGATAGCCATATGTCTCTAATAAGCAAAAGAGAGTGATATATTCAAAAGAGCATCCGCCTCCATTTTCCATACACATGCACTTCTCGACTCAATAGTGTGGTTGACTTTCTCTTTGGATCCTTTGTTTAATTTGGCAACATATGTTCTTAAACTTTTGAAAATTCATAAAAACTCCGGAATAATGGTGAAGTGAAAGAGCTAGAGACATGGTGCTTGATTTGATCGTTCTATCTTTCAATTACTCGAGATTCAAGGTAAAGTACTAAGCCCCGTGATGAATAATATGATACTTTTTTCTATTCCATATGAGAACTTTTGTTTGAATACATGTGTACTTGTTGGAAGTGAAGATATTGCAGCAACTCCTGATCCATTGTTGAGATTGGCTTTGCTCGGGACTAGCAAAGGTTTAGCTTGGGGGAACTTGTTGACACTAGTTAACTATCATAATTAAGAGATAAATAAATATGAAAAGGGCATGAATTTAATCACCAATAAAGGTTTAGGGTTTCAACTGACAATATTCCATGAGTTTTGGTGAGTTATGATTCTGCAGGGACTAAACCAGGAAATCGACACCAATAGCTTCCCATAGAAGGAAACCGTCGGGAGATAACGCAACCGCCACGTCGGGATACTTCTAGAAGACTCTAGAGGACGTAAGAAGACACCACAAGGAAGGACACCACCAGAGGACGACCTGTGGGACCGACCGGTCCCATAGGGCCCACCGGTCGGTTGGCCACGGAGGCCCCACGCTTTCGTCTTCTGCAAGCTACTTCCACCGACCTCCAGGATGCATCTCGACCGTACCTCAAGTCGGTTTGATCCAAGGGCCATGGTTCATCGCCCAGGGCTATATAAGCAGCCCCAGACCCCCCTCTCCAGGCATCTCCCTCTTCATTATTCATGTCCACATCAGAAACTAGGGTTCCAATGTAGAAGTAGATCGAGGTCCCTCTAGATGAATCTCTTCTAGTTCATCTAGAATTAGATCTAGTTCATCTAGTTGTAATCAAGAGCCAGCTATCAAGTAGAAGACTAGATACCCCTCTAATAGGATTAGAACCTAGTCTTATTTTAGAACTAGAAGAGAGAGAGAGAGGAAGAGATCAAGAGGAAGCTCCGGCCTGTCGGATCAACTTCTTCATCTTGTACCTGTGGATTCAAGTTCTTCATCGACTTGCTTCAACGATTGTTTCGGTAATCAACATCTATATTTAAGTTTGAGCCATTGTTCTTATTGTTCTTAAGGTTTATGACTCTCTTTTGAGTACTTTAATTCTAGTAGCTCTAGAGTTGGAGTAGTTGGATAGTATAAGCGTAGTGCTTAGACTTGATAGCTCATATTTACCTCCTATAACGCCGGTAGTAGTGGTAGTTCGCAAGGGTGACTCTTATAGCCTTGTTGATTCTTCTATAGTCCACTTACCCGTGTGTAGGCCCGGTAGGATTATACATTTGCATAAAAGAATCATACTCTGTTGTGACCTTTTATGGCAACTTCCCCATTAAGAATTTAGATAACCTTAGTGATCCCCTCTATACTTTTAGTTTCTCTGTCCTTGTTAGTTACTCAGGGGTTATACACTTGAGACTCATCGCTATCCATTCCTTTGGGTTCGATATTAAAACTGGGTTACCCCGTTGAAGTGCTACATCGGTAGATTTTATCTGTGCGCTTGCGGATAAAGTAGAGTGTGCATTAATTTATACCAACAAGCATTTCTGGCGCCGTTGCCGGGGATAGAGTTTATCTCTACTCTTGGTAGCGACGTTAGTAAGTGTCAACAGTGTTCTTGTTGGACTATTGCTGGCATGACACAAGAGACCATTAAATGGAAACTATTCCTGTTCTCCCTTTTGGGAAGAGCGAGAAAATGGTATGATCATTCCGTTAGGGGCATAAATGGAAATTAGGATGAACTTCGAGGCAACTTTTGTCTTGTTTTCTTCCCTCTTTTTCGAATCTCTGATCTAAGAATTGAAGTTCTTACATTTAAACAAAAAGAGAAGGAGACACTAGGAGCAGCTTGGGATATGTTCATATGCCTTACCAATTCTAGCCCAAATCTTTCCTTGCCAGACCATGTGCTACACTTTCACTTCTATCGTGGTCTTAACAAGGAAGCCACTCTACATCTCAATTTAGCTTCTGGAGGATCATTCTTGTCGGTGTTCGGAACCCGGGGGGTCAACACCAACGAGTGAATTTGTGAGTGTGTGCTCCCTAATCCGGATGGTGATGCAAGAAGAATACAGGCGATTTATCCTAGTTCAGGCAAGAGAAGGCCCTACGTCCAGCGGGGGAGAGAGTTTGTATTATCCTGCACCTAAGTGCTTGTATAGGGGCGAATACTAGCGTGCGAGAGAACAGGGGGCATGAAGGAAGGAGCCAGAACTAGAGAACGGGTCTCTGGAGTCATAGGCTAGGGTGGTTTGAGAGCTGATGGCATGTGCGTTATGTGTTTGTGAAAAATGTAACCTGAGGGTTGGTTTTAAGCTTGAGAACCTGCCCTTTCCTATGTCCTGGCATCCCCATTTATAGGCGAAGAGGAGACACAGGGTTACATGAGCTATAGGGCTGGCGTAGGTAATGATGTTGGCGAGGCGAGACCTGTCACGTCAGTGTTGCTGTAGCGGCGTGCTCTGTCACGTTGTGGTTGTCCTTGCTGAGACATGCTCCGTGTTGTCATCATCGTCCTTGTTACACACATCGATGCAGTTGATAGAGATGAAGGACGACGCCCATGTGCGAGGTGCTGGAGATGTCACATCGGGAGCTGTTGGCGACGCAGCTGACGTTAGTCATGGCAGAATCATGCTCGAGGGGGTGGTCGAGGAATGCTCGAGGGATGCCCAAGGAGGGCTCGAGGTGGTGGTCGAGGCGGTCGAGGACCGTACTTGATAAGATAGGACCCTGGCAAATGCGGGGAACGCGCTGACTTCTGCGCCTCGAGGGAAGTGAATGAGGCGCACGCTTGATGATTGCACCCTAGCAAACGCAAGGAATATGCTGACCTCTGCGCCTCGAGGGAAGCGAATGAGGCACACGCTTGATGATTGCACCCTGGCAAATGCAGGGAATATGCTGACTTCTGTGCCTCGAGGGGATGCCTGACGAGGCACAGTGCATGGTACAGCGTGGCATTGCTGCACGACCTACTCATTTGTTGGGTACGAGCGGCAAAAGTTTGATTTGACCTAAGCATGAATCACTGCGGTACGAGCCACTCATTTGCTGCAGTCATACGATTTGGATGGGAGTGGGCAGGTGCATTTAATGCTCCTGAAGTCGTACAGGGTATCCGAGGAGTCCCCGACGGGTGCTCGGGGGGCACCCCAAGGGTGCTCGAGGGGTGCTCGAGGAGGTGTGCGGCGAGGCGGTCGAGGTTAGCCTCATTCGCTCGGGAGAGTTCCGTAATCAAGGAGGTGTGTAGCGAGGCGGTCGAAGCCTGTCCTAGGATTGCTCGAGGGGTGCCCGAGGAAGGCTCAAGGGGTGCCGCTCGAGGGGTGCACGAGGAGGTGTGTGGCGAGGCGGTCGAGGTTAGCCTCATTCGCTCGGGAGAGTTCCATAATCGAGGATTGCCTCGTTCGCCCGGGAAGTTTCTGTCATTGAGGGTTGCCTCGTTCGCTCGGGAAGTTTCCGTCACCGAGGGGTGCCTCATTCGCTCAGGAAGCTTCCGTCACCGAGGGTTGCCTCGTTCGCTCGGTAGGGTTTCGTCACCGAGGGTTGGCTTCATCCCGAGAGGGGACACCTCGAGGGCGTTGTGGACTGAGCCAATGAGGGTGTTGCGGATTGAGCACTCGAGGGTGTTGCGGACTGAACCATCGAGGGTGTTGCGGACAGAGTCGTTGAGGCCTGTTCATGGGCCAGCCCAGAATGGTTTTGGCGCTTGGGCTGGTTTGACAGTTAGGGTGGAGGAGTGATAGTGGGTTTTGCTGCGGTTTAAGTTTTTCTTAATCGAGGTTTTGGGGTACCCCTTTTCTATGTACCCGATAGTAGCCCCCGAGCCCCAGCTCGAGTGCTGGCACTCGAGCTGGGGGTCATAAATTAAGAGCGCAGGGTACTTCGTAGCTTCTCCGTGGGGGGCGCGCGAGTGTCCCTTGCGGGGGTAGCCCCCGAGGCCTCGGAGGAGTGGGAAGAACTCCTTTGAGGGCTTTATTTACTTCGTGTTGCTTGTCACGCGTGGGGTTGAATGTGGTTGATTCGATCTCCTGCGAGATTGAGTCAACTTGAGTCGGGGTGGTGGCTCTTAGCTGCGGTGGGCCTCGAGCTGTCGATCCCCTGGTTTAGTTTGACCCTCTTTCGTCGAGCGGTGCCAGGCGTAGTCGAGCCCCCGAGCCTTGTGTGTCTTGGGGCATTGCTAGCTCCGGCATCCTTCTCATGACCCCTTTCGATCGGGTGTGAGGTGAGAAGCGTCGTACTACCCTCGATAGGGCGAGTCTCGGCGTCCTCGGTGAGCTGGTAACGAGGGGATCTAAGTGAGAGCTCGTGCCCCGTTTGATAGAGGTCGACTGTGGCCCAGAGGCGGTCTCATTGAAGTAGGACGCGCGGATGCCTGGATACCAGCTCCATTTGATAGGAGTTGGCGGCTCGATGCCTCTCCACGTGGAGATTCCATGGTGACCCATTTGTCTTGCCTTGGATACGCGTCAGGGGTCTCGAGAGTTCGTTCTCGATCTTGGCTCCGAGTGAGCTCCCCTTCGGCGTCCCTGACTTGGGTACTCGAGGTCGGCTGTTCGAACCCTTCGAGGGTCAGCCTTCGCTACCTCAAGATTTTTATATGGGCTGGAGCCCATTTTACTTCCTAAGTTAGTTCGACCCTCTTTTGCCGAGGGGTGCCAGGCGTAGTCGAGCCCCCGAGCCTCGTGCAGCTTAGGGCGTTGCTAGCTCCGGCGTCCTTCTCACGAGCCCTTTCGATCGGGTGTGAGGTTACAGTGTCTTACTACCCTCGATAGGGTGACTCTCGACGTCCTCGGTAAACTAGTATCGGGGGAATCCAAGTGAGAGCTCGTGCCCCATTTGATAGGGGTTGGCTGTGGCCCGGAGGCAGTCTCATTGAAGTAAGATGCGGGGATGCCTGGATACCAGCTCCATTCGATAGGAGCTGGTGGCTCGATGCCTCTCCACGTGGAGATTCCGTGGCGTTCCATTTATCTTGCCTTGGATACGCGTGAGGGGTCTCGAGAGTTCGTTCTTGAGCTAGGCTCTGAGTGAGCTCCCCTTTTGCATCCCTGACTCGGGTACTCGAGGCCGGTTGTTCGAACCCTTCGAGGGTCAGCCTTTGCTACCTCGAGATTTTCGTACGGGCCGGAGCCCGTTTTACTTCCTGAGGAAGGATCCGCTATGGAGGTCTCCCCTTCGTCTGTCGGGTGCGTCTTTTTAGGCAAGAACTGTTGTAGAGCGGCGATCGTGGCGGGCCTATGCAACGGAAAGGACTCGAGGGGACGACGTGCGTACCTATTGCGTGTTTTTGAGGGGTGGGTAGGTGAACATATTAAATGCGGGACGTTACCTTTCCCTTCCCGGGCTACGACCTCGATGTCGACGAGGAAGGTCCGGGTAGCGAGGAGGACGACGACGATGATGATGGAGGCGCCAAAGCTTAAGGCCTACGAGCCATATCTGGGCAAGAAGGCCCATGGAAATAATTAGTGTTTTTGCAATGTTGTGGCCCTTTGTGGCCCAAAAAACTTGTGAGTGCTCGAGATGATAATGAAACATCTTGGCGCTCGAGTTTTCTTATTTTTCTTTGCTTGAGTTTTGCTTTTTTGACTAAGTTTTCGACACAGGCTCGAGACCCTCGTGGGGGGGGAGTGAGTGGAGGTACCATAGCCCGGAGGCGTATGAGAGCTCCCGTCTCGACGTCCCTCGACCCTTAGGGAGCTCGTGGTGTTTTCTACTTAGTCGCGAAGCGTGTTCGAGGCATAGAAAAATAAAGTAACTTCGAGTTTTGGAAAAACTGTGCAGGTTTTTTAGGAACTTAGGGGGTTGCCCCCCTATCAGCCCCTTGCGCTCGAGTTTTCTTATTTTTCTTTGCCTGAGTTTTGCTTTGACTAAGTTTTCGACACAGACTCGAGACCCTCGAGGGGGGGAGTGAGTGGAGGTACCGTAGCCTGGAGGCGTAGGAGAGCTCCTGTCTCGATGTCCCTCGACCCTTAGGGAGCTCGGGGTGTTTTCTACTTAGTCGTGAAGCGCGTTCGAGGCATAGATAAATAAAATAACATTGAGTTCAGAAAAAACCGTGCAAGTTTTTTGGGAACTTAGGGGGTTATCCCCCTGTTAGCCCCCGAGGGACTCCTGACTCTGATTTGACATAGTCGAGGCTACCTCTGTTTTTGAACGAAAGAAAGTGCATGGAAACGATGACTTTTATTCATTCATAATACGATGTTTGTACAAAACATGAGAAATGTACAGGGCTTCGAGGCCCTAGGGGTAGAAACGACGTAGTTGTTAGATGTTCCGAGCGTTGGTGAAGGTTTCACCCTTGTTGTTCCCTTCATCAAAAAATGCTCCAACCGCCTCATCATCGGCCGCATAGTTGGCGACTACATCCATCAGCTCGCAGATGGTCTTGGGGCGGTTGCGCCCCAACTCGCGAACCAACCCTTTGCAGGTGGTGCCTGAGACGAATGATAGGATGACATCGTGGTCGGAGATGTGTGGGAGCTCGGTGCACTACTTGGAGAAGTGTCGAATGTAGTCGCGGAGGGACTCCCTGGATTGTTGCTTGCATCTGCTGAGATCCCATGAGTTACCGGGGCGGGTGTAGGTTCCCTTGAAGTTCCCCTCGAGGACCCAAACCAGGTCGGCCTAGTTGTAGATCTGATTGGGGGGAAGCTCTTCGAGCCACCTGCGGGCGGTGTCAGAGAGAAATAGCGACAACTAGTGGATGATGGCGCGATCGTCACCTCGCGCTCCACCTAGTTGGCAGGCTACGCGAAAGTCGGCTAACCAGAGTGCAGGCTCGATTTCACCGTTGTACTTGACGATGCTCGTGGGGGGTCAAAATGGGTCGGGCAGCGGCGTGTTGTGGATCGCCCTGCTGAAGACTCGAGGCCCCGGTGGCTCGGGAGCCCCGCGGTCCTCGTCTCTATCGTGACACCACCTTCGATGGGTGCTATAGCTTCGGTCCTCGGCTCCCCTGTCTTCGTGTCGCCGACTTTTGATGACGTCTCGACGGGCATCATTTGGTTCGTGGGGATCGCGAGGGTCGATGATTCGGCCTCGAACGTTTTTGGCCCGAGGGGCAGCCTGTTGGTGGACCGAGGCCTCCCTCTCATGGCGGGAAGATTCAACCAGTGGCTCCAAGGCCGCACCTTGACTCCTCGAGGCTGAGCTTTTGGCTTGTTGAACTGCTGTGGCTTGGAGCAGGTTCTTCACCTCGTCCCGTATGCGTCGACCTTCGGGAGTCGATGGCTCGGGCATGTTTCATAGCAGCATGGCTGTGGCTACAACATTTTGTCCTACTCGAGGGAAGCAGTTGACGGGACATTCGGGCGCTTCATCCTCGACGATCTGCCGATGGACTTCTCGAGCTCTGCTTCGAGCACCTTCGCCATGCGGCGGGGCATGGCTTTGCTCGAGGGCTTGCTCAATCTGGTCCAGTCGCCGGTGATCTTCGTCGAGCTTGGCCATCATCTCCCGGATTTGCACGATCTGCATGACCTATTTGTCACGCGGGTTGGGTGGATCGATGGGATCCTCAGGCTCGTTGCCTTGTCTTGGGGATGTGCCCCCAGCCCCTGCTGTAGCCACTGTGGCGGCCGCGTCGGGGTCCTCCGTTTTGCTGTCCAAGGCGACGGCTCCATCACCCTCGATGTGGAAGCATTCCCTCGTGGGGTCGTAGTGGTCCGAGTCGGAGTCAAGGTTGCCGGAGTAGAAGATGCAGAACTGTCCCTGCCGCTCCTCCTCGAGCTGGCGTCGCCACGCGCCACGGTGTTCTGCCCTGGCCCTGGCGCTCGCGTGAATCCTAAATCCACAGAGGCCGGGAAGACGACGTATAGGCTTATGGTGGCGCGAAGGAGAGCCCTAGGGCGGTCCTTTTGCACACTCATGCCAGAGCGCATCTCGGCGGAGTAGCTCGTGGTAGCGTTGTTGAGGCCGAACAGGAATCGCCGACGGGCACTGAACAGCCCGTGCGGTAGCAGGCTTGGCGGTGTCAGAGTCGCGCATGCCGGGGGAGATTGGCCGGGCTCCCTCATTGTGCGCATGGCGAAGGCAAAGTCGGGGTTCCCATCGAGGTCCCCGGTCGCGAGCTGGTGACGATGGCGGAGTCAGTCGTGCCTCTTCTTTGATGAAGAAGCACGGTGGTGACGTCGGCGTGCGGCCCCTCCTGTGCGTGTGAAACATCCTCAATTTTCCATGAAGGGAAAATCCATAGAACGGGTTATAATATGACAAAAACAGGGGCTGATCTTATCATATTATCATATATCAGTCGATATCACAGTCATACATCATAAAATTACATAGTTATAAGCATTACATCATTGAGTAACACCTATTACAGAATCTATTCTAGCGGAAGTCCATCGACTGAAGGCTCCTCCTTCACGGGCATCATCAAAGTTGTTGTAGCGCAGCATCAACCGGATCCTCCGAACCAAACTTGAGCGTAGGCACGAAACCTCCTAATCCTCCTAGAGTCAGTACTTCTGAAGTAGGAAATCTGCACACCGCCAGATGTGTGCAGGCCATGGTCAGCACCGATGAGCTTTAGTGGAAAAGATAAAAACAAGGGATCTGGCGATCCTAAGATTTGGCTGTGGATTTGCATCCTAGCGCATGAGCAGTAGTCAATATAATAATGTTATCAAGTTTTAACCCATTCCTATACACACACATCCACATCCATCCACCATATCCATATCCATCCCAATCATCACCACACCATCACCTCATCTCATCTCCACACTCTTCCGCTCAGTCGACAGAGGCCAGCTCTCTCCTAGCCTTGTCTCAACGGCCCGCAACCTCACACCAGGTTCACGGCCGACACTCACATACCACGGGAGAAAAGAGAACTCTCACTAGTCGGAAAAAGGTCATGGAAAAGGTCTGCGGCCAACGAATTGGCCAACGTATCGATCGATAAACCATAAACTCTACAGAGGTTCTACAATATCCACAAGATCGCCATCATCGGCACTCCGGAGATGCCTAGGCGGATATCGGTCGCTTGCCAGCGTAGAGTAATGCCACCCTACCACTCAGCCCTAGAATCACCCCAAGTCCGTCTGGGATGGCTAAGTCTGTGAAGTCACGTTCCCTCTCTAGAAGTGGGAGCCGTGATCGTCTCGGAAGGGTGTGGGACTCTCATACCCATACCTTCCTCACACTCCCTCGCCTAGCAGTAGTGGCATTGCTCTACCAGGTAGTCCGACTGTCCCCGTCCATAAGGAGCGAGTGGCTTGTAAAGGTATTTCCCCGTGGTCCAGATTCCGCGCCATCTAGGGTGACTAAGCCGGAATGTCTTCTCAGAGGTTTTCATTATCCGTGCCACCACAGCACGCTCTTGACCCGGGTTCCACCAACGGCTCATACCCGGATCCACCTCAAGTCACCACTTAACCCGCCACAGGTTTCACCACCACAAGGGCATCTAGATCTGCCCCACAGCAAGACTCGCACCAGGCTCGTTGTATATTCCGGCTCGGTGGACACAACCCTCACCCTCCACACACCCAAGTCACACACGCAGCACGCTCACACATCACCAAGTCTGGCATCACCCGCCAAACCATTCCCAAGGGTTCACTATCCGCATCACATCCCAGATATAATATGAAGTGGAGTTCAATAATATAATGGTGAAACATGCAAGCAAGCAGGCGAGTAAGCATGAATAAGTGAGCAAATGCGCAAAGCAGGGTGTTGTGGTAGAGTGGGTTGCAATCAGACAATAATGGCTTAGGTAGTATCATGCATCAATATTCTAGCAAAGGAATAAATATAAAGCTCTAGCAAGTCTACATATTTGCAATGTCTAATACGATTCTCTAAAAAGAGGGTGCTGCCATGACACCTGCGAAGTAGTCGTAGTCGCGGTTAATTATTCCTGGTTGGCGTTCCATCAGCGAGGTCGTCTCCTCCTGAGTAGACTCCATGTCGCAGTCCTTGTTGTCGTCCTTGCTCTCTTGGTCCAATTGTATGCTACTCCACGAAATAACACACAAGGCAAGAGAACACTCACACCATAATTGAAAAGACAACAAGACGTAGGAAGATCCATTAACATCAACGAGACACTAATAAACACAAGGTTTATCCCTCTCGGCGGTTGTCCGATTTTCTCGGGCTTGGAGCAAGGTGGTGGTTTGCTAGTTTAAGTCTTGGCCAAGCCAATACGGCTTTATGACATAGGGTCCAAACCAAGGCCTATCCCAGCAAACACCACGACTCTCATCCTTCGATTTGGTCGTCATTTAGATAGGGCGAAAATCGGAGGACGGGCCTAACGAATAAAGTACGACGGGGTTTGGCTCTTGTAATCTTATCCCAACGATTTACATCATTTGACCTGTCTCCAAGGTGCTTTGGCTTGCCCGCTATGGCAAAAGCGGTAGCGCAAAAGGGTTGGAGGTCTACAATCCTCTCGATCCACACAACACAGTACGTCGGGAACCAAGACTCAGGGTTACTCACTTATATCTGGAAGAGCAAGGTTAGCTCAGCACATCTATGCCATGTTCTCAGGCACATCTCCAGAGAAATGTGTTTAGGTGGTCGATCGAGTCGACGCGCGGGGTCCTAAGATACAACATAGACCATAGCTTTGCTAACAAAAAGAATAGCGAGGGTACAAACATATAAGTCAAAGGTTTATTCCAACGCACACATCATGGTAGAAGACGGAGAGTTGGAAGGAGTGGCACAATATAAGATGCAAGTGCGCAAACTACTCGTAGGGTACCCGACCGAGGTGCTTTGGCACTAAGTCATTTCTCGATTCGTAGCAGTGCGGTTGTCACCGCGAGAACCAAGATATGCAGTGGTCCACAGGTACAAGCATACAAGAGTTTGTGCACGAAGAAGCATTTGCAAAGCATGAAAAAGAGCGTAGCTCCATGGTCATGGCGAGATATACTCGCGACCACAAGATACACTAACAAGGGTCGTGTTACATTTGGCATCACAGCTATGGCGAGACGGGTCTCGCAATCGTAATGTCCGAACGAGGTACAATTCCCTCAGCCAGCTTAAAGGCTCGACACATACAGACAAACATGCGAACATCCATCGATGCAACGACAAGAACCATAAAGCGACACAAAGACACATCAAACCAAATAAGTGGAGTAGCACATTCCCATAGCATGAGATTGGATGGATCCTGTATCACAAGTGCACATACAGGTGGTCGTAAGAGCGAGATAGAGCATGAGTACGGATAGATAAATAAGAGACTTTCCAGGAGGGTTCGGTAAATCGACAATAAGACAATGAGAGTCCCAATGGGTCATGGTGGCGGTACAGAGGGTCACAGGGTCTCTTCTATCGTCATACGCTACGGTTTCCATCAGGGGCATCCTATGGTCAAAGCTGAGAAGAGAGTTACCTGGTCGTCCAGCATGTCGACTAGGGTTCGTTCCATATGGTCTAAACACGTCGTGGTCATGGTTTCGTCATGGACATACTTCCGGGGCGGTCAATCACACGCCGATGTTCTAGGAACACCGGGGTTTGATTTGGCTTGGGTCGGTCATGTGTGTGTGTGCAAGAGTGTCCATCGGTCGGATTAGGTCTTGGTCTACGCGTTCCGTTCGGCAAGCAGGGTCAGGGGTTGGAAGAGAGGAACGTTTAGCTAACTGTCGTTCATCGAGTGATCAGGGATGACGTTGCTTGGCATCTAGGTCTTCGCGTCGTGGTGCCATCCACATAGCTCGTCCTTCATCCTTTGCATGTGGTGCACCTAAAGGGAATGGATTCGGTCAAAGATGATAATGGATTGATACGAGATAACAAGTCTGCCGATAACGAGAATATGAAATTAACCGGCACGATGGCACGGGCAGGCATAGATGAATAACATGGGTCGGTATTACACGAATTAATCAAAGTATGAGCAGGATATATAAGAGGGGGTCTTCGACGATGCGGCGTCATCGGCCGAACTTCTGCGCACACACAGTCGAATCAGCAGGGCGCACGCAGCCGAATAGTAGGTCATATGAGGCCGAATCAGCAGCGCGCACGCTGCCGAACAGCAGGTCGTACGCAGCCGAATCAGCAGCGCGCACGACTTGCGCCGATCCATGGCGCGGCTTGGCCAAACAACAATTTGGCAGGGGAAAATGTCGGACGTGGCGAGGTGGCACCCATCCTGTGTTAGTGAGATCAACGACACGAAGGCCGGTTTCAGTCATGGACAATGACGACGACAAGATGGTGAAAGACAGGGGGGTTTTGGTGTTGTGGAGCTCACCGAATACCTCGTTATGGTTTTCAGAACGGAGATGGCGTTCTGATTAGCAATGCCCGGTGACTATGTGGTTCCAGCAGGCACAGTTCGCGGGCTAGCGCAGGTGTTCGGCTGGGAGCAGCAGCTCACGGTGACCATGACGGCATCGACCATCGTGGTGCAGCTGGTGTTTGACTACGACAAGATGGAGATGGAGACCGACGGGGTTGGAGGCTCGGCGTAGGAGGTCGGGGCTCGGCTGGGCGACATCGTTCGGCGTTCACGTTGACTCTTGACTCGATGGAACGGACCGAGGCGAGGCCGGCACCGTCGTTTTTGTGTCCATCCAGTGCGGGCGTTGCAGAGCCGTGGTCGATCTGGGCGTCGTCGTGGCCCCGACGTGGGCGACATCGTGGAGGCAGAGCGTTCCGGACGGTGAGGGCGCAGGCGATGTCGGTCGTGCGGTCGCTGCAAATGGTCGTGGTCTTTGTGGCTCGGCGAGGTGGAGCACAGGGGAACAATGAGGACGCAGTCGAGGTGGCAGAGCAGCTGCGCGTCGGGGTCGTGGCCGAAGGCAGCGAGGCACGGTTGGTGGGGTTCGGCGTGGCTCTGGGCGGAGCTACGAGAAGCGGTCGGACGATGGCCTGGCGGAGCGTGGCCGCTACGGCTGCGGCTGGCGGGTTACGTTGTGGTCGGTCCAGGCGAGGCGAGCGTCACGATGGTCGACATCGCGGATGGAGAGGCGCTCGACGTCGCGGTGTTGCGGTGCAAGGCACGTCGTCGCGGCCGCGGCGTGGGTGCTGCAGCGGTCCGGCCAGAGTGGTTGCAGTTGAGGAAGAGGAGAGGAGCGGCGGCCTGGAAGCGGGTCTGCGTGAGCGTGATTCGCGTGGGGAACGCGTGGGCGCGCACGCTTTGTTAGGTGCGGTGGCGATGACCTGGATTAGGCAGCAGCGGCGGTGGCTTGGAATTGGGGACACAGTGCCCCCTAGGGTTCAGCGGGGAGCGGTGTGGTCGCTCGGGCCGTCTGGCCGAGCGTGGAGGCCAGCTGGGCCTTGGGCCGTGCGCGAGCTGAAAAGGGGAGGAGGCTAGTTGGGCCAGGGTGAGTCGGGTGACCGAGCTGGGCCGAGTGGGCCAGTTGGGCGCGGGGCAAAAAAAGGGTGTTAGGCTGCAGCCCATGCGGCAGCTGGAGAGGAGGGAGAGAGGGTGTGCTAGGCCTGGGCGAGTGGGTGATGGGCCGGCGGGAAATGAGAGGGAGAGTGGGTCAGTTTGGGGTTACGGCCCAGTGGAGGGAAAAGATTTTCCCATTTTTGCTTTGAGAGTTAGAGAGAGATATGAAGAGGAATTTGTGTGGAGTTTGGATGGAGTTTGAGGGCGAATTCGGATGATCCAAAAAAAGGGGACATAAATAAGTTGGGGGTTGAATTCAACGGATAATTTAAGATGGGTTCAAACATGAGATTTGGAGTAGATTCGAAACGGTGTCTTGTGGAGAAATTCAAATAGGCTTTGAGAGAAAAGGGCTTTCCCTTTCATGAAATATTATTGTCTCGAGGGTTTTGGAATTGGGAACAAAGGAGTCCGAGAAGAGTTGGGATGTGGTCTTGATAGAAGGTCGGGGATCACTGGGCGAGACTTGAGATGATCCCAAGAGGATTACAAGAAGGTTGCTATGGTCATGTGCTCTCCAACATAAGACCTAAGTTGTAAAAAGATTCTCCGGCAAACTCCTTCAAGCAATACTATATGGATGCAACAATTTATTTATAAATTGTTTCCGGTTTGGCTAGCATCTACATGCTCCACACAATAATAGAAAAAATTTAAAAAGTCCGAATTTTTGGGTTGTTACAGCGTGGGGGCTCGTCGCGCTCTCCGCTCGGATCACCGACCGAGAGTAGAGCCATGTCGTAGCCGTGGCCAAGAGATGCGAACTCTAGGCTCTCGAACCGGATCACCATAGCGCGCGGGAGCGGTGAAGCAGAGTCGGCCATCCAGAAAAATGGTGGGAAATCGTCAGTGACACGCAGTACCCCTACCTGGCGCACCAACTGTCGGTGTTTGGAACCCGGGGGTCAACACCAACGAGTGAATTTGTGAGTGCGTGCTTCCTAATCCAGATGGTGATGCAAGAAGAATATAGGCGATTTATCCTGGTTCGGGCAAGAGAAGACCCTACATCCAGCGAGGGAAGAGAGTTTGTATTATCCTGCACCGAAGTGCTTGTACAGGGGCGAATACAAGCGTGGGAGAGAATGGGGGCGTGAAGGAAGGAGCTAGAACTAGAGAATCAGGCTCCGGAGTCCTAGGCTATGGTGGTTTGAGAGCTAATGGCTTGTGCGTTGTGTGTTTGTGAAAAACGTAACCTGAGGGTTGGTTTTAAGCTTGAGAACCTGCCCTTTTGTATGTCCTGGCGTCCCCTTTTATAGGAGAAGAGGAGGCACAGGGTTACACGAGCTATAGGGCTGGCGTAGGTAATGATGTTGGCGAGGCGAGACCGGTCACGTTAGTGTTGCTGTAGCGACATGCTCCGTCACGTCGTGGCTGTCCTTGCTGAGACGTGCCCTGTGTTGTCATCGTCGTCCCTGTTACACACATCGATGCAGTTGATGCAAATGAAGGATGACGCCCACGTAGAGGTGCTGGAGATGTCACGTCAGGAGCTGTTGGCGACGTAGCTGACACCGGTCATGCCAGAATCATGCTCGAGGGGGTGGTCGAGGAATGCTCGAGGGATGCCCGAGGAGGGCTTGAGGTGGTGGTCGAGGCGGTCGAGGACCGTACTTGACAAGATAGAACCCATGCAAATGCGGGGAATGCGCTGACTTATGCGCCTTAAGGGAAGCGAATGAGGCACGCTTGATGATTGCACCCTGGCAAACGCAGGGACTATGTTGACTTATGCGCCTCGAGGGAAGCGAATGAGGCGCACGCTTGATGATTGCAACCGGGCAAACACAGGGAATATGCTGACTTCTGTGCCTCGAGGGGATGCCTGACGAGGAACAGTGCGTGGTACTGCATGGCAGTGCTGCACGAGCTACTCATTTGTTGGGTACGGGCGGCAAAAGTTTGATTTGACCTAAGCATGAATCACTGCGGTACGAGCCACTCATTTGCTTGAGTCATACGATTTGGATGTGCGGATACATGGGTGTATGCTGGATCTTGAGTGATGAGTGATTGTCAATGGGTTTGATGCGCATGTTCTTTGGCTTGTGTTGTGCAGGTGTCGAGCACGGAGACAGTGATCGAGGGCAAGGTGAAGGTCAAGTAGAGACGTGTCGTGCCGATGGACCGGGTGCGGTGAAGGGCAGACATGAGGCTTGGACTAAGGGACCGGTGGCCTGAGGATCAGCTGTGGTGGCTGACAGCCTGGGACAGCGACGAGCTGAGACTTGCGGGGCACGGTGTTTGGTCGGGTCGAGGACCTGGGGACACGTGTCGGTGGACGGGGTGCACGGGCGGTGCATCCCCTCTACGGCGTCGGTTTGATGGTTGAGCCACAGAAAAACCATCGGGTGGACGGTTTCCAGGTTTGGGCCACAAAACCTGGGTGCTGCGGGTTTGCCGAGTTTGGGCCACAAAACTCGGGCTGAGGACGGTTTCCAGGTTTGGGCCTCAAAACCTGGGCGCTGGCGGGTTTCTGAGTTTGGGCCACAAAACTCAGGCGATGCATGGCTGGTTTCCCGGTTTGGGCCTCAAAACCGGGGGTTGGTCGTGAAGACAGGTTTCCTGGTTTTGGCCTCAAAACCGGGGGCGAGGTCCGTGAAAAGGACGAGCAGAGCGGTGGCGGCACGTGGCGGCAATCGGTGAGGTTGCGTCGAGGCAACGCTACCAGTTGTGCGGGCGTGGACGTCGGATCAGCATCTTCTTCGAGTTGGTCCAGAATAACCCTAGGGTTTAGCTGGTTCGCTCTGTAAATAATTAGGGGTAGGGTGGGAATTAGAATTAGGATAAGTAGGGGGAGACACCCACCTCCCAAACCATCTCAGTCATTTGCTATTTGCTTTCTAGGGTTTCCTGCTCTCCCAATCCCCTGCTGTAGCTACTGAGATCCGCAGAGAACCATACCTCTGTGTCCTTGAGATTTTGAGGAAGTGAGACCGTAATCTCACTATTGTAGCGTGTGGTAGCCACACGGTTGCAATTCATGGTTGTGATTCGCGTTTTAGTATTGTTCTTCACGTTCTTCATTTTCTCCACGATTTTCCCGTTGATTGTTCTCTCTCTACGTTGCTCCGTTTGCAAAACCATTTCAATCAACTTGTTCTTTACTGTGAGGGGATCATTTCCACCGAAGAAATTCAACTCAAACCTCATGAACAAGTAGATCGATTGGTTTTAGTTTTGGATCAACTTTTCTCTTATCTTTCCCGAATCTCTTCGATTCATCAATTTGGAGATAGGTTCGAGCCATGATCTCGTAGGAGTAGCTCACTATCATCCTTGTGACTTCACTCACCAAGTTTGATCCCTAGAGGATTTGTTTTGGGTGAGATCGAGTCGAATCGGTGGACGAACAGCCCAGTCTCGGGGTGACCGGATGCATGCTTCGGGCTGACCGGACGCTCGGCCTTGAGTCCGGTCGATGAATGTGTTCACTGTTCTTCTCTGCGACTTGACTGGACTCTCTCTTGGTTACTGACCGGGCATAACACTTCCACTGTTCATTGGGTGTATCTTTGTAACCGAACGCACAACACTTGACCGGACGCACCGCTTCAGTGAGTCCGGTCAGGAACAGAGAGGTCCAAAATCGGTTTTCGTTGGACCGAACGCGTCCGATCCCTGTTGACCGGACGCTCCAGTGAGTCGGGTCAGTGCAGCTTCGCACATTTTCGTCTGTGGTTCGTTCGTCCGTTGTCAGTTTTGATTTCTGGCTTTCGCGTTGGTTTCTAGGGTTGTGTTGTGTCCCGCTGTGCTTCTTGGAAGCATCCACCCTACATCAAGGGTCGTGGACACTCGCAAGCTCTAGGTTTGCTCTTAGGGTGATTCTCGGGACAGTGGCGATAAATTTCTGAGAAGAAATTTGAAGCTCCGATTCACCCCCCCCCCCCCTCTGGTCGCTTTCTGGTTGCACTTTCGGTCCTTCAGGATGGGAGCGGGCAGGTGCATCTAATGCTCTTGAAGTCATACAGGGTATCCAAGGAGTCCCCGAGGGGTGCTCGAGGGGCGCCCCAGGAGCACTCAAGGGGTGCTCGAGGAGGTGTGCGGCGAGGCGGTCGAGGTTAGCCTAATTCGCTCGGGAGAGTTTCGTAATCGAGGAGGTGTGTAGCGAGGTGTTCGAGGCCTGCCCTAGGAGTGCTCTGTAACACCTCTGGTGTTTAGCATGTAATTAACTTGACATACCATCATTATCATCATTAAGCATCTTAATCATGATTTCATGTGTATGCATTTTGCTAAGTGTATCATTTTATGTGAATTACCTCTATTTCAAAAACCCTAATTAGCCCACTTCTCTCTACTAGGGCAAAATGGTAATTTCATCTCTGTGATTAGCTTTGTGTAATTCTTGTTCCTTTGGTGTCTTGTAGTGTTGTTGTGTTGGCCAAAGTTCAAAGATCAGAATTTGATTTCAAATCCCTTTGTGAAACCCTGATTTCCAAATCCTGGATTTTATCCCTCTTTTTGTAATTCAAAAATTATTCAAAATTTGGGATTGGCCCAAAAAGCAAAGTTGTAGATCTGTCAAAGAGAAACAACTTTGGTATTTACAAATTTTCAAGTTGCAGTACAAAGTTTTGAGTTATTTCAAATTCAATCAAACTCCAGTTTTTGTCCCCTTTTCAGTTTTCAAAATGAGTTCAAAAACTAATGAGTTTCTGGAAAAGTGTATAATAGCAAAGTTGTAGGTTTTGATAAAAGGAACAACTTTCATGTTTACAGATTTTCAAGTTTCAGTTTGAAATCCAGAGTAATTTTGATTTGAATCAAGTTTGAAAAAGTGTCCCCTTTACTGTTTTCAAATTTGTTCAAAAACTATTTGGAATTTGAAAATGTTCATATTGACAAAGTTGTAGATCTCATTTTTCTGAACAACTTTGGTGTTTTGAGTTTTTGTCGCACAGTTCAAATTTTGGGAGAAATTTGCAAAACACAGAGATCAGCCAAAGTCAAACCCTACTCCCTAGCACTGTTCCTCTTCTTCCTAGGGTCAGGGGGGGCCCCGGCCATGGCGCCCCGCCGGCAGCTCGCGCGCCGCGCGCCTGGCTGTTCCCCACACGCCTTCAACCTGTCGCCGATGTCCCCTGGTCCCCTCCGCGCCCGCACGCGAGCGCTGACCCGCGCTCCCGTCCCCTACAGGGCTCTGCGCGCCGCCGCCGCGTGGCCATCGCCGGCGAGCACACGCCCGAGCCCCGGCTGCACGCCATCACCCCCGCCAGAGCGCAATCGAGTGCGCACGCGCTCGCCGAGCTCGTCCACACATCTCCGAGCTCTCTACCGTCCCCTGGCCGTGCCTATAAGAAGGCCGCCGGAGCCCGACCTCACTCACTCAGCTCCGCCGCCGTCGCCAGCACCAGCCAGAGCCTCCCGTGCTCAACCACCTAGCTCAAAAGCTCCGCCGTGTTCTTGTGCTGCTTCACCACCCTCCAATTTCACCTCTACCGCCCTCAATCGCCCGGCATAGCTCGTCGTTGTTGTCTCCGGCGAGAACCCGGCGAGCTCGGGTTCGTGGAATTCGCCGTCTCCGGCCTTGATCATCTCCCTCCGACCACCGCATCACCTTCCTTACTCCCGTGCGACTCTAACCCCGCCCCTGTGGACTTGTTTGGTGCTCAGGGTCGTCGGAGTGTCGATCGCCGCCGCTCGTCGTCCGCCGGTCACCGTCGACCGCCTCCACCGTCCACCTCCGTCCCTCACCGAGCTGCCCTATCAACGCCGGTGAGCTCCCTGTTGCCTCCCGTGCCCTCAGCTCTGCCGCGGAGTGCCCAGGTTGGCCGGCGTAAGCACGCCGCCGCGCTCGGGTCGCCGCCGGCGAGCAGAGCACCGCCGTGCTCCGATTTCCTTTTTATTTTCTACATGTGAATAGTGTTCTGTTTTCTTTTTTTTTGTGTGAATTTCTGTAGACCTCCGAAAATTCTGAAATTTTTGTGGTAGACTCTTCATGCTCTGAAGTATTTTATAAAAATATGAAACTTGAGTTTTGTGCAAAAATTTGAAAATGAAAAATCCCCCTTTTAATTGGAAAATGAAGGCTTTGGTATTTTTAGAGAGTGTTCGGTAGCTCCAAAAATCTTGAGATAAATTTTGCAAGCTAGTTGTGTCATGATGAGTCTCTGGTAAAATTTTGAAGTCTTTTGGAACAAGTTGATTTTTGAGCTTTATTTTAATTAAGGAATAGTGCCTTTTGTGAATTAAATGTCTAGATTTAATTGAGCACCTTAATGACCTCCAAAAATTATGAAATTTGTTTTGCCATATACTTGTACCCTAATGAACTTGTGTGATTAATTTGGTAATTTTTGGAGCACCTTCATAAAATGACCTTTTTAAATAAATAAGAAAAATAGAAAAGGTGATTAGGGTTAGCGTTGAATGTCCTGTGATGTGACTTTTGGGATTGCTTGATGTTCATAGACCCCTACCCTTTGGTCTATGATGTTTGTGATGCTATGTTGGTTGATGCTTAGGATAGTTATGATAAAGTCTAGTTTAATCAATTTTGCTTAAGGAAGAAATGATTACCTTTTATGCTCAACCCAGATTTCGATTATGCCTTGCCTAAGAGTAATCTTGAATCTGTGGTACTGTCCTGCACCTTAAGTCCATATCATCATTCTCATGAGCATTCATCATTGCATCCGTATAGTTGACGAAGAAGGCCCTGAAGTCGAGGTAGCCACCGAAGGATCTGTCCCCGAGGCAACCCCGAGCTCCGACACCTATACCTACCCCGAGTCTACTCTTTTTGCCGTCCAAGGCAAGCCCCGGTGCATTTAACCCTACCTTGCTTTTATAAATGTTTTCTTTAAATATTTTGAGTTAAATTATTGCATTAGGTTGATAGGAGTTGAGTGAAATCCTATCTGATGCATTATCTACCTTGACCAATGATACACCCGATACCTGCTTTTCAAAAACTAGTTGCAAAAATGCTTAGCAATGCTATATGATAGATTTGCAATAAAAATGCCAATTTCAAAGGTGTGATCACTTTAAGAATATTTATGGGAATTTCTGGTTTACTCCCACCATTGGCTAAGTATCTGATCCGTACCTAGTCAATGGGAAGGAGAGGTTGTCCTTGCGTACGGTGCCGTCATGTTGTAGTCCGGGACTCAACAGTTGACACCGACCGGGACAGGGTTGAAAAACTGACAGGACCTGTACTCTTGGGTTAGAGTCCCGAGGTGCTTGTCGCTGGCTGGAAAATTTAGGGACCACCTGTATGGGGGCCTGATTGACTAAGACTTGCAACTATTCACATACTACGGAAAGCTTCGGCTCCGAGGAATCCTTTATTGGACCGACAACCGCGCACTGGGAGTGGAGAGATGGCGGAAGTAGCATGTACCCACGTGGGTTAGAGGCCCGGATTGGAGTGGTGTACTGTACTTCCGGGTGGCGTAGGACCGGGCCCAATCTTGGAGGAATCGTGGTAGACGAGTTGGCATATGCAAGCTTGGGTGCTACATATGCAGTGTGGATAGGGATCCTCAGCTGAGTATTATTTATCCGGATTAACGCTGCTCCTCGGTTATGGAGACTTAGTCACTGACTGTCAACAGGGAGTGGTTCTCAACTAGGTCTGTTTTGAAATGTAAAATGAATCATGAATGATTATGATGGAACAAGGAATACCGAATCTTTCAAAATAAAAATAAGGTTTACCAAAAATGTTTTTCTGCAAAATACTTGAACTTGCTTAAGCCTCACCTTGACTACCCTAAGCCTGCATTCCTGAGTCTTCTCCCTTTTCTTTAGTCGGGTAAGTCTTGTTGAGTACCTTTGTACTCAGGGTTCTTTTACCCATGTTGCAGGTATGGCAGACTCCTCAGTATGCCTCGGACCCTGCTGTGTGACTGTTGTTCAGGAAGAGGCCGATGAGGCCGATGAGTGATTATTCACCCTCGGGCTGGGTGATGTATCTTTATCTTTTAGTTGTTGTCATCTGCTACCCTGCCAACTCTATTTGAACTATGGTCTGTAATAATTTCACTTTAAGTTTATGTTGAACACTGGTTTGTAAAACTATTGTTATTTAAGTCTTCCGCTATTTACTCCGATGTTATTTGTCAAAATGTTCAAGAGATTGTAACTGAATTGTGAGCTGATCCTGCGGACATCGGGCACTGATGTAGCCCAGTGGCGAACCCGGTCTTAATCTCTTGGCTGTACGGATCGACTGTCAGTGGTTGATAGTGATCAGTGGGCCATGGGATTAGGGTCGTTACGTCACAGAGTGGTATCAGAGCATCTCACTACGACGTTGCAATCTTTTTGCGAAAATTTCAAAAGGTTTTTAAGTTCAAAAACTAAACTTGACTATTTTGAGTCCAAATTGCTTCTCTCATCTCATCTTGTCTTTGGCAACTAGTAGCAAGACAACTTGTATAAGCCCTGTGTACCTTATCTTAGTAGTGGCATTGCCTTGTTCCGTAGGAACGAATCATGCATCATGTCATTATCACTTAAGTTAACTTCCTCTCTAAGTCGGTTGGGTTAGTATGCCTTTACCTTTTTCTTGCTAGCCTTTCTCACCTATAATCTCTTGTCCAGATATGGTCATCCTCAAGCGGACTGCTCGCAAGTCGACTGGACCGCATGGTGTGCCGCGTCACCAGCTGGCGCCACGCACCGGAGAAGAGACTGGAGAATCCTCCAACGGACGTCGCTCGTCCCGCCGCAACCGCAAGCAGCTGAAGGAGGAGATCAAGAATCTAAAGGCTGAAATGGAGAACATGGAGCATGACTTCTATCTTTCTCGCATGGAGTTTTATGAGGCACGAGCTTCCCTGGAGCAGGCCAATCGGAACACAGTTCGTGCTATCGAGCAGCGCAACGATGCTTAGACCCGCGAAGATGTCACCAGAGCCCAACTCCAGGGACTGCAGCAATACACTGCCCAGATTGAGCAGTACAATGATATACTTCATGAGGAGGTACATCAATTGTACAACCAACTTCACCCCGTGGCTCCACCTGTTGCTGAGGATCCAGAAGATGGAGTCGTGGAGGAACCTGAAGAAGAACATGAGCCAGTCCAGAATGTAGAAATGGAACCTGCTGGAGATGTTCACGTTGAAGATGAAGATGAGGAGGAAGAGCCTGAGCTCATCATCGAAGATGAAGATGACGATGAAGAGATGATCATCATCGATGACGACTAGATTCCTTGTGTCTGTACCATTTGCTCACCTACAGCCTTAGTCTAGGTTTGGGACGTTAGTTGGTCTTCTGTCTAGTCGAGTCTGTATCGTGTCTTGTACCTTTCCTTTGTCAGTTAGTAGCTATCTATCGAACTTCTGTATCAGTTATCTACCCTTACATCAATGAATCTTATCAGTCAGTTTCGTTCAAAAGCAATCTTTGGATGCTAAGTTCCCAAATTCTTAACAGATGCCTGTGAACACCCGCACTGGAGCCGGAAGTTCCGGAGGTGCCAACCTTCCAAACCCTCCACCAGTTCCTGCTACCCTGGCAGATGCCATTGCAGCCTTGGCCGCCGCTGCCAACCTAATAGCTCAGAACCAAGGACAGCAGAATGTTGGTCACCGTGGTCGTCACAACCAAGAGACCACCTACGTGGAGTTCACTGAAACCCGTCCACCGGTTTTCACCAGAGCCGATGAACCCCTCGAAGCTGATGATTGGCTCCGCACCATAGAGCAGAAGTTTGGTCTCATCCGATGCACTGAAATCCAGAAGCCCCGGTTTGCTTCTCAGCAGCTCCGTGGTCCAGCAAGTGCTTGGTATGCCAACCTCTTGGCTGCCCAGCCTGAAGGACACCAGCTGACCTGGGAAGGAGAGGTTGTCCTTGCGTACGGTGCCGTCATGTTGTAGTCCGGGACTCAACAGTTGACACCGACCGGGACAGGGTTGAAAAACTGACAGGACCTGTACTCTTGGGTTAGAGTCCCGAGGTGCTTGTCGCTGGCTGGAAAATTTAGGGACCACCTGTATGGGGGCCTGATTGACTAAGACTTGCAACTATTCACATACTACGGAAAGCTTCGGCTCCGAGGAATCCTTGATTGGACCGACAACCGCGCACTGGGAGTGGAGAGATGGCGGAAGTAGCATGTACCCACGTGGGTTAGAGGCCCGGATTGGAGTGGTGTACTGTACTTCCGGGTGGCGTAGGACCGGGCCCAATCTTGGAGGAATCGTGGTAGACGAGTTGGCATATGCAAGCTTGGGTGCTACATATGCAGTGTGGATAGGGATCCTCAGCTGAGTATTATTTATCCGGATTAACGCTGCTCCTCGGTTATGGAGACTTAGTCACTGACTGTCAACAGGGAGTGGTTCTCAACTAGGTCTGTTTTGAAATGTAAAATGAATCATGAATGATTATGATGGAACAAGGAATACCGAATCTTTCAAAATAAAAATAAGGTTTACCAAAAATGTTTTTCTGCAAAATACTTGAACTTGCTTAAGCCTCACCTTGACTACCCTAAGCCTGCATTCCTGAGTCTTCTCCCTTTTCTTTAGTCGGGTAAGTCTTGTTGAGTACCTTTGTACTCAGGGTTCTTTTACCCATGTTGCAGGTATGGCAGACTCCTCAGTATGCCTCGGACCCTGCTGTGTGACTGTTGTTCAGGAAGAGGCCGATGAGGCCGATGAGTGATTATTCACCCTCGGGCTGGGTGATGTATCTTTATCTTTTAGTTGTTGTCATCTGCTACCCTGCCAACTCTATTTGAACTATGGTCTGTAATAATTTCACTTTAAGTTTATGTTGAACACTGGTTTGTAAAACTATTGTTATTTAAGTCTTCCGCTATTTACTCCGATGTTATTTGTCAAAATGTTCAAGAGATTGTAACTGAATTGTGAGCTGATCCTGCGGACATCGGGCACTGATGTAGCCCAGTGGCGAACCCGGTCTTAATCTCTTGGCTGTACGGATCGACTGTCAGTGGTTGATAGTGATCAGTGGGCCATGGGATTGGGGTCGTTACGTCACATGCTCGAGGGGTGCCCGAGGAAGGCTCGAGAGGTGCCCCTCGAGGGGTGCACGAAGAGGTGTGTGGCGAGGCGATCGAGGTTAGCCTCATTCACTCGGGAGAGTTCTATAATCGAGGATTGCCTCGTTCGCTAGGAAAGTTTCTGTCACCGAGGGTTGCCTCGTTTGCTCGGGAAGTTTCCATCACCGAGGGGTGCCTTGTTCGCTCAAGAAGCTTCCGTCATCGAGGGTTGCCTCGTTCGCTCGGTAGAGTTCCATCACCGAGGGTTGGCTTCGTCCCAAGAGGGGACACCTCGAGGGCATTGCGGACTGAGCCATCGAGGGTGTTGCAGATTGAGCCCTCGAGGGTGTTGCGGACTGAGCCCTTGAGGGTGTTGCGGACTGAGCCGTCAAGGCCCGTTCGTGGGCCGACCCAGTATGGTTTTGGTGCTTGGGCTGGTTTGACAGTTAGGGTGGAGGAGTGATAGTGGGTTTTGCTGCAGTTTTAGTTTTTCTTAATCGAGGTTTTAGGGTACCCCTTTTCTATATACCCGACAATTCTGACATAAACTTGTTAGTGAAGGAAGAGACATCCTAGAGAAAATCCTTGAAAACACTACGTACACTGGCATTTTTGATAAATTCCCAGAAGAAGAAGTCGAGCCAAACCCCGACCAACACGAGGAGGAACACACAACCAAATTTGAAATTCCTTTAAATCCTTCTAATAATTTGGTTCTCACAAAACCTTCCGTAGAGAAAACACCCCACACTTTAGAAAATGATGAACCCCATCTTTTGGTGTTCTTCTCTAAAATCGAGCAAGATGATATCAAAGAGCATGGAAGCTACTTCATAAACACCTCTTTAAATCCATGCTCATATGAGACATCTCCTAATTCAAGTGATCTGTCTAACATTGCCACACTCGAGATTTTCAACCCCCTCACACTTTCTGTTTACAAAAACTTCAAAAGGGTAGTTGTAGATGCATATGTTTATCACAAATTTTGTGGATCTCGTTGTGCTCTTAAGTTGGTGTTGGAGAGGAAACCACTTCACCAAATCTCATCTTGAAGGTTTCCCAAAGACAAGCTCAGTGTCCTAAAACAAGCACTTTACAGATCAGTGTTCATCTTCCTTTTGCACTGCCCTTGTGTAATGAGCATAGGGATATAATTGTTAAAATATTCCTTTAGGTATTCTTGTCACTAACCTTTCCAGGTCTGGAGCAAAGAGTTCAAAGGAATGACAAACACAAGGTATGTCCAACTAATCATCATGCAATATTAAATTACATTCATCCAATCTTGATTTTTTGCAAAATCCAAGCTTGGGGATACACTTAGTAAGAACAGCTCTTACCATGTTGCTATGTTAGTTGCCCCTACCTGTAAGACATGCTCATGTGCTATATACTAATCATGCTCTCTCATCACCATTTGAGTAAATCTCTTAAATGTTTTAATGCTACCCTCATTTGCTGTAGTATATGTTTAGGTTTGAAGTACTTTCATACATCTCTTAAATGAAGCATGGTGCCTAGTTTAGGAGTGGTGTTCTTGCTTTCAAAGGTTTTTTAATTTAAGCATGCTTAGGTTAAAATGCCCTCTTAAATCAAATTGGACATGGTGTCTAGGTTGGTTTTTGAGCCAATAGTATACTATAGTGGATGCTGGATATTATGTTGGACTAACCCCTGTAGGAAAACTTTCAATATCAATTATGGGAAAGCCCTGAGATGAACTCACACTGGAGATGAAGAGACACATGAATTTCAACAACTTGCGCAAGGGAAACACAACTCACTGATCATGGAGAAATGAGATCCATAGAACAAGACAAAAGATGAGTGCCACAAAACAATACATACAATCAAAGCACTCACTCCATGGAAGTAGGTGAACAAGTTTGAGCCTACAAATCAAGAAAATAGTTGACAAAGTCTCCATCGTCTGGACCTGTTGAGAACAAGACTCGGCTGGCCCACTATTAGATAGGCAAGGGAAGACAAGCTATTCATGAACAGCAACCACCTAGACAAGAGAAGCTTCCACAAGGTGGTTCGACATAATCACTCTTCAATGATAAAGCATCCCACTAACGCTTAATCTGTTCCACAAGCTTTGTTGTCTATTTGAGTTTCACAGGATTTGAGAGACCACTACAAAGCTCCGATAGAGGAAGAATATTTGCACTGCAAGTCCGCTACATGACAAGATTGAACAATTATGATAACATTCAGCTTGGGGGAAGCATCCCCGTGTATCCAGGTAAGTATCTTTATCCTCTTAAGTTTTTCTTTCTATACATAAATAAAAATAAAAAAATATGAGCACATGAAGGCTCACCCCTAAAAAAAGAATAAAAATATATGGGCACATGAAAGCTCAACACTATTAAGAGAACCGGCTTGGGGAAGACGCACCCCCGTTATCTTCATAATTCAGGTCTGTCTTATTTACTATCCTAATTATTTATAATAAGTATGTGTTAGGTTAAATAAATAGTGTGTTAAGTTTTCTTAGTTTGTTTTAAGAAGTTGATAATAAAAGAACTCTCTCTCTAATCTATTACATGGAAATGATGAATAGTTGCTCTATCTAATTTCTTTCAAGTACCTAGCTTTCAAAGCATGAGTTCTCCTAATTAATAATGATGCCTTAAAATAAAATTAAATACATGGGTGACAAATTCTTGATCTATGGTCTAGGTAATTGACAGATATGATATGTGATGATCTGAGCTGCTATTATCTTGTTCTGAAACAACACTAGAGTTCCGGAGAGAGTTCCCAATATTAATATGATTAATAATTGCATTAAGTTAAATTAATCTTTGTTGACCCTATGAGAAGTTATCATGCTATTGAATTGAGATCACTTACATATTTCATCCATCTTCCGCATAAATGTTCATGATTATGTATTGCTATCCTCTCAAAAGTTTGTTAGAGGCATGTGGCTATTGAAAAAAAAGAGAAAAATCAGATGAAATAAAAAGGGACAAGTGTCTGAAACCTCAAAAAGATAGATCCCGAGGAAATAAAAAGGGACAAGTGTCCAAAACCTCAAAAAGATCGATTCTGAGGAAATAAAATGGGACAAGTGTCCGGAAGCTCGAAAAAAATAAAAAATTAATCAGAAAAAATGGGCACATGTCGGACAGTAGAATTAGCTTGGTAGCCATATGTTTCTGATAGACAGAAGAGAGTGATAAATTCAAAAGAGCATCCGACTCTATTTTTCATACACATGCACTTCTCGATTCAATGGTATGGTTGACTATCTCTTCGGATCCATTGTTTAATTTGACAACATATGTTTTTAATCGTTTCTAAAAAATCATAAAACTCTGGGATAATGGTGAAGTGATAGAGCAAGAGACATAGTACTTGATTTGATCATTCTATCTTTCAATTACTCAAGATTCAAGGTAAAGTACTAAGCCCCGTCATGAATAATATGATTTTTTTTCTAATACATATGAGAACTTTTGTTCGAATACATGTGTACTTGTTGGAAATGAAGATATTGCAGGAACTCTTGATCCACTATTAAGTTTGACTTTGCTAAGAGACTAGCAAAGGGTAAGCTTGGTGGAACTTGTTGACGGTCCTTACAGTCAATATTATACCATCAACTAATGCATAGAATGATATGAAATGAACCATAAAGCATAGTTGTAGGGTTTGATTCTAACAAGTTCCATGAGTTGTGTTGTTCTCACTTGTTTTGCAGGGTATCAATATTTCACCATATAAAAGTATCTCAAGTGATGAAACAGAGCACACCATTATGAAGAGCTCGTCGAGACGATCAAAACAGACATATGATTTGATATATTTGGAGTCCCAGAGCGAGAGTCCTCAATGAATACGACTTGGAAGATTCTAGAACAACCCGGAACCATCACCTACCACAAATCCAGGGACTAAACCGATAAGAAATATACAACTCTGTGAATTATTATTTATTAGGGACTTATCCAGCAACTGGGAAAGGAAAGAATCCAACCATGACACGACTAATTATGCAAACGGGTCAGAAAGTGGCACTAGAAGACACGAGAAGGCAACTCGGCGAAGGAGAGGCGGTTTGGCCATAGAGGGGGGCCGGCCGGCCCCCCCCCCTGGGCCGGCCAGCCTGCTACAGTGCCCAATCTTGCTCTACTTCACGAAACGTGTTCTAATCCAACTCTACTACACATCTCAACCATTGATTGAAGTCGGCTTGATCCAAGGGCTGCGGTTCATCCTTAGGGGCTATAAAACCAGAACCGGACCCCCCTGGGGAGGCATCTTCATCTTCATTATTCACCTCCACATCAGAAACTAGGATTTCAATTAGAAGTAGAGGTCCCTCTAGATGAATCTCTTCTAGTTCATCTAGAATTAGATCTAGTTCTAGTTCTTCTAGTTCTTCTAGTTCTAGTTCTAGTTGTCTAGTTCATCTAGTTGTAATTAGAGATCGGATTAGAGAGAGGACAAGGAGAGAGCTGAGGAGGAGCCGGATCTGTCGGATCTTCCTCGACATTGTATTGGTGCAGCATCTGGTTCGTCTTCAAGTAATCTCCAGGTTCTTCATTTACTATTTCTAAGTATTATATTTAGTTTTAGTTCTTGCTTTATTTTATTTACTGGATCTCCACTCGTATTGAGTGCTCTAGTTATCCTAGGTAATTAGAGTAGTAAGTGTTAGTGTAGACATGGTGTCTAGACTAGGGTTTACCTAAGTTTGCGCCCAATCCTCCGAATAGTTGTGGTAGCCCCAGAGGTGACAGCTCTGTCAGGTCTTTGTAATCCACCACGTTAGGGTTGGTGTTCTCATAAAGCTTTTGGCAGCCTTCCCCCAACTACCTTCTTCCTAGTCTTTCTCGAGAGTTGGAAAGGACCTGCTGCTCCGAAGTGAGAAAAGTATAGTGGGCCTTTAATTAAATAGACAAGCTTAGAAAACCCAATATCCCTCTCTATCCACATTACCATTATTTTCTTGGACGTTCTTAATTCTTCTAGTACACTTCATGTTCCCCGTGGAAATCGATACCTTGCAATACTCTTGGGTGAAAGCTACATCGGTATCCGTGCGCTTGCGGATTTTTCTGTGTGCATTTAAAATACCCAACAATGGGTGATCGGTCAATAGGCTCACCGAAAGGGGTGAGTGGCAACATGTGTCTCTTGGTTGTGTTGATGTGCAGGTGGGGAGCTCAGAGACAGTGGTCGATGGTGAGGTGAAGGTCAAGTAGAGACGGGTTGTGTCGACGGACCGGGAGCGGTGTAGGGCGGATGTGAGGCTTGGACCGACGGACCAGGAGGCCGGAGGACTAGCTGTGGTAGCTTGCACTTGGCATCGGCGAGCAAGAACACATGGGGATGTGTGATGGCATCGGCCGATTCGGGAGGAAGACGATGGCGTCGTGGCACTTGGCGGGAGGTTAGACACGGGCTTGCGTGCGGTGCAAGTGTGAAAGCCCTAGTTTGGTTTTGGTTAATTGATGAAACCTATTTGGTCTAATCCTATTGCTAAGCATGTGTGTAGCTTATAAGAAAGGATTATGACCAAGCCAAGTGGCGGAGCTAGCAAGATGGCAACCATGGAGTATGGTGTTGGCCGCAAGCACTCAAGAGATCAAGTGCTCCACCTTTTGTGAAATGCAAGAAGAAGAGAAGAGATGGAGCAAAGAGGCCCGAAGGCAAAGGTATAACATATAGGGCTCTTTGTTTTGGTGATCAAGACACTTAGCGAGTGTGATCACATTTAGGATAGATAGCCGTACTATTAAGAGGAGATTATTCACGGCTTATGCGGTGTTCAAGTGCCACTAGGTGTTCTCTAACATATCGATGCTATAGACCTAGTGAGTGTCTAATAAATCCTTTGAAAAATGTTTTGAAAATGCTAACACACTTGCACAAGATGGTATACACTTGGTGGTGTTGGCACATTTGAAAAGGAGAAGAAACCGTGTTGAAAACGTGGTTTTCAGGCTTGACCGGACGCTGAACAGCGACCGGACGCTGCGATCGGACGCGTCCGGTCAGTTGTGAAGAAAAACGACCGGACTCGCCTGTACCACTGTTCACGAGAGGCATCAGGTTCAAACAGTTTGATCGGACGCTGAGTGAGTCCGGTCACTGGTGACCGGACGCGTCCGGTCGATAAAAAACCTCTCTGGAACCTCTCTGGTTCTGACCGGACGCTGAGCGAATTTCTTGACCGGACGCGTCCGGTGCTAATGACGTAGAGTCCGGTGATCACGAAGTTTTTCGTCCAAATTAACCGTTGGACGACCGGACGCGTCCGGTGGTGATCGGAGCGTCCGGTGCTCTCGTTTGGAGCTTTTTGAGCAGTAGCCGTTGGACGATCAAACGAACGACGTTGAATTCGCGTGGACACGTGGCTGTCATCCAGCGACCGGACGCAGTGGGAGCGTCCGGTGATCACTTGACCGTGCGTCCGGTCGTCGCGATTTTCGCGCAGTGAACAGGTAACGGCTCTATTTGTTTGAGGGGCTTATAAATATGAGTTGGCCGGCTTGCTAGTGGGCTCTCTTGCATATTTTGATTCCTAAGCCTTCTAGTGAGCATTGACAAGCCTCCCCACTCATCTCCCAAGTTGAATTGATCAAGCCAAGTGAGATTGAGTGATCTAGTGCGCGTTCTTGATAAAGTTCAATCTAGTGGCACTAGTTCTTCGCATCGGCATTGGGTATTCTTGTTACTCTTGGCATTTGCCGGTGCCTAGACGGCTTGGAGGCGTTGAGGTGGTTGATTGGCAAGAGTGGAGATTGTTCTTGGCCACCACCGATTGAGATTGTGAGAGGTTTTGGAGCCTCACCTCGCCGGAGCGGCAAGAGGCATCCTTAGTGGATTGCTCGTGTCATTGAGCTACCTCACTAGTGGTAGATTCTTGTGGCGCTCTTCGTGAGCTTGGCTTAGCGCCGATTAGCCGCCGGATCACCTAGTGTTGGTCGACACAACGGGGAGTAGCGTGCCGGCAAGCACGTGAACCTCGGGATAAATCTTTGTCTCCCGAGTGCTATTTGTGATTGTGTCCCATTCTTGGTGATTGGTCTACATCTTCATATTCTTGGTGATTGGCATCACAAGTGGTTTTCACCGGTGATTGGCTCTCTACTTGGCGATCCTCAAGGCTCGGTGAAATCCTCCTTATCTAGTTCATTTACCTTGTGTATTTATATTGATCTATATCTCTTGTTTTGATATCATTTCTTGTTGCACATCTTTAGTCATATATCTTGTGTAGGTAGTGGCAGTTAGCTCACCTAGGTCCTTGTACACACTTGTCTTGTATACTCATTGTACATCATTCTTGTGCTAGAGCTATAGTATTTTTATTCCGCATTTGTTACTAGCTCTAGTTGTTTGTGTGCCATAGAAATATTAGGTAGAACTATTGGATAGGTGGCTTGCAACACACTATTAGGCTAGCGCAAAAAGCTTCGCCGTTTGTCTTACTAATAGTGTTTGCCTAAGAAAATTGTGTAGATTTTTAATTAGGCTATTCACCCCCCCCTCTAGCCAATTTGGACCTTACAAGTGGTATCGGAGCCGTGGTCACCGATTGTTTGAGGCTTAACATCCTCCGGTGTTAAAATGGCTCAAATCAACTATATGGGGAAGCCACCACATTTTGACGGCACCAACTTTGATTGTTGGAAGAGGAAGATGTGTGCATTCACAAGAGGAATGAATAGGAAGATTTGGGATGTGATAGAACATGATTTTGCAATAATTGATCCCACAAGTCTCACTCCAAGAGAAGAAGAGAAGCTCCAATGGAATGATATAGCAATCAATCTATTCTATGAAGCTTTTGATACAAAAGTCTTTGAGCAAATCAAGGACCTTGAAAGAGCAAATGAGATATGGGAAAGATTGGAAGAAACATATGAAGGCACCAAGGCGGTCAAGGGAGCCAAGCTATATATTCTCAAGGACAAACTTGCTACCTTCAAGATGCAAGATGATGAGAGCATACCGGAGATGTTTCACCGGTTGCAAGTGATCATAAATGACTTGAAGGCTTTGGGAGAGAAGGTGGAGGACAAGGACTTTTCTCACAAGTTCTTGAGATGCTTACCACCAAGGTTTGACACTTTGGTGACCATCCTAGTGAGAGAAGGATTGGATACGGTGACCCCAAACCAAGTACTAGGTGATGTGGTCACACAAGACACATACCTTGTGGAACGGGATGGGGGAGCCCAAGAGGAAGAGAAGAAGAAGAAGACCGTGGCATTCAAGGCTTCATCCTCCAAGAGCAAGAGCAAGGGCAAAGCTAAGAAGGAAGAAAGTGATGATGAAGACACAAGCTCAAGTGAAATGGATGATGAAGAGATGGCCCTATTTGTGAAAAGATTTGGCAAGTTCATGAAGAAGAAAGGCTATGGAGCTAGAAAGAGAAGAGATGCAAACAAGAGCACAAGCAAGAGGTGCTATAGATGCAAGAGCAAGGATCACTTCATTGCGGATTGTCCATACTCTAGTGATGAAGATGATGATGACCGCAAGAAGAGCAAGAAGAAAGAAAAGAAGGAGAAGAAGATGAGCAAGAAGAAGGGTGGATCCTATGTTGTCACATGGGATAGTGATGCTTCCTCAAGCGATGATGATGATTCAAGCAATGATGAGAGGAAGACCACCAAGAAGAAGGCTATGGCTAGTCTTGCTATCTCAAGCAAGCCTTCTATCTTCAACACTCCATCGTCATGCTTCATGGCTAAGGCCACAAAGGTATCATCCGATGAGAGTGATAGTGAGAGTGATAGTGATGATGATGAGGAGTACTCAAAGGAGGACCTCATAAGCATGCTACAAGATGCTCATTCTTACATTGAGACTAAGAGGAAGGAGTGCAAAGAATTGCGCAAGGCCAACAAGGCTCTTGAGCAATCCTTTGATGAGCTCAAGTCTACTCATGAGAGGCTAAAGGAAGCCCATGAGAAGCTTGATCAAGCTCACACTAGGCTCAAGGAAGCCCACTCCTCCCTCCTTGATCAAAGTAAGATTGAGGATGTTGTAGAAACATGCAATGTAGGAGTAACTTGTGATATACTTGATGAATCATTTTATGCTCCTATTATTGTTGCTCCCATCAATGCATCATCATCATCTAGCTCAACTAAAATGCCTACTTCTACTACTTGTGATTCATCATTAGTTGTAGAAAATAAAAACCTTAAAAACAAGGTTGTTGAGCTCACTCATGCTTTAGGCAATGCCTATGGTGGAGATGCCCGCTTGCTTAAGTGCTTGGGTAGCCAAAGGTGTCCACTCAACAAGGAGGGACTTGGCTATATCCCCAAGAAGGGCAAGGCGGCCTTTGCTCCTCACAAGACTAGTTTTGTGAAGAGCAATGGTCGTTATTGCTACAATTGCAAGCAATCCGGGCACATAGAGCAAAATTGCTTTAAAAAGAACAAGAACAAGAACTTTGCACATGTTTCATCTATTAGACTTGATTCTTGTTATATGCTTACAAAGGGGACTAATGGTGTGAAGGCTAAGTACATTGGTGCACCCATGGTTGGCCCAAAGAAGAAGTCAATTTGGGTGCCCAAGAGCTTGGTGACTAACCTTGTAGGACCCAAAAAGGTTTGGGTACCTAAAAAGAATTGATCTCTTATAGGTAAACTATAAAGCGGGAGGAAGGCATTGGGTGCTTGATAGTGGGTGCACTCAACACATGACCGGAGATGGAAGAATGTTCAAGTCAATCAACACTAGTGGCAATGATCATGCGGATGCTATCACATTTGGTGACAACAAGAAAGGCAAGGTCAAAGGTTTGGGCAAGATTGCAATCTCCAATGACTTGAGCATCTCCAATGTGCTATTAGTGGAATCTCTCAACTTCAATCTATTGTCCGTAGCACAATTGTGTGATTTGGGATTCAAATGCATATTTGGTGTGGATGATGTGGAGATAGTTAGTGTTGATGGAAGTGACTTGGTGTTCAAAGGATTTAGATATGAGAATCTCTATTTGGTGGACTTTGATGCAAGTGAAGCTCATTTGACAACATGTTTGTTCACAAGATCAAGTATGGGTTGGCTATGGCATAGGCGCTTGGGACATGTTGGAATGAAGCAACTAAAGAGGCTAGTGAAGCATGATATGGTGAGAGGACTAAAAGATGTTCATTTTGAGAAAGACAAGCTTTGTAGTGCATGCCAAATGGGAAAGCAAGTTGGAAACACTCATCCCAACAAAGGAATGATGAGCACTACACATGCACTTGAGTTGTTGCACATGGACTTGTTTGGACCAACTACATATACAAGTATTGGGGGAAACAAGTATGGCTTTGTGATAGTGGATGACTATACGAGATATACATGGGTCTTCTTTCTCGTTGACAAGAGTGAAGTGTTTGGCATATTCAAAACCTTTGTCAAGAGAAGCCAAAATGAGTTTGATAGAAGAATCAAGAAAGTGAGAAGTGACAATGGAAGTGAGTTTAAAAACACAAGAGTTGACGAGCTATGTGATGAATTTGGAATCAAACATCAATTCTCGGCCAAGTATACACCTCAATCTAATGGGATAGTTGAAAGAAAGAATAGGACACTCATTGACATGTCAAGATCCATGCTTAGTGAATACAATGTGAGTGATTCTTTTTGGGCCGAAGCAATCAACACGGCATGCTATTATAGCAACCGGCTCTATTGTCACCCTCTATTGAAGAAGACACCATATGAGCTCCTCAATGATAGAAAGCCCAACATTGCATATTTCCGGGTCTTTGGGTGCAAATGCTACATATTGAAGAAGGGCACAAGACTTGGCAAATTTGAGAAGAAGTGTGATGAAGGGTTCCTACTTGGTTACTCCACTACAAGCAAAGCATATAGAGTGTGGAACAACACAACAAAAATAGTTGAAGAAGTCCATGATGTTGAGTTTGATGAAACCAATGGCTCACATGAAGAACAAGACAACCTAGAAGATGTGAGAGGAACACAATTAGTGGAAGCAATGAAGAACATGGATATTGGTGATATAAGGCCAAAGCAAGTGATTGACATAGAAGATGACAAAGATCAAGTGCTCTCTCCTCCAACCATGCATGGCAATGATGTTGCAAGCTCTAGTGGTTCTCATGATCAACAAGATGCTAGTAGCTCTCAAGTGGCTCATCCAAGTGCTAGTACAAGTGCCCAACCGCAACAAGTGCTCCAACCAACACACATTGCAAGAGATCATCCTTTGGATCAAATTGTTGGTGACATAAGAAGAGGTGTGCAAACAAGATCAAGATTGGCATCGTTTTGTGAACACTACTCATTTGTATCATCTATTGAGCCAACCAAGATTGATGAAGCTTTGATGGATGTTGATTGGGTAAATGCAATGCATGAAGAGTTAAACAACTTTACCCGCAATAATGTTTGGGAGTTAGTGGAAAGGCCAAAGAACACAAATGTGATTGGTACAAGATGGGTCTTCCGGAACAAGCAAGATGAAGATGGCATTGTTGTTAGAAACAAAGCAAGATTGGTTGCACAAGGGTACACTCAATTGGAAGGAATTGACTTTGGAGAAACCTATGCACCGGTTGCTAGATTGGAAGCCATTAGAATCCTACTTGCATATGCTTGTTCTCACAACATCAAGCTCTATCAAATGGATGTCAAGAGTGCATTTCTCAATGGATTCATAAATGAGCTAGTGTATGTTGAGCAACCTCCCGGGTTTGAAGATTTGAAGAAGCCCAACCATGTGTACAAGCTCAAGAAAGCATTATATGGGTTGAAGCAAGCACCTAGAGCATGGTATGAAAGATTGAGGGATTTCTTGCTATCAAAGGGTTTCAAGATGGGGAAGGTTGACACCACTCTCTTCACCAAGAAGATTGGAAGTGACTTGTTTGTGTTGCAAATTTATGTGGATGACATCATATTTGGATCAACCAACCAAGACTTTTGTGAAGAGTTTGGAGAAATGATGGCTAAGGAGTTTGAGATGTCTATGATTGGAGAGCTTAGTTACTTCCTTGGTCTACAAATCAAGCAAATGAAGAAAGGCACATTTGTTAGTCAAGGCAAGTACATCAAGGACATGCTCAAGAAGTTTGGATTAGAAGAAGCAAAAGCAATAACCACTCCAATGGGCACAAATGGACATTTGGATAGTGACTCTAGTGGTGACATGGTGGATCAAAAGTTATATCGGTCAATGATTGGGAGTTTACTCTATGTGACCGCATCAAGACCGGATGTCATGTTTAGTGTGTGCATGTGTGCAAGGTTCCAAGCTTCACCAAGAGAAAGTCATTTGAAGGCAACCAAAAGAGTATTGAGATATTTGAAGCACACTCCAAATGTTGGACTATGGTATCCCAAGGGCTCTCAATTTGAATTAATTGGATACTCGGATTCCGATTACGCGGGATGCAAGGTGGATAGGAAGAGCACTTCGGGCACTTGTCAATTGCTTGGAAGATCACTTGTCTCATGGTCATCAAAGAAGCAAAATAGTGTTGCACTCTCTACCGCCGAAGCCGAATACATATCCGCGGGTAGTTGTTGCGCACAATTGCTATGGATGAAAGCAACATTGCAAGATTATGGAGTCAAGTTTGGACAAGTCCCTTTGCTATGTGATAATGAGAGCGCCGTCAAAATAGCCACCAACCCGGTTCAACATTCAAGAACAAAGCACATTGACATAAGGCATCACTTCATTAGAGATCATCAAGCAAAGAAAGACATATCTATTGAGAGTGTGGGCACCGATGATCAACTTGCCGATATCTTCACCAAGCCACTAGATGAAAGAAGGTTTTGCAAGCTAAGGAATGAATTGAATATCCTAGACTTCTCCAATATGAGTTGAATGCACCCCCACTTATGACATGCCTCTCCTCCAACAAAGCAAAGGTAAAATTGTTTGGCATGTGCATTCATTCTTATTAGGTTGTGATCTAGTTCTTATAGCCATCACTTTGCATATTTAGGATCATTCATGGTAAATCAAATGAATTTGAAGTATATATGGTACCACTATTGCTTCTATGTTTGACTTAACCTAGTGGTAGCATATAACTTGTTTGTGAGCTTGTAACTCTAGTGTTTGATCTAGTAAGTGAACATTAGGTGTTTAACCAACGTGAGTAAGATAACCATTGAAAGATGTGTGAAGAAGCTTACTCTAGAGCAAACCGTGTTAAACATCCTATGCTCATAAGCTAGATTAAGCCACAACTTGGTTTGATTTGTTTCCCACAAATGCCCCACCTTTATGATAATTGTTGACAAAGGGGGAGAAAATAATGCAACAAAGATAAAAAGACATGCTATGTTGCTAAGCTCAAATTAAGTTCAAATGGGATTGGAACATACAAATAGGGGGAGCAAGCTCATAAACATGATTGTTGCATTTGAAATGTGCATATTCATATGATTGTTAGCAATGCATAAGCTTTTTAATTTGATATCCATGCTTATGTGGTGAATGCTAGTGAGTGATAGATTATGTTTGATGAATTGATTAACTAGCATGTACATAATAGCAACTAGACATACTTATTTTTCAAGTGGTTCAAGAACCTTACTATAATGTTGATCTCACGGGGTTCTTGAGTTTTGATGTATGTCTAGTGACGAAATGATGCTAAGGATGGTTTAATATGTGCACTCCGATTGGTATCACGCTTCAAAGGTCCATTCTTATGACTTAGCATCATCATTGATAGTATTGCTCACCCACATTTCATATCCATACATATGTGCCAAATCTAGTACCAAACTCTATAGCACATATGTAGGGGGAGCTAATACTATCAATATGGTTACTCAATTTTAAATCACATATCTTTGTAGAGGTTGTCATCAATTACCAAAAAGGGGGAGATTGAAAGCCCTAGTTTGGTTTTGGTTAATTGATGAAACCTATTTGGTCTAATCCTATTGCTAAGCATGTGTGTAGCTTATAAGAAAGGATTATGACCAAGCCAAGTGGTGGAGCTAGCAAGATGGCAACCATGGAGTATGGTGTTGGCCGCAAGCACTCAAGAGATCAAGTGCTCCACCTTTTGTGAAATGCAAGAAGAAGAGAAGAGATGGAGCAAAGAGGCCCGAAGGCAAAGGTATAACATATAGGGCTCTTTGTTTTGGTGATCAAGACACTTAGCGAGTGTGATCACATTTAGGATAGATAGCCGTACTATTAAGAGGAGATTATTCACGGCTTATGCGGTGTTCAAGTGCCACTAGGTGTTCTCTAACATATCGATGCTATAGACCTAGTGAGTGTCTAATAAATCCTTTGAAAAATGTTTTGAAAATGCTAACACACTTGCACAAGATGGTATACACTTGGTGGTGTTGGCACATTTGAAAAGGAGAAGAAACCGTGTTGAAAACGTGGTTTTCAGGCTTGACCGGACGCTGAACAGCGACCGGACGCTGCGATCGGACGCGTCCGGTCAGTTGTGAAGAAAAACGACCGGACTCGCCTGTACCACTGTTCACGAGAGGCATCAGGTTCAAACAGTTTGATCGGACGCTGAGTGAGTCCGGTCACTGGTGACCGGACGCGTCCGGTCGATAAAAAACCTCTCTGGAACCTCTCTGGTTCTGACCGGACGCTGAGCGAATTTCTTGACCGGACGCGTCCGGTGCTAATGACGTAGAGTCCGGTGATCACGAAGTTTTTCGTCCAAATTAACCGTTGGACGACCGGACGCGTCCGGTGGTGATCGGAGCGTCCGGTGCTCTCGTTTGGAGCTTTTTGAGCAGTAGCCGTTGGACGATCAAACGAACGACGTTGAATTCGCGTGGACACGTGGCTGTCATCCAGCGACCGGACGCAGTGGGAGCGTCCGGTGATCACTTGACCGTGCGTCCGGTCGTCGCGATTTTCGCGCAGTGAACAGGTAACGGCTCTATTTGTTTGAGGGGCTTATAAATATGAGTTGGCCGGCTTGCTAGTGGGCTCTCTTGCATATTTTGATTCCTAAGCCTTCTAGTGAGCATTGACAAGCCTCCCCACTCATCTCCCAAGTTGAATTGATCAAGCCAAGTGAGATTGAGTGATCTAGTGCGCGTTCTTGATAAAGTTCAATCTAGTGGCACTAGTTCTTCGCATCGGCATTGGGTATTCTTGTTACTCTTGGCATTTGCCGGTGCCTAGACGGCTTGGAGGCGTTGAGGTGGTTGATTGGCAAGAGTGGAGATTGTTCTTGGCCACCACCGATTGAGATTGTGAGAGGTTTTGGAGCCTCACCTCGCCGGAGCGGCAAGAGGCATCCTTAGTGGATTGCTCGTGTCATTGAGCTACCTCACTAGTGGTAGATTCTTGTGGCGCTCTTCGTGAGCTTGGCTTAGCGCCGATTAGCCGCCGGATCACCTAGTGTTGGTCGACACAACGGGGAGTAGCGTGCCGGCAAGCACGTGAACCTCGGGATAAATCTTTGTCTCCCGAGTGCTATTTGTGATTGTGTCCCATTCTTGGTGATTGGTCTACATCTTCATATTCTTGGTGATTGGCATCACAAGTGGTTTTCACCGGTGATTGGCTCTCTACTTGGCGATCCTCAAGGCTCGGTGAAATCCTCCTTATCTAGTTCATTTACCTTGTGTATTTATATTGATCTATATCTCTTGTTTTGATATCATTTCTTGTTGCACATCTTTAGTCATATATCTTGTGTAGGTAGTGGCAGTTAGCTCACCTAGGTCCTTGTACACACTTGTCTTGTATACTCATTGTACATCATTCTTGTGCTAGAGCTATAGTATTTTTATTCCGCATTTGTTACTAGCTCTAGTTGTTTGTGTGCCATAGAAATATTAGGTAGAACTATTGGATAGGTGGCTTGCAACACACTATTAGGCTAGCGCAAAAAGCTTCGCCGTTTGTCTTACTAATAGTGTTTGCCTAAGAAAATTGTGTAGATTTTTAATTAGGCTATTCACCCCCCCCCCCTCTAGCCAATTTGGACCTTACAAAGTGCCATTGGCTGAGTCAAGGAGGAAGGCGAAGGCGTTGTGCCCGGCGTGGAGGCTGGACATGCATCGACGTCGGTGCCGGTGCTCGGGGCGTGCGAACCACACTCCTTCTACGGCGCGGGTTCGGTAGTTGAGCCTCAGAAAGCTACCATCGACGGTTTCCGAGTTTGGGTCTCAAAACTCGGGGAGGCGAGTTTCCGAGTTTGGGCCTCAAAACTCGGGGTGGACGGTTTCTAGGTTTGGGCCCCAAAACCCGGGCTGGCGGGTTTCTGAGTTTGTGCCACAAAACTCAGCGAGGACAGGTTTTCCGGTTTTGGCCTCAAAACTAGGGGGAGGTTCCAAAACAGAATGGTCAACGCATGGCGGCACCGAGAGGCTTGCGTTGAGGCAAAGCTATCGGTGAGGAAGGCGCGACGGTCGACGGGACAGCACGTGGCAGCATCCTGGAACTTGCGTCGGTGCGAAGCGAAGGATGAGGAAGGCGTGTGGCCGTCGGATGAAGACCTGACGGAGTTGGACCAGAATACCCCTAGGGTTAGCCTGTTCGCTCTATGTATCTAGGGGTAGAAGGGGAATAATTGTATTAGGCTATAAATAGAGAGGCAACCCCTCCTTTCATTCTATCCTTGCAACATTTCATTTCCCGCAAACTCTATTAGGTTTTCCTTCCTCTAGCTGCTTGTGATCCACAGAGTGCTACAATATCTCTGTGTACTTGGTCATTTTGAGGAAATGGGACCGTAATCCCGTTCTCTCCTCATGGGGACGAGTTCCGGCTGAAATCGAGATCGAATTCGCGTTGTCTTGTGTTCTTCGCGTTTCGTTCTTTGCCTCCTCGGTGATTTATCTCGTTCTTCCAATCCGAGAGATGGTTTTCGATTTCGCTTGAATCACTTTGTGCTAGGACGAGAGTGTCATCTTTCCACCGAAAGATTTCCTCCCAAACCTCTCGAGCACGTAGATCGGGCTGATTTCGCATTCGTTCTTCATTCTTCCCCCTTTTTCTAGTGGTCTTCGGATTTCTCACGGTTGAGTTGGTTTGGAGCGATGATTTCCTAGGATTAGCTCCCCAACACATAGAGGAACACTTGGGAGAAGTTTAGTTGAAGCCCCGTTCAATTTGGTTGAGGTCGAATCAATTTTGGTTTTGAGTCGTGCAGTTTTTGCACTCTCTGGTGAGTGGCGGACTGTCCGGCCCCCTAGTGGCGGACTATCCGACCATCGGGATTTGGCCAAAACAGAACAGCACAGCGAGCACTGTGCTCGGTCAAGTGACCGGCGGACAGTCCGGCCCTCTAGGCGCGGATAGTCTGGGATACTGCTGAAAGGCAATTTCAGCTTTGGTTGTTTGGTGTTTGGTTTTCGGTCTTCTCCGGTAGTTCTGCTGTACCTCTAGGACATCTCTAGAGGTATCCACCTATTCGTACGTCGTGAACTAGCCGGTTGTATGAATCTTTGTTTTGGGGTGATTTTCTGAGAAAAGGGCCATCTATTCCTTGAGAAGAAATTTGAGTCTCCCATTCAACCCCCCCCCTCTGGTCGCCAATTCGGTCCTTCAGACAGAAACCCAAAGCAAAAAGGGTATTGGAAGAGTCAAACTATGATACAATAAGCAAAATGCTTCCCCCATCTAAAAGGAGAAACACACACCAAGCTCACCTCTCAACCTAGCAAAAGTTGAGAGATCTAAAGGCTTGGTAAAGATATCCGCAAGCTGGTTGTGGGTGTCTACATGCCTAAGGTCAATGTCGCCTTTCTTGTAGTGATCACGAAGAAAGTGAAAGCGAACATCGATGTTTTTGGTCTTGGTGTTAACACTGGATTTTGGTCAACACTAAGAAGATGACAGGTGGACCCAACGAGCAATGAGAAGAGAATTCGGTAGACGGCCAAGCGATCGGTTATTCCATTCAGGAAATAATTATGGCAAGAGAAGCCGATCACGAGAATAATCGACCATGGCCGTGACAGATTAAACGAGTATTCAAGAAGCCAGAGGGGTCTGTTCTCATTGGCCAGGAGTTGGATTTAGTGGCGTTGTGATGTGGCAAGCATGCAAAGAAGGCAATATATATAAAGCATGCACGTCTCGACGTCCAGTTCTATATTTAGCCTAAAGGAAAGGCTAGAAGACGGCGTGCATGTCCAGTTCTATATTTAGCATAAAGGAAAGGCTAGAAGACGACATGCATGTCTAGTGTGCGGAGATGGGCGTATGAGGCATTCGGCAAGTATCCATGCGGTCGGCTAGTTTCAAAGGATTCGGCAACTGCCCATGCGGTCGGCTATTCTAAGAAAAGGGAGTTTCCATTGAAACGATGGAAGCGGGAGCCGATCGAGCAACAAATTGCGTCAATTAAGGCAATGAAGATTCTGAAAGGAGTTGAAGGCCAAGAATATTGTATTTTCCTTTAATATTTCATAGTCGTGTCCTCTTAGGACTTGTATTGCGTCCGGGGTATAAATATAAACCCTTGACTATTGTAAAGACGTTCACAATCAATACAACCAACCCGGCCCCGTGCCGTCTTCGAGTCCAAGTCGTGTCGTCGTGTTCTTCGAGAGGGGCCATCGATCCGTCGACCTCCGTAAGTTCCGGCAACCTTGTTATCATGTCTAGTATCGTGCGGCGGATTTAGATATGGTGCAAGTAGTCTCGTATGTTAAGCTTAGTATCGTGCGGCGGATTTAAGCTTATGACGGGAGGTTTTTGCTTATGCCTTGTATCGTGCGGCGGATTGAGTCATGAGTAAAAATAGTTATCGGCTCTATTAGATGTGGCAGTCTAGTAGATTCATTAAGTTACCCTGTGTTATATGTTTGGTTATGTTTATTTCATCGTAACACTTTTGCCCAATCTAGATATCGTTCGGTTCGGCTTTATCTTTTATAGATCTGCTCTGTTCTTTCACGTTTATTATTGTAAAGTCTTTCATGTAGTAGATCTATTGTTCGTAATAGCCGATCGGACCGTATCTGGATTGCCACGTGGTGAGGGTTCATGCATGTTAAGTGTGTTTGATCTATGACAAGGCTAGGTGTCGTGCGGCAGGCGCAGGCTTTAGATTAGCTTAGTCACGCTTAGCTTGTATGTTCAATCTCCATGGATCCCAACTCGGTTGTACAATCGAGATTGGTTAAGTTTTAACTTATATCTAATACGTCATGCGAGTACGATTCTCATGCAAACGTGTTCGGCAGCCTGTTATTCACGTAACTCTGTTCATATTGCCGAATAATCTTTTGAACCTGTTGGCAGATAGCTTCCATAGCTATATGTCGTTGTAAGTGGCTTCAGGGCCGTACATCTTGGAACTGCCTGGTCATACCCGGCACGTTCCAGCTTTGTATTTAACAGCTTATCTCCCTTGTTAGTTGCAGGGCAAACTGACTGGCACGCACCGGACTTCTGAGCACCCGGGCCACGATTGAAGCCAGCTTCTCCGGCTTGCTGTGTGATTGGCACAGTGCGTCACTTTTTGCGCCAACACATTTTTGGCACGCCCGGTGGGACGCGACAATAATCACCCATGGTTCCACAATGGCAACAATCATTTGATTGGAAGTCAGATTCTCTTCAAATATATATCACCTTCCAGATCACGATGGAGATGCCATTCAATATGTTTCATCAACAAGGTCCAATAGCTGATGAAGCAATATTAGATGCAATCGGCTAATTTGTCTCCACAAAATCATTGTTGAACAGGACCAACGTGACGGTGTTCATCCACTCTTGATTAGCAATGCTCAGGGACAGTAGTCAAGTCAGCCAATAAAAGGGAAGTTGCAAGAGTACTCATCGATTCAGAATTGAAAGATCAAGGTGGAATGATTACCGATCAACCTGCATCTTACCAACAAGATTTGGCCAAGGGAAGTTTGAGGAGCAACCTTGAATACTGCATCATTTGGCCGATAATCTTCCAAAGGATTTCTCTGGTAACCAATAATATTGCCTAGCACGATGAAAGAGCTTGTCAATTATTTCAGATGGTTCCATAGAAGTGGTTTGCTGCTTTATCTTTGCTATCCTAAAATATGCAGGAGACAATGGATTTATTAATTCGGTTTTGAGTTAAAGCCGAATTGCGGAATTAATTTTGTTCTTATCTTGTCACCGCATTCGGCTTGCAAAAGTTTATCCTGCTAGACTGGTCATCTGCATGGTGCTGATTGTGAGATGTGAAGACACGTTATGGCGAGATATGGAAGTACATCATCACAAGTTCCCTTGCCTCCAAAAGATTTGATGTGGACAAATCAGAGTCCAAGAGTAACGCTTACCAGGCTGCATGGAAAGAACAGAGTCCGAAGACTACAAGCGTCAAGCTATTCAAAACACAAAGCCAATGGGCGTGAAAAATTGGTTTGAGTTTCCCTCCATTGGCTATCATTGTCGGCTGCTCTGTCATCTCTGTCGGCTCAATACATTCTGTCACCTCTGATATTCCGAAGCCGTGTAGTACTAAGGAATTGAATTTGTCGATGAAGCAGACTGACACACATGGATGAGTCCTGCCAGGGGTTCAGATGCTAAAAAAAAATAAGAAGACAATCATTTGGTAGATCAAGTTTGCTATTAGATTCATCCCAACAATATGGCTTGATATTCTTCAGGTCGTCTATACAGAAGGATAGATAAATTCAAGCCGGAGTGAGTGGGCTTTGAGCTTGGGTCAGCTATGAGATATGCGTACCGAAAGACACAGCGGCTACCCTTTGATGCAATATTTACCACCTCAGATAAAGTCACTGACACAAGATTCAGGGATTTCTCGTCTTGGATGGCCGGTGCTGGTTCTGTATCATGAGGGCTAACAAGAAGATCAATATCAGGTCAGAGATTTGCAACACTACACGCTGCTCTCCGGTCGGTTGTTGGTGCTATGAGGGTCACCAAGACACAAGATAAAGAAAGCTTTCAAAAGTCCAAACGAAACACGTGGTTGGTTATCAAGCAAGACAGCGTTCATAAGAGATTGAGATGGAATCGGCTATTTTGGCCCAATGGAGACTATGAGGATTTTCCCGTATCTAGCCAATAGCCGATTACTGTTTACTATTTCAACAAGGTCCAGGAAGAAAATAGATGATGTGACCAATTGATGCTTGTTCCAACAAGGTGAAGCCCACAATCATCAACATGGGTTCCTTGACGTCACTCTTGAAGATCTATCCAATGAAGACTAATTATTATGGGCTCTTAATTTTATTACCATATGGACATATACACAAAGCCGCACAGGTGTCAGTACACTGAATTGGAAGGACATAGCCGATGGCAACATCAAAAGAAGAGATCGGCTATTTGTATCGGCTGTCTGGCACACGTTCTAGTAAAAGTTGATGACATCTTTTACCAAAAGCAGAAACAAATATACGCAAATTAGCTCGGGGGGCCAGTGCTAGCTCTGTTAGCTGACGCGCCAAGCGCTGACTCGACGAGGCCAGCTCGAAGATCTCCACGGTGACAATCAAGATCTACAGGTGCGACTCAGAAGTCACAAAAGGTATTAACCGGCTCACTAGATTTTTTAAGCTAATGGAAACGAGCAGTTGGCCAGCAAGAGCAAAGCAGAAGGGTTACATATATATACGTGGTCACCGGACTAACGAGATGGGTTATTAAGAAGTTGACCATTGAGCATGATCATGCACAAGCGGCCCATTAGCATATTTGGCCTTGTGTGTTCAGTTTTGATGTACAGAAGGAAATACTCTTGACATATTTGGGGAAAGCTAGAGGAGTTCACGAGAGGAGAATAGATCGGCTATTCTAACCGAAGTACCAATGATACAGGGTCCAGTAAAAGCCGATGAGATCACTTCTCTCATCTAAAGGCCGGGCAAATGAAGAAGATTATATTAGCAAGAAAGATACTGTTGTTTGGCCAAGTTACCCAAAGATAATACAAGGATTGATGGAGCTCGTACGTGAAAATAGTGGAAGCTTTCAGGAGTCCAAAGGGAGTACGTGGCCAAGCAAGCAATCGACTATTTTTGCCGATACTATGCGACAGGAGGCCTTATGCAGGAATTCAAAGTCGGTGCAAGCAAGAGGCAAGGCTTCCAAGTTTTCATGACCGAAGTGCCTGATGTTGACTTTGATTCGGGAAAGTTCTATGGCAAGTGTTAGTAGCCAATTAAACAGAGTTATGGAGATCTGCTGTCCTAAAATTGAGTCGGCTGTTAACCTCAATGCTGAATTAGATCGACGCGTGAAGATTGAAATAAATTTCCAGGATTCCAAGGAAGCATAAGAAAGGCTAGCGACTATTTCGAGCCTAACAGGATCGGCTATTCAGAAGAAGTAATGGATAGTAGCTAATCGGCAAAAGTGCAAATCGGCTATCCAAGGGAAGCATTGGCTGTCTTACAAATAAATAGCCGATGGTTTCGGCAACCTACAGTGGCAACTCTTAAGTTAAAACAAAACCATGCCTCGTTGTCCAAAAACCTCAAGAGGATTTGTCGGTCATGGGAGAAAGTTCTATTCAGATTTATTCAATAAAGAAGAAAAAGGGCCATGTATTGAATCAACAGAGGCTGATGTCCATTATTGGTTCGGCTAGATATCTTGCACGATGATTTTGAAGCTGAGTCATATCTTGACTTTCGATGGTGCTGACGAAGGACATTGAACGTTATGGACGCTGCAGAGTATCCAAGAGATCCTAGCAAATACGAGCCGCACGGAAACCAGATATGATTTGCCGATTTCAAGGAATTAGTTCATCTGCTAAACATATATGCTACGAGAGCGAAGGCAAAAATATTTCTATACATAGCAGTGTGCTGAAGAAAGATGATAAATGAGGTCATTGGGAATCATCTATACAGATGCAGGCCTCGATGGGCACATATCTAAGTGGAATATACCAACCAGGAAGAAGTCCGAAGAACAAATTAAATGATGATTCAGATTGGAAACCATGCATGCAGGTGTCAGACACGCATCGGTCATTGGCTTGGAAAATTCCAAATCGACTAAGAACCCTATCCTCAGACTGATGACATGCTTGTTTCCTCGTAAGCTGATGAGATATCACGGATCGGTTATTCAGGAGAAGATCAGATACGGTAATCGGCTTAAGAACATTGTATGGCACGGAAGAGATCTGTGATTCTTCGCATCTATGACGCATGCATACCAGGTTTTTTACGTGAAGGAGAAGATCAAAAGCTGCAGCCATTGTGCTCCACCACATTCAAGGAAGCAGAAACAGAGGCTCACGTGCTTGGTGTTCAAGGATATATACACATATATACACCAATAAAAGAAGAGCAAATAGCATGCATGCGCAAGATATTAGTCTTGGAAATATTCGTACACGTACGACCAATGAACGTTCGTATTTGGCCATGCCTTTTGGTTCGGATAGTATATATGAGAGGAGTTCATGTACAGAAGTGGAGTTCAAGCTCAGGATTATTCACATCCGAACTGCAAGCAACAGGTGTAATTAAGCGGCAAACTACAAGTAAGATGTGCATCCTCAGGAAACACGAAGAAAAGGGAGATACATAACCGCAGGAGGCACATATGCATGCAAGCTGTTGTTGTTGGACGTGGCAGTCGGACGTCTGATCATGGTGACACAAAGGAAACATATCAAGAGAAGCTTCATTGATTCCAAGATATTCTGCGAAAGCCGGTTGTTCCAGGCGATCTGGTTTGGCTCACTCTTCGCCATCACCACCAGTCCTAATTCCCTACATCAAGGACAAGGGTATGTTCGAAGATTGATGCAGATAGCCAACGCCACGCGTGGAAAGGTGTACCGGCTAAAGGCTATTATCAGTATGCATCAGCAGGAATTAATGTACGCTTACAGGAGAAGACAAGCAGCAATGGGGGAAGAAGAATGAATATCATGCAGAAGAAATCATTGATATCAAATTTCAATCAGCCCAAATCTCATATTGCAACAGCCGATTTCAAGGTAATGAATCACCAGCATCTTCTTCGGCTCAGAATAAAGGGGCGCGTATGCGGATGAGGAGCCAATGGCGAGGAAAACCCTTGAAGAAAACATGCTCAGTAGTTCAAGCTTCTGCATAAGCTATGGCTCGGGGGGCCTGGATTTGCCATATATGTACATTGAGCGACGTCGGGTGATTCATCACAATGAGAACAAGACGGCTTCCGTTGGCTTCTTTATCTTCAACGTTGGTTTGCAAAATTCTATCTCCACTTCTTCAGCAGTTTTAATTTTTGAATTGAAATATCCATGTTACTGCTAGAACTAAAATCTCGAGAGCAATTCCACCCTACATATGTGATATAAGTGTTTTGGTTTATCCACTTGTTGAAATGATAAATAGATGCTTTGTTTTATGTTTCACCTGTGTCTGGTTTATAGCTTTGATTTCTTTAAGATTTGGGTCTAATGGTTATTATATTTATCTTGAAGTCTTTGAAATTTGTGGGTTGCATAGAATTTAAACTTTTTCTGAAAGTAGTTGCGGGATATGAATAGAGGTAGAATTTGCTATGACATTATTCTGAGAGATACTTGAAATTCGGAGATTTAATGAAATAATAAAATTTACTTAATGTCATATTGAGCACTGTCAAATCATCGTGACTACTAGTTGAGATTACAATCATATTCTCAAGATCAAGATTCACGTACATGTTATAAACTAATAAGTGTTTTGCATGTGCATTCTCTCTTTGATTAAAAATATGAGGCTATTCTACAAATCTCAGAAATAAAAACGACGGACACGTGTCCGCCAGAACTGAGAAAGAAAAAAAAAGGGGGGGGGGGGTTCAAGTGACCGCCGAAATAAAAATATGAAAAAGAAAAAAGGTCAAGTGACCGCCAAATAAAATAAAAGATGGCCAAAGGCCCAGTAGCCTCATAATTTTAAAAAAGTAGGGAGAATAACATGTGCAAAAGGAAAAGTAATAAAAATATTCACTTGCACTTCTTGATCTAGGTTTATGGCTTGTATCTCCTTATGGTCGAAACTTTGACTTTGCAATATTATGTGATACGATTTTATATAAAGATAATGATAAAACTCCGGATGAAAAGTGATCAAGGGATAAAAGATAAGCATTTTTGTAGCTATTCTGTTTTGCAATCGCTTGAAGATTCAGTGAGATCTAAAGCCCCATAATTAAAGAGACGGATGGATGAGTAAGGTACCGTTTTATTCAAGTTTAAAAGAAATCTTGGTTATGAAATATGATACTTTTGAGGTGTAGTCGGCATTGCAGCTTCTTCTGATCAATAAAATGGAAGAACTATAATGTTTATGCACATATGCATTTGTAACTAATTTGTTTCCACATGTATCAGAGAATTATTGTTTTACAGGCAAAATTGTGGAAACATGGTGAGAAAATGTTATGCTATCAGTGGATTTCTTGGCTTATTGAAGAAGACCAACAGAGATCAAATAGTTCGAAGCATGACAATTCATACTCCGAACTAGGGGGCCTGTGTTAACACTGGATTTTGGTCAACATTAAGAAGGTGACAGGTGGACCCAACGAGCAATGAGAAGAGAATTCGGTAGACGGCCAAGCGATCGGTTATTCCATTCAGGAAATAATTATGGCAAGAGAAGCCGATCACGAGAATAATCGACCATGACCGTGACAGATTAAACGAGTATTCAAGAAGCCAGAGGGGTCTGTTCTCATTGGCCAGGAGTTGGATTTAGTGGCGTTGTGATGTGGCAAGCATGCAAAGAAGGCAATATATATAAAGCATGCACGTCTCGACGTCCAGTTCTATATTTAGCCTAAAGGAAAGGCTAGAAGACGGCGTGCATGTCCAGTTCTATATTTAGCATAAAGGAAAGGCTAGAAGACGACATGCATGTCTAATGTGCGGAGATGGGCGTAAGAGGCAATCGGCAAGTATCCATGCGGTCGGCTAGTTTCAAAGGATTCGGCAACTGCCCATGCGGTCGGCTATTCTGAGAAAAGGGAGTTTCCATTGAAACGATGGAAGCGGGAGCCGATCGAGCAACAAATTGCGTCAATTAAGGCAATGAAGATTCTGAAAGGAGTTGAAGGCAAAGAATATTGTATTTTCCTTTAATATTTCATAGTCGTGTCCTCTTAGGACTTGTATTGCGTCCGGGGTATAAATATAAACCCTTGACTATTGTAAAGACGTTCACAATCAATACAACCAACCCGGCCCCGTGCCGTCTTCGAGTCCAAGTCGTGTCGTCGTGTTCTTCGAGAGGGGCCATCGATCCGTCGACCTCCGTAAGTTCCGGCAACCTTGTTATCATGTCTAGTATCGTGCGACAGATTTAGATATGGTGCAAGTAGTCTCGTATGTTAAGCTTAGTATCGTGCGGCGGATTTAAGCTTATGACGGGAGGTTTTTGCTTATGCCTTGTATCGTGCGGCGGATTGAGTCATGAGTAAAAATAGTTATTGGCTCTATTAGATGTGGCAGTCTAGTAGATTCATTAAGTTACCCTGTGTTATATGTTTGGTTATGTTTATTTCATCGTAACACTTTTGCCCAATCTAGATACCGTTCGGTTCGGCTTTATCTTTTATAGATCTGCTCTGTTCTTTCACGTTTATTATTGTAAAGTCTTTCATGTAGTAGATCTATTGTTCGTAATAGCCGATCGGACCGTATCTGGATTGCCACGTGGTGAGGGTTCATGCATGTTAAGTGTGTTTGATCTATGACAAGGCTAGGTGTCGTGCGGCAGGCGCAGGCTTTAGATTAGCTTAGTCATGCTTAGCTTGTATGTTCAATCTCCATGGATCCCAACTCGGTTGTACAATCGAGATTGGTTAAGTTTTAACTTATATTTAATACATCATGCAAGTACGATTCTCATGCAAACGTGTTCGGTAACCTGTTATTCACGTAACTCTGTTCATATTGCCGAATAATCTTTTAAACCTGTTGGCAGATAGCTTCCATAGCTATATGTCGTTGTAAGTGGCTTCAGGGCCGTACATCTTGGAACTGTCTGGTCATACCCGGCACGTTCCAGCTTTGTATTTAACAGCTTATCTCCCTTGTTAGTTGCAGGGCAAACTGACTGGCACGCACCGGACTTCTGAGCACCCGGGCCACGATTGAAGCCAGCTTCTCCGGCTTGCTGTGTGATTGGCACAGTGCGTCACTTTTTGCGCCAACACTTGGAGTGTAAACTGGGTTTTTTGCTACACTAATTGCACTTGTGCTATCACAAAGCAAAGGGACCCGACTGTAATCAAGACCAAAATCATGCAAAGTAGCAACCATCCACAAAAGCTGTGAAGCACAAGAAGCGGCAACGACATACTCGGCCTCGTTGGTAGACTAGGTAACACTAGACTGCTTGCGAGAGGACCACGAAACAAGCGAGGAGCCAAGAAACTGACAAGTCCCAGAAGTGGACTTGTGCTCAAGTCGACAGCCGACAAAATCCACATCGGAGTAACCACAAAGCGAAAGGGTCGAAGAAAAAGAATACCAAAGTCCAAACTCAGGAGTGTATCGGAGGTACCTCATGATGCGCTTGACCGCCTGCTTGTGGAAAGTCTGAGGGGACGCTTGAAAATGAGTGCATAGACACACTGCGAAGTGTATGTCTGGCCTCATCGCTGTCAAGTACAGGAGAGAGCCAATCATGCTCCTGTACTCCTTCTGGTCCACGAGCTCTCCATCCTGATCTGCGTCCATCGCAATAGCATTCTCCTCATAGTCTATCCCCTCTTTCTGGCAAAACCCCTGGGCTACTAACCTAGCCTTGTTCCTCACTACCATCCCATTCTCACCCTGTTTGTTCTTGAAAACCCATTTGGTACCTATTGAAGGACCGGATTGGTGACCAGAGGGGGGTGAATGGGAGCCTCAAATTTCTTCTCAAGAAATAGATGGCCCGTGTCCCAGAAAATCACCCCAAAAAGCAATACACGGGCTTGCTAGTATCCACAACCCTAGATGTAGGGTGGATGCTCCCTAGAAGCACAGCAGGATACTATACAACCTAAGAAGTCCAACGCAAAAGCTGGAAATCAAATCCGAAGTTGGACGAACGAACCGCGGACGAAACAGTGAACTGGTCACTGCATTGGATGTTGGCAGCGTCCGATGCCAAAGCGGCGAACATGTCCGATGCGAAATAGACAATTCTGGAACCTTACTGCATAGCCATCGGACGCTGCTATAGTGAAAGCTCAGCGTCCGATGCTCAGACCCCGACGCGTCCGATGGTCAACGAAGCGTCCGATGCCCTGCGTCCGATGCCCACTCAAAAACATAGAAACTGACATGTGGCAATGGCGCATCCGATGCTACTTGGGTCAGCGTCCGATGCCAAGAACATGAGCGTCTGATGCCCCGAAAACTGTGTAGTTCTTTGGCGATTCAACCCGATCTCCTCCGAATCAAAAGCTCTAAGGCCAAGACTTGACTGAGAGGTCACAAGGGTATCAGTGAGCTACTCCTAAGAGATCATGGCTCAAAACTAAACCCAGATCGGTGAATCAAAGAACTTCGGGGCAAGGGAGAAAGAAATCGATCCAAACACAAAAACCGACCGATCTATTAGCTCGTGAGGTTAGAGAAGAATTCCTTTAGTGAAAAGATGTGCCTCACAATCTAGAACAAGTTGGTTCAAGTGGAATCGAAAACCGCCACTCGGAGAGGAAGAACGAAGCAAATCTCCGAGGGAGGAAAAACCAAAACACGAAGAACACACAAGCAAAATGTGAATTGATCAGAAATTCAACCCTGTCTCGAACCCACGAGACAAAGGTGAGATTACGGTCTCACTTCCTCAAAATCTCCAGTACACAGAGGTATTGATGTTCACTCTGCGGATCACAGGCAGCGAGGTATGATTGGAACCTAAGCAGGGCTAGAGAGAGAGAACTGCAGGAATGGTGGCTGCCAGGATAGGGAGAGAGGAGGGGCGCCTCTCTTATTTATAACCCGATACAATAGTCCCCTTCTACCCATAGATACAACAGCGAACAGGCTAACCCTAGTGGTATTCCAGTCCAACTCTACGAAGACTTGATCCGACGGCCATGCCGATGGACCCAGAGCGGTGAAGGGCGGACGTGAGGCTTGGACCGACGGACCGGTGGCCTGAGGATCAGCTGTGGTGGCTGGTAGCCTGGGACAGCGACGAGCGGAGACTTGCAGGGCACGGTGTTGCTTGGGTCGAGGACCTGGGGACACATGTCGGTGGACGGGGTGCACGGGCAGTGCATCCCCTCTACGGCGTCGATTTGGTGGTTGAGCCACAGAAAAACCACCGGGTGGACGGTTTCCAGGTTTGGGCCACAAAACCTGGGTGCTGCGGGTTTTCCGAGTTTGGGCCACAAAACTCGGGCTAAGGACGGTTTCCAGGCTTGGGCCTCAAAACCTGGGCGCTGGCAGGTTTCTCAGTTTGGGCCACAAAACTCAGGCAATGGACGACGGATTTCCCGGTTTCGGCCTCAAAACCGGGGGAGGACTTGAAGGCTGGTTTCTCAGTTTCAGCCTCAAAACCGGGGGGAGGTCCGTGAAAAGGATGAGCGGTGCAGTGGCGGCACGTGGCGGCATCAGGTGAGGTCGCGTCGAGGCGAAGGTACCGGATGTGCGGGCGTGGCCGTCGGATCAACTACACTCCGAGTTGGTTAGGAATACCCTTAGGGTTAGCCTGCCCGCTCATTAGCTGTAGGGGTAGAAGGGGAATGATTGTATTAGGCTATAATAGTAGAGGCCACCCTTCCCTCCATTCTATCTCAGCCATTGCTATTTTGGATTTAGGGTTTCCTGCTCTCCCAATCCCTGCTGTAGCTACTGAGATCCGCAGAGACGGCTAATCATACCTTTGTGTTCGCGAGATTTTGAGGAAGTGAGACCGTAATCTCACTATTGTCTCGTGTGTTTGAGACACGATTGAATTTGTGGTGTTAATTCGCGTTCGTTCTTTGCGTTCTTGTTTTCTCCATGATTTTCCCGTGATTCGATCTCCCTCCTCGGTGTGTCTTTTTTGAATCCACTTGAATCAACTTGTTCTTTGATGTGAGGAGAACATTTCCACCGAAGGAATTCATCTCTACCCTCACGAACAAGTAGATCGGGTCGATTCAAGTTTCTTGACGCTTTTTCGGTTCTTGCTCCTTCCCTTTCAATTTCCCGGTGTTTGAGTTGATTTGAGTGGATGATTTCTTGGGGATAGTCTCCCAACTACCTCGTGATCATCTTCTCCAATTTTGGGATCAAGGGATTTTGATTTGGATCAATTTTGGGAATATTTCGTGAAGAAGCGATCAAAATCGCCCTCACTGAGTGTTCCCGGACAGTCCGCCGGTGAACCACGGACAGTGCGGGCGTCGGGCTTCAGTCAAATCAGTGACTGCGTGGCTCGGCCACTTTGCATTTGGTTGAACGGCGTACAGTCTGTCGTAGTCGATCGCGGATAGTCCGCGAGTCGACCAGGGGGGTTCAGCAGACTTGCTGTTTTGGGGATTTTGCCGGTGGACAGTCCGCCCTTCCCCCGCGAACAGTTCGACAGTACCGTGAACAGTCCGGGACCGTACCCACGGACTGTCCGAGACATTGCAGACTTGCCCTGGTTAGCGTAATTTGCCTCCCGGCTTTTCCGCTTCATTTCCGGACTTCTCGTTTGGCCCTAGAGTTGACCAAGCAACCTCTCTAGGTATCTTTGCTACTTGTTAGCATAGGTATTTGGAGATTTCCCGACATAGCCTTCCATCTATGTTTGGGAGTTAGTTTTTGGGGTTGAACTTGAGTCGGAGTTTTCGGTATTTGACTTGCTCTCATTTGGTGGTGCCTCTCTGTGATCCTAGGGATCATCCACCCTCTTCCAAGGGTCGTAGGCATCATGTTTCGCTCGAAGCTTTTGGGGTTGATTTTTTGGGACAGAGGCCAGAGTTTTGAGAGAAATTTTTAGGCTCCCATTCACACCCCCCCTCTGGTCTCCTTGCTTTAGCATTCTTGGTCTTTCAATTGGTATCGGAGCGGGTTAAGGATCTTCCACCTTAGCCGGTTCCAGATCCACAGAAGGTGACATGGATCGCGGCGTGGGCAAACCACCATTTTTCGATGGGACGAACTATGCGTATTGGAAGATACGCATGTCGGCCTATCTTTAGAGCATGGGTGCTTCTGTCTGGGAGATTTGCAACAAGGCAGATTACGTGGTCTTGGCTGCTCGTGTGACTCAGCTACAGATCGATGAGCACGATGCCAATAGCCGAGCCTGTAATGCTCTTTTCTCATGTTTGAGCATGTCTGAGTTTGATCGCGTTTCTCACCTCCCCACGGCTCGGGAGATTTGGGCGACCCTCATGCGCTTCCATGAGGGAACCACTCAAATCAAATCCCATCTCTACGAGTCGCACACGCGGGAGTATGAGAACTTTCGACACATGCCTGGCGAGAGCATAGAAAGTTTATTCGCTCGCTTTTAGGTTATTGTCAACAGGATGAGGGCTAACAAGGAGTTGTTGCCTTTCGACGATCATGAGAGGGCTCTCAAGCTTTTACACACTCTCGATCGGTCGGCGTGGGACTCTAAGGTTCAGACGATCATCAAATCACCTAACTATGAGACCCTCACGTGTGACGAGCTCTTTAGAAAGCTCAAGTCCAGTGAGATTGATGTCATGACGAGGGCTTCTTATGAGAATCCTTCTGGCCCGTCGATGGCTTTGCTTTCTGGCTCTTCTGCTAACCCCTTTGGAGACTTTGCTTTGTCTTCTCTTCTTTCTGTCACAGAGGAGCAGCTGGAGTTCAAGGGAGACGACGAGTTGGCTTTGCTGGCCAACCGGTTCTTGAAGGACCGAAAATGCTAAAGCAAGGCGACCAGAGGGGGGGTGAATGGGAGCCTAAAATTTTTTCTCAGAAATTATGGCATCTGTCCCAACAAAATCAACCCCAAGAGCAAAGCCGACACACGTGATGTCCTCGACCCAAGAGTATGGGTGGATGTTCCCTAGGAACACAGCGGGACACCACAAAAGCTCCCTCTTCCAAATCCACGCAAGTCAACTAGTGACAGAATGGAGTTTGGGTAACCTCAACCTCCCCCGAGCAACGCGAGGGGGATTCAGGCAATCTCGCAAAGCGGGAAGCCCGGTTTCTGTAGAGCACAGAGTCGGGAATCCAACGCAAAAAGTGGATCTCAAATCGGAGCTCGAACGCAAAAGATACGGACGAAAACGCGTTCTGTCAGCACTGACCGGACTCTGCCTGCGTCCGGTCAGCAGGCACCGGACGCGTCCGGTCGAGCGAAAACCGATTTGGGACCTTACTGTGTTGGACCGGACTCTGGTACACAGTGCGTCCGGTCTTCACTTGTGCGTCCGGTCACTCAAAGACAACAATGATGAACAGTGTGTCCGGCGCGTCCGGTCATGCACAGGATGAAGCGTCCGGTCGAAGCTCGAAACTGAACAGAGAAAAGTTCAACGACCGGACTCACTCTCAGCGTCCGGTCACCCCAAACCGAGCGTCCGGTCACCCCGAATTCCTGCTGTTCGTCCACCGGTTCTCACGGTTCCACAACAACTGCATGAACCGTCGTCGTGGAGGAGGACGCGCTGGGTGCTATGAGTGCGGCGATCCTGATCACTTCATCGCCAATTGCCCAAATAAGAACAAGCAACTCTTTGGCAAGGGTGATCACGGGCATAAGTACACCCTACCCAAGCACAAGCGGAAGGGTGGCTTCAACAAGAAGTACATCAAGAAGAAGTACTTGGAGAAAGCCCTGGCCGAGTAGCATGCTTTTTTCGCCACGCTCAGCGACATCGATGACTCGGATGATGACTTCGCTGCATCAAGCGATGACGAGTCCGAGAAGAAGAACAAGAAGATTGAGGACAAGCAGAACGACCTCTGCTTCTTCGCTGACAACGACGGTTTTTGCACCATGGCCCTCGGCAAGGAGGTCGACAGCCTGCTGGAGGAGATCCCTCGGAACAACAACGACGATGATTCCTCGCAGGTATCTCAAACTCCTAACGAATTCTCTGCTGAAGTTGTGAAACTTACTACTGCTTTGCTTAGTCAAGACAAGATGTTGAGACGTGCAGCTAGAGAGAGGAAGGAGTTTAGGCAGAAGTGGGAGGACACGGTGAGGGAACTTGAGTTTTCCAAGTCCACTGTTGTAGTCTCTGAGGAGGGTGAGAGTGAGATGTGCTCCAAGCACATGACTGACCTTCTCACTTTGAGAGGGAAGTATGCTGCTTTGGTTGGAGAGGTGGATGAGCTTTGGGCTAGACCCGTGTTGCTTGGTGCGTGCAAGTCTTGTGCAGGCTTGCAATCCGAGTTGGTAGAGAAGAATGCCAAGATTGTGTCTCTTGAGAAGGCCATCTCGGGTAGCACTTGTGTGTCTAGGTGTGCTTTGTGTGAGGATTTGGAGATGGAGATTGCAAACGTGAAGCATGACAAGATGCAAACCGAGGAAGAAAACACATACCTTCGGACCATCTTGTCATGGGTGTCTTGTGGTGAGCCACAGCTTGGGTTGATGATTGCCTAATTCAAGCGTGCAGCTGGAGGTCCAGGTGTAGGTTTTGCTCAGGGGATGGAGAGTGCCGCTTCGTTTGGGAAGGTTGGAGAGTTTAGTGGTCTTAACCCGAGTGAGAAGCCCAACTCCACCACTACTCCCAAACTAACCAAGATTCCACCCAAAGAGCCTCTCAAGCCTAACACCAAAGATGGAGTATATGAGGAACCTCCGAGAGCTCCACCAAAGAAGCAAGTGTGGTCTCCTAAGCCCAACCACCTCAAAAACAAGCTAGACATAATGCCACCTATCCAAGAGGAGCTCATTCCTCAAAAGAGCAAAGTGCTCCACACCCACTACCGTGAGTACCAACAGCCCCCTATGAGAGCGGTGAGGTACCATTGTGAGCACTGTGGGAGAGATGGACACTTGAGGGAGTATTGCTTTCAGCACAAGAGAGAGGAGCGTCGTGCAAGGGAGATGAACAATGCGGACATGTACCATCCTTTCCATGATGTACATGCGCCGAATGTTCAAAGGAGAGTTGCCAGGACTAGAGGTCCAATGCCTCAAGGTCCTAGGCCATAAGGAGGTTTTGCCCGGCGGGATCCTAACCTTGTAGGATATGGACCCCGTGGCGGTGGCTTTGCTATTGAGCGTTACCCTCCACCGCGTTTTGAGTATCGCGATGCACGCTCTTCCCTTACCGGACCACGTTTTCCTGTGTGTGGAGATCGCTTTCCCCGTAGGCGTGCTAGGAATGGCTTTTCTACTGACCGTTCTTTTGAGCAGCCGGGCCAACACTGGTATTCTTCCTATTTCACTCACCCCAGTGTTGGACCGTATGCTCACCCTATGTCTTTTTATTGATGTAGGTAAAATGGTAGGAGGACATTTGGTTGGTGGATTCCGGGTGTTCAAGGCACATGACCGTAAATGCCAAGTGGTTCTCCAGTCTTAGTCCAGTTGCTGGAAAGGAGTTTATCACCTTCGGCGACAATAGCAAAGGTAAAGTGTTGTCTCGTGGGTCGGTGCGAGTTAATGAGCACTTTGTATTGCGTGATGTTGCTCTTGTTTCTAACTTGCATTTTAACCTTCTTTCTGTTTCGCAACTTTTTGATGATGACTATGAGATTTGTTTTAAGCCGAATCTTAGTCGTATTTTGGATCCTCAGGGCAATCTTGTGTGTTTGATTTCGCCCTTTGGGAAAGTCTTTCGTGCAAATTTCTCAGAGTCTTTTGGCATTTCTCGTTGTCTTGTGGCTGGACCTTCCTCCTCTGATCTTTGGAAGTGGCATAGGAGACTTGGACATTTGAGCTTCGACTTGCTTGCAAGGCTTAGTTCACTTGGCCTAATCCGAGGATTGCCCAAATTGCACATGAAGAAGGATCTTGTTTGCCATTCTTGTAGATATGGGAAAATGGTTGCTGCTCCCCACCATCCTGTGAATCAAGTTATGACCAAGCGCCCTAGAGAGCTTTTGCATATGGACCTTGTTGGTCCGGCTCGGGTGAGCTCGGTTGGTGGGAAGTGGTATGTGCTTGTTGTTGTTGATGACTTTTCGAGATATTCGTGGGTTTTCTTTTTAGCTGAGAAAACTGAGACTTTCTCTTTTGCTTGCAATCTGATTTTGCGTCTTCAGAATGAGTTCCCTAAAAACTCAATGCGAGCTATTCGTAGTGATAATGGTACCGAGTTCAAAAACTCGGACTTTGAAAAGTTTTGTGACTCTTTGGGTTTGGAGCATCAGTTTTCTTCCCCCTACACACCGCCACAAAATGGTGTTGTAGAGAGGAAGAATCGGACCCTTGTAGAGATGGCCAGGACGATGCTCGATGAGCATAGGACTCCTAGGCAGTATTGGGCCGACGCTATGAATATTGCATGCTATATTTCCAATCGCATTTTTCTCCGAGCTTTCTTGAAAAAGACTTCTTATGAGTTGCGTTTTGGAAAATAGCCCAAAGTGAGTTATTTTAGAGTTTTTGGTTGCCACTGTTTTATACTCAAGAAAGGCAACCTGGACAAATTTGAGTCTCGTTCTTCTGATGGTGTATTTTTGGGTTATGGAACTCATACTCGTGCATATCGTGTACTTAACCTTGATACTAACCGAGTCATGGAGACATCCGATGTCACCTTCGACGAGACCATGGTTTGTCCTTCTTCTAGATTTGAGCGTGCAGGTGATCATGAGGTTGGCGAACCTCTTTTTGATGACGAGGACGAGGGTGCTGAAGGCACTGGTGACCCAGCACTTTCTCCACCTGTTGTGCCGCTAGGATTGGCTTCTACTACGTCGACTCACGGCCCCGACCCTTCTTCTTCGACTACTTTGGGGCCATGGGATCCACCACCTCGGGCTGTACCGTTTGTACCCGAGGGGGCACCGGCTACTGTTGATGGGGAGGTTTCTTCAGCTCAGGAGGCACCACGACACATTCAGCGCCAACACCCACCTCAACAGATGATCGGCAGCATCGACGAACGTGTCACTCGGTCAAGGTCACAACAAATCTCTCACTTTGTTCATTCTGCATTTGTTGCTAATTTTGAACCCCGAGATGTTGGACATGTTTTATCTGATCCAGATTGGGTTAATGCCATGTATGAGGAGTTAGAAAATTTTGAGAGAAATCGGGTATGGGTTTTGGTTCCACCTCCTCCGGACTGTAATCCTATTGGGACAAAATGGGTTTTCAAAAACAAACAAGGAGAGGATGGCCACACTGTGAGAAACAAGGCCAGCCTTGTAGCCTAGGGGTATAGTCAGAAGAAGGGGATAGACTATGAGGAGACTTTTGCTCCTGTAGCTCGTTTGGAGGCAATTAGGATACTCTTGGCTTTTGCTGCATCCAAAGGGTTTAAACTTTTTCAAATGGATGTCAAGAGTGCCTTCCTAAACGGCTACATAGAAGAAGAGGTGTATGTGAAACAACCCCCCGGTTTTGAAAATCCCAAGTTTCCAAACCATGTTTTTAAACTTCACAAAGCTTTGTATGGTTTGAAACAAGCCCCTAGAGCCTGGTATGATAGGTTGAAAACCTTTTTGCTTGCTAAGGGTTTTAAAATGGGATGTGTGGATAAAATACTTTTTCTCCTCAAGCAAGGCAATGACACTCTCTTAGTTTAGATTTACGTGGATGATATCATTTTCGGTGGTCCTTCTCACGCTTTGGTTGCCAAGTTTGCAAATCTTATTAGTAGGGAGTTTGAGATGAGCATGATGGGCGAGTTGACATTCTTTCTCGGGTTGCAAATTAAGCAATCCCGAGAAGGGACGTTTGTGCACCAGGGCAAGTACACCAAGGACATCTTGAAGAAGTTCGATATGGGTGAGGCCAAGCCTCTTCCAACACCCATGTCGACCACGACGGCCCTGGATGCAGACAAGGATGGAGAAGCTGTGGACCAGAAGGAGTACCAAAGCATGATCGGGTCACTGCTGTACCTGACGGCGACACGCCCGAACATTCAGTTCGCGGTGTGCCTTTGCGCGCGCTTTCAGGCGTCGTCGCGCACCTCTCACCGTTAGGCGGTCAAGTGCATTATGAGGTACCTTCGTTTCACACCTGAGTTCGGGATTTGGTATTCTGCTTCTTCTACCCTCTCCCTTTGCGTTTATTTCGATGCTAATTTTGCTGGTTGCCGACTTGATCGCAAGTCCACTTCTGGGACTTGTCAGTTTTTGGGATCATCTCTTGTATCTTGGTCTTCTTGCAAGCAGTCTAGTGTCGCCCAGTCTACTACAGAGGCTGAGTATGTTGTTGTGGCTAGCTGTTGTTCCCAGTTGCTTTGGATGATGGCCACTTTGCGTGATTTTGGTCTGAGCTTTTCCCGAGTTCCTTTGCTTTGTGACAGCATGAGTGCGTTTAGCGTTGCTAAGAACCCCGTGCTGCATTCTAAGACCAAACACATAGATGTGCGCTTTCATTTTCTGCGAGACTATTTTGAGAAGGGCGATATCGACCTTAGGCATGTAGATACTCATAATCAGTTGGCCGATATATTTACCAAGTCTTTGGACCAATCAACCTTTAATAGTTTGAGAGGTGAGCTTGGTGTGTGTTTCCCCTTTTAGATGGGGGAAACATTTTGTCTATCGTATTATAGACTGACTCATTTTCTTTTGTTTTGTTTTCATTCTTGATAGTCTAGTCTTTGCATTTCATCACACATCTGTGCATTTTCGAGCTTCATGACTATATTCTTTGATGATGCTCTGATGATATATGATGATGCTTGTAGCTTAGGCTCCTTTTGATCACTGATACATGTTGTGAGCTGAGCTGTTTTATGAATGGTGAAATCTGCTTAATGAACTTAAAATTTGAAACTTGTTCACCATTGAGATTGACAACTAGCATGTGTAGAATGTGTTGAAATCACTTGTGCTTTTCATATATGCTAGGTTGCTATGTCTCTAGTTCTGAGTCTTTCACTTGCTTGGTGTGTTCATATTCTGCTTTAAAATTGAACCAAGTTTAAGTGAATTGGAAAGATCGAGATGGGATTGCTTGTCAGCACATCACGGTATCGAGACTGTTTCTCATTGCATTTTGAGTTAAACTTGAGCCGTGTAGTTTAAGACCGAAATCGTTGCTTTAAGATTCTAATTGCTTTTGCATAGGCTTAGCTCGGTTGAAAAGTTAGGCAATGACAAGCTTTCAACCTCTCGCAATCACATGCTGAAATTTGAACTTGTGTATTTTCACCGCTGTAACTCCGATAAAATTTGAAAACACAAGTCTATGTTTCATTCTATAGCTTGTTGATTGAACTTTGCTAGGGGTAGTTCACCTTGTATACATGTTTAGCACTTGTTTGACTTCCTGTCTATACATGTTTAGTGCTATTTTGATGGTGAATACCTTTTCTGAATGGTTCAAAACTGCTCACTTTGCTCATATGTTCATATTTCGTATTTGCTGATCAGTTTGAGCCTTTGCTGGCATTGATGCTTGTTGTCGAGTCGTCGGATCAGCACTATGTAGATCATCTTTTCATTCTATCGACTTTATTCCTGAAGCTGCTAACTTGCATTTTTGACTCATATGCATTTGCTTGATAGTGCATTATCAACTAAGGGGGAGAAAATTGACAAATCATATCCTAGTTGTGTCCACTATTGAATGGGGAGTACATGTCCAGGGGGAGTTTGCTTGAATTTGCTCGTTTGATGAGTTTTCAATTGGTTTTGAGCATTTCTCCTCTTTTGGTCTTCTATTGGTATGGAGCGATCTTCTGCTAGTTGTGTTGAGCCTCTGTGCCTCTATCTTGAGGGACTAGCAGCTTTTGCATTTTGATGCATTTTTCAGCCGATAGTGTTTTTCAGTTGATATTGGTTCAATTGGTATCAAACTTTCTTGTTTTCCAATTGGTATCGAGCTTTCTTGCTTTTTCAGTTGGCATCGAGCTTTCCTACTAGCGGTGTTGAGCCCATTTTGCCTCTTCTTGAGGGCTAGTCTTGCTTTGCTTGCATTTCAATTGGCATTTCAATTAGTATCGAGCTTTCACGAGTTTCAATTGGTATCGAGCTTTCTCGTTAGCGGTGTTGAGCCTGTTCTACCTCTTCTTGAGGGCTAGCTTTGCTTTGCTTGGTTGCGTCGAGCCATTGCCCATGTCTTTGGGGACCAAGTTGTTTTGCTCACTCTACTTGACCTTCTTTTGGCTTTGATATGCTTTTGGGTCATTTGGACGAGTTCTCTACTTCTCCTTCTTCTTTCTTCTTCTACCTTCATTATGATTTGTGTTGGTAGTTGACAATGCACTCATCAAGGAGGAGATTGTGGATACATGGGTGTATGCCGGATCTTGAGATGATGAGTGATTGTCAACTGGTTTGATGCGCATGCTCTTTGGCTTGTGTTGTGCAGGTGTCGAGCACGGAGACAGTGATTGATGGCAAGGTGAAGGTCAAGTAGAGACGTGTTGTGCCGATGGACCAGGAGCAGTGAAGGGTGGGCATGCCGTGCGGTGGACGTGCCATGCCGATGGACCCAGAGCGGTGAAGGGCGGACGTGAGGCTTGGACCGACGGACCGGTGGCCTGAGGATCAGCTGTGGTGGCTGGCAGCCTGGGACAGCGACGAGCGGAGACTTGCAGGGCACGGTGTTGCTTGGGTCGAGGACCTGGGGACACGTGTCGGTGGACGGGGTGCACGGGCGGTGCATCCCCTCTACGGCGTCGATTTGGTGGTTGAGCCGCAGAAAAAACCACCAGGTGGACGGTTTCCAGGTTTGGGCCACAAAACCTAGGTGTTGCAGGTTTTCCGAGTTTGGGCCACAAAACTCGGGTTGAGGACGGTTTCCAGGTTTGGGCCTCAAAACCTGGGCGCTGGCGGGTTTCTGAGTTTGGGCCAATAAACTCAGGTGATGGACGATGGGTTTCCCGGTTTCGGCCTCAAAAACGGGGGAGGACTTGAAGGCTGGTTTTTCGGTTTCGGCCTCAAAATCGGGGGGGAGGTTTGTGAAAAGGACGAGCGGCGCCGTGGTGGCACGTGGTGGCATCAGGTGAGGTCGCGTCGAGGCGAAGCTACCGGATGTGCGGGTGTGGCTGTCGGATCGACTACACTCCGAGTTGGTCAGGAATACCCTTAGGGTTAGCCTGCCCGCTCATTAGCTGTAGGGGTAGAAGGGGAATAATTGTATTAGGCTATAATAGGGAGGCCACCCCTCCCTCCATTCTATCTCAGCCATTGCTATTTTGCACTTAGGGTTTCCTACTCTCCCAATCCCTGCTGTAGCTACTGAGATCCGCAGAGACGGTTAATCATACCTCTGTGTTCGCGAGATTTTGAGGAAGTGAGACCGTAATCTCACTATTGTCTCGTGTGTTCGAGACACGGTTGAATTTGTGGTGTTCATTCACGTTCGTTCTTCGCGTTCTTGTTTTCTCTATGATTTTCCCGTGATTCGATCTCCCTCCTCGGTGCGTCTTTTTTGAATCCACTTGAATCAACTTGTTCTTTGATGTGAGGAGAACATTTCCACCGAAGGAATTCATCTCTACCCTCACGAACAAGTAGATCGGGTCGATTCAAGTTTCTTGATGCTTTTTTGGTTCTTGCACCTTCCCTTTCGATTTCCTGGTGTTTGAGTTGATTTGAGCGGATGATTTCTTGGGGATAGTCTCCCAACTACCTCGTGATCATCTTCTCCAATTTTGGGATCAAGGGATTTTGATTTGGATCAATTTTGGGAAGATTTGGTGAAGAGGCGAACAAAATCGCCCTCACTAAGTGTTCCCGCACAGTCCGTCGTTGAACCACGGACAATCCGGGCGTCGGGCTTCAGTCAGATCAGTGACTGCGTGGCTCGGCCACTTTGCGTTTGGTTGAATGGCGCACAGTCTGCCGTAGTCGATTGCGGACAGTCTGCGAGTCGACCAGGGAGGTTCAGCAGACTTGCTGTTTTGGGGATTTTGCCGGCGGACAGTCCGCCCTTCCCCCGCGGATAGTCCAGCAGTACCGCGGACAGTCCAGGACCGTACCCGTGGACTGTCCGGGACATTGCAGACTTGTCATGGTTAGTGCAATTTGCCTCCCGGCTTTTTCGCTTCGTTTCCGGACTTCTCGTTTGGCCCTAGAGTCGACCAAGGAACCTCTCTAGGTATCTTTGCTACTTGTTAGCATAGGTATTTGGAGATTTCCCGATGTAGCCTTCCGTCTACGTTCGGGAGTCGGTTTTTGGGATTGAACTTGAGTTGGAATTTTTGGTATTTGACTTGCTCTCATTTGGTGGTGCCTCGCTGTGATCCTAGGGATCATCCACCCTCTTCCAAGGGTCGTAGGCATCATGTTTCGCTCAAAGCTTTTGGGGGTTGATTTTTTGGGACAGAGGCCAGAGTTTCGAGAGAAATTTTTAGGCTCTCATTCACCCTCCCCTTCTGGTCGCCTTGCTTTAGCATTCTCGGACCTTCAGAGGCTCAACAACCAAACCCGCGCCATAGATAGGATGTGGTTCTCACACCCCGACCACCGGCACCGATGTTGATGCATGTCTAGCCTCCACGCCGGGCACAACGCATTCGCCTTCCTTCTCGACCTCCTGCCAAGTGTCATGACGCCATCGTCTTCCTCCCGACTCGGTCGATGCACCGCACATCCCCATGTGCTCTTGCTCATCAATGCCAAGTGTCAGCTGCCACAGCTGATCCTCCGGCCTCCCGGTCCATCGGTCCAAGCCTCACGTCCGCCCTTCACCGCTCCCTGTCCGTTGGCATGACACGTCTCTACTTGACGTTCACCTTGCCATCGACCACTGTCTCCGAGCTCTACACCTGCACATCATCACAGCCAAGAGACACATGTTGCCCGTTGACCGATCACTCATCACTCAAGAAGGAAACCACAAGGGCACACATCAACCTTGTGTTCAAAACTATAGGGTGGCATTCTGGTGGAGGTGGAACTAGGGTCCAGACTTGGTTTCGCTCAAAGTTCTCTAACTCCTCATGCATGGCATTAACCCAGTTAGGATCAAAAAGAGCGTGTTCAACATCTTTGGGCTCAAAAGAAGCAACAAATGCAGAATGAGCAAAGTGTCAGATTTAATACGCTTGCGACCGCGTGACTCGTTGGTCAATATCATCGATCATCTGATGCGGAGGGTGGATCTGCTGAACGCTCCAGGGCGCCTGCCTCGTCGAAGTCGCCTCCCCCTCATCAGATGTTGTCGCTCCCTCAGGTGCAGCCGGTGCTCGCTGAAGAGGTGGCTCAAGAGGACCCAAAGTAGTGGAAGTAGTGGGATCAGGTCCTCGAGCTGAAGTCGTCGACGGGGGCAGCCAGTGGAGTTGGCTCGGGATCACCCCAATCGGCATCTTCCTGCTCCTCCTCCAAAAAAATCATCTCTCCAAGCTCCTGTTCTCCTGCAACATCAAAAGCAGAAGAAACACAAGTCATAGTCTCGTCGAATGTGACCTCGCAGGTCTCCACTATCCGGTTAGTCTCAAGGTTAAGAACTCGATAAGCGTGAGAATGCAAACCATAACCGAGAAATGCACCATCAGCAGAACAAGATTCAAATTTGTCCAAATTGCCTTGTTTCAGGATAAAGCACTTGCACCCAAACACCCTAAAATGAGACACCTTGGGTACCCGTCCAAATCGCAACTCATAAGAAGTCTTTTTCATGAAAGCACGAAGAAAGATGCGATTTGAAACATGGCAAGCGATGTTGATCGCCTCAGCCCAAAAACGCCTAGGAGTCCTATGCTCATCGAGCATCGTCCTGGCCATCTCAACAAGGGTCTGGTTCTTGCGTTCAACAACGTCGTTCTACTAGGGGACATAAGGACAAGACAACTGATGCTCAAGTACGAATGAAGAACAGAAAGAGGCAAACTGTGAATTAACAAATTCAGTACCATTATCGCTATGAATAGCTCTAATAGTATCAGGGGGAAACTCAGTTTTCAACCTTAGAATCAAATCTCAAGCAAAAGAGAAAGCCTCGTCATTACCCTCCATGAAGAACACCCAAGAATACTACGAACACAAGGTTGATATGTGCCCTTGTGGTTCCTTTCCTGAGTGATGAGCGATCGGTCAACAGGCTCACTGGAACGGTCAATAGCGGGACACCACAAGAAGACTCACACAAAAGACGGATCGCAAGTCAGACAAACACCAAAGAAACTGCGGACGAAAACGTGCTAATTGCACTGACCAGACTCACTGACCGGACTCACTGCGGGTCCGATCAGTAGGGACCGGACACGTCCGGTCAAGAAAAATCCCCTCTGAGACCTCTCTGTGTTGGACCAGACTCTGAGTGAGAGTGCATCCGGTCAACACACATGGGTCATATCAACCTTCCGGTGAGCCTGTTGACCGATCGCTCATCACTCAGGAAAGGATCCACAAGGGCACATATCAACCTTGTGTTCACAATATTCTTGGGTGTTCTTCATGGAGGCTAACGACGAGGCTTTCTCTTTTGCTCGAGATTTGATTTTGAGGTTGAAAACTGAGTTTCCCCCTGATACTATTAGAGCTATTCATAGCGATAATGGTACTGAGTTTGTTAACTCATAGTTTGCCTCTTTCTGTTCTTCATACGGGCTTGAGCATCAGTTGTCCTCTCCTTATGTCCCCTAGCAGAACGGTGTTGTTGAGCGCAAGAACTGGAGCCTTTTTGAGATGGCCAGGACGATGCTCGATGAGCATAGGACTCCTAGGCATTTTTGGGCCGAGGAGATCAACACTGCTTGCCATGTTTCGAATCGCATCTTTCTTCGTGCTTTCATGAAAAAGACTTCTTATGAGTTGTGATTTGGATGGGTACCCAAGGTGTCTCATTTTAGGGTGTTTGGGTGCAAGTGCTTTATCCTGAAACAAGGCAATTTGGACAAATATGAATCTCGTTCTGTTGATGGTGCATTTCTCGGTTATGGTTTGCATTCTCAAGCTTATCGAGTTCTTAACCTTGAGACTAACCAGATAGTGGAGACCTGCGAGGTCACATTCGACGAGACTATGACTTGTGTTTCTTCTGCTTTTGATGTTGCAGGAGAACAGGAGCTTGGAGAGATGATCTTTGTGGAGGAGGAGCAGGAAGATGCCGATTGGGGTGATCCCGAGCCAACTCCACTAGCTGCCCCTGTCGACCCTGCGATGACGACTTCAGCTCGAGGACCTGATCCCGCTACTTCCACTACTTGGGGTCCCCTTGAGCCACCTCTCCAGCGAGCACCGGCTGCACCTGAGGGAGCGACAGCATCTTGATAGGGGGAGGCCACTTCGGCGAGGCAGGCGCCCCGAAGCGTTCAGCAAGTCCACCCTCCGCATCAGATGATCGGCAATATCGACCAACGAGTCACACGGTCGCGAGCGTATGAAATCTCACACTTTGCTCATTCTGCATTTGTTGCTTCTTTTGAGCCCAAATATGTTGGACACGCTCTTTCTAATCCTAACTGGGTTAATGCCATGCATGAGGAGTTAGAGAACTTTGAGTGAAACCAAGTCTGGACCCTAGTTCCACCTCCACTAGAATGCCATCCTATAGGTACCAAATGGGTTTTCAAGAACAAACAGGGTGAGGATGGAATGGTAGTGAGGAACAAGGCTAGGTTAGTAGCCAAGGGTTTTTGCCAGAAAGAGGGTTAGACTATGAGGAAACCTTTGCCCCTGTAGCTCGTTTAGAAGCCATTAGGATCCTTCTAGCCTTTGCTGCTTCGAAGGGTTTTAAGCTATACCGGATGGATGTCAAGAGTTCTTTCCTAAACAGGTATATAGAGGAAGAGGTCTATGTGAGACAGCCCCCGGGTTTCGAGATTCCCAAGTTTCCAAACCATGTGTACAAACTTTCCAAAGCCCTATATGGTTTGAAACAAGCCCCGAGAGCGTGGTATGAGCGTTTGAAAACCTTTTTGCTCTCCAAGGGTTTTAAAATGGGACGGGTAGATAAGACTTTGTTTCTCCTCAAGCAAGGCAATGACACCCTTTTAGTTCAGATTTACGTGGATGATATCATCTTTGGTGGCTCCTCTCACGCACTTGTTGCCGAGTTTGCAGATGTTATGAGCAGGGACTTTGAGATGAGTATGATGGGTGAGTTGACCTTCTTCCTCGGGTTGCAAATCAAGCAAACCCGAGACGGGACGTTCGTGCATCAAGGCAAATACACGAAGGACATCTTGAAGAAGTTTGACATGGGCGAGGCCAAGACTCTTACGACGCCCATGGCGACGACTATTGCGTTGGACGCGGACTTGGATGAAAAAGCTGTGGACCAGAAGGAGTACAGGAGCATGTCACACCTGGTTTTCCGAAGAATACCAAGCGCCAACTATATGTGTGCCCAGGAAGTCCATAAGACACATATAGCAACAAATATGGAATTTCTCAAAGACAATGCTTTATTACATATCGAAACATAGTTACAACAAGACTTACATCTATTACAAAGCAGCGCGGAAACTATCTTATAACTACTCTTCGGGCCTCCAAACTTCACAGGGACGGTTGACTAGGGGAACACTCGCCTAGTGCTCTTGAAACATCTTTTGTAACTCCTTACTTGAATCCACCATCTGGTACCCATCCGGGATTTTTATTGATTGTATGTAAAGCAAGTGTGAGCGCACCATACTCAACAAGTATAACATGAGGGGATGCAAGGCTCAAAAGGTTAGACACGGCTGAACTATGGTAAGCATTTTTAGTTGGTCATATTTTATTTACTAAACCTATGTCACTAGGTTATGCTTAAGCTCCCATGGTGAAAGTATAAATAATTATCATCAAGATTATCATCACCCGAACCATCCATAGAACTGTCTCAAAAAGGATCCAGGCCGCTCATGACCGAGAGCTCGGCTGATATATCAGTTTATAACTCTGCAGAGGTGTACAACTTTACCCACAAGTCGTGATTCCCATTTGCCCGGGGTCGCGAGCCCCATAACACTTCCAAGGTGAGCAGGCAGGGTTTCACTACAAGACCGTTCACAGGTCCCACTAATAGGTAGCAACCCGCTATAGGTTTCCCCATCAAGAAGTAACATCCCCTCTACAAGAGGTGTACAAGAAACCACATTGTACCCCCTTGATAGACCGTGATCAAACAAATCGGAGCCCCTTTTGCGCCTTTTGGTAAGCTGCCACAAACTAGTAGAAGTCTGATACTTAGCCAAGCCAGAGCCATATGGCTTGTGGTTGCACTGAAAATCCTAGGTTGTCGCTTTAAGTTTGAGTCCATACGGAGGGCGGACTAGAGCACCCAAAAAGGCCCAAAGCTCTAGCCCCCTGATATCCATGTTGCTAAAAAGCATATTTTAATCAATGGTTGCATATATCATTAATCAGTATTATAGATCATTATGTTTGGTGATAGCAAACTAAGCCAGTCTACCCACATGCACAATCCCATATGTAACAAGGAATACAAGGTACAATATTTCTAGGTAAAGTCCTTCGGGTTCATCAAATTAGACACATGCACATGAAAAGGTGATTAAATGATTATTAGGTAACAAGGGATCTCATGTTACACTTGCCTGTCTCAAATCCTTAGCTCACTACTGATCTCGAAGTCCAGACACTTGCTCCTTGGTAAACACTGAGAGATCACACCCTAAACGCGGACAAAATCACCATACAAGCATCCAATCCAATCACTACAGGCAAACAAATAGTATTTTATTAGAACAGTACACCAAACAGTATTAAAACAAGATAAAAAGCTTCTTAGACTATTCTACGCATTTCTACGAACACGTGAGCGCAAGAATCACTCTAATCGGAGTTTTAAATCAAAAGTTATGTTGAAAACAAGGTTCAAATGGCATTTCTGTAAATAAACCGAACTTGATTTTGAATTAAAACAAATAAAAACCTGATTTTCTATACGGTATGGACGGCGGGTCCTATATACGGAAACTACAGGGGTTAAATTGAATAAAAACAAGGTGTTTTACAACTGCGGTGGAGTGCGGGCTATTTTCGGAAAATGTTGGGGGCTTTTATGCAAAAACGCGCTGGCGTGGACAACTGACTGGGCGGCTGCTGAGCTGGCGGCAGCGTGGCGTTGCGCGATTGGTGCGGTCTACCACGCAGGCGTGGACACGCTGACTTGGCCTCTGTGGACTCAGTCCATGGTCCATGGTGGACCGGTTATGATCCCCGAAGGGGTATCCTCTAATCTCAGCCGTTGGAGGGCAGATCAACGACGTAGGTGGGTTGGGGAAAGAACTGGCCGGCCGGGCGGCGATTCCGCGGCAGCGCGCCATGGGCGACCGCCCGGAGTTCGCCGGGGAACCACCGGAATGGCGTTTTAGGCTTCCCTAGGCCCATCCGAGACCATTAGGATGGTCCACTTGGCTTTGCGAACACAGGGAAGGGGTTATTGGGGTCGGAGATCGCCAAAGTGGTGCCCTAACGTGGCGGCGCCATTAACGGCTCCACTGGAGCTCGCCCCGACGGCGACTACGGCCACGATTCTCAAAGCCGAGGGGTTGGGGAGGACTGAAGCTTTACCGCGGGTACGGAGAAGGTGGTCGTGGCAACTGGGAGGGCTCCCTGAGCTCTCACCACGACGGCGGTGGCTGCATAGGGGAAAAAGGTCGTGAGCACCAATTCGGCTCTGAACCGAGGCAAAAGCAGGAGGAGAAGGCACCTACGGTTGTGACGTAGCACGGCGGGGCTCCGAGGTGGCAACGCGACGACCGAGGAGCTCTGTCAACGATGAATTGGAGCGGTGGTCGTGCGGTGTGTGGCAGAGAGAGAAAGGGAGGAGGAGAGGACTCGGTCTGGGGCTTTATAGGGCGCTGGGCTCGTTAGGAGAGGGGTCTGCGGCGGCGGTTACTGCTCAGGGCATCAAGGCACGGCTTGAAGGCTTTCAATGCCCGGTCTTGAAGCGTGGAGTAAAGAAGGGGGTGGTAATGGCTGGCGGTGGCCCGGTGGGGAAGAAGGGTGGAGCAACTGACAACTGGGTCCCACTGACCAGAGAGAGAAAGGAGAGAGCGGCGCTGTCCACTGCGGCTGACGAGTGGACCCCGCTACGCAGTGAGAGGGACGCATGCAAGTGGAGGGAGGCGGGCGCGGCTGAGCGGCTGCCGAGCGGGGCTTGCGTGCGCAGGTGAAAGGGAGAGGGAAGTGGGCCACGAGCGGGAGGGCAGAGCAGGCCGTAGCTGGGCCGGGGGCGAGCTGCGCGTGCGGTAGAGAGGGGAGGGGCGATGCGGCGCGGGCCAAGGGCGGGCCGCGCGGGTGTGGAGAGAGGAAAAGGGGAAAAACGGGTTGGGCTGATTCTGGTGTTGGGCTAGAAGGAGAGGAAAGGAGAGGGTTTAAAAGAAAAGCCTTTTTGCTATTTTCAGAGTTTGAAACTTGTTCAAATTCAAACAAAATTTGAATTGGACCACAACCAACCTAGCCCTACACTCAAACAAAAATATTATGCACCGGCATGAATGCAACAAACATGTTTCTAAACCCTAGGTTTTATTTTAATAACTCAAAAATTATTGTTTTAGCCTATGTTATATGCACCAAAAATTAAATAAAGCTCAATTTAATTACTATATTTGAGAAACCAATTTTTAGGGTGTTACAGAGCATGATTGGCTCTCTCCTATACTTGACGGTGACAAGGCCAGACATACACTTCGCAGTGTGTCTATGTGCTCGTTTTCAGGCGTCCTCTCAGACTTCCCACAAGCAGGCGGTCAAGCGCATCATGAGGTACCTCTGATACACTCCTGAGTTCGGACTTTGGTACTCTTCTTCTTCGACCCTTTCGCTTTGTGGCTACTCCAATGCGGATTTTGCCGCTTGTCGGCTTGAGCGCAAGTCTACTTTTGGGACTTGTTAGTTTCTTGGCTCTTCGCTTGTTTCATGGTCTTCTCGCAAGCAGTCTAGCGTAGCCCAGTCTACCACCGAGGCCAAATATGTCGCTGCCGCTTCTTGTGCTTCGTAGCTTTTGTGGATGGTTGCTACTTTGCGAGATTTTGGTCTAGACTTCAGTCGGGTTCCTTTGCTTTGTGATAGCACTTCTGCCATTAGTGTAGCAAAGAACCATGTTCTTCACTCCAAGACACATCGATGTTCGCTTTCACTTTCTTCGTGATCACTACGAGAAAGGCGACATTGACCTTAGGCATGTAGACACCCATAACCAGCTTGCGGATATCTTTACCAAGCCTTTGGACCTCTCAACTTTTGCTAGGTTGAGAGGTGATCTTGGTGTGTGTTTCCCCTTTTAGATGGGGAAGTATTTTGCTTGTTGTATCATAGACTGACTCCTCCGATACCCTTTTGTTTTGGGTTTAAGTTCATTTTTTGTTTTTGCTCTGATACTTTTAGACTAGTTTTTTGCTCTAACACTTCTAGACTAGCCTTTGCATGCATCTCATCATGTACATCTTACATTTTCGAGCTTCATGTCTATATTCCTTAGAATGAAATTATGCTCTGAGTAGTTCAGTTCTAATGATACATGATGATGCTTGTAGCTTAGGCTCTTTTTGATCACATGATACATGTTATGAGCTAAGCTATTTTTATAAATGGTGAATATGCTTAACTGAACATAAAATTTGACACTTGTTCACCATTGAGATTGGTAACTAGCATGTTTAGAATGTGTTGAGGTCACTTATGCTATTTCATATACTCTAGTTGTTGTGTCTCTTGCTCTGAGTCATTCACTTGCTTGGTATGTTCATATTTTGCTGAAATTGAACCAAGTCTAAGTGAATTTGGAAAGATCAAGATGGGATTGCTTTGTCAGCACATCACGGTATCGAGCCTGTTTCTCATTGCACATTTGAGTTAAACTTGAGTCGTGTAGTGCATGACCGAAACCGATGTTTTAAGCTTCTGATTGCTTTTGCATAGGCTTAGCTCGGTTGAAAAGTTAGGCAATGACAAACCTTCAACCTCTCGCAACCACATGCTAAATCTGAACTTGTGTTAATAACCGCTGCTTATCTCCGATAAAACTTGAACAACACAAGTCTATGTTTCATTCTATAGCATGATGATTAAACTTTGCTAGGGGTAGTTAACCTTTCATACATGTTTAGCACTTGTTTGACTTCCTATCTATACATGTTTAGTGCTATTTTGATGGTGACACTACTACAGAACAGGGTCATAGGCGGATTCTCAAAATCATCTTTAGTCTCGGTGTTTTTGCCGTCCGGGACTAATAGACCCTTTAGTCCCGGTCGGTTTCACGGACCGGGACTAAAGGGCCTGCCCCAACGGCTACTGCGCAGAGCTGTCGGGGCAGGGACCCTTTAGTCCCGGTCCGTGTTACCAACCGGGACTAAAGGGCACTCTTTAGTCCCGGTTGGTGCCACGGATCGGGACTAAAGATTTAGCCACGGTTTGTGGCTTGCCCCGGGATAAATGATCACCTTTTAGCCTCAGTTTTTAATACAAACTAGGACTAAAGCTCCCCGGTTTATAACCTGCCAACTTCTTCCTCCCCCGACCTAGAGACATTCAAATTTCAGTGAGCTTCTTGCCTGTTCTTGCTGTTGCTATTGCTTGTTCTTCATTGTTCTTCGTCTCCGGCGTCAATTGGTGATCTTCTTCGACTCCGTCATCGTCTCTTTGCGTTTAGAGGTAACTATTTTCATCTCCTACCATGTCTTTTGAATATGAGAGGAATTTAATTAAAATATATAGTTTGCCAGAACAAGCATAGAGAGTTGAGTAGTTTAAATTGGTTCATCACAATCACTTGATAGTTTTCTACTGCTAGGTAGTATCCATTCTATATTTCATACTTATGCAAGACGAGTAATATTGAATTTTGGTGTCTTTTTAGTTTATTTTCTTTAGAAAAATGTGGAATTTATAATAGTTTGCAACAATAAATATAGAGAGTAGATAATGTGGAAATTGGTATTGTTATATCATATTTTTCGATTATCTAAACAAATAGATAAATTTAGAGTCTTTTTTATTTATAATTGTTTAGAAAATTAGGAATTTGCATGTAATAGTTTAAAAAATGAGCATGGATATAGTAGATGGCAACCGTGACCGGGTCCTCAGCCTCTCATCATCGGGATCCGAAGCGTTTGCGGCCGGATCCTCCTCTCATTGTTTGTGGCGAGTGTAAGCAAAAGATTGTGAAGGAGTACCGAGTGAAAAAAGAGGGAATCAACAAGGGTCGTATATTCTACAAGTGTCCGGACCATGAGGTGGGTTATTATTTACCCGCATTTGATTAATATGGTTCATTCGTATCGGTTTTGCTTGATGATGTTGTTTAAATTTCTTATTCTTTGTTCTAATTGCAGTGGGAGGGCACCGGCGGATGTAAAGGTTGGTACTGGGAGGAAGAGTACGTTCAGCACGTACGAAATTCTGTTGCATAGGAGGTTGCCGTTGAAGGTGATGAGGCAGTGAGTCAGCGGCAGCAGCCCATCCATGCTGATGAAGCGAATGATCTGTCTATTTTAGTTGGGATTGGACACGAACTAATTATGTTGCTTAAGTGCATTTTATTTTTAGTTTTTTTAGTGCTAGCTGCGATAGTCTTCGTTGTAGTCAAGCTTGTTTGAATTAATCAATCATGTGATGTCATGAGTGTTGTGCAATAACATGAGAAACTACTAAGTGCATGGTTGTAATATTTAATGCAGATGTTGTCACGCAATTGGATGTATAATGTTGATCACCGCTCCAAAGAGTTCATTGCTGGCGTGCACTATTTCTTAGGTGTGGCTGAGGCAAACAAGCAGGATGGTTTCATGTGCTGCCCATGCGCCGTCTGTAAGAATTTGAAGGAATATTCATGCCCAAGGACTCTTCATACGCATTTGTTGAAGTCGGGTTTCGTAACAAACTATATTTGTTGGACGAAGCATGGAGAAAGGGGGTTGTAATGGATGATGGTGAAGAAGGTGAAGAAGAATTGGCCCACGCTGATATTATTGCTCAGTACGGTGCCTTTGATGATGATGCAGTGGGGGAGATGGTGAAGAAGATGCGGCAGCGACAGAAGATGTGACAGCTGATGTTGATGCTCTTGGTGATGCCATTCGTGATGCACAAAGAGAATGTGAAAGTAACAAGGAGAAGGTCAAGTTTGAGCGCATGCTAGAGGATCATAGGAAATTGCTATATCCCACTGCTGAAGATGGCCAAAAAAAGCTGGGTACTACGCTGGAACTGCTGCAATGGAAGGCAAAGAATGGTACATCCGATAAGGCATTTGGGTAGTTATTGAAGATAATGAAAAAGATGCTTCCGAAAGCGAACGAATTGCCCACCACTACGTACGAAGCAAAACAGGTCGTCTGCCCTTTGGGATTAGAAATCCAGCAGATACACGCATGTCCTAATGACTGCATCCTGTACCGTGGGAAGGAATACGAGAATTTGGATGCATGCCCGGTATGTGAAGCATCACGGTATAAGATAAGGCGGGATGATCCTGGCGACGTAGAGGGTGAAGAACGTCCAAGCACGAAGAAAATCCCTGCCAAGGTTATGTGGTATGCTCCTATAATACCACACTTGAAACGTTTGTTCAGAAATAAGGACAATGCAAAGTTGTTGCGGTGGCATAAAGAAGACCGTAAGGTAGACAATATGCTGAGGCATCCAGCTGATGGATCCCAGTGGAGAGCGATAGACAGAGAATTCCCAGAGTTTGCAGATGAGGCTAGAAACTTGAGGTTCGCTTTAAGTACGGATGGTTTTAATCCTTTTGGGGAGCAAAGCAGTATTCATATCCTTCGTGGTTATGCATGAAGCGGAAGTTCATTATGGTGTCGTTGCTCATCCAAGGGCCGAAGCAACCTGGCAACGACATCGATGTCTACCTGAGGCCATTAGTTGAGGAACTTCTACTTCTATGGAGCAAACTAGGCATACGCGTGTGGGATGAGTACAAACAGGAACACTTTGACCTGCGAGCATTATTGTTCGTAACAATCAATGATTGGCCGGCTCTAAGTAATCTTTCAGGCCAGACAAACAAGGGATATAATGCATGCACACACTGTTTTGAAGACCTTGATAGTTTATTTTTGAAAAACTGTCGGAAGGTCGTGTATGTTCGGCACCGTCGGTTTCTTCCTGTGGGCCACCCAGTAAGAAAGAAAGGCAAATATTTTAAAGGTAAGGCAGACCACCAAACCAAGCCTCGTAACCGAACCGGAGATGATATACTCGAAATGGTGAAGGATATGAAAGTAGTATTTGGAAAGGGACAGGGCAGCGAACCTGTTCCCAAAGACGCTTCGGGACACGCACCCATGTGGAAGAAGAAGTCCATATTCTGGGAGCTACCTTACTGGCATGTCCTAGAGGTCTGTCATGCGATCGACGTGATGCACCTGACAAAGAACCTTTGTGTGAACCTGCTTGGATTCATGGGTGTCTACGGAAAGCCTAAGGATTCACTTGAAGCACGATAGGACTTGCAGCGCATGAAAGAACGAGACAACTTGCATCCGGAGAAGACAGATGACGGGCGCCAGTACTTAAGCCCTGCTAGCTACACTCTTAGCAGAGAAGAAAAGGAAAGCATGTTTGAATGCCTTAACAGCATCAAGGTCCCATCTGGATTCTCCTCCAATATAAAGAGAATAATTAATGTGCCAGAGAAGAAGTTCCAAAACTTGAAGTCGCATGACTGCCATGTGCTTATGACCCAATTGCTTCCTGTTGCTCTAAGAGGAATTCTACCTTCACATGTACGTCTAGCCACCGTGAAGCTATGTGCATTCCTCAATTCAATTTCACAAAAGGCAATCAATCCAGAGGAACTTTCTACTTTGCAGAATGATGTCGTTCAATGTCTCGTCAGCTTTGAGTTGGTGTTCCCTCCATCCTTCTTTGATATCATGACACAACTCCTAGTTCACCTGGTCAAGGAGATCATTATTCTCGGTCCTGTGTTCCTACACACCATGTTCCCATTCGAGAGGTTCATGAGTGTCCTGAAAAAATATGTTCATAACCGTTCTCGGCCTGAAGGAAGCATCGCCCAGGGCTACGGATCAGAGGAGGTCATAGAGTTTTGTGTGGACTTTATTCCAGACCTTGACCCGATTGGCGTTCCCGAATCGCGACACGAGGGCAGACTCAGTGGCAAGGGAACACTAGGGAAGAAAACATATATCGGTACAGGAGAGAATTACTTCGATAAAGCACACTACACAGTTCTACAGAACTCCTCATTGGTCGATCCATATATCGAGGTACATAAGGATTTCCTTCTATCCAAGTGGCCCGGGAAGAGTGAATCTTGGATTACACGTCAGCACATGCAAACCTTCGGCGATTGGTTGCGAAAACAATGTCAGGGTGATGACAACATAGATGAGCAGCTTTATTTGTTGGCCAGACAACCATCGTGGCATATCAGCACGTACAAAGCGTACGAGATCAATGGGAATACATTTTACACAGTAGCCCAAGACGCAAGGAGCACCAACCAAAACAGTGGTGTACGCGTGGATGCCACGGATCCAAATGGGAACAAACAAACATATTATGGCCGCATACATGATATATGGGAACTAGACTACGCACCTAATTTTAAAGTCCCTTTGTTCCGGTGTAAATGGGTCAAGATGACCGGTACCGGAGGTGGGGTAACAGTCGACAAGGAGTATGGGATGACATCAGTGGACCTCAACAATATTGGGTACAAAGACGAACCATTTGTCCTTGCCGCAGATGTGAGTCAAGTGTTCTATGCGAAAGACATGTCTACAAAACCAAAAAGAGGGAAAAATGATAACAACTCGATCGTCAACGAGCCAAAGCGCCATATAGTTCTTTCAGGGAAAAGAAACATTGTCGGAATTGAGGACAAGTCAGACATGTCAGGTGATTATGAAAGAGATGATCGAATTCCGCCATTCAAAGTGAACAAAGATCCAAGCATTTTGTTAAACAATGAGGAAACTCCATGGTTAACGAATGATCATAACCAAGGGACATATGTCAAGAGGAGGTTCGCAGTTGTGCCCGCTTAATAGTGGGTTGTAAAGATATTATGTAATAATTAATTAATTAAGACTTCATTTATTTGATAATAGATTTATATATATATTTAGTAGTAGTGATCATTGATTTATGTGCTTCTCTAGATGTGAATCATCAAAATACATATAAGAAGATACTAAAATTTAACATTTTCTTCTGTAAACTAAAGCAAAAAGAATCTCATACTAATTTTTGAAAGAAAGTATATCAAATATTTAATTTTCTGTTCAATTAGAAAGATTTAAGATATATTTAAAAAAAACTAAATTTAAAAATCTAAAACTACTGCATCTGTCGCGTAGAACGAAATTGGGCAATGATTTTTTAGGTTTTAAATAAAAGATTAACGTCCAAATGATATGAAAATAAATTTTCTATTGAAAGCCAACAATTTTTTAAATTTAAATTGAACATTACATTTTTGCATTAACCAAATATGAATGGTTATTTACATTTATATTCGTTATTATAAAAAAGAAAAGAATTTATGCTACAAAATTTTCTACTATATAATAAGGTTAAAGGATATACAACTGTTATTTTTAAGTAATTTTATGCCTACTGTTCAATTTACTATGCAATTAACAAGAATTACAACATATTTATATAGTGGAAACTTAATACAAAACCCAAAATACTGAAAACTCAAAACTGTGGCGGGAAAGAACCCTTTAGTCCCGGGCCGTCTTACGCACCGGGACTAAAGACCCCTTTAGTCCCGGTGCGTAAGCCTGCCCGGGACTAAAGGTCCAACCCTTTAGTCCCGGGGCGTATTACGCACCGGGACTAAAGGGTCTTTAGTCCCGGTGCGTAATACGCCCCGGGACTAAAGGCCCTCCCGGGTATATAGGGCACAGGGCACAGTGCCCTCCAATCTTCCCCAGATCGACGCGTAGTTGCCCCACCTCCGTCCGCGCCGCCGCCCTCGAGATCACCTCGCCGTCGAGCCTCTGTCCGCGCCGTCGAGCTCCGCGCCGCCGTTCTCCTCGCCGTCGAGCTCCGCGCCGCCGTCCTCCTCGGCCTCCATCTGCCCTCCGCGCCGTACGGCGTCGTCCTCGCCGTCGTGTTCGCGCCGCGCCGTCCTCCTCGCCGTCGTGTCCGCGCCGCCGTCCTCCGCGCCGCCGCCATACGGTCTGTGCGTGTGTGTGCAGTGTGCGTGTGTGTCCAGTGTGTATGAGAGAGTGTAAAAAAAAGAAATGAAAAAGAAATATATACCTATAAATAGATATATAGAAAAAAGAAAATTGGTATATATATAGAAAATAAATATATATGTATTTAGAAATAGAAAGTGATATATATAAAATAAATATAAATAGATATATATATTTATAGATTATTTTCTATTTAACTTTTTCATTTCTTCTTTTATAGAAATAGATATATACAAATAATGAATATGAATAGATATATTTATAGAAAAAGGAAAATCATATATATATGTTTTTTTAACCTAACAAATATGTGTTCGACCTGTAGTCCTGGTGACCGCTCCACCGACCTCGCCGCCGTCCACTGTCATCCGCACCGTCGTCATCCTCGCTGCTGTCCGCCGTCGTCGTTCTCGTCCACGGTATGTAAATCACGTGACAAGGATATGTTTAAACATGTATTTATTACTCTTAGAAATATGTGTTCATAGAAAATCATATGTCATGTTGGAATGCCAGAGAAAATCACTTGATATGTTTAAACATGTATTTACACATAGAAATATTTTGACAGATATGCTTCTTCGTGTTATTTTTAATGTTGAATTGCCTCTTTACGAATATATGTTATTTTTAATGCTGGCGATTATATATCACCTAAAACTCGAAACCCTAAAACCCGAAACCCTAACCCTAAACCCTCAAACCCCTAAACCCCGAAACCCTGAACCCCGAAACCCCGAACCCCTAAACCTTGAAACCCTAAACCCTAAAACCTAAACCCTTAAACCCTGAAACCCTAAACCCCGAAACCCTGAACCCCTAAACCCTGAAACTCTAAACCCTCAAACCTAAACCCCTAAACCTCGAAACCCTAAACCCCGAAACCCTAAACCATGAAACCCCGAACCCCGAAACCCTAAACCCCGAAACCCGGCCCGAACGCCTAAACCCCTAAACCCCTAGTTTTCGGTTTTCGTTTCACATACATGTATAAAGCTCCTCTAAGTGTTCGATCATATTGTATATATATTTTAATATTCGTAGAAATAGCCGACCCAAATGAGAACATGGAGGAGGAAATGATGAATATCATCGCCGGCGACGATGACGGGAGTCAATACTTATTGAATTACGAAGACATGACCATGCATGATGAAAATCCCCCTGAACAACAAGTTGAGATGGAAGAAGGCAATACAGGCGAGGTATATATACAATATGTCGTGTTAGGGTTTACATTTACTTTATTACTTGATTAGGTTTTATCTCAACTTATATTAGGGTTTCATATTCGTGTCTTTACCTATATGTAGCCCTCTGGATCGACGTTTGCGACGGGGCAGAGCAGACCAAAACGAGGACCGAAGAGGCCGTTGAAGGGCCGTCATGTAATCTCCAAATTCGATATGGCTACAGGCCAACCACTAGGACCCCATGCACAGAAATATGTCTTTCACTGTGGGTTCCTTGTGAGAGATCGGATTCCGATAAGTGCCCGTGAATGGAAAGAGAGGCGAAGTGCTCCCGAGATCAGTTATGTCTCCGATCTTGACAAGCAGCTAGTCTAGGATGACATCCAAGCTCATTTCTCGTTCGACACGGAAGATGAGGAGCTGCTGAGGCAAATTCGGGAGTGGACAATGAAGAAGATGGCCACACTTTTTCAGGACTGGAAGAAGAAATTGTACCACAACTTTGTGCTGAAGAACGAGACGCCAGATTTCAACTCTAAGGCGTATGTCAAGATAAGGGCCGATTGGGATGAATTTGTACAGTACAAAAGATCACAAGAGAGCGAGGCCCGGGTCAGAGTAAACAAACAGAATGCAGCTCAGAAGAAATACCACCATCATTTAGGATCAGGTGGCTATAAGACTGCCCTTCCAAAGTGGGAGAGACAAGAACAGGAGATGCTTGCCAGGGGTAGTCCCGGAGACAATAAGAAGAAATTGGAGTGAACAGTCCAGGAATTGGTTCTACGCTCATGGGGGAACCATAAACCCTAATAACGGGGAGCTTGATTGGGGCCCGCAAATTTCAAGAGCAGCACAGAGGCTAGTTCAAGCACGAAGTGCGGTGTTGGCTGGCGAGTTCAAGCCCAACAGAGAGAAGGATGAACGCACATACGCACTGGAGAATCATGAGCACGGTGGGCATACGAGAGGCTTTGGGGCCGTTTCGTGGCTGCATTCCTTCGAAGCGGATTGAGAAAGTTACAGAAGCTGCCAGAGAAAGAAGGACGAGGAGGCAGAGCGACTCTTCAAGTTGGAGGTGTATGTTCTTCAAACACAAGAGCGTGAGAAATCTCGTGAAGAATGGATGCAGGAGGAAATCAAAAGGCAAGTGCAAGCGGCACTTATTCAAATGACGAGTGGGCAAGGTACATCATCACAACAGCCTCAAGCGAACATTAGCCCCCCAGGTCAGATGAAAAGCAGTTGCGCCTCCATGGAAGTACCAACCATTCAAGAGGACTCCAAGCTACGCTTCCCCGTGGATGACGTTAAAGAACCTTTTACTACTTGTGAGCTGCACATTCCAGATGGAAATGCCACGGAAAAGGTGGCTGTCGGTGTTGTAAACCCTATCGACGGCACAAGAACACCAAGAATCCATGGTCAACCAGTGCCAGCCGGATACGCTAGCGTCTCTGTAGATAGGGTTGAGACAGGTTGTGGCAGCGTGGCACTGGAAATCGAAGGGGGAGATAGGGTGAAGACTTTAGGTGAAGCGGAGAAGACATTTATTTGCTGTCGCAAGCGCTTCATTATTATTCCGGGAGTGTCACCGCCGCAACCTCCTCCTACTGATCAAGATCCTCACCATAGGTAGTGTGCGCGTGAACGAGAAACAATTTTTATTACACTAACTTCCTATATGTATATATTAGTTGGATGCTCACATCATTTGTTGTTTTGTGTAGCAGGAACTATAGTCCAGTTCATCATTATTCCCCAGCGCATCAGAGTGTTGCGGGCGGTGACGATGTGTTGGAGGACACGGCTTCAACCCCATCTCCTGCCCAAAGATCTCCACCGGCCCCACCATCTCCTCCACCGCGGGCTCCAACGCCACAACCTCCACCGCAGGCTCCAACACCGCCACCGGGCCCAACATCTCCTCCACCGCGGGCTCCAACGCCACAACCTCCACCGCGGGCTCCAACACCCCCGCCTCCACCGCGTGGCCCTGAGAAGCGGTCTGCCGCCACAGAACCAAAGGCCCCACCTCCAAAGAAGAAGGCTCCTACATCAGGAAAAAAAGCCCAAGAGAAATTAGCTTATGAAAAGACTGATGAGGAGTTAGAAATTACGGTGAAAAAAAGATGTGCAAAATTTTTTAGATGAATGTGACGCCGCTGCTAAAGCGAAGAGGAACCCGGAGAAGCCTTACCTCTTGTTAATCCCACAGGAGTTAAGGAAAAGGGTGGACCAACATGGTATCAAGATGCGTGAAGCCCGAAAGGCTCCGCGAAAATCAGATTACGAACGCTCTCTTATGAAATCCGCAAAAGAACAACAATCCAGCAAGAAGAAAGTGGGAAAGGGTGTTCCACAGCTCGGGGAAACATCAAGACCTTTGTCCCCGTTAGTTGTGCAAAATCAGTATGGTTCAAACATGGGTAGAGTACAGAGGAAATCTGGAGAGACCACTTTGTCTAAGATGGACTCAATGGAAAAAAATTTCATTGACAGCGGTCTCCCGTACGACACCATTAAAAATATTGCTACTGGGCTGGAGTTTCCACGAGCGGAAGTAGTTGATGAATGGAGGAGAAATTTTGCACCGGGCAGGAGTCTAATGAACCCCAATCACTTATATGTACTTGGTACGCAGATGTTTGCAATCAACAAATGGTGCATGGAGGCTTCTAAAGACGGTGATGTCAATTGGATTTCTGTCCGAATTCGGAACCATCACTACTTCCGTGGCGATGACCTAATCTTAGTCCAGATGGAGGAATTACACTAGCTATGTCATATGGACGCACTGGACAAATCGCTCCTTAGCTGCTACTGTTTGTAAGTGTTTCTTTTATAGTTTTCATTGAACTCTCTAGTATGTGTATATAGTAGTATTCTTACACACATACTTGTGGATCGACTCGATATTTTGCTGGTATCAGATGACTCAGCTCAGAGATAAACATGACAATTCTGTTGGGTTTGTTGATCCATATGTTGTTTTCAAGGCTCCAAACCCTTCAGCGACTTGGAGCGATGAGTCGTGTATGAATCTCATGAGGTTCTTCGTGAACCAAAAAGATAGAGAAAGAATTCTCTTCCCATACAACTTTAAGTGCATGAGACATATATAGTTAATAATAAGTATGCACATATTTTATTTTACTTAACCCTAATAATATATATATGAATCATGTGTATGAACAGCTATCACTAGATATTGATTGTCATCGATCTCAAACAAAGCAATGTGTTAATCTATGACTCGTTGAGCAAACCGCAAGCAGATTACCAAGATATGATAGACATCCTCCAAAGGTAATTTTTTGATCCCTAGCTTGCATGCTTAAAGTATAGACTAAGCTTGTATATATGTATACTAATTAAATAATGATCCAACTATTAATGTTTCATTGGCCGGATTAGGGTTTGGGAAAAATTCATTGCTCGGGAACATATGAGTCAGTGTAAGGCCCCACTTACAATAAAGCCACGACTACCAGTAAGTTTACACTTTCGTCAATGTACGTGTATCTTTAAATATCATGTCATATATCATATCTTTATTACGAGATGAATCTTTTCATTCTACAGTGGATTTTGAGACAAAAACAAGGCACCAACTTATGCGGATTCTATGTTTGTGAGTACATGTTGATAGAATCAAATAGAATTCCTGAAGAAATCATCAAAGTACGTAACATGTTTCTTTTCATTTTTTATAGACTTAATATTGATAATATAGATATAACTAATATCTTCTTTAATTCCAATTTAAGACTGACTGGTTGAAGCAAAAAGTGATGCTACAAGGCCAATTGAAAGCAATACAAGAGACAATAGCAGGATTTCTTCGGGAACAAGTCATAAATCCAAACGACGAGTTCTACTATAATACCAACGAGTCGTTGATTCCAAACAATGATGATCGTTTATATGCCCTGTAGATCTTTAGATGGAGTACAACTTGTAATAGGTTTACAGTACTAACTTTGGAGTACAACTTGTGTAGATAGATATTTGGACAACTTTTATATGTATATTGCTTGTAATTTTATGTACATATATTTATATATATATATATGTAGTTCTATAGTTCAATTATATATGTATGCAATAAGCTTATTGTGTTATGCTGCTAATATATATAAATTATATATATTAGCAGCAAAGAATATATATCGGAAAACCTATTAAATAAATAAACAAAACTGAAAACAGAACTGAGATGAAAATAAAAAGGAAAAACCAGGGGACCCTTTAGTCCCGGCTGGTAATACCAGCCGGGGCTAAAGGGTACTGCTGCAGGGCACCGCTGGCAGCACCCTTTAGTCTCGGCTGGTATTACCAACCGGGACTAAAGGGGGGGCTTTAGCCCCGGTGGCCGGAGCCGGGACTAAAGGGGGGGCCTTTAGTCCCGGAAGCGTAGTCCCGGCTCGGCAACCGGGGCTAAAGGCCCTTGCCAACCGGGGCTAAAGGCATGTTTCTGTAGTAGTGTGAAACCCCTTTCTAAATGACTTAAAACTGCTCACAAAGCTTATTTGTTCATATTTCGTATTCTGTGATCAGTTTGAGCTTTTGCTAGCACTTATGCTTGTTGCTTAGTTGTCGGTTCAGCACTCTTTAGAGCATTCTTTCACTCTAACGACTATATACCTGAAGCTGCTGACATGCATTTTAGGCCCATATGCATTTGCTTGCTCTGATAGGCATGGCCTAGCTCCGTCTCGCTTGTTTGAGCTCGTTTTCCCTACTTGATCGATTGCAATTGTCCCCAAGGGGGAGAAATTTTTATGTATGGTGACAATTTGCAATTTTGTGATTCACTCGTCGACGGGGAGTTCTTTTAGCAAGGGGGAGTTGTCTGGCACATGTTTAAGGAGAGTATTTCTGCTCTGTTGTTCTCCTATGTGTTTGAGCTTCGATTGTTTTTGATTGGTATGGAGCTTTTCTGCTAGTTGTGTTAAGCCTTTGCGCCTCTATCTTGAGGGACTAGCAGTTTCGCATTCTTATGCGCTTTCAGGTTCAGTTGGTATCTTGAGGGACTAGCAGTTTTGCATTCTTGTACCCTTTTTTGCCTCTTCTTGAGGACTAGCTTGGTTTTGACTTGGTTGCGTCGAGCCATTGCCCATGTCTTTGGGAACCATGTCTTTGCCTTTGTGATCGAGTTTTGCTCTTTGTTGAGTTGTTGCTCCGATCCTTTGCTTGGTTGTGTCAAACCGTTGCCCATGTCTTTGGGGACCAACCTGTGCTTATCTCGATTTGTCCTTCTTTGGCTTTTATCTTGGCTTTTGGACATTTTGAGTGAGTTTTCTCTTCTATCTACTTCTATTTTCTTTTTATTCTTGATTATGGATACTCTGTGTTGACAATGCACTCATCATGGAGGAGATTGCGAACACAAGGTTGATATGTGCCCTTGTGGTTCCTTTCCTGAGTGATGAGCGATCGGTCAACAAGCTCACCGGAAGGGGTTAGTGGCAACATGTGTCTCTTGGCTGTGTTGATGTGCAGGTGTGGAGCTCGGAGACAGTGGTCGATGGTGAGGTGAAGGTCAAGTAGAGACGGGCCATGCCGATGAACCGGGAGCGGTTGAAGGACCGAAAGTGCTACCAGAAAGCGACCAGAGGGGGGTGAATGCGAGCTTCAAATTTTCCTTTTGAAACTTGTTGCCTCTGTCCCAAGAAACAACCCCAAAGACAAACCTAGAGCTTGCAAGTGTCCATGACCCTAGATGTAGGGTGGATGCTTCCTAGAAGCACAGCGGGACACAACACAACTCTAGAAACCCAACGCAAAAGACGGAAACCAAATCCGACAACGAACGTGCGAACCGCAAACGAAACAGCACAAACTGCACTTGACCGGACTCTGACGTGCGTCCGGTCAGTGAGCACCGGACGCGTCCGATCAAGCAGAACCTGATTTGGGAGCTTACTGGAAGTGACCGGACTCTCTGGGATGAAGCGTCCGATCGAAGTGCCCAGCGTCCGGTCAGAAAAGGACACACGGTGAACAGTGTCACGAGCGAGTCCGGTCACAGACTAAGAAGAGCGTCCGGTCATCAGCAGAGAAGCTGCGCGTGACGTTCAACCACCGGACGCGTCCGGTCTGCCCGAAGCGTGCGTCCGGTCACCCCGACTGCACACTGTTCGTTCACTAATTCGACTCAATCTTACCCAAAACAAATCCTCTAGGGATCAAACTTGGTGAGAGGAGTCACAACGAGGATAGTGAGCTATCTCTAAGAGATCATGGCTCGAACCTATCTCCAAATCGATGAATCAAAAATATTCGGGGGAAGGGAGAAAAACTCGACCCGAAACGAAAATCGACCGATCTACTAGCTCGTGAGGTTAGAGATGAATTCCTTCGGTGGAAAGAAGTGCCTCACGATCTAGAACAACTTGGTTCAAACGGATTTGCAAGAGATGCACCAAACAAAGAGATTGATCGACGGGAAAAAAATGTGGAGAAAAGGATTCCGCGAAGAACACGAACAAAACGCGAATCACAACCACGAATTTGCAACCGTGTGGCTACCACACGCTACAATAGTGAGATTACGGTCTCACTTCCTCAAAATCTCACGAACACAGAGGTATGGTTCTCTTCTCTGTGGATCTCAGTTCGCTACAGCAGGGGAGAGGGAGAGCAGGAAAACCTAGAAGGCAAAATAGCAAATGATTGAGATGAAATGGGAGGAGGGTGTCTCCCTCTACTTATCCTAATTTCTAATTCCTACTCTACCCCTCAACTAATTATAGAGCGAACTAGCTAAACCCTAGGGTTATTCTGGACCAACTCGGGTAGGTGGTGATCCGACGGCCACGCCCGCACAACTGGTAGCGTTGCCTCGACGCAACCTCACTGATCGCCGCCATGTGCCACCACCGCTCTGCTTGTCCTTTTCCTGGACGTCGCACACCCGGTTTTGTGGCCCAAACCGGGAAACCAGCCTTCGCAGCCAACCCTCGGTTTTGAGGCCCAAACCGGGAAACCAGCCATCCAAGGCCTGAGTTTTGAAGCCCAAACTCAGCAAACCCGCAGCACCCAGGTTTTGAGGCCTAAACCTGGAAACCGTCCTCAGCCTGAGTTTTGTGGCCAAACTCGGAAACCGTCCGCACCCAGGTTTTGAGGTCCAAACCTGGAAACCGTCCACCCGATGGTTTTTCTCTGGCTATACCACCAAACTGAAGTTAAAGAGGGGATGCACCACCCGTGCACCCCGTCCACCGGCACATGTCCCCAAGTCCTCGACTCAGGCAACACATGACCGCAAGTCTTCGCTCGTCGCTGTCCCAGGCTGTCAGCCACCACAGCTGATCCTCGGGCCACCGGTCCCTCAGTCTAAGCCTCACGTCCGCCCTTCGCCACTCTCGGTCCATCGACACGGCACGTCTCTACTTGACCTTCACCTTGCCTCTGATCACTGGATCCGTGCTCGACACCTGCACAACACAAGCCAAAGAACATGCGCATCATCCCAGTTGACAATCACTCATCACTCAGAGACTCGGCATACACCCATGTATCCGCAATCTCCCCCTTGATGAGTGCATTGTCAACTACCAACACAAATCATACAGAAAAGAAGAAGGAAGAAGGAAGGAGAGAGAACTCGACCAAATGACCCAAAAGCATAGTAAAGCCGAAGAAGGTCAAGTGGAAAGAGCGAGACAACTTGGTCCCCAAAGACATGGGCAACGGCTCGACGCGACCAAGCAAAGCAAAGCTAGCCCTCAAGAAGAGGTAGAATAGGCTCAACACCGCTAGCAGGAACAATCGATACTCAAGAATCAGAAGAGATCGACACCAATTGAAAGTCACCAATTGAAAATCTGAAAAGTGAATGCTAGTCCCTCAAGAAAGAGGCAAAAGGCTCAACACAACTAGCAAAAACGCTCCGAACCAATTGGAAATTTCAAAACTACTCAACACGAGCAAACTCCCCCTCAAATAGTGCACACAACTAGGGAATCTCCCCCTTAGTTGATCTTATGATTTGGAGAATTTATCCCCCTTAGTTGAAAATGCACCATCAAGCAAATGTGCACAAGCACACAAAAGTCTCCCCCTTGACAGAAAATTTCCCTCCAGAAATGCATATGAGTTAAAATGCAAGTTAGCAGCTTCAGGAGTATAATCAAAAGAGTGCAAAGATGCTCTACAGAGTTCTGATCCAATGACTCAACAATATCCATAAGAAGCTAGCAAAGGCTCAAACTAATCACTAAGTATGAAATATGAACATGAGAGCAAAAATGAGCAGTTTTCAGTCGAAAAGGTATTCACCATCAAAATAGCACAGAACATGTATAGACAGGAAGTCAAACAAGTGCTAAATATGTATATAAGGTGAACTACCCCTAGCAAAGTTCAATCATCATGCTATAGAATGAAACGTAGACTTGTGTATGCAAATTTTATCAGAGTTGCAGCGGTTAAATTACACAAGTTCAAATTTCAACATGTGATTGCGAGAGGTTGATAACTTGTCATTGCCTAACTTTTCAACTGTGTGAAGCCTATGCAGAAGCAATCAGAAGCTTAAAGCAACAGTTTTGGTCATACACTACACAGCTCAAGTTTAACTCAAAGTGCAATGAGAAACAGTCTCGAAACTGTGATGTGCTGACAAGCAATCCCATCTCGATCTTTCCAATTCACTTAACTTGGTTCAAGATTAAAACATCATATGAACATACCAAGCAAGTGAAAGACTCAGAACTAGAGACATAGCAACCTAGCATATATGAAAAGCACAAGTGACTTCAACACATTCTACACATGCTAGTTGCATATCTCAATGGTGAACATTTTCAAGTTTTAAGTTCATTAAGCAACTTCACCATTCATAAAATAGCTCTGCTCACAACATGTATCAGTGATCAGAAAGAGCATAAGCTACAGCATTATCATAAAGCATCGGAGCAAAGACTACACAGAGCATAGTTACATTCTAAAAATTATACACATGAAGCTCTCAATGTAAATATGCATGATGAAATCAAAGAAAAGAGAAGATATCAACTGAAACACAAAGTCAGTGTATCATACAAGAACCAAAATGTTTCCCCCATCTAAAAGGGGAAACACACACCAAGCTCACCTCTCAACCGATTAAAAGTTGATTGGTCCAAAGGCTTGGTGAAAATATCAGCCAACTGATGATGAGTATCGACATGGCGAAGGTCGATATCACCCTTCTCATAGTGGTCTCGCAGAAAATGAAAGCGCACATCGATGTGTTTGGTCTTCGAGTGCAGCACGGGGTTCTTAGCAACGCTAATTGCACTCATGCTGTCACAAAGCAAAGGAACACGAGAAAAGCTCAGACCAAAATCACGCAAAGTGGCCATCATCCAGAGTAACTGGGAACAGCAGCTAGCCGCAGCAACATACTCAGCCTCCGTGGTAGACTGGGTGACACTAGACTGCTTGCGAGAAGACCACGAAACAAGAGAAGAACCAATAAACTGGCAAGTCCCAGAAGTGGACTTGCGTTCAATCCGGCAACCAGCAAAATCGGCATCGGAATAACCGCAAAGGGAAAGGGTGGAAGAAGTAGAATACCAAATCCCAAATTCTGGAGTGAAGGATAAGTACCTCATTGTAACACCTCTGGTGTTTAGCATGTAATTAACTTGACATACCATCATTATCATCATTAAGCATCTTAATCATGATTTCATGTGTATGCATTTTGCTAAGTGTATCATTTTATGTGAATTACCTCTATTTCAAAAACCCTAATTAGCCCACTTCTCTCTACTAGGGCAAAATGGTAATTTCATCTCTGTGATTAGCTTTGTGTAATTCTTGTTCCTTTGGTGTCTTGTAGTGTTGTTGTGTTGGCCAAAGTTCAAAGATCAGAATTTGATTTCAAATCCCTTTGTGAAACCCTGATTTCCAAATCCTGGATTTTATCCCTCTTTTTGTAATTCAAAAATTATTCAAAATTTGGGGTTGGTCCAAAAAGCAAAGTTGTAGATATGTCAAAGAGAAACAACTTTGGTATTTACAAATTTTCAAGTTGCAGTACAAAGTTTTGAGTTATTTCAAATTCAATCAAACTCCAGTCTTTGTCCCCTTTTCAGTTTTCAAAATGAGTTCAAACACTAATGAGTTTCTGGAAAAGTGTATAATAGCAAAGTTGTAGGTTTTGATAAAAGGAACAACTTTCATGTTTACAGATTTTCAAGTTTCAGTTTGAAATCCAGAGTAATTTTGATTTGAATCAAGTTTGAAAAAGTGTCCCCTTTACTGTTTTCAAATTTGTTCAAAAACTATTTGGAATTTGAAAATGTTCATATTGACAAAGTTGTAGATCTCATTTTTCTGAACAACTTTGGTGTTTTGAGTTTTTGTCGCACAGTTCAAATTTTGGAAGTAATTTGCAAATTTCAGAAACTAGCCAAAAGTCAAACCCTACACCCTACCCTGTTCATCTTCTCCGGTAGGGGGGGGGGGACCCGGCCATGGCGCCCCGCCGGTGCCGCGTGCACCACGCGCCTGGCAGCCGCACGCCCGCCCCCGACCTGTCGCCCGCAACCGCGACATCATACCGCTCCCGCACGCGCCAAAGTTGACCCGTGCGCCGTCCCCTACAGCTCCCAGATCGTCGCCGCCGCGTGGCCATCGCCGGCGAGCTCACGCCCAGGCCCCGAGCGCGTCAACCCTGCTGCCAGAGCACAATCGAGTGCGCACGCCTCCGTGAAGCTTACCCGCCTGCCCGTGACACCTCTCCGCCCCCGAGCGCGCCTATAAAACCTCCCCGCCGGTGAGCCGAAGCTCTCACCGCCTCCGCCACCGTGGCCAGCCCAGTCCGAACCCTCCGCCGCTCAACCAACTAGCTCAACAGCTCCGCCTTGAGCCCGTGCAGCTTCCCCACTCCTCAATTTGGTCTCTACCGTCCCTGGTTGCCCGGCGTAACTCGCCGTTCCCATCTCCGGCGAGAAGCCCGTCGAGGTCGGGATCGTGAAATACTCCCTCTCCGGCCTTGATCATCTCCCTCCGACCTCCGCATCACCTTCCTTACTCCCGTGCGACTCTAACCCCGCCCCTGTGGACTTGTTTGGTGCTCAGGATCATCGGGACGACGATCGCCGCCGTGAGCTTTCCGCCGGCCACCGTCGACCACCTCCCTCCGTTCATCCCCTTCCCTCGCCGAGCCGCTTAATCGACTCACGGTGAGCTCCTGAACCTCTCCATGCCCTCGGTTTCGCCGCGGAGTGCCCGCAGTGGCCGGCGCAGCAGCGCCGCCGCCGTCGGCCGGCCGCCGGCGAACGGAGGAGAAGAACAGTGTTGTTTTTCAATTTTCTCATACATGTGAATAGTATTCAGATTTCATCTTTTTGTGTGATTTTCTGTGTTGATCCATAAATTCTGAAATTTTTGTGGTAGACTCTTCATGCTCTGAAGTATTTTATAAAAATATGAAACTTGAGTTTTGTGCAAAAATTTGAAAATGAAAAATCTCCCTTTTAATTAATAAATGATGGTTTTGGATTTTTAGAAAATGATTTATAACTCCAAAATTTATGAGATCACTTTTTGTGAGCTAGTTATGCCATGACAAGTCTCTGGTGAAATTTTGAAGTCTTTTGAAACAAGTTGATTTTTGAGCTTTATTTTAATTAAGGAATAGTGCCTTTTGTTAATTAAATGTCTAGATTTAATTGAGCACCTTAATGACCTCCAAAAATTATGAATTTGTTTTGCCATATAGTTGTACTCTAATGAACTTGTGTGATTTATTTGGTAATTTTTGGAGCACCTTCATAAAATGACCTTTTTAAATAATTAAGAAAATAGAAAAGGTGATTAGAGTTAGCGTTGAATGCCCTGTGAAGTGACTTTTGGGATTGCTTGATGTTCATAGACCCCTACCCTTTGGTCTATGATGTTTGTGATGCTATGTTGGTTGATGCTTAGGATAGTTATGATAAAGTCTAGTTTAATCAAATTTTGCTTAAGGAAGAAATGGTTACTTTTATGCTCAACCTAGATTTCGTTTATGCCTTGCCTTAGAGTAATCTAGTATCAGTGGTTTGTCTTGCACCTTAAGTCCATATCACCTTTCTCATGAGCATTCATCATTGCATCCGTATAGTTGACGAAGAAGGCCCTGAAGTCGAGGTAGCCACCGAAGGATCTGTCCCCGAGGCAACCCCGAGCTCCGACACCTATACCTACCCCGAGTCTACTCTTTTTGCCGTCCAAGGCAAGCCCCGGTGCATTTAACCCTACCTTGCTTTTATAAATGTTTTCTTTAAATATTTTGAGTTAAATTATTGCATTAGGTTGATAGGAGTTGAGTGAAATCCTATCTGATGCATTATCTACCTTGACCAATGATACACCCGATACCTGCTTTTCAAAAACTAGTTGCAAAAATGCTTAGCAATGCTATATGATAGATTTGCAATAAAAATGCCAATTTCAAAGGTGTGATCACTTTAAGAATATTTATGGGAATTTCTGGTTTACTCCCACCATTGGCTAAGTATCTGATCCGTACCTAGTCAATGGGAAGGAGAGGTTGTCCTTGCGTACGGTGCCGTCATGTTGTAGTCCGGGACTCAACAGTTGACACCGACCGGGACAGGGTTGAAAAACTGACAGGACCTGTACTCTTGGGTTAGAGTCCCGAGGTGCTTGTCGCTGGCTGGAAAATTTAGGGACCACCTGTATGGGGGCCTGATTGACTAAGACTTGCAACTATTCACATACTACGGAAAGCTTCGGCTCCGAGGAATCCTTGATTGGACCGACAACCGCGCACTGGGAGTGGAGAGATGGCGGAAGTAGCATGTACCCACGTGGGTTAGAGGCCCGGATTGGAGTGGTGTACTGTACTTCCGGGTGGCGTAGGACCGGGCCCAATCTTGGAGGAATCGTGGTAGACGAGTTGGCATATGCAAGCTTGGGTGCTACATATGCAGTGTGGATAGGGATCCTCAGCTGAGTATTATTTATCCGGATTAACGCTGCTCCTCGGTTATGGAGACTTAGTCACTGACTGTCAACAGGGAGTGGTTCTCAACTAGGTCTGTTTTGAAATGTAAAATGAATCATGAATGATTATGATGGAACAAGGAATACCGAATCTTTCAAAATAAAAATAAGGTTTACCAAAAATGTTTTTCTGCAAAATACTTGAACTTGCTTAAGCCTCACCTTGACTACCCTAAGCCTGCATTCCTGAGTCTTCTCCCTTTTCTTTAGTCGGGTAAGTCTTGTTGAGTACCTTTGTACTCAGGGTTCTTTTACCCATGTTGCAGGTATGGCAGACTCCTCAGTATGCCTCGGACCCTGCTGTGTGACTGTTGTTCAGGAAGAGGCCGATGAGGCCGATGAGTGATTATTCACCCTCGGGCTGGGTGATGTATCTTTATCTTTTAGTTGTTGTCATCTGCTACCCTGCCAACTCTATTTGAACTATGGTCTGTAATAATTTCACTTTAAGTTTATGTTGAACACTGGTTTGTAAAACTATTGTTATTTAAGTCTTCCGCTATTTACTCCGATGTTATTTGTCAAAATGTTCAAGAGATTGTAACTGAATTGTGAGCTGATCCTGCGGACATCGGGCACTGATGTAGCCCAGTGGCGAACCCGGTCTTAATCTCTTGGCTGTACGGATCGACTGTCAGTGGTTGATAGTGATCAGTGGGCCATGGGATTAGGGTCGTTACGTCACAGAGTGGTATCGGAGCATCTCACTACGACGTTGCAATCTTTTTGCGAAAATTTCAAAAGGTTTTTAAGTTCAAAAACTAAACTTGACTATTTTGAGTCCAAATTGCTTCTCTCATCTCATCTTGTCTTTGGCAACTAGTAGCAAGACAACTTGTATAAGCCCTATGTACCTTATCTTAGTAGTGGCATTGCCTTGTTCCGTAGGAACGAATCATGCATCATGTCATTATCACTTAAGTTAACTTCCTCTCTAAGTCGGTTGGGTTAGTATGCCTTTACCTTTTTCTTGCTAGCCTTTCTCACCTATAATCTCTTGTCCAGATATGGTCATCCTCAAGCGGACTGCTCGCAAGTCGACTGGACCGCATGGTGTGCCGCGTCACCAGCTGGCGCCACGCACCGGAGAAGAGACTGGAGAATCCTCCAACGGACGTCGCTCGTCCCGCCGCAACCGCAAGCAGCTGAAGGAGGAGATCAAGAATCTAAAGGCTGAAATGGAGAACATGGAGCATGACTTCTATCTTTCTCGCATGGAGTTTTATGAGGCACGAGCTTCCCTGGAGCAGGCCAATCGGAACACAGTTCGCGCTATCGAGCAGCGCAACGATGCTTGGACCCGCGAAGATGTCACCAGAGCCCAACTCCATGGACTGCAGCAATACACTGCCCAGATTGAGCAGTACAATGATATACTTCATGAGGAGGTACATCAATTGTACAACCAACTTCACCCCGTGGCTCCACCTGTTGCTGAGGATCCAGAAGATGGAGTCGTGGAGGAACCTGAAGAAGAACATGAGCCAGTCCAGAATGTAGAAATGGAACCTGCTGGAGATGTTCACGTTGAAGATGAAGATGAGGAGGAAGAGCCTGAGCTCATCATCGAAGATGAAGATGACGATGAAGAGATGATCATCATCGATGACGACTAGATTCCTTGTGTCTGTACCATCTGCTCACCTACAGCCTTAGTCTAGGTTTGGGACGTTAGTTGGTCTTCTGTCTAGTCGAGTCTGTATCGTGTCTTGTACCTTTCCTTTGTCAGTTAGTAGCTATCTATCGAACTTCTGTATCAGTTATCTACCCTTACATCAATGAATCTTATCAGTCAGTTTCGTTCAAAAGCAATCTTTGGATGCTAAGTTCCCAAATTCTTAACAGATGCCTGTGAACACCCGCACTGGAGCCGGAAGTTCCGGAGGTGCCAACCTTCCAAACCCTCCACCAGTTCCTGCTACCCTGGCAGATGCCATTGCAGCCTTGGCCGCCGCTGCCAACCTAATAGCTCAGAACCAAGGACAGCAGAATGTTGGTCACCGTGGTCGTCACAACCAAGAGACCACCTACGTGGAGTTCACTGAAACCCGTCCACCGGTTTTCACCAGAGCCGATGAACCCCTCGAAGCTGATGATTGGCTCCGCACCATGGAGCAGAAGTTTGGTCTCATCCGATGCACTGAAATCCAGAAGCCCCGGTTTGCTTCTCAGCAGCTCCGTGGTCCAGCAAGTGCTTGGTATGCCAACCTCTTGGCTGCCCAGCCTGAAGGACACCAGCTGACCTGGGAAGAGTTCCGCACCGCTTTTCGTGCACACCACATCCCATCAGGTCTGATGAAGATGAAGCTTGATCAGTTCCTAGCCCTGCAGCAGAAGGAATCCACAGTGATGCAGTATGTGGGTCAGTTCAACCACCTGAGCCAGTATGCCTCCGACTATGTCAACACGGATGAGAAGAAAAGAGATTGTTTCCTTAGGGGTCTGCACCCTAAGATTCGCAGAGGTCTATCCAACAACCTCAACGGATCTTATCATGATGTCGTTGACCGTGCTGTCGCTTTCGAGGAAAGTAACCGCCAGTATCAGGAGGAGAAGAAGAAGAAGAAGGCTGGGTCTAGCAGCTTCTCCAGCAACCATAAGCGCCCAAGAATCATCTACCACCCCAGTCACCACCAAAACCGTGCCCCATATCCCCATCAGCAAGTGGTCGTTCGTACCGCGGCCACTACCCATAATGCCAACCAGCAAAGTGCCACTCAGCCGAACGCCCCAGGTGTTCGTATCACCACCCCACAAACAGCTTACAACCATCCATGCTACAACTGTGGCCAAGTTGGTCACTGGTCTCGCGATTGCCCAAAACCCAAGAAGAATGCCCAGCATGCACAGAAAGGCCCTGGAGGATCACAGCAGCAGCACCGTGCACCGCAGCAGCACGTCCAGAAGGGCAAGTTTGGCAAGAAGCACAGGGCAAGTCTACTTCACCACCGTCAGTAACATCCCAGAAGGAGAGCCCGTCATGCTCGGTAGGTTCCCTGTTGCCAATCATCCTGCAGTCGTCTTGTTCGATTCTGGTGCATCGCATTCCTTCATCAGTCGCACTTTTGTCATCAAGCATGAGTTACCCATGGGGGAGTTAAAAGAAAGTTTCTGTATACTTTCGCCTGGAGGGCGGATAAATACTAAGGAAGTGGTCCGCAGTATACCAGTAATGTTGGGGGAACATGTCTTTCCTACCACCATGTTAGTACTGCGCAATCAAGAGATAGATGTCATCTTAGGCATGAATTGGATGTGTCAGTATAAAGCCATGATAGACATCTTGAATAGAGTTGTGAGAGTGGATATTCCTAACAGCACTTCCAAACTCCTTCTCCAACTTCCTATGCCTCAAAAACCAGCAACCACCCAGTTGAATACCGCCTGTGTTCCGGAAGTCAGGGATATTCCCGTGGTCTGTGAGTTCCCTGATGTCTTTCCAGAAGATCTACCCGGTCTGCCTCCTGACCGTGATGTTGAGTTTGCCATAGAGCTAAAGCCCGGGACTGCTCCTATATCCCGCAGAGCTTATCGAATGCCTCCCAGAGAGTTGGCAGAGCTGAAGATCCAATTGCAAGAGCTATTGGACAAGGGTCTCATTCGCCCAAGTTCATCTCCTTGGGGCTGTCCTGCTATTTTTGTGAAGAAGAAGGACAAAAGTCTTCGTCTGTGCGTTGACTATCGCCCACTCAACGAGGTCACCATCAAAAATAAATATCCCTTGCCCCGCATTGACCTTCTTTTTGACCAGTTATCTGGAGCCAGAGTGTTCTCCAAAATTGATCTCAGATCTGGCTACCACCAGATAAAAATCCGTCCAGAAGACATTCCTAAAACAGCTTTCACCACCAGATACGGCCTCTATGAGTATTTGGTCATGTCCTTTGGCTTGACCAATGCCCCCGCTCATTTCATGTATCTCATGAACTCTGTGTTCATGCCAGAGCTCGATAAATTTGTAGTCGTGTTCATTGACGACATCCTTGTCTATTCAAGAACTCCTGAAGATCACGCCAAGCATCTTCGAATCGTTCTCTCTCGTCTCAGAGATCACCAGCTGTATGCCAAGTTCAGTAAATGTGAATTCTGGCTAGATCGAATTCAATTCCTTGGTCATGTCCTGTCCGCCGAAGGTGTGTCAGTTGACCCTGAAAAAGTGGCAGATATCTTGGATTGGAAGCCACCTACCACTGTCCGCGAAGTTCGCAGCTTCATGGGAATGGCTGGATACTATCGTCGATTCATCCCAGATTTCTCCAGAGTCGCCAAGCCTATCACAGAGTTGTTGAAGAATTCCGTGGATTTCGTTTGGTCACCAGCCTGTGAGCAAGCCTTTCAAGCCTTGAAGAAACTGCTAACTACCTCACCAGTCCTAGCTCAACCAGATATCGAGAAACCCTTTGATGTATACTGTGATGCATCTGGTACTGGTTTGGGCTGTGTTTTGATGCAAGAAGGACGAGTAATCGCTTATGCCTCACGACAGCTTAAGCGACATGAGGAAAACTACCCCACCCATGATCTTGAGCTAGCAGCAGTCGTGCATGCCTTGAAGATTTGGCGTCACTATCTGTTAGGCAGTACCTGCAATATGTATACGGATCACAAGAGCCTAAAGTATATCTTCACTCAAGAAGAATTGAATATGAGGCAGAGAAGATGGCTTGAGTTGATTAAAGACTATGATCTCAAAGTACATTACCATCCTGGTAAGGCAAATGTAGTTGCCGATGCCCTCAGTCGCAAGTCATACTGCAACTGTCTGATGACGAAGCCCTATGATCTTTCCTTGTGCCATGATCTCGAAAGGATGGGTATCGAAATAATGTCGCAAGGAAGCCTGAACAATGTCAGCATAGAAACAACCATCAAGGATCAAGTCATTGCTGCTCAGAAGGATAACCCTGGAATCAAGCACATCATCGAAAGGGTCCAGACTGGAAAGACTGATTGTTTCAGGATCGATGATGTAGGAGTTGTTTGGTTCAAGAACCGTCTAGTAGTTCCCAAGGTGCCTGAATTGAGACAGTTAATCCTTGATGAAGCACACTTGACCAGAATCTCTATTCACCCCGGCAGCAACAAGATGTACCAAGACTTAAAGCAGAGATTCTGGTGGACTAAAATGAAGGTTGAGATTGCCCGGTATGTCGCTCAGTGTGATACCTGCCAAAGAGTCAAGGCAGTACACATGAAGCCTGGAGGAGAATTGCAACCTTTGTCAGTACCCGCTTGGAAATGGGACGACATTAGTATGGATTTTGTCAAGTGGACTACCCAAGACCCAGAAAGGTTTTGATTCCATTTGGGTAATCGTGGACCGACTCACTAAGCAAGCTCACTTTCTGCCAGTGAAGACCAGTTACACCGTCCCCATGTATGCCACCTTGTACAAGAATCACATAGTAAACTTCATGGCATACCCAAGACCATTGTCTCTGACCGTGGTACCCAGTTTGTCGCCAAGTTTTGGAAAGCGTTCCATACCTCACTTGGAACCAAGCTCTTACATAGCACGGCATATCATCCGCAAACAGATGGACAAACTGAGCGAGTCAACCAAGTGCTGGAGGACATGTTGAGAGCCTGTGTTCTTACCTTCGCAGATACTTGGGATGACTGTTTGCCTTTGGCAGAGTTCTCTTATAATAACAGTTACCAAGAGAGCATCAAAATGGCACCCTTTGAAGCACTGTACGGCCGTCGTTGTCGTACACCCTCTCAGTTGGTCTGAGCCCGGAGAAAGAGAATTCTTTGGAGTTGATCTGGTCAAGGATATGGAAGAGAAAGTCAAGCAGATACAAGAGAATATGAAGATTGCCCAATCTCGACAGAAGAGTTACGCTGACAAGAGACGTCGACCTCTGAAGTTTCAAGTTGGAGATTATGTATATCTCAAGGTCTCACCAACCAAAGGAGTCACTCGTTTTGGAGTCAAAGGAAAGTTAGCACCCCGCTACATTGGTCCGTTTGAGATTTTGGAATGTTGTGGCAAGGTAGCTTACAAGCTGAAGTTGCCCGATCATCTCTCCGCTGTCCACAATGTTTTCCATGTCTCCCAACTCAAGAAATGTCTCAGAGTACCAGAACATGTCGTGGAAGTTGAAGGTGTTGAGCTAGAGCCTGATCTGTCCTACTCAGAATATCCAGTTCGCGTGTTGGACCACAAGGATCGTGTTACCCGAAGAACCACCACCAGATGGTACAAAATCCAGTGGAACCAGCACTCTGAAGAAGAAGCCACCTGGGAATCCGAAGACTTCCTAGCAAAGAACTACCCCGACTTTCTCGAATCTCTGTCCATGTAAGGTTTTGCCTTTATCCCCTCTTTGTCCTTCCTTAAGACGCAGAATCTCGGGGCGAGATTTCTTTTAGGGGGGGAGGCTGTAACACCTCTGGTGTTTAGCATGTAATTAACTTGACATACCATCATTATCATCATTAAGCATCTTAATCATGATTTCATGTGTATGCATTTTGCTAAGTGTATCATTTTATGTGAATTACCTCTATTTCAAAAACCCTAATTAGCCCACTTCTCTCTACTAGGGCAAAATGGTAATTTCATCTCTGTGATTAGCTTTGTGTAATTCTTGTTCCTTTGGTGTCTTGTAGTGTTGTTGTGTTGGCCAAAGTTCAAAGATCAGAATTTGATTTCAAATCCCTTTGTGAAACCCTGATTTCCAAATCCTGGATTTTATCCCTCTTTTTGTAATTCAAAAATTATTCAAAATTTGGGGATTGGTCCAAAAAGCAAAGTTGTAGATCTGTCAAAGAGAAACAACTTTGGTATTTACAAATTTTCAAGTTGCAGTACAAAGTTTTGAGTTATTTCAAATTCAATCAAACTCCAGTTTTTGTCCCCTTTTCAGTTTTCAAAATGAGTTCAAAAACTAATGAGTTTCTGGAAAAGTGTATAATAGCAAAGTTGTAGGTTTTGATAAAAGGAACAACTTTCATGTTTACAGATTTTCAAGTTTCAGTTTGAAATCCAGAGTAATTTTGATTTGAATCAAGTTTGAAAAAGTGTCCCCTTTACTGTTTTCAAATTTGTTCAAAAACTATTTGGAATTTGAAAATGTTCATATTGACAAAGTTGTAGATCTCATTTTTCTGAACAACTTTGGTGTTTTGAGTTTTTGTCGCACAGTTCAAATTTTGGAAGTAATTTGCAAATTTCAGAAACTAGCCAAAAGTCAAACCCTACACCCTACCCTGTTCATCTTCTCCGGTAGGGGGGGGGGGACCCGGCCATGGCGCCCCGCCGGTGCCGCGTGCACCACGCGCCTGGCAGCCGCACGCCCGCCCCCGACCTGTCGCCCGCAACCGCGACATCATACCGCTCCCGCACGCGCCAAAGTTGACCCGTGCGCCGTCCCCTACAGCTCCCAGATCGTCGCCGCCGCGTGGCCATCGCCGGCGAGCTCACGCCCAGGCCCCGAGCGCGTCAACCCTGCTGCCAGAGCACAATCGAGTGCGCACGCCTCCGTGAAGCTTACCCGCCTGCCCGTGACACCTCTCCGCCCCCGAGCGCGCCTATAAAACCTCCCCGCCGGTGAGCCGAAGCTCTCACCGCCTCCGCCACCGTGGCCAGCCCAGTCCGAACCCTCCGCCGCTCAACCAACTAGCTCAACAGCTCCGCCTTGAGCCCGTGCAGCTTCCCCACTCCTCAATTTGGTCTCTACCGTCCCTGGTTGCCCGGCGTAACTCGCCGTTCCCATCTCCGGCGAGAAGCCCGTCGAGGTCGGGATCGTGAAATACTCCCTCTCCGGCCTTGATCATCTCCCTCCGACCTCCGCATCACCTTCCTTACTCCCGTGCGACTCTAACCCCGCCCCTGTGGACTTGTTTGGTGCTCAGGATCATCGGGACGACGATCGCCGCCGTGAGCTTTCCGCCGGCCACCGTCGACCACCTCCCTCCGTTCATCCCCTTCCCTCGCCGAGCCGCTTAATCGACTCACGGTGAGCTCCTGAACCTCTCCATGCCCTCGGTTTCGCCGCGGAGTGCCCGCAGTGGCCGGCGCAGCAGCGCCGCCGCCGTCGGCCGGCCGCCGGCGAACGGAGGAGAAGAACAGTGTTGTTTTTCAATTTTCTCATACATGTGAATAGTGTTCAGATTTCATCTTTTTGTGTGATTTTCTGTGTTGATCCATAAATTCTGAAATTTTTGTGGTAGACTCTTTATGCTCTGAAGTATTTTATAAAAATATAAACTTGACTTTTCTGCAAAAATTTGAAAATGAAAAATCTCCCTTTTAATTAATAAATGATGGTTTTGGATTTTTAGAAAATGATTTATAACTCCAAAATTTATGAGATCACTTTTTGTGAGCTAGTTATGCCATGACAAGTCTCTGGTGAAATTTTGAAGTCTTTTGAAACAAGTTGATTTTTGAGCTTTATTTTAATTAAGGAATAGTGCCTTTTGTTAATTAAATGTCTAGATTTAATTGAGCACCTTAATGACCTCCAAAAATTATGAAATTTGTTTTGCCATATAGTTGTACTCTAATGAACTTGTGTGATTAATTTGGTAATTTTTGGAGCACCTTCATAAAATGACCTTTTTAAATAATTAAGAAAATAGAAAAGGTGATTAGAGTTAGCGTTGAATGCCCTGTGAAGTGACTTTTGGGATTGCTTGATGTTCATAGACCCCTACCCTTTGGTCTATGATGTTTGTGATGCTATGTTGGTTGATGCTTAGGATAGTTATGATAAAGTCTAGTTTAATCAAATTTTGCTTAAGGAAGAAATGGTTACTTTTATGCTCAACCTAGATTTCGTTTATGCCTTGCCTTAGAGTAATCTAGTATCAGTGGTTTGTCTTGCACCTTAAGTCCATATCACCATTCTCATGAGCATTCATCATTGCATCCGTATAGTTGACGAAGAAGGCCCTGAAGTCGAGGTAGCCACCGAAGGATCTGTCCCCGAGGCAACCCCGAGCTCCGACGCTTATACCTACCCCGAGTCTACTCTTTTTGCCGTCCAAGGCAAGCCCCGGTGCATTTAACCCTACCTTGCTTTTATAAATGTTTTCTTTAAATATTTTGAGTTAAATTATTGCATTAGGTTGATAGGAGTTGAGTGAAATCCTATCTGATGCATTATCTACCTTGACCAATGATACACCCGATACCTGCTTTTCAAAAACTAGTTGCAAAAATGCTTAGCAATGCTATATGATAGATTTGCAATAAAAATGCCAATTTCAAAGGTGTGATCACTTTAAGAATATTTATGGGAATTTCTGGTTTACTCCCACCATTGGCTAAGTATCTGATCCGTACCTAGTCAATGGGAAGGAGAGGTTGTCCTTGCGTACGGTGCCGTCATGTTGTAGTCCGGGACTCAACAGTTGACACCGACCGGGACAGGGTTGAAAAACTGACAGGACCTGTACTCTTGGGTTAGAGTCCCGAGGTGCTTGTCGCTGGCTGGAAAATTTAGGGACCACCTGTATGGGGGCCTGATTGACTAAGACTTGCAACTATTCACATACTACGGAAAGCTTCGGCTCCGAGGAATCCTTGATTGGACCGACAACCGCGCACTGGGAGTGGAGAGATGGCGGAAGTAGCATGTACCCACGTGGGTTAGAGGCCCGGATTGGAGTGGTGTACTGTACTTCCGGGTGGCGTAGGACCGGGCCCAATCTTGGAGGAATCGTGGTAGACGAGTTGGCATATGCAAGCTTGGGTGCTACATATGCAGTGTGGATAGGGATCCTCAGCTGAGTATTATTTATCCGGATTAACGCTGCTCCTCGGTTATGGAGACTTAGTCACTGACTGTCAACAGGGAGTGGTTCTCAACTAGGTCTGTTTTGAAATGTAAAATGAATCATGAATGATTATGATGGAACAAGGAATACCGAATCTTTCAAAATAAAAATAAGGTTTACCAAAAATGTTTTTCTGCAAAATACTTGAACTTGCTTAAGCCTCACCTTGACTACCCTAAGCCTGCATTCCTGAGTCTTCTCCCTTTTCTTTAGTCGGGTAAGTCTTGTTGAGTACCTTTGTACTCAGGGTTCTTTTACCCATGTTGCAGGTATGGCAGACTCCTCAGTATGCCTCGGACCCTGCTGTGTGACTGTTGTTCAGGAAGAGGCCGATGAGGCCGATGAGTGATTATTCACCCTCGGGCTGGGTGATGTATCTTTATCTTTTAGTTGTTGTCATCTGCTACCCTGCCAACTCTATTTGAACTATGGTCTGTAATAATTTCACTTTAAGTTTATGTTGAACACTGGTTTGTAAAACTATTGTTATTTAAGTCTTCCGCTATTTACTCCGATGTTATTTGTCAAAATGTTCAAGAGATTGTAACTGAATTGTGAGCTGATCCTGCGGACATCGGGCACTGATGTAGCCCAGTGGCGAACCCGGTCTTAATCTCTTGGCTGTACGGATCGACTGTCAGTGGTTGATAGTGATCAGTGGGCCATGGGATTGGGGTCGTTACGTCACACTCATAATGCGCTTGACCGCCTGACGGTGAGAGGTGCGCGGCGACGACTGAAATCGCGCGCAAAGACACACCGCGAACTGAATGTCCGGGCGTCTCGCCGTCAGGTACAGCAGCGACCCGATCATACTCCGGTACTCCTTCTGGTCCACAGCTTCTCCATCCTTGTCCGCATCCAGGGCTGTCGTGGTCGACATGGGTGTTGGAAGAGGCTTGGCCTCACCCATATCGAATTTCTTCAGAATGTCTCTGGTATACATGCCCTGGTGCACAAACGTCCCCTTCGGGATTGCTTGATTTGCAACCCGAGGAAAAACGTCAACTCGCCCATCATGCTCATCTCGAACTCCCTGCTCATAGTATCTGCAAACTTGGCAACCAAAGCGTGAGAAGAACCACCGAAAATGATATCATTCACGTAAATTTGGACCAAGAGAGTATCAGTGTCTTGCTTGAGGAGAAAGAGCGTTTTATCTACACATCCCATCTTAAAACCCTTAGCAAGCAAAAAGGTTTTCAACCTATCATACCAGGCTCTAGGGGCTTGTTTCAAACCATACAAAGCTTTGTGAAGTTTAAAAACATGGTTTGGAAACTTGGGATTTTCGAAACCGGGAGGTTGCCTAACATACACCTCCTCTTCTATGTAGCCGTTTAAAAAGGCACTCCTGACATCCATTTGAAAAAGTTTGAAACCTTTGGATGCAGCAAAAGCCAAGAGTATCCTAATAGCCTCCAAATGAGCTACAGGAGCAAAAGTCTCCTCATAGTCTATCCCCTCCTTCTGACTATACCCCTGGGCTCCAAGTCTGGCCTTGTTTCTCACAACATGGCCATCTTCTCTCTGTTTGTTTTTGAAAACCCATTTTGTCCCAATTGGGTGACACTCAGAGGGAGGAGAAACTGGAACCCAAACCTGATTTCTCTCAAAATTTTCTAACTCCTCATGCATGGCATTGACCCAATCCGGATCTGTCAAAGCGTGTCCAACATCTCGGGGTTCAAAATCAGCAACAAATGCAGAATGAGCAAAGTGAGAGATTTGCCTAGACCGAGTGACACGATCGTTGATGTCACCGATCATCTGTTGAGGCGGGTGTTGGCGCTGGATGTGTCGTGGCGCCTCCCGAGCCGAAGTGGCCTCCCCCTCAACAGCAGTTGGTGCCTCCCCGGGTACAAAAGGTACCGCGCGAGGTGGCGGATCCCACGGCCCCCAAGAAGAAGTGTCGGGGCCGTGAGTCGTGGTAGAAGCCGCTCCTTGTGGCACAGCAGGTGGAGGGGGTGCTGGATCATCCATACCTTCAGCACCCTCGTCCTCGTCATCAAAAAGAGGTTCTCCAACTTCATGATCACCTGCACGCTCAAAACGAGAAGAAGGACAAACCATGGTCTCGTCGAAGGTGACATCGGATGTCTCCATGACTCGGTTAGTGTCAAGGTTAAGTACACGATAAGCACGAGTATGAGCGCCATAACCCAAAAACACACCGTCAGAAGAACGAGACTCAAACTTGTCCAAGTTGCCCTTTTTGAGTATAAAACAATGGCAACCGAAAACTCTAAAATAACTCACCTTGGGGAGTTTTCCAAAACACAACTCATAAGAGGTCTTTTTCAAGAAAGCTCGAAGAAAAATGTGATTGGAAATATAGCATGCAGTGCTCATAGCTTCGGCCCAATATCGCCTAGGAGTCCTATGCTCATCGAGCATCGTCCTGGCCATCTCTACAAGGGTCTGATTCTTCCTTTCTACAACACCATTCTGAGGCGGTGTGTAGGGAGAAGAAAACTGATGCTCCAAACCCAAAGAGTTACAAAACTTCTCAAAATCCGAATTCTTAAATTTGGAACCATTATCACTCCTAATAGCTCACATCGAGTTCAAAGGGAACTCGTTCTGAAGACGCAAAATAAGATTGCGAGCGAAGGAGAAAGTCTCAGTTTTCTCAGCTAAAAAGAAAACCCACGAATATCTCGAAAAGTCGTCAACAACAACAAGCACATACCATTTCCCCCCAACCGAGCTCACCCGAGCCGGACCAACAAGGTCCATATGCAAAAGCTCTCCAGGGCGCTTAGTCATGACCTGAGTCACTGGATGGTGGGGAGCGGCAACCATCTTCCCATGTCTACAAGAATGGCAAACAAGATCCTTCTCCATGGATAACTTGGGCAATCCTCGGATTAGGCCAAGTGAACTAAGTCTTGCAAGCAAGTCGAAGCTCAAATGTCCTAGTCTCCTATGCCACTTCCAAAGATCAGAGGAGGAAGGTCCAGCCACAAGACAACGAGAAATGCCAAAAGACTCCGAGAAATCCGCACGAAAGACTTTTCCAAAGGGCAAAATCCCACAAACAAGATTGCCCTAAGGATCCAAAATACGACTGAGATTCGGTTTAAAACGAATCTCATAGTAATCATCGAAAAGTTGCGAAACAGAAAGAAGGTTAAAATGCAAGTTAGAAACAAGAGCAACATCGCACAACACAAAGTGCTCATTAACTCGCACCGACCCACGAGACATCACCTTACCTTTGTTGTTGTCACCGAAGGTGATAAACTCCTTTCCGGCGACCGGACTAAGACTGGAGAACCACTTGGCATTTCTGGTCATGTGTCTCGAACACCCGGAATCCACCAACCAAACTTTCTCCAATCGTTTTACCTACATCAATAAAAAGACATAGGGTGAGCATACGGGCCAACACTGGGGTTAGTGAAGTAGGAAGAGTACCAGTGTTGGGCCGGCTGCTCAAAAGAACGGTTAGCAGAAAAACCATTCCTAGCACGCCTACGAGAAGAGCGATCACCACGCTGAGGAAAACGTGGTCCGCTAAGGGAAGAGCGTCCATCGCGATACTCAAAACGCGGTGGAGGGAAACGCTCAACAAAGCCTCCGCCACGGGGTCCATAGCTCACAACTGCAGGCTCCCACCGGGCTCGACCTCCACGCGGCCTAGGCCTAGGAACTTGAGGTTTTGGACCTCTAGGCCTAGCAGCACGCCTCTGAACGTTCGGCACATGTACATCATGGAAAGGACGGTACATGTCCGGATTGTTCATCTCCCTTGCACGGTGCGCCTCTCTCTTGCGCCGAAAGCAAAACTCACTCAAGTGTCCATCCCTCCCACAATGCTCACAGTGGTACCTCACCTCTCTCATAGGGGGTTGTTGGTACTCACGGTAGTGGGTGTGGATCACTTTGCCCTTCTGTGGCATAAGCTCCTCCTGAATGGGTGGCATGGTGTCAAGCTTGTTCTTGAAGTGGTTTGGTTTTGGAGCCCATGATTGTTTCTTTGGTGGAGCTCTCGGAGGTTCAACAAAGACCCCATCCTTGGTGTTAGGCTTGAGAGACTCTTTGGGTGGAATCTTGGTAAGCTTGGGAGTAGTGGTGGAGTTGGGCTTCTCACATGGGTCAAGACCACTCGACTCTCCAATCTTCCCAAAAGATGAAACATTGACACCTGGAGCAAAACCTACACCTGGACCTCCAGCAGCTCGCTTGAATTGGGAGATCATCATCCCAAGCTGTGGCTCACCACTAGACACCCATGACAAGATGGTCCGAAGGTATGTGTTTTCCTCCTCGGTTTGCATCTTATCATGCTTCACATTGGCTATCTCCATCTCCAAACCCTCACAAAGAACACACCTAGCCACACATGTGCTACCTGAGTTGGCCTCTTCAAGAGACACAACCTTGGCATTCTTCTCTGCCAACTCAGATTGCAAGCCTGCACAGGACTTGCACGCACCCAACAGCGAGGATCTAGCCTTCAGCTCATCCACCTCTCCTACCAACGCAACATACTTACCTCTCAAAGTGAGATGGTCAGTCATGTGCGTGGTGCACATCTCACACTCCTCCTCATCTGTGACAACTACGGTGGACTTGACAGATTCAAGTTCCTTCACCGTATCCTCCCACTTCTGCCTAAACTCCTTGCACTCTCTAGCAGCACACCTAAGCAACTTATCCTGACTAAGGAGCATGGCAGTAAGTTTCTCGACCTCAGCAGAAAGCTCGTCGGGGATCTGAGATACCTGGGAGGTGTCGTCGTCGTCATTCCGAGGAGTGTTCTCCAGCTCGCCATCGACCTCCTTGCCGAGGGCCATGGTGCAGAAGCCCTCGTCGTCGGCGAAGAAGCAGAGGCCGTTCAGCTTGTCCTCGATCCTCTTCTTCTTCTCGGACTCGTCGTCGCTGGAGGCAGCGGAGTCGTCATCCGAGTCGTCGACGTCGCTGAGCGTGGCGAAGAAAGCACGCTGCTCCGCCTGGGCCTTCTCCAAGTACTTCGTCTTGATGTACTCCTTGTCGAAGCCACCCTTCCGCTTGTGCTTCGCGGGGACGTACTTCTCCTTGCGCTTGCCGGAGTCGTACTTGTGCCCATGATCCGCCTTGCCGAAGGTCTACTTGTTCTTCTTTGGGCAATTGGCGATGAAGTGGTTGGGGTCGCCGCACTCAAAGCATCCTGAGCGTCCTCCTCCGCGGTGACGGTTCATGCGGTTGTTGTGGAACCGCGAGAACCGGTTGGCGAGCATAGCCAGCTCGTCATCCCCCATGAACTCAAGCTTCTCCTCTGTGACAGATAGAAGTGAAGACAAAGCAAAGCTCCAGAGGAGTTAGTAGAAGAGCCAGAAAGCAAAGCCATCGATGGGCCAGAAGGATTTTCATAAGAAGCCCTCGCCATGGCATCGATCTCACTGGACTTGAGCTTACTAAAGAGCTCGTCGCACGTGAGGGTCTCATAGTTAGGCGATTCGATGATCGCCTGAACCTTGGAATCCCACACCGACCGATCGAGAGTATGCAAAAGCTTCAAAGCTCTATCATGATTGTCGAAAGGCAACAGCTCCTTGTTAGCCCTCATCCTGTTGACAATCACCTGAAAGCGAGCGAATAAACTCTCTATGCTCTCACCAGGCATATGTCGAAAGTTCTCGTACTCTCGCTTGTGCGACTCGTAGAGACGGGTTTTGACTTGAGAGGTTCCCTCATGGAAACGCATGAGGGATGCCCAAATCTCCCGAGCCGTAGCGAGGTGAGAAACGCGATCAAACTCAGTCATGCTCAAACATGAGAAAAGACCATTACGGGCTCGGCTATTGGCATCGTGATCATCGATCTGACGCTGAGTCACACGAGCAGCCAAGACCACGTAATCGGCAGAGTTGCAAATATCCCAAATGGAAGCACCCATACTCTGCAGAAAGGCCGACATGCGTATCTTCCAATACGCATAGTTCGTCCCATCGAAAAACGGCGGTTTGCCCACGCCGCGATCCATGTCGCCTTCTGTGGATCTGGAACCGGCTAAGGTGGAAGATCCTTAACCCGCTCTGATACCAATTGAAGGACAGAAAGTGCTACCAGAAAGCGACCAGAGGGGGGTGAATGGGAGCTTCAAATTTTCCTTTTGAAACTTGTTGCCTCTGTCCCAAGAAACAACCCCAAAGACAAACCTAGAGCTTGCAAGTGTCCATGACCCTAGATGTAGGGTGGATGCTTCCTAGAAGCACAGCGGGACACAACACAACTCTAGAAACCCAACGCAAAAGACGGAAACCAAATGCGACAACGAACGTGCGAACCGCAAACGAAACAGCACAAACTGCACTTGACCGGATTCTGACGTGCGTCCGGTCAGTGAGCACCGGACGCGTCCGATCAAGCAGAACCTAATTTGGGAGCTTACTGGAAGTGACCGGACTCTCTGGGATGAAGTGTCCGATCGAAGTGCCCAGCATCCGGTCAGAAAAGGACACACAATGAACAGTGTCACGAGCGAGTCCGGTCACAGACTAAGAAGAGTGTCCGGTCATCAGCAGAGAAGCTGCGCATGACGTTCAACCACCGGACGCGTCCGGTCTGCCCGAAGCGTGCGTCCGGTCACCCCGACTGCACACTGTTCGTTCACCAATTCGACTCAATCTTACCCAAAACAAATCCTCTAGGGATCAAACTTGGTGAGAGGAGTCACAAGGAGGATAGTGAGCTATCTCTAAGAGATCATGGCTCGAACCTATCTCAAATCGATGAATCGAAAATATTCGGGGGAAGGGAGAAAAACTCGACCCGAAATGAAAATCAACCGATCTACTAGCTCGTGAGGTTAGAGATGAATTCCTTCGGTGGAAAGAAGTGCCTCACGATCTAGAACAACTTGGTTCAAACGGATTTGCAAGAGATGCACCGAACAAAGAGATTGATCGACGGGAAAAAAATGTGGAGAAAAGGATTCCGCGAAGAACACGAACAAAACGCGAATCACAACCACGAATTTGCAACCGTGTGGCTACCACACGCTACAATAGTGAGATTACGGTCTCACTTCTTCAAAATCTCACGAACACAGAGGTATGGTTCTCTTCTCTGTGGATCTCAGTTCACTATAGCAGGGGAGAGGGAGAGCAGGAAAACCTAGAAGGAAAAATAGCAAATGATTGAGATGAAATGGGAGGAGGGTGTCTCCCTCTACTTATCCTAATTTCTAATTCCTACTCTACCCCTCAACTAATTACAGAGCGAACCAGCTAAACCCTAGGGTTATTCTGGACCAACTCGGGTAGGTGGTGATCCGACGGCCACGCCCGCACAACTGGTAGCGTTGCCTCGACGCAACCTCACCGATCGCCGCCACGTGCCTCCACCGCTCTGCTTGTCCTTTTCCTAGACGTCGCACCCCCGGTTTTGTGGCCTAAACCGGGAAACCAGCCTTCGCAGCCAACCCCCGGTTTTGAGGCCCAAACCGGGAAACCAGCCATCCAAGGCCTGAGTTTTGAGGCCCAAACTCAGCAAACCCGCAGCACCCAGGTTTTGAGGCCCAAACCTGGAAACCGTCCTCAGCCCGAGTTTTGTGGCCAAACTCGGAAACCGTCCGCACCCGATGGTTTTTCTCTGGCACTACCACCAAACTGAAGCTGAAGAGGGGATGCACCGCCCGTGCACCCCGTCCACCGGCACATGTCCCCAAGTCCTCGACTCAGGCAACACATGACCGCAAGTCTTCGCTCGTCGCTGTCCCAGGCTGTCAGCCACCACAGCTGATCCTTGGGCCACCGGTCCCTCAGTCTAAGCCTCACGTCCGCCCTTCGCCACTCTCGGTCCATCGACACGGCACGTCTCTACTTGACCTTCACCTTGCCTCTGATCACTGGATCCGTGCTCGACACCTGCACAACACAAGCCAAAGAACATGCGCATCATCCCAGTTGACAATCACTCATCACTCAGAGACTCGGCATACACCCATGTATCCGCAGCGGTGAAGGGCGGACGTGAGGCTTGGACCGATGGACCGGGAGGCCGGAGGACTAGCTGTGGTAGCTGGCACTTGGCATCAGCGAGCAGGAGCACATTGGGATGTGTGATGTATCGGCCGAGTCGGGAGGAAGATGATGGCGTCGTGGCACTTGGCGGGAGTTCGGACACGGGCTTGAGTGAGGCGCAAGTGCCGTCGGCCGAGTTAAGGAGGAAGGCGAAGGCGTTGTGCCCGGCGTGGAGGCTGGACATGCATCGGCATCGGTGCCAGTGGTCGGGGTGTGCAAACCACATCCCGTCTACGACGCGGGTTTGGTAGTTGAGCCTCGAAAAACTACCCTCGACGGTTTCTGAGTTTGGGCCTCAAAACTCGGGGTGGCCGGTTTCTGAGTTTGGGCCTTGTTGACACTAATTAACTCTTATTATTTAAGGTCATTTAAGCATGAAAATGGATGGATATGTAAACTCCACCTTAGTATAGGGATTAAGACTAATGAATTCCACGAGTTTTGGTGAATTGTGAATCCGCAGGGACCCAATCAGGAAACAACCCTCAATTCCTTCCCCTAGAAGGAAACCGACGGGAGATAATGCATTCGCCAAGTCAGGAATCTTCGAGAAGACTCCAGAGATCACGTAGAAACACCATGCGAAAGGGCACCACAGGAGGCTTACCTGTGGGACCGACCGGTCCCACAGGACCCACCGGTGGGTCGGCCACGGAGGCCCCGCGCTTCCGTCTTCTGCAAGCTACTTCCACCGCCTTTGAGGATCAATCTCAGCCCTACGTGAAGTCGGTTTGATCTAACGGTCGTGGTTGATCCCTCAGGGCTATATAAACAGACCCCCAGGCCCCAGGTCGGACAGAAGGTCCCTCTTCAGAAGACTACGCTTCAACTAGAAACCCTAGAAGAGACTTCAGGAGTTAGCTTTCAAGTAGAAGACTAGATACCCCTCTAGTAGGATTAGAACCTAGTCTTATTTAGAACTAGAAGAGAGAGAGAGAGGAAGAGATCAAGAGGAAGCTCTGGCCTATCGGATCAACTTCTTCATCTTGTACCTGTGGATTCAAGTTCTTCATTGACTTGCTTCAACGATTGTTTCGGTAATCGACATCTATATTTAAGTTTGAGCTATTGTTCTTATTGTTCTTAAGGTTTATGACTCTCTTTTGAGTACTTTAATTCTAGTCGCTCTAGAGTTAGAGTAGTTGGATAGTATAAGCGTGGTGCTTAGACTTGATAGCTCATATTTACCTCCTATAACGCCGGTAGTAGTGGTTGTTCGCAAGGGTGACTCTTATAGCCTTGTTGATTCTTCTATAGTCCACTTACCCGTGTGTAGGATCGGTAGGATTATACTTTTGCATAAAAGAATCATACTCTGTTGTGACCTTTTATGGCAACTTCCCCATTAAGAATAATAAACATATCACTCTTAAGTTGGGTTTAGACAACCTTAGTGATCCCCTCTATACTTTTAGCTTCTCCGTCCTTGTTAGTTACTCAGGGGTTATACACTTGAGACTCATCGCTATCTGTTCCTTTGGGTTCGATATTAAAACTGGGTTACTCTGGTGAAGTGCTACATCGGTAGATTTTATCTGTGCGCTTGCGGATAAAGTAGAGTGTGCATTAATTTATACCAACAAGCCTCAAAACTTGGGGTGGACGGTTTTCCAGGTTTGGGCCTCAAAACCTGGGCTGGTGGGTTTCTGAGTTTGGGCCACAAAACTTAGCCGAGGACACAGGTTTCCCGGATTTGGCCTCAAAACTGGGGGGTCCAAAAGGAACGGTCGACGCGTGGCGGCGCCGAGAGGCTTGCGTTGCGGTGAAGCTATCGGTGAGGAAGGCACGGCGGTCGACGGGACGGCACGTGGCGGCATCCCGGAGCTTGCGTCGAGGCTAAGCGAAAGATGAGGAAGGCACGTGGCCGTCGGATCAAGACCTGACGGAGTTGGACAGGAATACCCTTAGGGTTAGCCTATTCGCTCTATGTATCTAGGGGTAGAAGGGGAATAAGTGTATCAGACTATAAATAGAGAGGCAGCCCCTTCTCTCATTCGATCCTTGCAGCATTTCATTCTCTTAGCCCTCGCTAGGTTTTCTTCCACCTGCTGCCTGTGATCCGCAGAGAGCAAGACAACACCTCTGTGTACATGTGATTTTGAGGAAACGGGACCGTAATCCAGTTGTCTCCTCGTGGGGACGAGTTCCGGCTAAAATCGTGATCGATTCGCGTTTTGGTGTTGTGTTCTTCGCGTTTCGGTTTTTGCCTTCTCGGAGATTTGCCTCGGTCTCCCTCTCCGAGAGATGGTTTTCGATTTCACTTGAACTAGATCGTGCTAGGACGTGAGCTCTTCCTTACCACCGAAGGAATTTCCCCTTAACCTCACGAGCTAGCAGATCGGGCTGATTTTGATTTGAATCGGTTTTCTGCCCCTTTCCCCCGAATTTCTGTGATTCACCGATTTGGAGTTAGGTTTGAGCCATGATCTCCTAGGAGTAGCTTACTGACCTCCTTGTGACTCCCCTCACCAAATTGTAGCCTTAGTGCTTTCGATTTGAGGGAGATCGAGTTGAATCGGTGGACGAACTGGGCAGTTTCGGGGTGACCGGACGCATGTCATTTTGTGATCGGACGCTCACCAATGAGTTTGGTCGTTGAAGGTTCTTCTGTTCAGTTTTTCACAGACCTGACCGGACGCACTCGTATACGTGTGACCGGACGCACAGCTGGCACTATTCACTGTTTGAGTGTTGACCGGACGTTGGCTTGTGTGTTGACCAGACGCACTCTCCCTCAGAGTCCGGTCCAACACAGAGAGGTCTCAGAGGGGATTTTTCTTGACCGGACGCGTCCGGTCCCTACTGATCGGACCTGCAGTGAGTCCGGTCAGTGCAATCAGCACGTTTTCGTCTGCAGTTTCTTTGGTGTCCGTCCGACTTGCGATCCGTCTTTTGTGTGAGTCTTCTTGTGGTGTCTCGCTGTGTTCTTGTGGAACATCCACCCTATCACTTGGGTCATGGACATCACGTGTGTCGGTTTTGCTTTTGGGGTGATTTTCTAGGACAAGGGCTGTCTATTTCTCGAGAAGAAATTTGAGGCTCCCATTCATCCCCCCTCTGGTCGCCAATTCGGTCCTTCAAATACCTCAAAAAATCATCCACGATCACTAGAACTTACCACTTCCCACCTGCTGAGACCTGAGCTGGACCAACAGTGTCCATGTGTAAGAGCTCGCCGGGTCACTTGGTCATCACCTGATTCACAGGTGGATGACAAGCAGCAACCATCTTCCCGTGACGACAAGGGTGACAAACAAGGTCCTTCTGAAACTTAAGCTTGGGCAATCCTTGAATTAGGCCAAGTGAGCTAAGCCTTGCAAGCAAGTCAAAACTCAAGTGACCAAGTCTCCTATGCCACTTCCACAAATCAGAAGAAGGACCAGCCACCAAACATCTAGAAGAGCCGAAAGAGCGAGAAAAATCGGCTCGGAAGACACGGCCAAAGGGGACAATCCAACAAACAAGATTGCCTTGAGAATCCAAAACTCTACTCAAACTAGTCTTAAAGTGCACTTCGTAACCGTCCGTCCTCAAGAAGTTGCAAAACAGAAAGCAAATTGAAGTGCAAATTCGAAACTAAAGCAACATCCTTGAGAACAAAATTCTCGTTAAATCGAATCGACCCACGAGAAACATCCTTACCTCTACCACTATCCCCGAATGTGATATACTCCTTGTGGATCACGGGGTTCAGGCTGGAGAACCATTCCTTATTTCCGGTCATGTGGCGCGAACACCCGGAATCCATGAGCCACATGTTCTCCAGCTGAAGTTCCTGCGTCAATAGAAAGGCAGGAAATGAGCGTATGTCACAACACTAGGGTTAGTATATGCTGAGAAAGATACCAGTGCTGTGTCATAGGTCTGGACAAACCCTGATCCTCGGACAGTCCGCCGCCAAGGGCCAGACAGTCCGCGACTGCCCAGAATGCCCAAAAATAGCTCGGGACAAAACCAAAATCGATTCGATCTCCACCAAATCGAACGGGGCTTCAACCAAACTTCTCCCCAAGTGTTCCTCTACGTGTTGGAGAGCTAATCCTAGGAAATCATCGCTCCAAACCAACTCAATCATGAGAAATATGAAGAACACTAGAAAAGGGGGAAGAACGAAGAACGAACACAATGTCAGCCCGATCTATGTGCTCGAGAGGTTTGGGAAGAAATCCTTCGGTGGAAAGATGACTCTCTCGTCCTAGCACAAAGTGATTCAAACGAAATCGAAAACCATCCCTCGGATAAGAAGAATGAGGCAAATCACCAAGGAGGCAAAGAATGAAACACCAAGAACACAAGACAAAACGTGAATTCGATCTCGATTTCAGCCAGAACTCGTCCCCACGAGTAGACAACGGGATTACGGTCCCGTTTCCTCAAAATCACCAAGTACACAGAGGTATTGTACCACTCTGCGGATCACAAGCAGATAGAGGGAGGAAAACCTAATAGAGTCTGCGAGAATGAAATGCTGCCAGAATGAAATGGATGGAGGGGTTGCCATCTCTATTTATAGCCTAATGCAATTATTCCCCTTCTACCCCTAGATACATAGAGCGAACAGACTAACCCTAGGGGTATTCCAGTCCAACTCCATCAGGTCTTCATCCAACGACCACACGCCTTCCTCATCCTTCGCTTCGCCTCGACGCAAGCTCCAGGATGCCGCCACGTGTCGTCCCGTCGACCGCCGCGCCTTCCTCATCGATAGCTTCGTCGCAACGCAAGCCTCTTGGTGCCGCCACGCGTCGACCGTTTCGCATAGGAACCTCCCCCCGGTTTTGAGGCCAAAACAGGGAAACCTATCCTCGCTGAGTTTTGTGGCCCAAACTCAGAAACCTGCCAGCCCAGGTTTTGAGGCCCAAACCTGGAAACCGTCCACTCCGAGTTTTGAGGCCCAAACTCGGAAACTTGCCACCACGAGTTTTGAGGCCCAAACTCAGAAACCGTCGAGGGTAGTTTTTCGAGGCTCAACTACCAAACCTGTGCCATAGACGGAGTGTCGTTCTCACACCCCGACCACCAGCACCGATGCCGATGCATGTCCAGCCTTCACGTCGGGCACAACGCCTTCGCCTTCCTCCTTGACTTGGACGACGACACTTGCGCCACACGCAAGCCCGTGTTCGACCTCCCGCCAAGTGCCACGACGCCATCGTCTTCTTCCTGACTCGGTCGATGCCATCGCACATCACCATGTGCTCCTTCTCGTCGAAGCCAAGTGTCAGCTACCACAGCTGGTCCTCTGGCCTCTCGGTCCATCGGTCCAAGCCTCACGTCCATCCTTCACCGCTCCCGGTCCATCGGCACAGCCCGTCTCTACTTGACCTTCACCTCCTCATTGACCACTGTCTCCGAGCTCCACACCTGCACAACAACACAGCCAAGAGACACATGTTGCCACTCACCCCTACCGGTGAGCCTGTTGACCGATCGCTCATCACTCAGGAAGGAACCACAAGGGCACATCTCAACCTTGTGTTCGCATCCGCGCAGGTGCCGCATCCCTCTCCTACGCCCATCGCACCAAACGCATCTCTCGATTGTCCATGACCGAGCCCGACCACCACGAACTGGATCACAACCTCCCTCATCGGCGACCGACCGAGCTCCACCACTCGTCCCCCTCTCTACTACTTGCTGGCCTAGTGGCCACCGCCCTCCCTCCACACTCACCTCTCCCACTAATAGCGCTCGTCGCAGTGGCTCCGTGTTGCCACAGTGCCACCACATCACCACAGAGCCGCCGCCAACAATCCCCTTAAGCTGAACCGCCTCTGACCACAAAAGTCCCTGGGTGAGCTCGCCTTCACCTCCTCTATCTCCCTATGCCCTTGACTCGGCTAATTGTGGCCCATAGGTCGTTTTTCTGTGCATGTCGGCGAGCCCTCCGCCGCCGTCCATGGCGGACCGTCGCGCTCGACAGTATCCGGTCGGTCGTTCCCCTCTCTCCCCTCCTTGTTTTTCCAGTTGTCCATCGTGAAATCAACACACAAGATTAGAAGGTACTCTTTCACCAAAGTTTTGCTAAAGAGCCCCTGGTCTCTTTAGAAATAGAATTTGTCATACCTAGTCGTTTTAAAATTCTGAATTCTGATTTATTTTTAATTCAAAAATATTTTGTCCAATTTATAGTTTTGCCACTGCATTCAAATGCCTATAAAATCCAAGTTTTAGCTTTGTTTTGGTCCGTTCAACTTGCGTTAGATTCACTATAAAATTCTCTATGTAGTGATACTACTGTTCAACATGTTTTATGTAACTAAAATTTGAATGTTTTTTGTTTAGACTAAACTCAACTTTCTCTAATGAAAATCTCATTTGAATCATAATTTTATCGTTTTAAACACGAATTCAGTGATTCACGTGCCTATGTGTTTGTAGCGACGTGTAGAATAGTTTTACAATCTTCTCAACATGTTTTTCCATTGTTGGTGTACTATTCTAATTATATCTCTTGTTTGCTATGCATGATTGGCTCCGTGTGACTGTATGTTGTTGTATTGAAATTGATGTGTATAGCCTCAGTGACTAGTGCCTCAGTGAGCAAAATCAGTATTTTGATGACTAGAACCAACAGGAAAATTTTCAGCAAGACAAGTATAGCATAGGATCATTCTTGTTACCTATTCATTAATTATCACTTAATTACATATATATTGCATGTGTCTACCTTGTTGATATTGAGTATCTCTTAGTCTTTGTACCTGACATCTTGTCACATATGGGATATGTATTCCGTAGTAAGATGCGAGTGCTCAAATTAAATAACCATGATCTTGTAACTTAATTAATAATATATGCAATAAATGTTAAAACATGTTTTTTGGTAACAGGCAATTAAAGGGGGTTGTGGTATTTGGCTACTTTTCAAGCACTCCAATACAACCATGGGTGCTATATGGCACTAGCTTTTGTTTTGTAGGACCTTTCATAGATTATTAGTTGTTAATAAAAGGTGCAAAAGGAGTTTGCCACGATAAGGATAGTGCAGCCTTTGTTTCTAAGTGTATTGTTGCGCGTGTGTGCCATATCGAAAGTGGGCTCTGCCTACTGAAGAAACCTATAGCAGCCGCTAATTTGTTAGACAAAACTTTGAAAGACTTCATAGTGAACCCTGCTGACCTTCCTTGGAAGTGGGTCAAGAAGCTAGCTAGCTCAGGCAAAAGGAAAAATCATGACTCATGGGTAAAGATATACAACCTCTGTATACTGTTAAAAACTGATATATCAGACATTGTCATGGACATGAGCGGCCTTGAGATCCTTGTTGAATAGATGAATATTGTTGATACCTATTATTTATGATTATTAACACAATTCATTCCAATTGATGATGCCCCTATTTATAGAGTCCATGCTAGTTATGGGAGCCCGAAGAAATTTGTAAGCAATAACATGAAAAAAGCATGTTCAAACAAACATCATGAGTCATTTAATTTGTCTACTAATTTATCATTTGTTGATGTTCTCTTCGACAATTCTAAAAATAACTCAAATGCCTAGTGGAAGCAATAGTGCCACACACTGAAGCAACATCAACTTTTCCACTTTGCCATTGGTGAACAATTCAAAAACGAAGGCCTTTTAGCCTCACGGCGAGGCCGAGGTATCAGCTAACGAGGACCACATCGCTTGATGCTGCCACCAGGTGTGCCAACCCCTTCCTGCTGTGCGGAACCAAGAACTCAACCCTAACTTAAGCTAATTGGATTATTTGTATTTGGATCTAATATAATTACATTTGTCCTTTCAATGATTAGCACACACATGTCCTTTACTGGATCTCACAGTTATGTGTGCTTCGCACTGAATGTTTCTTGCCCTTCTGCTCTTCATCCTCTCCACCTTGATTATCGTAGTCAATATCTACAGCCTAAACCAGTCCTCTTTTCAGGAGCTCGTCAAAATTAATACAACCCAGAGCCCACTGCAAGTTCTTTCCTTTAGTGGGTGATAGATTAATCATGTGCTATTTTAATCATGCTTGTGTGTTCAAGAGGAAAATATTGATCATATATATATCCGTGAACGTGCTACACTTGTCATCAGTTAGAAATCACTGGATTATGCAATGCATTGGTGCACTGAGCATTACCATCCTCCTTTCAGTAGTTAGAAATCACCTTGCTCCAGCTGGTGCCATCTTTATTCAGTCGCATATCTATTCTACCTAACCGCTTTGTGGACTACTGAGCGCTTTCACTGATTACGTACGCTACTGCCAAGGCCAATGAGAAGACCAGACCAAATGATAAGGTCATAGCTTTGTTGAGTGTTGTGGCCCTCAGGTAGTCAGGTTACCTGTGGCTCAACCATGGTTCTATGAACTATCGAGTGGGTTCCTGAACTTTAATTGAATCCTTACATTTTTAAATACAAATCCCCTATATCCAAGCAGAGAATTTTAGTTTCTCTTTGCCTCCCTTCTACCACATCTATAGTCTTAGCAACTTAGAAACTGAAGCACAATTCAAGAATCATTACTGCTAACAAGTGCATTCCATTTATTTATGATTTTTGTCATGTGATCCATTTCTTTTCTTTATAAACAAAATGACATAAGACCAGGTGTCTTTATTGATGTCAGTAATTGCATTTAAATTTCTAAATGTCTTTATCAATCTTAGTTACTTTGTTATTATGAAATGACAATTTTCTGTTGCCTGTATATTGAAAATAAGTTTATGGATGTGTACCGTTTTTATGAAGCCTAAACCAACTACTGACTTCTATCGAATATTTATTCCTGGGTGATCTATGTCTATTTTGCAATTATACACTTGAATGATCCTGTTTTGCCTTTTCTTTTGGTTGACACAAATTTAGGAATGAACTCCCGGATCCAAGTGCTCGGCTAAAATGGCTGCCCCTGAATAAGGATAAGAATAGGTATGCTTCAGTAGTTGTCTACTCCCTCCTTTGTTTTTTTGTTAAGATGACATCTAGGGAGCAGTACAACCATACTTCAGTATTACTCATCTTCTATGAATTGTCATTTTACTTGTAGATCATTTCAACTTACAAGCCATACTTCAGTATTACCATGGCCCCCTACACCCACGACGTTGCCACCACTGGTTGTGAGGTATGTGAAGATGATTAGATGAATATAGATACTACTACTTGATTTGCCTTATTTCATTCTGAACTTACGACCTGGCGGGAATGTTTAGGTATATATTTTAGAATTATCATTGACCATGCACCCTGCCTGTTTCAACTACAAAGTTTTAGATTTTGTCAAGCAATACAATTTTGGTATAGGATGTGTCTCCATCCGACATTGTTTGAAATCTTCAAAAAATTGAATCTCATTTGGATACAAACACATCAAAAAAAGACTTTAATGTGGAATTTTGTACATAAAAGAAAGTTGTGAAATTCTGTACTCACGTATCACTACTCTTGTTTGTCGCAGCAGTTTGGTGGCTGCAGAAGGATTCAGTAAGATGCAAACTTCAAAAACAATGTAAGCTTACTCATCTTTATGGTTTTCTTTTCTGTCCACAGGATACAGTTGGAAGTTTGCCAGGTCGGGGTTTAGTTCATTGTGTGGCATATGCAGAGATTATATTTTACAACTTTCTCTATGCTAACTGAGCTGAAGCACTTTGACATAATATATGGAATGATGAGCACATTAACATTTATGATCCCCTTTTCTCTTCTTACTAAACTAAGGCATGACAACATTTATGATCCCCTTTTATCAAGTTACCGAAGTAAGACACTATGGCATATGTAATGATTATCACCGTTATATGGTGATTATCGGAATCACCATCATGCTCGTGTTCGTGCTCATGCCCATATTTAGCAAGTTCTCTGTTATATTCAGATTTCTATGTTCATTGCTCAGTTTCCTTTGTTTTACTGATCACATTCATGAAGAAATGTGTTTCTCTTAAAATCTCCTTAGATTTATATAGTTATTCTCATTCTTTCTTAGATTTGCTTTTGAGCTAATCCTAAATACATTTAGAGAAGTGATTCTACATTTTGTCTTGTGCTAGATAGATTACATTTTTTTCTTAGCAAATCTCACAAGCTCTCCTTTCATTCTGCTATGATCTATGAGAACTGATTGTCGAGTCTTTCTTGGATTATTAACAGGAATGTATAAAGATGTGATCATATTTTATCCGGACAAACTTGCAAATCTGATATTTATTTGGAACTGCACTAACTGTGAAAGAGAATTGATTGGTTGTAGAAAGGATAGTGAGTCCAGGCATGCTATATACGAGGGCAATGCATAGCACTAATAAGGGGGTCACTTTGAGTACCAATAAATTATGGAGCTTAGTACATGTGTCTTTCTAATTTTTGTCCTCTTATTATTATTTGGCTAATGATTTTTTACAAAGTACATGGGAAAAGTACCACATCATTTCCAAGTCAGAATATAATAACATGTAAACTTAAATTACTATGGTTTTATTTTTTTCCCATTGTAGCGTATGGATATAAATTTTAATCAATCTTAATATTTACTTTGTTTTTAAGATGTGTAATTCCCCTTTGATTAATGAACCCACTTATCTTTGTTTTGAGAAAGAGGGGGAATGCAACTGCCATGCCATGAATTTTAGTGCTCAGATTACTCTGCCCTCTTGATAGGCTATGTACGAACACATGCAATTTCTACTTTTAAATATCAAATTGTTATCTTCTCGTGTGATCTATATGTTTTTAGTATAAAAAATTAGTTGTCTCGTAGCAACGCACGGGCACTAACCTAGTTAAGAAAAATATTTACAACAAAATGGAAGAATGACAAGGTCAGCATTATTGGAACTTCTGAGAGAATAAGCAAAACAAACTGAATTTCATAAACTAATTTTTCATTACCACACTATTTAGTTAAATAATAATTGTTGAGACTTAGGATTACATCTATCCTAAATCTTGAGTCTGTTTGTTTTTTTTATCCTACATACATTTCATAATTATTTTCTCCAACTCTTAGATTTTTTTTTCTAAATTACAACTTATGTCTTTTAAGGGTTGGTTGCTATTATGTTATCATAATTAAACTAATATTGTTCCCATTTTAAATAAACCTGGCATTAAAACTTGCCATTTATATGCTTTAAAAGTTGCTATTGTAACTATAAACTATTCTAGTGTGAACTTTAGACTTCAGTTTTGAATCCTCTAGTTCTGCACTTGCATCCATCCAAGATTATGTAGTAATTTCTAATTATGATATTGCAAACACTTTTTCCAAATCTCTAACATGTGGCTAGTAGTCTAGTGAGAAGAATTCAGTTGAATGACAGATTTTGCGTACTAAGCAGACAACATATTGCTGGTGGTAGAGCCTAGGCACCTGAGAGCGTATGAATGGCTGGTTGGAGGGCGAGGTCTGGGAAACCTTCGCCGGCGAGGTGGGTCGGCCGTGTTCGACGGCTTGGAAGGGGAGGAGAAGGCGATGGAAAAAAACAGAGTACAATAACAGATGGGTTTGCCCAGGGGGCCTTCGGGGGGAGATAACTCCAATCCCAGGCTAACAATTTCATAATGAGAGTCCCTTACTTATACATGCAAGACCAATCTAATTCTAACAAAACTCCCTAACTCTTAGGACTCTGATAATAACAACGTGGACTACAAAGCAGCTCACTTGGCCATACTATCAGCCACGGCCTCTACGCTGATATACTCTGCCGACCATAACATCTCTCCCCTCCTTGAGAAACAGCTCGTCCTCGAGCTGAAATGCAGGAAAACGGGCTTTGAAGTCATCGGCGAGTTCCCAAGTAGCCTCCTCGGGCGGCATATCAGACCATTGGATGAGAACTCGCCACACCCCGCGACGAAGCTGAGCACGCAGGGCCCGAGCCGGTTGATGAAGCAGCCGACCGTGGTGGAGCGGTGGTAGTACAGCTGGCTCGGTCGGCGGAGGACCCCGGAAAGGCTTGAGAACGCCCACATGAAAGACATCATGAATGCGAGCAGTCTCCGGCAGACGTAGGCGGTACGCGACTGGCCCGACGCGTTCGACAACCTGGAAGGGACCTGCATACCGTGGGCTGAGCTTGCCGCGGGCGCCAGGCACCAGCGACTGTGCTGGACGATGAAGCAGCCGAAGAAGGACCCAGTCATCAACGTTGAACGCCAGTGGACGGTGCTTAGCGTCGTAGTACTTCTTGGCATAGGCTTGAGCTTGCAGGAGCCGGTCCCGAACATCAGCCAAGAAAGCATCCCGATCGCGAAGAAGCACGTCCACTGCCTCGGTCTTGGCGGCACCGGCAGTGTAAGGCAGCAAGGTGGGCGGAGGCCGGCCATAGACAACCTCGAATGGCGTCGCCCGCAGTGCAGAGTGATAGGATGTATTGTAGCAGTACTCATCCCAGGGCAGCCATTCCAACCACTTGCGCGGACGATCACCTGTGAAACACCGGAGATACATGGCAATCATCTTATTAACAACCTCTGATTGGCCGTCAGTTTGAGGGTGGAATGCTGTGCTCATGCGGAGCTGCACCCCAGCCTGCTTGAAGAGGTCGCGCCAGACGTGGCCAGTGAACACCGGGTCACGGTCACTGACCATAGAAGACGGGAAACCATGCAGGCAAACAATTGCGTCAAAGAACGCCTTGGCCACCGTCGATGCTGTATACGGGTGGCTTAACGGGATGAAATGAGCGTGCTTGGAGAGGCGATCCACGACAGTCAGAATAACGCTCTTGCCGCTGACACGGGGCAGGCCTTCGATGAAGTCAAGGGAGATATCCGACCAGATCACGGACGGTACCTCCAGGGGCTGTAGCAGACCAGCTGGATGAAGAGCTTCAGTCTTGTTCCGCTGGCACACGCCACACGCACGGACATACTCCTGCACCAACCGACGGTCGTGGTCGACGTTGAAGTCCCTTCGGAGGCGCTGTAGGGTGCGTTGGATGCCTTCGTGCCCCGTATGGGCGAGCTGCAGCACCACCGGCAGTGTTGCAGACGATGCAGGGATGTGGACGCGGTTGCCGTGCAGGATTAGACCATCGACGACCCGCCAGGGCGCGCCGCGCGTTGGGACCTCGTCGCACAACGCGCGCAGCACCGGGTCCTCCTGGAGCTCGCGCCTGAGATCCTCGTACAGCTGAAAGGAGGGCGCCGAGAGTGCACCCAGCGAGGCGCTCTCACTGGCAGCGGCCGGTGCTGTAGCAGCAGCGTCGTCGCCGCGCCGCGAGAGCGCGTCGGCCACCACATTGAGACGGTCAGGCCTGTATTCAACAGTAAAATCATAGCCGATTAATTTGCTTACCCACTGATGCTGAGGGACAGTAGACAGGCGCTGGTCGAGCAGGAATTTGAGCGCGTAGTGGTCTGTCCGGACAGCAAACGATCGCCCCCAGAGGTAAGGACGCCAGTGGCGAACTGCCTGCACCAATCCAATCAATTCTCGCTCATAGGCTGCCAGTTTCAAATGTCGCGCTGCAAAGGGTTTGCTGAAGTACGCTAACGGGCCTGCACCCTGATGCAGCACAGCACCAAAACCCGATCCGGAAGCATCACAATCGACGATGAAGGATTTGGAGAAGTCGGGCAGCTGCAACACCGGTGCCGTAGACAACGCCTGCTTAAGCTGATCGAATGCAGTAGCTGCCTCCGGAGACCAGCTGAAACTATCTTTCTTGAGGAGATGCGTGAGGGGGTGCTGCAATGGTGCCATAGTCACGAATGAAGCGGCGATAATAGCCGGCTAGCCCCAAGAATCCACGAAGAGCACGGACAGACTGTGGTTGTGGCCAGGTATCAACAGCAGTAATCTTGTCGCCATCCATGGACACGCAGCAGCGGTGATCACATGGCCGAGATATGTCACAGAGGTCTGAGCAGCAAAAAGCATTTAGCGCGCTTTAGGCGAAGCTGATGATCCCGGAGGGCGGAGAGAGACAGTGTTGATGTGCTGCAAATGGGAGGACCACGTTGGGCTGTAGATCAAAATGTCGTCGAAAAATACCAACACAAATTTTCTGAGATATGGCCGAAGGACGGAGTTCATCAGACTCTGAAAAGTGGCCGGCGCATTTGTCAGGCCGAAGGGCATAACCAGAAATTCGAAGTGGCCCTCATGAGTCCGAAATGCAGTTTTCTCAATGTCATCAGCATGCATCCGGACTTGATGATACCCAGAGCGTAAGTTCAGTTTTGTGAAGAATCGAGCGTCGTTCAATTCATCCAAAAGTTCCTCAACAACTGGAATTGGGAATTTATCTTTTACCGTGTGGCTGTTCAGGGCGCGGTAATCCACGCAGAATCTCCAGGAACCATCATGCTTCTTCACCAGTAGCACCGGAGCTGAAAATGCCGAGGTGCTTGGACGGATGACGCCTTGCTGAAGCATGGCAGCACACTGTCTCTCTAACTCATCTTTTTGAAGTTGGGGATACCGATAGGGGCGAACAGCCACTGGTAGTGAATTTGGCATCAGGTGTATGCGGTGGTCACAGGCGCGCGCGGTGGAAGGCCCTGGGGTGCAGCAAACACATCCTCGAATGAAGTCAGCAGCTTGTCCAAGAGCTCCGGTTCGTTGTGGATGATGTTGAGGCGCCGTGTTGATTGCACGTCCCCACGAGTCGAGCCAATCCCGCGCCAAAACACTCGCTTGTCTCCACAGGTGAATGCCATGCACAGATCATCAAAATCCCATAATATGGGCCCAAGGGTGCGCAAGAACTTGACCCCGAGCACCATATCCCACTTGTCCAAAGGTATAGTGTAGCAGTCCACAACAAAAGACTCATCAGCAATCCGAATGTCGACATCCCACGCGAGACCGCGACACGCCACGCGGTCACCATTGGCGACAATGACACCTGCGCCCGGGCAAGGGAGGAACTGGAGGCCGACACGATGGGCAGCTTCACCACTAACAAAATTGTGAGTTGATCCAGAATCAAGAAGGGCTATAAACTGTTCATTCCCGATAGAGACATAAACCCGCATGGTGTCCTGCGTGCGAATGCCTGTGACAGCGCCGAGGGAAATCACAGCCAAGTGCTGATCGGCTGTAACCTGCTCAGCGGGCTCAGTAAGAGCGACATCATCCTCATCAGAAGGTTCCTCTACAATGTAATCGGCAACTTCCAGAAAAAACAGCCGGCGCATTTGTGGCCTTGGACATACGGTTCATCACAATTATAGCAAAGGCCTTGGCGGCGGCGTTCAGCCATCTCTGCGGGGGTCAGCCGCTTGAACTGACGGGGGGCAGCAGGACTGTCAGCGGTCGACGACTACCCAGGGGTGGCCACAGACGATGTTGCTGCGGAAGGAGACGGCGCGGGTGACGCCCAGTCGGAGCAGGCAGAGTGAGTACCGCTGGCGCGTTCCGCCGTTCATATGCCCGAGCCAGACGCATGGCGCGGTGTAAATCCTGAGGCTCATGCAGCTCGACATCGATGCGAATGCGCTCAGGTAATCCACCCGTAAACAGCTGTGCCTGCTGCAAGGGTGCCAGGCGGCCGGCGTGCGCCAAAAGGCCCTGGAAGTCCTCCATATAAGCATCAATAGTAGACTTGAACGGCAGGCGAGCTAGCGCGGCGAGGTGATTGGTCGAGAGCGCTGGTCCGAAACGCTGATGGCAGAGCAGCCGGAATTCTTCCCACTGTGGTCTTCCCGTGTCGCGCACCATGACATAGTACCACTGTTGTGCTGAACCCGTCATATGAAAGGATGCCAGCCACACTTTGTCTTGCTCACGGGTGTTCTGGCCGACGAAGAATGCCTCGCAGTGATTAAGCCAGCCCAGTGGATCTTCCTTGCCGTCATAAGTGGGGAACGACAGCTTGTGGTACCGAGGAACGCCGACGCCGTCCTGAGGGGGTGGCTCAAAATTGCGCTGGGGCGACGAATGAATCACCGTGGCTTCGGACATGACCGGCTTGGCCATGATCGAGGACAGCGACGGAATCGGTGACGGCGAATGCGGGAACTGGATGGACTGGATGGGGAGCCCCGTGGCCGGCAGTTGGGACACGGCCGAGAGCGGCGGTGCTGGTGGCGAAGAAGACGGCGTCGGGAGGAGCTCTGAAACGACGGGGCCTGAGGCTGGCAGGGCGGGGATGCCGCCGTAGCCAGGCAGGCCGTAGGGCAGCCGCAGCGGCTCAGAGAACTGGAGCGCCGGTGGCGGGGAAGAATCCGGGCGGCCCTCCACGGCGGCGAGACGCAGAGACAACTCCCCCATCTGATTGTGCATCCCCTGGCAGAGCTCGGTGAGTGTGCTGCGCAGCCGCCAAGGCAGCCAGGGACTCGTGGATGGTGGGGGTGTGGGTAGACGTGGACGGCGCCCCGGTCGATGCAATCGGCGCGGAGGGGAGGCGGCGGGGGGGAACGGAGGCGGCAGGAACTCCCGAGGAAGCCATAGTCTCCGATACCAGATTGGTAGAGCCTAGGCACCTGAGAGCGTATGAATGGCTGGTTGGAGGGCGAGGTCTGGGAACCTTCGCCGGCGAGGTGGGTCGGCCGTGTTCGACGGCTTGGAGAGGAGGAGAAGGCGATGGGAAAAACAGAGCACAATAACAGATGGGTTTGCCCAGGGGGCCTTCGGGGGGAGATAACTCCAATCCCAGGCTAACAATTTCATAATGAGAGTCCCTTACTTATACATGCAAGACCAATCTAATTCTAACAAAAACTCCCTAACTCTTAGGACCTCTGATAATAACAACGTGGACTACAAAGCAACTCACTTGGCCATACTATCAGCCACGGCCTCTACGCTGATATACTCTGCCGACCATAACAGCTGGTTTTAGTTAGATTCATAGTAGTTCAATTATTTTCATTTGACTAAAAAATGACTATTTACATTGGCAGTGGACCTTCCACGTATTCTAAAATTAGACATTAGTATGAATTTGATATTATAATATATAAAAGTATGTAAAGGTTAGGAAGACACATGAAAAGGTTGAGAAGACAAAATATTTTTTTTTAAAAAAAAAAATGGCAATTCACCTTACAAGTCAGTTGGCATGAATACCATATGTATGTCACTGAAGGACCTGATACAGAAACAGATCAAAGAAGCTAGTGGTGACCTTGTGTTACCTGAACCCAAAGAGTTAGACAATGGAGATGGTCAGCAGCCAAGGTACAAGTTTGTCAATAGTTGCTCTGGCAAAAGTGCGAGTGACAGAAACAAAGTACTGAAGGGAGATGTTTGAGGATCGCTAACCACTGCACTTCTTGAAGGGTTGAAGGTGACCTACAAGAAGGATGATGTTCGATTATATTCATATATCTGTTATCCTAGCCGAAAACAGCTCTGAAGAACAATAAGAAAGGAGAACATGCAACAACTGAGGAAAAGAAAAGGAAAACTCGGATCAAAAGTATGACCTGCTAATTTATCATAGTAACATACTGGTAAACAAGGACAAAAAACAAACTTAAGGTATTTGACACATGAAAACAAATAGATGGCCAAATCAGAGGAGCATAACAGCTACATAAAAAGGGACAGGTGTAGAACCTAATCGTCTACCAAGACATTATACACAACAGCAACAATAAGAAGGGAGACAAAAAATTATAATAAGCATGCAGCTAGTATGAAACTGAATCACCTTATTTCATTTCTCTCGCGAAATTGATATGAAGAGAGGATCATACTGGAGACTTGTTTACCAATTTAAGTTAAACATGCATGGCACTTGACCAAATCTACCAAATACTGGAGTGTCGAAACAGCACTGCTTACCGTAGTTCCTTGAGCAACAAAAAAATCAAAAGAACTACAACCATCATTCCAGTATCACTAGCGAATTACAGATAAATAGTCAGTTGCAATTTTGGATAAATAGTGGCAGCCACCTGATCCAATTACCGTGTCATTCAAAGGTAGTATAAAACGCAGAACACTATATCAGGGAGACAGGGAATCAAAGAATAAATAGAAAATGGCAAATATATACAACACAAATTCATGCTTCGAGATTGAGGAAGAATTCCATTTAATTTAAAAACTGTAACTACCAAGGAATCAAGGAATGTCATCTAAACTATAAGGTCAGACATGTAAATCAGTAAAAAGCTGATAACACAATAATTCAAAGAACCATATCATGGGCAACGTCCCGGCTCACCATGACTACAATAATCCATTGATTCTCACCTACACCAGTGTAGCCACGCTATGACCTGTTTGATACTCCCCTTATTTTCCCAACAAAGAAAGCTCACACAAAAACAAATTGCCCAGTCCACGTTTAATAATTTCATACCGTGGTTCCCAGTTGGATTGGAATCATCGATTGCAAAACAATATGTGCTCTCTCAAATCCTGATCAAACCCACCCCTTAAAAGGCGGCAGGCTATCATCCACATAACATAAAAAAAACTAATAATTAATTTATAGGAACACGGAATAAGCTTCTGAAAAATAGGCAGACAATTTTTACATTCATTATCTCTGATACGAATTAGATTTAATTCATAAACAGGATAAACAATAGTTGATATGTAAAATGACATGAGCTATGGTTAAAACCTAACAGTATTAAAACAATTGTATGGAGCATCCCTTAAAAGATGTGGACATCCTAAAAATTTTGACATGTCAAGTGCTCGACTTTCTACTTGTTTAGACAGAAATCACCAAACATAGGTGTCTATCAACAAAGCTTTCACTGTTGACAAATTCCCCCTATATGTTCAGCGGCTTCTAGCATAGAACATGTGTCCACGTCGTCCAAAATGGTTCTACACGTCTGATTTCCTTTCCTTCACGAGCGACTTAGATTGATTCACGCCAATTTTGTTCGAAGCTGATCTTACGGCTTGGAGTGCTTTGAGTGGCTCCTTCTCGGTTAGAAGCCACTTGGATCAGCTTTTATTCTCGCAAACCTGTCACGACCCTTGGCCGTCGGCTTGTCGCCGGCAACGTGAGCACGTAAGCGTGTACCGAACGAGGACGCCGGCGAGGCAAGCCCCTGCGCCTTGGCGATCGTTTGTATTGTTTAATGTCTAGATGAGTCTTTGATACAGAGGATTGGCACTTATGTGCCGTTACAGACTCTGGCCAGCGGGCCCTGCTATACAGTTCAGTCTTAAAGAAAACGTAAATATGCAAACACGCTAGCCTACTACGTTGGCGCCTCTTCTTCAGTTGCCACTATCTTCCTCCATGGCACAAGGTGTGACATCTCCTCCTCTTGACTTCCAGCTTGTCCCCAAGCTAGTGCCACTGGAAAGCGCTGCTTCACGACATGGTAATCTTCTCAGGTACTGATTGAGGGTGGAAGGCCTGATCACCTCACCTTGACTTGAGGTATGGCGCTCGGACCCTTCTTTACCAGGCGTCGGTCAATGATCTCTGTGGGTACTGTAACCGTCGCCTCCAGATCAGTCACCATTGGTAGAGTATCATAAACTGGTGTATAATCTGCAAGAAAGGATTTTTTTGGGAATATGGAATACAGGATGGATAATAGCTCTTTCGGGAGTTGTAGCTTGTATGCCACGAAGCTAACGCGCTCCACCACTTTGTATGGACCAAAATATTTGAATGCCAATTTGGGATAGGGTCTATTGGTAACTGAGGACTGAGTGTATGGTTGCAGTTTCAGCAAAACTTGATCCCCACACCAAACTGATGATCTATCCTCTTACTGTCGGCTGGCAGTTTCATCCTGTTTTGAGCCTTGGCCAGGTGTTCTTTTAGGGCTTGCAGATGAAGCTCTCTGTTCTCAATGGTTTCAACGACTTAGCATGATGGTTGAACTTTGCTAGTGGTAGTTCACCTTATATACATGTTTAGCACTTGTTTGACTTCCTGTCTATACATGTTCAATGCTATTTGATGGTGCATCCTTTTCTGAATGGCTAAAAACTGCTCACTAAGCTTACCTGTTCATATTTCGTATTCTGTGATCAGTTTAAGCCTTTACTAGCACGTTTGATAGTTGCTAAGTTGTCGGATCAGCACTCTTTAGAGCATTCCTTCACTCTAACGACTACATACCTGAAGCTGCTAATTTGCATCTTTGACTCATATGCATATGTTTGCTCCGATAGGCATGGCCTAGCTCCGTCTCGCTTGTTGAGCTTCTTTCTCTCTCTTGTTTGGTTGCAAATTGCCTCCAAGGGGGAGAATTTTCTTGGTATGGTGACAATTTCTAATTTTTGTGCTTCACTTGTTGAGGGAGAGTTCTTTAGCGGGGAGAGTATTTCTGCTCTGCTCTTTTGTATGCCTGATTTCGATTGTTTCGTTTGGTATGGAGCTTTCTGCTAGTTGTGTTGAGCCTATGCCCTATCTTGAGGACTAGCAGTTTTTGCCTTTTATGCGTTTTTCAGCTTCAGTTGGTATCGAGTTTTCAGCTAGTGGTGTTTGAGCCTTTCTGTCTCTTCTTGAGGACTAGCTTTCTTTTGACTTGGTTGCGTGAGACGTTGCCCATGTTTTTTGGGAACCAATCTTTCGCTCTTTGTTGAATTGTTGCTCCGATCCTTTGCTTGATTGTGTCGAACCGTTGCCCATGTCTTTGGGGACCAAGCTTTGCTTAACTCAATTTGTCCTTCTTCGACTTTTGTCTTGGCTTTTGGACATCTTGAGTGAGCTTCCTAGTCTATCTACTTATGTCTTCTTTTTCTATTTGATTATTGTCGGGGGTCCGCAAAAGGGGTACCCCCAATCAACGCAAACAAATAGGGTAAACCTAGAACACCGGTTAATAACAGACCTAACTAGTCTAACCCCCTAAAAAAAGCCGACCCCCCCGAGGCCTACGACGCTGGCCCCCGAGCCGAGCCCTCCAAGCCAGGCCTCGGGCGCACGCTCGTTTTCCGTCTCGCCCGAGCCCTCCAAGCCAGGCCTCGGGCGCACGTTCGTTTTCTGTCTCGCCCGAGCCCCTCCATGCCAGGCCTCGGGCGCACACGCTCGCTTTCCGTCTCGCCCGAGCCCCCCCGGCCTCGGGCAAGCGCTCCACTACCCTTCGAGCCCCCCACAGCCGAACACCACACCTCGAGACCCCACGCGGGGACCTCGAGCCTCTCTGGCACAGCGGCCTATCCCTCGAGACGCGTTTTGCCTCCCTCGAGCGGTGCAGACATCGGATGCCAGCCCATATACGCGCACTTAATTCATCCACCTACTCCAGTCACGTCCTCTGTAACACAACGTGTGCCACAGTGGTCCGGGGCAGAGTCAAGTCTCGTTTTCACCACAAGTATGGGCGAAAAGGCACCAGTGAAGCACTGTTAACCCACGCCCTACACTGTGGCACGTCCAAGACACGCCTCGAGGCCCAGATGCCTGCCGCTCAATCGATTTTCACGGGACTTGCCCATACCTGCGGGGACTCGAGCCCCCCGTAGGCGCCGCCTCGAGGCCGGCTCCACGCCCCTCGAGCCCTAACTACTTTCATGCTATTGGAGGACAGGTACCCCAAGACCCGGAGGGACCCCGCCGCGTCCTGTACGTTCCGGGATGGGTGCTGTACGGCTTCCACCTCGCCGCGCCACCACGTCCGCGCCCAGGATGGAGGCCACGCTTCAAGGACGCTTCAACAGCAACGCCCACGTCGGCTACAATGTCTTCGACAAGACAGGGTTCCTACCCTTCTTCGTAAGGGACACAATACACCCCGATACCTGTAATACCCTTGTGTAACCCTGGCCTCCCTTTGCTCTATAAAAGGGGACACCAGGGCCCTCATTCTGGGGGCACGGGGACAGACACGTTAAGACACAAGTCCACACACACACGAGTCCGGACTCCGGTCCACGCTCACTGAGCTTGTATTCGCCCCTGTACAAGCACTTAGGTGCAAGTAATACAAGAACACCCCCCTCCCCCCGCTGGACGTAGGGCCTTCTTTGCCCGAACCAGGATAAATCCTTGTGTCCTCTTGCATCACCATCCAGGAAGAGAAGCACGCGATCATATTACTCGTTGGTGTCGTACCCCCGGTTTCGAAACACCGACAGTTGGCGCGCCAGGTAGGGGCCTTCGCGTGTCGAGTCGGTTTCTCGCCGTTTCCTGGATGGCTGCTTCGACTCCTTCGTTCTCTGCCGGCGCCGTCATCTGGTTCGGGAGCCTCGAGTTCCTGGCCACTGACAACGGCAACGAGCTGACCTTGCTCTCCACGGAGGGCCCGAGTGGAGGGCGTGTCGCGCCGCCCCGTGCGAGGAGCATGGCACGTCGCCCACACCATCGCGCGTCGCCACCCCGTGAGCGGCGCCGTCGTCATCATCGTCGCCAGGCACAGGCGGCGCCGGCGGCATACACCCACTTCCCCGCGGCTAGCGCGGAGTTCCCGAGGAGGAGCTTGCCCGGCGCACGGCCGGAGACTTCCCGGGCGCGCCCGCCCGCCCCGCCCAGCGACTTCGCCTCATCATGCGCACGGACCAAGAGCCAGGCCAGAGGCCTCCGAGCCCGCACCGTCGACGCCGCCCGGCCTCCTCCCGCACGGGTGTACCGCGCTCGACGCCGGCAGTTCCCGTTCGGCCTCGACAGCTCCGCGGCAGCCTACGCCCGCGAGCTCAACGAGCGCAGTCGGGGCCGACACCCGGCGGAGCAGGAGGAACGCCCGGCGCGCTGCTGCAGCCATGGCCAACCTGGAGATCGTCCACCCCGCACGCGTCGACCGTGGCCTCTCACGAGCCGTCGGGCCACCTCGTCAAGCCACCTTCGGGGAGTGGTACCGCGAGCTGCAGCCCCGGCACGAGCCAAGGCGGCGCGGCATCACCAGCCCCGACTCCGACGAATACGACTACCACGACCCCGACCTCTGGGATCCCACCAGGGAGTGCTTCCAACTCGAGGGGGTCGTATGCGACACCGAGGACGAGGGCGACGACGTCAGGCCGGCGCTCAACCTCGAAGGGCCCGGAGACGTGGCTGCGGCAGGCGGGTCACGTATTCACGGGAGGAACGAACCCCCGGCACCATCCCAGCACAGCGACGACCGAGCGGCGCAGCTCGCGCAGCTGCGGGAGGCCATCGCCAAGGCTGAGGAGGACCGACAACGCCTGCTGCAGCTCGAGAAAACCCTAGCACAAGAACCAGCCCAGCCTCGAGGTGCCGGCGCTCGTGGCCGAGCTCGAGAGGTCCACCGGCAGATCCTCGAGGACGGGGCGCCAGCACGCCCCGAGGTGCGTTTCCCGCGAGCGGGCAGAACGTGGTGGCGGCGGCTGATCTGCTCCGCGATCTGCCCGCCGTCTCCAACCCTGACGCCAGGCGCATGCTTGGGGAAATGAAGAACCTCCTCGAGACAGCCGCTGTGCAGCAAGCCGAGAGCTCGGCGTCACGACGACGCGGAGCAGCCTCGGGAAAGCGGCGGACACGCCCCGCAACGAGCGCGAGGCATCCGTCCACCAACCTGACGCCTCTCGAGCTAGACCAGTCCGCGAACGGATCATCGACAACCGGCCACCTCGAGACCCCAACGACGCCCGCAACGACATCAACCGCCGCCGCGCAAGGACAAGGGGGCCCAGGAGCGTGGCTATAGCGCCCATCGAGGGGGGCGCTACGACAGCGACGAGGACCGGCAAGCCCTCGAGCCCCCGGGCCCCAGAGTCTTCAGCCGGGCCATCCGCAGCTCAACCCTCCCCGACCGCTTCCGACCGCCGACCAACATCGTGAAGTATGACGGGGAGGTCGAGCCCAAGCTCTGGCTCTCGGACTTCCGCCTAGGCTGCCAACTGGGCGGAGCGAAGAACGACGACCGTGTGATCATACGCCAACTCCCACTTTACCTCTCGGACACCGCCCGCCGGTGGCTCGAGGGGCTCCCGCCGGATCGGATCGACGACTGGGCCGACCTAGTCAGGGTCTTCGACGGGAATTTCAAGGGGACGTGCGTGCGCCCAGGCAACCCCTGGGATCTACGGCGTTGCAGGCAGGCGGCGAACGAGCCCCTCCGCGATTTTGCTCGACGGTTCTCGAAGCAGCGCCTCGAGCTCCCCCACGTGCCTGATGAGGACGTCATCTCAGCGTTCCTCGCGGGCACGACATGCCAAGAGCTAGTCCATGAGCTAGGACGCTACCGTCCCAGGACGGTCGAGGACCTGATGGATCGTGTCACCAGCTTTGCCTCAGGCGACGAGGCAGTGGGGGCCTTCTTTGGCCGTTCCACGGACAAAGGCAAGGCGGTGGCCGCGCCGGAGGTCACGAACAAAGGCGACGACGCCAAGAACGACAACAACAACAGCAACAAAAAGAAGAAGAACAAACGCAAAGGTCAGAAGGCGAAGCGCGACGCCAATGATGACGACGACGACGAAGTGCTCGCAGGCGCCCTCGAGCCTAAGAAGCCCCGAGGCCCCCCTGACGGGGCTGTTTTCGACCAGATGCTCGAGGGCCCCTGCACTTATCACAGGGCCCCGTAAATCACAAGTTAAAGGACTGCCGACTGTTGAAAGGCTACTACTCCAAGCTCGGCGATAAGAGAGAAGACGCGCCTAAGGGCAAGGATACCGATCGACGCGGCGGTGGGGACGCGGACGGCGACTTCCCCCCGGTGCGCGACTGCTACATGATCTACGGGGGGCCGACCGTCGGGCTCTCGGCTCGAGAAAGAAAGAAGGAGCGCCGGGAGGCCTTTGCACTCTGCCACGACGCCCCCCGGTACCTTGACTGGTCTGATGCGCCGATCACGTTCGACCGTGACGACCACCCGGACCGTGTCATAAACCCGGGGCGTACCCCCTCGTCGTCGACCCCGTCATCGTCGACGTACGGTTCTCCAAGGTGTTGATGGATGGGGGCTCGAGCCTCAACATCATATACCTCGAGACACTCGACCTCCTGGGGATTTCAGAGGGTCAGCTCCGGCCCAGCGTCGGGGGTTCCACGGAGTCGTACCGGGGAAGAAGGCCCACCCCCCGGGCGCATCGACCTGCCGGTTTGCTTTGGCACGCCGGCTAACTTCCGCCGGGAGACGCTCACCTTCGAGGTGGTTGGGTTCCAAGGGGCCTACCACGCCATCATCGGCCGGCCGGCTACGCCAAGTTCATGGCGGTTCCCAACTACACGTACTTAAAGCTCAAGATGCCGGGGCCAAAAGGGGTCATCACCATCGACACCTCCTACGAGCACGCATACCACTGCGACGTGAATGCGTCGAGCGTGGGGAGGCCAACGTCCACCTCGACTCGCTCGAGGCCCTAGCCGCCCTGGCCACCGAGGGGGCTCCTGAAGCGAAGCGTCACGCTGGCAACTTCGAGCCGGCGGAGCACACAAAGCGGATACCCGTCGACCCGACCTCGACCGATGGCAAGACGCTGGCCGTCAGTGCCAGCCTCGAGCCTAAATAGGAAGCCGTGCTCGTCGACTTTCTCCGCGCGAACATCGACATGTTTGCGTGGGGCCCCTCGGGCATGCCGGGCATACCAAGGGAAGTCGCCGAGCACGCCTTGGAAATCCGGGCCGGTTCCAGACCAGTGAAGCAACGCCTGCGCCGCTTCGACGAGGAGAAGCGCAGGATCATCGGCGAGGAGGTGCACAAGCTTTTGGCGGCCGGGTTCATCAAGGAGGTATTTTACCCAGAGTGGCTAGCTAACCCTGTATTAGTTAGGAAAAGAATGGAAAAATGCGGATGTGTGTAGACTACACTGGTCTGAATAAAGCATGTCCAAAAGTTCCATTTCCTTTACCTAGAATTGATCAGATTGTCGATTCCACTGCTGGGTGCGAAGTGCTTTCGTTCCTTGATGCGTATTCCGGCTACCACCAAATTAAGATGAAAAAATCCGACGAACTCGCAACCTCTTTTATCACGCCATTTGGTATGTATTGCTACGTTACGATGCCCTTCGGCCTACGAAACGCCGGGGCAACGTATCAACGATGTATGCAGCACATCTTTGGCGAGCACATAGGCAGGACCGTCGAGGCCTACGTCGATGACATCGTGGTTAAAACCAAGAAAGTCGGGAACCTCATCAGCGACCTCGAGACCACATTCGAGTGCCTCCGGGCCAAGAATGTGAAGCTCAACCCCGAGAAGTGTGTCTTTGGTGTGCCTCGAGGCATGCTACTACTGGCTACATTGTCTCACAACGGGGGATCGAGGCAAACCCCGAAAAAATCTCAGCAGTCACGAGGATGGGCCCGATTCGAGACCTCAAGGGTGTGCAGAAAGTGACTGGCTGCCTAGCCGCTCTCAGCAGATTCATCTCGAGGCTAGGGGAAAAAGCGCTACCCCTCTACCGCCTGCTGAAGAAGACGGAACACTTTGCGTGGACTGTCGAAGCCGAGGAGGCCTTAACCAAGTTGAAGGGGTTGCTGACTTCCGCACCAATCCTCGTGCCACCGCGACCAGCCCAGGTTGGCGATTCCCCCGAGCCTCTCCTCCTCTATGTGGCCGCAACCACTCAGGTGGTCAGCGCGGTCGTAGCCGTCGAGAGGCACGAGGAGGGTCATGCATTGCCGGTCCAACGACCGGTGTACTTCACCAGTGAAGTACTCTCCGAGGCCAAGGTCCGGTATCCGCACATCCAGAAGCTGCTCTACGGCATCATCGTCACAAGGCGCAAGCTCCAGCACTACTTCCTCGCTCATCCCGTAACGGTGGTGTCGTCCTTCCCCCTCGGAGAGATCATCAACAATCGGGAGGCCACGGGGCGCATCGCCAAGTGGTCCGCCGAACTAATGGGGGAGACCATCACCTATGCCCCGCGAAAGGCCATCAAGTCGCAAGCGTTGGCGGACTTCGTTGCTGAATGGACCGACACTCAGCTCCCGCCGGCAGATTCAAGCCGAGCTCTGGACCATGTACTTCGACGGATCCCTCACGAAGACGGGGGCAGGCGCAGGCCTGCTCTTCATCTCACCCCTCGGAGTCCACATGCGCTACCTGCTACGCTTGCACTTCCCCGCCTCCAACAACGTCGCCGAGTACGAGGCCCTCGTCAATGGGCTGCGCATCGCCCTCGAGCTCGGGGTCCGACGCCTCGACGCCCGAGGAGACTCGCAGCTCGTCATCAACCAGGTTATGAAGGCTTCAAGCTGCATCGATCCCAAGATGGAGGCATACTGCGGGGAGGTGCGCAAGCTGGAAGATAAGTTTTACGGCCTCGAGCTCAACCACATAGCTCGAAAGTACAACGAGGCCGCAGACGAGCTGGCAAAGTTGGCGTCCACGCGCGGCACGGTACCACCAGACGTCTTCTCGAGGGACGTCTTCGAGCCATCCGTCGAAATCGACCCGGGGGCTGGCCCCTCGACGCCACCCCTCGAGCTAGACACGGGGGCTCGACTTTCACACGCCACCCCTCGGGAATGACCCCTGGACATCCGCTGAGGCGATGCAGGTCGACGCAACCGCCTCTTCTTCACCACGACACCTCGACTGGCGGACGCCCTACCTCGACTACTTAGCGCTAGGCGTGCTACCGGAAGACAAGACGGAGGCTCGACGCATAGCTCGAAGGGCCAAGACCTACGTCACCTACGGCGACGAACGGGAACTATACCGACGAAGCCCGACCGGGATCCTTCAGCGCTGCATCCTCCTCGGGAGGACGCAAGCTCCTCGACGACATGCACTCGGGGGCTTGCGGCCACCACGCAGCGCCGAGGGCCCTGGTTGGGAACGCCTTCCGTCAAGGCTTCTATTGGCCGACCGCCATTGGGGACGCCAAGCGCTTGGTCCGAGCATGCCATGGGTGTCAATTCTACGCCAAGCAAACGCACCAGCCCGCACACGCCCTGCAGATGATCCCAATCACTTGGCCATTTGCCGTTTGGGGGCTCGACCTTGTGGGTCCCCTCAAAAGGACAAGTGGAGGGTACACACACGTGCTCGTGGCCATCGACAAGTTCACCAAGTGGATCGAGGCTAAGCCGATAGGAGACCCCACCTCCGAGAAGGCCGTCGAGTTCATCGCCAACATCATGTACCGGTTTGGAGTGCCTAACGTCATCATCACCGACAATGGCACCCAATTCACGGGCAAAAAGTTCACCACACTTCTGCGATGACAACCACATTCGCGTAACCTGGGCCTCGGTCGCATACCCTCAATGCAACGGGCAGGTCGAGCGCGCCAACGGCATGATACTCCATGGGCTGAAGCCGAGGCTGTTCAAGACTCTCAAAAATTTCGGAAAGGGATGGGCCGCAGAGCTCCCCTCGGTGCTGTGGGGCCTCAGGACTACGCCGAGTCGAGCCACCGGGTTCACTCCGTTTTTCCTAACCTACGGCGCCGAGGCAGTCTTGCCTACGGACCTCGAGTACGGCTCCCCTCGACTTCGAGCCTACAACGAGCAAAACAACGACGAGAGGCTTGCCAACGCCAAGGACCAGCTCGAGGAGGCCCGAGATGCGGCGCTCATCAACTCCGCACGCTACCAGCAATCACTTCGACGCTACCACCACGACAGTATGTGCGCAAAAGAGACCTAGCAGTGGGGGACCTCGTGCTTCGACGGCTTCAAGACAATCGAGGGCGCCCAAGCTCACCCCTCCATGGGAGGGCCCATACACCGTGGCTAAGGTGCTCAAGCCAGGAACATACAAGCTCTACGACGATCAAGGCAGAATCCTGGCGAACGCGTGGAACATATCTCAGCTACGTCGCTTCTATCCTTAAGGGCCTCAAGGCTTTGTTCATTTTGTTGCTTTGTACAAACATGTCAAATATGAATGAACAATCTCGTGCGTTGTCTTTCATTTTGCTTGGCAGCATAAGGTAGCCTCGACCCTGCCTTGCTCAGGGTCGAGCCTCCCTCGGGGCTGACAGGGGGGTAACCGCCCCCAGACTCCGGAAAAAATGCGTGTTTTCTTTTCAAAAAATTCGACCCTCGTCTCGACTCGTGCCTCGAGTGAACTAGCGACGTCTAAATCCCAAAATACCTCGAGCCTCCAAAGGTCGGGAGGCGTCGACGTAGACGGCCACCTACGCCCCCGGGCTACGGTACCCTACCTACGCCTCCCCTCGAGGGGCTCGCGACGTATCGAAGGAGTACGGACTAAGTTAGCAGAAACTCGAGCTTGCAACAAAGAGAAGTGGTCAAACGCATTTGAAAAGAAAACAACACCTTTAAACAAACAAGTCATATATGCAAATGGGTCTCGATAGACCCTCATCCATGCCATAAAATTTTTACAAGGGCCTCGACGCCCAAATTTGGCACGCAGGCCCTAATCCTCGTCGGTGTGGTACTCCTCCCCGAGGTCTTCCACGGCGGGCTCAGCCTCGACACCCGAGCTAGAAGGAGGAGGGCCCTCGACACCGCTGCTGGCGTCAGGAGGCAGCACGTCCTCCTCGAAAATCTTGGCGAGCGATGTACCCGGCCTCTCCATCTTCTCCAAAATTTTTCAACACGCGGTTGTTCCACTCCTCGTCCTTCCCCTCGATCTCGATGAAGCCGTTGGCGACAACGTGGACCGGGAAGCGGAAACCGGAGCGAACGACCGCGAGCGTCTGCTTGACGCCATGATGGAGAGCTTGCCGGACACGGTCCCGCGCCGCTGCGTCGAAGAAGCACAAGGCGTCGACCAAGGCATCGCCTCGGGCCACCGCGCCTTCTGCCGCAGCTACTGGAGGAGCACCCCACATGGGGCCAAGCCGGTCGAGGGAGGTGCGAGCCCGCTCCGCCACCATCGTCTCGTCTTGGAGTTGGTCCAAGAGAGCCTGGTTCGTCCCGCGGAGCTCCTCGACCGTCTTCTCGACCCCTGCGCAACGAACAAGGAAGAGTGAGACTGCGGCGTAACAAAAAACTTCGAGACCCAAACAAGAACAAGGTGTAAGCCTCACCGTCGCAATGTTGCCCCAGTGCGGCGAGGTCGCTGGTCAGGCCCTCAGCACGCTGCTCAAGCCTGCGCTTCTCGGCCAGCATGAGGAGCCTCTCGGACCTAAGGTCCTCGATCAGCCGGCCCGCCTCCACAAGGGCCAGATCCTTGCGGATCACCTCCTGCCGCGCCGCCCCCTCGGCAGCTCGGGCGGTGGCGACACCAATCTCGGCGTCTTCGGCCTCTTTTCTCGCCGCCTCCGCTGCGGTTCGGGCAGCGGCGGCCTCGCCACGGGCGTCAGCGGCCTCCTGCTTCGCCGCCTCGGCTTCAGCCCGGGCGGAGGTGGCCTCGCTTCGGACGTCCGCGGCCTCCTTCCTCGACGCTTCGAGAGCGGCGGCGGCCTCCTCCTTGGATCGAGCGACCTCGCCTCGAGCCGCCCGGACCTCCGCCTCCGCCTCGTTGAGCCGGCTCGCCATTTGGGCGTTCCGGCTCAGCTCAGCGCGGAGATCTTGAAGCTCCGCCTCAGCCCTCGCGAGGGCGGCCGACACCTGTGCGGACCGGCCCGCCTCCTCGGAGCAGGACCGCTCCGCCTCCGCCATGAGCTCGGCCACCTCCCGAAAGATGGCCCGCACCTCGCGCGGAGCCCCCCGCTGAACCGGTCGCTCGACGTGGACCATGGCAAGGGGCGGGCTTGGCGCGTCAGGAAACGGCCATACTGGACGGTCGAGCTCGATGTCGGGCTGATCCTCCTCCGTCCCGAGCTGCCCCAGCTGCGGCCTGCCGCCCGACGGCACGGGCCCCGGCTCTTCCCTGGCCGGGCCCTCCTGCGTCTCGTCAGCACTTGCTGGCGCCTCGGGCGCCTCCACCATCGGCAAGCCCGCGGCGAGGGGCGGCCCCTGCTCCAGCTCGTTCAGGAGGTCCTCCACCGTCGGGGCCTCGAGGGGCGTAGTCTCCTCGGCCCCAGACACCGGCGGGGCCGTGCTCGCCCCAGGCGCTTCCCCCGGAACAGCCGCTGTAGCGGGGGAGGGGTGGCGCTCCCGACAGACGCCATCGCAGGAGGAGAAGGGGGAGACGGCAGCGCCTCAGTAAGCATGGTAGCGGCGGGCTCGATGCCGTGAGCTGAGGCCCCTGCAATGCGAGATGACATTGATATCAGAATCAAGAGGAATGCCTCGACCCCTGCGGTCGACGGCGACGGCCTCACCAAAATTCGCGACGATCATCTGACCACCTCGAGCCATGGCAGCTCGAGCCTTCTCCAGCCAAGCGGCTTCTCTAGCGGAGGAGGGTGCCATACCTCGAGGTGCTTGTGCCTCGACGGGGCTCGAGGCCTCGCCCGCTTGGACGCAGCAAGGTCCACCTCCGGGTAGGAGCGCTTCCCCCTGAGAGACCAGAGATGGCATGCATCATCAAAAGTAAAGAGGTCAAGCCTCGCTGCCGACGAGGTCCAAGAAAATTACTCACCCAAAGCGGCGGCTGGGCTTCTTCCCGGAATCGCCGGACCCACTCGGGGGCTTCGAGCCCACCCCACGGCTCGAGCCCTGCGCCTGGGCCATCTCCGCAGGGCTGGGATGGGGGGAGGGCTCCCGACGCCTCCCGTGGCTTGACCTCGAGGGAGAGCCCTCCTTCCGCCCCCGTCGCGGGAGGGCGACCGTACCCTCCCTCGTGCTGTCATAGTGGCGCCCCCCCCGGCGCGGGCTCCGGGACCCGCTCCGGCGCTCGCGGCCCTCCCGCGTCCGCTTCTGTGTCCCGGCGGCGGTGCGGCGACGGACTCCGGGGACGCTCACGCCCCTGGTCACGAGACGCCGGGGGCTCCCTCCCCGAAGCTCGTGATGGCGCGGGCTCGACGCCTCCTCCTGCGCCCGCTCCTCCGCGGGCTCGACCCCGCCCTTGACGGCTCGCGGCGGTCGGGCCCGAAATCCTTCTCGACCTGTCGGCCGCTTCTCGAGGCGGCCCTTCTCCAGACCTCCCGCCTGGGCTGGCGCGGGGGCGGCCTCCGTTGGTGCTGTGGCGGAGGCGCTCCGGGTTCGGGGCTTCCTCACGACCGGGGCACGTCCGCCGCAGCTCGACGGACCCCGGCCCCCCGACGAGGCAGGGATCGGCGCCGCCTTCCGCGGCTGCGTCCCGCGCGGTCCCTTCGCCGGGGGGACCTCCAGCATACCCTCCTGCACAGAGGAGCGGTCAGCCCTGTCATCGACGACCCCCGCGCGCCTCAGGCGCGCCTCCATCCCCTCGTCGTCGCTCTCCTCCTCATCACCGCTCTCCTCCTCCGAGCTCGAGGAGCTCAGCTCGGGGGACCCGTCTCCAGGCTGACGGTTGCGACGAGCCTTCGCCAGTCTCTGCTCCCGAGCCAAGCGACGCAGGTTTTTGTTTTCTCTCTCTTCCTCTTCCTGGCATCCTTGCTCTCCTTGTCTTTCTGCAGAGAGGCGCCTCACCTGAGTATCCGCGGCGTCCTCCCTCACCGGGGGCCTCGACGCGCGACAAGTAAACGCCCCCTGAAGAAAGAAGAAGCGTGACGAGACAAACCACAAGAAGAATGCAAAAGGTTCGAAGGAGGAGAAAGGGGGAGGGGGCTCGGAATAGCTCAGCTCGAGGGAGGCTCACCAGGTCGAGACACCCCTCGTCGGGCGCCATGGCGACCAGGTGGGTGTACTCAGGGATGAACGGCCCCTGGATCGTGATTGACACCCGGGAGACGCCCTCGTTCCGGGACAGCCTCTCCTCGGCCATCCTCGATCGATTAAGCGCCTCGAGCCTGGCCTCCGGCCCCATCTCGTGCATAAGAAGGGGGCGGTCCGCCAGCGGGAGAACTCTTCGCTGGTGGAACGCCCAAATGACCGCTTGCACGGTCAACTTCTTCTCATCCACCAGCGTCTTCATCATCTTCATCAGCGGGGCCAGGTGGCGTTGCCTGTCCGCCGCGACGCCCCAGGTCCACTTCTCCGGGGCGTTGAGCGAGGACCCTGCCGGTGTACTGCGGAAAGAGACCATCTTCATTCCGCAGATAGAACCAATGGTCGTCCCACCCGGCCTGGTTGGTGGAAAGCTTGTATCGCAGGTATTCACGGGGGACGTTGGCCGACGAGGTCCCAGCCCTCGCAGTGATGGCAAGGGAGCCCATGCGCACGAGCCGCCTACCCGCTGGGCTTTAGGGCCTTGATGAAGAGCTCGCCCCGGAAGAGATGGACGAACATCTCCCAGTGCGGCTCCATCTTCAGGTACCCCTCGCACACCGCGGCGAATATGGCGGCGTGCGAGATAGAGTTGGGGGAGAAGTGCTGCAGCTCCACCTCGAAGTGGTGGGCCAGCCCCCGCATGAAGCGGCTCGGCGGGACGCCGAGCCCCATACGGTGGTAGCGCGTGAAGCTCACCACGTACCCCTCCGGCGGGTGCGGCTCCCAGTGCTCCGCTGACGGGATAACCCACCACGCGGGTCCCTCCTCCGGGTTGGGGCGCAGAAGCCCCTGGGCCACCAACGAGTCCATCTCGCTCTGCGTCACCTTCGACGAGCTCCAGTCTTCGGCCGGCAGCACTTGTGTCTGGGCGGCCATAGCGGTGGCGCGGCGCGGACCCGAGCAGCGGACGGGCAGCCGGAAAATCCCCAATCAACTAGCTCGAAGGAGAGGGCGCATGAAGGCTACGGCGGCGGTGAAGGCAAAGGCAAAGTAAAGGGTTCCTGTTCCCCTCTCTCGATATTTATAAGGGGAAACCCCGACGGGCGGGGTCTCCCACGACGTAAAAAGGTAACCGCATAGCATTTAAGGCACCCACCTAACTACTTCTCGAGCCGGATGCAGGGAACACGCGGCAGCTCACCGTTCGCTCAACTGCCGGGGCCCTCTGCGGCCGCCGCTCTGACTCCGCGCCCGCCGCCCTGGCGCCACGATCTCCACTCCCTGGCGGTTTCCGCCTAAAAAGGCGCGCCCAACGGGCAGAAGGATTCCAAGCGACAAAGGCTTCTCCCTGAAAAAACGGGCCCCGGCCCTAAGTCTCGAAGCAGCGAAGGCTGGCCCTCGAAAAAGGGTTCGACAGCCGGCTTCGAGCGCCCAAAAACGGGCCCCGGCCCTAAGTCTCGAAGCAGCGAAGGCTGGCCCTCGACGAAAGCGGGTTCGACAGCCGGCTTCGAGCACCCGAGTCAGGGACACCAAGGGGCGCCATTCGCGGCATCACTCGAGGCCAAGCCCTCGAGGCCCCTCACGTGTATCCAAGGTGGGGAACTCGACATGCAGTGAGATCCCCTCGGAGGGAGGCATCGAGCCACCGGGTCCTATCGAATGGACCCGACACTCCTGCAGACTGAGCACCCATGCTTTATGAGACCGCCTCCGGGCCACAGTCGACCCCTATCGAACGGGGCACGAGCTCTCACTTGGATTCCCCGTTACCAGCTCACTGGGAACCTTGATACTCGCCCACTCGGGGTAGTACGAGGCATCCCCCCTCGCATCCGATCGAAAGGACTCGCGGGATGACAAGCCAGGGCAACCGGTGCGCCGGACAGCTCGAAGAGCCGGCCGGCCAGTTCAGCCTGGCACCCCTCGACGAAAGAGGGTCTAAAAACTCGGGGGCCTGACACCCCCGAACCTAAAAATCACAACTAAAACTCGCAAAAAGCCCACGAGGAAGTTCTAACCACTCCCTCGTGGCCTCGGGGGCTACACCCGCGGGTGTCGCTCGCACGACACCCACGGAATCAAATCGACGAAACCCTCGAGGCCAGTTAGCTAACCCACGAGATCCCAGTCGGGAGCCCCTGCTCGAGTGCAAGCACTCGAGCAAGGGCTCGGGGGCTACTGTCGGGGGTCCGCAAAAGGGGTACCCCCAATCAACGCAAACAAATAGGGTAAACCTAGAACACCGGTTAATAACAGACCTAACTAGTCTAACCCCCTAAAAAGCCGACCCCCCCGAGGCCTACGACGCTGGCCCACCGAGCCGAGCCCTCCAAACCAGGCCTCGGGCGCACGCTCGTTTTCCGTCTCGCCCGAGCCCTCCAAGCCAGGCCTCGGGCGCACGTTCGTTTTCTGTCTCGCCCGAGCCCTCCATGCCAGGCCTCGGGCGCACGCTGGCTTTCCGTCTCGCCCGAGCCCCCCAGGCCTCGGGCAAGCGCTCCACTACCCTTCGAGCCCCCCACAGCCGAACACCACACCTCGAGACCCCACGCGGGGACCTCGAGCCTCTCTGGCACAGCGGCCTATCCCTCGAGACGTGTTTTGCCTCCCTCGAGCGGTGCAGACATCGGATGCCAGCCCCATACTGCGCACTTAATTCATCCACCTACTCCAGTCACGTCCTCTGTAACGCAACGTGTGCCACAGTGGTCCGGGGCAGAGTCAAGTCTCGTTTTCACCACAAGTATGGGCGAAAAGGCACTAGTGAAGCACTGTTAACCCACGCCCTACACTGTGGCACGTCCAAGACACGCCTCGAGGCCCAGATACCTGCCGCTCGATCGATTTTCACGGGACTTGCCCATACCTGCGGGGACTCGAGCCCCCCGTAGGCGCCGCCTCGAGGCCGGCTCCACGCCCCTCGAGCCCTAACTACTTTCATTCTATTGGAGGACAGGTACCCCAAGACCCGGAGGGACCCCGCCGCGTCCTGTATGTTCCGGGATGGGTGCTGTACGGCTTCCACCTCGCCGCGCCACCACGTCCGCGCCCAGGATGGAGGCCGCGCTTCAAGGACGCTTCAACAGCAACGCCCACGTCGGCTACAATGTCTTCGACAAGACAGGGTTCCTACCCTTCTTCGTAAGGGACACAATACACCCCGATACCTGTAATACCCTTGTGTAACCCTGGCCTTCCTTTGCTCTATAAAAGGGGACACCAGGGCCCTCATTCTGGGGGCACGGGGACAGACACGTTAAGACACAAGTCCACACACACACGAGTCCGGACTCCGGTCCACGCTCACTGAGCTTGTATTCGCCCCTGTACAAGCACTTAGGTGCAAGTAATACAAGAACACCCTCCCCCCGCTGGACGTAGGGCCTTCTTTGCCCGAACCAGGATAAATCCTTGTGTCCTCTTGCATCACCATCCAGGAAGACAAGCACGCGATCATATTACTCGTTGGTGTCGTACCCCCGGTTTCGAAACACCGACAATTATGGATACTCTGTGTTGACGATGCACTCATCAAGTGGGAGATTGTGAACACAAGATTGATATGTGCCCTTGTGGTTCCATTCCTGAGTGATGAGCGATCGGTCAACGGGCAACATGTGTCTCTTGGCTGTGTTGATGTGCAGGTGTGGAGCTCGGAGACAGCGGTTGATGGCGAGGCGAAGGTCAAGTAGAGACGTGTCGTGCCGACGGATCAGGAGCGGTGAAGGGCGGACGTGAGGCTTGGACCTACGGACCGGGAGGCCTGAGGACCAGCTGTGGTAGCTGGCACGTGGCATCGGCGAGCGAGAGCATATGGGGATGTGCGGTGCATCGACCAAGTCGGGAGGAAGACGATGGCGTCGTGACACTTGGCGGGAGGCCAAGAAGGAAGGCGAAGGTGTTGTGCCCAGAGTGGAGGCTGGACATGCATCGACATCAGTGCGGGTGGTCGGGGTGTGCGAACCACATCTCGTCTATGGCGCGGGTTTGGTAGTTGAGCCTCGAAAAACTATCCTCGACGGTTTTCGAGTTTGGGCCTCAAAACTCGGGTGGCGGGTTTTCGAGTTTGAGCCACAAAACTCAGTCGGAGGACAGGTTTCCCGGTTTCGGTCTCAAAACCGGGGGGTCCAAAAGGACGGTCGACGCGTGGCGGCGTCGAGAGGCTTGCATTGAGGCGAAGCTATCGGTGAGGAAGGTGCGGCGGTCGACAGGACGACACGTGGCGGCATCCTCAGGCTTGCGTCGAGGCGAAGCTAAGGATGAGGAAGGCGCGTGGCCGTCATATCAAGACTTCACAGAGTTGGACTGGAATACCCCTAGGGTTAGCCTGTTCGCTCTTGTATCTAGGGGTAGAAGGGGAACACTTGTATTAGGCTACAAATAAGAGAGGCAGCCCCTCCTCTCAACTTATCCTGGCAGCCCCCATCCTTGCAGCTTCCATTTTCTAGCCTTGGCTTAGGTTTTCCATCATACCGCATTGTCTGTGATCCACAGAGAGACTCCAATCATACCTCTGTGTATTTGAGATTTTGAGGAAGTGAGACCGTAAGCTCACTATTGTCTCGTGGGTTTGAGACACGGCTGAAATCGTGATCGATTTGCGTCCTTGTGTTGTGTTCTTCGCGTTTACGTTGTTTGCCCTCTCGGAGATTTGCTTCGTTCGTCTTCTCCGAGTGTTGGTTTTCAATTCCGTTTGAACCAGTTTGTTCTAGAACGTGAGGTGCTTCTTTTCACCGAAAGAATTCCTTCCTAACCTCACGAGCTAACAGATCGATCGATTTTCGTGTTTTGGATCGGTTTCTTTCTCCCTTGCCCCGAATTCTTCCAAGTCACCGATTTGGAGTTAGGTTCGAGCCATGATCTCTGAGGAGTAGCTCACTAACATCCTTGGAACTCCTCACACCAAGTCTAAGCCTTAGAGCTTTTGATTCGGAGGAGATCGGGTTGAATCCACGGAAGAACTGCTCAGTTTCGGGAGCATCGGATGCTGCGCACGGGGGCATCGGACGCACCGGTGGCACGTGTCAAAGAACAACGTTTTTGAGTGGGCATCGGACGCTCCGTTGACCATTGGACATTGAGTTTCGCCGAGGCCTGAGCATCAGACGCTGAGTTTCCACTGTAGCAGCATCTTATGACTATGCAGTAAGGTTTCAAAACTGCTCATTTTTGCATCGGACGTGTCCGACGCTTGGACATTGGATGCTGGCTAGCGTCCGATGCAGTAAGTTCTGCACAGTTTCGTCCGTAGTTCGTTCGTCCGACTTCGGATTTGGTTTCCGGCTTTTGTGTTGGACTTCTCGGATTGTGTAGTATCCCACTGTGCTTTTAGGAAGCATCCACCCTACATCTAGGGTCGTGGATACTAGCAAGTCCGTGTCTTGCTTTTGGGGTGACTTTCTAGGACGAAGGTCATCTATTTTTCGAAAAGAAATTTGAGGCTCTGATTCACCCCCCCCCCCCCCCCCCCGCCCCCCTGTCGCCAATTCGGTCCTTCACTCTCTCCCCCTCTCCCTCTGATATGGCTATAGGTGCTAAAATTATTTTAGATAAAGATTTATGCAAGGATTTTAAAATTGCAGCTAGTAATTATGAAGTCCCTGGTAACGGAGACCAAGCTGTTGTAGTGATGAATTATGTGGATGATTCTTCTAAAAGTTTTTGCATGGGTTCTGAAATCACACAGACCGGCCTCAAAACTCGGGTGGCGGGTTTTCGAGTTTGAGCCACAAAACTCAGTCGGAGGACAGGTTTCCCGGTTTCGGTCTCAAAACCGGGGGGTCCAAAAGGACGGTCGACGCGTGGCGGCGTCGAGAGGCTTGCATTGAGGCGAAGCTATCGGTGAGGAAGGTGCGGCGGTCGACAGGACGACACGTGGCGGCATCCTCAGGCTTGCGTCGAGGCGAAGCTAAGGATGAGGAAGGCGCGTGGCCGTCATATCAAGACTTCACAGAGTTGGACTGGAATACCCCTAGGGTTAGCCTGTTCGCTCTTGTATCTAGGGGTAGAAGGGGAACACTTGTATTAGGCTACAAATAAGAGAGGCAGCCCCTCCTCTCAACTTATCCTGGCAGCCCCCATCCTTGCAGCTTCCATTTTCTAGCCTTGGCTTAGGTTTTCCATCATACCGCATTGTCTGTGATCCACAGAGAGACTCCAATCATACCTCTGTGTATTTGAGATTTTGAGGAAGTGAGACCGTAAGCTCACTATTGTCTCGTGGGTTTGAGACACGGCTGAAATCGTGATCGATTTGCGTCCTTGTGTTGTGTTCTTCGCGTTTACGTTGTTTGCCCTCTCGGAGATTTGCTTCGTTCGTCTTCTCCGAGTGTTGGTTTTCAATTCCGTTTGAACCAGTTTGTTCTAGAACGTGAGGTGCTTCTTTTCACCGAAAGAATTCCTTCCTAACCTCACGAGCTAACAGATCGATCGATTTTCGTGTTTTGGATCGGTTTCTTTCTCCCTTGCCCCGAATTCTTCCAAGTCACCGATTTGGAGTTAGGTTCGAGCCATGATCTCTGAGGAGTAGCTCACTAACATCCTTGGAACTCCTCACACCAAGTCTAAGCCTTAGAGCTTTTGATTCGGAGGAGATCGGGTTGAATCCACGGAAGAACTGCTCAGTTTCGGGAGCATCGGATGCTGCGCACGGGGGCATCGGACGCACCGGTGGCACGTGTCAAAGAACAACGTTTTTGAGTGGGCATCGGACGCTCCGTTGACCATTGGACATTGAGTTTCGCCGAGGCCTGAGCATCAGACGCTGAGTTTCCACTGTAGCAGCATCTTATGACTATGCAGTAAGGTTTCAAAACTGCTCATTTTTGCATCGGACGTGTCCGACGCTTGGACATTGGATGCTGGCTAGCGTCCGATGCAGTAAGTTCTGCACAGTTTCGTCCGTAGTTCGTTCGTCCGACTTCGGATTTGGTTTCCGGCTTTTGTGTTGGACTTCTCGGATTGTGTAGTATCCCACTGTGCTTTTAGGAAGCATCCACCCTACATCTAGGGTCGTGGATACTAGCAAGTCCGTGTCTTGCTTTTGGGGTGACTTTCTAGGACGAAGGTCATCTATTTTTCGAAAAGAAATTTGAGGCTCTGATTCACCCCCCCCCCCCCCCCCCGCCCCCCTGTCGCCAATTCGGTCCTTCACTCTCTCCCCCTCTCCCTCTGATATGGCTATAGGTGCTAAAATTATTTTAGATAAAGATTTATGCAAGGATTTTAAAATTGCAGCTAGTAATTATGAAGTCCCTGGTAACGGAGACCAAGCTGTTGTAGTGATGAATTATGTGGATGATTCTTCTAAAAGTTTTTGCATGGGTTCTGAAATCACACAGACCATTCCAAATAAATTATCTTTACCGTTCAGTTCATTTACATATGAGTTGAAGCAGAATCAAGTTAAGGACGGATTTCTAGTCAGTGCTGCAGCTTTGCCAACAAAGCTGATATTTCAAGGGGCAAATCTTTTCAAGAAAATAGAAGGAAAGAAGCCAGAAAGATTGATTCAGTTTAGTTCTATATTAATTTAGAGCAACATTTAAAAGATGGGGGATCCATGATTGCTCTAAAGAAAATTTAGAGCAACATCTAAAAGATGGGGGATCCATGATTGCTCTAAAGAACGTTGATCTTTGCCCAGTTGCCAAGGAGTCACTTCAAAACAAGTCAAAGCCGAGGGCGGCTTTGTTTCAAGGAAGTAATTAAGGATGATGAGCACATAACTTCTCAAATTATTCAACTTGGTTTGTTTTTATATGACATGAAGAAAATCAAGAAAAAAAAAGAATGGGAGGCAAAGCTTATTTTCCAAGGCTGTAACTTTTGTCAAGAAATAGATGAGAGACAAGGAATCATGAAAGAAAATATAGGCACGTTCCATGATGGATCCATGCAATACATGACCGACCAGATTTTGACCTTGAATCAGTTCAGCAGAAGGATTACCAAGGTGTCATATTAATATATTACTCCCTTCGTCCCAAAATAGTTGTCATTCTTGCTTCCCGAGAAATAAATACCGGTAATTATATATTAAAATATATAAATATTTATACTAAGTAATTAGTATCATCCCAAAGATCTTTAAGTCTAGTTTTTTAACAAATTTATTTAGAGATATAAATATTGTATACGTATTTTATACAAATTAAGTCAAACTTGTGATATGAAAACCCAAAACGACTTCCTTTCTAAGACATAGGGAGTACGTCTATACTAGTCTATAGTTTGACAAGTGTCCATTTGTTTAATCAGCCGGTGATGTATTAGTATTCCCTCTGTATAGGATTTAGAAGTCATTTAGGACATGATTGTGCATACCAATGAGTCATTAATTAGTGGGTAATCTTCCCAATTTGCCTTTATTAAATATGGCTGTGGGTATTTCCTAGAGAACAATCTTCCTTAGATTGATTGGTCAGTCAGCTACGGCTTGAGGCATTTGAGGAGTGCAGGAAGGGTTTGAGTCCTTTTGCCTACGCATTTTCCCCGGCGACTTCCTTTACTATAATCTTCAATCTCTTTTTAGAACGACTTCTAAATCCTATACAGAGGGAGTATTTGTTATTTCCTATTTTATTTGGGTAAGGTCAGGATGGGATGGTCTTCTATGTAAAGGTCACTAATCCAATTGGGTTTGGGTCTAGTCGAGTCCAGTTGGGTCTGGATCAGTGAGACCTGCGAGACATAAATCTCAAAGGTCCTTTACTAGTCTTCAATCTCTTTTTAGAACGACTTCTAAATCCTATACAGAGGGAGTATTTGTTATTTCCTATTTGGGTAAGGTCAGGATGGGATGGTCTTGTACGTAAAGGTCACTGATCCAATTGGGTTTGGGTCTAGTCGAGTCCAGTTGGGTCTGGATCAGTAGCCTGCGAGCCATAAATCTCAGGGCCGATGGCTCTTGTAAAGGGATACAATTTTATTTGTTTCTCATCGAGGTCTTGTACGTAAAGGTCAATAATCCAATTGGGTTTGGGTCTAGTCGAGTCCAGTTGGGTCTGGATCAGTGGCCTGCGAGCCATAAATCTCAGGGCCGATGGCTCTTGTAATGGGATACAATTTTATCTGTGTGGAGTTATTTCTCATCGAGCCGTTACTTGAGAAACTCGAGAAACTCTAGATTGTGTTCTCATCAGGTTCTTCGTATTGAAGATTATCTTCGAATTCTTTGTAGATTTGCGTAGAGTACGTGATCAAGCTGCTACTAATTAGATGTTCCTCATCTTCTAAGCGTAGTTCGTCGTGACCGCGGGTGAAAGATTTCTTTGAGGGTTTGGATTGCATCTGTTATAAGCCGATCCCTCTATCAATATTATTGCTACTGCTGGTCTTTGGTTGACTGATCGAGTTATTTTATCCATCTGGATTATGGTCTTGCTTGGTCAGTACAATTATTTGATCTTCGTTGGAATATTTGTCGTGGTTTCCTCTGAACATCAAGCAAATCAGTTCTGTTAGGTTGCTTGTCCAATTAAATTATTTGAACACTTCTGTGATTGCTGAGAGGTTGGAATTAAGTTCCTGTGCTGCAGCTATATTGTTGCATTATCTGACTAAATTAGTGTCAAGCACAATCGTCTGGTGATCTGATTGAAGGAAGCCTGAAAATTATAGTTGCTTCATTGCGGTTTTGCTTTGTTAGCCCACGCTAGTCCGAGAGAGGATTTTAGTTGCTGAATATTATTTATTATTGTCTGAAAAGGCTGCTTGATAAATATTTTATTATTGAAATTTTGTACCACAAAAAGATTGGGAAATTTATTGGGATATCGTAGGCATGTCTTTATCACCCTCTCTGACTGCCAGTCGAGCCGTACCCTTTCTCTCATAGGCAATTGGGCCCCATTTGTTGGCGCCACCTTTAACTTCTAGCGCCTCCCACTCTGTCTACGTCGCACGGCCACATGACCGGGCCGCTTAGGCCAACTCCCTCTCCTTCCCGCGCTCTTCGCGCTATTATCGCACTGCACGTGTCTCTTTGTCGCCCATGACCGAGCCCGCCCACCGCGAACCGTATCACAACCGCCGTCAAAGGCGACCGACCAAGCTCCACCACTCGTCCCCCCCTCTCTACTACTTGTTGCGCCTAGTGGTCGCCGTCCTCCCTTCGCACTCACTTCTCCCATTGCTAGTGCTCACCGCATTGCCTCCGCGTTGCCACAACGCCACCACTTGGCCATATAGCCACCGACGATCCCCCTGTGCCAAACCGCCTCCGACCTCAGAAGTCCCTGGGTTAGCTCGTCTTCACCTCCTCTATCTCCCTGTGCCCTTGGCACAACTAATCGTGGCTCATAGGCCATTTTTTCATGCACATCGATGCCGCCAATGGCGGATCGCCATGCTTAGCACTGTCTGACCGGTAATTCCCCTCTCTCCCCTCCTTGTTTTTCCAGCCATCCATCGCGAGATCAACAGACAAGATTAGAAGGTACCCTTTCACTGGAGTTTTGCTACAGAGCCCCTGGACTCTTTAGAAATAGAATTCACCATCCCTGGCCATTTTAAAATTCTAAAATTTGATTTATTTTTTAATTCAAAAATAGTTTTCCTAATCTACAGTTTTGCCACTGCATTCAAATACCAATAAAATCCACGTTTTAGCTCGGTTTTGGTCCATTCAACTTGTGTTGGATTCATTATAAAATTTCTACATAGTGATACTACTGTTCAACATGTTTTCTGTAACTAAAATTTGAATGTTTCTGTTTAGACTAATCTCAATTTTCTCTAATGAAAATCCTGTTTAAATCATAACTTTATCGTTTTAAACCTGAACTCAATGATTTTCGAGCCTTTGTGTTTGTAGCGACATGTAGAATAGTTTTACAAGCTTTTCAATATGTTTTTCTATTGTTGGTGCACCGTTCTAATTATATCTCTTGTTTGCTATGCATGATTGGCTTTGTGTGATTGTATGTTGCTCTATTAAATTTGACTATAGATGGTGACCAGTGCCTCGACGAGCAAGATCACTACTTTGACGATCAGGGTTGGCAAGAAAACTTTTGACAAGGCAAGTATAGCATGAGGATCATCTTTGTTACTTATTTATTAAGTATCACTTAATTACATATTGCATGTGTCTACCTTGTTGATATTAAGGATCTCCTAGTCTTTGTACCTGGCACCTTGTCACCTATGGATACTCACTGGGTAGTAAGATGGTAGTGCTCAAATTTGTAACACCTCTGGTGTTTAACTGTAATTAACCTGACATGTCATCATCATTAGTCATTAATCATTCTTGTCATGCATTTAAGTTTGCTTAATACCTGTGTAATGATTTCTTTTTCAAAAACCCTAAAGCCCAAATCTTCCTTTAAGGGCAAAATGGTAATTTCACCTCTGTGACTTGCTTGTGTAATTTCTTGTTCAGTTTTGTGTCTTGAAGCTTTGTTGTGTTGTTCAAAACCCAAAATCTAAAACAGATTTCAAATCCCTTTTGAAAAACCCTAATTTCCAAACCCTAGTTTTTACCCCTCTTTTTGTATTTAAAAATTATTCAAAATTTGGACTTGGTCCAAAGAGCAAAGTTGTAGATCTTGTCAAAAGGAACAACTTTGGTATTTTCAGACTTTCAAGTTCCTATATAAAATCAAAAGTAATTTTGAAATTATTCAAATCTTAAAAGTGTCCCCTTTTCTGTTTTCGAATATAATTCAAAAACTGTTTGGAATTTTAAAATGCTCTTATTGGCAAAGTTGTAGATCTCCTTTTTCTGCACAACTTTGGTATTTTGAGTTTTTGCTGCTCAGTTCAAGTTTTGGGAGTAATTTGCAAAATACAGAGATCAGCCAAAAGTCAAACCCTAGACCTAGCCCTGTTCATCTTCAACCTAGAGCTAGGGGGGTCCGGCCATAGCCGAGCCGCCGGCGCTGCGCACGCCGCACGCCTGGCAGATGCACGCGCGCCTCCAACCTGCCGCCGCTGTCCGCGCCATCATGCCGCACCCGCACGCGCGAAGCGCTGACCTCCGCCCCGTCCCCCACTGCTCCCAGCACGACGCCGCCGCGTGGCCGTCGCCGGCGAACGCACACCCGGCCCCTGCGCGCACGCCGTCCTTCCCGCCATCCTGCAATCGAGTGCGCACGCCTTGGCCGAACTCATCCACACCATCCCATGCTCTCTACCGTCCCCGACCGTGCCTATAAAAGGGACCGCCGGAGTCCGAGCTCCAAACTCGTCTCCGCCGCCGTGGCCAGCCCACTCCGAAGCTCCCGCCGCTCAACCAACTAGCCCAGCAGCTCCGCCTTGAGCCCGTGCAGCTTCCCCACCCCTCAATTTGGTCTCTACCGCCTCCTATCGCCCGGCGTAGCTCGCCGTTCCCATCTCCAGCGAAAGCCCGGCGAGCTCGGGTTCGGGAAATACTTTCTCTCCGGCCATGATCATCCCTCCCCGACCCCTGTTTCATCTTTCTTACTCCCTTGCGACTCTAACCAGGCCCTTGCGGTCTCGTGTTATGCGCAGGATCGCCGGAGCGCCGCTCGCCGCCGAGAGAGCTCCGCCGAAGCACCGCCAACGTCGAGCTTCCTCCTTCGACCCTTGTTCCGCCGAGCCCTGCCTCCGACCGTGGTAAGCACTCGAAGCCCCCGGTCTCTGCTTTCACGGCGTAAAGCTCGAGCCAGGCCTCGAGCGGATGCACGTTCACTGTCTAGCTCGAGCCAGGCCTCGAGCACACGTTTTCCGCTTCGCCCGAGCCAGGCCTCGGCGAACACTTGCTCTCTGTCTCGCTCGAGCCAGGCCTCGGCGAACACATGCTTTCCGTCTCGCCCGAGCCTCCCAGTTAGGCCTCGGACGAAACGCTTGTCTCCGCTTCGCCCGAGCCTCCCGGCCAGGCCTCGGACGAAACGCTTGTTTCCGTCTCGCCCGAGCCTACCAGCCAGGTCTCGGACGGCCGAGTGTTTCCGCCTCGACCGAGCCCTGCTGTCCGCCTCGCCGCGATTCGCCCGAGCCCCTGCGAGGAAGGAGCACAGCGCTCTTTTCTTTTTCCTTTTTGAAAGAGTGTGAATAGTGTTCTGTTTTCTTTTTTTTGTGTGAATTAATCTGTTGTTCCTTAAATCCTGATAAAATTATGGTATGCTCCTTGCACTGTGTAGTATTTTATAAAAATATGAAACTTGACTTTTCTGCAAGAATTTGAAAATGTAAAATCCCTCTTTTAATTAATAAATGGATGGTTTTGGATTTTTAGAAAATTATTTATAACTCCAAAAATCATGAGATAAATTTTTGTGAGCTTCCTATGTCATGTTTAGTCTCTAGTGAAATTTTGAAGTCTTTTGGAACAAGTTGATTTATGAGCATTTATCTTTAATTGTTAAATAGTGCCTTTGTTAATTAATGTCTGATTTTATTTGAGCACCTTAATGACCTCCAAAAATTATGAAATTTGTTTTGCCATCTATCTACACCATAATAAACTTATGTGATTAATTTGGTAATTTTTGGAGCAACTTCATAAAATGACCTTTTTAAATAATTAAGGAAAATAGAAAAAGTGATTAGGGTTCATGTTGTATGCTCTGTTTTGCATTGTTCATGCTAGCATACTCATGAGCATGCATCATTGCATTCGTATAGTCACCGAAGAAGGCGTCAAGATCGAGGTAGCCGCCGACGAACCTGTCCCTGAGGCTACCCCGAGCTCCGACAACTGCCCTGCCGCCCTCGAGCCTGCCCTCTTTGCTCTTCAAGGCAAGCCCCGGTGCATTTAACCCTTTCCTTGAATTTATAAAATGATTTCCTTAAATGCTTTTGAGTTAAATTATTGCATTAGGTTTATAGGAGTTGTGTGTTATCCTAATTGATGCACTATCCACCTTGACCACTGATACACCTGATACCTGTTTTTCAAAAGTATTTGAAAAATGCTTAGCAATGCTTATCGAATTAGACTTTGCAATAAAATACCAATTTCAAAAGTGTGATCACTTAAGGAATGATTATGGGAATTTGATCTTACTCCCCGGCTGTTGGCTAGGTATCTGATCCGTACCTAGTCAATAGCGAGGAGAGGTTGTCCGAGCGTACGGTGCCGTCATGTTGTAGTCCGGGACTCAACAGTTGACACCGACCGGGACAGGGTTGAAAAACTGACAGGACTATTACGCTTGGGTGAGATATGACCAAGGTATAGTTCTGGCTAGAAAATTAGGGACCATCCGTATGGGGGCCTGCTGGTCAAGACTTGTAACTTTTCACATACTTCGGAAAGCTCTGGCTCTGAGAAATCCTTGATTGGGACCGACAACCGCGCACTGGGAGTGGAGAGATGGCGGAAGTAGCATGTACCCACGTGGTCGTCGTACCTGGATAGGAGTGGTGTACTGTACTTCCGGGTGGCGTAGGACCGGGTCCAATCTTGGAGGAATCGTGGTAGACGAGTTGGCATATGCAAGCTTGGGTGCTACATATGCAGTGTGGATAGGGATCCTCAGCTGAGTATTATTTATCCGGATTAACGTTGCTCCTCGGTTATGGAGACTTGGTCACTGACTGTCAACGGAGAGTGGTTCTCAACTAGGAATGTTTTGAAATGTAAAATGAATCATGAACGATGAAGAATTGAGGAATACTGAATCTTTCCAAAGTAAAATCAGGTTTACAAAAATGCTTTTCTGCAAAATACTTTCTTGCTTAAGCCTTACCTTGACTACCCTAAGCCTCTCATTCCTGAGTCTTCTCCCTTTTTCTTAGTCGGGTAAGTCTTGTTGAGTACCCCAGTACTCAGGGTTTGTTACCCATGCTGCAGGTATGACAGAGTCCCCGATGTGTCTTGCACCCTGCTGCGTGACCATCGTCCAGGAAGAGGCCGATGAGGCCGAAGAATAGTTGTACACCCTCGGGCTGGGTGATTATAAGTATCTTTGCTGTTCTCCACTATGTTGCCTATGTCTATTTCTATTATCAAGAACTTGGTTTGTAATAACTGCACCTTAATTTCTATTTGGAACCCTGCTTTGTAAAACTAATGTTATTTAAGTCTTCCGCTCTTTATTCCGATGTTATTTGTAAAAGTATGCAATGCTGTAACCGAATTGTGAGATGATCCTGCGGACATTGGGCACTGATGTAGCCCGGTGGTTAACAGGTCTTAATCACATGGAACATGGGTTCGGCTGTCAGAGGTTGACAGGGACACGTGGGCCATGAGATTAGGGCCGTTCCGTCACAGAGTGGTATCAGAGCATCTCACTTTAACGTTGCAGTGTTCGTTTTTGCGAAAACTTCAAAAGACCTTTTGAGTCTAAACAAACTAACTTGACTATTTTGAGTCCAAATTGCTTCTCTCATCTTGTCTCTCATATGGCAACACTAGCTAGTGGAACAACATGTTTTAAGCCCTATGTACCTTATTTATTGCATTGCTTTGTTCCGTAGGAACGATTCATGCATCATGTCATAATCACTTAAGTTAACTTCCTCTCTAAGTTCATTGGGGTAGTATGCCTTTACCTGTTCTTGCTAGCCTTTCTCATCCATCTTCTCTTATCCAGACATGGCCCGTATCAAGCTGACTGCCCGCAAGTCGACTGGACCGCATGGTGTGCCACGCCACCAGCTGGCACCACGCGCTAGGGAGGAGACTGGAGAATCTTCCAACGGTCGTCGCTTTCCCCGCCGCACCCGTAAGAACCTGAAGGAGGAGATCAAGGATCTGAAGGCTGAGCTGAAGAACTTGGAGCATGACTTCTACCACTCACGCCTGGAGTTTTATGAGGCACGAGCTTCCCTGGAGCAGGCCAACCGGAACACGGTTCGCGCTATCGAGCAGCGCAATGATGCTTGGACCCGCGAGGACGTTACCAGAGCCCAGCTCCACGGACTGCAGCAGTACACAGCTCAGATTGAACAGTTCAATGATATGCTTCATGAGGAAGTGCATCAGCTGTATGATCAACTCCACCCCTTGGTACCCCCGGTTATGGAAGACCCTGAGGACGGAGTAGTGGAAGAACTCGATGTGGAATAAGAGCCAGACGTGGACGAAGAAATTGAACCTGCTGAGGACGTCCACGCTGAAGACGAGGACGAGGAGGAAGAGCCTGAGCTCATCCTCGAAGAAGACGACGACGAAGAAATGATCATCATCGACGACGACTAGACTCGTAGTGTCTGTACCATCTGCTTACCTAAAACCTTAGTCTAGGTTTGGGGGCGTTAGTCTGTCTGTTGCCAAGTCTGGCATGTATCTTTCTTTTCGCATCTTTTCCCTTTATCGATCTGTATCATCTGTCAGTCACCTTATCAAGTCATCAGTCTTTTGTATCAGAAGAAGCTATCAGTCTGTTGTTTTCAGAACCCTATCTATGAATGCTAAGTTCCAAGTTGCTTAACAGATGCCTGTGAACACTCGCACTGGAGCTGGAGGTTCTGATGATGCCAACCTCCCAAACCCTCCACCTGTCCCAGCTACCCTAGCAGATGCCATTGCAGCCTTGGCCGCCGCTGCTAACCTAATGGCTCAAAACCAAGGACAGCAGAACTTTCACCGTGGTCGCCACAACATCAACCAAGAGACCACCTATGTGGAATTCACCGAAACTCGTCCACCGGTCTTCACCAAGGCCGATGAACCCCTCGAAGCTGATGATTGGCTCCGCACCATGGAGCAGAAGTTTGGTCTTATCAACTGCACCGATATCCAGAAGCCACGGTTCGCTTTACAGCAGCTTCGTGGTCCGGCAAGTGCTTGGTACGCCAACCTGTTGGCTGCCCAGCCAGAAGGTCATCGGTTGACCTGGGAAGAGTTCTGCACTGCTTTCCGTGCTCATCACATCCCTTCCGGATTAATGAAAATGAAGCTTGATCAGTTCCTGGCTCTCCAACAGAAAGACTCCACAGTCATGCAGTATGTGGGTCAATTCAATCATCTCAGCCAGTATGCCTCAGAGTATGTCAACACAGATGAGAAGAAGAGGGATTGTTTCCTCAGAGGACTGCACCCAAAGATCCGCAGGAGCTTGTCCAATAACCTGACTGGGTCTTATCACGATGTTGTTGACCGGGCTGTTGCTTTTGAAGAAAGCAATCGCCAGTACCAGGAAGAGAAGAAGAAGAAGAAGAAGAAAGCAGGGTCAAGCAGCTTCTCTGGCGGTCACAAACGCCAGAGAATCATCTATCACCCCAGCCACCACCACAATCGTCTACCTTACCCCAACCAGCAAGTGGTCGTCCGTACCACGGCCACCACCCATAATGCCAACCAGCAGAGTGCCACACAGCCGAATGCCCCAGGTGTTCGTATCACCACTCCACAAACAGCCTACAACCATCCCTGCTACAACTGCGGCCAGCTTGGTCACTGGTCTCGTGAGTGACCAAAGCCCAAGAGGTATGCTCAGAATGCTCAGAAGAATCCCGGAGGATCTCAGCAGCAGCAGCACCGTGCCCAGCAGCAACAGGCTCAGAAAGGCAGGATTGTCAAGAAGCACGGGCAAGTCTACTACACCGCTGTCAGCGATATACCAGAAGGGGAGCCCGTCATGATCGGTAGGTTTCCTGTTGCCAATCACCCCGCAGTTGTGTTGTTTGATTCTGGTGCATCGCATTCCTTCATCAGTCGTACTTTTGTCATCAATCATGAAATATCAATTGAGGATTTAAAAGAAAGTTTCTGCATATTTTCGCTTGGAGGGCGTATAAGTACTAAGGAAGTGGTTCGCAGTATACCAGTAATGTTGGGGGAACATGTATTTCCCACCACCATGATAGTGCTTCATGCTCAGGAGATAGATGTCATCCTAGGCATGAATTGGATGTGTCAGTATAAAGCCATGATCGACATCTTGAATAGAGTTGTGAGAGTGGATATTCCTAACAGTACCGCCAAACTCCTTCTCCAACTTCCAATGCCTCAAAAACCAGCAGCCACTCAAATAAATACCGCCTATGTTCTGGAAACCCGGGACATCCCCGTGGTTTGTGAATTCCCTGATGTTTTTCCTAAGGATTTGCCTCGTCTGCCTCCTGACCGTGACATTGAGTTTGCCATAGAGCTAAAGCCCGGGACTGCTCCTATATCCCGCAGAGCTTATCGAAGGCCTCCCAGAGAGTTGGCAGAACTAAAAATCCAATTACAAGATTTGTTGGACAAGGGTTTCATTCGCCCAAGCTCGTCTCCTTGGGGCTGTCCTGCAATCTTTGTAAAGAAGAAAGACAAGACTCTCAGAATGTGCATTGATTATCGCCCACTCAATGAGGTCACCATCAAAAATAAATATCCCTTGCCTCGTATTGATCTTCTCTTTGACCAGTTAGCTGGAGCCAAAGTATTCTCCAAGATCGATCTCAGATCTGGCTACCACCAAATAAAGATTCATCCTGAAGATATTCCTAAAACAGCTTTCACCACCAGATACGGCCTATATGAGTACTTGGTCATGTCCTTCGGTTTGACCAATGCCCCTGCTCATTTCATGTACCTCATGAACTCTGTGTTCATGCCAGAGCTTGATAAATTCGTGGTCGTGTTCATTGACGACATCCTTGTCTACTCAAAAACCCCTGAAGATCATGCCGAACATCTTCGTATCGTTCTATCCCGTCTCAGAGAACATCAGCTGTATGCCAAGTTCAGTAAATGTGAGTTCTGGTTAGATCAGATACAGTTTCTTAGTCATGTCCTTTCCGCTGAAGGTGTGTCAGTTGACCCTGGTAAAGTGGCAGACATTCTGGATTGGAAGCCACCTACCACTGTTCATCAAGTCCGCAGTTTTATGGGAATGGCAGGATATTATCGTCGATTCATCCCAGATTTCTCAAGAATCGCCAAGCCTATCACTGAGTTAGTAAAGAATTCTGTGAAGTTTGTCTGGTCACCAGCCTGTGAGCAAGCCTTTCAAACTCTGAAGAAACTATTAACTACATCACCAGTGCTAGCCCAGCCGAACATCGAGAAGCCCTTCGATGTCTACTGTGATGCATCTGGTACTGGTTTGGGCTGTGTTTTGATGCAAGAAGGTCGAGTGATCGCTTATGCCTCCTGACAGCTTAAGCGACATGAAGAGAATTACCCAACTCATGATCTCGAGTTAGCAGCAGTAGTGCATGCCTTGAAGATCTGGCGTCATTATCTGTTGGGCAGTACCTGTAATGTGTACACTGATCACAAAAGCCTGAAGTATATCTTCACTCAAGAGGAACTGAATATGAGGCAGAGAAGATGGCTTGAGTTAATTAAGGACTATGATCTTGAAGTGCATTACCATCCGGGTAAGGCGAATGTGGTCGCCGATGCACTCAGTCGCAAGTCTTATTGCAACTGTCTGATGATGAAACCCTATGATTCTTCTTTGTGTTATGAGCTGGAAAAGTTGAATATTGAAATGATTCCGCAAGGAACTCTGAATAATATCAGAATAGAAACCCCTATCAGAGAGCAGATCATCGCTGCACAAAAAGATAACCCTGGAATCAAACACATCATCGAAAAGGTCCAATCCGGAAAGGCTGATTGTTTCAGGATCGATGATGCAGGAGTAGTATGGTTTAAGAATCGGTTAGTAGTTCCTAAAGTGCCTGAGTTAAGAAAGTTAATCCTTGATGAAGCACACTTGACTAGATTCTCCATCCACCCCGGCAGCAACAAAATGTACCAGGATTTGAAGCAGCAATTCTGGTGGACAAAGATGAGGATTGAGATCGCCCGATATGTCGCTCAGTGCGATACCTGCCAGAAAGTCAAAGCCGTGCACATGAAGCCCGGAGGGGAATTGCAACCTTTACCTGTACCTGCTTGGAAATGGGACGATATCAGTATGGACTTTATCAATGGTCTACCCAAGACATCAAGAGGTTTTGATTCCATATGGGTGATCGTGGATCGCCTCACTAAGCAAGCTCACTTCCTGCCAGTGAAGACCAGTTACACCGTCCCCACTTATGCCGCTTTGTACAAGAACCACATAGTGAAACTCCATGGCATACCCAAGAGCATTATCTCTGATCGTGGTACCCAGTTTGTCGCAAAGTTTTGGAAAGCGTTCCATACCTCACTTGGAACCAAGCTCTTGCATAGTACGACATATCATCCGCAAACAGATGGACAAACTGAGCGAGTCAACCAAGTGTTAGAGGATATGTTGAGAGCATGTGTGCTCACCTTCGCAGATACTTGGGATGACTGTTTGCCCTTGGCAGAGTTCTCATATAATAACAGTTACCAAGAGAGCATCAAAATGGCACCCTTTGAAGCACTGTACGGCCGCCGTTGTCGTACACCTCTCAATTGGTCTGAACCCGGAGAAAGGGAATTCTTTGGAGTTGACCTAGTAAAAGATATGGAAGAGAAAGTCAAGCATATACAAGAGAACATGAAGATTGCACAGTCTCGATAGAAAAGTTATGCTGACAGGAGACGTCGACCTCTGCAGTTCGAGATCGAGGATTATGTGTACCTGAAGGTCTCACCCACCAAAGGAGTCACTCGTTTTGGAGTCAAAGGAAAGTTAGCACCCCGCTACATTGGTCCCTTTGAGATTCTGGATCGTTGTGGCAAGGTAGCTTACAAACTGAGGTTGCCCGATCATCTTTCAGCAATTCATAATGTGTTTCATGTCTCCCAACTCAAGAAGTGTCTCCGAGTACCTGAACATGTGGTTGAAGTTGAAGGCGTTGAGCTAGAACCAGATCTGTCATACACTGAGTATCCAGTTTGCGTGTTGGATCACAAGGACCGTGTTACCCGAAGAACCACCACAAGATGGTACAAGATCCAGTGGAACCAGCACTCTGAAGAAGAAGCCACCTGGGAATCCGAAGACTTCTTAGCAAAGAACTATCCCGACTTTCTCGAATCTCTGTAGATGTAAGGTTTTGCCTTTTCCTTCTTAAGACGTGGAATCTCGGGGCGAGATTTCTTTTAGGGGGGAAGGCTGTAACACCTCTGGTGTTTAACTGTAATTAACCTGACATGTCATCATCATTAGTCATTAATCATTCTTGTCATGCATTTAAGTTTGCTTAATACCTGTGTAATGATTTCTTTTTCAAAAACCCTAAAGCCCAAATCTTCCTTTAAGGGCAAAATGGTAATTTCACCTCTGTGACTTGCTTGTGTAATTTCTTGTTCAGTTTTGTGTCTTGAAGCTTTGTTGTGTTGTTCAAAACCCAAAATCTAAAACAGATTTCAAATCCCTTTTGAAAAACCCTAATTTCCAAACCCTAGTTTTTACCCCTCTTTTTGTATTTAAAAATTATTCAAAATTTGGACTTGGTCCAAAGAGCAAAGTTGTAGATCTTGTCAAAAGGAACAACTTTGGTATTTTCAGACTTTCAAGTTCCTATATAAAATCAAAAGTAATTTTGAAATTATTCAAATCTTAAAAGTGTCCCCTTTTCTGTTTTCGAATATAATTCAAAAACTGTTTGGAATTTTAAAATGCTCTTATTGGCAAAGTTGTAGATCTCCTTTTTCTGCACAACTTTGGTATTTTGAGTTTTTGCTGCTCAGTTCAAGTTTTGGGAGTAATTTGCAAAATACAGAGATCAGCCAAAAGTCAAACCCTAGACCTAGCCCTGTTCATCTTCAACCTAGAGCTAGGGGGGTCCGGCCATAGCCGAGCCGCCGGCGCTGCGCACGCCGCACGCCTGGCAGATGCACGCGCGCCTCCAACCTGCCGCCGCTGTCCGCGCCATCATGCCGCACCCGCACGCGCGAAGCGCTGACCTCCGCCCCGTCCCCCACTGCTCCCAGCACGACGCCGCCGCGTGGCCGTCGCCGGCGAACGCACACCCGGCCCCTACGCGCACGCCGTCCTTCCCGCCATCCTGCAATCGAGTGCGCACGCCTTGGCCGAACTCATCCACATCATCCCGTGCTCTCTACCGTCCCCGACCGTGCCTATAAAAGGGACCGCCGGAGTCCGAGCTCCTCACTCGTCTCCGCCGCCGTGGCCAGCCCACTCCGAAGCTCCCGCCGCTCAACCAACTAGCCCAGCAGCTCCGCCTTGAGCCCGTGCAGCTTCCCCACCCCTCAATTTGGTCTCTACCGCCTCCTATCGCCCGGCGTAGCTCGCCGTTCCCATCTCCAGCGAAAGCCCGGCGAGCTCGGGTTCGGGAAATACTTCCTCTCCGGCCATGATCATCCCTCCCCGACCCCTGTTTCATCTTCCTTACTCCCTTGCGACTCTAACCAGGCCCTTGCGGTCTCGTGTTATGCGCAGGATCGCCGGAGCGCCGCTCGCCGCCGAGAGAGCTCCGCCGAAGCACCGCCAACGTCGAGCTTCCTCCTTCGACCCTTGTTCCGCCGAGCCCTGCCTCCGACCGTGGTAAGCACTCGAAGCCCCCGGTCTCTGCTTTCACGGCGTAAAGCTCGAGCCAGGCCTCGAGCGGATGCACGTTCACTGTCTAGCTCGAGCCAGGCCTCGAGCACACGTTTTCCGCTTCGCCCGAGCCAGGCCTCGGCGAACACTTGCTCTCTGTCTCGCTCGAGCCAGGCCTCGGCGAACACATGCTTTCCGTCTCGCCCGAGCCTCCCAGTCAGGCCTCGGACGAAACGCTTGTCTCCGCTTCGCCCGAGCCTCCCGGCCAGGCCTCGGACGAAACGCTTGTTTCCGTCTCGCCCGAGCCTACCAGCCAGGTCTCGGACGGCCGAGTGTTTCCGCCTCGACCGAGCCCTGCTGTCCGCCTCGCCGCGATTCGCCCGAGCCCCTGCGAGGAAGGAGCACAGCGCTCTTTTCTTTTTCCTTTTTGAAAGAGTGTGAATAGTGTTCTGTTTTCTTTTTTTTGTGTGAATTAATCTGTTGTTCCTTAAATCCTGATAAAATTATGGTATGCTCCTTGCACTGTGTAGTATTTTATAAAAATATGAAACTTGACTTTTCTGCAAGAATTTGAAAATGTAAAATCCCTCTTTTAATTAATAAATGGATGGTTTTGGATTTTTAGAAAATTATTTATAACTCTAAAAATCATGAGATAAATTTTTGTGAGCTTCCTATGTCATGTTTAGTCTCTAGTGAAATTTTGAAGTCTTTTGGAACAAGTTGATTTATGAGCATTTATCTTTAATTGTTAAATAGTGCCTTTGTTAATTAATGTCTGATTTTATTTGAGCACCTTAATGACCTCCAAAAATTATGAAATTTGTTTTGCCATCTATCTACACCATAATAAACTTATGTGATTAATTTGGTAATTTTTGGAGCAACTTCATAAAATGACCTTTTTAAATAATTAAGGAAAATAGAAAAAGTGATTAGGGTTCATGTTGTATGCTCTGTTTTGCATTGTTCATGCTAGCATACTCATGAGCATGCATCATTGCATTCGTATAGTCACCGAAGAAGGCGTCAAGATCGAGGTAGCCGCCGACGAACCTGTCCCTGAGGCTACCCCGAGCTCCGACAACTGCCCTGCCGCCCTCGAGCCTGCCCTCTTTGCTCTTCAAGGCAAGCCCCGGTGCATTTAACCCTTTCCTTGAATTTATAAAATGATTTCCTTAAATGCTTTTGAGTTAAATTATTGCATTAGGTTTATAGGAGTTGTGTGTTATCCTAATTGATGCACTATCCACCTTGACCACTGATACACCCGATACCTGTTTTTCAAAAGTATTTGAAAAATGCTTAGCAATGCTTATCGAATTAGACTTTGCAATAAAATACCAATTTCAAAAGTGTGATCACTTAAGGAATGATTATGGGAATTTGATCTTACTCCCCGGCTGTTGGCTAGGTATCTGATCCGTACCTAGTCAATAGCGAGGAGAGGTTGTCCGAGCGTACGGTGCCGTCATGTTGTAGTCCGGGACTCAACAGTTGACACCGACCGGGACAGGGTTGAAAAACTGACAGGACTATTACGCTTGGGTGAGATATGACCAAGGTATAGTTCTGGCTAGAAAATTAGGGACCATCCGTATGGGGGCCTGCTGGTCAAGACTTGTAACTTTTCACATACTTCGGAAAGCTCTGGCTCCGAGAAATCCTTGATTGGGACCGACAACCGCGCACTGGGAGTGGAGAGATGGCGGAAGTAGCATGTACCCACGTGGTCGTCGTACCTGGATAGGAGTGGTGTACTGTACTTCCGGGTGGCGTAGGACCGGGTCCAATCTTGGAGGAATCGTGGTAGACGAGTTGGCATATGCAAGCTTGGGTGCTACATATGCAGTGTGGATAGGGATCCTCAGCTGAGTATTATTTATCCGGATTAACGTTGCTCCTCGGTTATGGAGACTTGGTCACTGACTGTCAACGGAGAGTGGTTCTCAACTAGGAATGTTTTGAAATGTAAAATGAATCATGAACGATGAAGAATTGAGGAATACTGAATCTTTCCAAAGTAAAATCAGGTTTACAAAAATGCTTTTCTGCAAAATACTTTCTTGCTTAAGCCTTACCTTGACTACCCTAAGCCTCTCATTCCTGAGTCTTCTCCCTTTTTCTTAGTCGGGTAAGTCTTGTTGAGTACCCCAGTACTCAGGGTTTGTTACCCATGCTGCAGGTATGACAGAGTCCCCGATGTGTCTTGCACCCTGCTGCGTGACCATCGTCCAGGAAGAGGCCGATGAGGCCGAAGAATAGTTGTACACCCTCGGGCTGGGTGATTATAAGTATCTTTGCTGTTCTCCACTATGTTGCCTATGTCTATTTCTATTATCAAGAACTTGGTTTGTAATAACTGCACCTTAATTTCTATTTGGAACCCTGCTTTGTAAAACTAATGTTATTTAAGTCTTCCGCTCTTTATTCCGATGTTATTTGTAAAAGTATGCAATGCTGTAACCGAATTATGAGATGATCCTGCGGACATTGGGCACTGATGTAGCCCGGTGGTTAACAGGTCTTAATCACATGGAACATGGGTTCGGCTGTCAGAGGTTGACAGGGACACGTGGGCCATGAGATTAGGGCCGTTCCGTCACAGAGTGGTATCAGAGCATCTCACTTTAACGTTGCAGTGTTCGTTTTTGCGAAAACTTCAAAAGACCTTTTGAGTCTAAACAAACTAACTTGACTATTTTGAGTCCAAATTGCTTCTCTCATCTTGTCTCTCATATGGCAACACTAGCTAGTGGAACAACATGTTTTAAGCCCTATGTACCTTATTTATTGCATTGCTTTGTTCCGTAGGAACGATTCATGCATCATGTCATAATCACTTAAGTTAACTTCCTCTCTAAGTTCATTGGGGTAGTATGCCTTTACCTGTTCTTGCTAGCCTTTCTCATCCATCTTCTCTTATCCAGACATGGCCCGTATCAAGCTGACTGCCCGCAAGTCGACTGGACCGCATGGTGTGCCACGCCACCAGCTGGCACCACGCGCTGGGGAGGAGACTGGACAATCTTCCAACGGTCGTCGCTTTCCCCGCCGCACCCGTAAGAACCTGAAGGAGGAGATCAAGGATCTGAAGGCTGAGCTGAAGAACTTGGAGCATGACTTCTACCACTCACGCCTGGAGTTTTATGAGGCACGAGCTTCCCTGGAGCAAGCCAACCGGAACACGGTTCGCGCTATCGAGCAGCGCAATGATGCTTGGACCCGCGAGGACGTTACCAGAGCCCAGCTCCACGGACTGCAGCAGTACACAGCTCAGATTGAACAGTTCAATGATATGCTTCATGAGGAAGTGCATCAGCTGTATGATCAACTCCACCCCTTGGTACCCCCGGTTATGGAAGACCCTGAGGACGGAGTAGTGGAAGAACTCGATGTGGAATAAGAGCCAGACGTGGACGAAGAAATTGAACCTGCTGAGGACGTCCACGCTGAAGACGAGGACGAGGAGGAAGAGCCTGAGCTCATCCTCGAAGAAGACGACGACGAAGAAATGATCATCATCGACGACGACTAGACTCGTAGTGTCTGTACCATCTGCTTACCTAAAACCTTAGTCTAGGTTTGGGGGCGTTAGTCTGTCTGTTGCCAAGTCTGGCATGTATCTTTCTTTTCGCATCTTTTCCCTTTATCGATCTGTATCATCTGTCAGTCACCTTATCAAGTCATCAGTCTTTTGTATCAGAAGAAGCTATCAGTCTGTTGTTTTCAGAACCCTATCTATGAATGCTAAGTTCCAAGTTGCTTAACAGATGCCTGTGAACACTCGCACTGGAGCTGGAGGTTCTGATGATGCCAACCTCCCAAACCCTCCACCTGTCCCAGCTACCCTAGCAGATGCCATTGCAGCCTTGGCCGCCGCTGCTAACCTAATGGCTCAAAACCAAGGACAGCAGAACTTTCACCGTGGTCGCCACAACATCAACCAAGAGACCACCTATGTGGAATTCACCGAAACTCGTCCACCGGTCTTCACCAAGGCCGATGAACCCCTCGAAGCTGATGATTGGCTCCGCACCATGGAGCAGAAGTTTGGTCTTATCAACTGCACCGATATCCAGAAGCCACGGTTCGCTTCACAGCAGCTTCGTGGTCCGGCAAGTGCTTGGTACGCCAACCTGTTGGCTGCCCAGCCAGAAGGTCATCGGTTGACCTGGGAAGAGTTCTGCACTGCTTTCCGTGCTCATCACATCCCTTCCGGATTAATGAAAATGAAGCTTGATCAGTTCCTGGCTCTCCAACAGAAAGACTCCACAGTCATGCAGTATGTGGGTCAATTCAATCATCTCAGCCAGTATGCCTCAGAGTATGTCAACACAGATGAGAAGAAGAGGGATTGTTTCCTCAGAGGACTGCACCCAAAGATCCGCAGGAGCTTGTCCAATAACCTGACTGGGTCTTATCACGATGTTGTTGACCGGGCTGTTGCTTTTGAAGAAAGCAATCGCCAGTACCAGGAAGAGAAGAAGAAGAAGAAGAAGAAAGCAGGGTCAAGCAGCTTCTCTGGCGGTCACAAACGCCAGAGAATCATCTATCACCCCAGCCACCACCACAATCGTCTACCTTACCCCAACCAGCAAGTGGTCGTCCGTACCACGGCCACCACCCATAATGCCAACCAGCAGAGTGCCACACAGCCGAATGCCCCAGGTGTTCGTATCACCACTCCACAAACAGCCTACAACCATCCCTGCTACAACTGCGGCCAGCTTGGTCACTGGTCTCGTGAGTGCCCAAAGCCCAAGAGGTATGCTCAGAATGCTCAGAAGAATCCCGGAGGATCTCAGCAGCAGCAGCACCGTGCCCAGCAGCAACAGGCTCAGAAAGGCAGGATTGTCAAGAAGCACGGGCAAGTCTACTACACCGCTGTCAGCGATATACCAGAAGGGGAGCCCGTCATGATCGGTAGGTTTCCTGTTGCCAATCACCCTGCAGTTGTGTTATTTGATTCTGGTGCATCGCATTCCTTCATCAGTCGTACTTTTGTCATCAATCATGAAATATCAATTGAGGATTTAAAAGAAAGTTTCTGCATATTTTCGCTTGGAGGGCGTATAAGTACTAAGGAAGTGGTTCGCAGTATACCAGTAATGTTGGGGGAACATGTATTTCCCACCACCATGATAGTGCTTCATGCTCAGGAGATAGATGTCATCCTAGGCATGAATTGGATGTGTCAGTATAAAGCCATGATCGACATCTTGAATAGAGTTGTGAGAGTGGATATTCCTAACAGTACCGCCAAACTCCTTCTCCAACTTCCAATGCCTCAAAAACCAGCAGCCACTCAAATAAATACCGCCTATGTTCTGGAAACCCGGGACATCCCCGTGGTTTGTGAATTCCCTGATGTTTTTCCTGAGGATTTGCCTGGTCTGCCTCCTGACCGTGACGTTGAGTTTGCCATAGAGCTAAAGCCCGGGACTGCTCCTATATCCCGCAGAGCTTATCGAAGGCCTCCCAGAGAGTTGGCAGAACTAAAAATCCAATTACAAGATTTGTTGGACAAGGGTTTCATTCGCCCAAGCTCGTCTCCTTGGGGCTGTCCTGCAATCTTTGTAAAGAAGAAAGACAAGACTCTCAGAATGTGCATTGATTATCGCCCACTCAATGAGGTCACCATCAAAAATAAATATCCCTTGCCTCGTATTGATCTTCTCTTTGACCAGTTAGCTGGAGCCAAAGTATTCTCCAAGATCGATCTCAGATCTGGCTACCACCAAATAAAGATTCGTCCTGAAGATATTCCTAAAACAGCTTTCACCACCAGATACGGCCTATATGAGTACTTGGTCATGTCCTTCGGTTTGACCAATGCCCCTGCTCATTTCATGTACCTCATGAACTCTGTGTTCGTGCCAGAGCTTGATAAATTCGTGGTCGTGTTCATTGACGACATCCTTGTCTACTCAAAAACCCCTGAAGATCATGCCGAACATCTTCGTATCGTTCTATCCCGTCTCAGAGAACATCAGCTGTATGCCAAGTTCAGTAAATGTGAGTTCTGGTTAGATCAGATACAGTTTCTTAGTCATGTCCTTTCCGCTGAAGGTGTGTCAGTTGACCCTGGTAAAGTGGCAGACATTCTGGATTGGAAGCCACCTACCACTGTTCATCAAGTCCGCAGTTTTATGGGAATGGCAGGATATTATCGTCGATTCATCCCAGATTTCTCAAGAATCGCCAAGCCTATCACTGAGTTAGTAAAGAATTCTGTGAAGTTTGTCTGGTCACCAGCCTGTGAGCAAGCCTTTCAAACTCTGAAGAAACTATTAACTACATCACCAGTGCTAGCCCAGCCGAACATCGAGAAGCCCTTCGATGTCTACTGTGATGCATCTGGTACTGGTTTGGGCTGTGTTTTGATGCAAGAAGGTCGAGTGATCGCTTATGCCTCCTGACAGCTTAAGCGACATGAAGAGAATTACCCAACTCATGATCTCGAGTTAGCAGCAGTAGTGCATGCCTTGAAGATCTGGCGTCATTATCTGTTGGGCAGTACCTGTAATGTGTACACTGATCACAAAAGCCTGAAGTATATCTTCACTCAAGAGGAACTGAATATGAGGCAGAGAAGATGGCTTGAGTTAATTAAGGACTATGATCTTGAAGTGCATTACCATCCGGGTAAGGCGAATGTGGTCGCCGATGCACTCAGTCGCAAGTCTTATTGCAACTGTCTGATGATGAAACCCTATGATTCTTCTTTGTGTTATGAGCTGGAAAAGTTGAATATTGAAATGATTCCGCAAGGAACTCTGAATAATATCAGAATAGAAACCCCTATCAGAGAGCAGATCATCGCTGCACAAAAAGATAACCCTGGAATCAAACACATCATCGAAAAGGTCCAATCCGGAAAGGCTGATTGTTTCAGGATCGATGATGCAGGAGTAGTATGGTTTAAGAATCGGTTAGTAGTTCCTAAAGTGCCTGAGTTAAGAAAGTTAATCCTTGATGAAGCACACTTGACTAGATTCTCCATCCACCCCGGCAGCAACAAAATGTACCAGGATTTGAAGCAGCAATTCTGGTGGACAAAGATGAGGATTGAGATCGCCCGATATGTCGCTCAGTGCGATACCTGCCAGAAAGTCAAAGCCGTGCACATGAAGCCCGGAGGGGAATTGCAACCTTTACCTGTACCTGCTTGGAAATGGGACGATATCAGTATGGACTTTATCAATGGTCTACCCAAGACATCAAGAGGTTTTGATTCCATATGGGTGATCGTGGATCGCCTCACTAAGCAAGCTCACTTCCTGCCAGTGAAGACCAGTTACACCGTCCCCACTTATGCCGCTTTGTACAAGAACCACATAGTGAAACTCCATGGCATACCCAAGAGCATTATCTCTGATCGTGGTACCCAGTTTGTCGCAAAGTTTTGGAAAGCGTTCCATACCTCACTTGGAACCAAGCTCTTGCATAGTACGACATATCATCCGCAAACAGATGGACAAACTGAGCGAGTCAACCAAGTGTTAGAGGATATGTTGAGAGCATGTGTGCTCACCTTCGCAGATACTTGGGATGACTGTTTGCCCTTGGCAGAGTTCTCATATAATAACAGTTACCAAGAGAGCATCAAAATGGCACCCTTTGAAGCACTGTACGGCCGCCGTTGTCGTACACCTCTCAATTGGTCTGAACCCGGAGAAAGGGAATTCTTTGGAGTTGACCTAGTAAAAGATATGGAAGAGAAAGTCAAGCATATACAAGAGAACATGAAGATTGCACAGTCTCGATAGAAAAGTTATGCTGACAGGAGACGTCGACCTCTGCAGTTCGAGATCGAGGATTATGTGTACCTGAAGGTCTCACCCACCAAAGGAGTCACTCGTTTTGGAGTCAAAGGAAAGTTAGCACCCCGCTACATTGGTCCCTTTGAGATTCTGGATCGTTGTGGCAAGGTAGCTTACAAACTGAGGTTGCCCGATCATCTTTCAGCAATTCATAATGTGTTTCATGTCTCCCAACTCAAGAAGTGTCTCCGAGTACCTGAACATGTGGTTGAAGTTGAAGGCGTTGAGCTAGAACCAGATCTGTCATACACTGAGTATCCAGTTTGCGTGTTGGATCACAAGGACCGTGTTACCCGAAGAACCACCACAAGATGGTACAAGATCCAGTGGAACCAGCACTCTGAAGAAGAAGCCACCTGGGAATCCGAAGACTTCTTAGCAAAGAACTATCCCGACTTTCTCGAATCTCTGTAGATGTAAGGTTTTGCCTTTTCCTTCTTAAGACGTGGAATCTCGGGGCGAGATTTCTTTTAGGGGGGAAGGCTGTAACACCTCTGGTGTTTAACTGTAATTAACCTGACATGTCATCATCATTAGTCATTAATCATTCTTGTCATGCATTTAAGTTTGCTTAATACCTGTGTAATGATTTCTTTTTCAAAAACCCTAAAGCCCAAATCTTCCTTTAAGGGCAAAATGGTAATTTCACCTCTGTGACTTGCTTGTGTAATTTCTTGTTCAGTTTTGTGTCTTGAAGCTTTGTTGTGTTGTTCAAAACCCAAAATCTAAAACAGATTTCAAATCCCTTTTGAAAAACCCTAATTTCCAAACCCTAGTTTTTACCCCTCTTTTTGTAATTTAAAAATTATTCAAAATTTGGACTTGGTCCAAAGAGCAAAGTTGTAGATCTTGTCAAAAGGAACAACTTTGGTATTTTCAGATTTTCAAGTTCCTATATAAAATCAAAAGTAATTTTGAAATTATTCAAATCTTAAAAGTGCCCCCTTTTCTGTTTTCGAATATAATTCAAAAACTGTTTGGAATTTGAAAATGCTCTTATTGGCAAAGTTGTAGATCTCCTTTTTCTGCACAACTTTGGTATTTTGAGTTTTTGCTGCTCAGTTCAAGTTTTGGGAGTAATTTGCAAAATACAGAGATCAGCCAAAAGTCAAACCCTAGACCTAGCCCTGTTCATCTTCAACCTAGAGCTAGGGGGGTCCGGCCATAGCCGAGCCGCCGGCGCTGCGCACGCCGCACGCCTGGCAGATGCACGCGCGCCTCCAACCTGCCGCCGCTGTCCGCGCCATCATGCCGCACCCGCACGCGCGAAGCGCTAACCTCCGCCCCGTCCCCCGCTGCTCCCAGCACGACGCCGCCGCGTGGCCGTCGCCGGCGAACGCACACCCGGCCCCTGCGCGCACGCCGTCCTTCCCGCCATCCTGCAATCGAGTGCGCACGCCTTGGCCGAACTCATCCACATCATCCCGTGCTCTCTACCGTCCCTGACCGTGCCTATAAAAGGGACCGCCGGAGTCCGAGCTCCTCACTCGTCTCCGCCGCCGTGGCCAGCCCACTCCGAAGCTCCCGCCGCTCAACCAACTAGCCCAGCAGCTCCGCCTTGAGCCCGTGCAGCTTCCCCACCCCTCAATTTGGTCTCTACCGCCTCCTATCGCCCGGCGTAGCTCGCCGTTCCCATCTCCAGCGAAAGCCCGGCGAGCTCGGGTTCGGGAAATACTTCCTCTCCGGCCATGATCATCCCTCCCCGACCCCTGTTTCATCTTCCTTACTCCCTTGCGACTCTAACCAGGCCCTTGCGGTCTCGTGTTATGCGCAGGATCGCCGGAGCGCCGCTCGCCGCCGAGAGAGCTCCGCCGAAGCACCGCCAACGTCGAGCTTCCTCCTTCGACCCTTGTTCCGCCGAGCCCTGCCTCCGACCGTGGTAAGCACTCGAAGCCCCCGGTCTCTGCTTTCACGGCGTAAAGCTCGAGCCAGGCCTCGAGCGGATGCACGTTCACTGTCTAGCTCGAGCCAGGCCTCGAGCACACGTTTTCCGCTTCGCCCGAGCCAGGCCTCGGCGAACACTTGCTCTCTGTCTCGCTCGAGCCAGGCCTCGGTGAACACATGCTTTCCGTCTCGCCCGAGCCTCCCAGTCAGGCCTCGGACGAAACGCTTGTCTCCGCTTCGCCCGAGCCTCCCGGCCAGGCCTCGGACGAAACGCTTGTTTCCGTCTCGCCCGAGCCTACCAGCCAGGTCTCGGACGGCCGAGTGTTTCCGCCTCGACCGAGCCCTGCTGTCCGCCTCGCCGCGATTCGCCCGAGCCCCTGCGAGGAAGGAGCACAGCGCTCTTTTCTTTTTCCTTTTTGAAAGAGTGTGAATAGTGTTCTGTTTTCTTTTTTTTGTGTGAATTAATCTGTTGTTCCTTAAATCCTGATAAAATTATGGTATGCTCCTTGCACTGTGTAGTATTTTATAAAAATATGAAACTTGACTTTTCTGCAAGAATTTGAAAATGTAAAATCCCTCTTTTAATTAATAAATGGATGGTTTTGGATTTTTAGAAAATTATTTATAACTCCAAAAATCATGAGATAAATTTTTGTGAGCTTCCTATGTCATGTTTAGTCTCTAGTGAAATTTTGAAGTCTTTTGGAACAAGTTGATTTATGAGCATTTATCTTTAATTGTTAAATAGTGCCTTTGTTAATTAATGTCTGATTTTATTTGAGCACCTTAATGACCTCCAAAAATTATGAAATTTGTTTTGCCATCTATCTACACCATAATAAACTTATGTGATTAATTTGGTAATTTTTGGAGCAACTTCATAAAATGACCTTTTTAAATAATTAAGGAAAATAGAAAAAGTGATTAGGGTTCATGTTGTATGCTCTGTTTTGCATTGTTCATGCTAGCATACTCATGAGCATGCATCATTGCATTCGTATAGTCACCGAAGAAGGCGTCAAGATCGAGGCAGCCGCCGACGAACCTGTCCCTGAGGCTACCCCGAGCTCCGACAACTGCCCTGCCGCCCTCGAGCCTGCCCTCTTTGCTCTTCAAGGCAAGCCCCGGTGCATTTAACCCTTTCCTTGAATTTATAAAATGATTTCCTTAAATGCTTTTGAGTTAAATTATTGCATTAGGTTTATAGGAGTTGTGTGTTATCCTAATTGATGCACTATCCACCTTGACCACTGATACACCCGATACCTGTTTTTCAAAAGTATTTGAAAAATGCTTAGCAATGCTTATCGAATTAGACTTTGCAATAAAATGCCAATTTCAAAAGTGTGATCACTTAATGAATGATTATGGGAATTTGATCTTACTCCCCGGCTGTTGGCTAGGTATCTGATCCGTACCTAGTCAATAGCGAGGAGAGGTTGTCCGAGCGTACGGTGCCGTCATGTTGTAGTCCGGGACTCAACAGTTGACACCGACCGGGACAGGGTTGAAAAACTGACAGGACTATTACGCTTGGGTGAGATATGACCAAGGTATAGTTCTGGCTAGAAAATTAGGGACCATCCGTATGGGGGCCTGCTGGTCAAGACTTGTTACTTTTCACATACTTCAGAAAGCTCTGGCTCCGAGAAATCCTTGATTGGGACCGACAACCGCGCACTGGGAGTGGAGAGATGGCGGAAGTAGCATGTACCCACGTGGTCGTCGTACCTGGATAGGAGTGGTGTACTGTACTTCCGGGTGGCGTAGGACCGGGTCCAATCTTGGAGGAATCGTGGTAGACGAGTTGGCATATGCAAGCTTGGGTGCTACATATGCAGTGTGGATAGGGATCCTCAGCTGAGTATTATTTATCCGGATTAACGTTGCTCCTCGGTTATGGAGACTTGGTCACTGACTGTTGTAACACCTCTGGTGTTTAAGCATGTAATTAACTTGACATATCATCATTAGCATCATTAATCATCTTGATCATGATTTCATGTGTATGCATTTGCTTAGTGTATCATTGTATGTGATGTACCTCTATTGCGGAAACCCTTATTAGCCCACTTCTTCCTATAGGGGCAAAATGGTAATTTCACCTCTGTGCCTAGTTCTATGTAATTCTTGTTCAAATTTAGTTCCCTGATGTTTGTTGCTTTGATCAAAGTTCGAAAATCAGATTTGACTTGATTTTCCTTTTGCAAAACCCTAAATTCCCAAATCCTGGATTTATTCCCTTTTTGATAAACTTCTTCAAAATTCAAAATTTTGAGTTGGTTCAAAAAGCAAAGTTGTGAATCTGACCTAGAGGAACAACTTTGGTATTTTCAGATTTCCATGTTTCTATATAAAAGTTGAAGTAATTTCAAATTCATTCAAATTCCAGTTTTTGCCCCCTTTTCAGTTTTAAAAAGTTATTCAAAAACTATTGAGTTTCAGAAAAAGTGTATATTAGCAAAGTTGTAGGTTTTGTCAAATGGAACAACTTTCATATTGGAAGATTTTCAAGTTTCAGTTTGAAATCCAGAGTAATTTTGATTTGAATCAAGTTTGAAAAAGTGTCCCCTTTTCTGTTTTCGAATATAGTTCAAAAACTATTTGGAATTTGAAAATGTTCATATTGACAAAGTTGAAGATCTCATTTTTCTGAACAACTTTGGTGTTTTGAGTTTTTGTCGCACAGTTCAAATTTTGGGAGATTTTTGCAAAATACAGAAACTGGCCAAAAGTCAAACCCTAGACCCTAGCACTGTTCTTCTTCCCGTAGAGCCAGAGGGAAAAGGGGGGGGGGGCCCGGCCATGGCGCCGGCGCTGCGGCTGCAGCGCAGACGGCTGCTCCCCACGCGCCACCCACCTGTCGCCGCTGTTCCCCTGTTCCCTCCGCGCCCGCACGCGAGCGCTGACCCTCGCTCTCGGCCCCTACAGTGCCCAGCCGCCGCCGCCGCGTGGCCATCGCCGGCCGAGCTTGCGCCCGAGCCCCGGCTGCACGCCAGCTCGTCTGCCAGAGCGCAATCGAGTGCGCACGCCCCCGCAAACCTTACCCGCGTATCCCCGAGCTCTCTACCGTCCCATAGCCGCGGCTATATAAGCCGCCGGAGCTTCGACCTCCGCATCCACCTCCGCCACCGTGGCCAGCCCTCTCCAGTCACTCCGCCGCTCCACCACCGAGCCCGAAAGCTCCGCCGTGAGCTCGTGAAGCTTTTCCACCCTCCAATTTCACCTTCCCCGCCTCCGTTTGCCCGGCGTAACCCCATCTTCCCGATCTCCGACCGAACACCGGTGAACTCGGGTTCGTGAAATTCGCCACCTCCGGCCTTGATCATCCCTCACCGACCCCCGTGTCATGTTCCTTGGTTCCGTGCGACTCTGAACCGGCCCTTGCGGTCGCATGTGCTGCGCAGGACCGCCGGACCGCCGGAGCGCCGCCGCGGTCATCCTCACCCTCGAGCACAAGTCGAGCCTCACCCTCGAGCACAAGTCGAGCCTCACCCTCGAGCACAAGTCGAGCCTCACCCTCGAGCCCTGCCTCCGACACGTGGTAAGCGTCCGAGCCTCCGGTCTCTGCTTCCACTCCGTTTCGCCCGAGCCTCCCAGGTCTCGGACGGAGGCTTGTTTTTCCGCTTCGCCCGAGCCCAACCCTCGAGCTCGCGTTTCCGTCTCGTCCGAGCCCGAGCCTCGGGCGGACAGACCCTCGCCTCTTCGCTCGAGCCAGGCCTCGAGCGAACTCGAGCACCCTCCGCTTCGCCGAGTCAGGCCTCGGACGGAGGCTTACTTCTCCGTCTCGCCCGAGCCTCCGGGCCAGGCCTCGGACGAAGCTGTCGCTTCCGTCTCGACCGAGCCGTCTCGACCGAGCCCCGCGCGATTCGCCCGAGCCCCGCGATTCGCCGAGCCCGGCCTAGAAAGGGCACAGTGCTCTTTTCTTTTTCTGAGTGATGTGAATAGTGTTCTGTTTTCTCTTTTTTGTATGATTTTCTGTGAGCATCCAAAAATTCTGAAATTTTTGTGATAGACTCTTTATGCCCTGGAGTATTTTAGAAAAATATGAAACGTGAGTTTTGTGCAAAAATTTAAAAATGTAAAATTCCCCTTTTAATTGAAAAATGAAGGTTTTGGTATTTTTGGAGAGTGATTTATAACTCCAAAAATCTTGAGACAAATTTTTGTGAGCCTCTTATGCCATGTTTAGTCTCTGGTAAAATTTTGAAGTCTTTTGGAACAAGTTGATTATTGAGCTTTTATTTTAATTGTTAAATAGTGCCTTTTGCTAATTTATGTCTGATTTAATTTGAGCACCTTAATGACCTCCAAAAATTATGAAATTTGTTTTGCCATCTATCTACACCATAATGAACTTATGTGATTAATTTGGTAATTTTTGGAGCAACTTCATAAAATGACCTTTTTAATTAATTTAGAAAATAGAAAAAGTGATTAGGGTTGGTAATAAGTGTTTGATGATGTGATCTTTGGATTGGTTGATGTTCATAGACCCCTACCCTTTGGTCTATGATGATTGTGATGCTATGTTGGTTGATGCTTAGGATAATTATAATAAGGGCTAGTTTAATCAATATTGCTTAAGGAAGAAATAGTTACCTTTTATGCTCAACCTAGATTTCAATCATGCCTTGTTTAAGAGTAATCCAGAATCAGTAGAATTGTCTTGCACCATAAGTTCATATCATCTTTCTCATGAGCATTCATCATTGCATCCGTATAGTTGACGAAGAAGGACCTGAAGTCGAGGTAGCCACCGAAGGATCTGTCCCCGAGGCAACCCCGAGCTCCGACACCTACACCACCAACCCCGCGTCTGCTCTTTTTGCCATCCAAGGCAAGCCCCGGTGCATTTAACCTTTCCCTTGAGTTTTATAAATGATTTCCTTAAATGCTTTTGAGTTAAATTACTGCATTAGGTTTATAGGAGTTGTGTGCTATCCTAATTGATGCACTACCTACCTTGACCACTGATACACCCGATACCTGCTTTTCAAAAGTATTTGAAAAATGCTTAGCAATGCTTAATGAATTAGACTTTGCAATAAAACGCCAATTTCAAAAGTGTGATCACTTAAGGATCTTTATGGGAATTTGGCTTTACTCCCACTATTGGCTAGGTATCTGATCCGTACTTAGTCAATGGGAAGGAGATGTTGTCCTTGCGTACGGTGCCGTCATGTTGTAGTCCGGGACTCAACAGTTGACACCGACCGGGACAGGGTTGAAAAACTGACAGGACCTGTACTCTTGGGTTAGAGTCCCGAGGTGCTTGTCGCTGGCTGGAAAATGTAGGGACCATCCGTATGGGGGCCTGCTGGTCAAGACTTGTAACTATTCACATACTACGGAAAGCTCTGGCTCCGAGAAATCCATTATTGGACCGACAACCGCGCACTGGGAGTGGAGAGATGGCGGAAGTAGCATGTACCCACGTGGGTTAGAGTCCCGGATTGGAGTGGTGTACTGTACTTCCGGGTGGCGTAGGACCGGGCCCAATCTTGGAGGAATCGTGGTAGACGAGTTGGCATATGCAAGCTTGGGTGCTACATATGCAGTGTGGATAGGGATCCTCAGCTGAGTATTATTTATCCGGATTAACGTTGCTCCTCGATTATGGAGACTTGGTCCACTGACTGTCAACGGAGAGTGGTTCTCAACTAGGAATGTTTTGAAATGTAAAATGAATCATGAATGATGAAGAATTGAGGAATACTGAATCTTTCAAAATAAAATAAGATTTACAAAAATGCTTTTCTGCAAAATACTTGATCTTGCTTAAGCCTTACCTTGACTACCCTAAGCTTTCATTCCTGAGTCTTCTCCTTTTTTCTTTAGTCGGGTAAGTCTTGTTGAGTACCTTTGTACTCAGGGTTTTATTACCCATGTTGCAGGTATGGCAGATTCCTCAGTATGCCTTGGACCCTGCTGTGTGACTGTTGTTGAAGAAGAGGCCGATGAGGCCGATGAGTGATTATTCACCCTCGGGCTGGGTGATGTATCTTTACCTTTAGTTGTTGTCATATGCTACTCTGCCAACTCTATCTATTTGAACTATGGTCTGTAATAACTTCACTTTAAATTTATGTTGAACCCTGGTTTGTAAAACTATTGTTATCTAAGTCTTCCGCTATTTACTCCGATGTTATTTGTCAAAATGTTAAAGAGATTGTAACTGAATTGTGAGATGATCCTGCGGACATCGGGCACTGATGTAGCCCAGTAGCGGACCCGGCCCTAATCTCTTGGCTGTACGGATCGACTGTCAGTGGTTGACGGTGATCAGTGGGCCATGGGAATTGGGGCCGTTATGTTACAACTGTCAACGGAGAGTGGTTCTCAACTAGGAATGTTTTGAAATGTAAAATGAATCATGAACGATGAAGAATTGAGGAATACTGAATCTTTCCAAAGTAAAATCAGGTTTACAAAAATGCTTTTCTGCAAAATACTTGATCTTGCTTAAGCCTTACCTTGACTACCCTAAGCCTCTCATTCCTGAGTCTTCTCCCTTTTTCTTAGTCGGGTAAGTCTTGTTGAGTACCCCAGTACTCAGGGTTTGTTACCCATGCTGCAGGTATGACAGAGTCCCCGATGTGTCTTGCACCCTGCTGCGTGACCATCGTCCAGGAAGAGGCCGATGAGGCCGAAGAATAGTTGTACACCCTCGGGCTGGGTGATTATAAGTATCTTTGCTGTTCTCCACTATGTTGCCTATGTCTATTTCTATTATCAAGAACTTGGTTTGTAATAACTGCACCTTAATTTCTATTTGGAACCCTGCTTTGTAAAACTAATGTTATTTAAGTCTTCCGCTCTTTATTCCGATGTTATTTGTAAAAGTATGCAATGCTGTAACCGAATTGTGAGATGATCCTGCGGACATTGGGCACTGATGTAGCCCGGTGGCGAACAGGTCTTAATCACATGGAACATGGGTTCGGCTGTCAGAGGTTGATAGGGACACGTGGGCCATGAGATTAGGGCCGTTCCGTCACAAAATTGAATAACCATGATCTAGTAACTTAACTAATAATGTATGCAATAAATAAATGTTAAAACATGGTTTTAGTAACGGGCAATTAAAGGGGGTTGTGGTGTATGACTACTTTCCAGACGCTCTAGTTGCTCTCCCTAAGGACTTATCTGTAAGAAACAGCCCAGGACTTACAATAGAACCATGAGTGCTATATGGCTCTGGTTTTACTTCACTAGAAGACTTTTTTTTCTAGCTTATTAGGGGTTACTGAAAGACGCAAAAGGGGTTTGCTACAATGAGGATAGTGCGACCTTTGTTCCTATGCGTACTGTTGCACGCGTGCCATATCGAAAGGGGGCTCTATTTCTGCCTACCGATAAAACATGTAGCGACCCTAACTTGTTAGATGAACTTTTAAAAGACTTTATAGTGAACTCTACCGATCTTTCTTGGAAGTGGGTCAAGAGGTTAGCTATCTCGAGTAAAAGAGCAATCACGACTCATGGATAAAGATGTACAACCTCTGCAGAGTGTTAAAAACTGATATATGAGACGTGCTCACGAACACGAGCGGCCTTAGGATCCTTGTTGAATAGATGAATATTGTTGATAACTGTTATTTATGAGTGTTGCTATACATTATTTTTATTTACATGACCATGTGGTTATTTAGGGCTATTGCTAAACCTGTTGATACTCAATTGCTAAAATTATGACTCACTAAAAGCTAATTGCAGTAACATTGTCTAATCTTTTTAGCCTTATGCACCCATGTTATATTGTTAAGTACGAGATGTACTTACGTTTATTTATTTTTATTATGCTTGTTTACTTTTTATTACTCGAACAAAAAACTCGAATGAGTAACATACTATGATGGTTACAATGATTTTCTAGAAGATTATTAGACTTGTTCACCAATCAATCGTCCCTGTGGCTTTTGAAGACTTCACTTGAAGATTAGAATTTATGTTGTGTGATTGATTTTTGGACACATAATTTTGCATTCGATTTTGTTCTTAAAATCAAGTGTAACAAATAAACACTTAGGCCTTGTTTAGATTTCAAATTTTTTTCACACTCTCTCCATCACATCAATCATCACATTAATATTTGGACGCATGTATAGAGCATTAAATGTTAATAAAAAATAAATAACTAATTGCACATATTGGTTGTAAATCACGAGACGATACTTTTGAGCCTAGTATCATCTCTGTCAAATCCATCGATCTGTTTAACGGTATAGTAGACGAGTAGCACATCATCTCTTCTTCCTCAATAAGCAGAAGCTAGCATAGCAGGTGAGAACTTCATCTTCATTCTAACACCTGACCGATTAGAGGAGTAGCACATTTTCCAAGTCGCCGATGAGCTTGGCCTTGTCATCAGCATGAACTTGTGCTCTTATCTCCCTCACCACCAGTGGAGCATGGCCTGGGCAATGACAACATGGCCTGTACGGACGACGGCGTGACGAGAGGGGCGGTGGCGGCACACGGCGAGCGCTTCTTGTACGGACAGAGGCACGGCGAGCACTGTCTGGGCGGTGGCGGTGCGACGAGCACGGCAGCAACAGCGGCCTGGACGTCGACGACGCGACCCATATGGACGAAGGCATGACGAGACGATGGCAGCGTACGGCGAGCGCTGCGTGGGCGATGGCGGCATGTGGCGAGCGCTGCCTGGATGGTGGCGGCGCGGCAAGCGCAGTACCAACTGCGGCCTGGGCGAGCGACATAGCAGCGGGCGAAAAAGTTCCATCGCGGCCGTAGAAACGACTCGTTTCCTCCCAACGCAAAAATAGCAGTTTCTTTCTACCTCGGTACATGAGTAGACTCGGTTTCTCCAGGAAGAAACGGTTTCATCATATTTTCTTCTCTTTCTTATTTAATTAGATTGTCACATCAGATTTTTGCTTAGGTGGCATCTCATTTAATAGAGATAGAAATCATCATCAATGTACCGTTGGGACTGCCCTCATACATCACGGGAACATTACAGCCAGGTCTAGGAATAAATTTACTCGTTGAGGCATAGAACAGAGGGAGACCGGAGATCGCTTTCAGTAGTTCGTTAAGATTTTGTCTCGTGAGACACCATCTGCTACAAGGGCTGAGGTGACTTCCTGTAAAGTAGAGGGCGTCATCAGTATCATCAATTCATCATTACACCAAAAAAAAAAAAGCCATCAATGTGGAACTCGTTTCAGAATCAGTACTGATACACTACCAAATTCATCTAAATGGTCAGGTGCAATAAACTGCGTAAAGACAACATGAAATGGAGTGGGATTTGGAGCAAGCACCTATGTCATGACCGGATGAACAAACATGTAGTTACTCTGTACTTCACATCGATATCCAGCATTGACAGGGTTTCAACTATGGGCTTGCAACTCATGCTTCTGCAGGAGCAGAGCAAATGGTACCATGGATCTAGTATGTTGGGACGCCAGAAAATGTGTGCCACCCCAATTGAACAAAACTCTCTCTACACTACCGGCTTCCTAGGTGAAAAAGGCAACCTGCTCCTTCAACTTCTATCCTATCATGTGTGCAGCCAAGAAAATTCACTCCAAACTAGCTGGAGTCGGATCAATTCTGCAAGCTACACACTGTCATTGCTGGATCCTACAAGACCATTACGCGAAACGGTCCAAGTACTCAAGCTTAGTGATGGAAGGACCACGTGTGGTGCAGTTAGTTGATGCAGGTGAGAGAAGGGAGAGTGCACGAGAGGTAGAAAGGTTCAACGAGTCAACATTCTACATAGGGGAGCCAGCTCTCATTAGGATAATTTGGACCTAGGATGCTACAGTTAGCAAGTTTAGGGATGTAGGTCTTCATTTTTAATATATAGTACTGAAGTGCATCCATGCACAGTTTGATGCAGTAGCAGTTTCACTCACAAGTAACAAACAATTATTTTCATAGGTTCAACACGCTTAATGGTAAGTTATGCAAAAGAGTCTTGAAACAACAACTATGCGCACCTCCTGCATTTGATTCTGACCACAAAGTATGGCTCCTGTAGAAGATGGATTTACTATGTTCTTGGCTCTGAAGAAAACATCCTGCAAGATTAAAGTAATTAGAAGGATGTCTCAGGTGTGTACCAGAAAACCTGCAACAAGACAAAAAAACGATGGAGCATTTCTTGAATTCTTGTATTACCTGAACATGTCCACGTTCACCTTTCCAACTGTCATCTGGTCGTGATAAGACTGGTATTACTTTAACTCCAGTTGATTCCCAGTTCTTGAATCTATCCTGTAAAATGGGAAATTATATACCTTTACTACGTGAGATAAAGGCTTCTCTGGCAAATACACGTTTTGCATACACATGGGGGAAAATTCTCCAACCTGGTATGCCATAGATTGTAGACTTCTAGCGCCATAATAAAGCCTCACATCAGCTCTTTCATTAGCAGCAAAACCGAACTCGATAAGTGAACGAATTGTACTGCATGAAAAAATACACAAGATTAATCTGGGCAAGATCAGAGGAAGCCCAAAATTTAGAGTAGAAGCAAAATTAGCTAGTCAGCCAGTCAGCCGCAATACAGATGAAAATTGAGAATAACATTTTTGGGGATTATGATTTCCATCTATGGCTAACCTAGTCCCTGACCATATTCGTTGCTCAGCAACTACTTGTAGGAGGCTTTGATAGTCTGTTAGGCATGGTAGCTAGTTGTGGTGGAATCCAAGATGGGAGGAGGCTTGTGCCAGCAGAAGGGGGCTAGCAACTAGCATTGAGGGCAAGGGATGTGGAATAAAAAAGGTATATGTGAAAGTGTCTAAGGGAATTCCTACATAACTACCTGGACATACTCTACTAAATAATACAGCAAACCAGTAACATAATAATTTCGAAGGGGTTCTTTATATTCTAATTTCACCCCTCCTGCAAACCATCTACTTTACATCCTTCAATTATTAGAGCCAGAGCATAACTCCCAAGCCGAATTCACCTGGTTTGAGCAGGTTCCTATTCGAAGAATCCTTAACTTTGTTTAGCTTGAGATTCAACCACCGCGGACCATGCCAAAGTTCACAATTGTCCTTTGTCAGGAAGTAAAAAGAAAGAAAAGGAAAAACAAGGGTCGAGTGTCATCCAATCCCTTCATTTTGACGTCGTTAGCTCTCTTCCCACATGTCTGCACTCCCTAATTCTCTCTCCAATGACCATAGCAATATAAGTAGCAATAGCAACCCAAAATTGGTTACATATGATGTCCAGTGATTCAAATGTGTTGTTTTATCTCATCTCACCTCCACAGTTGCAACCATAAAAGAACTTGTAATTTGCTAATCTAGAAAACAACTTAAAGCTCCAAAACATTTTTATTAAAAAAACTCTTTTTCTTGATTTATTATTATGTGAAAATGATGAACACAAGGAGACCTCAAATGTACTCAACTTTGAGCAGATGTGTAGCAAGCAGCAGATGAATAAGAACACGTAAGGCCATGATAATAACCACAACAGATACGAGACACCCTATTGGGAGGGAGAACGTGACCATCCCTTCTACCCCAGTAGCCACCAAATGACTAAGCTATCCCTACACGGAAACTGAAGGAAGGGAGTGGATCTGGGCAGGAAGCAACTGGAATCATCAGAAGCAGCCTCGTGGACAAGACGATGGTGTCATTGGCAATGAGGAACAGCAAGATGTGGCTTCTGCTTCACAGTTCACAGCAGCAGCAAAGCTCGGCTGGTTGAAACTAATTCTAGCTCTGCTCTAGGATGGTAAAACAATGTTCCATTCTTATTTGTTGATTAAGCATACCAGCTCTGCTTGGTGAGATGAATTGGCGTTTATGTATTAAACCTGATGCCACATGAGACAAGCAACAGGTGCATCTAAGCAGAAAGGTTGTTTTTATGTGCTTTGAATGGTTGAAGAATGAAGGTTCAATAGTTGACAGATGTATAGATTAGGTTGTTCGGGTTAAGATGAGGTTACTTAAGGTCTCAGGGTTAATAAACATTATGATGTCAATTATTTTACTGAGCAATGCAGTTATGTGCCACAATGTGTGAGCAAACGATGATTGAAGAAAAGAAGTTTCGATGACATTCTACCTACAAACAGGCACAATCACAACGGCTCACCGGGAGATGCTGAGATCAGCTCAGTAAATAAATTTGATGCGACTGTCCGTAGATTACATGGTTTATTATGCGAAGTAAATCTAAGGAGAACAGATGTATATATTGAGTAGAGGGATGAGAATGACCTGATCCCCGTCCCCGTCGCGAAGAGGAGCACAGTCTGCGCGGCGTCGGGCGGAGTTATCCTGTCGAGGGCGAACCCCTTCCCCGCGACGGCGCCGAGCTCCACAACATCCCCGTGTCGGAGGGTGCAGAGCCGCTCCGCTGTAGTCCCCGGCACGGTTTTGACGACGAACTCGAACCGGGGCCCCGCGCCGGGCGGCGAGGCTATGGCCATGAACGCCGGCTTGAGCTCCTCCCCGGCAGAGGGCACGCGGATCAGGAGGTACTGCCCGGGGGTCGTGTACGAGTCCACGAGGTCCAAGGCGTCGGAGAGGTCGACGGCTACGTGGGAGATGGAGCCATCAGCAGTGGCGGCGCCGACGGCAGAGACGGGCGCAGGGGTCCAGAGGGCCGCGTCCTGCTTGACAGCGTAGGCCGTGGTCAAGGAGCGGAGGCGGCGGCGGAGGAAGGGGAGCGCGCGCATCGGGAGCGTTGAGGCGGAGGAGGGATGGGCACGGAGGGCGAGTCGGGGTGGCATCGGAGCCGTGGAGACGGCGGCCGCGGCGGCCATTACGACGGGTCGGTGCGGGGGAGTGAGTCGGAGTGTCGGACGGGAGACCGCGGGAGGCGCCGGCCGAGAAAGCTGGAGTAATCTCGATAGATAGAGGGTCGGACGCCCTGGCTGCCGTTTTATGGGTCACATTTTTTCTACAATAATAATGATGACACTTGACAGTTGACCCACAAAAGAGTGTTAAGACTATCCACACTCACGTTCCTCTATTCTCTCCTCTATACTCATTTCCCCCGCATTCATCTATCCTCTATATCATTCTCTATCCACTGTAGGTCCACTTGTCACTTTATTTAAATATATCCATGAGAGATCTAGTTTTGAAAAATTAATGGTAACGAATTCAATAGTGCAATCGTAATTTAATTTGGGTTTTCAGTTTGTGACATATAGCCGATATAGCCCTCTCTCTCATGGGTCATCCGGTAAAGGCCTATGCTGGTGCGCCAAACATAGCGGATGATTCCTTCCTCCTTCAATTTAACGTTGCGTATAGAGTTAGCGCTGCAACATTTTTTTCCTCTATATGCTACTCCAGTATGGTATAGAGTGCACCAGTGCAGTCAGTCTAACGGTTAGGATCTTACATTCTCTGTCTCCCGATCAACAAAGTAGGTAAAAGTAAAATATAATAGACATAAGAGATAAGAAGACTACTCTTTATTTTTCTAAATATTGGTAATTACTATATATAATCGTGTCGAGGCCTAAGAGTTTAGTAAGAAGAGTCCACAGACAAACAGACTAGCGAATTCTTTCTTCTCTTTTTTCTTCTAGGATAGAGTTTGTATGTTTCACAAAACTCCCTCTTAGGCGATTACCATAATATGTGCATGCCTCATTAAAAACTACATCCAAAAACCCAATGAGAAAAAAATGGTTCTTAGAGAGAGTACATTACATTCGTTAATTGTATTGCACATGTTGTCTCGTTAAAACCTTACGTGAGAAACTTTCAAGTAAAAACCCATATAGGGAAAAAGAGTACAACATTAACCTTCTTGGTCATGCATGAATAGATATTGATCTTCTTGATCTATTTCATAAACTTCAATGTTTTAGCACATATAATCTACTTGATCTTTATAATTCTAGTGGTTTACTAGGTAGTGTGCTCGTGCGTTGCTACGGTACAACAAAGTTTTTATATTAAAAATACATAGATCGCACAAGAACATACCAGTATTGTAAAACTAAATATTAGTATTAAAGTAACATTTTAAATCTAAAAGGCAAAGTTCATAAATTAAAAGAGAGCACACCGTCACATGCTCACAAACTCTAGTGTATAACCTTTCCACGATACAACTAAGATAATGTTTTATATCGATAAAAATAACTACTCTACTGTCTATATGTTATCATGGGTCCTATTTTCTTGGACTTATCTGCCTAGCTTATGAGCTACGGTATAATATTTTTTCATAACAATTAGAGAAAATACACTAAATTCAATAGAAATCAAGTGTCCAATGTTTGGAGGCCTATTTTTACGAAGTAGACGTTTGAAGTCCTATAACTGTGAAGCGCGACAATTAGAGTCCCAAATATGCAATTTTCTCTTTATTATAATTTGGAACAGATGGAGTATATTTAAACTAAAGGTGTCCAATATAAAAAAAACAGAGATCAATTTATTTTTTGGTCAAAGCATATTGCTTTAAGCAGTTGGCTCAATAAACAATTATCATCTGAATGGAATAAAATTTGAAAAATTGTTTTGTGTGATTTGAATGTAACCAGTAACAATTGACTGCTCACGGTTACTGATTATGTGTATGGTTGCATACAATTACTAAGGGAGCAAAACGGATCCAAACCTAAAATCGCTCGATCTCCTAGACCATGAGGTTAGAGGTGAATTCCTTCGGTGGAAAGAAGTGCCTCACGATCTAGAACAACTTGGTTCAAACGGATTTGCAAAAGATGAACCGAGCAACGAGATCAATCGACGGGAAAAACGTGGAGAAAAGTAATCCGCGAAGAACACAAACAAAACACGAATCACAACCACGAAATTGCAACCGTGTGGCTACCACACGCTACAATGGTGAGGTTACGGCCTCACTTCCTCAAAAATCTCACAAGCACAGACGTATTGGTCTCTTCTCTGTGGATCTCAGGTTCGCTACAGCAGGGATGTGGGAGAGCAGGAAACCCTAAGACAGAATAGCAATGACTGAGATAGATGGGGAGGTGGGTGTCTCCCCCTACTTATCCTAATTCTAACTATTCCTAATTCCCACTCTACCCCTAACTACATACAGAGCGAACCAGCTAAACCCTAAGGTTATTCAGGACCAACTAGAGGTAGGTGGTGATCCGACGGCCATGCCCGCACAACTCGTAGCGTTGCCTCGACGCAACCTCCCGATTGCCGCCACGTGCCGCCACCGCTCTGCGTCCTCTTCACGGACGCCGCCCCCGGTTTTGTGGCCGAAACCGGGAAACCAGGCCTTCACGTCCACCCCCGGTTTTGAGGCCCAAACCGGGAAACCAGCCCACCGTAGCCTGAGTTTTGTGGCCCAAACTCAGCAAACCCGCAGCACCCAGGTTTTGAGGCCCAAACCTGGAAACCGTCCTTAGCCCGAGTTTTGTGGCCAAACTCGGAAACCATCCGCGCCTAGGTTTTGAGGCCCAAACCCGAAAACCGTCCATCCGATGGTTTTTCTCTGGCTCTACCAACAAACCGAAGCTGTAGAGGGGATGCACCGCCCGTGCACCCCATCCACCGACACGTGTCCCCAGGTCCTCGACCCGAGCAACAACGTGCCCGCAAGTCTTCGCTCGTCGCTGTCCCAGGCTGCCAGCCACCACAGCTGATCCTCGGGCCACCGGTCCCTCAGTCCAAGCCTCACGTCCGCCCTTCGCCACTCTCGGTCCCTCGACACGGCACGTCTCTACTTGACCTTCACCTTGCCTCTGATCACTGTCTCTGTGCTCGACACCTGTACAACACAAGCCAAAGAACATGCGATCAAACCCGTTGACAATCACTTATCACTTGAGACTCGACATACACCCATGTATCCGCAATCTCCCCCTTGATGAGTGCATTGTCAACTACACACACAAATCATAATGGAAATAGAAAGAGGAAGAAGGAGAAGAGAGAACTCGACCAAATGACCCAAAAGCATAGCAAAGTCGAAGAAGGTCAAGTGGAAAGAGCAAGACAACTTGGTCCCCAAAGACATGGGCAACGGCTCGATGCGACCAAGCAAAGCAAAGCTAGCCCTCAAGAAGAGGTAGAATAGGCTCAACACCGCTAGCAAATACCAATTGAAAAATCAACGCAAAATGCTAGTCCCTCAAGACAGAGGCACAGAGGCTCAACACAACTAGCAGAAAGCTCGACATCAACTGAAAAGCTTGAAACCAACTGAACTCAACTGAAGCAAGGATGCGACTGCTAGTCCCTCAAGATAGAGGCAAAGGCTCAACACAACTTGCAAAGCGCTCCGAACCAATTGGAAATTTCAAAAATTCAGCAACAAGCAAACTCCCCCTTGCATGGTGCACACAACCGATTCCTTTCCCCTTAGTTGAACATGGAAGGCATGATTTGACCAAATTCTCCCCCTTAGTTGAAAATGCACCATCAAGCCAAAAGGAACCGAAAGCAATTTTGTCCCCCTCAGAAAATGCACCATCAAAAGTGCCAACAAGAGAAGTTCTCCCCCTTCCAAAATGCATATGAGTCAAAATGCAAGTTAGCAGCTTCAAGAATATAGTCGATAGAATACAAAGATGCTCTAAATAGTATAGCTCCAACGACTCACTGAAAAGCATACAAGCTAGCGAAGGCTCAAACTGATCACCAAATATGAAATATGAACATATGAGCAAAGTGAGCAATTTTTAGCCAAAGAGGTATTCACCATCAAAATAGCACAAAACATGTATAGACAGGAAATCAGACAAGTGCTAATCATGTATACAAGGTGAACTACCCCTAGCACAGTTCAATCATCATGCTATAGAATGAAACATAACTTGTGATTTCAAATTTTAGATCAGAGTTGCAGCGGTGAAATAGCACAAGTTCAGAATTTAGCATGTGATTGCGAGAGGTTGAAAGCTTGTCATTGCCTAACTTTTCAACTGTGCGAAGCCTATGCAGAAGCAATCAGAAGCTTAAAGCAACAGTTTCGGTCATACACTACACAGCTCAAGTTTAACTCAAAGTGCAATGAGAAACAGTCTCAAAACTGTGATGTGATGACAAGCAGTCCCATCTCGATCTTTTCAATCTACTTAAAACTTGGTTCATTTTATTGATAGAATATGAACATACCAAGCAAGTGAGTGACTCAGAACTAGAGACATAGCAACCTAGCATATATGAAAAGCACGAGTGAATTCAACACATCCTACACATGCTAGTTGCATATCTCAATGGTGAACATTTTCATGTTTAAGTTCATTAAGCAGGTTCACCATTCAAAATAGCTCAGCTCACAACATGTATCAGTGATCAGAAAGAGCATAAGCTACTAGTATCAATACATAGCATCAGAGCATACTACATAGAGCATAATCACATTCTAAAGATTATATACATGAAGCTCAGAATGTAAAAGCGTATGCTGAAAAGCAAAAGAAAACAAGACAAACGAAAAACAGTCAGTCTATGATACAAGAACCAAAATGTTTCCCCCATCTAAAAGGGGAAACACACACCAAGCTCGCCTCTCAACCGATTAAAGGTTGATTCGTCCAACGGCTTGGTGAAAATATCTGCCAACTGATGGTCAGTATCGACATGGCGAAGGTCGATATCACCCTTCTCATGGTGGTCTCACAGAAAATGAAAGCGCACATCAATGTGTTTGGTCTTCGAGTGAAGCACGGGGTTCTTAGCAACACTAATAGCACTCGTGCTGTCACAAAGCAAAGGCACGCGAGTAAAGCTCAGACCAAAATCACGCAAAGTGGCCATCATCCAAAGCAGCTGAGAACAACAGCTAGCCGCAGCAACATATTCAGCCTCTGTGGTAGACTGAGCGACACTAGACTGCTTGCGAGAAGACCACGAAACAAGAGAAGAACCAATAAACTGACAAGTCCTAGAAGTGGCCTTGCGCTCAACACGTTAACCAGCAAAATCGGCATCGGAATAACCACAAAGGGAGAGGGTGGAGGAAGCGGAATACCAAATCCCGAACTCAGGTGTGAAACGAAGGTACCTGAAAATGCGCTTCACCGCCTGACGGTGAGAAGTGCGCGGTGACGCTTGAAAGCGCGCACACAGACACACCGCGAACTGGATGTCCGGGCGTGTCGCCGTCAGGTAGAGCAGCGACCCGATCATGCTTCGGTACTCCTTCTGGTCCACAGCTTCTCCATCCTTGTCCGCATCCAGGGCCGTCGTGGTCGACATGGGTGTTGGAAGAGGCTTGGCCTCACCCATATCGAACCTCTTCAGCAAGTCTTTGGTGTACTTGCCCTGGTGCACAAACGTCCCTTCTCGGGATTGCTTAATTTGCAATCCGAGAAAGAAAGTCAGCTCGCCCATCATACTCATCTCGAACTCCCTGATCATAGTATCTGCAAACTTGGCAACCAAAGCGTGAGAAGAACCACCGAAAATGATATCATCCACGTAAATCTGGACCAAGAGAGTATCGTTGCCTTGCTTGAGGAGAAAGAACGTTTTATCCACACATCCCATTTTAAAACCCTTAGCAAGCAAAAAGGTTTTCAACCTATCATACCAGGCTCTAGGGGCTTGTTTCAAACCATATAAAGCTTTGTGGAGTTTGAAAACATGGTTTGGAAACTTGGGATTTTCAAAACCGGGGGGTTGTTCAACATAAACCTCTTCTTCTATGTAGCCATTTAAGAAGGCACTCTTAACATCCATTTGAAAAAGTTTGAAACCTTTGGATGCTGCAAATGCCAAGAGTATCCTAATAGCCTCCAAACGAGCTACAGGAGCAAAAGTCTCCTCATAGTCTATCCCCTCCTTCTGACTATAGCCCTTCGCTACAAGCCTGGCCTTGTTTCTAACAACGTGGCCATCCTCTCCTTGCTTGTTTTTGAAAACCCATTTTGTCCCAATAGGCTTACAGTCTGGAGGAGGTGGAACTAAAACCCAAACCCGATTTCGCTCAAAGTTCTCTAACTCCTCATGCATGACATTGACCCAATCCGGATCCGTGAAAGCGTGTCCAACATCTCGGGGCTCAAAATCAGCAACAAAAGCAGAATGAGCAAAGTGAGAGATTTGAGACCTGGACCGAGTGACACGTTCGTCAATGTCGCCGATCATCTGCTGAGGGGGGTGTTGGCGCTAGATGTGTCGTGGCGCCTCCCGTGCAGAAGTGATCTCCCCTTCAACAGCAGCTGGTGCCTCCTCGGGTACAAAAGGTACCGCTCGGGGTGGCGGATCCCACGGCCCCCAGGAAGAAGAAGTGTCGGGGCCGTGAGTTGTAGTAGAAGCCGCTCCTAGCGGCACAACAGGTGGAGGGGGTGCTGGATCATCCATACCTTCAGCACCCTCATCCTCGTCATCAAAAAGAGGCTCACCAACCACATGATCACCTGCACGCTCAAAACGAGAAGAAGGACAAACCATGGTCTCATCGAAGGTGACATCTGATGTCTCCATGACTCGGTTAGTGTCAAGGTTAAGTACACGATAAGCTCGAGTGTGAGTGCCATAACCCAAAAACACACCGTCAGAAGAACGAGACTCAAACTTGTCCAAGTTGCCCTTTTTGAGTATAAAACAGTGGCAACCAAAAACTCAAAAATAACTTACCTTGGGCAGTTTTCCAAAACACAACTCATAAGAGGTCTTTTTCAAGAAAGCTCGGAGAAAAATGCGATTGGAAATATAGCATGCAGTGTTCATAGCTTCGGCCCAATATCGCCTAGAAGTCCTATGCTCATCGAGCATCGTCCTGGCCATCTCTACAAGGGTCCGATTCTTCCTCTCTACAACACCATTTTGGGGCGGTGTGTAGGGGGAAGAGAACTGATGCTCCAAACCCAAAGAGTTACAAAACTTCTCAAAATCCGAATTCTTGAATTCGGAACCATTATCATTCCTAATAGCTCGCATCGAGTTCAAAGGGAACTCGTTCTGAAGACGCAAAATCAGGTTGCGAGCACAGGAGAAAGTCTCGGTCTTCTCAGCTAAAAAGAAGACCCACGAATATCTCGAAAAGTCGTCAACAACAACAAGCACATACCACTTCCCTCCAACCGAGCTCACCCGAGCCGGACCAACAAGGTCCATGTGCAAAAGCTCTCCAGGGCGCTTGGTCATGACCTGAGTCACTGGATGGTGGGGAGCGGCAACCATCTTCCCATGTCTACAAGAGTGGCAAACAAGATCCTTCTCCATATGCAACTTGGGCAATCCTCGGATTAGGCCAAGTGAACTAAGCCTTGCAAGCAAGTCGAAGCTCAAATGTCCAAGTCTCCTATGCCACTTCCAAAGATCAGAGGAGGAAGGTCCAGCCACAAGACAACGAGAAATGCCAAAAGACTCCGAGAAATTCGCACGAAAGACTTTTCCAAAGGGCGAAATCATACAAACAAGATTGCCCTGAGGATCCAAAATACGACTGAGATTCGGTTTAAAACGAATCTCATAGTCGTCGTCAAATAGTTGCGAAACAGAAAGAAGGTTAAAATGCAAGTTAGAAACAAGAGCAACATCGCGCAACACAAAGTGCTCATTAACTCGCACCGACCCACGAGACAAAACCTTACCTTTGCTATTGTCGCCGAAGGTGATAAACTCCTTTCCGGCGACTGGACTAAGACTGGAGAACCACTTGGCGTTTCCGGTCATGTGCCTCGAGCAACCGGAATCCACCAACCAAACGTTCTCCAATCGTTTTACCTATATCAATAAAAAGACATAGGCTGAGCATACGGTCCAACACTGGGGTTAGTGAAGTAGGAAGAATACCAGTGTTGGTCCGGCTGCTCAAAAGAACGGTTAGCGGAAAAACCATTCCTAGCATGCCTACGGGGAAAGCGATCACCACGCTGAGGAAAACGTGGTCCGCTAAGGGAAGAGCGTCCATCGCGATACTCAAAACGCGGTGGGGGAAAAGGCTCCACAACAAAGCCACCGCCACGGGGTCCATAGCCTACAACTATAGGCTCCCGCCGGGCACGTCCTCTCCGCTGCCGAGGCCTGGGAACTTGAGGTTCTGGACCTCTGGGCCTAGCAGCACGTCTCTGAACATTTGGTGCATGTACATCATGGAAAGGATGGTACATGTCCGCATTGTTCATCTCCCTTGCACGGCGCGCCTCTCTCTTACGCCGAAAGCAAAACTCACTCAAGTGTCCATCTCGCCCACAGTGCTCACAATGGTATCTCACCGCTCTCAAAGGGGGTTGTTGGTACTCACGGTAGTGGGTGTGGATCACTTTGCCCTTCTGTGGCATAAGCTCCTCCTAGATGGGTGGCATGGTGTCCAGCTTGTTCTTGAGGTGGTTTGGTTTGGGAGCCCATGATTGTTTCTTGGGTGGAGCTCTCGTAGGCTCAACAAAGACCCCATCCTTGGTGTTAGGCTTGAGTGGCTCTTTGGGTGGAATCTTGGTAAGCTTGGGAGTAGTGGTGGAGTTGGGCTTCTCACATGGGTTAAGACCACTCGACTCTCCAATCTTCCCAAAAGATGAAACATCAACACCCGGAGCAAAACCTACACTAGGACCTCCAGCAGCTCGCTTGAATTGGGAGATCATCATCCCGAGCTGTGGCTCACCACTAGACACCCATGACAAGATGGTCCGAAGGTATGTGTTTTCTTCTTCAGTTTGCATCTTGTCATGCTTCACGTTTGTGATCTCCATCTCCAAACCCTCACAAAGAACACACCTAGCCACACATGTGCTACCTGAGTTGGCCTCTTCAAGAGACACAATCTTGGCATTCTTCTCTGCCAACTCAGATTGCAAGACAGGACAAGTCTTGCACGCACCCAACAACGAGGGTCTAGCCTTCAGCTCATCCACCTCTCCTACCAACGCAGCATACTTACCTCTCAAAGTGAGAAGGTCAGTCATGTGCTTGGTGCACATCTCACACTCCACCTCCTCAGAAACGACCACGGTGGACTTAGCAAACTCAAGCTCCCTCACCGTGTCCTCCCATTTCTGCCTAAACTCCTTGCGCTCTCTAGCAGCACGCCTAAGCAACTTGTCCTGACTAAGCAAGGCGGCAGTAAGCTTCTCGACCTCAGCAGAAAGCTCGTCGTGGGTGAGAGATACCTTAGAGGTGTCGTCGTCGTCGTCGTTCCGAGGGGTGTCCTCCAGCTTGCCGTCGACCTCATCACCAAGGGCCATGGTGCAGAGGCCGTCGTCGTCGGCGAAGAAGCAGAGACCGTTCAGCTTGTCCTCGATCCTCTTCTTCTTCTAGGACTCGTCATCGCTTGAGCAAGCGGAGTTGTCATCCGAGCCGTCGACGTCGCTGAGCGTGGCGAAGAACGCACGCTGCTCAGCCTGGGCCTTCTCCAAGTACTTCTTCTTGATGTCCCAAATATGCAATTTTCTCTTTATTATAATTTGGAACAGATGGAGTATATTTAAACTAAAGGTGTCCAATATAAAAAAAACAGAGATCAATTTATTTTTTGGTCAAAGCATATTGCTTTAAGCAGTTGGCTCAATAAACAATTATCATCTGAATGGAATAAAATTTGAAAAATTGTTTTGTGTGATTTGAATGTAACCAGTAACAATTGACTGCTCACGGTTACTGATTATGTGTATGGTTGCATACAATTACTAAGGGAGCAAAACGGATCCAAACCTAAAATCGCTCGATCTCCTAGACCATGAGGTTAGAGGTGAATTCCTTCGGTGGAAAGAAGTGCCTCACAATCTAGAACAACTTGGTTCAAACGGATTTGCAAAAGATGAACCGAGCAACGAGATCAATCGACGGAAAAAACGTGGAGAAAAGTAATCCGCGAAGAACACAAACAAAACACGAATCACAACCACGAAATTGCAACCGTGTGGCTACCACATGCTACAATGGTGAGGTTACGGCCCCACTTCCTCAAAAATCTCACAAGCACAGAGGTATTGGTCTCTTCTCTGTGGATCTCAGGTTCGCTACAGCAGGGATGTGGGAGAGCAGGAAACCCTAAGACAGAATAGCAATGACTGAGATAGATGGGGAGGTGGGTGTCTCCCCTTACTTATCCTAATTCTAACTATTCCTAATTCCCACTCTACCCCTAACTACATACAGAGCGAACCAGCTAAACCCTAAGGTTATTCAGGACCAACTAGAGGTAGGTGGTGATCCGACGGCCATGCCCGCACAACTCGTAGCGTTGCCTCGACGCAACCTCCCGATTGCCGCCACGTGCCGCCACCGCTCTGCGTCCTCTTCATGGACGCCGCCCCCGGTTTTGTGGCCGAAACCGGGAAACCAGGCCTTCACGTCCACCCCCGGTTTTGAGGCCCAAACCGGGAAACCAGCCCACCGTAGCCTGCGTTTTGTGGCCCAAACTCAGCAAACCCGCAGCACCCAGGTTTTGAGGCCCAAACCTGGAAACCGTCCTTAGCCCGAGTTTTGTGGCCAAACTCGGAAACCATCCGCGCCTAGGTTTTGAGGCCCAAACCCGAAAACCGTCCATCCGATGGTTTTTCTCTGGCTCTACCAACAAACCGAAGCTGTAGAGGGGATGCACCGCCCGTGCACCCCATCCACCGACACGTGTCCCCAGGTCCTCGACCCGAGCAACAACGTGCCCGCAAGTCTTCGCTCGTCGCTGTCCCAGGCTGCCAGCCACCACAGCTGATCCTCGGGCCACCGGTCCCTCAGTCCAAGCCTCACGTCCGCCCTTCGCCACTCTCGGTCCCTCGACACGGCACGTCTCTACTTGACCTTCACCTTGCCTCTGATCACTGTCTCTGTGCTCGACACCTGCACAACACAAGCCACAGAACATGCGATCAAACCCGTTGACAATCACTCATCACTTGAGACTCGGCATACACCCATGTATCCGCAGACCCAAGACGAAACCCGAAGCACGGAGGCTTCAGAGAAGCCGAAAAGTCTGTGCGAACCATATTCGGCGGGAAGGCAATCCTGGCCGATAAAAGAGTCCGCAAGCTAATCGAGCGTTCAGTCTACTCCATTGACCGAGTTGACGAGAGGATATCAGACCCCAACTACTTGGCCTGGTCACACCAAGAAATTTTGTTCAGCAGAGCTGATCAGTGGGCCAAGGTTCCTGAACCTGGTCGTTTCCCGCTTGTTGTTGACCCGACTATTGACGGGGTACGATTCAAAAGAGTGTTGATCGATGGTGGCAGCGCCCTCGACATATTATTCAAGCACGTGCTACCAGAGCTCGGCATCAAGTCAAGTGACCTGGAACCCTATGATGCTCCTTTCTAGGGCATCCTTCCGTCCCAAGCTTCCCAGCCTTTGGGACAAATCACTCTACCAGTCCAGTTTGTCACGAAGGAACGCCACCGCATCTGCTACATTAATTTTATCGTCGCAGACTTTGAAGGGTCTTATCACGCACTGTTAGGCCGACCGACCCTGACAAAGTTCATGGCGGTTCCGCACTACACCTACTTACTACTGAAAATGCCATCTGAGAACGGCGTTTTAAGCATAAAGGGAAGCATCTCCACGACTTATGAATGTGAGAAGGAAAGTTTCGCTACTGCCCAAGCTCATGACCTCTCAATCCGCATGGAGGAAACACGCGTGGACGCGGTCAAAGTGGCTCTAGAGGACCAGTCTATCCCAGTCAAGGAAGCTAAGCGCGCGGCGACCAGAAGCAAGGATTTCAAGGAGGTGGAGCTGATCGAAGGAGATGCAAGCAAAACGGCACGCATTGGGGTCGATCTCGACCCCAAATAGGAAGACGCGCTTGTCAGCTTCCTGAGGGAGAACGTAAGCGTTTTCGCGTGGAAACCCGCGGACATGCCCGGTGTACCTCGAGAGCTGGTCGAGCACTCCTTAGATGTTTCGAAGACCGCCAAGCCAATCAAGCAGAAGTTACGATGGTTCGCTCGCGACAAAAAGGAGGCTACTAGGGTAGAAATCACCCGGCTTTTAGCTGCCGGATTTATAAAAGAAGTGTATCATCCGGAGTGGCTTGCCAACCCAGTTTTAGTCCAAAAGAAGAATAAAGAATGGGGAATGTGCGTTGATTATACCTACCTTAACAAACACTGCCCTAAAGACTCCTTTGCTTTACCCCGCATCGACGAACTCGTCGATTCTACGGCTGGGTGCGAGCTCCTGTCCTTCCTCGATTGTTATTCCAGATACCACCAAATTTCTCTGAGAGAAGAAGACCAGCCAAAAACATCGTTCATTACCCCTTTTGGGACATATTGCTACACAACGATGTCCTTCGACCTCAAAAACACAGGGCCATGTACCAAAGGGCGATTCAAAAATGCTTAGACGAGGAAATTCAAGCAGAGCTCATAGTGACTTATGTCGACGATATTGTCATAAAAACAAAGCGGACCTCTACATTAGTAGACGACCTACGCGCAACTTTTGCGGCCCTGAATAAATTCCGGTGGAAGCTCAACCCTAAAAAATGTACCTTTGGGGTCCCGTCCGGTATCCTGCTAGGCAACATAGTAAGCAAAGACGGTTTGAGGCCCAACCCGGAAAAAATCCGGGCTATACTAAAAATGAAGCCTCCAAAAAACGTCAAAGATGTCCAAAAGTTGACTGGATGCATGGCCGCTCTAAGCCGTTACATCTCACGACTAGGAGAAAAAGGCCTTCCATTTTTCAGGTTACTCAAAGCTTCCGAGAAGTTTGAGTGGTCGGAAGAGGCCGAAATCGCCTTTCAAGGGCTCAAGCAGTTTCTCACAACACCACCTCTGCTAGCCGCACCAATTGACGGTGAAACTTTGTTAGTTTATATAGCGGCCACTAATCGGGTCGTAAGCACCATCGTGGTCGTGGAACGAGAAGAAGAAGGGCACGCGTACAAAGTGCAACGTCCGGTCTATTACATCAGTGAGGTACTCAACGATTCGAAATCAAGGTATCCACAGGTACAAAAATGGTTATATGCGATATTAATTACCTCCCGCAAACTGCGACATTATTTCGACTATTACTCTATCGCGGTGGTTACTGAGTACCCACTGGGAGATATTTTGCGCAACAAGAATGCCAACAGTCGTATAGTAAAATGGGCTTTGGAGTTAGCCCCCTTCTGCCTTGAGTTTTGCAGTCACACCTCCATTAAATCCCAGGTGCTCGTCGACTTCGTCGTCGAATGGACAGATATGACAACCCCAATCCCTCCGACCAGCACCGAGCACTGGGTAATGTACTTCGATGGGTCGTTAAACCTCGAGGGAGAAGGAGCCGGGGTATACTTTATATCGCCTTCCGGAGACAAGCTGAGCTATGTCCTCCGGATCCATTTTACAGCCTCCAACAACGCAGCAGAATACGAAGCCTGCCTGCACGGCCTTCGGATTGCGATCGAGCTCGGAGTCAAAAGGCTAGAAGTCTTCGGCGACTCTGCCCTGGTCATAAACCAAGTCAATAAAGATTGGGACGTCACCAACGAAAAGATGGACGCCTACGTTGCCCAGATAAGAAAACTCGAGGGAAAGTTTTATGGTCTTCAATTCCAACACGTCGTACGGGCAGACAATCAAGCCGCCGACGCTCTCTCCAAAATAGGTTCGTCCCGAGCCCAGATCCCTCACGGCGTGTTTGTCCAGGACCTGGTCAAGCCATCCTTCGAACAAGAAATATCCAGGACTACCGAGCAGACCCCGACCGACCAGACAGTCGCTTTAGTTCAGCAAACAGTTGACGATTGGAGGGAGCAGTTTTTAAGATATCTAACTAGCGCGGACGTTCCTCAAGATAAGATTGAAGCCGAGTGCCTCATTCGGCGCAGTAAACAGTACATCTTGGTCGATGGAAAGCTTATGCGCAAGAATGCGAAAGAAGAACTACTCCTGAAGTGCGTTTCCCAAAATGAAGGCACACGAATCCTAGCAGACATCCACGCTGTAATATGCGGTAACCACGCCGCTTCCCGAACGCTAGTTAGGAAAGCGTTCCGAGCAGGCTTCTATTGGCCCTCTGCCGTCGCCGATGCAGAAAAACTGGTCAAGTATTGCGAAGGATGCCAGTTCTTTGCCAAACAAACACATGTTCCGACACATGACCTCCAGGCCATACCAACGTCTTGGCCATTTTCGTGCTGGGGACTAGATATGATCGGGCCATTCAAAACAGCACCAGGCGGTTTCAGATACGTCTACGTCATAATCGACAAGTTCTCTAAATGGATCGAGTACAAGCCGCTGGTCAAATCCACAGCCCAAAAGGCAGCAGAGCTACTGGATGATGTTATCCATCGTTTCGGTCTACCTAATTGTATCATTACCGATCTCGGTTCAACTTTCACCGGCTCGGACATTTGGGACTTTTGCGACGAAAGAAGCATAGTCGTCAAATACGTCTCCGTAGCTCACCCACGAGCCAACGACCAGCTGGAGCGAGCGAATGGGATGATACTCGATGCACTGAAGAAAAGGCTGCACAGAGCTAATGACCAAGATCAAAAGGCCGGTCGATGGCTGAAAGAATTACCAACAGTGGTATGGGGCCTTCGTACGCAACCTAGCAGAAACACGGGCGTCTCGCCGTATTATATGGTGTTCGGTGCAGAAGCAGTTTTACCAGCAGACATCGCATTCAGATCGCCCAGAGTGGAGCAATACAACCAGGACAAATCCGACCAGGCCAGAGAGCTAGAAGTCAATTGCATTGAGGAACGAAGATTGGACTCGTGCGTCCGAACTGCAAAGTACATCGAGGGGTTGCGAAGATACTTCAACCGCAACGTCAAAGAAAGATTCTTCGCCGTAGGGGACCTGGTCCTGAGATGAATCCAAAATACCACCGGACTACACAAACTATCATCTCACTAGGAAGGCCCCTATCTTGTTAAACAAGTTACAAGACCCACTTCCTACAGGTTAACCGACCTAAATGGGACCGATGTCCCAAACTCCTAGCACATCGACCAGCTCCGGCGTTTTTATGCATAGCCACCTGAGGATTAAAAGATATGTACTTACCTATGTACTTTCATAGTATATTATAAATAAACATCATTGTCTTTTTCCCAAATGTTTTTGATTCTCTTTTTCGTCACACGCTACTTCAGACAGTCGAATAAAGCACAAACATACAAAGATACAATAGAATTTTCCATAGTCCGGAACGATTAGTTGTCCGCAAGAGCTAACTTAATACATTCATGGTCTTATGGAGCGCTGGGCTCCCCAGGCTCCTCGAACAGGTCCAGGTCCTTCACAAGAATGGCAGCCGTCTCCCTGGATTGTTCATTAAGCTCGGACGCCTGAGTTTCCAAACTATTCCTAGGAAAGCCGCTTTCCAGCCTCTTCACGTCGATCCCTGGATAATGGGCCCGCGCAACAGCCAAGACATAAGCAGCAACCTGCTCGCCAGCATCAGCTACAAATCTTTTCATGGCCGCCCACGATCCGACACACTGCCCCAGCATACCAGCTGGTCTGGGCAGAGGACCTCCAGACCGACCAGTCGCATATACTGCATCCAGAACTGGAGCGATTCCTTGAACCATGGCGTGACACCACGCCTCCCAGATCTTCACGTCTTGGCAAACCAACGCAATTTGGTTTTGCCAAGAGCGGCGTCTCTCTACGACCATCAACAACAACAGTTGATCACAGTTGACAAGAAAGCAGTACACATCAAATCAAAAAGATCAAAACAGGCTACCTTCAAGTTCCTTCTCTAGGTCATCGGCTCGCGTCTTCTCCCTAGCAGCTACAGTTTCGCCATTCAGTGCTTTCAGCTTCTCAACGGTGACCTGCGAAGCAAGTTCTGTTCCAACAAAGTTAGTCAAGCATGGAACTCCTACCAGTCGGTAGCTTGTGGTCCGTACCTTCATTTTCACGACAGAGCCGCACGATTTCAGATGACTGCTCCTCAGTGATCCCGCGCAGTTCAACCTCAGTCTAGCGAGCACTGTCAAGATCTGCTCGGTACCGTACGCACGCTTCTTCGAGTTTTTCCTTCGCATCGATCAAAGGACCGATAGACTCAAAACATTTGCGGCGCTCCTCCGATAAATCTGACAATCCCTGCAAGTTAAAACAAGTACTCGAAATTCAGTATCCACACGACTCGTCTTCACAGCGTCACACCCTTCGAAGGATTACCTGTGCATATTTATGGAGCTGGTTAAGCATCCGGTCAAAATTCTTCATTGGACGGTTGTCGGTGTTCTCTTCATGAAACACCCACTCGCCGGCCCACTGGCGCGCCACTCTAATTATCCGCTCTGGAGATCTTGGTGGGCGAGGAATCTCCACAACATCCTCTTCTGGCGCCACTGGCGCTTCCTCAGCACCGGTGGGATCCACAGTGCGCCCAATTGCGCCAAGCGTGTTTGCCTCCGGAGGAGGAAGCGGAGCATCCGGGGGAATTTGCATCGGGACAGATGGCTCACGACACTCATCCGGTAAACACTGGTCGGAAGACTTCCCGCTACCCGACCTGGCCCCTTGAGCGCTGGTCGAAGACGGTTGCTCATCGGCTTCATTACGACCACCACCTCCCCCATCTGACGCTCCGCCCGCGGCTGGCTCTTCCCGAACCTGCTCGGACCCCGCATCCGGGGCACTGGTCGGCACGGGGACTCCATCAACGCCGACAGGGTCAATCTCCGACACGGGATCGCTGATGTGAAACAAGCACAAGCGGTCAAAAGAATGGTAATAACCATAAACTCACGACAAAGGAAGCCGAACGCTCACAGGTCGCTGACGCTCAGACCTCCCTTCAGCTTGAGCTCTTTTGTCTTTTGCACCGGTAAAACAGACCTGGTTGGCTGTTCGACGCGGGCGCGTTTAGACGGAGGCGGCTCCTCATCATCATCATCGTCGTCCCAGTCACGAATGGACTCGGAAGTCTTGGGCGTCCCGCTGCCCGAAATCTCCAACGGGACATCAGCCCACGAAGACGACCTCGTGGCAGTCCTACGACCAGTAACTATGCGCTTACCCGCAGCCTTCACAACTCGTGGGTCAGCCGTATCTGCGGCCTCCTTACCTTTCCTTGTCTTCTCAGCTGCCGCCTCCTCAGCATGGGAATGTGGAGATCGGCTAGCTCCAGTCTGTCGGTCGACCCCTTCCGACCAATCAGCTGATGGCACGTCCGAGACGTACACAATGGAGCGATCCTACAAAACAATGCAGACTAGTATCTTGAACACTACAACAGAGCAAAAACAGAAAGACAAACTAAGAGGCAACTCACATCCTTAACAGGTCGTGTTAGGCTGAATGGCTGCGTAACCCTCTTTGGTGGTTTCCAATCAGAGAATTGGAGCACCATGTGAACGCGCCTTTCCAGCTCCTTAGACTCCAAGTCTTCGGCGCACTCACGAGTTGGGTCAGGCCGCCCAACATATTCAAAGCCAGGATGCACCCTTTCTTTGCACGGCTGTACCCGACGGTGCATAAAATTGGCAGTAATCTGGATTCCATCAGCAGCCATATCCCTCATCAAACTAAGCAGCTCCCGGACCTGCTCCATGTCGCTTGCGGAAGGCTTCGACGACCAGGTCCAACTTGATTCAACTATCTTCCCCACGACACAACTTAAAGTGGGCATTTGGCACTGCGTCATGTAGAACCAATTCTCTTGCCATCCGCTCACATTACTCTGCAGAGGGACATTGATGTATTCAGACGCCATCCCCTCACGCAGCAGGACGTATGCGCTACCCGCAATGCGCGACCCACGACTGTTCTTCTTCAATTGGAAGAAATAGCGAAACAGGTTGAAGTGCGGCTGTATTCCGAGGAACGCCTCACACAAATGAATGAAAATGGACACTGACAGGATGGAATTCAGTCCAAGATTACAAAGTCCGATCCCCCAGAAATCAAGCAATCGGTGGAGGAACGCATGGCACGACAGACCAAATCCTCTAATGAAATAATCGTCAAAAACAACTATCTCAACAGCATTGGGTTGAGGATAGGCCTCACCAGTGGACGCTCTCCACCCACCGGTCACTTTGTCCGGCAGAAGTCTGCTGGCGGCGAGGCGGCCGACACTCTCCTCCATGCTCCTCGACGGAACCCACTCCTGATCCAATCTCACAGTCGTCGCCGCCGAAGGTCTCTTCGCCTTCTGCACCATTGGATCTGCCGGAAAAATGCGAGTTTCGCCGCTGAGTCTACTGCTCTGGATCTAGGGCTACAGTGCAAGATTCGGTGAAAGGCAGTGAAATGGGGGAACGACCACGGTTAGGGTAAGTTCTGAGTATGCGGAGTTTGTCTTTATAACCTACTGCGCGACTCTTCGGGATTTTCATTCACCGTGAAAACAGATATTCTTACGATACCAATCGTTATGACCCATTTCACCAGCCCAAAAGTTTAAGTCTTTTACGAGTTAATAAATTTTCCTTCTCTCAAAATAATATTAATAACAAGCGCCAGCCTTCTCAGCAAAGCTGGGGACTGGTCAGACGACCAGTTACAGGCATACACGGGGCAGAGCTGCGCTGGCTTCAGGACCAGCTCCACCAGTCATACTGGGGACTGGTCGGCTCCTTCGCCAGCCTTCTCAGCAAAGCTGGGGACTAGTCAGATGACCAGTTACAGGAATACACGTGGCAGAGCTGCGTTGGCTTCAGGACCAGCTCCACCAGTCATACTCGGGACTGGTCGGCTCCTTCGCCAGCCTTCTCAGCAAAGCTGGGGACTGGTCAGACGACCAGTTACAGGCATACACGTGGCAGAGCTGCGTTGGCTTCAGGACCAGCTCCACCAGTCATACTGGGGACTGGTCGGCTCCTTCGCCAGCCTTCTCAGCAAAGCTGGGGACTGGTCAGACGATCAGTTACAGGCATACACGTGGCAGAGCTGCGTTGGCTTCAGGACCAGCTCCACCAGTCATACTGGGGACTGGTCAGTTTCTCTGCCAGCCTTCTCAGCAAAGCTGGAGACTGGTCAGACGACCAGTTACAGGCATACACGTGGTAGAGCTGCGTTGGCTTCAGGACCAGCTCCACCAGTCATACTGGGGACTGGTCGGCTTCTCCGCCAGCCTTCTCAGCAAAGCTAGGGACTGGTCAGACGATCAGTTACAGGCACACACGTGGCAGAGCTGCGTTGGCTTCAGGACCAGCTCCACCAGTCATACTGGGGACTGGTCGGCTCGTTCGCCAGCCTTCTCAGCAAAGCTGGGGACTGGTCAGATGACCAGTTACAGGCACACACGTGGCAGAGCTGCGTTGGCTTCAGGACCAGCTCCACCAGTCATACTGGGGACTGGTCGGCTTCTCCGTCAGCCTTCTCAGCAAAGCTAGGGACTGGTCAGACGGCCAGTTACAGTCACACACGTGGCAGAGCTGCGTTGGCTTCAGGACCAGCTCCACCAGTCATACTGGGGACTGGTCGGCTCCTTCGCCAGCCTTCTCAGCAAAGCTGGGGACTGGTCAGACGACCAGTTACAGGCATACACGTGGCAGAGCTGCGTTGGCTTCAGGACCAGCTCCACCAGTCATACTGGGGACTGGTCGGCTCCTTCGCCAGCCTTCTCAGGAAAGCTGGGGATTGGTCAGATGACCAGTCACGTCTACCCACGTGGTAGAGCTATGTCGGTTTCGAACGATAAGATTTGGGGCAATTTGTATAATAAAGGATATTGGGGGACGTTCCGAGCACCATCCCTGCAGCCCGTTATCGGCAAGACTATCACCCTGACACCCTCGAGTTTCCTTAGAAACTAGGTTGGTTGCCTGAGCAACAAGCTCAACCTTGGAGGACCTTGGAGGACTCGATATGTGACAAGACGGCTTAGATTTATTGCCGGCGTCACAAGAATCCTCCCAGGAACTCCGTCACCCTTATCTATCCACAACCAATTGGGAACAGCTCTAACAAACTATCCCCTCACAAGAATCCTACCAGGAACTTCGCTCTAAGCTCTAAAACCTAACCCAGGCGGGTTTACTAGTTCGACCACACTAAATGTCGGTCCCTTCGGATGTTTGAAGTTTTGGTGCCATGGTTGATGTGCAAGACAAAGGCTCTATGATGCTATATTTATAGCTGAGTTGCTTCGGCCCATGGACCATGTCCATTAAAAGGGCAGATCTTGTTATGTCACGGGCTCAACAGCGTAAAGGTTACTTTATGTGATGGCGTATGGTGAAATTGGAAGAAAGTGCAGGAAAGGTACGTTTTAAAGGGAAGTGTGGCAGTAAAAAGCTGAAGCTTTTGTCCACGTCTGATGGCATATGGTGTGGATTGTTCTGTCATGGGCCTATAGTTTATTTTTTGGACCTTGGCATCACATGACTGAGTCATATATTGCCAAGCTCGGGGACTACCGTGTATACATGGCGCTTGGTCGCGCATGTATATTTTTCGTTCTTTATTTTTTGGACCTTGGCATCACATGACTGAGTCATCTATTGCCAAGCTTGGGGACTACCGTGTATACATGGCGCTTGGTCGCGCATGTATATTTTTCGTTCTTTATTTTTTGGACCTTGGCATCACATGACTGAGTCATCTATTGCCAAGCTCGGGGACTACCATGTATACATGGCGCTTGGTCGCGCATGTATATTTTTTGTTCTTTATTTTTTGGACCTTGGCATCACATGACTGAGTCATCTACTGCCAAGCTTGGGGACTAAGTGGGCACACTTCACTAGACTCCCAGAAGTCGTTTTTTCTTTTTTAAGAGCACATTGCATCTTGTGAGTTCATGATATGGTGGATAACAAAAGTATAACCTGGTCGGAGACTAGGAAAGAGTTATGGTTGAGGACGTTCAGAGATGTTACCAAGATTTTTTCTTCATCGTCCCAAAATTCAATGTGCTCGGGGACTAGCTGTGGGGGTATAAACCCAGGTACCCTCACGACTGGACTTGGGCTGCTTCATGAAAGCCAGCCCAACTTGCTGTGAAGGTCCATAGCGTTAATACTTAGCTGGTCGGATAGGCGGCCCAGCTAAACGGATAATGACGCGGAGGCCTTCTCAGAACCGGAAAACAAGGAAGTATAGTCGATTAGGAAAGATATCGTGTCCTTCACGATATCGATTTGTAATCGACTAGGTTTCTTTATTGTATTGCAAGATCCGATCTTCTAAAGATATGTAACCCTGCTCCCCATGGCTATATAAGGCGAGTAGGGACCCCCTATAAAAAACAGATTGTTCAATATACAGAGTAGACAACTCGACGCAGGACGTAGGGTATTACGCTGAACTCGGCGGCCCAAACCTAGATAAACCCTGGTGTTCATCTAGATTCGTTCCTGTGTCACGTCCGGATCGTCGTTCCACGCGCCTTCCCCACTAATCTACCACCTTGGGCATACCCCTAGGTGGGCTATCGACCATATTTCGTCGACAAACACTAGGGTTTCTAGCTCTAACCTCAGGAAGCTATGCGATTATTATTCTACTGTGGATTATGTTGGGAGACCACATCCAGAGTATGGCGATTCCCAAGTAATATACTCCTGCTAGCCCTATAGACGGGAGGTGGACTATGGAAGATTCAACAGGCCTATAAGAGTCACACCCGCGAGCTACCACCGATTCGGAATATAGGGTACACTATGTAAGTAATCGAGTCTAAGCACCACGCTTACACGACGACAACTCCTCTAATTCTAGAGTGACTAGATTAGAGTACTCTAATTAGAATTAGTACTTTAATTAGAGATGCAAGCTAGAAGAACAATAAGAACAAGAATGCTTACTAATAATTAGAAGTTGAAGACCGAAGATTATACTGATCTAAGCTCTTGACGAACTTGAATCCGCAGGTACAAGCTGAAGAAGTACATCCGACAGGCCGAAGCTCCTTCTATTCTCCCTCTAATACCTCTCTCTCTTCTAATCCTACAGGAGACTAGATCTAATCCCTAATTAGAGGGCTACTAATCTTCTAATTGCTAGATGGCTCTAATCCTCTCCCGATGAATATGACTGGAGTTTCTGTCTTGGATCTGATCTTAATGAGGATTGCTTCAGGGAGGGGGGGGGGGGTCTGAGGTTTCTTATATAGCCCTGGGGGATGAACCGTGACCTTCCGATAAAACTAACCTTGAACAACGGTTGAGATGAGTCGAGGAGGTCGATTAGGGCACACTCCACGAAGATGGGTCTCGAAGGACCCAGGCCTAGGCCAGCCGACCTAGGGGTGGGGCCGGCCGGCCCCACCTGGCAGCCGCCAGGCGCCGTCTTCGCCGAGTTGTCTTCTGGAAGCCTCCTGGTTGCCCTAGCGCGACTTTTAATCTTGTTGCGCAATCCATCGTGTTGGAGAAGGAATCTATCTCTTTCCATCTGCTAGAAAACACCCTGGAGAACTAGAATTCACCATAGCTGTTGGATCTGTCAGTTTAGCCCTTATATTATGTTGCTTGGTGATCACTCCAGGTTGCTTCTAGAAGCTTCCAAGTTGTAACAATTGAGGACTCTTCTGTTGAGACTCCAATTGTTGTAAACCATATGTCTGTTTCGATCTTCTCGATGAGCTCTTCGTAATGGTGTGCTCTGATTCATCACTTGGGATACTTTTATGTAGTGAAATGTTGGTATTCCTGCAAAATAAGTGAGAACGACACAACTCGTGGAACTCGTTAGAATCAAACTCTTTCCTAGGTTGATGGTCACGTTTATTCTCTTTTAGGTGACTTATTGACGGTATAAGATATGAGTTAGTGACCATCAACAAGCTCCCCCACACTAGATCTTTACTCGTCCCTGAGGAAAGTAGAGCTTTCACATTCTCTGTTCATAGAAAAACCTGCACTGTTGGGATTAGTAGTGTTGAAAATAAATTTTATTGCCTTTACCCTTCAGTCTTGATAGTTGGAGTGTTTTGTAAGATTTTCTGAAAAGAATGTAGCTTTCCTTCTCCTCCTTGTGATACTCTCAATATCGCTCAAAGTTCTTATCTCCTCACATGAGGCATTGCCTTCTTTTCAAAATTATTAATTATATCTGGAGCTTTAAGAAGTGTGTAGCACTTTATGCTTTGATTATGTTACTAAGTCAACACTTAGAGGTAGGGAGAGAAGTGTCATACTCCTTAATCAAGATTTTATTTTTGAAAACACTTGTCCTCTCTTGTTTGGTATTTTGCTTAAGAGAAACCATGAGCTATGAGGCTAATTCTACTGTTGAGCACGTGCCCATTTTTTTTATAAGCGAGGTTCCACACACTTGCCCCTTTTTATTTCCTCGGATATATATATATATATATATATTGCATAGCTCATGTCTCTTTCACAGTAATACTTCTCAAGGGGGACTTTACCTTTTTAAATGATCTTGATTTTAAGAACATGATAAATCTCTCAACCAAAGCCATAAAAGTTAACTTAGCAACATTACAAAGGTAAGTAGCTAGAGTAACAAAATGATGTCATGATTATTAAGGCTTTAGGAGGAAATATGTTTTTACCACCGAGGAGAAGAATTGCTATTTGATTTTAAGCATTTGAAATAAATTCTCCAAAGACAAGACTTGTAGAGTCAGGTATTATGATAAACAATTAATTATTCCCAACAGTAACAAGAGATTCTAAGAATAGATCATGTGAGCTATCTCAAGTTATTATCAAGTTTAATTTGGGACTCATCTTAAATCTTGTTTCAAGTGGTTTTCAATTTAAAAATAGAGGGCAATATGAAGATAGAGAGGGTATGATACGTACTAGACCTATAGACGCACAAGGGTGATTTGTCATGTGTGGTCTCAATGAGTGATTCTTGTTTTTCCTGCGATTCTTCGGTCGATCATCCATTTATTGGTTAGGTCCTTCCCCCACACTTGTTCCTGTTATACCTTTATGCACAACATGTGGAGACAAGACACATATCCAAAACAAAAGTAGAGAGAGAGAGAGAGTATATAACTAAAACAAAACTTTATTGATAACTTATAAGGCACTTTATTTCACAAGCGAGCAAAATACCTAAACGATTGAAATTAAACGAACTAAACACTCTTTAAAGAAACTTTAAGACTCTTAACTCTAACACTTGTGCCTTATCATAATACTAATAATAATAACTCTCTCACTCTAATTGAGGTGATTAGCTACGGTGCGTGATATGATGTTTACACGAGACTTTAAACCGCTTTGCTTAATCTCCTGTCTATCCATTCTCCTAACCAGGCTGTCACAAATCTTTGTCATAGAGGCTAGGTCTTGCTTAAGCTGAGTGTTAGCTTTGGCAAGGGCATCCACCTGCTTACTAACACTGATGTAGTCATCGATGAGGTCGTCCACCTATTCCTCCAACTTTGTCATGGGTTCTCTCTTGCGTTTAGGCTTAGAAGAAGAGGCTTCAGATGGGGACTTCTCCTTACGAGGCTCTACCTGGATCTGTCCGGGGTCAGCTCAGACTCCAGTAATGGCACAACGAGATGTGGATGTGTACTTCATACAAGTTACATCTCCAAACTTGTTCATCTTCAACCCCGTGAGCTGTTCATTGGGTCCTAGGGGCAGAAGATTGACTTCCTTGGAGATGCGGAACTTCGATCTTGAGCTCTCCTTGACGTGATCCTCCCTCCATAGCTTGGGCGTAGAAGGATTGATGTTGAGGCTCCTTGCCCTTCAACGACATCATGGCTAGGGGTGTTGGCTCGTCAACGGGCACGATCTCCTTCTCGGGCACAACAGTGAGGTCTTTCTTAGGAGCGATCACGAGGGCCATCGACTCGTCAGAAGGGAGAGGCTCATTGAGGTTGATCCCGCGATTGCTGCGGATACATGGGTGTATGCCGAGTCTCGAGTGATGAGTGATTGTCAACTGGGATAATGCGCATGTTCTTTGGCTTGTGTTTTGCAGGTGTTGAGCACGGATACAGTGATCGAAGGCAAGGTGAAGGTCAAGTAGAGACGTGCCGTGCCGATGGACCAAGAGCAGTGAAGGGCGGACGTGAGGCTTGGACTGAGGGACCGGTGACCTGAGGATCAGCTGTGGTGGCTGACAGCATGGGACAACGACGAGCGGAGACTTGCGGGGCAAAGTGTTGCTCGGGTCGAGGACCTGGGGACATGTGTCGGTGGACGGGGTGCACGGGCGGTGCATCCCTTCTTCAGCATCGGTTTAGTGGTTGAGCCACAGAAAAACCACCGGTGGATGGTTTCCAGGTTTGGGCCTCAAAACCTGGGCGCTGATGGTTTCCGAGTTTGGGCCACAAAACTCGGGCTGAGGACGGTTTCCAGGTTTGGGCCTCAAAACCTGGGTGCTGCGGGTTTCTGAGTTTGGGCCACAAAACTCAGGCGATGGACGGCTGGTTTCCCGGTTTGGGCCTCAAAACCGGGGGTTGGTCGTGAAGGCTGGTTTCCCGGTTTGGGTCTCAAAAGCAGGGGCGAGGTCCAGGAAAAGGACGAGCAGAGCGGGGGAGGCACGTGGCGGCAATCGGTGAGGTTGCGTCGAGGCAACGCTACCAGTTGTGCGGGCGTGGCCGTCGGATCACCACCTACTTCGAGTTGGTCCAGAATAACCCTAGGGTTTAGCTGGTTCGCTCTGTAATTAGTTAGGGGTAGAGTGGGAACTAGAATTAGGATAAGTAGAGGGAGACACCCACCTCCCATCTGTGATCTCAGTCATTTGCTATTTTGACTTCTAGGTTTCCTGCTCTCCCAATCCCCTGCTGTAGCGAACTGAGATCCACAGAGAAGACAATCATACCTCTGTGTTCGTGAGATTTTGAGAAATTGAGACCGTAATCTCACTGTTGTAGCGCGTGGTAGCCACACGGTTGCAAATTCGTGGTTGTGATTCGTGTTTTGGTATTGTTCTTCGCGGGTTGCTTTTCTCCATGATTTTCCCGGTGACCGATCTCTTTACTCGTTGCATCTTTTGCGATTCCGTTTGAACATAGATGTTCTAGATCGTGAGGCACTTCTTTCCGCCGAAGGAATTCTCCTCTAACCTCACGAGCTAGTAGATCGTTCGTTTTTCGGTTCAAATCGAGTTTAGCTCCCTTTGCTCCATTTTCTTCGATTCATCGATTTGGAGATAGGTTCGAGCCATGATCTCGTAGGAGTAGCTCACTATACTCTTTGTGACTCCTCTCACAAAGTTTGAACCCTAGAGGTTTCATTTTGGGTGAGATCGAGTCGAATCGGTGGATGAACAAAACTGCGTCGGGGTGACCAGACGCTCGCATCAGGGTGACCGGAGGCTTAGTCCAGAGTCCGGTCGTTGAAGGTTCAATCTGATCGTTTTCTGTTGACTCGACCGGACGCTCGTCCTGATCATGACCGGACGCGCTCTTCACACTGTTCACGGTTTTTGGCTGACTTGACCGGACGCACCTCTTCAGTGAGTCCGGTCACAAACAGTAATTTCCCAAATCGGTTTTTCATCGACCGGACGCGTCCGATCCTAACTGACCGGACGTTCCTGTGAGTCCGGTCAGTGCAGCTTCGCACGTTTTCATCCGTGGTTCGTTCGTCCGTTGTCGGTTTTGATTTCCGGCTTTTGCGTTGGGTTTCCAGAGTTGTGTTGTGTCTCGCTGTGCTTCTAGGAAGCATCCACCCTACATCTAGGGTCGTGGACACTTGCAAGCTCTGGGTTTGCTCTTGGGGTTGATTCTTGGGACAGTGGTGACAAGTTTCTGAAAAGAAATTTGAAGCTCCCATTCACCCCCCTCTGGTCGCTTTCTGGTAGCACCTTCTTTCCTTCAATTGGTATCGAAGCGGGTTAAGGATCTTCCACCTTAGCTGGTTCCAGATCCACAGAAGGCGACATGGATCGCGGCGTGGGCAAACCGCCATTCTTTGATGGGACGAACTATGCGTATTGGAAGATACGCATGTCGGCCTATCTTCAGAGTATTGGTGCTTCCATTTGGGATATCTGCATGGTCTTGGCTGCTCGTGTGACTCAGCATCAAATCGATGAGCACGATGCCAATAGCCGAGCCCGTAATGCTCTTTTCTCATGCTTGAGCATGACGGAGTTTGATCGCGTTTCTCACCTCGCTACGGCTCGGGAGATTTGGGCTACCCTCATGCGTTTCCATGAGGGAACCACTCAAGTCAAAACCTGTCTCTACGAGTCGCACAAGCGAGAGTATGAAAACTTTCGACACATGCCTGGCGAGAGCATAGAAAGTTTATTCACTCGCTTTCAGGTGATTGTCAACAGGATGAGGGCTAACAAGGAGCTGTTGCCTTTCAACGATCATGAGAGTGGTTTAAAGCTTTTGCATACTCTCGATCGGTCGGTGTGGGACTCTAATGTTCAGGCGATCATCGAATCACCTAACTATGAGACCCTCACATGCGATGAGCTCTTCAGTAAGCTCAAGTCCAGTGAGATTGATGCCATGGCGAGGGCTTCTTATGAAAATCCTTCTGGCCCGTCGATGGCTTTGCTTTCTGGCTCTTCTGCTAACCCCCATGGAGGATTTGCACTTTCTTCTCTTCTTTCTGTTACAGAGGAGTAGCTGGAGTTCATGGGAGACGACGAGTTGGCTTTGCTCGCCAACCAGTTCTCGCGGTTTCACAACAACCGCATGAACCGTCGTCGTGGAGGAGGACGCGCTGGGTGCTTTGAGTGTGGTGACCCGGATCACTTCATCGCCAACTGCCCCAAGAAGAACAAGCAAGTGGCGGGCAAGGGCGATCGTGGTCACAAGTACGACTCCGGCCGGCACAAGGAGAAGTACACCCCTCCCAAGTACAAGAAGGGTGGCTTCAACAAGGAGTACATCAAGAAGAAGTACATGGAGAAAGCCCAGGCCGAGCAGTGTGCTTTCTTCGCCACGCTCAGCGACATCAACGACTCGGATGACGACTTCGCTTCCTCAAGCGACGACGAGTCCGAGAAGAAGAAGAGAATCGAGGACAAGCTGAACGGCCTCTGCTTCTTCGCCGACAACGAGGGTTTTTACACCATGGCCCTCGGCAAGGAGGTCGACAGCCAGCTAGAGTAGATCCCTTAGAACGACGACGACGACGACGACATCTCCCAGGTATCTCAGACCCCCAACGAGCTTTCTGCTGAGGTCGAGAAACTTACTGCCGCCCTTCTTAGTCAAGATAAGCTGCTTAGGCGTGCTGCTAGAGAGCGGAAGGAGTTTAGGCAGAAGTGAGAGGATACGGTGAAGGAGCTTGAGTTTGCTAAGTCCACCATGGTCGTTTCTGAGGAGAGTGAGTGCGAGATGTGCACCACGCACATGATTGACCTTCTCACTTTGAGAAGTAAGTATGCTGTGTTGGTTGGAGAGGTGGATGAGCTTAGAGTTAGATCCTTAGTGCTTGGTGCGTGCAAGTCTTGTGCAGGCTTGCAATCCGAGTTGGCACAGAAGAATGCCAAGATTGTGTCTCTTGAGGAGGCCAACTCGGATAACACTTGTGTGTCTAGATGCGCTTTGTGTGAGGGTTTGGAGATGGAAATTGCTAATGTGAAGTATGACAAGATGCAAATCGAGGAAGAAAACACATACCTTCGGACTATCTTGTCATGGCTATCTAGTGGTGAGCCGCAGCTTGGGATGATGATTGCCCAATTCAAACGTGTTGCTGGAGGTCCTGGTGTTGGTTTTGCTTAGGGTGTTCAGAGTGCTACATCCATTGGGAAGGTTGGAGAGTTTAGTGGTCTTAAGCCGAGTGAGAAGCCCGCCAACTCCACCAGTACTCCCAAACTAATCAAGATTCCACCCAAAGAGCCTCTCAAGCCAAACACCAAGGATGGAGTGTTTGTGGAACCTCCAAGAGCTCCACCCAAGAAATAGACATGGGCTCCAAAACCAAACCACCTCAGGAACAAGCTAGACTCATGCCACCAATTCATGAGGAGCTCATGCCACAAAAGAACCAAGTGATCCACACCCAATACCGTGAGTACCAACAACCCCCTATGTGAGCGGTGAGGTACCACTGTGAGCACTGTGGGAGAGATGGACACTTGAGGGAGTTTTGCTTTCGGCGCAAGAGAGAGGAGCGTCGTGCAAAGGAGATGAACAACTCAGACATGTACCATCCTTTCCACGATGTACATGTGCCGAAGGTTCAAAGGAGAGCTACTAGGCCTAGAGGTCCAATGCCTCAAGGTCCTAGGCCTCAAGGAGGACATGCCCGATGGGATCCTGCTTTTGTAGGCTATGGACCCCGTGGCAGTGGCTTTATTATTGAGCGTTACCCCCACCGCGTTTTGAGTATCACGATGGACGCTCTTCCCTTAGCGGACCACGTTTTCCTACACATGGTGATCTCTTTCCCCATAGACATGCTAGGAATGGTTTTGCTACTAACTGAAGGACCGAAAGTGCTACCAGAAAGCGACCATAGGGGGGGGGGTGAATGGGAGCTTCAAAATTTCTTCTCAGAAACTTGTTGCCACTATCCCAAAGATCAACCCCAAGAACAAACCTAGAGATTGTGAGTATCCGCGACCCTAGATGTCGGGTGGATGTTTCTAAGAAGCACAGCGGGACACAACACAACTCTAGAAACCCAACGCAAAAACCAGAAAGCAAAACCGACAACAGACAAACGAACCCCAGACGAAAACGTGCAAGCTGTACTTGACCGGACTCTGACCAGCGTCCGGTTAAGGACGATCGGACGCGTCCGGTCAGGCGAATCCTAGTTTAGGAACTCTCTGAGTTGGACCGGACTCACTGGCACTGAGCGTCCGGTCACAAGAAAACGCGAACAGTGAACAGTACAAGCGTCGCGTCCGGTCAAAACGACTCTGAGCGTCCGGTCAGTTCAGTGAAAATCCACGCGCGACATTCATCGACCGGACTCTCAACCGTGCGTCCGGTCACCACGACGCATGCATCCGGTCACCACGACGCATGCGTCCGGTCACCCCGAAACTGTGTTGTTCGTCCACCGATTCTACTCGATCTCACCCAAAACGAATCCTCTAGGGATCAAACTTGGTGAGAGGAGTCACAGGGAGGATAGTGAGCTATCTCTAAGAGATCATTGCTCGAACCTATCTCCAAATCGATGAATCGAAGAAATTCGGGGGAAGGGAGAAAAAAAAACTTGTCCCGAAATAAAAATCGTCTGATCTACTAGCTCGCGAGGTTAGAGGTGAATTCCTTCGGTAGAAAGAAGTGCCTCATGATCTAGTACAACTTAGTTCAAATGGAATCGCGAAAGACTCATCGTAGAGAAAGAACGAGTGACGGGAAAATCGTGGAGAAATACGAAGAACGCGAAGAACAAGTTCAAAACGCGAATCGAACCACGAATTGCCAGCCGAAATTCGTCCCCACGAGGAGACAACGAGATTACGGTCTCGTTTCCTCAAAAAAGAAAATACAGTGTCTAGGTGCGCTTTGTTTGAGGGTTTGGAGATGGAGATTGCAAACGTGCAACATGACAAGATGCAAACCGAGGAAGAAAACACATACCTTCGGACCATCTTGTCATGGGTGTCTTGTGGTGAGCCGCAGCTTGGGATGATGATTGCCTAATTCAAGCGTGCTGTTGGAGGTCCAGGTGTAGGCTTTGCTCAGGGTGTTGAGTGCACTTCATCTTTTGGCAAGATTGGAGAGTCGAGTGGTCTGAACCCGTGTGAGAAGCCCAACTCCACCAGTACTCCCAAGCTTACCAAGATTCCACCCAAAGAGCCTCTCAAGCTTAACACCAAGGATGGGGTATTTGTTGAATCTCTGAGAGCACCACCCAAGAAACAGACATGGACTCCAAAACCAAACCACCTCAAGAACAAACTAGACACCATGCCACCTATCCAAGAGGAGCTTATGCCACAGAAGGGCAAAGTGATCCACACCCACTACCGTGAGTACCAACAACCCCATATGAGAGCGGTGAGGTACCATTGTGAGCACTGTGGGAGAGATGGACACTTGAGTGAGTTTTGCTTTCGGCGCAAGAGAGAGGAGCGTCGTGCCAGAGAGATGAACAATGCGGACATGTACCATCCATTCCATGATGTACACATGCCGAATGTTCAGAGGCGTGCAGCTAGGCCTAGAGGTCCAATGCTTCAAGTTCCTAGGCCTAGGCCAAGAGGAGGTCGTGCCCGGCGGGAGCCTGCAGTTGTGGGCTATGGACCCCGTGGCGGTGGCTTTGTAGTTGAGCATTCCCCCCCCCACCGCGTTTTGAGTATCGCGATGGACACTCTTCCCTTAGCGGACCACGTTTTCCTATACGTGGTGATCGCTTTCCCCGTAGGCGTGGTAGGAATCGTTTTGCTACTAACCGTTCTTTTGAGCAGCCGGCCCAACACTAGTATAATTCCCATTTTACTCACCCCAGTGTTGGACCGTATGCTCACCCTATGTCTTTTTATTGATGTAGGTAAAACGATTGGAGAATGTTTGGTTGGTGGATTCTGGGTGCTCGAGGCATATGACCGGAAACGCCAAGTGGTTCTCCAGTCTTAGTCCTGTTGCCAGAAAGGAGTTTATCACCTTCGGCGACAATAGCAAAGGTAAGGTGTTGTCCCATGGGTCCGTGCGAGTTAATGAGCACTTTGTGTTGCGCGATGTTGCTCTTGTTTCTAACTTGCATTTTAACCTTCTTTCTGTTTCGCAACTTTTGATGATGACTATGAGATTCATTTTAAACTGAATCTCAGTCGCATTTTGGATCCTCAGGGCAATCTTGTATGTTTGATTTCGCCCTTTGGAAAAGTCTTTCGTGCGAATTTCTCAGAATCGTTTGGAATTTCTCGTTGTCTTTTGGCTGGACCTTCCTCCTCTGTTCTTTGGAAGTGGCATAGGAGACTCGGTCACCTGAGCTTCGACTTGCTTGCCAGACTTAGCTCACTTGGCTTAATCCGAGGATTGCCCAAGTTGTCCATGGAGAAAGATCTTGTTTGCCATTCTTGTAGACATGGGAAGATGGTAGCCGCTCCCCACCATCCAGTGACTCAGGTCATGACTAAGCGCCCTAGAGAGCTTTTGCACATGGACCTTGTTGGTCCGGCTCGGGTGAGCTCGGTTGGGGGGAAGTGGTACATGCTTGTTGTTGTTGACGATTTTTCGAGGTATTCGTGGGTTTTCTTTTTAGCTGAGAAAACTGAGACTTTCTCCCTTGCTCGCAATCTAATTTTGCGTCTTCAGAATGAGTTCCCTATGAACTCAATGCAAGCAATTCAGAGTGATAATGGTTCTGAATTCAAGAATTCGGACTTTGAGAAGTTTTGTAACTCTCTGGGTTTGGAGCATCAGTTTCCTTCCCCCTACACACCGCCACAAAATGGTGTTGTAGAAAGGAAGAATCGGACCCTTGTAGAGATGGCCAGGACGATGCTTGATGAGCATAAGACTCCTAGGCGTTATTGGGTCGAAGCTATGAACACTGCATGCTATATTTCCTATCGCATTTTTCTCCGAGCTTTCTTAAAAAAGACTTCTTATGAGTTGCGTTTTGGAAAACTGCCCAAGGTAAGTTATTTTTGAGTTTTTGGTTGCCACTGTTTTATACTCAAAAAGGGCAACTTGGACAAGTTTGAGTCTCGTTCTTCTGACGGTGTGTTTTTGGGTTATGGCGCTCATACTCGTGCTTATCGTGTACATAACCTTGACACTAACCGAGTCATGGAGACATCCGATGTCACCTTCGACGAGACCATGGTTTGTCCTTCTTCTCGTTTTGAGCGTACAGGTGATCATGAGGTTGGAGAACCTCTTTTTGATGACGAGGACGAGGGTGCTGAAGGTATGGATGATCCAGCACCCCCTCCACTTGCTGTGCCGCAAGGAGCGGCTTCTACTACGACTCACGGCCCCGACACTTCCTCTTCTTGGGGGCCGTGGGATCCGCCACCTCGAGCGGTACCTTTTGTCCCCGAGGAGGCACCAACTGCTGTTGAGGGGGAGGCCACTTCAGCAAGGGAGGCGCCACGACATATTCAGCGCCAACACCCGCCTCAACAGATGATCGACAACATCGACGAACGTGTCACTCGGTCAAGGTCACAACAAATCTCTCACTTTGCTCATTCTGCATTTGTTGCTGATTTTGAACCCCGAGATGTTGGACATGCTTTATCTGATCCAGATTGGGTTAATGCCATGCATGAGGAGTTAGAAAATTTTGAAAGAAATCGGTTCTGGGTTTTGGTTCCTCTTCCTCCTGAGTGTCACCCTATTGGTACAAAATGGGTTTTAAAAAACAAACAAGGAGAGGATGGCCATGTTGTGAGAAACAAGGCCAGACTTGTAGCCGAGGGGTATAGTCAGAAGGAGGGGATAGACTATGAGGAGACGTTTGCTCTTGTAACTCGTTTGGAGGCGATTAGGATACTCTTGGCTTTTGCTGCATCCAAAGGGTTTAAACTTTTTCAAATGGATGTCAAGAGTGCCTTCTTAAACGGCTACATAGAAGAAGAGGTGTATGTGAAACAACCCCCTGGTTTCGAAAATCCCAAGTTTCCAAACCATGTTTTTAAACTTCACAAAGCTTTGTATGGTTTGAAACAAGCCCCTAGAGCCTGGTATGATAGGTTGAAAACCTTTTTGCTTACTAAGGGTTTTAAAATGGGATGTGTGGATAAAACACTTTTTCTCCTCAAGCAAGGCAATGACACTCTCTTGGTCCAGATTTACGTGGATGATATCATTTTCGGTGGTTCTTCTCACACTTTGGTTGCCAAGTTTGTAGACATTATGAGCAGGGAATTTGAGATGAGCATGATGGGCGAGTTGACGTTTTTCCTCGGGTTGCAAATCAAGCAATCCCTAGAGGGGATGTTTGTGCACCAGGGCAAGTACACCAAGGACATCCTGAAGAAGTTCGATATGGGTGAGGCCAAGCCTCTTCCAACACCCATGTCGACCACGATGGCCCTGGATTCGGATGTGGATGGAGAAGCTGTGGACCAGAATGAGTACCGGAGTATGATCGGGTCGCTACTGTACCTGACAGCGACACGCCCGGACATTCAGTTCGTGGTGTGTCTTTGCGCACGATTTCAGTCGTCACCGCGCACGTCTCACCGTCAGGCAGTCAAGCGCATTATGAGGTACTTATGCTTCACTCCAGAATTTGGGATTTGGTATTCTGCTTCCTCCACCCTCTCCCTTTGCGGTTATTCTGATGCCGATTTTGCTGGTTGCTGACTTGATCGCAAGTCCACTTCGGGGACTTGCCAATTTATTGGTTATTCTCTTGTATCTTGGTCTTCTCGCAAGCAGTCTAGCGTCGCCTAGTCTACCACAAAGGCTGAGTATGTTGTTGCGGCTAGCTGCTGTTCTCAATTGCTTTGGATGATGGCCACTTTGCGTGATTTTGGTCTGAGCTTTTCTCGTGTTCCCATGCTTTGTGACAACACGAGTGCTACTAGCGTTGCTAAGAACCCTGTGCTGTATTCTAAGACCAAACACATTGATGTGCGCTTTCATTTTCTGCGAGACCATTATGAGAAGGGTGATATCGACCTTCGCCATGTCGATACTCATCATCAGTTTGCTGATATTTTCACCAAGCCTTTGGACCAATCAACTTTTGCTAGGTTGAGAGGTGAGCTTGGTGTGTGTTTCCCCTTTTAGATGGGGGAAACATTTTGGTTCTTGTATCATGAACTGACTCTTTTTCTTGCGTTTTGCTTTCGTTTTCGGGTAGATTAGACTTTGCATTTCATCATGCATCTTTACTTTCTGAGCTTCATGTATATAATCTTTAGAATGTGATTATGCTCTGTCTAGTGTTCTCCGATGCTATATGATGATGCTTGTAGCTTATGCTCTTTCTGATCACTGATACATGTTGTGAGCTCAGCTATTTTTTGTGAACTTGCTTAATGAACATAAAGTTTGAAAATTGTTCACCATTGAGATAAGCAACTAGCATGTGTAGAATGTGTTGAATTCACTTGTGCTTTTCATATATGCTAGGTGGCTATATCTCTAGTTCTGAGTCATTCACTTGCTTGGTCTGTTCATATTCTATTATAAAATTGAACCAAGTTAAGTGAATTGGAAAGATCGAGATGAGATTTCTTGTCAACACATCACGAAATCGAGACTGTTTCTCATTGAACATTTGAGTTAAACTTGAGCCGTGTAGTGTATGACCAAAACCGACGCTTTCAGCTTCTGATTGCTTCTGCATAGGCTTAGCTCGGTTGAAAAGTTAGGCAATGACAAGCCTTTAACCTCTTGCAATCACATGCTGAATTTTGAACTTGTGTAATTTCACCGCTGCAACTCCGATTAAAATCTGAAATCACAAGTATGTGTTTCATTCAATAGCATGATGATTGAACTTTGCTAGGGGTAGTTCACCTTGTATACATGGTTAGCACTTGTCTGAATTCCTGTCTATACATGTTCAGTGCTATTTTTATGGTGAACATCCTTTTCTGAATGGCTAAAACTGCTCACTTTGCTTATATGTTCATATTTCGTATTTGGTGATCAGTTTGAGCCTTTGCTGGCATGTATGTTTCTTGTTGAGTCATTGGAGTTATACTGTGTAGAGCATCTTTTCATTCTATTGACTATATTCCTGAAGCTGCTAACTTGCATTTTTGACTCATATGCATTTGGAAGGGAGAAGTTTGCCTGATAGTGCATTATCAACTAAGGGGGAGAAATTTTGTCAAATCATGTGCACTATTGGAGGGGGAGTTTGCTCGGGCTTTGCTTGGTTCAGAGCATGTTTCCAAATTTGTTCGGAGTATTTTTCGGTAGCTAGTTGTGTTGAGCCTTTGCCTCTTTCTTCAGGGACTAGCGACTTTGCCTATTTGCTCCTCATTTGGTATCGAGCTCTTTTGCCTTTCAGTTGGCATTCCTTCAGTTGGTTTCGAGCTTTCCTGCTAGCGGTGTTGAGCCTGTTCTACCTCTTCTTGAGGGCTAGCTTTGCTTTGCTTGATTGCGTCGAGCCGTTGCCCATGTCTTTAGGGACCAAGTTGTTTTGCTCTTTCACTTGACCTTCTTCTGGCTTTGATATGCTTTTTGGGTCATTTGGATGAGTTCTCTACTTCTCTTTCTTCCTCCTTCTTCTACTTCATTATGATTTGTGTTGGTAGTTGACAATGCACTCATCAAGGGGGAGATTGCGGATACATGGGTGTATGCCGAGTCTCGAGTGATGAGTGATTGTCAACTGGGATAATGCGCATGTTCTTTGGCTTGTGTTGTGCAGGCATTGAGCACGGATACAGTGATCGAAGGCAAGGTGAAGGTCAAGTAGAGACGTGCCGTGCCGATGGACCGAGAGCGGTGAAGGGCGGACGTGAGGCTTGGACTGAGGGACCGGAGGCCTGAGGATCAGCTGTGGCGGCTGACAGCCTGGGACAGTGACGAGCGGAGATTTGCGAGGCACAGTGTTGCTCGGGTCGAGGACCTGGGGACATGTGTCGGTGGACGGGGTGCACGGGCGGTGCATCCCTTCTTCAGCGTCGGTTTGGTGGTTGAGCCACAGAAAAACCACCGGTGGACGGTTTCCAGGTTTGGGCCTCAAAACCTGGGCACTGATGGTTTCCGAGTTTGGGCCACAAAACTCGGGCTGAGGACGGTTTCTAGGTTTGGGCCTCAAAACCTGGGTGCTGCGGGTTTCTGAGTTTGGGCCACAAAACTCAGGCGATGGACGACTGGTTTCCCGGTTTGGGCCTCAAAACCGGGGGTTGGTCGTGAAGGCTGGTTTCCCGGTTTGGGCCTCAAAACCGGGGGCGAGGTCCAGGAAAAGGACGAGCAGAGCGGTGGCGGCACGTGGCGGCAATCGGTGAGGTTGCGTCGAGGCAACGCTACCAGTTGTGCGGGCGTGGCCGTCAGATCACCACCTACTTCGAGTTGGTCCAGAATAACCCTAGGGTTTAGCTGGTTCGCTCTGTAATTAGTTAGGGGTAGAGTGGGAACTAGAATTAGGATAAGTAGAGGGAGACACCCACCTCTCATCCGTGATCTCAGTCATTTGCTATTTTGCCTTCTAGGTTTCCTGCTCTCCCAATCCCCTGCTGTAGCGAACTGAGATCCACAGAGAAGACAATCATACCTCTGTGTTCATGAGATTTTGAGGAAGTGAGACCGTAATCTCACTGTTGTAGCACGTGGTAGCCACACGGTTGCAAATTCGTGGTTGTGATTAGCGTTTTGGTATTGTTCTTTGCGGGTTGCTTTTCTCCACGATTTTCCCGCTAATCGATCTCTTTACTCGTTGCATCTTTTGCGATTCCGTTGGAACAGAGATGTTCTAGATCGTGATGCACTTCTTTCCACCGAAGGAATTCTCCTCTAACCTCACGAGCTAGTAGATCGTTCGTTTTTCGGTTCAAATCGAGTTTAGCTCCCTTTGCCCCATTTTCTTCGATTCATCGATTTGGAGATAGGTTCGAGTCATGATCTCATAGGAGTAGCTCACTATACTCTTTGTGACTCCTCTCACCAAGTTTGAACCCTAGAGGTTTTGTTTTGGGTGAGATCGAGTCGAATCGGTGGATGAACAGAACTGCGTCGGGGTGACCGGACGCTCGCATCGGGGTGACCGGACGCTCAGTCCAGAGTCCGGTCGTTGAAGGTTCAATCTGATCGTTTTCTGTTGACTCGACCGGACGCTCGTCCTGATCATGACCGGACACGCTCTTCACACTGTTCATGGTTTTTGGCCGACTTTTCCAGACACATAACACTTGACCGGACACACCTCTTCAGTGAGTCCGGTCACAAACAGTAAGGTCCCAAATCAGTTTTTCATCGACCGGACGCGTTCGATCCTAACTGACCGGACGCTCCTGTGAGTCCGGTCAGTGCAGCTTCGCACGTTTTCATTCGTGGTTCGTTCGTCCGTTGTCGGTTTTGATTTCCGGCTTTTGCGTTGGGTTTCCAGAGTTGTGTTGTGTCTCGCTGTGCTTCTAGGAAGCATCCACCCTACATCTAGGGTCGTGACACTTGCAAGCTCTAGGTTTGCTCTTAGGGTTGATTCTCGGGACAGTGGTAACAAGTTTCTCAAAAGAAATTTGAAGCTCCCATTCACCCCCCCTCTGGTCGCTTTCTGGTGGCACCTTCGGTCCTTCAATTGCCGGCCAATGGAACAAGGAGAGCTTGAACTGCTGCTTGAGATAAGAATAGATTGGATGGTATGGCTCTGGGCTAGCAGGGGTCTAGTTTTGTAGTCTTAGATAAACTAGAAGGAGGCTGATCCATGCTCCGAGGTTCTCGTAATGAAACAGATCAGAAAGTTACGAAAAAGGAATAAGGGAGGCTTTAGAAAGGAAAGGGAAGCGACAGGACCCGATCAGACACCAGGCTAGGCCGGACGGCCTAAGGGTGGGGCCGGCCGACCCCCTTTCTCTCTAGAAGGTGGTCCACTTTTTCGTGACTCTCTTTTGCACTTTCCTAAACCCTATTTACTACCTTTTCTGTTATGAAACCTTTCGGAAGTGGCGGAGGATCAAATTAATGGAAAGTGAGGAACTGGATCACATCCAACTCCTTGGAACTCTTTTCAAGTTCTAGAAAAATCTTAAGGCGATGACCATTTACCTTAAATAATGTACCTTCGTTGTTTTGAAGTGTCACCGCTCCATGGGACGAAGTGCTAATCACGGTGAATGGTCCTTCCTATTTACTTTGTAGCTTTACATGACTGAATAGCTTAACCCTGGAATTAAAAAGTAATACCTTGTCTCTCGGAGTGAAGTTCTTCATCTTGACCTTCTTGTCATGCCATCTTTTGGTTCTCTCTTTGTAGATCTTGGCATTATGGTATGCCTTTTCACGCCATTCGTCTAGTTCTGAAAGTTGCATCTTTCTCTTGATTCATGCTGCTTCCAAGTCCATGTTCCATCTTTTTATCGCCCAGTGAGCTTTGAACCCTAGCTCAACAGGCAAGTGACAAGTCTTCCCGTAGACGAGTTGATATGGTGACATTCCCAACGGTGTCTTGTAAGTTGTACGATGTTGACTCTTGCTAACGTTGTCACTAGGAGTAGACTATGAATCTACCCCCGGCAACGGCGCCAGAAAGGTTTGTTGGTACTCTTAATGTAAGAAGTATAACTAACTATTCGTATGACTATTGGTAGGTTCCACAAGCGCACAGAATAAGTCTATTGTAGCACTTCACCCGGGAGTAACCGAGTATCGTATTTATTTCCACAGGGAAGCTACTATGGCAGAACTAACACTAGGACTGCTATGAACAACTAGTGATTCTAGCAAGGTTGATCGAAATATATGAATGGGGGTTGATATCTACTACTACTAAAAAGAAAGAAAAACTGACTACTACTAAACTAAATCGGCGGGGTCTGCCCGATGAACAGATTAATGTTTGCCTATACACTTACGAACACAACTAACTTAGCAATAAAGATTTTATCTAGTTCTTCGAACCGTACACACCCTCTGGACTATTTACCTCAGACGTGCACAATGAGGTTTATGATTTAAGAACTAACCCAACTACGTGGTGGAATTCAAGGCTCCCAGGGCTGTCACCACTTGTTTGCTACCATAGCTATCCGGGGGGCTTGCCACAAACTAAGGTATAACTAGTCTAAGCACCGCGCTTACACTAATATATACTACTCTAATCTTGCGTCCAAAACTAGAGCACTGATTACTTAGCAAAGAACCCAAACTAGATACAAACTAAATACTAAGTTATCTATGATCGAAAGCACTCAACAAGAACAATAAGTAAGGAACTTAAAGTAAATGCTGAAAGTAGAAGAACACTAAGATAAATGAAGAAAGACTTGGAATTATACCAGAGACTCGGAAGATCCTCTGTTACAACTCCAACTCTTCTCTTCTTCACTCTCGCTCTCACTCTAAGTCTCTCAACTAGAGTGTTCCTTCACCAGAGCTTTGCTTACAAGAGAGTGGGACTAATGAGGTGAGGTCTGAGTACAAATGAGCTCGGAGGGTCCAATTTATAGCCTAAGGGACCTAGGGGGGTACTTATGGACCTAGGGTTAGGTCAGGGGGGTGAGTGTTGTGGCGGGCGCCAGCCCTAGGTGGCGGCCGCCACCCCCTGGCCGTTGGATCCACCGCCTTTGCTTCAACGGCATCCAGGAGGTCCAGAGAGGCGGTTCCAAGGTCGGTTGCATGTCCAAAAACCGTCACATGGGCAATTTGGGTCATGATCCATGTGACATCCCTTCTTGGCCCTTGGATGCAATGACCTAAGTGATCAATGGCTGCAAATGAGTGTGGCATGCCTCCCCTGGATCAGTGACGTGGCAGGGGAGGAGTTTGGGCCTCACTCCCCTGGCGGCCGCCAGTGATGGGTGGCGGGCGCCACCCCACCTTGGCCCAAAATGAGCCCAGGTGAGTGTGCTCGCCTCCTGGTGGGTCCTCCTGGTCATTTTGCTCAAAAACCCTGCAATTTCCTACATTCAAATAAAACTCAAGGACAAGTGGAAATCGTTAGTTTATAAAAGGTTTTTGGTTGATTTTAGGCCCTTGTGTTGCGTTATATGACCTTGTTTATGCTAAGAATATGACACTTAGTGAGCGTCAACAAGCTCCCCCAAGCTTACCTCTTGCTCGTCCTCGAGCAAGCATGGACTTGAATAATCTTGGAAACTCTATGTTTTTTGTTGTGTATGCCCATATTATTTTCATCACCATGGAATTGGTAGCCTTCCCTGCACTCAAGATTAGAACAAAAGACCAACAAGAAAGAAGGTTTGTCTTTCCCTTGCCTATTTTGCTAATCAAGACATGTTGAGTTTTTGCAAGTTTTGTTCAAAAGAAAGCATGCTTAGCAACTTCTGTGGCTCACTCGATCACTCATATTTGTATGTGGAAATGGAAGAATTATCCTCTCACTAAGATTTTATGTGGGGTTTAATGGGTAGGATAAAAGTGAGCATGCAATGCTAGCATAATTTTGCTAAGTTAGACAAATGGAGCAAAGGAGCAACAAGTCATAGGTTCAGACCAGGAATGTGCAAGTGTGTGGTATTTATTGTGGCTACTACTTTCATGGCACTTCTCCTTTTTATCTCATTTGTAGGATCATGGCTATGAATGAGAGCATTTGCTCTTTTGGATTTTCTCTTCTTTCTAGAGCACTTGCTCTTTTGAATTTTCTTTTTTTTTTTCTAGAGCACTTGCTCTCTTTTTTTTTTTAATATTATAGCCATGTCCCTGAGATTTCATTATGGAGCATGATATTTTGCCATGGAGTATTCCTAACAATGAATGGAAATAAAGGCATGTTGTGTGCGTATTCTCAGTGTAAGAATAGCACTATATAGGTGGGTGCAAGTGAATTCCTTGGTCTAAAAATATGACAAGTTTCTCTACCATGACTTTCAACAAAAGTCTAACTAGCTCAACACTAACATGCAGCAAGTGGAAGCTCCTACTCTAAGAGTAAAAATTATTTGGCTTTGGTAGGACTTTCTTTGCCACAGAAGTACTTAGAGCAAGTTTTTTTAACTTTTTTTTTCAAAATAACTACTCCACAAACTTGACTTGCTCAAGTCAAAGTAGAAACTTACTTCCCCTTTACTTAGTCTAATGCTCATGTCTCAAGTTTAGTTCTAGCATACGTTCTCCCATGATAACTCTAATGCATGACATACATTACTTTTATTCATTAAAAAGACTCATGATGAGAACGTTTCATTTATTACTATTTGTTTATTATTATTATATATATATATTTTAACTTAATTAAGCTGGAAATTAACTAAGATAAAACTCAAATTTAAATTACTAAAATAAAAATAAAACTGACAGAAATAAAGATGGCAGTGATACTTACCTCGTTGACGGGGGTCCTCCCCCAAGCTGGCTTTTGGCGTGGTTGGGTTACATCCATCCCTGACGACGGTACATGTCGTCCCAGTTTTGCTGGTTCTGCTGCAGGAGAGAAGAAATATTACCCAGTTCTCCACCAGTTTCCTGGCGGAATTCTTGGAAATTTTGGTTCAAGTCGTTCAAGTCCTGACGGATTTCGGCAGTATCCATGGTGAGTCCATTCATTTGGTGCTGAAGATATCCCATATCACGCATCCACTCGTCCTGATGAAAGGACGAGTGGCGAGCGGCCTGTGGCGAGATTCCTCTATGGAAGAACTCATCACCATGGCCTGTGTACCGGGTGGATCCTCCCAAGGAATGGGATGAACTCCCCAACTGGGATGAGTGAAAGGACGCCTCCTGGCCGTATTCCCACCACGGATGTTGCGGTTGTTGCCAATTCGATCCTCCTGCTTGGTGCGAGCCAGGGGGTGTCAAATGACCATAGTGTGCTGCTCCTTCATTCTGCCCTGCATGGAAAGGGTCAAACTCCTGTGCCGCTGCTGCTGCTCTTGCGGCCTCTTCTGCTACACGGGTCTGCGCACGCGTCCTCCTCCTGGGAACCTGCATGGTGTTCTCTCGAGCCAACCTGCGGTTTTGTTCTGCCTCGGTTTCCAGGGCCAAAAGTAACGTTGGTGCATTCACCAACCAAAGTGACAAGTCAGGAAGAGCGATTTTATTCACATAATCTTGGTAGATCATGTGAATCTCACCGGTCTCCTGGTTCTCACGCAAGAGGTGTCCTTGCGAGAAGTGCTCCATGGTCAAAAGGTCTCGGTCACTAGAAATGTAGGAGTATATAGCGGTGTTCAGCAGACCCATGTTAAAAGCTAGTCTAGTTATCCATGATGTCATTTCAATATTTCCAGTGCGTTGATTAAATTTAGACCAGTAGTCTGCTATGGCCTTGGCGGGTGATACTTTTATGTGGTTTACTAGAGTATAAAGCAGCAGCATTTCAGGCTTTTTAATTGGTCTTAAGTCAGGTCTTGGAAAGAGTGTGATACTAATATATTTGTGGAAAAACCTGAGTGTGGGGTTGTGGATATTACTTGTACGGGGCAAGCCTGGGTCTCTGTTCCCAGCAATACTTTTCCAAAATTCATTTCTATTAAATCCCGTACAGGCAGATTCCAAGCTCAGCAAGCATGAATCATTAAGGTCTAGATTCTTCCTGAACTGCCTCCACGTTAAAGAATGTTCTTCATTAAAAAGCCAAAATGTTATGTGATTAGCAGATATTTGCATTGTGGCCAGAAATTCCATTGTGAGGGGAAGGTTTCCCTCCTCATTAACCTTCCATGCATCTTCCCATCCCAAGGTTCGAGAAATATAGAGAAACTCACTGTCCATACCAGTGCGACTTAGCAAGTCGGCGTCGATGTGACGGGTGTGAACGAACTCCCTCTCACTGAGGATGTTCCGGGCCTGCCGTTCCCGATCACTCTGCCAGATGATATCATTGACGGAGTTCAGGATGCGGATGGTCGGTCCAGCCTGGTGTGTGGGCGGAGAGTCCCGATCCACCGACATTTCGTTGGTGGATGGAGTACCCCACCCGACGCTCTCCTCATCACTCCCAGCAAAGCGAATGTGGGTGTTTGCTCTCGACGAACTTCCCTCACCCTTACTCTTCTTCTTCTTGCTGGTGAAGAAGTTCTTGAGAGGGCCCATGACTTTCTTGCTAGTGCTTAAGGTGGCTGGTGTTTTTGTGTTTTGAGTGAGGTGTAAGAACTTGCATGGGGTGTGGGTAGTATTTATAGGCTTAGGATGGAAGGGGGAAGGATGTGAGCTCCTCCCTCCTGGCGGGCGCCACCAATAAGTGGCGGGCGCCACCCTCCTTGGCTGAATTTCACTCCAACTCACCCCTCCTTTCACCTAGTGCTCTTCTTGTCACTCTCCATCACATGTGCACCAGAATTTTTGGGTGGAGATGTGTCCAAAAGGTGGAGTGAACAGGGGGAGACATGGGGAGACATAGGAGTGAGTGATTGCATTGAAATGAGCAAAGCCATGGGTCTCCCTTGGTGTTATTTGGGTCTAGGAGGTAGGTGTAATAGTCTAGAGATTGGCTAGTGCTCCCTAGTGCACCCTAGGGTGGCGGGCGCCACCCCTATGGCTGCCCTAAGCCCCCTAGGATCCACCTAATCACTCTAGTAAACATCTATTTTGCAGGGAAATTAATTTGCTTAAGTAAAAACGAAAATTTAAATGGGGGATAAAGACTTACCTTAGCCTAACTTACCTTGGTTAGCCGCTTTGGATTCCCGATTAGTGTCGCCTTCACGGTGGTTGTGGATGAATGTAGGCACTGACGAACCTTGATGACGGGTGTTTTTCCAGTCGCGGTGTGAACTCGAATTTCTCCTCCTTTCCACTGATGTGGAGCTGAATTTCTCCAGCTCCTACATCAATGGTCACTTTTGCAGTGCTCGGAAATGGCCGTCCCAAGATCAATGGCGTCCGGTGGTCGGGATTAATATCCAGAACCACAAAATCCACCAGGACAAAGAGATTCCGGATTTTCACCGGAATATTCTCTGCTATTCCCGCGGGATATCGGAGCGATTGATCGGCTAGCTGCAGACACATAGAAGTAGGGGACAAGGTATGATGATTTAATTTATCATATACTACCTTGGGCATGACGCTGACGCTTGTTCCCAGATCACAGAGTGCATGCTCGAAGTGCTGCTCTCTGATTGAACATGCGATCGTTGGGTTTCCTAGGTCCTTCTTCTTTTCTAGGAGTTGGTTTAAAATGACCGCACTGCAATCTTCGGTCAATTTAACCACATCCCTACTTGGAATTGGTTTCTTCTTATTGAGCATGTCTCTCAAATATTTTGCATAACTTGGAACATGCATAGCGTCAATAAATGGCACATGTATATATAATTTTTGAATTACCTCGACGAATTTCTTGAATTGGTCGTCTTCCGTCGGATTTCTGTTTCGATCTGGAAAAGGTAATACATGTGTATCATAGAATTCATGAGGAGCAGTTCGTACCTTGGATGAAGGTTCAGCTGACGTCTCCTCTTCTTCGTCTTTTTCAACATTAATAATATTTTTGTTTGCAGCAGAATTACTACTAGGAACTAAATTAGGATGAGGGGAATCACGAGTGGATTTACCACCTCTCGTGGTTACAGCTTTTACCTCCTCATAGTATTTAATTTGAGATTTAATGTTATCTGTTGTTTGCTCTAATCTCTTATTAAAATTATTTTGTTCCTTAAATGCTTCAGAAAAATCTTTCAGTTTAGCATAAATTCCTTCTAACTTTTTATTATGTTCAATTAATTTATTATTTATGCTATCGTTAATTCTACCTTGATTAGAAACTAATTTTCCAATAGGAGAATTAAATACGGAGGTTTGAGGCATACCTTTATTATTCCATTGTTGGATCATTGGAATTAGAGGTTCTCCGTAGCCACCATTATTAAGAAGGGATTTGGCATCCTCTTTCTTAATTTTTGCTTGACCTTCACTTGACGAAGCGGCTCTTTGCTTGGCGTAGTACTCCTTTGCAGCACGATCTCTCTTCTCATTTATTCTTTGCTCTAGCAATTTTACCAAAGTTTGCAGGGTGACAGAATCAACTTGCTTAATTTCAGACATACCTCTAGCACATTTTTCTGTCCATTCTTGATTTGCCACCATTGTCTCGATCAATTTGGTTGCCTTCTCTACAATGAGAGAGAGATATGCACCTCTGGCAGCAGCATCAATGTGTTGTCGAGATTCTTGCTGGAGTCCATGGTAGAAGCTCTGGATCAAGTACCAGTCTTGCATACCATGGTGAGGACAGTATTCAACATACTTGTAGACACTTCTTAATGCAATTGCTTATAATAAACTTTAATGAACTGATTCTAGCAAAAGCCTTCAGAAATATACAAGACACTCACTTAACGTCAAGTTGTCATCCCCAACATGATACTAGAAATGTAAATTATATGTGACACTAGCTCAAAAGATATAAACAAATATTTATCCGCAAGTGCACAGATAAATATACCTGTTGTAGCAGCATTTCACCCAGGTTATCTAGGTATCGTTATTTATATTTCACCGAAGATAGTAACGAAGCTGGGAACTTAGTAATATGATTCAAAGGTAGCAGAGATTATTATTCATTCATTCATTCACTACTCACATGTCTAAACAGGGGTAAGACAAGGTAAAGATAAATAATGATGATAATGATAATAGCGGAAATTCTAGAGATAGAGCAAACTACATAGATCAAGCAGAGAGTCAGGTGATTAATTAAGAGATTCGAATCCTAAGTTACTTCACATTTACTAAGCCTAGCGATTACTCTAGTTAATATACAATCATTTATAGCTAATTAATCTATCATCCATGATCAAGGGACATTACTAAATTAGAATCAAGAACAAAGTAATGAATTCTAACTTGCAACCGTGTCCTACTAAGATCTACACTCGGAGGGAGGACTACAAAGGACTCAACAGGACTGTCACTCCTGCGATCTACCTCTCGACCCGGAGCATAGGATGTATTCGCAGATAAACTTAGCCTAAACACCATGTTTACACCAGTTTGACCACTTAACTCTATCCGGAATAAAGCTAAGTACTTTACGAACATGATCATAAACTCTATCATAATCAGATCTATATTAAATATATAACTAGAATAAACTCCAAAACTGAATAAACTGAAATATATTAATGTAGCATAAAGTCGAATAAAGTTACAATTTACCGAGTCTTCGACAATGATCCGGAGACTCAGACGAAGCTTCTAGCCGGATATGCCGACGAAGTTGCCTGCCTCTACATGAATCTAACTAGACTAAACTCTAATCTTGATGTAGAGCTCTAACTCTTCTCTCTAGAAACCCTAATTTATGTCTTGTCTTCTGATCTTGATCTGCCTGATGATCTGATGATTGAGAGGGGGGTCAGGGGTCTGGTTATATAGCCCTGGGCGAGGAATCCTGATCGTTGGATCAAACCGACTTGGGGTACGGTCGAGATGCATCCTGGAGGTCGGTGGAAGTAGCTTGCAGAAGATGAAAGCGCGTGGCCTTCGTGGCCGACCGACCGGTGGGCCCTGTGGGACCAGTCGGTCCCACAGGTAAGCCTCCTGTGGTGCCCCTTCTTGTGGTGTCTCATGGTGTCCTCTGGAGTCTTCTAGAGATATCCCGACGTGGCGGTAAAGAAATCTGCGTCGGGTTCCTTCTTGGGGAAGCGATATCGTTGGTTTTTCTGTTTAATCCCTGTAAAATGTAGAATCACCAAAACTCGTGGAATTTATTAGTTTAAACCTCCTATTTCTAAGTTGGCAATCCTTTTTGACATTTATTCAAGTATTGTTGACAGTAAATAATGATAGTTAATAGATGTCAACAATACTCTTGTAGTCTCTCCCAAGCTTCAGTGATTGTTTCTTCGTCTCCCTGTCCAAAGTTGGAAATCTTGCTACAGAAAAGAATAGTCCGACTTATCGGGCAGAACTTGTTGAGGAATTGATCCGCGCATCTCACCCACGTCAGCAGGTGTCCAGAGTTGAAGAGGAACCACTGCTTCGCTTTTTCCACTAATGAAAATGGAAAAGGATGAAGTCTGATGGCATCCTGCGAAACTCCCTGCATAGAAATTGTGCTACATATCTCCAGAAAATTCCGGAGGTGAGCATTGGCATCCTCGGAAGGTTTGCCATTAAATGCAATAGCTTGAGCCATTCGTATTAAATGAGGTTTAAGCTCAAAATCTTCATTACTAGTAGAAGGTAACACTGGAATGTGAGCAAGAGTAGGCATGGAATACTCACAGAGTGTTTTGGTCGACGTCGATGTTGATTGATCGTTGGAGCAGCTTGGTTCGTCAGTCACTTTTGACTGGGATTCTTGTCTCGAAGAACTCCTCTCACGAAGCCCCAGGTTCTTCTTCGGAGGAGTGAGATTAGCTCTCTCTCTGCTAAGAATGGCCTCAGGATCTTCTTGATAGTCGCTCGGAAGATTGAATCCGGCCATGACTACTTGAACGATCACAAACAACGAACAATATATATACCCGCTAGAACTACGGGGGTTAATTCAATAGAAATCACAAAGAATTAATTCTAGCCAATTGCTTCCCCGGCAACGGCGCCAGAAATGCTTGTTGACTCTTGCTAACGTCGTCACTAGGAGTAGACTATGAATCTACCCCCGGCAACGGCGCCAGAAAGGTTTGTTGGTACTCTTAATGTAAGAAGTATAACTAACTATTCGTATGACTATTGGTAGGTTCTGGAAGCGCACAGAATAAGTCTATTGTAGCACTTCACCCGGGAGTAACCGAGTATCGTATTTATTTCCACAGGGAAGCTACTATGGCAGAACTAACACTAGGACTGCTATGAACAACTAGTGATTCTAGCAAGGTTGATCGAAATATATGAATGGGGGTTGATATCTACTACTACTAAAAAGAAAGAAAAACTGACTACTACTAAACTAAATCGGCGGGGTCTGCCCGATGAACAGATTAATGTTTGCCTATACACTTACGAACACAACTAACTTAGCAATAAAGATTTTATCTAGTTCTTCGAACCGTACACACCCTCTGGACTATTTACCTCAGACGTGCACAATGAGGTTTATGATTTAAGAACTAACCCAACTACGTGGTGGAATTCAAGGCTCCCAGGGCTGTCACCACTTGTTTGCTACCATAGCTATCCGGGGGGCTTGCCACAAACTAAGGTATAACTAGTCTAAGCACCGCGCTTACACTAATATATACTACTCTAATCTTGCGTCCAAAACTAGAGCACTGATTACTTAGCAAAGAACCCAAACTAGATACAAACTAAATACTAAGTTATCTATGATCGAAAGCACTCAACAAGAACAATAAGTAAGGAACTTAAAGTAAATGCTGAAAGTAGAAGAACACTAAGATAAATGAAGAAAGACTTGGAATTATACCAGAGACTCGGAAGATCCTCTATTACAACTCCAGCTCTTCTCTTCTTCACTCTCGCTCTCACTCTAAGTCTCTCAACTAGAGTGTTCCTTCACCAGAGCTTTGCTTACAAGAGAGTGGGACTAATGAGGTGAGGTCTGAGTACAAATGAGCTCGGAGGGTCCAATTTATAGCCTAAGGGACCTAGGGGGGTACTTATGGACCTAGGGTTAGGTCAGGGGGGTGAGTGTTGTGGCGGGCGCCAGCCCTAGGTGGCGGCCGCCACCCCCTGGCCGTTGGATCCACCGCCTTTGCTTCAACGGCATCCAGGAGGTCCAGAGAGGCGGTTCCAAGGTCGGTTGCATGTCCAAAAACCGTCACATGGGCAATTTGGGTCATGATCCATGTGACATCCCTTCTTGGCCCTTGGATGCAATGACCTAAGTGATCAATGGCTGCAAATGAGTGTGGCATGCCTCCCCTGGATCAGTGACGTGGCAGGGGAGGAGTTTGGGCCTCACTCCCCTGGCGGCCGCCAGTGATGGGTGGCGGGCGCCACCCCACCTTGGCCCAAAGTGAGCCCAGGTGAGTGTGCTCGCCTCCTGGTGGGTCCTCCTGGTCATTTTGCTCAAAAACCCTGCAATTTCCTACATTCAAATAAAACTCAAGGACAAGTGGAAATCGTTAGTTTATAAAAGGTTTTTTGGTTGATTTTAGGCCCTTGTGTTGCGTTATATGACCTTGTTGATGCTAAGAATATGACACTTAATGAGCGTCAACATACGATAGGCCCACAATGGATCCGGTAGTCTGTCTCTCCACTTTGTTCCCATCTCGTTGACTGTCTTCTGCAGAATGTTCTTAATTTGCTTGTTCAATGTTTCTACTTGGCCACTTGTCTGAGGGTGATAGGGGGTAGCGATGTTGTGACGGATCCCATGTTTTGACAGGTATGCACGAAAGTGCTTGTCAATGAAATGAGAACCTCCATCACTAATCACCATTCTTGGAACTCCGAATCTTGGAAATATCACTTCCTCAAACATTTTCCTGGAGCTTCTGGCATCTGCAGCTTTACATGGTAGGGCTTCGACCCATTTGGAAACGTAGTCGACTGCCATTAAGATGTACTCACTGTTCTTGGATTTTCGAAATGGTCCCATGAAATCAATTCCCCAACAGTCAAAGAGCTCGATCTAGAGATTGTTAGTGAGTGGCATGGCATCTCTTGAATTGATATTGCCATGCCTCTGACATGCTCCACATCTCCAGATGAAATCTTTTGTGTCGTCATACATGGTTGGCCAGAAAAATCCACTTTGCCAGATCTTGAATGCGTGCGGAATGCTCCATAGTGTCCTCCATAGGGTGATTAGTGGCATCTTCCAATGATCTTGATTCCTTCTTCAGATGGTACACATCTTCCGAGTAGCCCGCAGAGCACACTCCGAAGAGGTACAGATCATCCCATAGGTGAACACGACTCTCATAGATGAGCTTTCTCTTATCTTTGCCTGGTGGTACGTACCCTAAAACCATAAAATTAACAATATCTGCATACCAGGGTCAGACCTAGAGACTAGATAGAGTGTATCGTCCCTGAGTGAATCGTTGATAGGTAGTTCCTGTGGATTCTCAAATTGCATTCTTGACAAGTGATCAGCAACAGAATTCTCTACTCTCTTTTTATTTGTTATTTCTAAATCAAATTCTTGGAGTAAGAGAATCCATCTTATCAAGCGAGGTTTAGCATCTTTCTTAGTGAGCAAGTATTTAAGAGCAGTATGATCAGTGTAAACAATAATTTTAGCTCCAACTAAGTAAGATCTAAATTTATTAATGGCAAAAACAACATCTAGCAATTCTTTTTCAGTTGTTGCATAATTAAGTTGTGGTCCAGTCAAAGTTTTACTAGCATATGCAATTGCGTGATACTGCTTATCTTTACATTGTCCTAGCACAACACCTACTGCATAATCACTTGCATCACACATGATCTCAAAAGGTAAAGACCAATCAGGTGGTTGAATGATCGATGCAGAAGTGAGTGCTTTCTTTAGGGTTTCAAAAGCTTTTAAGCATGCATCATCAAATTCAAAGGGTACATCCTTAGCCAAAAGATTAGTAAGTGGCCTAGCAATGTATGAAAAATCTTTTATAAATCGATGATAAAAACCAGCATGGCCAAGAAAACTTCGTATCCCTTTAATATTAATAGGGGGAGGTAGTTGTTCAATTACTTCAATTTTAGCTTTATCTACCTCAATTCCACGTTCAAAAATTAAATGACCAAGCACTATGCCTTCTCTAACCATGAAATGACATTTTTCCCAATTAAGGACTAAGTGCTTTTCCTCACATCTTTGCAAAACCTTGTCTAAATTTTCTAAACAGTGATCAAAAGTTTTTCCATTAACAGAAAAATCATCCATGAACACTTCCATAAGTTCTTCAATCATATCAGAAAATATAGACATTATGCATCTTTAAAAAGAAGCAGGGGCATTACATAATCCAAAAGACATTCTACGATAAGCATAAGTTCCATATGGACATGTAAAAGTGGTTTTGTTTTGATCATTAGGATGGATTGGAATCTGATGATATCCAGAATATCCATCAAGAAAACAAAAGGAGTGATTAGCCAACCGCTCTAACATTTCATCAATGAAGGGCATCAGAAAGTGATATTTCTTTGTTGCCTTGTTAAGTTTTCTGTAATCAATACACATTCTCCATCCAGTCATAGTTCTTTGTGGAATTAATTCATTCTTTTCATTTCTAACAACAGTCATGCCACCCTTTTTAGGCACAACTTGCACAGGGCTTACCCACTCACTGTGTGGCACAAGATAAATGATCCCGCGTGTAACAGCTTTAAGACCTCTTTCTTAACTACTTCTCTCATCGCATTATTAAGCCTACATTGGGGTTCCCTAGAAGGTAAAGCATTGGGATCTGTAGGAATGCGATGGGTGCAAAGAGCAGGGTTGATCCCCTTGAGATCTTGGAGTGAATAGCCAAAGGCAGATCTATGATTCTCTAGAACAGTGATCAAGCAGAGTGTTTCTTCTAGAGAAAGTTTATCGCTTATAATCACAGGAGTGTCTGGATCATTATTAAGAAAAACATAGCGAAGATTAGAAGGCAGAGGTTTTAACTCTGTAGGAGGTTTAGTGTAACAAAACCGACCAATTTATAAGAGCACAAGTACGAAATTCTCCGCTGGAGCAGTAAATTTACACACTTGAGCCCATATAAACCCGGTAGTCCAAGAAATCTCAAAGGATTTCAAACTTTTCCAACATCAACAACATAGGATCGTAATCGTTCAACATCAACCATCACATGACAGAATATTACATAAGTTCATCGGAGTAGCAAACTTAGTTATTACAAACCGAGTTCCGAATTTAAGTAGCGGAAGTTTAACCTTAAAACATAGTTTTGAAATCACATACACATAGTCTGATACAGTGCCATTCAGTTGTCATCCTTGACAAAGCAAAAGGTACGAATAGAACAGGTCATTCCCTGTGACCTAGTTATCTCCCAAAGCAGGGTAGAGGCAGTTGATGCAATAGCCATAGAAAACCTGACCATCTGCAACAACAAGGGGAAACAAAGCCCTGACTACGAGAAGGTACTCAGCTAGATTTACCCGTCATAAATCAGAAATAAATGACACCAAGGAGTATGCAAGGCCAGATTACAGTGGAGCTGGTATGAGATAACAGTTTCCGTAAAAGCGTAAGTAGTAAGTAACTTGTTCTCATGTTTACTAGCTGCAAGTTTGGGTAATGCTTAGCCTATTTAACTAGATTAGCTCATGCACTAACAATAGTCATGGTAGTGATCCAATCATCACTAAAATATAACAAACAGACCGAATAACAATTGCCAAAAGTATCACGATAGCTGTCACGTGTTCCATCATATTTCAGTATCAAGACAGAGCGGTGTTCAAGTCAAGTGCTCACTATCCAGGAGCGATGGCGATTATAATCGATTCCTAACCAGCTGGTGATTTTATTTCCCACACAAACCACACTCACCCGTCAGTGAGCTACAGATAACTACAACACCATTCCAGGAAGTCACGGATTCGACTACCACCAACATACCCGGAGGCAAGCCCGACTGCCAAGGAGTTGGACTTAACCACCATCACCCGGGTCTTCCTTTTCGTGCCCCCGCGTCCCAATACCCCCTTCTTGGCTTCAGCAGATGCGTGGGGTTTGAAAGCCGGCCTGGAACAATGAGTGGCTTCGCTGTCGGAACGAGTTATCCTTCCAGCTCAATGTGGGGCATGCGTTCAATATGACAAGAGGGTCGTCTTAGCATGATACTGTTTTCCCATCTGACACGCCTAGAAATACTGTAGCACAACGCTACAGGAATCTGCCGATCTCCATTTTCCACAACACTCAGTTATCCCACTTATTGGCAATACCCTGTTAATGGTCAAGTAACCACCTATTACTCGCGGGTAACATGAAGGTCGCCCGACTTCTACCGGTCTAAGCATGGCTAAGCATAAATTCGCACCTACCACTACTTGGGTGACAAGGGAAAATATCTCAAACGTAACAAGGTACGAAATATAATGCATCAACGGTATCAAGCAACTCCTACACTTAATGCAACAAGCATAATATGAGTAAGTTAATTATAAACCATAGGTAGTTAGAAATGCTCCGGGGCTTGCCTTTCTCGAAGGTGCTGGGCAGGTGGTTCGGACACTCCGGAAGATCCTCTTCAGGCCCTTCCTCGACTGTTCCTGACTCCTGCTCCTGTGGCTGCTGCTCCTTGGTTTCCTCTGCTGCGGCTGACTCGTCTACCGAACCTGTCGTGATGCATATGCTAAATGAGCGAATGCCACATGTATACAGAAGAGATGCATTTATCATTAAACTTGATCGAATACGTGCATATCTCTTCTCCAGCAGAGTGCAACACTCTATTTAGAGAGTAGCTATGCGCAACCACAAAGTGCAACTAATATGAATGTGCTGAAATGACCATTTCACCCTTGCTGGTCCCACACAACAAGAAATGCACACTACCGACTTAATTAATCAAATTAACCAATTAAACCAAGCCTATAACAACAACCTATAGTTAACAGCTTCAGAAAAATCTACAAAAATTACTGTAGATTTACATTAGAGAATAAAGCTTGCTGTACAAATTTTATGACATTTGGGCTTAAGCATTGTTCACTATGAAAAGACAAATAACAGAGTGAAAAGGTACTTTGAACTACACATCATATTAGAAAGTGTCAAAAAATAGATTTCACATTTTCCTCCAGAACTTCTTAGCACAAGAGCAGTCTATAAAAATTATCATGCTCATATCACTTATATTTTAATTACTAAAAATTATACAAGAAAACAACATGTAATCAAAATAAATATTAACTTCCGATTTTATCACAGTCAAACATCAACTATCATTTTTATGTGATTCTAGGTCACCTAACAAACCTATCAAAACAAGAACCATATTTTTTTGAGCAAAACACAATTTATTATGCATTAAACAAGATATCAGCCCATATGCAAATTAATTATAACTGCACATAAAATTATCCCAAACTGGAAACATGATATTTTTCATGCATAGATCTCATCAAAACAAACTTAACAAAATTTATTTCATCTAATTTGGATTAGCCGAACTCCAGATATGAATTAAACAAGCATTACATCAATTCTGAAAAACATTAAACAAAAACCATCAAATCCTAACTGCTACACACACCCGGCTCTATTCTACCCAAGAGACTGACTGCTGGGCCCCGGGGTCAACTCGGACCCACTTGTCATACACACCGAAACAGGGGAGGGTTTGACCACGGCGAAGCTCGCCGTCGACGAACTCTCTGCCGAAACCAACACCACCGTTGGACTCCTCTCCTTCATCCGCGTCGACTAGGACCACACACTAGCCTAGCGCAGCAACAGATCGAGCTTGTCGTCGGAAATGGCGGCCACGGCGGTGCGGGCTCACCACGCCGGCCATCTCCGGCCAAACCGAGGTGAACCAACACCCGTTTCTCACTCCCCAGACTTCCTCAAACCCTAATCGGAGCAGAGACACTAGGGCTTCTACAACGGACTGCCGGAAGCGCGGGCACACCATCTCCGGCAAGCACGACGGACGGCGGACGGTGACGTACCGTGACATTCAAACCCTAATCGGCCGAACTAGCAACCGCTACTCCATCTACGAACCCTAGCGACTCATGAACATGAGTTAGAACAGACGGACTTGCACGGAAAAGGGGTTCGTCCATGGTGGACTGAGCTCAGCGGTCATGGCGGAAACGCGTTCCACGGCTTACCAAGACTTCTTCGGCAGGCTTTGACTACAGTAGAGGATGGAGGACCGTGAGGCGAGGCTGGCTGGGTGGTCAGTTGGGCAATGGCACGGCAGGACGGCGGTGAACGCATGGTTTCCCCCTCTCTTCCGCTCGGGCGCCGGCGAGAGTGAAAAGGAGGCAGAGGCAAAGGGGAGGGAGCGTCTGGCTGGTTAGTGGCGTGCTCGGGCTTCTTCACTCGCCACGCCGCGCGCGTTCACGGGCTCGGCCGAGCGCCGGGCGCCACGCGGCGAGCAAGCTCTGCGCGATCGGCCACTGAACTCGGCCGGTTCAAACTGAATCGGCCGGTTCAAACTGAATCGGACGATTCAGTTGGCTATTAGCCGACTGACAGGCCATAAACAAGCGTGATTATCTCCTTAACCACTCGGTGAAACACTAAACAAACTGCACCATTGGATAGAGCTACATGGAAACTTCAACTTTGGTTACAAACTTGGTCACTGGTTTGGCTCGGATTTTTCTCGAAAAAGCGATGAACATGGCCAGGCCGAACTGAAGTTCACTTTAGGACTTAGGAATTATTTCTAAGTCAAAAACCCACCCATGTCTGCCTTGTGGCCCCTAAAACACCATGTTAAACTCATTTTCATGAGTTGGCCCCAAAACAACTTTTGTTCTACTCTAAAAGCTACACACTTTTGGTTAAGGGCACTCAGCCATGCAAAGCTTCTATCAAGGAGGTCTTTGTTAGTCAAACAAAAGGACTCCTAGAGCTCTATTGGGTTGACTTGGGTTTAGAGACTTCATTAGCCAAAGTGACCAACACAAACATGGCCTCATTTTGACTTCTCAACAAGGTTAAACTACTAAGAAAGTCAAACCACTCCACAAACAAACACCTTATCATTGTATGTCTATATGCATCTTAACACATGAAATGACACTTTATATGAAAAAGAAAGCAACATGTGAATGCTTCATGCTCATGAGATGATTATGCATAATGAGATGATGATGTCATGCTAGCTTCACACCAGAGGTGTTACAGCCCTTCCCCCCTTAAAGAAATCTCACCCCGAGATTTACTGACCATTGTTTATGAAAAATTGGATAAACTTTCTAGAGATAGTCTTTTGTTTCCCATGTTGCATCTCCATCGTCATGATGACTCCATAACACCTTGTATACTTTCACAACATGACTGCGAGTCACTCTTTCCTTGCTGTCCAACACTCGCACTGGTTGCTCCTGATATGTTAGGTCAGATGTAAGCTTTAACTCTTGTGGTTCTATTCTTTCTTCGGGTACACGCAAACATTTCTTCAGCTGTGAAACATGAAAAACTGGAAAGATCGAGCTCATAGCTTCTGACAACTGAAGTTGATAGGATACTTCTCCCTTTCTCTTCAGGATGCGATATGGTCCCACATATCTTGGGGCCAACTTTCTCTTTATGCCGAACCTTTGCACTCCTCTCATCGGTGTTACTTTTAGATAAACATGATCCCCCTTTTTAAACACTAACGGTCTTCTTCTTTTATCTGCATAGCTTTTCTAACGAGATTGTGCTGCTTGTAAGTGTTGACGGATAATCTGAACCTTCTTCTCAGCTTCCTTAACAAAGTCAATTCCGAAATACCTTCTTTCTCCTGGTTCGACCCAATTCAACGGAGTCACACACTTACGTCCATACAAAGCTTTAAAAGGTGCCATCTTTATGCTTTCTTGATAACTGTTGTTGTATGAGAACTCTGCTAAAGGTAGCCATGATTCCCATGATCCTTTAGAAGATAGCACACAAGCCCTGAGCATATCTTCAAGCACTTGGTTTACTCTCTCGGTCTGACCTACAGTCTGAGGATGATAAGCTATACCATGAACCAACTTGGTCCCCAACCCTTTATGTAACTGCTGCCAGAAGTGTGCGGTAAACTGAGGTCCACGATCTGAGATGATGGTCTTGGGTATCCCATGAAGACACACTATCTCTCTGATATACATTTCTGCATACCGAGGTGGTCGATATATCGCTTTAACTGGAAGAAAGTGAGCTGACTTTGTTAGACTATCCACTATTACCCAAATGGAATCATTCCCTTTTTCCGTCGTGGGCAGACCGGTTATGAAATCCATACTGATGTCTTCCCACTTCCAAGCAGGTACTGACAACGGTTGCAACAACCCGGCAGGTTTCATATGAACTGCTTTAACTCTGCAACAAGTGTCACATCTTGCAACATATGCTGCTATCTCTTTTTCATTTTAGTCCACCAAAAACGAGTTTTAGGTCATGATACATCTTATTGCTCCCTGGGTGAAGAGATAACTTGGATAAGTGAGCTTCATCCATTATCTTATCCTTAAGATCCTTTTTCTTTGGTACCACGAGACGATCACCGAACCATAACACTTCTTGTTCATCCAACTTGAAAGGGGTTGAGAGATCTTTCAACATTTTCCTTTTGATATGAGAAATCCCTTTATCAGTCTTCTGAGCTTCAATTATCTGGCTTTCAAGCGAACATCTGAGTTGAATGCTGAACAAAACTTCTGGATGTATCAGGTTGAACCTTTCTTCAAACAACGGTTGTACCATAACACAGTGTGACTTACGACTCAAAGCATCGACAACCACGTTGGCTTTTCCAGGATGATAGTGAACTTGCAAGTTATAATCCTTTATCAGTTCTAGCCATCTGCGCTGTCTCATGTTTAACTCGGGTTGAGTGAAGATATACTTAAGACTCTTATGATCCATGTATGTATTGCACACATTCCCCAACAAGTAGTGTCTCCATATCTTCAGAGCATGCACTACGGCCGCCAATTCCAAATCGTGAGTAGGGTAGTTGACCTCATGTTTCCTTAACTGTCTCGAGGCATACGCTATCACTCGTCCTTCTTGCATCAACACGCAACCCAGTCCAATCTTGGATGCGTCACAAAACACATCAAAAGGTTTCTCTATATTCGGTTGGGCTAAGACAGGAGTAGTGGTCAACAGTTCCCGCAAGATTCAGAAAGCTGCTTCACACTCTTTTGTCCAAACAAACTTGACATTCTTCTGTAGCAAAGAGGTCATAGGTTTGGCGATCTTGGAGAAATCCGGGATGAAGCGACGGTAGTAACCAGCCAAACCTAGAAAACTCCTTACTTCTGTAACTGAGGTTGGAGCTTTCCAATCCATTACCTCTTGTACTTTTCCTGGATCCACTGAGATCCCATCTTCTGATAGCACATGACTGAGAAAGTGAACTTTCTTCAACCAAAACTCACACTTACTGAACTTAGCATGCAACTTATGTTCTCGGAGTCTGGTTAAAACTATCCGCAGATGCTCAGCTTGATCTTCTACATTTTTCGAATATACCAAGATGTCATCCAAAAAGACTACCACAAAATGATCCAACTCAGGCATAAACACGGAATTCATTAGGTACATGAAGTATGCGGGAGCATTTGTCAAACCAAAAGACATGGCAAGATACTCATACAACCCGTACCTAGTAGAAAAAGCCGTTTTGGGTATATCCTTTGGCTTGATCTTGATCTGATGATAACCTGATCTCAAGTCCAACTTAGAGAACACTCTGGCCCTTGTTAACTGATCAAAGAGAATATCAATCCGAGGTAGAGGATACTTATTCTTGATCGTCACTGCATTCAAAGGCCTATAGTCCACACACATACGCAAAGCTTTGTCTTTCTTCTTTTTTACAAAGAGAGCTGGGCATCCCCATTCAGATGAACTAGGTTGAATCAGACCCTTATCCAGAAGATCCTTTAACTGAACCTTCAACTCGGCTAACTCATTGGGAGGCATACGGCACGGTCTTCTGGATACAGGTGTTGTTCCCGGTATCAGCTCTATTGCAAACTCCATGTCCCTATCCGGATGTAGACCAGGTAACTCATCCGAAAACGCATCAGGAAACTCACATACCACTGGGATTTCCTGAAGGACTGATACTTGAACTGCACAACTTGCCGAACAAAGGTTGAGATTGCTAGGGAGACGCAACTGATGAAACTGTGGCATTACCAGATCTCGAAGAGATATCAACCTTTTTCCCGTATCTTTGACCACTTCCCACTTACTCATCTAGTCCATTCCCAAGATAACATCCAAAGACAGCCCTGGCATAACTACTAGACTTACTCTGTATTGCTTACCCTCCAAACCAAGGGTTGCCCCTAAGACCTTCTGGTTAGACAACACACTTGCACTAGCTGATTTTATACGGAATCCAAAATCCATTGTTACCATTTCCTGATTATGCTTAAGTGCAAATGCTTGACTTATGAAAGAATGCGATGAGCCGGAATCAAACAAAATAACTGCGGAGATATCGTTGATAGAAAACATACCAGCAGTAACAGGTTCTCCCTCAGAGATGCCTTCCAGGGATGTATGATGCACACGAGCTTGAACTTGATTGGTCTTCTTTCTGGGACTAGGGCATGTCCTGGACAGATGCCCTTCGTTCCCACAGTTATAACATGGTCCCTTCACATAGTTGCCTGCAAATTTCTGAGTTCCGGGCCCCATCTTGAACTGAGACGACTGGCCTCTTGCAACTTTTTGAGTCTTGGCCTGCGGTTGATTCCCGGGGAAACAACGCTAAGGAGGTTTGAAACGTGCTCCTGGCACTGCTGAACGAGGAGGAGGATGATTGGTCATCTGGTTTCTTGCCTGCGGTGCTCCCGCGTCAAAAGCCCTCTTGCGTGACTTGGATGCGATGTAGATATTGTTATTGTTCTCTTGTGTCAAACAGTCACTGACAAAGTTATTGAACTGCGTCCTGGTAGAGTTTCCCATAGACTTCATGAGTTTGGGACTCAGACCTCTCTTTATGCTCGCGATCTTTTTAGCTTCTGTGTTGACATATTCAGGTGCATAGCGAGCCAGATTGTTGAAAGCATGAAGGTACTCTACCATTGTTTTTGTACCCTGGGTCAGACTCAAAAACTCTGTTACTTTCATAGCCATCAGACCTAGAGGAATGTAATTTCCTCGGAATGCTGGCGTAAACTGCGCCCAAACGATAGGTTGATTTGCAGGAAAAGTGGTACGATGATGTGCCCACCATATACCAGCTGGTCCCTGCAACTGGTGAGCGGCGTATTCCACCTTTAACGATTCCGTCAGATGGAGCAACCTGAACTTATGCTCGATGGTGTTAATCCATTCATCAGCTTCCATCGGTTCAGCTGCTTCTTTGAAGATCGGAGGTCTAGTGTCCAAGAAGTCCTTAAAAGTGTTGTACTGGTTCACATCTTGACCCCCTTGACCTGCGGCCCGACGTGTGTTCTCTGCGATGTTCCTCAGATTTGCTTCCATATTCCTCTGCATAGCTTCTATGCTTCGCTGACTTCCCAGAAACTGCGCGAAGAACTGCTCTGTCGTGTATGGGGGAGGAGGAGGAGGAGGATTTGCTTCCTCGCCCTGTCCATCACCACCAACACAGCTAGCACTGCCCACTCCCCGACGAGTATTCACCATCTGCACAACCAATCAATAATCAATGAGTGATGCCATATATACAGATCAAAATGCGTAATAACTGCAGTACTTTATTTGAACATAGTTCATACAATAAGGCACATACACAAGTCATTCCACATAAATAACATCACAAACGGATTATACGAAAAGCGCTTATTACTCGCATGGATGCAAACGAATAAAACGCAACGAAGGTCCGATACTTAAAACGATCCCAACGGTAGCAACAAGGTTCTTAGAGCTTACAACCCAACATAACTGGTCCGATACATAACGATACAAAAGAAGACAACTAAGCCTAAGCTCTAGTCACTGCCGGCATCTGACACGTGGCTCTCCGCATCGTCGGCTCCACCGGCTTCTTCCTCTTCTTCATCCTAGTTGGCGAAAGGCACTTCACCATCTTCGGCTCCACCGTCAGCAAGAACGATACCCATCTCCATCTCGGCCACACCTGGAGGATGATATGGATAGAGCTCGTTGTTGAGGCGATGTACTTCTTCATGGAGGTTGTCATTGTAGGCTTCCGTCGCCACCAACTGCTGCTCTAAGGTCATGATGCGAGCCCTGAGGGCATTCTCACCTTCCCAAGCTTGATTTCGCTGCTGCAGAAGACGCACCATCATACGCTTGGCGCTCTGGTTAGCATGCTTTTCACGCCCCAGCTGCTCTTGCAGCCTGATGATCCCCTGAGCTGCTATCACATTCCTTTGGATGGTTTGATCCCTCTCCAAAGTCCTTTGGTTCAGCTCCTCTTGCATCTGCTCCATCTCTTCATCAAACTCCCGCTGAGCTTGCCATTTCTCTTCCCTGACATTGTGAAACGATTCTATCATACCTTCAAGTTGCGCTGCATCACTGCATACCCCTTCATCACTACAAACATAGCACTCATAGCAGGTCCATCACATGCCTGCAACTCACTTGGGCCGCCCTCCATAACTTCTCTCTTGGATTGCACCCACACATCCTTGAACAGATCAGCTCTTGGAAACACCCCCGCAAGAGCCAGGCTAAGGTCTTCTGGAAACCGATCCATGATGTCCCGGAGGATGAGGAAAGCTGCTGCCTGCACACCTTCCCAAGGGTCTCTCCCCTTACTCTCGAACATCCATCCAGACCAGTCAGAACCTTCTTCCTTGGGCTTCACCACAGCCGTCACATACACCAGAGTGGTGTTTCCCAAAGGCTCCTTCGTCCAAAAGTAGCGAGGCTCTTTACCTCCGGGGTACCCCACAGAACGCAACACCCTCCAAAGCAACGTCGGCGTCTCGAACACATCCAGGAACTTGTCCTTGCACCTCTCGGATCGAGGCGCTAGCTGGTGCCTGGGAACCCTGCCACCTATCGACTTACGCGCCGTCTCCTTGGTATGTCCCATCTGTAGCAAGTTTATTATTTTAACATAAGCATAGGTTTCCAACTTGAGAGATATTCCAATGATCAGGCAGGAAGTAATGCGAAAGGAAAGAAAGCAAGCATGCCAGGATGTATATGTATGAAATGTTCCGTACGTCCTTTCCACTTCATACGAACTAAGCGTGGCATACCACGTCACTCATATAAATGTTAACTACTTCGTCTTAACGATACGCGGTTAGTATACCTGCAGAAGATCCATTTCAGCCCTGCCCACAGTATGAATATCGTGCATTGCTGAAATTTAAATCTAGATACTAACTTAGGTGTACACCCCGTATACACGTAAGCAGTATATGCACCCGTCAAAACAATATTACTCCCACTATTAAATACCTTCACTTGCACCCATATGCTGACGTGTACAGGTTCTAGTACCAAACTAGCTCCCCCCTAGACCGACGGTTATTCGATCATGCTCTCACAACTCACCTTACCTTGGCGTAGAGGCAAACTGATCCATACATTACTATTCCGAAGAATAGCACCCATACAATTTCACCCTTGCCGTATGGACGACAGAATAAACGAAAATCAAAGTATGATGCAAGACCCTTTCCCAAGTCAGTACTTAAATAAGCCACCTGAGATCCTATGGGCATAAAGGATATGACCACTGGCACACTCTAATTTTTATTGCAAGGCACTTTTTACACCAATTCTGTGAATTTTGTCAAATAATTTTGTACCCAAATTCTTTTTACTTCTAAAACTTAGTCATGTGAACAGTATCCACTGAACTATGCTCCAATGCCAGCTGTAAAGGAACCGACCAATTTATAAGAGCACAAGTACGAAATTCTCCGCCGGAGCAGTAAATTTACACACTTGAGCCCATATAAACCCGGTAGTCCGTGAAATCTCGAAGGATTTCAAACTTTTCCAACATCAACAACATAGGATCGTAATCGTTCAGCATCAACCATCACATGACAGAATATTACATAAGTTTTTCAGAGTAGCAAACTTAGTTATTACAAACCGAGTTCCGAATTTAAGTAGCGGAAGTTTAACCTTAAAACATAGTTTTGAAATCACACACCCATAGTCTGATACAGTGCCATTCAGTAGTCATCCTTGACAAAGCAAAAGGTACAGATAGAATAGGTCATTGCCCGTGACCTCGTTATCTCCCAAAGCAGGGCAGAGGCAGTTGATGCAATAGCCATAGAAAACCTGACCATCTGCAACAACAAGGGGAAACAAAGCCCTGAGTATGAGAAGGTACTCAGCTAGACTTACTCGTCAAAAACCAGAAATAAATGACACCAAGGAGTATGCAAGGCCATATTATAGTGGAGCTGGTATGAGATAACAGTTTCCGTAAAAGCGTAAGTAGTAAGTAACATGTTCTCCTGTTTACTAGCTGCAAGTTTGAGTAATGCTTAGCCTATTTAACTAGATTAGCTCATGCACTAACAACAGTCATGGTAGTGATCCAATCATCACTAAAATATAACAAACAGACCGAATAACAATTGACAAAAGTATCACGATAGCTGTCACGTGTTCCATCATATTTCAATATCAAGACAGAGCGGTGTTCAAGTCAAGTGCTCACTATCCAGGAGCGATGGCGATTATAATCGATTCCTAACCAGCTGGTGATTTTATTTTCCAGACAAACCACACTCACCCGTCAGTGAGCTACAGATAACCACAACACCGTTCCAGGAAGTCACGGATTCGACTGCCACCAACATACCCGGAGGCAAGCCCGACTGCCAAGGAGTTGGACTTAACCACCATCACCCGGGTCTTACTTTTCATGCCCCCGCGTCCCAATACCCCCTTCGTGGCTTCAGCAGATGCGTGGGGTTCAAAAGCTGGCCTGGAACAATGAGTGGCTTCGCTGTCGGAACGAGTCATCCTTCCAGCTAAATGTGGGGCATGCGTTCAACATGACAAGAGGGCAGTCTCAGCATGATACTGTTTTCCCATCCGACACGGCTAGAAATACTGTAGCACAACGCTACAGGAATCTGCCGATCTCCATTTTCCACAACACTCAGTTATCCCACTTATTGGCAATACCCTGTTAATGGTCAAGTAACCACCTATTACTCGCGGGTAACATGAAGGTCGCCCGACTTCTACCGGTCTAAGCATGGCTAAGCATAAATTCGCACCTACCACTACTTGGGTAACATGGGAAAATATCTCAAACGTAACAAGGTACGGAATATAATGCATCAACGGTATCAAGCAACTCCTACACTTAATGCAATAAGCATAATACGAGTAAGTTAATTATAAACCATAGGTAGTTAGAAATGCTCCGGGGCTTGCCTTTCTCGAAGGTGCTGGGCAGGTGGTTCGGACACTCCAGAAGACCCTCTTCAGGCCCTTCCTCGACGGTTCCTGACTCCTGCTCCTGTGGCTGCTGCTCTTCGGTTTCCTCTGCTGCGGCTGACTCGTCTACCGAACCTGTCGTGATGCATATGCTAAATGAGTGAATGCCACATGTATATGGAAGAGATGCATTTATCATTAAACTTGATCGAATACGTGCATATCTCTTCTCCAGTAGAGTGCAACACTCTATTTAGAGAGTAGCTATGCGCAACCACAAAGTGCAACTAATATGAATGTGCTGAAATGACCATTTCACCCTTGCTGGTCCCACACAACAAGAAATGCACACTACCCACTTAATTAAGCAAATTAACATATTAAAACAAGCCTATAGCAGCAACCTATAGTTAACAGCTTCAGAAAAATCTACAAAAATTACTGCAGATTCACATCAGAGAATAAAGCTTGCTGTACAAATTTTATGATATTTGGGCTTAAGCATTGTTCTCTATGAAAAAGACAAATAACAAAGTGAAAAGGTAATTTGAACTACACATCATCTTGGAAAGTGTCAAACAACAGTTTTCACATTTTCCTCCAGAACTTCTTAGCACAAGAGCAGTCTATAAAAATTATCATGCTCATATCACTTATATTTTAATTACTAAAAATTATACAAGAAAACAGCATTTAATCAAAATAAACATTAACTTCAGATTTTATCACAGTCAAACATCAACTATCATTTTTCTGTGATTCTAGGTCACCTAACAAACCTATGAAAACAAGAACCATATTTTCTGAGCAAAACACAATTTATTATGCATTAAACAAGATATCAGCCCATATGCAAATTAATTATAACTACACATAAAATTATCCCAAACTGGAAATATGATATTTTTCATGCATAGATCTCATTAAAACAAACTTAATAAAATTTATTTCATCTAATTTGGATTAGCCAAACTTCAGATATAAATTAAACAAGCATTACTTCAATTCTGAAAAACATTAAACAAAAACCATCAAACCCTAACTGCTAGACACACCCGGCTCTATTCTACCCAAGAGACTGACTGCTGGGCCCCGGGGGTCAACTCGGACCCACTTGTCCTACACACCGAAACAGGGGAGGGTTTGACCACGGCGAAGCTCGCCGTCGATGAACTCTCCGGCGAAACCAACACCACCGTTGGATTCCTCTCCTTCATCCGCGTCGACTGGTACCACACACTAGCCTAGTGCAGCAGCGGATCGAGATCGTCGTCGGAAATGGCGGCCACGGCGGTGCGGGCTCACCACGCCGGCCATCTCCGGCCAAACTGAGGCGAACCAACACCCGTTTCTCACTCCCTAGACTTCCTCGAACCCTAATCGGAGCAGAGACACTAGGGCTTCTACAGCGGACTGCCAGAACTGCGGGCACACCATCTCCGGCGAGGACGGTCGACGGCGATGTATCGCGACATTCAAACCCTAATCGGCCGAACTAGCAACGGCTACTCCATCTACAAACCCTAGCGACTCATGAACTCGGGTTAGAACGGACGGACTTGCACGGAAAAGGGGTTCGGCCATGGCAGACCGAGCTCGGCGGTCATGGCGGCCATGGCGGAAACGCGTTTCGCGGCTTACCAAGACTTCTCCGGCAGGCTCTGACTACGGTAGAGGATGGAAGAACGTGAGGCGAGGCTGGCTAGGTGGTCAGTTGGGCAATGGCACAGCGGGATGGCGGTGAACGCACGGTTTTCCCCCTCTCTTCCGCTCGGGCGCCGGCGAGATCCAAAAGGAGGAAGAGGCAAAGAGGAGGGAGCGTCTGGCTGGTTAGTGGCGTGCTCGGGCTTCTCCACTCGCCACGCCGCACGCGTTCACGGGCTCGGCCGGGCACCGGGCGCCACGCGGCGAGCAAGCTCTGCGCGCGGTCGGCCACTGAACTCGGATGGTTCAAACTGAATCGGTTGATTCAGTTGGCTATCAGCCGACTGACAGGCCATAAACAAGCGTGATTATCTCCTTCACCACTCGGTGAAACACTAAACCAACTGCACCATTGGATAGAGCTACATGGAAACTTCAACTTTGGTTACAAACTTGGTCACTGGTTTGGCTCGGATTTTTCTCGGAAAAGCGATGAACATGGCCAGGACGAACTGAATTTCAGTTTAGGACGTAGGAATTATTTCTACGTCAAAAACCCACCCATTTCTGCCTTGTGGCCCCCTAAAACAACATGTTAAACTCATTTTCATGAGTTGGCCCAAAAACAACTTTTGTTCTACTCTAAAAGCTACACACTTTTGGTTAAGGGCGCTCAACCATGCAAAGCTTCTATCAAGGAGGTCTTTGTTAGTCAAACAAAAGAACTCCTAGAGCTCTATTGGGTTGACTTGGGTTTAGAGAATTGATTAGCCAAAGTGACCAACACAAAAATGGCCTCATTTTGACTTCTCAACAAGGTTAAACTACTAAGAAAGTCAAACCACTCCACAAACAAGCCAAACAAACACCTTATCATTGTATGTCTATATGCATCTTAACACATGAAATGACACTTTATATGAAAAAGAAAGCAACATGTGAATGCTTCATGCTCATGAGATGATTATGCATAATGAGATGATGATGTCATGCTAGCTTAACACCAGAGGTGTTACATTTAGGAGGTTCTTCGAGAGGGTCTAGAGGTGTTGGAGTTTTAGAATGATCATCCTCTTCCTCTATGAAAAACTTAGCATCATCTTCAAGATTAAGTTCTATGAAAGTTTCAAGAGATGCTACCTTGACGTCTTCTACAGGTCTACTCTGGATAGGGTTCACTTCTAGTGTTTAGGGTGTGAGTGATAGATATGGGTAGTGAAAGATTTTTCCCTAAACAAAAGTTTAATGTCCCCATCATTCCTCCGTGAATAAGTCTTTCGATTGGTTGTCCTATCAATAGGTCAAACTCAAGAATATCAAAGATATAAAAGCTTAAGTGCACTAGAGTTTCTTTTACCTGGATAAGCAGGACATACAAGATTATATTCCTAAACTAGGAAGAACATGTCCTGAAGGGCTTTTAAGGTATTTAGTTGTTGGGGTTAGTGGCATGTCTTCTAATAAGTCACGGGCAAAGGTTGTAGACATGATATTAACACCAACAACAGGGTGCGAACACAAGGTTGATATGTGCCCTTGTGGTTCCCTTCCTGAGTGATGAGTGATCGGTCAACGGGCAACATGTCTCTTGGCTGTGTTGATGTGCAGGTGTGGACCTCGGAGACAGTGGTCGAAGGTGAGGTGAAGGTCAAGTAGAGACGTATCATGCCAACGGACCGGGAGCGGTGAAGGGCGGACGTGAGGCTTGGACCGATGGACCGGGAGACCTGAGGACCGGCTGTGGTAGCTGGCACGTGGCATCGACAAGCAAGAGCACATGGGGATGTGTGGTGCATCGGCCGAGTCGGGAGGAAGGTGATGGCGTCGTGACACTTGGCGGGAGGCCGAGAAGGAAGGCGAATGCACTGTGCCCGGCGTGGAGGCTGGACATGCTCCGACATCGGTGCTGGAACTTGGGGTGTGCGAACCACATCCCGTCTTCGGCACGGGGTTGGTAGTTGAGCCTCGAAAAACTACCCTCGACGGTTTCTGAGTTTGGGCCTCAAAACTCGGGGTGGTGGATTTCCGAGTTTGGGCCTCAAAACTCGTCGTGGACGGTTTCTAGGTTTGGGCCTCAAAACCTGGGCGTGCAGGTTTCTGAGTTTGGGCCACAAAACTCAGCCGGAGGACAGGTTTCCCGGTTTCAGCCTCAAAACCGGGGGGAGGTCCAGGTTTCCCTGTTTCGGCCTCAAAACCGGGGGAGGTCCGCAAAAAGGACGGTCGACGCATGGCGGCGAAGCTATCCATGAGGAAGGTGCGACGGTCGACAGGACGACACATGGCGGCATCCTTAGGCTTGCGTCGAGGCGAAGCTAAGGATGAAGAAGGCGCGTGGCCGTCGAATCAACAATCAGCAGAGTTGGACCGGGATACCCCTAGGGTTGGCCGCTTCACTCTTGTATCTAGAGGTAGAAGGGGATTATTGTATTAGGCTATAAATAAGAGAGACACCCTTCCTCTCTCTCAATCCTTGCAGCCATTTGTTCCTTAGCTCTCTCTCTAGCTCCCGCTTAGGTTCTAATCATACCTCACTGCTTGTGATCCGTAGAGACGGCTAATCATACCACTGTGTATTTGGATTTTGAGGAAACAAGACCGTAATCTCGTTGTCTCCTCGTGTGGAGAAGTTTCGACTGGAATTCAAGATCAATTCGCGTTTTGGTTCTTGCCTTGGTCCGCAAAAAGGACGGTCGACGCATGGCGGCGTGTAGAGGCTGGCGCGGCAGCGAAGCTATCCACGAGGAAGGCGCGACGGTTGATAGGACTACACGTGGCGGCATCCTGAGGCTTGCGTCGAGGCGAAGCTAAGGATGAGGAAAGAGCGTGGCTGTCGGATCAACAATTAGCAGAGTTGGACCAGGATACCCCTAGGGTTGGCCGCTTCGCTCTTGTATCTAGAGGTAGAAGGAGATTATTGTATTAGGCTATAAATAAGAGAGGCACCCCTCCTCTTTCTCAATCCTTGCAGCCATTTGTTCCTGAGCTCTCTCTCTCTGCTCCCGCTTAGGTTCTAATCATACATCGCTGCCTGTGATCCGCAGAGATGGCTAATCTTACCTCTATGTATTTGGATTTTGAGGAAACTAGACCGTAATCTCATTGTCTCCTTGTGTGGAGAAGTTTCGGCTGGAATTCAAGATCAATTCGCATTTTGGTTTGTGTTCTTCGCGTTTTGGTTCTTGCCTTCTTGGAGATTTGCTTCCTTCTCCCTCTTCGAGGAACGGTTTTTGATTCCACTTGAACTGAATTGCTCTAGGTCGTGAGGCACATCTTTGCACCGAGGGAATTAATCTCAAACCTCACGAGCTAGTAGATCGGTTGGTTTTGTGTTGGATCGATTTCTTTCTCCTTTGCCCCGAATTCTTTTGATTCCCCGATTTGGAGTTTGGTTTGAGCCATGATCTCTTAGGAGTAGCTCACTAACATCCTTGTGACCTCTCAGATCGAGTCTTGGCTCTAGAGCTTTTGATTCGGAGGAGATCGGGTTGAATCGCCGAAGAACCGTGCTGATTTCGGGGGCATCAGACGCTGAGCACGGGAGCATCGGACGCTGCTGTTCATAGCATTGGACGATCCTGTGACACGTGTCTGAGAACCGCGTTTTGAGTGAGCATCGGACGCAGGGCATCAGACGCTCTGTTGATCATCGGACGAGCCGGAGCCAGAACATCGGACGCTGAGCTATCACTATAGCAGCGTCCGATGGTCATGCAGTAAGGTTCCAGAACTGCTCTATTCACATCGGACGCGTCCGCCACTAAGGCATCGGACGCTGCCAGCGTCCGATGCAGTGACTGGTCACTGTTTCATCCGCGGTTCATTCGTCCGTCTTTGGCTTTGGTTTCTGGCTTTTGCGTTGGACTTCTTGGGTTGTGTAGTGTCCCGCTGTGCTTGTAGGAAGCATCCACCCTACATCTAGGGTCATGGATATTTGCAAACCCTTGTCTTGCTTTTGGGGTGACTTTCTGGGACAAGGGCCATCTATTTCACAAGTTGAAATTTGAGGCTCCCATTCACCCTCCTCTGATCGGCAATTCGGTCCTTCAATTGGTATCGGAGCCAGGTTAAGGGATCTTCTCTACCTTAATCAGTTTCGGATCCTAAGGGCGACATGGATCGAGGGAACGACAAGACTCCTTACTTCGATGGGACGAACTATCCCTATTGGAAGATTCAGATGCGTGCTTATCTCTGCAGCATCGGATCTTCTGTCTTGGAGATATGCGAGAATGCTGAGTACGAGGTCCTTGTGGCTCGTGTGGGTCAGATCTAGATTGACCAGCACGAGGCCAACTCCAAGGCTTGTAACATGCTTTTGGCCAACATCTCCCTTCCTGAGTTCGAGCGTGTTTCCGAGCTTCAGACTGCTCGAGAGATTTGGGTGAAGCTTCAGAGATATCACGAGGGGACCGTTCAGGTCAAGACCAGACTCTTTGAGACATATAAGCGGGAATATGAGAACTTATTTGTTCAGTTGAAGGGAGAGACCTTGACGCTATGTTTTGCTTGTTTCCAAACGATTGTGAACAGGATGCGTGCCAATCGGGCCAACCTACCTTATGATGATCATGAGAGGGCACTCAAACTTCTATATGCCCTGGATCAGAAGGAATGGGAGGAGGTGAAGGTGTCGTCTATCATTTGAAGGACCGAGAATGTTACCAAAAGAGACCAGAGGGGGGGGGGGGTGAATGGGAGCCTAAAAATTTCTTTGAAACTTCGGCCTTTGCCCCAACAAATCGACCCCCAAAAGCTTCGGACCCAAACGTGATGCCCACAACCCTTGGAAGAGGGTGGATGATCTCTAGGATCACAGCGAGGCACCATCAAACGAGAGCGAGTCAAAACCCAAAAGCTTCGGCTCAAGTTCAACTCCAAAACCGACTCCCGAACGTAGATGGACGACTACATCGGGAAATCTCCAAATACCGATGCTAACGAGTAGCAAAGATACCTAGTGAGGTTCCTTGGTGAACTCTAGGGCCAAACGAGAAGTCTGAAAAACCAAGAGGAAAAGCCGGGAGAGCAAACGCACTAAAACTCAACACATAGCAGGATCCCGACTGTCCGCGGGTACGGTCCTGAACTGTCCGCGGTACTGCCGGACTGTCCGCGGAAGAAGGGGCGGACTGTCCGCCGGCAAGTCCCCAAAACAGCACTGCTGCTGAAGTTCCTTGGTCGACTCACGGACTGTCCGCGACCAACTACGGCAGACTGACCACCGTTCAACCAAAAGCAAGTTAGCCGAGCCACACAGCCATTGACCTGACTAGAGCCCGACGCCCGAACTGTCCGCGGTTCAAACCGTGGACTGTCCGGGAACACACAGTGAGGGCGATTTCGGTCGCCTTCTCACCAAATCTTCCCCAAATCCAATCTAAATCAAAATCCCTTGATCCCAAAATTGGAGAGGATGATCACAAGGTAGTTGGGAGACTTTCCCCAAGAAATCATCCGCTCAAATCAACTCAAACTCCGGGAAATCGAAAGGGAAGGTGCAAGAACCAAAAAAGCGCCACGAAACTTGAATCGACCCGATCTACTTGTTCGTGAGGGTAGAGGTGAATCCCTTTGGTGGAATTGTTCTCCTCACATCAAAGAACAAGTTGATTCAAGTGGATTTGAAAAAGACGGAGCGAGGAGGGAGATCGAGTGATAGGAAAATCATGGAGAAACGAAGAACGCGAAGAACAAGTTCAAAACACGAATCAAGACCACGAATTTCCAGCCGAAATTCGTCCCCACGAGGAGACAACGGGAATCCGGTCCTGTTTCCGCAAAATCCAAATACACAGAGGTATTGTTCACCGTCTCTACGGATCTCAGTAGAATGAAAATAGCAATGGCTGAGATAGTCTAGAGGGAGGGGTTGCCTCTCCTTACATAGCCTAATACAATTATTCCCCTTCTACCCCTACTACTAATGAGTGAGCAGGCTAACCCTAAGGGTATTCCTGACCAACTCGAAGTTGATGGTGATCCGACGGTCACGCCCGCACAACTGGTAGCTTCGCCTCAACGCGACCTCACCGATTGCCGCCACGTGCCGCCAAGCGCTGCTCGTCCTTTCACGGACCTCCCCCTAGGTTTTGATGCCGAAACCGGGAAACCTGGGCCATCCCCCGATTTTGAGGCCGAAACCGGGAAACTTGTCATCTGTCGCCTGAGTTTTGTGGCCCAAACTCAGAAAACCTGCCAGCACCCAGGTTTTGAGGCCCAAACCTGGAAACCGTCCTCAGCCCGAGTTTTGTGGCCCAAACTCAGAAACCGGCCGTAGCTAGGTTTTGAGGCCCAAACCTGGAAACCGTCCACTTGGTGATTTTTCTGTGGCTCAACCACCAAACCAAAGCCGTAGAGGGATGCACCATCCGTGCACCCCGTCAACATGCAAGTCTTCACTTCTTGCTGTCCCAGGCTGTCAGCCACCACAGCCGATCCTCAGGCCACCAGTCCGTCAGTCCAAGCCTCACGTCCGCCCTTCACCGCTCCGGGTCCATCGGCACGGCACGTCTCTACTTGACCTTCACCTTGCCTTTGATCACCGTATCCGTGCTCAACACCTGCACAACACAAGCCAAAGAACATGCACATCATCCCAGTTGACAATCACTCATCATCTCAAGATCCGACATACACCCATGTATCCGCAATCTCCCCCTTGATGAGTGCATTGTCAACTACCAACACAAATCATATGAATGTAGAGAAGGAAGGAAGAAGAAGTAAGCTAACTCAACCAATCGACCAAAAGCGAAGCAAAGCCAGAAGAAGTCGAAATGGAATGAGCGAGACAACTTGGTTCCCAAAGACACGAGCAACGGCTCGACGCAACCAAGCAAAGCAAAGCTAGCCTTCAAGAAGAGGTAGAACAGGCTCAACACCACTAGCGAGAAGGTCGGAGCAAGAAAGAAAAAGACAAGCTTGTACCTCCAGAAAGAGGCAAAGGCTCAACACAACTAGCAGAACCGCTCCAAACCAATTGAAAAACAACACAAGCTGAAAATCGCTCCAAACCAATTGAAAAACTGCTTCGAACCAATTGACCAACAAGACTTGTCAAATAAAACAAGCACGCAAGCTCCCCCTACAATAGTGCACACAACTAGGGACATGATTTGTCAAATTTCTCCCCCTTAGTTAAAAATGCACACAACAAGGCAAATGCATATGAGTTACAAATGCAGGTAAGCAGCTTCAGGTATATAGTCCATAGAGTGAATAGATGTTGTAAGGAGTGCTGATCCAACTACTCAACAACAAGCACAAATGCCAGCAAAGGCTCAAACTGATCACAGAATACGAAATATGAACATATGAGCAAAGTGAGCAGTTTTAAGTCATTCAGAAAGGGTTTCACCATCAAAATAGCACCAAACATGTATAGACAGGATGTTCAATTGGTTAAACATGTATGAAAGGTGAACTACCCCTAGCAAAGTTCAATCATCATGCTATAGAAATGAAACATAGACTTGTGTTTTCAAGATTTTATCAGAGTTGCAGCGGTGATTACACAAGTTTAAATTTTCAGCATGTGATTGCGAGAGGTTGAAAACTTGACATTGCCTAACTTTTCAACCGAGCTAAGCCTATGCATAAGCAATCAGAAGCTTGAAGCAACTGTTTCGATCTTACACTACACGGCTCAAGTGTAACTCAATGTGCAATGAGAAACAGTCTCGATACCGTGATGTGCTGTCAAGTGATCCCATCTCGATCTTTTCAATTCACTTAGACTTGGTTCAAAGTTAGCAGAATATGAACATACCAAGCAAGTGAAAGACTCAGAACTAGAGACATAGCAACCTAGCATATATGAAATAGCACAAAAGACTTCAACATATTCTACACATGCTAGTTGTCAATCTCAATGGTGAACATGTTTCAAATTTTATGTTGAATTAAGCATATTCACAGTTCTGAAAAGTGGCTCAGCTCACAACATGTATCAGTGATAAAAAAGAGCCTAAGCTACAAGTATCATCATATATCATCAGAGCACACACTAACCAGAGCATAAATTCATTCTACAGATTATAGGCATGAAGCTCGAAAAGATAAAGATGAAGACATGATGAAATGCAAAAACTAAACAAGATCAAAATAAAAGTAGTCAGTCTATATTACAAGAACCAAAATGTTTCCCCCAACTAAAAGGGAGAACACACACCAAGCTCACCTCTCAACCTAGCAAAGGTTGATTGGTCCAAAGGCTTGGTGAAAATATCTGCCAACTGATGATGGGTATCGACATGGTGAAGGTCGATATCACCCTTCTCATAGTGATCTCGCAAGAAATGAAAGCGCACATCAATGTGTTTGGTCTTAGAATGTAGCACAGGGTTCTTAGCAATGCTAATCGCACTCGTGCTGTCACAAAGCAATGGAACTCGAGAAAAGCTTAGACCAAAATCACGCAAAGTGGCCATCATCCACAACAACTGGGAACAGCAGCTAGTCGCAGCAACATATTCAGCCTCTATGATAGATTGAGCGACACTAGACTGCTTGCGAGACGACCAAGACACAAGAGAAGAACCCAAAAACTTACAAGTCCCAGAAGTGGACTTGTGCTCAAGTCGACAACCAGCAAAATAAGCATCTGAGTAACCGCAAAGGAGAGGGTGGAAGAAGCAGAATACCAAATCCCGAACTCAGGTGTGAAACAGAGATAGCTTAATTCGATTGACCGCCTGACGGTGAGAGGTGCGTGGCAACGACTGAAATCGCGCGCAGAGACACACCGCGAACTAGATGTCCGGGCGTGTCGCCGTTAGGTATAGCAGCGACCCGATCATACTTCGGTACTCCTTCTGGTCCACAACTTCTCCATCCTTGTCCGCATCCAGGGCCGTCGTGGTCAACATGGGTGTTGGAAGAGGCTTGGCCTCACCCATATCGGACTTCTTCAATATGTCCTTGGTGTACTTGCCCTGGTGCACAAACGTCCCTTCTCGGGATTGCTTGATTTGCAACCCGAGGAAAAACGTCAACTCGCCCATCATGCTTATCTAAAATTCCCTGCTCATAGTATCTTCAAACTTGGCAACCAAAGCATGAGAAGAACCACCAAAAATGATATCATCCACGTAAATCTGAACCAACAAAGTGTCACTGCCTTGCTTGAGGAGAAAAAGAGTCTTATCCACACATCCCATTTTAAAACCCTTAGCAAGCAAAAAGGTTTTCAACCTATCATACCAGGCTCTAGGGGCTTGTTTCAAACCATACAAAGCTTTGTGAAGTTTAAAAACACGGTTTGGAAACTTGGGATTTTCGAAACCGGGGGGTTGTTTCACATACATCTCTTCTTCTATGTAGCCGTTTAGGAATGCACTCTTGACATCCATTTGAAAAAGTTTTAAACCCTTGGACGCAGCAAAAACCAAGAGGATCCTAATCGCCTCCAAACGAGCTATAGGAGCAAAGGTCTCCTCATAGTCTATCCCCTCCTTCTGACTATACCCCTGGGCTACAAGTCTGGCCTTGTTTCTCACAATGTGGCCATCCTCTCCTTGTTTGTTTTTGAAAACCCATTTTGTCCCAATAGGGTGACACTCAGGAGGAAGAGGAAGAAGAACCCAAACCTGATTTCTCTCAAACTTTTCAAGCTCCTCATGCATGGCATTGACCCAATCCGGATCAGATAAAGCGTGTCCAACATCTCGGGGTTCAAAATCAGCAACAAATGCAAAATGAGCAAAGTAAGAGATTTGTTGTGACCTAGACCGAGTGACGCGTTCGTGGATGTCGCTGATCATCTGTTGAGGAGGGTGTTGGCGCTGAATGTGTCGTGACGCCTCCCTTGCTGAAGTTACCTCCCCCTCAACAGTAGCTGGTGCTCCCTCGGGTATAAGTGGTACAACCCGAGGTAGTGGATCACACGACCCCCATGTAGTGGAAGAAGATGGGTCGGGGCCACGAGCAGTGGTGGTCGAAGTCGACCCAATTGGCACAACAGGTGGAGTAAGTGCTGGATCATCAATCCCTTTAGCACCTTCTTCCTCATCATCAAAAAGAGGTTCGCCAATCTCGTGATCACCTGCACGCTCAAATCTAGAAGAAGGACAATGCATGGTCTTGTCGAAGGTGACATCGGATGTCTCCATGACTTGGTTAGTATCAAGGTTAAGTACACGATATGCATGAGTATGATTACCATAACCCAAAAATAAACCATCAGAAGAACAAGACTCAAACTTGTCCAAGTTGCCTTTCTTGAGTATAAAATGAAGGACCGAAAGTGCTACACACAGGCGACCAGAGGGGGGGGGGTGAATGGGAGCCTTAAATTTCTTTTCTGAAACTTATAGCCTCTGTCCCAGAAAATCAACCCCAAGAGCAAAACCGATTCGTGTGATGTCCACAACCCAAGAGAATGGGTGGATGTTCCCTAGGAACACAGCGGGACACACAAGAACTCACTCGCCCAAGTTCATGCAAGTCAACTGGTGACAGGATGAGCTTTGGGAAACCTCAACCTCCCCCGAGCAACGCGAGGTGGATTCAGGTTATTTTGCAAGCGGGAAGCCCGATTTCTGTAGAGCACGAAGTCAGAAATCCAACGCAAAAACCAAAATCAAATCCGAAGTCGAACAAGCAAACTGCGTATGAAACAGTGCTGAAGTCACTGCATCGGACGCTGGCCTGCGTCCGATGGCCAGGCACCGACGCGTCCGATGCAAAATGACACGTTCTGGAACCTTACTGCATAGACATCGGACGCTGGCTACAGTGACAGTTCAGCTTCCGATGCACAACGACGCGTCCGATGGTAACAGAGGGTCCGATGGTCAGCGTCCGATGCTCCTTCAAAAACACTGACTTTTGACACATGGCACCTGAGCGTCCGGTGTGAAGAACTCAGCGTCCGATGCCCCCGACCCGAGTGTCCGATGCCCCCGAAACTGCACAGTTCTTCCACGGATTCAACCCGATCTCCTCCGAATCAAAAGCTCCAAGGCTTAGACTAGGTATGAGGAGTTCCAAGGAGGTTAGTGAGCTACCCCTAAGAGATCATGGCTCGAACCTAACTCCAAATCGGTGAATCGGAAGAATTCGGGGCAAAGGAGATAAAAACTGATTCGAAACGAAAATCGATCGATCTACTAGCTCGTGAGGTTAGAAGTGAATTCCTTCGGTGGAAAGATGCGCCTCACGATCTAGAACAACTTAGTTCAAATGAAATCGAAAATCATTCCTCGGATTGGGAGAACGGAGCAAATCACCGAGAGAACAAAAAGTAAAACGCAAAGAACACAGCTCAAAACGCGAATCGATCTCTATTTCCAGCCGAAACTTCTCCACACGAGGAGACAACGAGATTACGGTCTCGTTTCCTCAAAAAGCAAATACACAGAGGTATTGTTCACCGTCTCTGCGGATCACAGTAGCTACAGCAGGGATGTGGGGAGCAGGAAACCCTAAGTGAAAGTAGCAAATGGCTGAGATAGAATGGGAGGTGGGTGTCTCCCACTACTTATCCTAATTCTAGTTCCCACTCTACCCCTAACTAATTACAAAGCGAACCAGCTAAACCCTAAGGTTATTCTGAACCAACTCGAAGTAGATGGAGATCCGACGGCCACATCCGCACAATAGGTAGCTTCGCCTCGACGCGACCTCGCTGATTGCCGCCACGTGCCACCACCGCTCTGCTCGTCCTTTTCACGGACCTCGCCCCTGGTTTGAGGCCGAAACCGAGAAACCTGTCTTCACAACCAACCCCCGGTTTTGAGGCCCAAAACCGGGAAACCGGCCGTCCATCGCCTGAGTTTTGTGGCCCCAACTCAGAAACCCGCCAACGCCCAGGTTTTGAGGCCCAAACCTGGAAACCATCCTCAGCCCGAGTTTCATGGTCCAAACTCGGCAAACCCGTAGCACCCAGGTTTTGTGGCCCAAACCTGGAAACCGTCCACCGGTGGTTTTTCTGTGGCTTAACCACCAAACCGACGCCGTAGAGGGAATGCACCGCCCGTGCACCCCGTCCACCAACATGTGTCCCCAGATCCTCGACCCGAGCAACACCGTGCCCCGCAAGTCTCCGCTCGTCGCTGTCCCAGGCTGTCAGCCACCACAGCTGATCCTCAGGCCACCAGTCCCTCAGTCCAAGCCTCACGTCCGTCCTTCACCGCTCCCGGTCCATCGACAGGGCACGTCTCTACTTGACCTTCACCTTGCCATTGATCACTATATCCGTGCTCGACACCTGCACAACACAAGCCAAAGAACATGCGCATCAATCCAGTTGACAATCACTCATCACTCAAGATCCGGCATACACCCATGTATCCGCAATCTCCCCCTTGATGAGTGCATTGTCAACTACCGACACAAATCATGTAAAGGTAGGAGGAAAAAGAAGAAAGAAGAGAGAAAACTCAACCTGAAAGCTTAATGAAAGAGAAGTAGAGAACTCATCCAAATGACCCAAAAGCATAGCAAAGACACAAGAAGGTCAAGTGGAATGAGCAAAACAACTTGGTCCCCAAAGACATGGGCAACGGCTCGACGCAACCAAGCAAAGCAAAGCTAGCCCTCAAGAAGAGGTAGAACAGGCTCAACACCGCTAGCAGGAAGACTCGATACCAATTGAAATATCAGTTGAGATTCAAGCAAAATAGAGCTAGCCCTCAAGAAGAGCCAGAACGGGCTCAACACCGCTAGCGAGAAAGCTCGATACCAACTGAAGAACAATAGAGCTCGATACCAATTGAAAAACAATAGAGCTTGATACCAATTGAAAAGGAAGAAGCTCGATACCAATTGATATACAGAAAAGCTCAATACCAATTGGAAAGCATACTCACAAAGCAAAACTGCTAGTCCCTCAAGATAGAGGCACAGAGGCTCAACACAACTAGCATAAAATTGCTCCATACCAATAAAAGTCCTCAAAACCAATTGAAAAACTCATCAAACGAGCAAACTCCCCCTTCAATAATGCACACAACTAAGATATGATTTGACGAAATTTCTCCCCCTTAGTTGATAATGCACTATCAAGCATACATCTCCCTTCCAAATGCATATGAGTCAAAAATGCAAGTTAGCACCTTTAGGAATATAGTCGATAGAATGAAAAGATGCTCTACAAAGTGCTGATCCGATGACTTAACAACATACGCAACATGCTAGCAAAGGCTCAACCTGATCACCAAATATGAAATATGAACATATGAGCAAAGAGCAGTTTTAGCCAAAAAGTATTCACCATCAAAATAGCACTACACATGTATAGACAGGAAGTCAAACAAGTGCTAAACATGTATACAAGGTGAACTACCCCTAGCAAAGTGCAATCATCATGCTATAGAATGAAACATAGACTTGTGTTTTCAAATTTTATAGGAGGTGCAGCGGTGAAAATACACAAGTTCAATAAATCAACATGTGAATGCGAGAGGTTGAAAGCTTGTCATTGCCTAACTTTTCAACCGAGCTAAGCCTATGCATATGCAATCAGAAGCTTAAAGCATCGGTTTCGGTCATACACTACACAGCTCAAGTTTAACTCAAATGTGCAATGAGAAACAGTCTCGATACCCTGATGTGCTGACAAGCAATCCCATCTTGATCTTTTCAATTCACTTAAAACTTGGTTCAATTTTATAACAGAATATGAACATACCAAGCAAGTGAATGACTCAGAACTAGAGACGTAGCAACCTAGCATATATGAAAAGCACAAGTGATTTCAACACATTCTACACATGCTAGTTGCCAATCTCAATGGTGAACAAGTTTCAAATTTTATGTTCATTAAGCATATTCACCATGTATAAAATAGCTCAGCTCACAACATGTATTAGTGATCAGAAAGAGCATAAGCTACAAGCATCATTGTTGACACTGGTTATCTATCAAAATTAAGGGACAAATAAATATGAAAAGGGCAAGAATTTGATCACCAACAAGGTTTAGGGTTTCAACTGACAATATTCCACGAGTTTTGGTGAGTTATGATTCTGCAGGGACTAAACCAGGAAATCAGCACCGATAGCTTCCCATAGAAGGAAACTGTCGGGAGATAACGCAACCGCTACGTCGGGATACTTCTAGAAGACTCCAGAGAACACATAGACACACCACGAGAAGGGGCACCGCGGTCCACCTCCAGGTGGGACCGACCGGTCCCCTGGACCCACCGGTCGGTCACCCCCTGGGCCCGCTGGGTTCCGTCTTCTGCAAGCTATCTCCACCGACCTCTAGGATGCATCTCGACCATACCTTAAGTCAGTTTGATCCAAGGGCCACGGTTCATTGCCCAGGGCTATATAAACAGCCCCCTGACCCCCCTCTCAAGGGCAATCAATCAGGGTTTGATCATTAGACATCATCAATCAGAGCATCAGAAGGAGATCAATCGGAAGCCTTAGAACTACATCCACCTAGATTAGTAGATAGAATAGGATTAGAGGAGGCAAGCTTCGCTTGGATTCCTGATCTAGTCACGAGAAGGCTCGGTAAACCCAAGATCTTCTCTCTTGTATTAACATTATGGATCTATTTCATAATTGCTCTTCTAGTTCATCATTATTCTTAATTGTTTATGTTCTAGTTCATCGTCTAGTTCATGTTCATCGTCTAGTTCATCTTCTAGTTCATAATCTTGTTCTAGTTCATGTTCTAGTTCGTACTTTAGTTCTTCTCGATGATCTAATTCACCTTATTGTTCATCATCGTGTTCTAGATAGCAATACAATTGATATGATTAAGACATCAATGATTATATTCTTAGTTATAATGCTTATAGTCTGCTTTGATTATATATTTGGCATAGATAGTTCATCTTTATGTTTATACTCATGTTCGTATAGCGCTCATCTTAAAGTACAACGAGTGGGTGATAGATGCTGTGTAGGCGTGGTGCCTATACATTATTTATCTGCGAATGCGTCCTATGTTCTGGATAGAGTGGTAGATCACGGGTGTGACAGACCTGTTGAGTCCTCTGTATTCCACCTCCCGAATATAGTGTTCAGTATGGCTTAGTTAACTCATGGTTTAGGGGTTACTCTATATGACACCTTTACTATGGAGTTGCGTCTTGATTATAAATATGATGTGACCTAGCCAATGATTGCCAATATAATTGCACTAATCAATGTATGCTATGACTTGTAATTAGAATAACTTAGGAATGTTTCTTATTAATACCTGTTCTAATTATCACTTGCTAGGTAGTACTGTTCTAGGATTATCCTTGATTGATCTGATCTCTATTATCATTTATCATTATCATTTACTCTGTAACCTAATTCCTGTCTGAAGTAATTAGTGTGTTATCAGTCTTATTATAAGTGTGTGTCATATTAAATGTTGTTAAGTCCTTCCAATACCATCATATCTTGAATTGATTAGTCTCTAGGCTAAATATAAATAACGATACCTGAGACTAGCTTGGGTGAAATGCTTCTACAATGGGTATGTTTATCTGTGCGCTTGCGGGTAAATATTTATCTTTAAATCTAGTGCCCTGATATAATTACATTGCTAGCTTCATGTTGGGGATGACAACTTGACGTTAAGTGAAGTTAGTAGTGTCCCGTACACTCTTTAGTGCTTTCACTAGTTTATTATTTTATGTGGCTCATTCTTAGAGTGATTCCATTGAGGAGTGTAGTATTTCTGGCGCCGTTGCTGGGGATAGATTAAAACTCTATTCTTAGTAGCGACGTTATGAAATACCAACAATCATCATGTATCATTAGAACATACACTAAACAGAGCATAGATTCATTCTTACAAATTATAGACATGAAGCTCGAAAAGATAAAGATGCACATAAGATGAAATGCAGAAACTAAAAACAAGGCAAAAGGAGTCAGACTATGATACAAGAACCAAAATGTTTCCCCCAACTAAAAGGGGAAACACACACCAAGCTCACCTCTCAACCTAGCAAAGGTTGATTGGTCCAAAGGCTTGGTCGAAATATCTGTCAATTGATGATGAGTATCGACATGGCGAAGGTCGATATCACCCTTCTCATAATGGTCTCACAGAAAATGAAAGCACACATCAATATGTTTGGTCTTAGAATGCAACACGGGATTCTTAGCAACGCTAAATGCACTCGAGCTGTCACAAAGCAATGGAACTCGAGAAAATCTCAGACCAAAATCACACAAAGTGGCCATCATCCAAAGCAACTGAGAACAGCAGCTAGCCGCAGCAACATACTCAGCCTCTATGGTAGACTGGGCGATACTAGACTGCTTGCGAGAAGACCAAGATACAAGAGAACAACGAATAAACTGACAAGTCTCAGAAGTGGACTTGCGATCAAGTCGGCAACTAGCAAAATCGGCATCAGAATAACCGCAAAGGGACAGGGTGGAGGAAGCAGAATACCAAATCCCAAACTCTGAAGTGAAACGAAGGTACCTCATAATGCGTTTGACTGCCTGACGGTGAGAGGCGCGCGGTGATGCCTGAAAGCGCGCACAAAGACACACCGCGAACTGGATGTCCGGGCGTGTCGCCATCAGGTACAGCAGCGACCCGATCATACTCCGGTACTCCTTCTGGTCCACAACTTCTCCATCCTCGTCCGCATCCAGGGCCGTCGTGGTCGACATGGGTGTTGGAAGAGGCTTGGCCTCACCCATATCGAACTTCTTTAGAATGTCCTTGGTGTACTTGCCCTGGTGCACAAACGTTCCTTCTCGGGATTGCTTGATTTGCAACCCAAGGAAGAATGTCAACTCGCCAATCATGCTCATCTCAAACTCCCTGCTCATAAGATCTGCAAACTAGGCAACCAAAGCGTGAGAAGAACCACTGGAAATGATATCATTCACGTAAATCTGGACCAAGAGAGTATCATTGCCTTGCTTGAGGAGAAAAAGCGTTTTATCCACACATCCCATTTTAAAACCCTTAGCAAGCAAAAGGTTTTCAACCTATCATATCAGGCTCTAGGGGCTTGTTTCAAACCATACAAAGCTTTGTGAAGTTTAAACACGTGGTTTGGAAACTTGGGATTTTCAAAACTGGGGGGTTGTTTCACATAAACCTCTTCTTCTATGTAGCCGTTTAAGAAGGCACTCTTGACATGCATTTGGAAAAGTTTAAACCCTTTGGATGCAGCAAAAACCAAGAGTATCCTAATCGCCTCCAAACGAGCTACAGGAGCAAAGGTCTCCACATAGTCTATCCCCTCCTTCTGACTATACCCCTGGGCTACAAGTCTGGCCTTGTTTCTCACAATGTGGCCATCCTCTCGTTGTTTGTTTTTGAAAACCCATTTTGTACCAATAGGGTGACACTCAGGAGGAGGTGGAACCAAAACCCAAACCTGATTTCTCTCAAAATTTTCTAACTCCTCATGCATGGCATTAACCCAATCCGGATTAGATAAATCATGTCCAACATCTCGGGGGTCAAAATAAGCAACAAATGCAGAATGAGTGTTGATGGTCCTTAAACACCTATTTTACCATCAACATGTTACCCTAAAATTTACCAAAGAGGCATGAAATGTAGTCAAATAGGTTTCAAACTAACCGAATTCTACATGTCCATAGATTTTGATTTGAATGCAGGATTTGAACCAAATTTGGATATTTGAACCACCAAAGGTCCAGCCCACTCAGCAGGGCCCAATTGGGCCTCAGGGGGGTGGCGCCCGCCACTTGAGTTGGCCCAACTTTCCCCCCTGCCATGTCACTGATCCGTGTGACCACCCTAGGGCCAAATCTTGGCCCTTGGTCACTAGGTCAGTGGCATCGAACGACTCAGGAGGGGAGTCGCGTGGATCACAACCAAATGACGGTTATCTGGACATGCAACCGACCTTGGAACCGCCTCTCTGGAGCTCCTGGATGTCGTTGAAGCAATGACAGAGCATTCAACGGTGAGGGGGTGGCGGCCGCCACCTAGGGCTGGCGCCCGCCACTAGGGTTTTCCCTAGGTCGGCTGGATGCCCCCTATAAGTACCCCCTCACTCCACAAGGCTGTAAATACCCCCTGGAGGCGTCACTTCACAAGACACAAGCAAGAAGGAAAGGAAGCAAAGAAAGCAAGGCTAGAGCTAGAGAGCTAATAGCTTAGGGTTTAGCCAAGCTTAGGCAAGTAGGTAGCTAGTAGAGCAAGGCATCCTTGCCCTCGCGGAAGCGCTGCTCAAGGCTTAGCTCAAGAGTAGAAGCGTGCGAGTGATCGGTCCTGGAGTTGGCAAGAGTCTTCCTTCATCTCCAGTTCAGGTTTTGCTTTTGTATCTCAAGCACTTTACTATATTCTAGTTCATCATTTCAAGTATTACTTTATTCTACTTACCAGTATTGAGTAGTATACTTGATTGATTGCTTGAGTGCCTAGCTATCCTACAGTTCAATTCACTTAGCCATAGTAGTTAATCTCTAGTGAGCTTAGTGTTTGATCTTTGCCAATAGGTTGCTTAGTTAGTTTAGTGTTTATCTTATTAAGTCAAGTATTTGCTCTGATGTCCGCAAGGGTGTCTCTATTCAAAGCTAGGGTAGAGATAGTTAGAATATAATTAAGTGTGGTGCTTAGTTATAGACTTACCTTCAGATACGGCTGGACCCCCGGATAGATGTGGTAGCAAGCAGGTGGTGACAACCCTGTGTGCCTTGAATTCCACCACGTAGTTGGCCCAGTTTAACAGTAAGGCTCGTTGTGCTAGCGTTCAACCTAAGTCAGTGGTAAAGGCTAGTACGCCTCGGTACTTGACAAGATAGGAATAAAACTTTACTTAACTTGGTTGCTTAATTGACATTTGCCTATCTTGCTTCGTAGTTATCTTGCTTCATAGTTATCTAGGAATACTCAGTAGTTACTAGTTATTAGTTAGTTACCCTTAGTTACCCCCTATCTACCTATCCATCCACCTTACCTTACCATCCATTTCATCCTTACCTATTCACCCACATATTCTTTCTAGCCTTTCATCTCCTCTCTTCTTTTCCCTTTTCTTATTCTTCGACTCTCATCCCCTCCTTGACTCGACTCATACACCACCCTAGCCTTCCTTTGGGATCAAATAAATCGACACCTGGTACTCCCAGGGAAGTGCTACTACGATAGTTCTGTGCGCTTGCAGAATCTCCTCCTGGTAGATTGCAATCTCTCTAGCTAGCTCCTATTAGTGTCGGGATTGACAACCCCATTTGACATTAGTAGATAGCTGCTTTAGCTTCACTCCTTAAGGCATAGTGACTGGACTTTCTTCAAGCATTTCTGGCGCCGCTACCAGGGATAGACTCCATAGTCTACTCCGAGTAACGACGTTAGCAAGTGTCAACAAGTATTTCTGGGCCGTTACCGGGGATAGTTGCCTAGCTCTATCTTTAGTGAAGTTAAGAACTACCAACAAGCATTTCTAGCGCCGTTGCCGGGGAAGGCAATCGGTGTATCGGTTGAGTCCGTGTCGAATTTATCTTCGTTTAAGCTCCCGCTTAGCGAATCCCATCTTACCCCATTCTTTCTTTCCTTAGTCCTTCTTATCTTTTCCTTCATCTTCTTCAACTTCTTTCTTTCTTATCTTGTTCTATCTTCACGATGGCCAACAAGACCATTCATGAATTTTCTGCTCCTTCTGCCACCAATGTAGCGACAGGACCAGCCGTGATCGATGCCAACCTCAATTTTGAGTTGAAACCGGCTCTGATCACGATGGTCCAAGCTAGCCCATTTTGTGGCAAAGCTCATGAGGATGCCAATGCTCACCTCCAACAATTTTTGGAGATTTGCGGCACCTTCACCATTAAGGGGATAACCCAAGAAGCCATCCGTCTTCGTCTCTTTCCCTTTTCTCTTCTAGGAAAAGCAAAGCAATGGTTCTATACCGATCGCAACGCTGTAGACACATGGGACAAGTGTTCCAATGCTTTTCTCGCCAAATTCTTTCCGATGGGCAAGACGAACGCTCTTCGCAACAAAATCTCCACCTTTACGCAACAAGCCGAGGAATCTATTCCCGAGGCTTGGGAGAGAATGCAAGAGTACGTCACTGCTTGTCTACACCATGGTATGGAGGACTGGCTATTGATCCAGAACTTCGACCATGGCCTAACCCCACTCTCTAGAAGCCATTTGGATGCTGCCGCCGGCAGTGCATTCTTTTCTCTGAATGTTGCAGATGCTAAGGCTCTCATAGAGAAGATGTTGTCAAACCAAGGATGGAATGACGAGAGACTGCAGCCCCATAAGCGAGGTATACTATGTCAGAACCGACCAATTTATACCAGATTAAGCACCGAATCCCCGCTTTCACAGAGATTACAGGTACTTAAGCTCGTACAAACCCGGTAGTCCGGAAATCTCGAAGGATTTCAAATCATTCAACTTTAGCCAAGATCGTAATAGATTAGCGTACATGTCCACGAGGTACATTCAGTTCGCACATAGTTCAAATACATCGGAGTTCAACAGTTATTACAAACCATAGTTCGAATTTCGAAAGCGGAAGCAACATAGTTTTAAACATAAGTTCTCAGTTCACAATACGGTGTCATTGCCTGATCAGTCCACAAAAGCATCAGGAGAGAATAAGAGTTGACCATGCCCATGGTCTAGTCACCACCCTCGACGGGGTACAGACAGTTCTTGCAATAGCCGAAGAAGCATTGCCCATCTGCAACAACAAGGGGAATGAACTCTGAGTACGAGAAGGTACTCAGCTAGACTTACCCGTCATAAACCAGAAATAAACGACACCAAGAGAGTATGCAAGGCTGTATCTGGGGTTGGCTATACTTACTCTTTGCGTAAAAGCATTTTTATTAATTAGATAATCATCATTAGAGTATTAGCAGTCAATTTGAGTAATCAACCTGATTAACTAGATTTGCACCTGATCTAGAGGAATCACTTGGCTAATTAATCAAGCAAGAGTGACTATTTCTTCAATAGCCTTTCAGATTAAACATTATACCCATCTTTAGTTCCATAAGTTACTACGGTAACACATGCCCAGTCAAGTTACTCACTAACCAGGAGCGATGATGATTATAATCGATTTCTACCCAGCTGGGGACAAAGATGTCGCACACTCGCCCGATCACACCTTGCCAGGCAGCCGTCGGCGACCACTTCAGGAAATTCGAGAACACAACACGCGGGACGGTCATGGGCCCTTCTACACCGGGGGTTGTCTCAATGCCAGGTCGCTCAAGCTATAACTGCCCACGGTCATGCTGAAGGACCGGATTAGCGACCAGAGGGGGGGTGAATGGGAGCTTCAAATTCAACTCGTGAATTGTATAGCCCTTGTCCCAGAAAGTCACCCCAAAAGCGAAGACTCGAAACCACCGGAGTGTTCACGACCTACGAGTAGGTGGATACCCTGGGAGATGTCCTAGTGGTACAGCGGAACCTCCAGAGAAACCCCAAAAAACCAACTGCCAAAGCCACGGAACAAAACTGACAATCAGCAGGTTCGCGGACTGTCCGGGGTCAGGGTCCCGGACTGTCGCCCAACGCCGGACTGTCCGCCACTGGAGGTGCGGACTGTCCGCCGGCAAAAGGACGGAAACAGAACTGTTCTGATCAAGTTCTGGATGACTCCCGGACTGTCCGCGGTTTGCACGCCGGATAGTCCGCGGTACAAGTGAACAGTGACCGTCGAGCGTCCGATGCTGATCCTGTGCTGCGTCCGATGTGAACCCGGACTGTCCGCGGGTCACTGGCGGACTGTCCGCCGGTCATGAGACCGCGAACAGTATCGCACTGCGTAGTTCTGACCTAGCCAAACCCCGAGTCCCGGACTGTCCGCCACTGAAGGGGCGGACTGTCCGCGGATGAGCAGAACACAGAAAAACGCTCGGGACAAACTCCAAATCAATCGAAACTTCACCAAACCAAAAGGGGCTTCGATCAAACTCCTCCCAGGTGTTCCTCTATGTATTGGGGTGCTAATCCTAAGAAATCATCGCACCAATCCAAGTCAATTGAGAGTAATCCGAGAAACACCGGAAAGGGAAAAGAGGAAGAACGAACACGAAATCAACCCGATCTATGGATTCGTGAGGTTAGAAGAGAATCCCTTCGGTAGAAAGAAGGGGCTCACGACCAAGAACAAATTGATTCAAGTGGAATCGAAAATCATCTCGCGGAGAGGAAGAACGAAGCAAATCTCCGGGAGATGAAAAACCAAAACGTGAAGAACACAAACACGATTCGATTTCAGCCGAAATTCCTCCACACGAGGAGACAACGAGAATACGGTCTCGTTTCCTCAAAGATCCAAATACACAGAGGTATGATTGCCGTCTCTGCGGATCGCTTGCAGCGAGGTATGATTAGAACCTAAGCGAGGCTAGAGAGAGAGAGAGCTCAGGAACAAATGACTGCAAGGATAGAGGGAGAGGAGGGGTGCCTCTCTTATTTATAGCCTAAAACAATAATCCCCTTACTACCCCTAGATACTTGAGCGAAACGGCCAACCCTAGGGGTATCCCGATCCAACTCTGCTGATGGTTGATCTGACGGCCACGCGCCTTCCTCATCCTTAGCTTCGCCTCGACGCAAGCCTCAGGATGCCGCCACGTGCCGCCCAGTCGACCGCCGCGCCTACCTCGTGGATAGCCTCGCCTCCGCGCCAGCCTCTCCACGCCGCCACGCGTCGACCGTCCTTTTTGGGACCTCCCCCGGTTTTGAGGCCGAAACCGGGAAACCTGGGCCTTCCCCCGGTTTTGAGGCCGAAACCGGGAAACCTGTCCTCAGGCTGAGTTTTGTGGCCCAAACTCAGAAACCCGCGCACCCAGGTTTTGTGGCCCAAACCTGGAAACCGTCCTTGCCGAGTTTTGAGGCCCAAACTCGGAAACCGGCCACCCCGAGTTTTGAGGCCCAAACTCGGAAACCGTCGAGGGTAGCTTTTCGAGGCTCAGCTACCGAACCCGTGCCGTAGACGGGATGTGGTTCGCACACCCCGAGTTCCAGCACCGATGCCGGAGCATGTCCAGCCTCCACGCCGGGCAACCTCCCGACTCGGCCGATGCACCGCACATCCCCATGTACTCTTGCTTGTCAACGCCACGTGCCAGCTACCACAGCTGATCCTCAGGTCTCCTGGTCCGTCGGTCCAAGCTCCACGTCCGCCCTTCACCGCTCCCGGTCCGTCGGCACGGCACGTCCCTACTTGACCTTCACCTCACCTTCGACCACTGCCCGAGCTCCGCACCTGCACATCAACACAGCCAAGAGACATGTTGCCCGTTGATCGATCACTCATCACTCAGGAAGGGAACCACAAGGGCACATATCAACCTTGTGTTCTCAATCTCCCCCTTGATGAGTGCATCGTCAACTCATAGTATCCGTAACCAGAATAAAAGAAAGCAGAATTAGATAGAAAGGGAAAAACTCACTCGAAATGTTCAAAAGCCAGAGAAAAGGCCGAAGAAGAACAATTCGAGATAAGCGAAGCTTGGTCCCCAAAGACATGGGCAACGGTTCGACACAACCAAGCAAAAGATCGGAGCAACAACTCATCAGAAGCAAAACTCGATCAAAATGAGAGCACAAAACTTGGTTCCCAAAGACATGGGCAACGGCTCGACGCAACCAAGTCAGAAACAAGCTAGTCCTCAAGAAGAGGCAAAATGGGCTCAACACCACTAGCTGGAAGCTTATAACTCAAAACAGGCAAAAAACTCCCCCTTACTCAAAGAACTCCCCCTCAACAAGTGAAGCATAAGTTGCAAATTGTCACCACAGAAAATCGAAATCTCATCTTCGAAAACATTCTCCCCCTTGGGGGCAATTTGCAAACAAAAGAGAGGGGAAAAGGAGCTCAAGAAAGGCAAACGGAGCTAGGTCATGCCTATCGGAGTCAAGCACATGCACATGAGTCAAAAATGCATGTTAGCAGCTTCAAGTATATACTCGAAAGAGTGAAAGAATGCTCTAATGAGTGCTGACCCGACTACAAAGCATCATACACAAATGCTAGCAAAGGCTCAAACTGATCACCAAAACAAGATATGAATGCATAAGCCTAGTGAGCAGTTTAAAGCCATTCAGAAAGGGGTTCACCATCAAATTAGCACTAAGCATATATAGACAGGAAGTCAAACAAGTGCTAAACATGTATGTAAGGTGAACTACCCCTAGCAAAGTTCAACCATCATGCTATAGAGTGAAACATAAACTTGTGTTATTAGATTTTATCGGAGATATTTGCAGCGGTTTTTACACAAGTTTAAATTCAGCATGTGATTGCGAGAGGTTGAAAGCTTGTCATTGCCTAACTTTCCAACCGTGCTAAGCCTATGCATATGCAATCAGGAGCTTAAAGCATCGGTTTCGGTCTTACACTACACGGCTCAAGTTTAACTCAAGGTGCTATGAGAAACAGTCTCGATACCGTGATGTGCTGACAAAGCAATCCCATCTCGATCTTACCAATTCACTAAAACTTGGTTCATTTTAAGCAGATTATGAACAGTCCAAGCAAGTGAATGACTCAGAACTAGAGACATAGCAACCTAGCATATATGAAATAGCTCAAGTGATCTCAACACATCCTACACATGCTAGTTGCCAAATCAATGGTGAACAAGAATCAAGTTTTAAGTTCATTAAACATGTTCAGCGTTCTGAAAGAAATAGCTTAGCTCACAAATTGTAACAGTGATCAAAGAGAGCCTAAGCTACAAGCATCATCATATATCATCGAAGCATACACTAAATAGAGCATAAATTCATTCTAAGGAATATAGACATGAAGCTTGAAATAAAAGATGTATGCATGATGAAGTCAGAATCGGAGCCAAAGTAAAAACAAAAAGACTCAAGACCCAAAAACAAAAAGGATCAGAAAGTCAGATTATAGTACAACAAGCAAAATGTTTCCCCCATCTAAAAGGGGAAACACACACCAAGCTCACCTCTCAACCTAGCAAAAGTTGAGAGATCCAAAGGCTTGGTGAAAATATCCGCAACCTGGTTATGGGTGTCTACATGCCTAAGATCAATGTCGCCTTTCTCATAGTGATCACGAAGAAAGTGAAAGCGAACATCGATGTGCTTGGTCTTGGAGTGAAGAACAGGGTTCTTTGCTACACTAATGGCAGAAGTGCTGTCGCAAAGCAAAGGGACCCGACTGAAATCTAGACCAAAATCACGCAATGTAGCAACCATCCATAAAAGCTGCGAAGCACAAGAAGCAGCGGCAACATACTCGGCTTCAGTAGTAGACTGGGCTACGTTCGACTGCTTGCGAGAAGACCACGAAACCAAAGAAGAGCCAAGAAACTGACAAGTCCCAGAAGTAGACTTGCGCTCAAGCCGACAGCCGGCAAAATCCGCATCGGAATAACCACAAGCGAAAGAGTCGAAGAAGAAGAGTACCAAAGTCCGAACTCAGGAGTGTATCGGAGGTACCTCATGATGCGCTTGACCGCTTGCTTGTGGGAAGTCCGAGGGGACGCCTGAAAACGAGCGCACAGACACACAGAAAACTGTATATCCGGCCTCGTCGCCGTCAGGTACAGAAGTGAGCCAATCATGCTTCTGTACTCCTTCTGGTCAACCGGCTCTCCGTCCTGGTCCGCGTCCATCGCCGCAGTCGTCGGCATGGGCGTCGTAAGAGGCTTGGCCTCGCCCATGTCGAACTTCTTCAGGATGTCCTTCGTGTATTGCCTTGATGCACAAACGTCCCGTCTCGGGTTTGCTTGATTTGCAACCCGAGGAAGAAAGTCAACTCGCCCATCATACTCATCTCGAACTCCCTGCTCATAGTATCTGAAAACTTTGCAACAAGAGCATGAGAAGAGCCACCAAAGATGATGTCATCCACGTAAATCTGGACTAACAGGGTATCGTTGCCTTGCTTGAGGAGAAACAAAGTTCTATCAACCCGTCCCATTTTGAAACCCTTGGAGAGTAAAAAGTTTTTCAAACGATCATACCACGCTCTCGGGGCTTGTTTCAAACCATACAACGCTTTTGAAAGTTTATAAACATGGTTTGGAAACTTGGGATCCTCAAAGCCAGGGGGTTGCCTAACATAAACCTCTTCCTCTATATACCCATTCAAGAAGGCACTCTTGACATCCATCTGGTAAAGCTTAAAACCCTTCGAAGCAGCAAAGGCTAGAAGGATTCTAATGGCTTCTAAACGGGCTACAGGGGCAAAGGTTTCATCATAGTCTATACCCTCTTTCTGGCAGAAACCCTGGGCTACTAGCCTAGCCTTGTTCCTCACTACCATCCCATCCTCACCCTCTTTGTTTTGAAAACCCATTTGGTACCTATAGGGTGGCATTGTGGTGGAGGTGGAACTAAGGTCCAGACTTTGTTTCGCTCAAAGTTTTCTAGCTCCTCATGCATGGCATTGACCCAGTTAGAATCAGAAAGTGCGTGTCCAACATCTTTGGGCTCAAAAGACGCAACGAATGCAGAATGAGCAAAGTGGGAGATTTCATACGCTCGCGACCGCGTGACTCGCTGGTCGATGCCGCCGATCATCTGTCGCGGGGGGTGAACTTGCTGAACGCTTCGGGGCGCTTGCCTCGCCGAAGTCGCCTCCCCCTCGCCAGATGCTGTCGCTCCCTCAGGTGCAGCGGGTGCTCGCTGGAGAGGTGGCTCTAGAGGACCCCAAGAAGAAGACGTAGTGGGATCTGGTCCTCGAGCTGAAGTAGACGTCGCAGGGTCGATGGGGCAGCCAGTGGAGTTGGCTCGGGATCACCCCAATCGGCATTCTCCTGCTCCTCCTCCACAAAAATGGTCTCTCCCATCTCCTGTTCTCCTGCAACCTCAAAAGCAGAAGAAACACAAGGCATAGTTTCGTCGAATGTGACCTCGCAGGTCTCCACTATCCGGTTAGTTTCAAGGTTAAGAACTCGATAAGCACGTGAATAAGAGGCATAACCAAGAAACACCCCATCGGCAGAGCGAGATTCAAATTTATCCAAATTGCCTTGCTTCAGGATAAAGCACTTACACCCAAACACCCGAAAATGAGACACCTTGGGTACTCGTCCAAAACGCAACTCATAAGAAGTCTTTTTCATTAAAGCACGAAGAAAGATGCGATTTGAAACATGGCAAGCGGTGTTGATCGCCTCGGCCCAAAAACGCCTAGGAGTCCTATGCTCATCGAGCATCGTCCTGGCCATCTCAACAAGGGTCCGGTTCTTGCGCTCAACAACACCGTTCTGCTGAGGGACATAAGGAGAAGAGAACTGATGCTCGATTCCATTAGAAGAACAGAAAGAGGCAAACTGAGAGTTATCAAACTCAGTACCATTATCGCTACGAATAGCTCTAATGGTATCAGGGGGAAACTCAGTTTTCAACTTCAAGATTAAGTCACGAGCAAAAGAAACGCTTCATCCTTACCCTCCATGAAAAATACCCAAGAATACCTCGAAAAATTGTCAACGATCACTAGAACGTACCACTTCCCACCCGCTGAGCAAACCCGAGCTGGACCGACTGTGTCCATGTGAAAAAGCTCGCCGGGTCGCTTTGTCATCACCTGAGTAACAGGTGGGTGAGAAGCAGCAACCTTCCCGTGACGACAAGGATGGCAAACAAGGTCCTTCTGAAACTTAAGCTTGGGCAATCCTTGGATTAGGCCAAGTGAGCTAAGCCTTGCAAGCAAGTCAAAACTCAAGTGACCGAGCCTCCTATGCCACTTCCACAAATCAGAAGAAGGACCAGCCATCAAACACCTAGCAGAGCCGAAGGACTGAGAAAAGTCGGCTCTGAAAACACGGCCAAAAGGGACGATCCGACAAACAAGATCTCCCCGAGGGTCTAAAACGCGACTCAAACCCTTCTTAAAGCGCACTTCACAATCATCCTCAAGAAGTTGCGAAACAGAAAGCAAGTTGAAATGCAAATTAGAAACCAAGGCAACATTCTTCAGGACAAAGTTCTCATTGAGCCGAATGGCTCCCTGAGAAACAACCTTACCTCTACTATTATCCCCGAAAGTGATGTACTCCTTGTGCATCACGGGGCTAAGGCTGGAGAACCATTCCTTCTTTCCGGTCATGTGGCGCGAACACCAGGAATCCATGAGCCACATGTTCTCCAACCGATGTTCCTGCATCAATAGAAAGGCAGGAAGTGAGCATATGGCACAACACTGGGGTTAGTATACTGAGAAGGATACCAGTGCTGTGTCATAGGCCCAGAAAAAGTGTTAGCAGCAACACCAAACTGTCCTCGTCCCATGGGTGGATAGCGATCACCACCAACCTGAAAGGGTGGTCCGCTATGGAACGGAAAACCTCCAAACTGACCTACCTGTCCCATCTGAGCAAAGCGATCACCACCATACTGAAAAGGTGGTCCGCTATGGGACTGAGCAGCAAAACCTCTTACACTCGGCTCACGATCGTATAGAGGACGACCGGAACCGCGACGGGCACGACCACCACCCTGTGGTCTAGCTGCCTGGGGCCTAGCAACCTGAGGGGGTGCCTCCAGGTCTAGCGCCCTGCCTCTGAACTCCCCGACCTTGCACACCATGGAGAGGGTGGTGCCTGGCCTGGTTGTTCAGCTCCAACTCCTTCCTAGCGTCTCTCTTCCTCCGAAAGCAAAACTCAGCTAGGTGACCCTCACGGTGACAATACTCGCACTCAAACCTCACCACTCTCTTGGGTTGTTGGTTCCTATTGTTGCGAGGGTTGTTCACTCTGGCTGGCTGCTTGCCCTTCGGAAGGGGATCACTAGAGACGTCAGGAAGGGTGTCAAGTGTGTTCCTAAGATGGTTAGGTTTTGGAACCCACACTTGCTTGCGAGGTGGAGCCTTGGGAGGTTCATCAAGGATGCCATCCTTGGTGATAGGCTTAGGAGGCTCAGGTGGGGTGATCTTGGTAAGCTTAGGGATAGCGGATGGTTTCTCACTCGGGTTCACTCCGCTAAACTCACCGATCTTACCAAAGGTACTAGCGCCCTTCCCACCTGAAGTAAAGCCTACTCCCGAGCAATCAGTTCCCCTCTTGAACTGACTGATCATCATGCCCAACTGCGGCTCACTGCATGACACCCAACTCAGGATGGACCGAAGGTATGTGTTTTCCTCCTCGGTTTGCATCCTGTCATGCCGACAGTTGGCAATCTCAAGCTCCATCCCCACGCATCGCTCACATGGAGCGGACAAGGTGCTAACTGAGCTGGCCTTCAAGGCTTCAGCAAGCTTGGCATTAACTCCTGCCAACTCAGTTCGCAAGCTAGGACAAAGCTTGCACGCACCCAGCAAAGAAGGCCTAGCCTTCACTTCCTCCAGCTCTATCTTCAGGGAGGGACACTCTTTGCAATCACCCACCAAGTCTAGCCTACTCTTCAGCTCATCATACACCTCAATCAAAGAGGCATACTTGGTTTGCAGGGTGGCAAAGCTTGTCATATGCATCGTGCACTCCTCACACTCCTCCACATCGACCACCTTCACCTCGGACCTAGCAATCTCAAGTTCCTTATGCGCTCTTTCAACTTAGCCTTAAACTCAACGCGCTCTTGGAACACTTCTGTAAGCCTCTTCTCCAAGACACCGACCAAATCCACAAACCTATCCCGCTCCTCAGTGAGACGATCGACTTCAGAAGATTTGGTACCTCAGAAGCATTGTCGTCGTCGTCGTTGTGAGCGTCATCGGTGTCCTCCTGCCTGGTGCTTGCGTGTCTCTTCATCCAAGGCCATAGTGCAGAAGCCCTTGGAGGAGTTTGCCGAAGAAGCAGAGTCCGTTGAAGCGATCCTCCATCTTATGCTCGGACTCGTCGTCGCTGGAACCGCCGTCGGAGGTTTTCTTCTCGCCATCGCCGATGGTGGCGAGGAAAAGCACGCTTGCCGGCGTCGAAAGCCTTCTCCATGTCCTCCTGCGGTAGAAGCCATTCTTGTTATTCTTCCCGGCCTTGTTCTCCGGCTTGCCCTTGCGCCTGAAGTTGCGGTTCTTGCCGGGGAAGTTCTTAACATTCTTGGGGCAGTTCGCCATGAAGTGGTCTAGATCACCACACTTGTAGCAGCCCTCGCGTGCGCCACCACGCTGGCGATTCAGGCGGTTGTTGTGAAACCACGAGAACCGGGTGATGGCGAGGGCGAGCTCATCGTCTCCCAGCGCCTCCAACTGCTCCTCCATGACTGTATGCAAAGAAGACAAAGCGACAAGAGGAGGTGAAGCGTCAGCAGAGAAAGTCGATCCACCTGTGCCTGAGGCCAAAGCCATGGTGTGTGAAGATGGGTTCTTTAGCTTGGCCTGAGTCAGGTGATCGATCTCAGTGGACTTGAGCTTGCTGAACAGCTCGTCCACGGTGAGGGTGTCGTAAGTAGGAGACTCAATGATGGTCGACACCTTCACCTCCCATACCCTCCGATCCAGGGCGTATAGCAACTTGAGAGCCCTCTCATGATCATCATAGGGTAGGTTGGTCCGATTGGCACGCATCTTGTTCACAATTGTTTGGAAACGTGCGAACATGGCGTCAATCGTCTCTCCCTCCAACTGAACAAAGTTCTCGTACTCTCACTTGTAGGTCTTGAAGAGTCTGGTCTTAACATGAGCGGTTCCCTCGTGATAGCTTTGAAGCTTCACCCAGATCTCTCGTGCCGTCTCAAGCTCTGAGATACGTTCGAACTCAGGAAGGGAGAGGCTGGCCAGAAGAGCATTACGAGCCTTGGAGTTGGCTCGTGTTGGTCAATCTGGATCTGACCCACACACGAGCCGCAAGGACTTACGTACTCAGCGTTCTCACATATCTCCCAGACAGAAGATCCGATGCTGTTGAGATAAGCACGCATCCGAATCTTCCAATAGGGATAGTTCGTTCCATCGAACCAAGGAGCCTTGCTATTCCCTCGTTCCATGTCGCCCTTAGGATCCAAAACCGATTAAGGTAGGAGAGATCCTTAACCGGCTCCGATACCAATTGAAGGACCGGATTAGCGACCAGAGGGGGGGGTGAATGGGAGCTTCAAATTCAACTCGTGAATTGTATAGCCCTTGTCCCAGAAAGTCACCCCAAAAGCGAAGACTCGAAACCACCGGAGTGTTCACGACCTACGAGTAGCTGGATACCCTAGGAGATGTCCTAGTGGTACAGCGGAACCTCCGGAGAAAGCCCAAAACCAACTGCCAAAGCCACGGAACAAAACTGAACAATCAGCAGGTTCGTGGACTGTCCGGGGTCAGGGTCCCGGACTGTCCGCCCAACGCCGGACTGTCCGCCACTGGAGGTGCGGACTGTCCGCCGGCAAAAGGACAGAAACAGAACTGTTCTGATCAAGTTCTGGATGACTCCCGGACTGTCCGCGGTTTGCACGCTGGACAGTCCGCGGTACAAGTGAACAGTGACCGTCGAGCGTCCGATGCTGATCCTGTGCTGCGTCCGATGTGATCCCGGACTGTCCGCGGGTCACTGGCGGACTGTCCGCCGAACACGAGACCGCGAACAGTATCGCACTGCGCAGTTCTGACCTAGCCAAACCCCGAGTCCCGGACTGTCCGCCACTGAAGGGGCGGACTGTCCGCGGATGAGCAGAACACAGAAAAACGCTCGGGACAAACTCCAAATCAATCGAAACTTCACACAAACCAAAGGGGCTTCAATCAAACTCCTCCAGGTGTTCCTCTTTGTATTGGGGTGCTAATCCTAAGAAATCATCGCCCCAATCCAAGTCAATTGAGAGTAATCCGAGAAACACCAGAAAAGGGAAAAGAGGAAGAACGAACACGAAATCAACCTGATCTATGGATTCGTGACGTTAGAAGAGAATCCCTTCGGTAGAAAGAAGGGGCTCATGACCTAGAACAAATTGATTCAAGTGGAATCGAAAATCATCTCGCGGAGAGGAAGAACGAAGCAAATCTCCGAGAGATGAAAAACCAAAACGTGAAGAACACAAAGCACGATTCGATTTCAGCCGAAATTCCTCCACACGTGGAGACAACACGAATACGGTCTCGTTTCCTCAAAGATCCAAATACACAGAGGTATGATTGCCGTCTCTGCGGATCGCTTGCAGCGAGGTATGATTAGAACCTAAGCGAGGGCTAGAGAGAGAGAGCTCAGGAATAAATGACTGCAAGGATAGAGGGAGAGGAGGGGTGCCTCTCTTATTTATAGCCTAAAACAATAATCCCCTTACTACCCCTAGATACTTGAGCGAAACGGCCAACCCTAGGGTATCCCGATCCAACTCTGCTGATGGTTGATCTGACGGCCACGCGCCTTCCTCATCCTTAGCTTCGCCTCGACGCAAGCCTCAGGATGCCGCCACGTGCCGCCCAGTCGACCGCCGCGCCTACCTCGTGGATAGCCTCGCCTCCGCGCCAGCCTCTCCACGCCACAACGCGTCGACCGTCCTTTTTGCGGACCTCCCCATGGTTTTGAGGCCGAAACCGGGAAACCTGGGCCTTCCCCCGGTTTTGAGGCCGAAACCCGGAAACCTGTCCTCAGGCTGAGTTTTGTGGCCCAAACTCAGAAACCCGCGCGCCTAGGTTTTGTGGCCCAAACCTGGAAACCGTCCTTGCCGAGTTTTGAGGCCCAAACTCGGAAATCAGCCACCCCGAGTTTTGAGGCCCAAACTCGGAAACCGTCGAGGGTAGCTTTTCGAGGCTCAGCTACCGAACCCGTGCCGTAGACAGGATGTGGTTCGCACACCCCGAGTTCCTGCACCGATGCCGGAGCATGTCCAGCCTCCACGCCGGGCAACCTCCCGACTCGGCCGATGCACCGCAAATCCCCACATACTCTTGCTTGTCAACGCCACGTGCCAGCTACCACAGCTGATCCTCAGGTCTCCTGGTCCGTCGGTCCAAGCTCCACGTCCGCACTTCACCGCTCCCGGTCCGTCGGCACGGCACGTCCCTACTTGACCTTCACCTCACCTTCGACCACTGCCCGAGCTCCGCACCTGCACATCAACACAGCCAAGAGATATGTTGCCCGTTGATCGATCACTCATCACTCAGGAAGGGAACCACAAGGGCACATATCAACCTTGTGTGCTCACATGCCAGGTCAATCAGGCCCCGCCTGTCCACGGACCATGCCAGGTTGCTCAGAATAGTTGCCCACGGTACATATAAGGCCCTGGGTGTTAGGCGTCAACATCTCCATCACCGGCTCGAATAGCCCTACTCGGCTTCACGGGAGGTACTCCGACCTACTCCGTTAAGTGATTGACGCGTTCAAAATGACTGAGGTGTGCCTTCGTCGGATCCTCGAAGAACAACGAGAGACTACTAGCACACAGGACCCATGTCCTGCTGCTCCTACATCCCGCTTGGTCTCAGATTAATTATCACATGGTTATATCCATGATAGCACGAGGCTAGACATGATCAGTATCCACCTATATGCGGGAGACAGGAAATCACCCGACTTTTACCGGTCTAAGCAGGCTAAGCAGAAATGAGCCTAGACTTAACAGGGATATTAAGACAATAATTGCAGGTGGACAAGGATAAGTAATTAATGCAGCAATGGTGTCACTCAACTCCTATAACCTAATGCAGCAAACATATCAGGTTAATTTCGTAATTGCATTGCAAACCATAGGAGTGGGATGCTCCGGGGCTTGCCTCATTCAAAGTCGGAGGGATGATGGTCGAGGCACTCAGGCAGGTCCTCGACGCCTCCTTCTTCTGTCCTCTGGTCCTGGGTCTCCTCCGAACAAGGCTCCTCCGGTGGCGGGTTCTAGACTTCCACTACCGACCCTGTATGATGCATAACACGTATAAGTAAAAATGAATGCACATGGAATGCATGGGGATGCAACATGGAACAAGATAACACAGGAGATAAGCACATGTCATCTACTAAGATAACTCAGGAGATAAACACATGTCATCTACTGCGTTCTCTTCAACAAGGTAGTCAACATCAACCTATTAATTACAAAAGACCTTAACATCCAACCAAACAATAACCTACCTAATTAGTTGGTTAGGATTTACAATTACCACAACAAGCACTTTACTTAATTAATTTCTTCTCCTTTAATTGCTTGCTGAAATAAATCCATTTAATCAAGCCTATAACAGCAACCCATCCTTGACAGCTTCAGAAAAATCTACAGAAATTACTGGAAGTTAACAACACATAAACTAGTCCTTTGTCCAAATCTCAACCTATTTGGACTTAAACTCCATCCTCTATGAAAAGAAAAATTCTACCATGAAAAGGTGCTTTGAACTACACACCCTAACAAAAAGTGTCAAACAACAAATTTCCTAATTTTCTACTGAACTTCTTAGCACAAGAGCAGTGTATAAAATTCTCAGGTTCATATTCATCATATTTTAATTACTACAAATTATAAACAAGAAAACAGCATTTCATCACTTTAATTGCTACTGCCAAAATATTCCACAGAACAACATCATATTATATTTTTTCCAGAAACTATTCATCAAAACAAACCTAACAAAACAAGAATCACATTTTTCTGAGCAATACACAGATTACTATGCATTTAACAAGATTTCAGCCTAAACATAAATTAAATATAACTACACATAAATCTATCACAAACTGGACATAATATATTTTTCATGCATAGAACTCATCACAACAAACTTAACAAAAAAACTTATTTCATCTTTTTAGCACTTACAGAACTCAAGATATGAATTAAACAAGCCAATCAAGCATTTCTGAAATCTATTTAAACAAAACCCTGAAAAACCTCTTTAACCTAAACTGCTACACGTACCCAGAACTATTGCACCCAAGACACTGACAGCCGGGACCCGAGCCACTGACTGGCGGGACCCCGGTCAAACCACCCCCACCTGCCAGCCACACAGAAGCAGGGGAAGGGTTGACCGCGGCGAAGCTCGCCGGCGGCGACCCTCCCGGCGAAACGGACCTCACCACTACTCTCTCTCTCTCCTTCTTCGCACACCCGACGGTACCACACAGGCCTAGCGTACGCTGGTCGAGCTCGTCGTCGACCATGGCGGACACGGCGGCGCGGCCATGCTACGCCGGCCGGCTCCGGTCATCCCAAGCTAAACCGACTCTCGATTCCTACTCCGGCGACCTTCACAACCCTAACCCGAGGCTCAGAAGCCAGGGTTCTCACTCCGAGCATCCGCGACCACGGCCATGCTGACTCCTCGGCGACCATGGCGAGCGCGACGCGGCGTACCGTCCCTACCAAACCCTAATCGGCTAAACCAACACCACCAACTTCTTCTATGGGTCAAGGCGACTCGTGAACGCTAGCTAGGACAAATGGACGGGCACGGAAAGGGGGTTGGCCACGGCGGACCGAGCTCGCCGGCCATGGCGGACACGACGGGCGTGGCGTACCGCGGTCACCAAACCCTAACCGGCCAAACCGTCACCTTCTACCTCTTCCAAACCTCACTGACCCTCGAACGTGAGCTAGGGCGACACGAAACCACGGTAAGGAGGCCGGCCATGGCGAACCGAGCTCGGCGGTCATGGCGGCCATGGCGGCGGCTCATCCGGGGCTTGCCTAGGGTTCCCTACGGGGCGCTAAGGGTAGCAAAGGTGCGGGGGCTCACGGCGAAGCTTTGTGGGTGGTTGGGCTTGCGGCGAGGCGGCGGACGACGGTGAACGGCGGCGAGCACTCTGTTTTCCCCCCCCTTTTCCGCCCGAGCGCCGGCGAGCGGGAGAGACAGAATGGAGGGAAGTGGAGCGGCTTCGGTCAGTGCGGGGGCGAGCTGGCGACTTGAGCTCGCCACGCCGCGCGCGAACGCTGGCTCGCTGGGCGTCGGGCGCCACGCGGCGGCCAAGTTCTGGCGCGGTCGGCCACGACCACGGCTGATTCAAACTGAATCGCCGGGTTCAGGCGCTGATGGCCGACTGACGGCCGGATTTTGGACGCGATTATCTCCTAATCCACTCGATGAAACGCTAAACCACTTGTTCCATTGAGTAGAGCTACATGCCGACTACAACTTTGGTTACAAGATCAAGCTTTGGTTCGGCCTAGATTGCTCTCAGGAAAGCTCCAAAGATCACTCAGCGAAACTGATTTGGCAGTTAGGACTTAGAAGAATTTTGCTAAGTCTAATCTCCCCCATTTCTGCCTTGTGGGTCCTAAAACACCTTGTTAAACTCATTTTCATGAGTTGGCCCTTGAACACTTTTTGTTCTACTCTAAATTCTACACACTTTTGGTTAAGGGCCCACAGCCATGCAAAGCTTCTATCAAGGAGGTCTTAGTTAGTCAAACAAAAGGACTCCTAGGGCTCTATTAAGGCAACTAGGGTTAGTGACTTGGTTAGCCAAAATGACCAACACAAACCTAGCTTCATTTTGACTCCTCAACAAGGTTCAACTACTTAGGAGACTCACACACTCCAAAAGCAAGTCAAACAAGCATCACACCAAGCATAACATTACAAGCCAACACATGAAATGACACTTTACAAAAGAATGCAATGATGATGATGATGATGCTTATGCTCATGAGATGTCAAGTTATGCATTTAGGGTTGCTTAACACCAGGGGTGTTACAGCCCTCCCCTCCTTAAAAGAATCTCGTCCAAGATTTAAGTTACTAACCATTTCTTATAAAAGTGTGGGTACACCTCTTTTAGATAGTCTTCCGTTTCCCAAGTGGCATCTCGGTCATCTTGTTCATTCCAAGACACTTTATATTGCTTCACTATTCTTCCGCGAGTTACTCTTTCCTTTTTATCAAGTACCCGATACGGTTCCACTGAGTAAGTGAGATCGGACTGCAACTTGATGTTGGCCGGTTGTACCTCTTCTTCTGGAACTCGAAGACATTTCTTTAATTGTGACACATGGAATACAGGGAATATAGCCTTCAAATGTTCAGGTAGTTGTAGCTGATAAGCTACTTCTCCCCTCCTTTCCACAATCCTGTAAGGTCCCACAAATCTTGGCGCTAACTTCCTTTTCACGCCGAAGCGTCTGACACCTTTCATGGGTGACACTTTCAGATACACATAATCGCCTTCGTTGAACTCAAGCGGTTTCCTCCTCTTGTCTGCATAGCTCTTTTGTCGAGACTGCGCAGCTGCCATATGTTGTTGGATTATTCTAACTTGTTCTTCTGCTTCGTTGACGAAATCAATTCCATAGTATCGACGTTCTCCTGACTCAACCCAATTCACCGGTGTCCTGCACCTTCTACCATAAAGAGCTTCAAAAGGTGCCATCTGTATGCTTTCTTGATAGCTATTGTTATATGCAAATTCAGCTAAAGGTAACCATTTCTCCCAAGATCCTTCGCTGAAATCACACAGGCTCTCAACATGTCCTCTAAAACTTGATTCACTCTTTCGGTTTGTCCTGATGTTTGGGGATGATAGGCAGAGCTACGGATTAGCTTGGTGCCTAATTCCTTTTGCAATTTCTCCCAAAACGGTGCAGTAAACTGCGATCCACGATCCGAAACTATGACCTTGGGTATACCATGCAGTCGAACGATTTGATTGATATAAATCTCCGCATAGTCCGGTGCTCGATAACAGGTTTTAACTGGAATGAAATGAGCGGTCTTGGTAAGACGATCAACTATCACCCAAATTGAGTCATTTCCTTTCTGGGTGGTTGGTAAACCGGTGATGAAATCCATACCCACTTCTTCCCATTTCCACTCGGGTATTGGTAACGGTTGAAGTGTTCGGCTGGCTTCAGGTGAATAGCTTTTACTCGACAACACGTGTCGCATCTGGCTACATATGCGGCAATCTCTTTCTTCATCTTGGTCCACCAAAATCTTGGACGCAAATCTTGATACATCTTAGTACTTCCAGGATGAATAGACAACTTGGATAAATGAGCTTCATCCATGATCCGGTTTTTGAGTTCTCTTTCTTAGGCACTACTAAGCGCTTGTCAAACCATAACACTCCTTTATCATCAATCCAAAAATGTTTTACTGGTTCAGTTGCGGTCTTCAGCCTTTCCTTGATATGATAAATTCCCTTGTCTGTTTTTGCCCTTCAAGAATCTGATCAACTAGGTGCCTTGCAGCTTGATATTGTGCAGAATCACAGGGTGTACGAGACTAAACTCGTCTTCTGGTTGTAACCTCAAATGTTGCAGTGTGATTTCTGGCTCAAAGCGTCGGCAACCACATTTGCCTTTCCTGGATGATAATGTATCTGCAGATTGTAATCCTTGATTAGTTCAAGCCATCTTCTCTGCCTCATATTCAATTCAGGTTGAGTGAAGATATACTTGAGACTCTTGTGATCAGTGTACACGTTACAGACGTTACCAAGCAGATAATGTCTCCAGATTTCAGAGCGTGCACCACAGCGGCTAACTCTAAATCATGTGTAGGATAGTTAATCTCATGTTTCCTCAATTGGCGTGAAGCATAAGCAATCACTCTGCCTTCTTGCATAAGAACACAACCTAACCCAACCTTCGATGCATCACAAAAGACATCAAAAGGCTTCTCGATATCTGGTTGAGCTAAGACAGGAGCAGTGGTCAATAGTTTCCGCAAGGTACGGAAAGCTATTTCACACCCTTCTGTCCATTCAAACTTATGATCTTTCTGGAGCAAACTTGTCATTGGTTTGGCAATCTTAGAAAAGTCGGGAATGAAACGACGATAGTATCCTGCTAATCCAAGAAAACTCCGAATCTCACCAACTGAAGTAGGAGCTTCCCAATCCATCACTTCTTGTACCTTACTGGGGTCCACAGAGATTCCTTCTTCTGACAGGATATGACCAAGAAATTGCACTTGCTTCAACCAAAACTCACATTTGCTAAACTTAGCATAAAGTTTATGTTCTCGGAGCCTCGTCAAAACAACCCTCAAATGCTCCGCATGATCGTCCGGGTTTTCAGAGTATACTAGAATGTCATCAATGAACACCACTACAAACTTATCCAATTCCGGCATAAACACTGAATTCATCAAACTCATGAAATATGCTGGGGCATTTGTCAATCCAAAAGACATGACAAGATACTCATATAGTCCATATCTGGTCGAGAAAGCAGTCTTTGGGATATCTTGCGGTCGGATTCGATCTGGTGATACCCTGATCTCAAATCGATCTTGGAAAACACCTTAGCTCTGGATAACTGGTCAAACAGAATATCTATTCGTGGCAAAGGATACTTGTTCTTGACAGTCACGACATTGAGCGGCGATAATCCACACACATACGTAGTGACTTATCCTTCTTCTTGACAAACAATGCTGGGCAACCCCACTCGGATATACTAGGTTGAATGAATCCTTTGTCCAGAAGTTCCTTAATCTGAGTTTTAAGTTCAGCTAATTCATTGGGCGGCATACGGTAAGGTCTTCTAGAGATTGGTGCAGTTCCAGGTAACAGTTCAATTGCAAATTCCACTGCCCGCTTGGGCGGTAATCCTGGTAATTCATCTGGGAAAACATCCGGAAATCTCGGACGACTGGGATTTTGGACAGGTCTTCTATAGATAAAGTGCAAGATAAATCAACAAAGTCAGCACCCCGGGGAAGAGAGATGCGTAACTTGGTATTCGTCCTTCCATCAGATAAGGTAAGAACCCTATTTGCAGTGTCTAACACCGCATTCCACATACTCATCCAACTCATCCCTAGGACTACATCCATACTTAGTCCTGGCAAAACTACTAAATTAGCTCCGAATTTGTGCCCTCCAATGTCGATGGTTGCATTACAAACCATCTGCCTAGATAACACGCTACTCCCACGGAGCTTACGCGAAACCCATAATCCATTTCAGACACCTCTTGATTATGTTTTTGTGCAAATGCTTTGCTCATGAATGAATGTGATGATCCAGTATCAAATAAAACAACTGCAGGATGATGGTTAACAAGACACATACCGGCAGTCACGGGCTCTCCGGCACGAGCTTCTTCAGCAGTCATGTTGTGCAGACGTGCGGGATAGTTAGCTTGTTGCTTCTTTGGGTGAGGGCAATACCTTGCGAAGTGCCCCTCTTGGTTGCAATTGTAACAGGGTCCCCGAACCAAAGGTTTCCCTCCGGTTGAGCTGCCCTGACCTCCACGAGCTTGGGCAGCAGCTATCTTGTATGGCCTTTGATTGCGCTGAGCTTGCGGCTGACCCTTCTTTTGCGGCGGCCTGAAACGTGCCCCCGGCGCTGGTGGTCGATACTGGGTTCGTTGAGCTGGTGGTCCCCTAGGTTGAGATGGTCCTGAATCAAAAGTTCTCTTCCGGGCCTTACTTGCAGCATGCTTATTGTTGTGATTCTCTTGGATCAAGCAATCACTGATAAAGTCATTGAAGACTGCCCGGAAGATGTACCCACGGACTTTCCCATTTTGGTGTTCAAACCTCTCTTAAACTAGCAATCTTTTTAGCATCTGTGTTCACGAAGTCTGGAGCATAACGTGACAGAGAGTTAAACAGGTGATGGTACTCGGTAACAGATCGAGTTCCCTGCGTTAAGCTCATGAACTCTGCCACTTTCATCTGAGTCAGACCTGGCGGAATATAGTGCCCTCGAACAGCTTCGGTGAACATCCTCCAAGTGACAGGAACGTTGGCAGGATAGGTGGTGCGGTGATGCCCCCACCAAATCCCGGCTGGCCCCTGCAGCTGGTGCGCGGCATACTCTGCCTTGAGCTCCTCTGTGAGCCTGAGCAAACGAAACTTTTGTTCCATGGTATGCAGCCATTCTTCTGCCTCTAAAGGTTCAGTAGCTTCCTTGAAGATGGGTGGCCTAGTATCCAAGAAATCCTGAAAGAACTATACTGATTTGGCTCGGACGCTGTTGACCGTGCGCCAAATTCTCACGCAGTAAAGCTTCAATGTTGCGCTGGCTTCCCAGGAATTGGGCGAAAAGCTGCTCGGGAGTGGCTGGTGGAGGAGGTGGTGGATTGCGGTTGTCTCTGGGATCCTCATTTCCACCACTACCGCCAGCTCCACTACGAGTTGTCGTCATCTGCATGTATTAATAACAAGTGATCATTAGGCGGAGTTGCAATTACTGTAGAGAACAATAGATCATGCCAACTGAATTTATTCGGAAAACGAATTCGCCAAACAATCACAGAGGCATAATAAATTTCAATCCACATCGCAGCATCACAATAAGCTAATACATCATGAAATCGACATCAAACATAACATAACATAGTTTCATATAATAGCAACCATACATACATACCACTCAGTCATATACCGTCGCTACTCAACATATGGAGCATGCAAAGCACATAAACTCCATAGCTTTGCCAACATATGGGCTTTCCAAAGCACACACGTGCACATAAGAGTTCACTACTCATGCTTACATCCAGCCCATACAAAAGCAAAAGATCGGGCTTACAACATACACAAAGATCACTAGGCTCTAACATACGATCTAGACTACTCTCTAGCGATGTCACCATCGTCACCATCCTCACTAGACATGTCTGAAGAACCACTAGAAGAGCTACTCGGATCCGGGTCCTCCTGTGGAAAGATGGGATTCCTCTCATTCTCCCTGCGGTGGATCTCCTCGTGCAGACGGTCATTGTAGTCCTGCAGGTGGTGAAGTTGCAGCTCTAGGTCTCCTACTCGCAACCTCAACAGCCTGTTCTCCTCTGAAGCGCGTATGCCCTCAAGGCAAACACCTCGGAGTGACTCCTCGGTCTCCCTCATGATCAAGGCTAAGAAGGTAGCAGACTCCTGCTGAATGCTGAGCTGATGAGCGGTCTCCTGCTCTCTCTGAAGCGCCTGGTCCCTCTCCACAGTCAGGTGAGCTAGCTGTGTGGTGAGGAGGTCTATCTCTGTAGCATGCTCCTCCTGCCGCGATGCTGTGCAGCCATCTCCTCACTAAGAATATGGTCCAGGTGATCATAGCTACGCGATAGGCATCCATAAGTAGCCATGAGTGCAGCCATAGCACTCCCTGCTGGTCCAGCACAATGCTCCCTCTCAAGCGAACTGGCCTCAAGAACTGCGGCTCCTGGCTGACGCCACACTGACTGATAAGGATCTGCTGTCGGGAAGATGCTGGCTGTAGCCTGGGCAACAACCTCCGGATGGTCCTCCATAATGTCCCGGAGAACGGTGTAAGCAACTCTGTTGGCTCCATCCCATGGGGTCCTCCCCTGCAACGCGAACACCCGGCGGCACCAGACGTGATCCTGGTCATCACGGCTAGGCACGTCAACCTCCACCGTGTACATATGGCGATCCTCGAAATCTGCACGCGGTGCCAGTCGTACTGTGGCTCCTGGCCCTCCTGGTATCCCACCAAGTGCAATACCCTCCAAAGGATGGTAGGCATGCCGAACTCATCTAAGAAGTCCTCCGATCCTTCAGCGGTCCATGGCCCCAACATGTAATTAGGCCTCTTGCCTCCGGTTGACTTACGAGCTGTGCGCTTGGTACGGGCCATCTGTAAGAAGTTTATCCACACATATTTTCATTAGTTGGAGAACAACTTTTATTAGGAAACGGGACGGATAACATAAGGAAGGAAGTAAGATTAATGCAAGGTTATATGATCATGATGCATGCACGTAACATACGTCCTCACTGTCTAACAAGCTAACGGCTAGACGGTGGCATACACGTTCACTCATAGCGTTAACTAGACGTACTATACGTTCGCAAGTTAGCGTACCTGCAGAAATCATTTCAGCCCTGCCCACAGTATGAATATCATGCATTGCTGAAATTAAATCTAATACTAACTCAGGTGCACACCCAGTATACACGTAAGCAGTATATGCACCCATCAGAATAATATTACTCCCACAATTAAGTACCTTCACATATACTTGTGTGTAACAGGTATACATGTCGGCACATTTCAAGCACACCCTAGATTGGCGGTTGTCCAATCATGCTCTCACAACTCACTTATTACCTTGGCGTAGAGGCAATTGATCCATACATTACTATTCCGAAGAATAGCACCCATACAATTTCACCCTTGCCGTATGGACGACAGAAACAACAGAATTTAAATATGATGCACAACCCCCAAGTTAGTACTTAAATAGCCACCTAAAAACCTACTGGGCATAAGGACTTGATCACTGGCACACCTTAATCCTTATCAATAAGATTTTTCAAACCCTATTATAGTTTATAAGTTTTTGCAAAGAAAATTTTGATTTGAAAATACGATTTTTCAAATACACTCATGAACAGTAACGCCAACCATGCTCCGATGCCAGCTGTGACAGAACCGACCAATTTATACCAGATTAAGCACCGAATCCCCGCTTTCACAGAGATTACAGGTACTTAAGCTCGTACAAACCCGGTAGTCCGGAAATCTCGAAGGATTTCAAATCATTCAACTTTAGCCAAGATCGTAATAGATTAGCGTACATGTCCACGAGGTACATTCAGTTCGCACATAGTTCAAATACATCGGAGTTCAACAGTTATTACAAACCATAGTTCGAATTTCGAAAGCGGAAGCAACATAGTTTTAAACATAAGTTCTCAGTTCACAATACGGTGCCATTGCCTGATCAGTCCACAAAAGCATCAGGAGAGATAAGAGTTGACCATGCCCATGGTCTAGTCACCACCCTCGACGGGGTACAGACAGTTCTCGCAATAGCCGAAGAAGCATTGCCCATCTGCAACAACAAGGGGAAAGAACCCTGAGTACGAGAAGGTACTCAGCTAGACTTACCCGTCATAAACCAGAAATAAACGACACCAAGGAGTATGCAAGGCTGTATCTGGGGTTGGCTATACTTATTCTTGCATAAAAGCATTTTTATAATTAAATAATCATCATTAGAGTATTAGCAGTCAATTTTAGTAATCAACCTGATTAACTAGATTTGCACCTGATCTAGAGCAATCACTTGGCTAATTAATCAAGCAAGAGTGACTATTTCATCAATAGCCTTTCATTCAGATTAAACATATACCATCTTTAGTTCCATAAGTTACTACGGTAACACATGCCCAGTCAAGTTACTCACTAACCAGGAGCGATGGCGATTATAATCGATTCCTACCCAGCTGGGGACAAAGATGTCGCACACTCGCCCGATCACACCTTGCCAGGCAGCCGTCGCGACCACCACTTCAGGAAATTCGAGAACACAACACGCGGGACGGTCATGGGCCCTTCTACACCGGGGGTTATCTCAATGCCAGGTCGCTCAAGCTATAACTGCCCACGGTCATGCCAGGTCAATCAGGCCCCGCCTGTCCACGGACCATGCCAGGTTGCTCAGAATAGTTGCCCACGGTACATATAAGGCCCTGGGTGTTAGGCGTCAACATCTCCATCACCGGCTCGAATAGCCCTACTCGGCTTCACGGGAGGTACTCCGACCTACTCCGTTAAGTGATTGACGCGTTCAAAATGACTGAGGTGTGCCTTCGTCGGGTCCTAATCGACACAGACGGGAGACTACTAGCACACAGGACCCATGTCCTGCTGCTCCTACATCCCGCCCGGTCTCAGATTAATTATCACATGGTTATCTCCATGATAGCACGAGGCTAGTCATGATCAGTATCCACCTATATGCGGGAGACAGGAAATCACCCGACTTTTACCGGTCTAAGCAGGCTAAGCAGAAACGAGCCTAGACTTAACAGGGATATCAAGACAATAATTGCAGGTGGACAAGGATAAGTAATTAATGCATCAACGTGTCACTCAACTCCTATAACCTAATGCAACAAACATATCAGGTTAATTTCGTAATTGCATTGCAAACCATAGGAGTGGGATGCTCCGGGGCTTGCCTCTTCAAAGTCGGAGGGACGATGGTCGAGGCACTCAGGCAGGTCCTCGACGTCTCCTTCTTCGGTCCTCTGGTCCTGGGTCTCCTCCGAACAAGGCTCCTCCGGTGGCGGGTTCTGGACTTCCACTACCGACCCTGTATGATGCATAACACGTATAAGTAAAAATGAATGCACATGGAATGCATGGGAATGCAACATGGAACAAGATAACTCAGGAGATAAGCACATGTCATCTACTAAGATAACTCAGGAGATAAACACATGTCATCTACTGCGTTCTCTTCAACAAGGTAGTCAACATCAACCTAGTGATTACAAAAGACCTTAACATCCAACCAAACAATTAACCTACCTAATTAGTTGGTTAGGATTTACAATTACCACAGCAAGCACTTTACTTAATTAATTTATTCTCCTTTAATTGCTTGCTGAAATAAATCCATTTAATCAAGCCTATAACAGCAACCCATCCTAGACAGCTTCAGAAAAATCTACAGAAATTACTGGAAGTTAACAACACATAAACTAGTCCTTTGTCCAAATCTCAACCCATTTGGATTTAAACTCCATCCTCTATCTATGAAAAAGACAAATTCTACCATGAAAAGGTGCTTTGAACTACACACCCTAACAAAAAGTGTCAAACAGCAAATTTCCTTAATTTTTTACTGAACTTCTTAGCACAAGAGCAGTGTTAAAAAATTCTCAGGTTCATATTCATCATATTTTAATTACTACAAATTAAACAAGAAAACAACATTTCATCACTTTAATTGCTACTGCCAAAATATTCCACAGAACAACATCATATTATATTTTTCCCAGAAACTATTCATCAATACAAACCTAACAAAACAAGAATCACATTTTTCTGAGCAATACACAGATTACTATGCATTTAACAAGATTTCAGCCTAAACATAAATTAAATATAACTACACATAAATCTATCACAAACTGGACATATTATATTTTTCATGCATAGAACTCATCACAACAAACTTAACAAAACTTATTTCATATTTTAGCATTACAGAACTCAAGATATGAATTAAACAAGCTAATCAAGCATTTCTGAAATCTATTTAAACAAAACCGTGAAAAACCTCTTTAACCTAAACTGCTACACGTACCCAGACTATTGCACCCAAGACACTGACAGCCGGGACCCGAGCCACTGACTGGCGGGACCCCGGTCAAACCACCCCACCTGCCAACACACAGAAGCAGGGGAAGGGTTGACCGCGGCGAAGCTCGCCGGCGGCGACCCTCCTGGCGAAACGGACACCACCAATCTACTCCTCTCCTTCTTCCGCACCCGACGGTACCACTCACAGGCCTAGCGTACGCATGGATCGAGCTCGCCGTCGACCATGGCGGACACGCGGCGGCGCGGCCATGCTACGCCGGCCGGCTCCGGTCATCCCGAGCTAAACCAACTCTCGATTCCTACTCCGGCGACCTTCACAACCCTAACCCGAGGCTCAGAAGCCAGGGTTCTCACTCCGAGCATCCGCGACCACGGCCATGCCGACTCCGGCGACCATGGCGAGCGGCGGACACGGCGTACCGTCCCTACCAAACCCTAATCGGCTAAACCAACACCACCAACTTCTTCTATGGGTCAAGGCGACTCGTGAACGCTAGCTAGGACAAACGGACGGGCACGGAAAGGGGGTTGGCCACGGCGGACCGAGCTCGCCGGCCATGGCGGACACGGCGGGCGCGGCGTACCGCGGTCACCAAACCCTAACCGGCCAAACCGTCACCTTCTACCTCTTCCATGAACCTCACTGACCCTCGAACGTGAGCTAGGGCGACACGAAACCACGGGAAAGAGGCCGGCCATGGCAAACCGAGCTCGGCGGTCATGGCGGCCATGGCGGCGGCTCATCCCGGGGCTTGCCTAGGGTTCCCTACAGGGCGCTAAGGGTAGCAAGAGGTGCGGGGGCTCACGGTGAACCTTTGTGGGTGGTTGGGCTTGCGGCGAGGCGGCCGGACGACGGTGAATGGCGGCGAGCGCTTTGTTTTTCCCCCCTTTTCCGCCCGAGCGCCGGCGAGAGCGGGAGAGACAGAATGGAGGGAGTGAGCGGCTTCGGTCAGTGCGGGGGCGAGCTGGCGACTTGAGCTCGCCACGCCGCACGCGAACGCTGGCTCGGCCGGGCGTCGGGCGCCCGCGCGGTGGCCAAGTTCTGGAGCGGTTGGCCACGACCACGGCCGATTCAAACTGAATCGCCGGGTTCAGGCGCTGATGGCCGACTGACGGCCGGATTTTGGACGCGATTATCTCCTAATCCACTCGATGAAATGCTAAACTACTTGTTCCATTGAGTAGAGCTACGTGCCGACTACAACTTTGGTTACAAGATCAAGCTTTGGTTCGGCCTAGATTGCTCTCAGGAAAGCTCCAAAGATCACTCAGCGAAACTGATTTGGCAGTTAGGACTTAGAAGAATTTTGCTAAGTCTAATCTCCCCCATTTCTGCCTTGTGGGTCCTAAAACACCTTGTTAAACTCATTTTCATGAGTTGGCCCTTGAACACTTTTTGTTCTACTCTAAATTCTACACACTTTTGGTTAAGGGCCCATAGCCATGCAAAGCTTCTATCAAGGAGGTCTTAGTTAGTCAAACAAAAGGACTCCTAGGGCTCTATTAAGGCAACTAGGGTTAGTGACTTGGTTAGCCAAATGACCAACACAAACCTAGCTTCATTATGACTCCTCAACAAGGTTCAACTACTTAGGAGAGTTACACACTCCAAAAGCAAGTCAAACAAGCATCACACCAAGCATAACATTATAAGCCAACACATGAAATGACACTTTACAAAAGAATGCAACATGATGATGATGATGATGATGCTTATGCTCATGAGATGTCAAGTTATGCATTTAGGGTTGCTTAACACCAGGGGTGTTACATATACATTCCCTTAAGGAGGCCGACATGATCGTTGCCAAGATGGACCTGCTGGCAAAGAAGCTGGACAGCTGTGAGAAGATGAACCAACAAGAGAGTGTCCAATCTCTGGAATTCTACATGACTTGTGAAGTCTGTGGAGAAACCGGACATTCTGGGAACCACTGCCCTGAGTTACATGAAGATTTGAACTTCATCAACAACAACAACAACGGTTTCCGTCAACAGAATCAAGGATGGAATCAGCCTGCAAATTCTCAAGGTAACAATTTATTTCCCCGCTTTAATTTTCAGAATTCTGATAATTTCTCATTCTTGAAGAATTTAGTTTACTCACAAGGTAGAACTACTGATTTCTTGAATAAGAGATTAATGTCAAATGATAAACCCTTGAGAATATAAATGCTAAATTGGAAGATTTCTCATCTGCTCTGAAAAATCAATTAAGTTTTAATAAGATGTTAGAAACCCAATTAGCTCAACTTGCTGCTATCATACCATCTTTTGAAACTAGCAAAATTCCTGCTAAACCTGACATGGAAACTGCAAATATGGTTGAAATAAAATATTTTAACTATTATGAAGATCAAACCATGACTGTTAAAAAGGGTGATCCTGGTAGTCCCATAATTAGATGCTCAATCTTTGGTGAAGTCTTTAAAAATGCCATGTGTGATTTAGGATCGAGTGTGAACATTTTATCTAAAGATTTTTATGAAACTCGTTCTTTCCACCCATGTCATCCACACCTGTCTATGTTTGCTAGCTGATCAATCCACTTGCTATATAGAAGGAATAGTCAATGATTTACCTGTTCAAATTAAAGGCTCCTATGTTCCTGCTGATTTCATAATACTAGATATGGGAATAGGAAAGATGTGCCTTTAATTTTGGGTAGACCTTTCTTGAATACTGTGAATGCATGCATATATGTGGGGAGTGGTAAAATGCAAATGACATTAGGAGGGAGGAAGGAAATGTTCTCCTTTTCCCGTGGTCCCGCATATGCCACTAACATGCAGGAAGCAAAACCCGTTCGTACCAAGAAGAGGCGCCCAAGAACAAGGTGGAACAGAAAGGAAAGAACCACCTCCTCCTTAGTTGTGTAATTCACATAACAAAGGAGAGGTGCCAAAAGAAGAAGAACCTGATGAAGAACTTAAAGAAGAAGCACCCAAGGAAGAAGATCTACCCAATAAGGATGAAACTCCATGGATCTAAGTTATGGATTTACTTTTAAATTTCCCTTCAAATTTCCCTTTTTCAAAAAATAGCATATGTCATGCATGTAACTAAAAAAACAGTTATCATTAGTTATATGCATAAGTATATGTTAACTTAGCTAAAATAATAAAATATCATAATAGGATAGTTTCCCTTTTTCACAACATTAGATAGTTTCCCTTTTAATAAAATGAGAACAAGAGCTCCGATTGAGAAGAAGAAGATCCTTCACCAAGCAACAGCCAGCTTGGGGAGATCCTCGCGCCAATAAGGTATGTTTCAACCTTACTCTTTATGTTTGGTTCTTAAATTCTATATCTTTTTAATGTTACATGCTTGCCTAAGTAACCGTTCCATGAATAAAATTGATGAAATCTGCTTAAACATTGAAACCTGAATAAAATTTGAAATATGTCATGCAAATGCTATTGTAATGGTTTGAATGACTGGTCTTATCTAAGTTGTAGCTTTTGTGGGTTGCACATGCTTTAACTGAAATCATGCTTAGTGAATAAAGTTAGTAAGAAATGGAGTAATTCTTTAAACTTGCTAAGGTGAAATTAGGACCTAATCTGGAGGATTTCTTTTAAAAATCATGAAAACCTTGCTAAAAGTTCCGTGGATTTTATCACATCCCACCACTAGCCAAATATTTGTTAGTCAAAACCACACAAGAGCTTTGTCTGTGTTGAGCTTTGTTAGACCTCATAGATCTTAGTAGAGAAGCTTATCATATCTTTTGATCAAGATTCACACACCCACCATATTGCTTACTATCCACTTTGGATGTTTGCAACCACCAAATAAATTGCTCATTCTCTACACTGGAGATATGCAATACCTTGCCAAACGTCACATTGCTAGCCTTATGCTATTCCTACACTGGGAATAAGCATTTCTCTCACTTCCCCCTTTTCATTTCTAAAATCCTTTCCTATAGACAATCTGGGGAAATCTAGAGCTAAAAAAAAGATATATATATATATATATATAAAGTGAGCAAAGTAGCTCAAAAAAAGAGGACTATGTCCTAAGAAAATATGAGGACCATTTTTTTGTCTACTCACTATGTATCGAAAAGAGAGAGAGAGAGAGAGAGAGAGTTTATCATTAGCTCTAGACCCCAGAATTAACTAGGAAGGATTATGAAATATCTCTCTATACACTTCCACATAACCACACATGCACATCTTGATCAATTTTTATGATTCCTGCTCCTTATGATCTGAGTGTCTAGCTTAGCAATAAACATTAGGCAATTTGCTCATGATTCTTAGCCTACCTATAACTCCACATATCATTCTTTAGAAATAGGAGAGGCCACATTTTGGCCTAACTGAGGATTTAAACACCATTGAGTGATTGAGTGAATCTTGGAGGACTTAAGCAAGTTTTATCTTTTGAAAACCTTAAAAAAACTCCAGACAGAATCCTAGTCAAACCTAAGTAAGATAAAAGTTTCCTATCTACTACTTTATTTCACTCTTGCATGTTTGAAGTGAAAAGCTATAAGCCCACATTGCTATGATTAATGATATATACTAAGTTATTTCTCACTATACAATATGCACTTGTATACATCTTAAGTGCTATCTATTTCATGCTTAATGCTTGAAACCGCATTGTTGCTCGAGGACGAGCAACAGGTTAGCTTGGGGGAGCTTGTTGATGGTCCTTAAACACCTGTTTTACCATCAACATGTTACCCTAAAATTTACCAAAAAGGCATGAAATGTAGTCAAATAGGTTTCAACTAACCAAATTCCACTTGTCCATAGATTTTGATTTGAATGCAGTATTTGAACCAAATTTGGATATTTGAACCACCAAAGGCCGAGCCCACTCAGCAGGGTCCCAATGGGCCTCAGGGGGGTGGCGCCCGCCACTTGAGTTGGCCCAACTTTCCCCCCTGCCACGTCACTGATCCGTGTGACCACCCCAGGGCCAAATCTTGGCCCTTGGTCACTAGGTCAGTGGCATCAGATGGCTCAGGAGGGGAGTGGCGTGGATCACAACCAAATGACGGTTACCTGGACATGCAACCGACCTTGGAACTGCCTCTCTGGAGCTCCTGGATGTCGTTGAAGCAATGACGGTGCATCCAACGGTGAGGGGGGTGGCGGCCGCCACCTAGGGCTGGCGCCCGCCACTAGGGTTTGCCCTAGGTCGGCTGGCTGTCCCCTATAAGTACCTCCTCACTCCACAAGGCTATAAATACCCCCTGGAGGCGTCACTTCACAAGACACAAGCAAGAAGGAAAGGAAGCAAAGAAAACAAGGCTAGAGCTAGAGAGCTAATACCTTAGGGTTTGCCAAGCTTAGGCAAGTAGGTAGCTAGTAGAGCAAGGCATCCTTGCCCTCGCGGAAGCGCTGCTCAAGGCTTAGCTCAAGAGTAGAAGCGTGCGAGTGATCGGTCCTGGAGTTGGGAAGAGTCTTCCTTCATCTTCAGTTCTGGTTTTGCTCTTGTATCTCAAGCACTTTACTATATTCTAGTTCATCATTTCAAGTATTACTTTATTCTACTTACCAGTATTGAGTAGTATACTTGATTGATTGCTTGAGTGCCTAGCTATCCTACAGTTCAATTCACTTAGCCATAGTAGTTAATCTCTAGTGAGCTCAGTGTTTGATCTTTGCCAATAGGTTGCTTAGTTAGTTTAGTGTTTATCTTATTAAGTCAAGTATTTGCTCTGACGTCCACAAGGGTGTCTCTATTCAAAGCTAGGGTAGAGATAGTTAGAATATAATTAAGTGTGGTGCTTAGTTATAGACTTACCTTCAGATACGGCTGGACCCCCGGATAGCTGTGGTAGCAAGCAGGTGATGACAGCCCTGTGCGCCTTGAATTCCACCACGTAGTTGGCCCAGTTTAATAGTAAGGCTCGTTGTGCTAGCGTTCAACCTAAGTCAGTGGTAAAGGCTAGTACGCCTCGGTACTTGACAAGATAGGAATAAAACTTTACTTAACTTGGTTACTTAATTGACATTTGCCCATCTTGCTTCGTAGTTATCTAGGAGTAGTCAGTAGTTACTAGTTATTAGTTAGTTACCCTTAGTTACGCCCTATCTACCTATCCATCCACCTTACCTTACCATCATTTCATCCTTACCTATTCACCCACATATTCTTTCTCGCCTTTCATCTCCTCTCTTCTTTTCCCTTTTCTTATTCTTCGACTCTCATCCCCTCCTTGACTCGACTCATACACCACCCTAGCCTTCCTTTGGGATCAAATAAATCGACACCAGGTACTCCCAGGGAAGTGCTACTATGATAGTTCTGTGCGCTTGCAGAATCTCCTCCTAGTAGATTGCAATCTCTCTAGCTAGCTCCTACTAGTGTCGGGATTGACAACCCCATTTGACATTAGTAGATAGCTGCTTTAGCTTCACTCCTTTAGGTATAGTGACTGGACTTGCTTCAAGCATTTCTAGCGCCGCTACCAGGGATAGACTCCATAGTCTACTCCTAGTAACGACGTTAGCAAGTGTCAACAAGTATTTCTGGGCCATTACCGGGGATAGTTGCCTAGCTCTATCTTTAGTGAAGTTAAGAACTACCAACAATGAGCAAAGTGAGAGATTTGTTGTGACCTTGACCGAGTGACAAGTTCGTTGATGCTGCCGATCATCTATTGAGGCGGGTGTTGCCGCTGAATGTGTCGTGGCGCCTCCCGAGCTGACGAAACCTCCCCCTCAACAGCAGCTGGCGCCTCCTCGGGTACAAATGGTACAGCCCGAGGTGGAGGATCCCACGACCCCCAAGTAGTCGATGAAGAGGGGTTGGGGCCGTGAGTCATCGTAGTAGAAGCCAATCCTTGCGGCAGAGCAGGTGGAGGTGGTGCTGGATCATCCATCCCTTCAGCACCCTCGTCCTCGTCATCAAAAAGAGGTTCGCCAACCTCATCATCACATGCACGCTCAAATCTAGAAGAAGGACATACCATGGTCTCGTCGAAGGTGACATCAGATGTCTCCATGACTCGGTTACATCAAGAAGAAGTACATGGAGAAAGCCCAGGCCAAGCAGCGTGCTTTCTTCGCCACGCTCAGCGACGTCGACGACTCGGATGACGACTCCGCCTCCTCAAGCGACGACGAGTCCGAGAAGAAGAAGAGAATCGAGGACAAGCTGAACAGCCTCTGCTTCTTCGCCGACAACGGGGGCCTTTGCACCATGGCCCTCGGCAAGGAGGTCGACAGCCAGCTGGAGGAGATCCCTCGGAACAACGACGACGACGACGACACCTCCCAGGTAAGACGATTGGAGAACGTTTGGTTGGTGGATTCCGGGTGCTCGAGGCACATGACCGGAAACACCAAGTGGTTCTCTAGTCTTAGTCCTATTACCGGAAAGGAGTATATCACCTTCGGCGACAATAGCAAAGGTAATGTATTGTCTCGTGGGTCTGTGCGAGTTAATGAGCACTTTGTGTTGCACGATGTTGCTCTTGTTTCTAACTTGCATTTTAACCTTCTTTCTGTTTCGCAACTCTTTGAGGATGACTATGAGATTCGTTTTAAACCGAATCTCAGTCGCATTTTGGATCCTCAGGGCAATCTTGTATGTTTGATTTCGCCCTTTGGAAAAGTCTTTCGGGCAAATTTCTCGGAATCGTTTAGGATTTCTCGTTGTCTTTTGGCTGGACCTTCCTCCTTTGTTATTTGGAAGTGGCATAGGAGACTCGGTCACCTGAGCTTCGACTTGCTTGCAAGACTTAGCTCACTTGCCTTAATCCAAGGATTGTCCAAGTTGACCATGGAGAAGGATCTTGTTTGCCATTCTTGTAGACATGGGAAGATGGTAGCCGCTCCCCACCATCCAGTGACTCAGGTCATGACTAAGTGCCCTGGAGAGCTTTTGCACATGGACCTCGTTGGTCCAGCTCGGGTGAGCTCGGTTGGGGGGAAGTGGTACGTGCTTGTTGTTGTTGACGATTTTTTGAGATATTCGTGGGTTTTCTTTTTAGCTAAGAAAACCGAGACTTTCTCCTTTGCTCGCAATCTGATTTTGCGTCTTCAGAATGAGTTCCCTTTGAACTCAATGCGAGCAATTCGGAGTGATAATGGTTCCGAATTTAAGAATTCGGATTTTAAGAAGTTTTGTAACTCTTTGGGTTTAGAGCATCAGTTTTCTTCCCCCTACACACCGCCACAAAATGGTGTTGTAGAGAGGAAGAATCGGACCCGTGTAGAGATGGCCAGGATGATGCTCGATGAGCATAGGACTCCTAGGCGGTATTGGGCCAAAGCTATGAACACTGCATGTTATATTTCCAATCGCATTTTTTCTCGAGCTTTCTTGAAAAAGACTTCTTATGAGTTGCGTTTTGGAAAACTGCCCAAGGTGAGTTATTTTAGAGTTTTTGGTTGCCACTGTTTTATACTCAAGAAAGGCAACCTGGACAAATTTGAGTCTCGTTCTTCTAACGGTGTGTTTTTGGGTGATGGCACTCACACTCGAGCATATCGTGTACTTAACCTTGATACTAACCGAGTCATGGAGACATCAGATGTCACCTTCTACGAGACCATGGTTTGTCCTTCTCCTCGTTTTGAGCGTGCAGGTGATCATGAGGTTGGTGAGCCTCTTTTTGATGACGAGGACGAGGGTGCTCAAGGGATGGACGATCCAGCACTACCTCCACCTGCTATGCCGCAAGCATCGGCTTCTACTACGACGACTCACGGCCCCAACCCCTCTTCGTTGACTACTTGGGGGCTGTGGGATCCGCCACCTCAGGTTGTACCTTCCGTACCCGAGGAGGCACCAACTGCTGTTGAGGGGGAGGTCTCTTCAGCTCGGGAGGCGCCACGACACATTTAGCGCCAACACCCGCCTCAACAGATGATCGGCAGCATCGGCGAACGTGTCACTCGGTCTAGGTCACAACATATCTCTCACTTTGCTCATTCTGCATTTGTTGCTGATTTTGAACCCCGAGATGTTGGACATGCTTTAGCTGATCCAGATTGGGTCAATGCCATGCATGAGGAGTTAGAAAATTTTGAAAGAAATCGGGTTTGGGTTTTGGTTCCACCTCCTCCTGAGTGTCACCCTATTGGTACAAAATGGGTTTTCAAAAACAAACAAGGAGAGGATGGCCATGTTGTGAGAAACAAGGCCAGACTAGTAGCCCAGGGGTACAGTCAGAAGGAGGGGATAAACTACGAGGAGACTTTTGCTCCTGTAGCTCGTTTGGAGGCTATTAGGATACTCTTGGCTTTTGCTGCATCCAAAGGGTTTAAACTTTTTCAAATGGATGTCAAGAGTGCCATCTTAAATGGCTACATAGAAGAAGAGGTGTATGTGAAACAACCCCCTGGTTTCGAAAATCCCAAGTTTCCAAACCATCTTTTTAAACTTCATAAAGCTTTGTATGGTTTGAAACAAGCCCCTAGAGCCTGGTATGATAGGTTGAGAACCTTTTTGCTTGCTAAGGGTTTTAAAATGGGATGTGTGGATAAAACGCTTTTTCTCCTCAAGCAAGGCAATGACACTCTCTTGGTCCAGATTTACGTGGATGATATCATTTTTGGTGGTTCTTCTCACGCTTTGGTTGCCAAGTTTGCAGATACAATGAGCTGGGAATTTGAGATGAGCATGATGGGCGAGTTGACGTTTTTCCTTGGGTTGCAAATCAAGCAATCCCGAGAGGGGACATTTGTGCACCAGGGTAAGTATACCAAGGATATTTGTCACACCCGGTTCTAAGAACAAAACCAGGTATACACCATATGTGAGCCCAGGAAGTCAAATCTCACATATAGCTACAAATACAGGGTAATATCGAAAGACAATGCTCAAATACATAACGTATATAAAACAAATAAACATAACCTTAAGAGCAGACAGCGGAAAGACACTCCGATCTTCAGATGGAGACACCACTTCACAGGGAACAACTGACTGGTTGATCACAAGCCTAAGCTTCTCCAAAGCTTAACTCTCTGAGGTGTGGGGAAAAGCAAGAGTGAGTCCATGTCGAACTCCACAAGTATAGCAACAAGTGATATAGATCCCAAGTTTCATGATCAATGTAACATAAATAATGAATAGCATAAAACGGTAAACAATGAACATGTTAACCAACAAAAGTCATAATCTTTACGTCTTCAAGGCCGCTCGTGTCCTTGAGCAAGGCTGATATATCAGTTTAATAAACTTTGCGCAAAGGTGTACACTTTCACTGCGAGACGTGAATTGCCCTTTCGCCCGAGGGAGCCAGCCTCTTAACCCACTTCCAAGGAAGGTCGGCAGGGTTCACGATGAAGCCTTTCAAAGGTTCGTCTAACAAGTTAGGGCCGCTAGGTTTCCCCATCAATAAGCATGAATCTCCCCTCCAAGCGGTGACTAACAAAAAAACAAAATGCACCACCTGGTCGGCCAAGACCATACAGATCGGAGCCCCTCTTGCGCCTTTCGGTAACCTCTAACAAGCTAGAAAAGGTCCTCATACTGAGCTAAAGCCAGAGCCATATAACCCCCAACAGTTGCACTGTAAATCCCAAAGGTGCTCGTACAGATAATTTCTTAAGTTGCTAATAAGTCATTTTTATCATTCGATGCATACATTATTTAAGTAACATGATCATGATTGCGAAAAGAACACTCGATTGCTATACTTGCCTTAAACTCAAGATCCTTCTTCTGTTGACTTGTATACTTCCAAAGGTTGACTCTTGATCTCGATCTCTAGATCACAAACCTCTTCTTGATCACCAACGTATAACTCACCGACTGGACATACGATCACAGAACACCACACATGCATCCAAAAGCAATCATGCAAAAGCAAACATAGCCTATTATTAGAACAGTACATCAAACATAAGAAAACAAGGTAAAGAGTTTTGAAAACTGATCTACGGTTCGCTACGATCACGCAGACGCGAAAATCACAATAATGGAGTTTTAACGAGAAAGATATGAACTAAACAAGATTAAAGACACTAATTACTAGATTAGATTTAACTCAAATTTTAATTATGGAAAACAGTATTGAAAGTTATATAGTTTGAAAGAACTTTTCGAAACGAACCTAACGCAAGTTAAACGGATCAAAACGGAGTTGAAATAAGAAAGTTATGGATTAACAAAATTTCATTAATAAAATAATAGATTAGATCTAACCGTGACTTTGAAAAGCTGAAAACATGATTAAGATTAGTTTAGATAGATAGATTACGTAACTGTGAATCTAACGCAACTTGAACTACTCAAAACGGACCTAAAACGAAGAAATAACGGACGATTAAATTAAGTAGCCAACTTATAAATAACGTAATCTTTCACCTTGGATTTTGAACGCAAATCGTGACTTCCATCTTCATGCCATAGTCGGGAACTTGCTGCTGTACCGTACGCAACAAAGGGAGGGGCTTCGACGGGCCATGGCTGGCCAGCAGCACGCTGCCGCTCGCAGGGGCAGTGGTGGTCTGCACAGGCAAGGCCCAAACGGCCACGGTGGTGTGCTCAGCCCTGCTCCTTCGACCAGGAAGCGGTGAGGTACTTGGGGTGCTGGCCAGGAGCGGCACCAGGCCAAGGCCTGCTGGCGGCGCACAGCCAGGGGCCACGGGGCCAGTGCTGAAGGAGGCCGTTGGTGGTGACGAGAGACAGAAATTAGTCGGAGCATTACTCGAAAACATAACAAAAGATTAGAGGTCAAACGGTGATGGATTCACGATAAAGAAGAGTCGGTGGTATAGGGATTAATGAGAGGAACCTCTTGGGGTTGGTGCGGATATATAGAGAGGAAAACTCTCCACTCCACATCAATTAGCAATATGGTCCTAATTGATGTTGCAACCCCCACATTTACTAATGGGCCTAAATAATTTAAAAGTCCATTAGTAAATAAAGATATTTGGAATTTATTAGCATTATTGCACATGGGCTTTGCGGGAGGAATAAAAAGACAGATTTTATATTTTCGAAATTATTTAATTTCTGGATTAAAATAATTCTAGAAAAGTCTAGAATTGGTATTTAAGCCAGGGAAAAAAATACTCTGATGGTTCCGAAAATTCAGGAAAAATTCTCAGAGACATCTGGAGACATGAGGAACCAAATAAAATATTTGGAGCTCATGAAAAGATATTTTGGGACATCTAAAAAATTAGATTATGTTTCCAGAAAAATAGGAAAAGTGTCGGAAAAAGCTGGAAAACTTCTCGAGAAGATTTTGGAGATATGATGATGAATGATGAGCACCAAGGAATAATTTAGAGCAGGCGAAAAAGATTTTTGGGAGACTCCAACAGAAGAGTTAAGCTAGGAAACAAAGAATTTGATTATAGGAGAAAATATGGACAAGGCGGAGAAAGATAAACGACTTAGTAAACGAGTTTTTGGAAAACTTTACTCACTCGCAATACAAGACGAAACAACAAGTTTTTGAAACTTTAAACTTTTCCAAACTTTTTGAAAACAAACAAGAAGTCTTTATTTTCAGAACCCTTTTCCATGAAATTTATTTTAAAATTATTTTAAAACCATTTTGAGCTCAAATTGAATTTTAACCCAAAACCACACATCACAAGACTTCAAATGCTCCAACATGAATGCACAACACATGTTTCTAAACCCTAGGTTAAATTTTTATTTAGAGAAAATTTTTATTTCCCTACATTTTATGAGCACAAAAATTCATATATAAATCATATTAATTCTAATTTAAGAAATGCAAATTTTAGGGTGTGACAAATCTACCCCCTTAAGAGAATCTCGTCCTCGAGATTCGAAAGACGGTGATCAAAGGGATTGATATTCTGCTTTTGTTTGATCGCCCCTTTTCCCCATTACATCTTTATTTGTATAAACACTCCATTGCATTTTCAAACTTTAAGTACTTCATTAAAGCCATCGGTAATTCCTACGATCCTGTGTAGAAAAATCTTCTCAAGTGTGATCATCTCTCATACTGAGCTTCTCTGCCTGTGTTTGTTCCTTTATATTGGTATCTGAAAACTCACAGTCCACTTTACTGTCCTCGATGGGTACCCCTTCTAATGGGTCATTCTCGTATTCCTCAGGTACAGGGTGAAAACCTTGATACTCAATTCTTTCACCTGTCGGTGTTGTTAGAAGCACCAAACCTTGGGCATACTTAACCACTCCTTTACAAGCAGATAACCAACCCTTTCCAAGGATAACATCCATTTCCATCAACTTCAAAACAGTAAGGTTCGCCTCAAAGTTTACTCCCTTTATGTCAAGGCTAACTTTTGGGCATATGCGGTTTGCTTTCATTTCGCCTCCTAGAGAGTTAACTATCACTGGTTTCCTCATTGGAAGCATAGTCATCCTATGTTCTTGTACATATAGGCTAGAGATGAACGAGTGTGAAGCTCTAGGATCAAACATCACAATGGCGGGAGCAGAGTTTACTTGAATGAAACCATACACGACTTCCTTAGCCCCACGTTTGTTAATCATATACACATGATTTAACATTCCTTGGATGTAGTTTCTTTTTACTTTACTTCCTGGCTCCTGCTTCTCCTGTTCTTGTATTTGATGTGGTTCGTCGTCCTGACTTTTATTGCTCTCCATAAACTTCTTATGACAGTCATTCTCATAGTGATTAACCTCATCACAATCGTTACAACCCTCACTAGTGGGAGTATTAATCTTCGTCAAGGTGTCACTAGGAAGTGACAGACATGTCTCTTGGGAATTGGAGTGAAGTACTTCATCATTGAATTGCTGATACTGATGGAGTTCATGAGGAGGTTCAAGATTCCACTGATCACTTGATTCCTGGTTCCATTGTTGGAATTCTGGTGCATGAGCGTAGGGGTGGCGTATGTTGCTACCTACAGATTGGCTTTCTCTTTTCCTTTTCTTCTCCTCCATCTCTCGACGCTTGTTCTCAATCACAATTGCTCTGTCCACCAATGTTTGATAGTTGGCATATTCAACCGTCATCAGTTGTAATTGCAGACCATCATTGAGTCCTTTCAGAAAGCGTTTCTGCTTCTTAGCATCACTATTCACTTCTTCCAGAGCATAGCGTGACAATTGGGTGAACATGTCATGATACTCACACACTGACATAAATCCTTGCTTCAAGTTGAGGAATTGCTCTTCCTTAATCGCCACTATTCCAGCTGGAACATGGTAAGATCTAAAAGCATTCTTGAATTCTTCTCAACCAATTTGATTCTTATTTGGATGTTCAAACTGGAACGATTCCCACCAATCTAATGCAGTTCCTTGAAGTTAGCCTGAAGCATAAAGCACCTTCTCATGGTCATCACACTGTGTTATGTCAAGTTGTCGTTCCACAGCTCTAAGCCAGTCATCAGCTTCTATTGGGTTGCTAGTATGAGAGAATGTCGGTGGGTGTCCTTTCATAAATTCACCACGCTTGTCAATAGGTGGTTCTTGATACTGATTGTGTAACACATTTTGAGCAATGGTCTGTAATAGTTGAGTCTGCATTATCAAAACTTGCTCTATAGCTGAAGGATTTGATGGCGGTGGATTAGAGTTGTGAGCATTCCCTGTAGCATCATCGTAGTCATTTCTCCTGGTAGCAACCATCTGTTTTTCAACATGTATGTGTTAGGATTCAGCTCTTCATAACACACTTAACCATAGCTTCATGAGACGACAAGACAAGGTTGATATAGCAAGAGAGACAAGAGAAGACTCATCCATGACTGATTCTTCCGATTAAAACACTAGATGGTAAGAACTTCATCTTGAAAGGTTCAAAGTTACTCATCATGGCTACCCCCTTACTAAAAAATAATATACTATAAAAAAGATCAACTAGAGAACATATAGGGTAGCTAGCATATTATTTCCAGCATGTTGACAGGCATAACCAACTTCTCATATCCCGGAAAATTCATATGTAAAGGTAAGAACAGGAATTCTGAAATTTCTCGCGAGTAGCAAAACAGCAGTGCAGTAAAACAGCCATAACTCGAGTTCTGTTCATCCAATGAAGTTGCAGTTTGCCTTTCTGGAAAGCTTATGAAATCCTCTACAACTTTCATGTAGAACACTTTTCCAGATTCTGTAGTTAAGGTCGTCGAAAACAGCAGACAACAGTAACTGTTCCAGACTCCAGACAGCACAGATGCATCAACTTGTGAATTTCATACTCCAAAACCATAACAGCTATCAGGGTGGTTCTTGCGCTCAGAGAAAGATCATGAAGTCTACTTGTGTCCAGAATTATTCCATGATTTTTGAACATCCATAAACAGAGATATAAGCTGACAAAGACAGACTGCTCTGAAAAGACAGGATAGAGAAGACAAGAGAAGAGCAAAAACCCAACTATCTATGCATGAACCTATCAACTAAACTTAAATGAGATTGTGAAGAAACCCACAAAATCATTGCACTCATTACAAATATGCAAAACAAACATCATCATAAGGACAAGCAACAAACATCACAGGTTCACAAGCCACACATGGGCCAAGGACTTGACTTAACTTCGTTACTAACGTCTTATTACATAAGGGCTCAAGAACTAGAACACGATACATCTGCAAGAACATCAAGAGCAGCTTTTCTTGTACACTCTTCATTTCTCATCTGCTATCAGAGACTTCCTTTGCATCAGGCGCTGACATCACATGTTGATGGCTACTCTGTAGTGACTGGGCTCTGGCTACTTCCATGAGTTGACTGTTGATCTTTTTGGGGCAGGATCTGACATAATGTCCTTCCTGTTGGCAATGATAACATCTTCCTTTGGCTGGATCTGCTGTGGTAGAAGCGTTGCTTGATGTACTGCCATCTTGCTGACTCAGAGGATTGACTTTTACCAGTTTATTCTGCTTCTTAACTCGCTTCAGTGGTTGGAATTCTTTGTAGGTGATTGTCCATCCATCTATGTAAACCTCACGTGGAAAGTTCTTCACTGGAGGTGCTTCTACATGCTTCTGATCTAGGCTTATCTGACTAAAGGTTGAAACTGGATGTGATACTGGAGTAGAACTCAACTGTTGGTGATGTATTAACGGTGACTCGAATGAATTTGCTTTCCTTTTCTTATCTTCCTTGACTACACCACTTGGGTTCACTTTGACCTCATCCTTGTTGACTTCTCTTGAAGACAAGAATTCCCATAATGCTTGCAACATAGACATCGATCTTGAACCTCTTGCATCTTACTGCTGCTATCTCCCAACAGACTTGCTTAACATTCATTGGGTGATAATGGCATACCTCGATATTCAATCCTTTCGCCTGATGGTGTTCTTAAAAACACTGAACGTCGGGAATAATTGACCTCACTTTTACGACCCCTTAACCATCCATGTCCAAGGATAACATCGATTCCAGAGAGTTCCAAAACATTCAGTTTCACTATGTATTCACTTTCCTTTATCTGGACTCTAACATCTCGACATTCTTGGTTTGTCTCAATTTCCCCAGTTGGTGTGCGAACTACTATGAGCTTCTTTGTTGGCCATTCCCTTATCTTCAGGCGAGCTACAAACTTGGCAGAGATGAACGAGTGCGAGGCACTGGGGTCAAAAAGAACCATGGCAGTTACCGAATTAACTGGGATCATGCCATACACAGATTTCTTTGCTCCATGAATAGTAGTCATATCCACATGCCTCAATTTTCCGTAAATGTAATCTTGCTGTAACTGTTCTTTATGGCTTCCTTCCATGTTGGTTGGTCCTTGTGTTGCGTCTTGCTGTTGCGTCATTCCTCCCAGGTCTTGACTTTGCATAGTGATTAGCTTCTGTTTGTTAACTTTGGTCAGAGACGACATAGCTTGGTCAACGATCCATCTACTTAGACAGAGGGAAGTTTTCAAAAGCAATCCAAGGCAAGGAGTGAAGGTGAGAGCAAGATTTAAAATTTAAGCAACAAGGAGGAGACAAATAACAAGGGTAGAAGATACAATAGAGAAGAAATACCAAGGTTGATAGAACAAAAGTTCTATAGAAATTTTCAAAAGTTTAAAACGACCAGTTTCTAACTAGGCTTGCGTCCTACAGTCAGCATTGCTCCGATACCACTTTGTCACACCCGGTTTTAAGAACAAAACCAGGTATACACCATATGTGAGCCCAGGAAGTCAAATCTCACATATAGCTACAAATAAAGGGTAATATCGAAAGACAATGCTCAAATACATAACGTATATAAAACAAATAACATAACCTTAAAGAGCAGACAGCGGAAAGACACTCCGATCTTCAGATGGAGACACCACTTCACAGGGAACAACTGACTGGTTGATCACAAGCCTAAGCTTCTCCAAAGCTTAACTCTCTGAGGTGTGGGGAAAAGCAAGAGTGAGTCCATGTCGAACTCCACAAGTATAGCAACAAGTGATATAGATCCCAAGTTTCATGATCAATGTAACATAAATAATGAATAGCATAAAACGGTAAACAATGAACATGTTAACCAACAAAAGTCATAATCTTTACGTCTTCAAGGCCGCTCGTGTCCTTGAGCAAGGCTGATATATCAGTTTAATAAACTTTGCGCAAAGGTGTACACTTTCACTGCGAGACGTGAATTGCCCTTTCGCCCGAGGGAGCCAGCCTCTTAACCCACTTCCAAGGAAGGTCGGCAGGGTTCACGATGAAGCCTTTCAAAGGTTCGTCTAACAAGTTAGGGCCGCTAGGTTTCCCCATCAATAAGCATGAATCTCCCCTCCAAGCGGTGACTAACAAAAAAACAAAACACCAACCTGGTCGGCCAGACCATACAGATCGGAGCCCCTCTTGCGCCTTTCGGTAACCTCTAACAAGCTAGAAAAGGTCCTCATACTGAGCTAAAGCCAGAGCCATATAACCCCCAACAGTTGCACTGTAAATCCCAAAGGTGCTCGTACAGATAATTTCTTAAGTTGCTAATAAGTCATTTTTATCATTCGATGCATACATTATTTAAGTAACATGATCATGATTGCGAAAAGAACACTCGATTGCTATACTTGCCTTAAACTCAAGATCCTTCTTCTGTTGACTTGTATACTTCCAAAGGTTGACTCTTGATCTCGATCTCTAGATCACAACCTCTTCTTGATCACCAACGTATAACTCACCGACTGGACATACGATCACAGAACACCACACATGCATCCAAAAGCAATCATGCAAAAGCAAACATAGCCTATTATTAGAACAGTACATCAAACATAAGAAAACAAGGTAAAGAGTTTTGAAAACTGATCTACGGTTCGCTACGATCACGCAGACGCGAAAATCACAATAATGGAGTTTTAACGAGAAAGATATGAACTAAACAAGATTAAAGACACTAATTACTAGATTAGATTTAACTCAAATTTTAATTATGGAAAACAGTATTGAAAGTTATATAGTTTGAAAGAACTTTTCGAAACGAACCTAACGCAAGTTAAACGGATCAAAACGGAGTTGAAATAAGAAAGTTATGGATTAACAAATTTCATTAATAAAATAATAGATTAGATCTAACCGTGACTTTGAAAAGCTGAAACATGATTAAGATTAGTTTAGATAGATAGATTACGTAACTGTGAATCTAACGCAACTTGAACTACTCAAAACGGACCTAAAACGAAGAAATAACGGACGATTAAATTAAGTAGCCAACTTATAAATAACGTAATCTTTCACCTTGGATTTTGAACGCAAATCGTGACTTCCATCTTCATGCCATGGTCGGGAACTTGCTGCTGTACCGTACGCAACAAAGGGAGGGGCTTCGACTGGGCCATGGCTGGCCAGCAGCACGCTGCCGCTCACAGGGGCAGTGGTGGTCTGCACAGGCAAGGCCCAAACGGCCACGGTGGTGTGCTCAGCCCTGCTCCTTCGACCAGGAAGCGGTGAGGTACTTGGGGCGCTGGCCAGGAGCGGCACCAGGCCAAGGCCTGCTGGCGGCGCACAGCCAGGGGCCACGGGGCCAGTGCTGAAGGAGGCCGTTGGTGGTGACGAGAGACAGAAATTAGTCGGAGCATTACTCGAAAACATAACAAAAGATAGAGGTCAAACGGTGATGGATTCACGATAAAGAAGAGTCGGTGGTATAGGGATTAATGATAGGAACCTCTTGGGTTGGTGCGGATATATAGAGAGGAAAACTCTCCACTCCCACATCAATTAGCCATATGGTCCTAATTGATGTTGCAACCCCACATTTACTAATGGGCCTAAATAAATTTAAAAGTCCATTAGTAAATAAAGATATTTGGAATTTATTAGCATTATTGCACATGGGCTTTGCGGGAGGAATAAAAAGACAGATTTTATATTTTCGAAATTATTTAATTTCTGGATTAAAATAATTCTAGAAAAGTCTAGAATTGGTATTTAAGCCAGGGAAAAAAATACTCTGATGGTTCCGAAAATTCAGGAAAAATTCTCAGAGACATCTGGAGACATGAGGAACCTAAATAAAATATTTGGAGCTCATGAAAAGATATTTTGGACATCTAAAAAATTAGATTATGTTTCCAGAAAAATAGGAAAAAGTGTCGGAAAAAGCTGGAAAACTTCTCGAGAAGATTTTGGAGATATGATGATGAATGATGAGCACCAAGGAATAATTTAGAGCAGGCGAAAAAGATTTTTGGGAGACTCCAACAGAAGAGTTAAGCTAGGAAACAAAGAATTTGATTATAGGAGAAAATATGGACAAGGCGGAGAAAGATAAACGACTTAGTAAACGAGTTTTTTGAAAACTTTACTCACTCGCAATACAAGACGAAACAACAAGTTTTTGAAACTTTAAACTTTTCCAAACTTTTTGAAAACAAACAAGAAGTCTTTATTTTCAGAACCCTTTTCCATGAAATTTATTTTAAAATTATTTTAAAACCATTTTGAGCTCAAATTGAATTTTAACCCAAAACCACACATCATAAGACTTCAAATGCTCCAACATGAATGCACAACACATGTTTCTAAACCCTAGGTTAAATTTTTATTTAGAGAAAATTTTTATTTCCCTACATTTTATGAGCACAAAAATTCATAAATAAATCATATTAATTCTAATTTAAGAAATGCAAATTTCAGGGTGTGACAATATTCTAAAGAAGTTCGATATGGGTGAGGCCAAGCCTCTTCCAAAACCCATGTCGACCACGACGGCCCTGGATGCGGATGTGGATGGAGAAGCTGTGGACCAGAAGGAGTACCGGAGTATGATCGGGTCGCTGCTGTACCTGACGGCGACACGCCCAGACATTCAGTTCGCGGTGTGTCTTTGCGCGCGATTTCAGTCGTCGTCGCGCAGTGCTCACCGTCAGGCGGTCAAGCGCATTATGAGGTACTTATGCTTCACTCCAGAGTTTGGGATTTGGTATTCTGCTTCCTCCACTCTCTCCCTTTGCGGTTATTCTGATGCCGATTTTGCTGGTTGGCGATGTTGATGGTGCTTAAAGCATCATTTCACCATCAACATTTCACCCAAAACCAAGGTAAAACAACATAAAAAGTAGAAGATTTGGTTTATAACTAACCTATTTCCACATGTGCATAGTTTCTTATCTTAATGCAGGAAATGATGGAAATTGGGCCAAACAAGTGTACCAGGAGCAAGGCCAAGCCACTCTGGCCCATTTGGGCCTGAGTAGGGTGGCGGCCGCCACCTATTACTAGTGGCCGCCAGGTCCATCTTGCCCAAAGTGGCTCAAGTCACGTCATCGATACGTGGGAGTCACCTCAAGCTCAAATCCGGCCATTGCACACTAAGACGGTTTGATCGAAGGGCTAAGAGGAGTATCACCTGGATAGTGGGCGTTGGACACGTGTCTAAAACCCTAACCGACCCTCAAACTGACTTAGGGGAGCAAGTGAAGACGTTGGATGAATGGCGGTTGCAATGGACGGCAGAGAAGTGGCGGTTGCCAGGGTTTAGTGGCGGGCGCCACCCCTTAAACCCTAACCGACCTCCCCTTCACTCTATAAGTACCCCCCTAGCTTCCTAGCAATATAAATAGGCCCCTAGAGCTCTCATTCGGGAGGCTCACATCATTCCTCACCATTTGGTTAGATTAGCACACTTGCTATGCTAGAGAGATTAGAGAGAGTGTGAGTGCCTCACTAGAAGAGGAGCTGGAGAGGAGAAGAGTAGAAGTCTGGAGAGTTCCGGAGTTGTCGGAGACCTCTGCTTCTCTCTGCTCTGCGCTTCAACTTTGGTAACTTAGTATTTATTCTATCTTCAAGTATTTATTTTTCAGTACTTGTGTGCTCGTTTCATTGCTTGATATTAGTTTCAAGTGCTCTAGTTCTAGTACAGGGCTAGTAGTAGTAATATATAGATTAAGTGTGGTACTTAGGCTATGTATTGCCAGTGAATACGGCTAGGCCCCCGGATAGCTGTGGTAGCAAGCAGGTGGTGACAGCCCTGTGCGCCTTGAATTCCACCACGTAGTTGGTCTAGTTTAACAGTAGGGCTCGTTGTGCTAGCGTTCAACCTAAGTCAGTGGTAAAGGCTAGTACGCCCACAGTACACTAGTAAAGAACTTAAATCACTAGAAGTCTAATAGAACTAGGATCTACCCCAGTAGATAGTGCTCGTTCCCTTCATCTATCCAAGATATCCTTACCCCCCTAGTTTTCTCAAAATCACTTCGCGTTCCTCATGGATTCGATACCCCGGAATACTCTGAGGTGAAAAGCTACAACTGACAGCCGTGCGCTTGCGGTTTCTTCTATGTGCCACCCGAGGTGTCAACAAGCTTTTCTGGTGCCGTTGCCGGGGAACGGTGGCTGATTTTTGAGACTAGAGTTAGGATCATCTTTATCCTCTCCGTATGGAGAACCAATCTATCTTACAATTCGCAGCTCCTAAGAGTTCGCGATTAGAGCCACATTCATCATCACAACCTATATATGCCGATAGTTACGAATTGCGCCCTGACTTTATCAACAAAGTTCAGGAGAGCATATTTACGGGATCAGAAAATCCCTACACACGTCTACGTGAGTTTGAGCAAGTCTGTGCATACTTGAACATTTCGGGCATTTCACCTGACACTGTCAAGTGGAAGTTGTTTCCGTTCACTTTGACGGGAGCAGCTAAAACATGGCATGCTCGAACCGTGGGAAGTGCCAAAGGAGACTGGGGAACTTTACGGACCAAGTTTATCTTGACGTATTTCCCTGTCCACCGAGTGGTACGACTACGAGTAGAAGTGTTGACCTTTAGACAAAATGATAAGGAGACATTAGGGGAGGCTTGGGACCGCTTTATTGGTTTAATCAATTCAGGACCTGATTTAGCCATACCTGATCCAGTGCTCCTTCAGCATTTTTATGTCGGTTTAGAGAAAGAGAGCGCTCTTCATCTTGATCATTCGACAGGTGGAGCGTTTCTTCATCTTTCTCCACGAGGTGGTGTTGATGGTCCTTAAACACCTGTTTTACCATCAACATTTGACCCTAAAGTTCACCAAAAAGGCATGAAATGTAGTCAAATAGGTTTCAAACTAACCAAATTCCACATGTCCATAGAATTCTATTTGAATGCAGGATTTGAACCATATGGACCCACCAAAGGCCAAGCCCACTCAGCAGGGCCCAAATGGGCCTAAGGGGGGTGGCGCCCGCCACCCATAGGTGGCGCCCGCCACCTCTAAGTGGCGCCCGCCACTTGGATTGGCCCAAGTGTCACCCCCTGCCACGTCACCGATCCGTGTGACCTCCCCAAGGCCAAATCCTGGCCCTTGGTCACTAGGTCAGTGGCATCGGACGACTTAGGGAGGAGTGGCGTGGATCAAGGCTGAATGTCGGTTGCGAGGACATGCAACCGACCACCAAACCGCCTTGGACAACCACCTGGATGCCGTTGAAGCAGAGGCGGTTCAACCAACGGCCAGGGAGCTGGCGGCCGCCAGTAGGGTGTGGCGCCCGCCACCTGACCTAACCCTAGGTCAATTGGCTGTCCACTATAAGAACCCCCCTCACTTATTTGGGCTATAAATACCCCCCTGGCGACACTACTTCATTCGTACCAGTACCATCCCACACCAGAGCAACACACAAGCAAAAGAAGCAAGTGAGAGTTAGGTTAGAAGATTAGAGAGCTTAGGCAAGTAGGTAGCTAGTAGAGCAAGGCATCTTCGCCCTCGCGGTAGCGTTGCTCAAGGGTTAGCTCAAGAGTAGAGGCGTGCGAGTGATCAGTTCTGGAGCTGGGAAGAGTCTTCCTTCATCTCCAGTTCAGGTTTTGCTCTTGTTACTCAAGCACTTACTATATTCTAGTTCATCATTTCAAGTATTACTTTATTCTACTTATCAGTATTGAGTGGTATACTTGATTGATTGCTTGAGTGCCTAGCTATCCTACAGTTCAATTCACTTAGCCATAGTAGTTAATCTCTAGTGAGCTTAGTGTTTGATCTTTGCCAATAGGTTGCTTAGTTAGTTTAGTGTTTATCTTATTAAGTCAAGTATTTGCTCTGACGTCCACAAGGGTGTCTCTATTCAAAGCTAGGGTAGAGATAGTTAGAATATAGTTAAGCGTGGTGCTTAGTTATAGACTTAACTTCAGATACGGCTGGACCCCCGGATAGCTATGGTAGCAAGCAGGTGGTGACAGCCCTGTGCGCCTTGAATTTCACCACGTAGTTGGACCAGTTTAACAGTAAGGCTCGTTCTGCTAGCGTTCAACCTAAGTAAGTGGTAAAGGCTAGTACGCCTCGATACTTGACAAGATAGGAATAAAACTATACTCAACTTAGTTGCTTTATTGTCTTTTGCCTGCCTTGCTTCTTAACTATCTCGCTTCGTAGTTATCTTGCTTTGTAGTTATCTAGGAGTAGTTAGTAGTTAGTAGTTAGTAGTTAGTTATCCTTGGTTACCCCCTCTATCTACCTATCCATTCCACCTTACCTTAGCCATCCACTTCATCCTTACCTATCCACCCATATAATCTTTCTAGCCTTTCATCTTCCCTTCTCCCCTTTTCCTTTTTCTTATTTCTTCGACTCTCATCCCCTCCTTGACTCAACTCATATACCACCCTAGCCTTCCCTTGGGATCAAATAAATCGACACCTGGTACTCCCAGGCGAAGTGCTACTATGATAGTTCTGTGCGCTTGCAGAATCTCCTCCTGGTAGATTGCATTCTCTCTAGCTAGCTCCTACTAGTGTCGGGATTGACAACCCCGCTTGGCATTAGTAGATAGCTGCTTTAGCTCCACTCCTTTAGGTATAGTCACCGGTCTTGCTTCAAGCATTTCTGACTGCGTTGCCGGGGATAGACTCCACAGTCTACTCCTAGTAACAACGTTAGCAAGTGCCAACAAGCATTCCTGAGCAGTTACCGGGGATAGTTGCCTAGCACTATCTTTAGTGAAGCTAAGAACTACCAACAAGCATTTCTGGCGCCGTTGCCGGGGAAGGCAATCAGTGTATCGGTTGAGTCTGTGTCGAATTTATCTTCGCTTAAGCTTCTGCTTAGCGAATCCCATCTTACCCCATTCTTTCTTTCCTTAGTTCTTCTTATCCTTTTACTTCATCTTCTTCAACTTCTTTCTTTCTTATCTCGTTCTATCTTCACGATGGCCAATAAGACCATTTGTGAATTTTCTGCTCCTTCTGCCGCTAATGTAGCGATAGGACCAGACGTGATCGATGCCAACCTCAATTTTGAGTTGAAACCGGCTCTGATCACGATGGTCCAAGCTAGCCCGTTCTGTGGCAAGGCTCATGAGGATGCCAATGCTCACCTCCAACAATTTTTGGAGATTTGCGGCACCTTCACCATTATGGGGATAACCCAAGAAGCCATCTGTCTTCGTCTCTTTCCTTTCTCTTTGCTAGGAAAAGTGAAGCAATGGTTCTATACCGATCGCAACATTGTAGACACATGGGACAAGTGTTCCAATGCTTTTCTCGCCAAATTCTTTCCTTTGGGCAAGACGAATGCTCTTCGCAACAAAATCTCCAGCTTTACGCAACAAGCCGAGGAATCTATTCCCGAGGCTTGGGAGAGGTTGCAAGAGTATGTCGCTGCTTGTCCGCACCATGGTATGGAGGACTGGCTATTGATCCAGAACTTCTACCATGGCCTAACCCCACTCTCTAGAAGCCATTTGGATGCCGCCTCCGATTCTTTTCTCTGAATGTTGCAGATGCTAAGGCTCTCATAGAGAAGATGGTGTCGAACCAAGGATGGAATGACGAGAGACTGCAGCCCTGTAAGCAAGGTATGCATTCCCTTAAGGAAGCCGACATGATCGTGGCCAAGATGGACCTGCTGGCAAAGAAGCTGGAGAGCTGTGAGAAGATGAACCAACAAGAGAGTGTCCAATCTCTGGAATCCTACATGACTTGTGAAGTCTGTGGAGAAACTGGACATTCTGGGAGCCACTGCCCCGAGCTACATGAAGATTTGAACTTCATCAACAACAGTAACGGTTTTCGTCAACAGAAACAAGGATGGAATCAGCACTCCAATTCTCAAGGTAACAATTCATTCCCTCGCTCTAATTTTCATAATTCTGATAATTTCTCATTCTTGAAGAATTTAGTTTACTCACAAGGTAAAACTACTGATTTCTTGAAAGACAGATTAATGGCGAATGATAAAATTCTTGAGAATATAAATGCTAAATTGGAAGATTTCTCATCTGCTCTGAAAAATCAACTTAGCTTTAATAAGATGTTAGAAACTCAATTAGCTCAAATTGCTGCTATCATACCATCTTTTGAATCTGGCAAAATTCCTGCTAAACCTGACATAGAAACTGCTAATATGGTTGAAATAAAATATTTTAACTATTATGAAGATCAAACCATGACTGTTAAAAAGGGTGATCCTGGTAGTCCCATAATTAGATGCTCAATCTTTGGTGAAGTCTTTAAAAATGCCATGTGTGATTTAGGATCGAGTGTGAACATTCTATCTAAAGATTTCTATGAAAACTCGTTCTTTCCACCCATGTCATCCAGATCTGCCTATGTTGTGCTAGCTGATCAATCCACTTGCTATGTAGAAGGAATAGTTAATGATTTACCTATTCATATTAGAGGCTCCTATGTTCATGCTGATTTCATAATACTAGATATGGGAAATAGGAAAGATGTGTCTCTAATCTTAGGTAGACCCTTCTTGAATACTGTTAATGCTTGCATATATGTGGGGAGTGGTAAAATTCAAATGACATTAGGAGGAAGGAAGGAAATATTCTCCTTCTCCCGTGGTCCCGCATATGCCACTAACATGCAGGAAGCAAAACCCGTTCGTACCAAGAAGAGGCGCCCAAGAACAGGGTGGAGCAGAAAGAAAGAACCACCTCCTCCTGAGTTGTGTAATTCACATAACAAAGGAGAGGTGCCAAAAGAAGAAGAACCAGATGGAGTACTAAGAGAAGAAGTGCCCAAGGAAGAAGATCCACCCGATAAGGATGAAACTCCTTGGACCTAAGGTATGGTTTTATTTTTAATTTCCCTTCAATTTTCCCTTTTTCGAATAAATAACATATGTCATGCATGAAACTAAAAAAAAATCAGTTATCATTAGTTATATGCATAGGAATATGTTAACTTAGTTAGAATAATAAAATATCATAATAGGATAGTTTCCCTTTTCACAACATTAGATAGTTTCCCTTTTAATAAAATGAGAACAAGAGCTCCGATTGAGAAGAAGAAGATCTTTCACTAAGCAAGAAGCTAGCTTGGGGGAGACTCCCGCTCCAATAAGGTATGTCTCAATCCTACACTTTACATTCAGTTCTTAAATTCTATATCTTTTGAATGTCACATTCTTGCCTAAATAACCACTCCATGAATAAAACTGATAATATCTGCTTAAACAAGTTGAAACCTGAATAAGATTTGAAATATGTCATGCAAATGCTATTGTTATGGTTTGAATAACTGGTCTTATGTAAGTTGTAGCTTTTGTGGGTTGCACATGCTTTAACTGAAATCATGCTTAGTGAATAAAGTTAGTAAGAAATGGAGTAATTCTTTAAACTTGCTAAGGTGAAATTAGGACCTAATCTAGAGGATTACTTTTAAAAATTATGAAAACCTTGCTAAGAGTTCCTCCTAGATTTTTTATCCCATCCCACCACCAGCCAAATATTTGTTAGTCATTAGTCAAAACCACAAAGAGCTTTGTTTGTGTTGAGCTTTGTTAGACCTCATAGATCTTAGTAGAAAAGCTTATCATATCTTTTGAATCAAGATTCACGCACACCCACCATAATTTGCCTACTTTCCACTTTGGAAGTTTGCAACCACCAAATAAATTGCTTATTCTCTACACCGGAGATATGCAATACCCTGCCAAACATCCCATTGCTAGCCTTATGCTATTCCTACACTGGGAATAAGCATTTCTCTCCCTTTCCCTACTCATTCCAAAAATCATTTCCTATAGATGTCTGGGGAAATCTAGAGCTAAAAGAGAGAGAGAAAAAAATGAGCAAAATAGCTCAAGAAAGGACTATGTCCTGTGAAAAAAAGAAAAAAAAAGAGAAAAGTGAGGAAAGTAGCTCAAGAGAGGACTATGTCCTAAGAAAATGTGAGGACACATCTTTTGTCCACTCACTATGTATCCCAAAAAAAAGGGAGAATTATCATTAGCTCTAGACCCCAGAAATTAACTAGGAAGGATTATGAAATATCTCTCTATACACTTCCACATAACCACACATGCACATCTTGATCAATTTTTATGATTTGCTGCTCCTTATGATCTGAGTGTCTAGCTTAGCAATAAACATCAGGCAATTTGCTCATGGTTCTTAGCCTACCTATAACTCCACATATCATTCTTTAGAAATAGGAGAGGCCACATTTTGGCCTAAGTGAGGATTTAAACACCATTGAGTGATTGAGTGAATCTTGGAGGACTTAAGCAAGTTGTTATCTTTTGAAAACCTTGAAAAAACTCCAGACAGAATCCTAGTCAAACCTAAGCAAGATAAAAGTTTCCTATCTACTACTTTATTTCACTCATGCATGTTTGAAGTGAAAAGCTATAAGCTCCACATTGCTATGATTTATGATATATGCTAAGTTATTTCTCACTATACAATATGCACTTGCAGACATCTTAAGTTGCTATCCATTTCATGCTCAATGCTTAAACCGCATTGTTGCTCGAGGACGAGCAACAGGTTAGCTTGGGGGAGCTTGTTGATGGTCCTTAAACACCTGTTTTACCATAAACATTTGACACTAAAGTTCACCAAAAAGGCATGAAATGTAGTCAAATAGGTTTCAAACTAACCAAATTCCACATGTCCATAGAATTCTATTTGAATGCAGGATTTGAACCAAATTTGGACATATGGACCCACCAGAGGCCAAGCCCACTCAGCAGGGCCCAAATGGGCCTAAGGGGGGTGGCGCCCGCCAACCCTACGTGGTGCCCGCCACCTCTAAGTGGCGCCCGCCACTTGGATTGGCCCAAGTGTCACCCCCTGCCACGTCACCGATCCGTGTGACCTCCCCAAGGCCAAATCCTGGCCCTTGGTCACTAGGTCAGTGGCATCGGACGGCTCAGGGAGGAGTGGCGTGGATCAAGGCTGAATGTCGGTTGCTATGACATGCAACCGACCTCCAAACCGCCTTGGACAACCACCTGGATGTCGTTGAAGCAGAGGCGGTTCATCCAACAGCCAGGGAGCTGGCGGCCGCCAGTAGGGTGTGGCGCCCGCCACCTGACCTAACCCTAGGTCAGTTGGATGCCCACTATAAGAACCCCCCTCACTCATTTGGGCTATAAATACCCCCCTGGCGACACAACTTCATTCGTACCAGTACCATCCCACACCAGAGCAACACACAAGCAAGAGAAGCAAGTGAGAGTTAGGTTAGAAGATTAGAGAGCTTAGGCAAGTAGGTAGCTAGTAGAGCAAGGCATCTTCGCCCTCGCGGTAGCGTTGCTCAAGGGTTAGCTCAAGAGTAGAGGCGTGCGAGTGATCGGTTCTGGAGCTGGGAAGAGTCTTCCTTCATCTCCAGTTCAGGTTTTGCTCTTGTTATTCAAGCACTTACTATATTCTAGTTCATCATTTCAAGTATTACTTTATTCTACTTATCAGTATTGAGTGGTATACTTGATTGATTGCTTGAGTGCCTAGCTATCCTACAGTTCAATTCACTTAGCCATAGTAGTTAATCTCTAGTGAGCTTAGTGTTTGATCTTTGCCAATAGGTTGCTTAGTTAGTTTAGTGTTTATCTTATTAAGTCAATTATTTGCTCTGATGTCCGCAAGGGTGTCTCTATTCAAAGCTAGGGTAGAGATAGTTAGAATATAGTTAAGCGTGGTGCTTAGTTATAGACTTAACTTCAGATACGGCTGGACCCTCGGATAGCTGTGGTAGCAAGCAGGTGGTGACAGCCCTGTGCGCCTTGAATTTCACCACTTAGTTGGACCAGTTTAATAGTAAGGCTCGTTCTGCTAGCGTTCAACCTAAGTAAGTGGTAAAGGCTAGTACGCCTCGATACTTGACAAGATAGGAATAAAACTATACTCAACTTAGTTGCTTTATTGTCTTTTGCCTGCCTTGCTTCTTAACTATCTCGCTTCGTAGTTATCTTGCTTTGTAGTTATCTAGGAGTAGTTAGTAGTTAGTAGTTAGTTATCCTTGGTTACCCCCTCTATCTACCTATCCATTCCACCTTACCTTAGCCATCCACTTCATCCTTACCTATCCACCCATATAATCTTTCTAGCCTTTCATCTTCCCTTCTCCCCTTTTCCTTTTTCTTATTTCTTCGACTCTCATCCCCTCCTTGACTCAACTCATATACCACCCTAGCCTTCCCTTAGGATCAAATAAATCGACACCTGGTACTCCTAGGCGAAGTGCTACTATGATAGTTCTGTGCGCTTGCAGAATCTCCTCCTGGTAGATTGCATTCTCTCTAGCTAGCTCCTACTAGTGTCAGGATTGACAACCCCGCTTGGTATTAGTAGATAGCTGCTTTAGCTCCACTCCTTTAGGTATAGTCACCGGTCTTGCTTCAAGCATTTCTGACGCCGTTGCCGGGGATAGACTCCACAGTCTACTCCTAGTAACAACGTTAGCAAGTGCCAACATGCATTCCTGAGCCGTTACCGGGGATAGTTGCCTAGCACTATCTTTAGTGAAGCTATGAACTACCAACAAGTGGAAAGGAGGTTCTTGATAGAATTCTCGAGAATACTCCTTATACTGGAGTTTCTGATGAAATCCCTGAGGAAGAAGTCGTAGAAACCCAAGTTTCGACCCTAGAACAACAAGAAGAGCCCGAGTCTAGCTCGCTGGACTTAGCAGAGCCTATTCCGTTCACATCTAGGAGAGAAATTCTTCGAGAATTTTTGGGCGAGATAGAGGATGATGTGTTTGAGGATTATGGAAATGCTATGAACTACTCTATTCAAGCTCTCCCATCCGACAAACCACTTCCTGAGTCTTCTGATGGAATCTATAGCCGAGAGCGTCTTTTGGAACTTTCAGCTGTCATGAGTCATGAATGGACAATGGAAGCCGAAGTAACAGAAAACATCCCTCGCATAGATAAAGTACCGAGCATAATAGATTGTCGAATTAGGGGAGAAAGGGCCTTTGCCTTTTACGACCCTGTCGTGGGAATTAATGTTCTTGCTAGAAGTTACGTATCCAGAACATTCCCCGACCTTCAACGACAACCAACTAAACTGTGTTTAAGAGACCCAAATGGTGACATCTTGGAAAGTGAAGGAATCCTAAAGATGGTCCCCATCCAAGTAGATGGAGCGGACATGGTCTTAGATTTCTACATTTTCGATGTAGTCCTTTTTGACGTCTTCTTGACACAACCTTGGTCCATACTTGCCTTGCAAGGACCATGTCAAGAGCACTTTCCTGCTCAAATCCGTGGAAAAGAGTACTCAGTACCTTTTGTTCATGCATTAAATTATATTGCCGAACAACCACCAGAACCAGATCTTCTCGATCAAGCTAGAACCTCTACCCTTTATGAGTTGGCTCAGCCTGATTTTGAAAAAGATTCTGACTTCTTTGTCGAAGAAGAAGCCGAGACAGATGAACTGTTTCGCTTAGACGAATCGGAAAAGCTATCTCGACCTTCCATAGAGCTAAAACCTCTGCCTGAAGGCCTGAGATACATTTTTCTAAACAAAGACCCCGAGACTCCCGTAATCATTAGCAGTAAGCTATCTGAAGAGGAAGTCCATAGGTTGACCCTTGTCTTAGAAAAACACCGATCTGTCTTTCGCTATTCACTTCAAGATTTGAAGGGAATTAGTCCAAATCTCTGCACCCATCGTATCCCTCTCGATCCTGAGCTACCCCCTTCAAGTGAGACCCAAAGACAACTTAATAACGCCATGCGTGAAGTCATGAAAAATGAGGTTTTGAAACTCTTGCACGTAGGAATTATTTATCCAGTTCCTTATAGTGAATGGGTAAGTCCCGTGCAAGTAGTTCCAAAGAAAGGAGGCATGACAGTCGTTAAGAATGAGAAAAATGAGTTAATCCCTCAACGCACTATCACTGGATGGAGGATGTGTATAGACTATAGGAAGCTGAATAAAGCGACAAAGAAAGATCATTTCCCACTTCCTTTTATAGATGAGATGCTAGAGAGATTGGCAAACCATTCCTTCTTTTGCTTCCTGGATGGATATTCTGGTTATCACCAAATTCCAATCCATCCAGATGACCAAAGTAAGACCACTTTCACATGCCCGTATGGAACTTATGCCTATAGACGCATGTCCTTTGGACTTTGCAATGCGCCGGCATCTTTCCAATGGTGTATGATGTCCATCTTTTCCGACATGATTGAACAAATCATGGAGGTATTCATGGATGACTTTTCGGTCTATGGGAAAACCTTTGACGATTGCCTAGCCAATTTAGACAAAGTCCTCCAACGCTGTGAAGAGAAGGACCTAGTTCTTAACTGGGAAAAGTGTCACTTCATGGTGCGGGAAGGAATTGTCCTAGGCCATCGAATTTCAGAACGTGGGATAGAAGTGGATAAAGCCAAAATCGATGTAATTGAACAATTGCCACCACCCACTAATGTGAAAGGAATCTGAAGCTTCTTGGGCCATGCCGGCTTTTATAGAAGGTTCATTAAGGATTTCTCACAAGTCGCTAGACCCTTAACGAGCCTGTTAGCAAAAGACGCCCCATTCAAATTTGACGTGGATTGTCTACAAGTTTTCAATATTTTGAAAAAGGCTCTAACCTCTGCACCAATCATCCAACCCCCAGATTGGAATTTGCCGTTCGAAATCATGTGTGATGCTAGTGATTATGCTGTGGGAGCCGTCCTTGGTCAAACTAAAGATAAAAAGCATTATGCTATTTCTTATGCTAGTAAGCCCCTGACTGGCCCCCAGCTAAACTATGCAACCACAGAAAAGGAACTTTTGGCCGTAGTCTTTGCCATAGACAAGTTTAGATCTTACTTAGTGGGAGCTAAGGTGATCGTTTATACCGATCACTCTGCTCTGAAATATCTCTTCACTAAGAAAGATGCTAAGCCAAGGTTGATCCGCTGGATCCTACTCCTTCAAGAATTTGACCTGGAAATAAGAGACAAGAAAGGAGTAGAGAATTCCGTAGCTGATCACTTGTCTAGACTACAAGTCAATAATTCGGACAATCTCCCAATAAATGACTTTCTTCGCGATGATACCCTTTTAAAAGTCACGTATACCAACCCTTGGTATGCAAACATCGTGAATTTTATAGTCGCCGGCTATGTCCCACCGGGGGAGAATAAAAAGAAACTGCTATATCAAAGCAGAACGCACCTATGGGATGAACCATATCTCTATAAGGTCTGTGCAGATGGACTCTTGAGAAAATGTGTCCCCATAGAAGAAGCAACAAAAATCATAGATAGATGTCACTCCGCCGAATATGAAGGACACTATGGAGCTTTTCGGACACATGCTAAAATATGGCAAAGTGGTTTTTATTGGCCATCCATGTACGAGGACACAAAGAATTTTGTGAGACATTGTCCTCGTTGCCAAAAGCATGGTAACATTAGTACCCGAGATGCTATGCCTCTCGTGAACAATCTCCAAGTTGAGTTGTTTGATGTTTGGGGTATAGATTTCATGGGCCCCTTTCCTAAATCCTATGACGCCGAGTACATTCTTGTGGCTGTGGATTATGTCTCGAAATGGGTAGAAGCCATACCCTGTCGAGCGGCAGACGCTAAACATTCGAAGAAAATGTTCAAAGAAAACATCTTTCCTCGTTTTGGAGTTCCTAGACTAGTCATTAGTGACAGAGGCCCTCATTTCATAGATAAGAGCTTCCGACATTTCTTAGCTAGTCAAGGAGTCCAACATAGTGTAGCCAATGCATACCACCCCCAAACAAGTGGACAGGCCGAAACGTCCAATAAACAAATAAAGAATATCTTGCAAAAGATGGTAGAGGAAATAGGAAAGGGATGGAAACATAAGTTACCCGAAGCTCTGTGGGCCTATCGGACCGCCTATAAGACCCCGATTGGAATGTCCCCATACCAACTAGTTTATGGGAAAACTTGTCATCTTCCTGTTGAGCTTGAGTTCAAAGCTCATTGGGCCATTAAGAAATGGAACAAGGACCTTGAAAAAGCTGGCCAAAATAGGAAGATGCAAATTTTCGAACTAGAAGAATGGCGAGAGAAAGCCTATCATAGTGCCAAGCTCTATAAAGAGAGGACTAAGAGATGGCACGATAAACTGATCAAAAAGAAAGAGTTCGAAGTAGGAGATAAAGTTTTACTCTTTAACTCTCGTGTTCGACTTTTCGGACATGGTAAACTCTGAAGCAAATGGGAAGGACCTTTCAAGGTTGTTGCAACCTCGTCCCATGGAGCCGTCACATTGGGAAGTGACGATGGGCAAATCTTCAAAGTTAATGGACAAAGATTAAAAATGGTCTTTGACTTTGATAAAAATGAGCTAAACGAAATTGATATAATTGATTTTGAGGTAGCTCAAGCCCATGACAATTAATAGATGGACCTAGTTTATCCTTTGTCCATTTCATGCACCTAGTCCATCCAAAACCCCGAGAAAGGCCTCTTTAGGCCCAACCATGCCATTTCAACCTCGGGACTTTGAATTTTAGAAGGCTTACCTTCTCCCGCTCGATGCTCGGCGAAGGAGGAGTGTCGGCCGCCACTCTCAACCCATCGTCGGCAGGAGTCCCCGGCGAGATGGAGCACAGCGGTGGAGAGGAGGGGTTAACCCTCGAAAAACTCGCCGCCGAGGTGAAAAAAGCTGCGGAAGGAGAAGAGTGCCTTGGAGGATCAGGTCACAGAGATAGCCCTGTGGCAGATGGATATGGAGGATCGGTTCACCATCCTCCGCAAGGGCTGCACCTCGAAAATCAAGCGTCTCTTCAAAGAGATGGGCTTCAAGGATCTCTACGAGACTCCTTCCGTAGATTAGATTAGGTTTAGGGTGTCTAGTTAGGTTCTTAATTAGATTAAGTTTAATTTTTAGTTTGCTTGATTTAAATTTTAGTTTGTTTAAATTTCAATTTCAATATTTGTTTAGGAAGTTTTTATAATGAATAAAAGACACCCTTATTTTTCCCTTCATCAAGTTTGTTCATTTTAAAAATAAAAAAAAAGTACCAAAACTTCTAGTGTGGGGGAAATCCCCTCTCTAAACACCTTTGTAAAACGTGCTAAAATGTTCAAAACAGTAACCTGTTCTTAGCAAGGTAGCTACCACGCTGTTTGCAAGCCGTTTGGGCCAAAGCCCATGGCGGCTGCCACTTATTACTGGCGGCCGCTAGGCCACTCTGCACCGAAACACCCCCGGTGATCCCCTAAACCTGTGTTTTAAATTCTGTACAATTTGGATCACTGGATGTCTCGGTTTGAACTAAAAATGCAGCTAGGAAATAAAAAAAAATGCTGAAACAATTTCTTTTGAATTGAGTGTTTACACGACATGTTATTCTACCTTTTATTCATGTGTAGTAGCCTACTCATTTTGATAGGGAAATCAACCTAGGTTGTTGCTTGATAAGGTATAGAAGTAGTAATTGAAATTGCATTTGTACTCTGCTACAACCTTGGGAGTTTTTATTTTGAAAACCAAAATTACCATGGTTCATGATCTTTCTTTCCTATCCACCTACCAAAGCCAAAATATTAGAGTATAGGAGAACAGCCCATAAAGCCTTCTAATCAATCTTTGAGCCTTGTCAAGAATAGTTGATCTAGGTAGAAGAGTTTAGTCATGCTCTAAAAGGCAAGGCAAACCATGCCTTTTTGAGACAACTCTCACACTGAGAGTATGCTCATGTAGTTTTCCTCCAAAATTTTGTTCTATAAGAATAGAATAAAGTTTCTCTATCCTTCAAAGGACATGGCTATATAGTATCCAAAAAAAAGGAGCAAATGCTCTAAAAAGGACAAGTGTCCAAGTATTCAAAAAATAAGGAGAGCAAATGCTCTAAAAAGGACAAGTGTCCAAGTATTCAAAAAAAAAAGAGAGAGATGCATATAGCCATGATCCTTGGTAAGGGAAGAGATTCAAAAAGAACAAAGGAGTTGAGTTAGTCCACCCTATACCTTGGCTATTGCATGACTATACTCTCCCATGATCCTAAACTTGACCTAGCAATAAAAGAGAGATAGAAGTGTCTTACATTCTTTGCTTTCCCTATAAACTCCACATAAACCATAGGATAGACTCTGGCATTTATTTTGCCATAAAGTGAGGATATACACCATGAGTGCCTTGAGATTTAAAGAGAGATTCAATGAACCATGATTTTCTTTATTCAAAATATCCTGAAACCCCAAGGTATGTAAAAGAGGAAAGTGTGTTTCTCTTATTTGCAAGCTATTCTATCTTTCAACCGCCATAGGTATAATTTATTAGCCACTTGGAAAGGTTACTAACATGAGTATAGGAAGTTGAACATCTTGTGTGAATTCTTAGTTCAATAAATTGTTGCAATTCTTAAAGTCCATGCTTGCTCGGGACGAGCAAGAGGTTAGTGTGGGGGAGCTTGTTGATGGTGCTTAAAGCATCATTTCACCATCAACATTTCACCCAAAACCAAGGTAAAACAACATAAAAAGTAGAAGATTTGGTTTATAACTAACCTATTTCCACATGTGCATAGTTTCTTATCTTAATGCAGGAAATGATGGAAATTGGGCCAAACAAGTATACCAGGAGCAAGGCCAAGCCACTTTGGCCCATTTGGGCCTGAGTAGTGCGGATACATGGGTGTATGCCAGGTCTCTGAGTGTTGAGTGATTGTCAACTGGGATGATGCGCATGTTCTTTGGCTTGTGTTGTGCAGGTGTCGAGCCCGGATACAGTGATCGACGGTGAGGTGAAGGTCAAGTTGAGACGTGTCGTGCTGACGGACCGGGTGCGGTGAAGGATGGGCGTGCCGTGCGGCGGACGTGCCATGCCGAGGTACCGAGCGGTGAAGGGCGGACGTGAGGCTTTGACTGAGGGACCAGAGGCCCGTGGATCAGCTGTGGTGACTGGCAGCCTGTGACGACGACAAGTGAAGAAATGCGGTCATGTGTTGCCTGAGTCGTAGACTCGGGGACACGTGTCGGTGGACGGGGTGCACGGGAGGTGCATCCCATCTACAACGTCGGTTTGGTGGTAGAGCCAGGGAAAAACCATCGGATGGACGGTTTCCAGGTTTGGGCCTCAAAACCTGGGCGTGGACGGTTTCCGAGTTTGGCCACAAAACTCGGGCTGAGGGTTTCCGAGTTTGGCCACAAAACTCGGGCTGAGGACGGTTTCCAGGTTTGCGCCTCAAAACCTGGGCGCTGAGGGTTTGCTGAGTTTGGCCTCAAAACTCAGAAGCTGGTGGGCTGGTTTCCCGGTTTGGGCCTCAAAACCGGGGGTTGGCTGGAAAAGGCTGGTTTCCCGGTTTGGGCCACAAAACCGGGGGTGCAGAGCGAGGACGGCACGTGGCGGCGATCTGGAGGTTGCGTCGAGGCAACGCTTCGAATTGTGCGGGCGTGGCCGTCAGATACACCTACCACCGAGTTGGTCCAGAATAACCCTAGGGTTTAGCTGGTTCGCTCTGTAATTAGAATAGAGAGGGGTAGAGTAGGAAATAGACTTAGGCTAGTAGTAGGATAAGTAGTCGGGAGACACCCTCCTCCTATCTATCTCAGTCATTTTTCTCTTTCGCACTTAGGGTTTCCTGCTCTCCCATTCCCTGTTGTAGCTAGCTGAGATCCGCAGAGAGACTTGCCTCTGTGTACTGTTGATTTGAGGAAGTGAGGCCGTATCCTCACTGTTGTAGCTTGTGGTAGCCACACAGTTGCAATTCATGGTTGTGATTCGCGTTTTGTTCGTGTTCTTCGCGGAATCCTTTTTCTCCACGATTTTCTCTTCGCTTGATCTCTTTGCTCGGTTCATCTTTTGCAAAACCGTTTGAACCAAGTTGTTCTAGATCGTGAGGCACTTCTTTCCACCGAAGGAATTCTCCTCTAACCTCACGGTCTAGGAGATCGATCGATTTTCGTTTCGGGTCATGTTTTCTCCCTTCCCCCGAAATTCTTCGATTCATCGATTTGGAGATAGGTTCGAGCCATGATCTCTTAGAGATAGCTCACTATACTCTTTGTGACTCATCTCTCCAAGTTTGAACCCTAGAGGTTTCGTTTTGGGAGAGTTTGATTCAAATCGGTGGACGAACAGTACTGCTGCGGGGTGACCGGACGCTGGCTCGAGATGACCGGACGCTGGGGGTGTGCGTCCGGTGGTTGAACACTCGCTGTGCCCCTTTTTGGTCTTGACCGGACGCTCCATTCCCGGTATGATCGGACTCAACTGTGCTACTGTTCACCTGCGTTTTCTGTGTTGACCGGACGCTGCGTGTTGTGACCGGACGCTCTGACTCCGTGAGTCTGGTCCAACTCAGAGAGCTCCGAAATTGGCTTTTGTCTGACTGGACGCGTCCGGTGCTCTGCGACCGGACGCAGGCCATAGTCCGGTCACGAACAGTAAGGCCCGAAACCGGTTTTCTGACGACCGGACGCGTCCGGTGCTCACTGACCGGACGCAGTCCAGAGTCCGGTCGAGACTGTGCTGCGTTGTTTTGTTCGCGGTTGGCTCGTTCTTGGTCGGATTCGATTTCCGTCTTTTGCGTCGGCTTTCTAGAGTTGTGTAGAGTCCCGCTGTGCTTCTTGGAAGCATCCACCCTACATCTAGGGCCGTGGACACTAGCAAGCTCTAGGGTTTGTCTTTCGGGGTGATTCTCGGGACAGTGGCTCCTAGTTTCCGGAAGGAAAATTTGAAGCTCCCATTCACCCCCCCCTCTGGTCGCTTTCTGGTTGCTTCTCGGTCCTTCAATTGGTATCGGAGCGGGTTAAGGATCTTCCACCTTAGCCGGTTCTAGATCCACGGAAGGCGACATGGATCGCGGCGTGGGCAAACCGCCGTTCTTTGATGGGACGAACTATGCGTATTGGAAGATACGCATGTCGGCCTATCTCCAGAGCATGGGCTCTTCTGTTTGGGAGATTTGCAACAGGGCCGATTACGTTGTGCTGGCTGCTCGTGTCTCTCAGCTTCAGATAGATGAGCATGAGGCCAATAGCCGGGCGCGTAACGCCTTGTTCTCCTGTTTGAGCATGTCGGAGTTTGATCGCGTTTCTCACCTCCCCACGGCTCGTGAGATTTGGGACACCCTCATGCGCTTTCATGAGGGCACCTCTCAAGTCAAATCCCGTCTCTACGAGTCACACAAGCGGGAGTATGAGAACTTTTGACATATGCCTGGCGAGAGCATAGAAAGCTTATTCGCTCGCTTTCAGGTGATTGTCAACAAGATGCGAGCTAACAAGGAGCTGTTGCCTTTTGACGATCATGAGAGGGCTTTAAAGCTTTTGCATACTCTCGATCGATCGATGTGGGACTCAAAGGTCCAGGCGATCATCGAATCGTCTAACTATGAGACTCTCACTTGCGACAAGCTCTTTAGTAAGCTCAAGTCTAGTGAGATTGACGCCATGTCGAGGGCTTCTTATGCGAATCCTTCTGGCCCGACTATGGCTTTGGTTTCTGGCTCTTCTGCTAACCCCTCTGTTGGCTTTGCACTTTCTTCACTCTTTTCTGTCACAGAGGACCAGCTTGAGTCATTGGGGGATGATGAGTTGGCAATGCTCGCCAACCGGTTCACGCGGTTCCACAACAATCGCATGAACCGTCGCCGCGGTGGAGGACGCTCAGGATGCTATGAGTGCGGCGACCCCGACCACTTCATCGCCAACTGCCCCAAGAAGAAGCATTCATCTGGGAAGGGCGATCATGGGCACAAGTACGACTCCGGCAAGCGCAAGGAGAAGTACGTCCCCCCGAGGCACAAGCGGAGGGGCGGCTTCGACAAGGAGTACATCAAGAAGAAGTACTTGGAGAAGGCCCAGGCTGAGCAGCGTGCGTTCTTCGCCACGCTCAGTGACGTCGACGACTCGGATGACGACTCCGCTTGCTCAAGCGATGACGAGTCCGAGAAGAAGAAGAGGATCGAGGACAAGCTGAACGGTCTCTGCTTCTTCGCCGACGACGATGGCTTCTGCACCATGGCGCTTGGTGATGAGGTCGACGGCAAGCTGGAGCACACCCCTCGGAACGACGACGATGACGACGACATCTCCCAGGTATCTCTCACCCACGATGAGCTTTCTGCTGAGGTCGAGAAGCTTACTGCCGCGCTCCTTAGTTAGGACAAGTTGCTTAGGCGTGCCGCTAGAGAGCGCAAGGAGTTTAGGCAGAAGTGGGAGGACACGGTGAGGGAGCTTGAGTTTGCCAAGTCCACCGTGGTCGTGTCGGAGGAGGTTGAGTGTGAGATGTGCACCACGCACATGACTGACCTTCTCACTCTGAGAGGTAAGTATGCTGCGTTGGTAGGAGAGGTGGATGAGCTGAAGGCTAGACCTTCTCTGTTGGGTGCGTGCAAGACTTGTCCTGTCTTGCAATCTGAGTTGGCAGAGAAGAATGCCAAGATTGTGTCTCTTGAGGAGGCCAACTCAGGTAGCACTTGTGTGGCTAAGTGTGCTTTGTGTGAGGGTTTGGAGATGGAGATTGCCAATGTCAAGCATGGCAAGATGCAAACCGAGGAGGAAAACACATACCTTCGGACCATCTTGTCATGGGTCTCTTGTAGTGAGCCGCAGCTCGGGATATTGATCTCCCAATTTAAGCGAGCTGCTGGAGGTTCTGGTGTAGGTCTTGCTCAGGGTGTTGATCTTTCTGCTTTTGGGAAGATTGGAGAGTCGAGTGGTCTGAATCCTAGTGAGAAGCCCAATTCCACCACTACTCCCAAACTGACCAAGCTTCCACCTAAAGAGCCCGTCAAGCCTACCACCAAGGATGGGGTGTTTGAGGAATCTCCGAGAGCTCCACCCAAGAACCAAGTGTGGCATCCCAAACCCAACCACCTAAAGAACAAGCTGGACACAATGCCACCTATCCAGGAGGAGTTTCCACAGAAGGGCAATGTGATCCACACCCACAGCCATGAGTACCAACAACCCCCTTTGCGTGCGGTGAGGTACCATTGTGATTTCTGTGGGAGAGATGGTCACTTGAGCGAGTTCTGCATTAGGCGCAAGAGAGAGGCGCGCCGTGCTAGGGAGATGAACAACCCGGACATGTACCATCCTTTCCATGATGTACATGTGCCGAATGTTCAGAGGAAAGCACCGAGACGTGCTGCTAGGCCCAGAGGTCCAGAACCTCAAGTTCCCAGGCCTAGGCAGCAGAGAGCTCCGAGGAGAGTCGCTAGGCCTAGAGGTGTTGAGCCTCAAGTCCCTAGGCCTAGGCCTCGTAGAGAGCGTGCCCGGCGGGAGCCTGCAGTTGTAGGCTATGGACCCCATGGCGGAGGTTTTGTAGTTGAGCGTTTTTCCCCACCGCGTTTTGAGTATCGCGATGGATGCTCCTCCCTTAGCGGACCACATTTTCCTCTACGTGGTGATCGCTCCACTAGTAGACGTGCTAGGAATGGTTTTTCTGCTAACCGTTCTTTTGAGCAGCCGGCCCAACACTGGTATTCTTCCTACTTCACTAACCCCAGTGTTGGACCGTATGCTCACCCTATGTCTTTTTATTGATGTAGGTAAAACGGTTGGAGGACATTTGGTTGGTGGATTCCGGTTGCTCGAGGCACATGACCGGAAACGCCAAGTGGTTCTCCAGCTTTAGCCCTGTTGCCGGAAAGGAGTACATAACCTTCGGCGACAATAGCAAAGGTAAGGTATTGTCTCGCGGGTCTGTGCGGGTTAATGAGCACTTTGTGTTGCGCGATGTTGCTCTTGTTTCTAACTTGCATTTTAACCTTCTTTCTGTTTCGCAACTCTTTGACGACGACTATGAGATTTGTTTTAAACCGAATCTCAGTCGTATTTTGGATCCTCAAGGCAATCTTGTGTGTTTGATTTCGCCCTTTGGAAAAATCTTTCGTGCGAATTTCTCGGAGTCTTTTGGCACTTCTCGTTGTCTTGTGGCTGGACCTTCCTCCTCTGATCTTTGGAAGTGGCATAGGAGACTTGGACATTTGAGCTTCGACTTGCTTGCAAGGCTTAGTTCACTTGGCCTAATCCGAGGATTGCCCAAGTTGCATATGGAGAAGGATCTTGTTTGCCACTCTTGTAGACACGGGAAGATGGTTGCCGCTCCCCACCATCCAGTGACTCAGGTCATGACCAAGCGCCCTGGAGAGCTTTTGCACATGGACCTTGTTGGTCCCGCTCGGGTGAGCTCGGTTGGGGGGAAGTGGTATGTGCTTGTGGTTGTTGATGACTTTTCGAGATATTCGTGGGTCTTCTTTTTAGCTGAGAAGACCGAGACTTTCTCCTTTGCTCGCAATCTGATTTTGCATCTTCAGAACGAGTTCCCTTTGAACTCGATGCGAGCAATTCGGAGTGATAATGGTTCCGAATTCAAGAATTCAGATTTTGAGAAGTTTTGTAACTCTTTGGGTTTAGAGCATCAGTTTTCTTCCCCCTACACACCGCCACAAAATGGTGTTGTAGAGAGGAAGAATCGGACCCTTGTTGAGATGGCCAGGACGATGCTCGATGAGCATAGGACTCCTAGGCGATATTGGGCCGAAGCTATGAGCACTGCATGCTACATTTCCAATCGCATTTTTCTCTGAGCTTTCTTGAAAAAGACTTCTTATGAGTTGCGTTTTGGAAAACTACCCAAGGTGAGTTATTTTCGAGTTTTTGGTTGCCATTGTTTTATACTCAAAAAGGGCAACTTAGACAAGTTTGAGTCTCGTTCTTCTGATGGTGTGTTTTTGGGTTATGGCACTCACACTCGAGCTTATCGTGTACTTAACCTTGACACTAACCGAGTCATGGAGACATCCGATGTCACCTTCGACGAGACCATGGTTTGTCCTTCTTCTCGCTTTCAGCGTGCAGGTGACCATGAGGTTGGCGAGCCTCTTTTTGATGATGATGAAGAAGGTGCTGAAGGGATAGATGACCCAACACCTTCTCCACCTGCAGTGCCGCTAAGAGCGGCTTCTACGACGACTCATGGCCTCGACACCTCTTCTTCCTAGGGGCCGTGGGATCCGCCACCCCGAGCGGTACCATTTGTACCCGGGGAGGCACCAGCTGCTGTTGAGGGGGAGGCTACTTCAGCTCGGGAGGCGCCACGACACATCCAGCGCCAGCACCCGCCTCAGCAGATGATCGGCAACATCGACGAACGAGTCACTCGGTCTAGGTCACAGCAAATCTCACACTTCGCTCATTCGGCTTTTGTTGCTAATTTTGAGCCCCGAGATGTTGGACACGCTTTGACGGATCCGGATTGGGCCAATGCCATGCATGAGGAGTTAGAAAATTTTGAGCGAAATCAGGTTTGGGTTCTAGTTCCACCTCCTCCTGAGTGTAAGCCTATTGGGACAAAATGGGTTTTCAAAAACAAGCAAGGAGAGGATGGCCACGTTGTTAGAAACAAGGCCAGGCTTGTAGCAAAGGGTTATAGTCAGAAGGAGGGGATAGACTATGAGGAGACTTTTGCTCCTGTAGCTCATTTGGAGGCTATTAGGATACTCTTGGCTTTTGCTGCATCCAAAGGTTTTAAACTCTTTCAAATGGATGACAAGAGTGCCTTCTTATATGGCTACATAGAAGAGGAAGTGTATGTTGAGCAACCCCCCGGTTTTGAAAATCCCAAGTTTCCAAACCATGTTTTTAAACTCCACAAAGCTTTATATGGTTTGAAACAAGCCCCTAGAGCCTGGTATGATAGGTTGAAAACCTTTTTGCTTGCTAAGGGTTTTAAAATGGGATGTGTAGATAAAACGCTCTTTCTACTCAAGCAAGGCAAAGACACTCTCTTGGTCCAGATTTACGTGGATGATATCATTTTCGGTGGTTCTTCTCACGCTTTGGTTGCCAAGTTTGCAGATACTATGAGCAGGGAGTTCGAGATGAGCATGATGGGCGAGCTGACATTCTTTTTCGGGTTGCAAATTAAGCAAACCCGAGAGGGGACGTTTGTGCACCAGGGCAAGTACACCAAGGACTTGCTGAAGCGGTTCGATATGGGTGAGGCCAAGCCTCTTCCAACACCCATGTCAATGATGACTGCCCTGGATGCGGATGTGGATGGAGAAGCAGTGGACCAGAAGGAGTATCGCAGCATGATCGGGTCGCTCCTCTACCTGACGGCGACACGCCCGGACATCCAGTTCGCGGTGTGTCTGTGTGCGCGCTTTCAGGCGTCGCCGCGCACCTCTCACCGTCAGGCAGTGAAGCGCATATTCAGGTACCTTCGTTTCACGCCTGAGTTCGGGATTTGGTATTCTGTTTCCTCCACCCTCTCCCTTTGCGGTTTTTCCGATGCCGATTTTGCTGGTTGCCGTATTGAGCGCAAGTCCACTTCTGGGACTTGCCAATTTATTGGTTCTTCTCTTGTTTCGTGGTCTTCTCGCAAGCAGTCTAGTGTCGCTCAGTCCACTACAGAGGCTGAATATGTTGCTGCGGCTAGCTGCTGTTCCCAGTTGCTTTGGATGATGGCCACTTTGCGTGATTTTGGTCTGAGCTTTTCTCGCGTGCCTTTGCTTTGTGACAGCACGAGTGCCATTAGCGTTGCTAAGAACCCCGTGCTTCACTCGAAGACCAAACACATTGATGTGCGCTTTCATTTTCTGCGACACCACCAGGAGAAGGGTGATATCGATCTTCGCCATGTCGATACTCATCATCAACTGGCTGATATTTTCACCAAGCCTTTAGACGAATCAACCTTTAAGCGGTTGAGGGGTGAGCTTGGTGTGTGTTTCCCCTTTTAGATGGGGGAAACATTTTGGATCTTGTATATTTGACTGACTCTCTTGTCTTTCTTATCTTTTTGCATTTCAGCATACGCATTTACATTCTGAGCTTCATGTTTATAATCACTAGAATGTAACTATGCTCTATTTAGTATGCTCCGATGCTTATATGAATGCTTGTAGCTTATGCTCTTCCTGATCACTAGTACATGTTATGAGCTGAGCTATTTTTGGAACGGTGAATTTACTTAATGCATATAAAATCTGAAAATGTTCACCATTGAGATATGCAACTAGCATGTGTAGGATGTGTTGAGTCCATTCATGCTTTTCATATATGCTAGGTTGCTATGTCTCCAGTTATGAGTCATTCACTTGCTTGGTCTGTTCATATCATGTTTAAAGTTTGAACCAAGTTTTAGTGAAATGAAAAGATCGAGATGGGATTGCTTGTCAACACCTCACGGTATCGAGACTGTTTCTCATTGCACTTTGAGTTAAACTTGAGCCGTGTAGAGTATGACCGAAACTGTTGCTTTAAGCTTCTGATTGCATATGCATAGGCTTCGCACGGTTGAAAAGTTAGGCAAAGACAAGCTTTCAACCTCTCGCAATCACATGCTGAAATTAGACTTGTGTAATTTCACCGCTGCAACTCCGATATAAAAATGAAATCACAAGTATATGCTTCATTCCTATGCATGATGATTGAACTTTGCTAGGGGTAGTTCACCTTGTATACATGTTTAGCACTTGTTTGGATTCCTGTCTATACATGGGTAGTGCTATTTTGATGGTGACTATCTTTTTGGCTAAAGACTGCTCACATGCTCATGTGTTCATATTTCGTATGTGTGATCAGTTTGAGCCTTCGCTATTTGAGTGCTTATTTGAGTCATTGGAGTTATACTGTTTAGAGCATTCTTGCACTCTTTTGATTATATGCCTGAAGCTGCTAACTTGCATTTCTGACTTCATATGCATGTTGGAAGGAGGAGTTTCTTGCCTTGATGACTTTTCTTGATTAGTGCATTTTCAACTAAGGGGGAGAAATTGCAAATCATATGTATCCTGGATGTTCAACTAAAGGGGAGTTTTCGTCAAGGGGGAGAATTTCAAATCTTTGTGCTCTTCTCATGTTGGACCTAAGGGGGTTTTTCCTAATTGCTTGCACTTGTCGAGGGGGAGTTTGCTAGTTGTGTTGAGCCTTTGCCTCTGTCTTGAGGAACTAGCAAACATTTTCAGGGCATTTTGTCTTCGATTGGTTCTCTTTTAGTTTGGAGTCTTTACAATTGGTTCAGAGCGTGCTTGGTCGAAAGGCATTGGTTTCGAGCTTTCTTTGCTAGTTGTGTTGAGCCCCTGTGCCTCTATCTTGAGGGACTAGCATTTTGCTTCGATTTTCATTCGGCTTCAATTGGTTTGAGCTCTTTTCTCTGGAGTTTCCAATTGCTATCTGCTAGCGGTGTTGAGCCTATTCTACCTCTTCTTGAGGGCTAGCTTTGCTTTACTTGGTTGCGTCGAGCCGTTGCCCATGTCTTTGGGGACCAAGTTCTTTCGCTCTTTCCACTTGACCTTCTTCGGCTTTGCTATGCTTTTGGGTCATTTGGTTGAGTTTTCTCCTTCTCCTTCCTCCTTCTTCCTTATTCTTCTTTTCATTATGTTTTGTGTGAGTAGTTGACAATGCACTCATCAAGGGGGAGATTGCGGATACATGGGTGTATGCCGGGTCTCTGAGTGTTGAGTGATTGTCAACTGGGATGATGCGCATGTTCTTTGGCTTGTGTTGTGCAGGTGTCGAGCCCGGATACAGTGATCGACGGCGAGGTGAAGGTCAAGTTGAGACGTGCCGTGCTGACGGACCGGGTGCGGTGAAGGATGGGCGTGCCGTGCGGCGGACGTGCCATGCCGAGGTACCGAGCGGTGAAGGGCGGACGTGAGGCTTTGACTGAGGGACCAGAGGCCCGAGGATCAGCTGTGGTGGCTGGCAGCCTGTGACGACGACAAGTGAAGAAATGCGGTCATGTGTTGCCTGAGTCGTAGACTCGGGGACACGTGTCGGTGGACGGGGTGCACGGGAGGTGCATCCCATCTACAACGTCGGTTTGGTGGTAGAGCCAGGGAAAAACCATCGGATGGACGGTTTCCAGGTTTGGGCCTCAAAACCTGGGCGTGGACGGTTTCCGAGTTTGGCCACAAAACTCGGGCTGAGGGTTTCCGAGTTTGGCCACAAAACTCGGGCTGAGGACAGTTTCCAGGTTTGGGCCTCAAAACCTGGGCGCTGAGGGTTTGCTGAGTTTGGCCTCAAAACTCAGAAGCTGGTGGGCTGGTTTCTCGGTTTGGGCCTCAAAACCGGGGGTTGGCTGGAAAAGGCTGGTTTCCCGGTTTGGGCCACAAAACCGGGGGTGCAGAGCGAGGACGGCACGTGGCGGCGATCCGGAGGTTGCGTCGAGGCAACGCTTCGAATTGTGCGGGCGTGGTCGTCAGATACACCTACCACCGAGTTGGTCCAGAATAACCCTAGGGTTTAGCTGGTTCGCTCTGTAATTAGAATAGAGAGGGGTAGAGTAGAAAATAGACTTAGGCTAGTAGTAGGATAAGTAGTCGGGAGACACCCTCCTCCTATCTATCTCAGTCATTTTGCTCTTTCGCACTTAGGGTTTCCTGCTCTCCCATCCCCTGCTGTAGCTAGCTGAGATCCGCAGAGAGACTTGCCTCTGTGTACTGTTGATTTGAGGAAGTGAGGCCGTATCCTCACCGTTGTAGCGTGTGGTACCCACACGGTTGCAATTCGTGGTTGTGATTCGCGTTTTGTTCGTGTTCTTCGCGGAATCCTTTTTCTCCACGATTTTCTCTTCGCTTGATCTCTTTGCTCGGTTCATCTTTTGCAAAACCGTTTGAACCAAGTTGTTCTAGATCGTGAGGCACTTCTTTCCACTGAAGGAATTCTCCTCTAACCTCACGGTCTAGGAGATCGATCAATTTTCGTTTCGGGTCACGTTTTCTCCCTTCCCCCAAAATTCTTCGATTCATCGATTTGGAGATAGGTTCGAGCCATGATCTCTTAGAGATAGCTCACTATACTCTTTGTGACTCATCTCTCCAAGTTTGAACCCTAGAGGTTTCGTTTTGGGAGAGTTTGATTCAAATCGGTGGACGAACAGTACTGCTGCGGGGTGACCGGACGCTGGCTCGAGATGACCGGACGCTGGGGGTGTGCGTCCGATGGTTGAACACTCGCTGTGCCCCTTTTTGGTCTTGACCGGACGCTCCATTCCCGGTGTGACCGGACTCGACTATGCTATTGTTCACCTGCGTTTTCTGTGTTGACCGGACGCTGCGTGTTGTGACCGGACGCTCTGACTCTGTGAGTCCGGTCCAACTCAGAGAGCTCCGAAATTGGCTTTTGTCTGACCGGACGCGTCCGGTGCTCTGCGACCGGACGCAGGCCAGAGTCCGGTCACGAATAGTAAGGCCCGAAACCGGTTTTCTGACGACCGGACGCGTCCGGTGCTCACTGACTGGACGCAGTCCAGAGTCCGGTCGAGACTGTGCTGCGTTGTTTTGTTCGCGGTTGGCTCGTTCTTGGTCGGATTCGATTTCCGTCTTTTGCGTCGGCTTTCTAGAGTTGTGTAGAGTCCCGCTGTGCTTCTTGGAAGCATCCACCCTACATCTAGGGCCGTGGACACTAGCAAGCTCTAGGGTTTGTCTTTCGGGGTGATTCTCGGGACAGTGGCTCCTAGTTTCCGGAAGGAAAATTTGAAGCTCCCATTCACCCCCCCTCTGGTCGCTTTCTGGTTGCTTCTCGGTCCTTCAAGTAGGGTGGCGGCCGCTACCTATTACTGGCGGCCGCCAGGTCCATCTTGCCCAAAGTGGCTCAAGCCACGTCATCGATCCGTGGGAGTCACCTCAAGCTCAAATCCGGCCATAGGTATTCTATCTTTCAACCGCCATAGGTATGATTTATTAGCCACTTGGAAAGGTTACTAACATGAGTATAGGAAGTTGAACATCTTGTGTGAATGCTTAGTTCAATAAATTGTTGCAATTCTTAAAGTCCATGCTTGCTCGGGACGAGCAAGAGGTTAGTGTGGGGGAGCTTGTTGATGGTGCTTAAAGCATCATTTCACCATCAACATTTCACCAAAAACACAGGTAAAACAACATAAAAAGTAGAAGATTTGGTTTATAACTAACCTATTTCCACATGTGCATAGTTTCTTATCTTAATGCAGGAAATGATGGACATTGGGCCAAACAAGTGTACCAGGAGCAAGGCCAAGCCACTCTGGCCCATTTGGGCCTGAGTAGGGTGGCGGCCGCCACCGATTACTGGCGGCCGCCAGGTCCATCTTGCCTAAAGTGGCTCAAGCCACGTCATCGATCCGTGGGAGTCACCTCAAGCTCAAATCCGGCCATTGCACACTAAGACGGTTTGATCCAAGGGCTAAGAGGAGTACACCTGGATAGTGGGCTTTGGACACGTGTCTAAAACCCTAACCGACCCTCAAACCGACTTAGGGGAGCAAGTGAAGACCGTTGGATGAATGGCGGTCGCAATGGACGGCAAAGGAGTGGCGGCCGCCAGGGTTTAGTGGCGGGCGCCACCCCCTAAACCCAAACCTACCTCCCCTTCACTCTATAAGTACCCCCCTAGCTTCCTAGCACTATAAATAGGCCCCTAGAGCTCTCATTCGGGAGGCTCACATCATTCCTCACCATTTGGTTAGATTAGCACACTTGCTATGCTAGAGAGATTAGAGAGAGTGTGAGTGCCTCACTAGAAGAGGAGCTGGAGAGGAGAAGAGTAGAAGTCTGGAGAGTTCTGGAGTTGTCGGAGACCTCTGCTTCTCTCTGCTCTGCGCTTCAACTTTGGTAACTTAGTATTTATTCTATCTTCAAGTATTTATTTTTCAGTACTTGTGTGCTTGTTTCATTGCTTGATATTAGTTTCAAGTGCTCTAGTTCTAGTACAGGGCTAGTAGTAGTAATATTTAGATTAAGTGTGGTACTTAGGCTATATGGGCTGTTTGGTTGCATGGCTAACCTGTGTCCAGGCTCTAGTTGACCAAGTCTAACATGTTTGGTTGCCTGGTTGGGCACTTAGCCAGGCCTTGCTTAACCAACGAAGAGGCCGAAGTCTGGCTTCCTGAAAACGAATCGCACGGTCGTTTCCCATAAGCCAGTTTTGGCTAGCACATGTGGAGGCCAAATTGGGTGGGCCTGGGTGACTCCGGCTGTGCAACTGTGGTGCTGAACAACCCAGATACAGGGAACCAAACACATTTTTTTAGATAGCCAGGCTAAGGAGACAAGCGAACCAACCAATCCTATTTGGCCTGACCTGGTTCTAAAAGCTACCCAGGCTACAGATAGAAGCAAAACCAAACAGACCCTATATTGCCAGTGAATACGGCTAGGCCCCCGGATAGCTGTGGTAGCAAGCAGGTGGTGACAGCTCTGTGCGCCTTGAATTCCACCATGTAGTTGGTCTAGTTTAACAGTAGGGCTCGTTGTGCTAGCGTTCAACCTAAGTCAGTGGTAAAGGCTAGTACGCCCACAGTACACTAGTAAAGAACTTAAATCACTAGAAGTCTAATAGAACTAGGATCTACCCCAGTAGATAGTGCTCGTTCCCTTCATCTATCCTAGATATCCTTACCCCCCCTAGTTTTCTCAAAATCACTTCGCGTTCCTCATGGATTCGATACCCCGGAATACTCTGAGGTGAAAAGCTACAACTGACAGCCGTGCGCTTGCGGTTTCTTCTGCGTGCCACCCGAGGTGTCAACAGCCGACTTGATCGCAAGTCCACTTCTGGGACTTGTCAGTTTATTGGTTCTTCTCTTGTATCGTGGTCTTCTCGCAAGCAGTCTAGTGTTGCCCAGTCTACCACGAAGGCTGAGTATGTTGCTGCGGCTAGCTGCTGTTCCCAATTGCTTTGGATGATGGCCACTTTGCGTGATTTTGGTCTGAGATTTTCTCGCGTTCCTTTGCTTTGTGATAGCACGAGTGCTATTAGCGTTGCTAAGAACCCCGTGTTGCATTCAAAGACCAAACACATTGATGTGCGCTTTCATTTTTTGCGAGACCATTATGAGAAGGGTGATAACGACCTTCGCCATGTCGATACTCATCATCAGTTGGCTGATATTTTCACCAAGCCTTTGGACCAATCGACTTTTGCTAGGTTGAGAGGTGACCTTGGTGTGTGTTTCCCCTTTTAGTTGGGGGAAGCATTTTTGTTCTTGTATTATAGACTGACTCCTTTTCTTTTCGTTTTGTTCTTTTTTCTGATGAGTTAGTCGTTGCATTTCATCATGCATTTTTACATTCAGAGCTTCATGTCTATAATCTTTAGAATGTAACTGTGCTCTAGTTAGTGTATGCTCCGTTGCTATATAATGATGCTTGTAGCTTATGCTCTTTCTGATCACTGATACATGTTGTGAGCTGAGCTATTTTATGAATGGTGAACTTGCTTAATGACCTTAAAACATGAAAATGTTCACCATTGAGATATGCAACTAGCATGTGTAGAATGTGTTGAAATCACTTGTGCTTCTCATATATGCTAGGTTGCTATGTCTCTAGTTCTGAGTCATTCACTTGCTTGGTATGTTCATATTCTGCTTTAAATTTGAACCAAGTTAAGTCAATTGGAAAGATCGAGATGGGATTGCTTGTCAGCACATCACAGTATTGAGATTGTTTCTCATTGCACCTTGAGTTAAACTTAAGTTGTGTAGTGTATGACCGAAACTGTTGCTTTAAGCTTCTAATTGCTTCTGCATAGGCTTCGCACAGTTGAAAAGTTAGGCAATGACAAGCCTTCAACCTCTCGCAATCACATGCTGAAATTTGAACTTGTGTAATTTAACCGCTGCAACTCCGATAAAATTTGAATACACAAGTCTATGTTTCATTCTATGGCATGATGATTGAACCTTGCTAGGGGTAGTTCACTTTGTATACATGTTTAGCATTTGTTTGACTTCCTCACTATACATGTTCCGTGCTATCTTGATGGTGAATATCCTTTTAGCTGAAAACTGCTCATTTTGCTCCAATGTTCAGATTTCGTATTTGGTGATCAGTTTGAGCCTTTTGCTAGCACTCTATGCATATTGTTGAGTCATCGGATCAGCATTTTGTCGAGCATCTTCTCATTCTATCGACTATATTCTTGAAGCTGCTAACTTGCATTTTAACTCATATGCATTTGGAAGGAAGACACTTGGTAGTGCATTTTCAACTAAGGGGGAGAAATTCTTGCCAAATCATAAGGGGGGAGAAATCATAAAATCATATCTTGGTTGTGTGCACTATTGGAGGGGGAGATTGAGTTGGCTCGGATTTTGAGGATTTTGAATTTTCCGATTGGTTCGAAGCTTTTCTGCTAGTTGTGTTGAGCCTCTGTGCCTCTATCTTGAGGGACTAGCATTTTTTTGCTTTGTAAGTATGATTCTCAATTGGTATCGAGCTTTTCTGCTTTTCAGTTGGCATTCTTTCAATTGGTGTCGAGCTTTTCTTGCTAGCGGTGTTGAGCCTATTCTACCTCTTCTTGAGGGCTAGCTTTGCTTTGCTTGGTTGCGTCGAGCCGTTGCCCATGTCTTTGGGGACCAAGTTGTTTTGCTCTTTCACTTGACCTTCTTCTGGCTTTGATATGCTTTTTGGGTCATTTGGATGAGTTCTCTACTTCTCCTTCTTCCTCTTTCTTCTACCACATTATGATTTGTGTTGGCAGTTGACAATGCACTCATCAAGGGGGAGATTGCGGATACATGGGTGTATGCTGAGTCTCGAGGGATGAGTGATTGTCAACTGGGATAATGCGCATGCTCTTTGGCTTGTGTTGTGCAGGTGTCGAGCACGGATATAGTGATCAAAGGCAAGGTGAAGGTCTAGTAGAGACGTGCCATGCCGATGGACTGAGAGCGGTGAAGGGCGGACGTGAGTCTTGGACTGAGGGACTGGTGGCCTGAGGATCAACTGTGGTGGCTGACATCTTGGGACAACGACGAGCGGAGACTTGCGGGGCACAGTGTTGCTCGGATCGAGGACCTGGGGACATGTGTCGGTGGACGGGGTGCACGGGCGGTGCATCCCCTCGACGGCTCGGTTTGGTGGTTGAGCCACAGAAAAACCACCGGTGGACGGTTTCCAGGTTTGGACCTCAAAACCTGGGCGCTGATGGTTTCCGAGTTTGGGCCACAAAACTCGAGCTGAGGACGGTTTCCAGGTTTGGGACTCAAAACCTGGGTGCTGCGGGTTTCTGAGTTTGGGCCACAAAACTCAGGCGATGGATGGCTGGTTTCCCGGTTTGGGCCTCAAAACCGGGGGTTGGTCGTGAAGGCTGGTTTCCCGGTTTGGGCCTCAAAACTGGGGGCAGAGTCCATGAAAATGACAAGTAGAGCGGTGGCGGCACGTGGCGGCAATCGGTGAGGTTGCGTGGAGGCAACGCTACCAGTTGTGCGGGCGTGGCCGTTGGATCAGCATCCACTTCGAGTTGGTCCAGAATAACCCTAGGGTTTAGCTGGTTCGCTCTGTAATTAGTTAGGGGTAGAGTGGGAACTAGAATTAGGATAAGTTGAGGGAGACACCCACCTCCCATCCTATCTCAGTCATTTGCTCTTTGCCTTCTAGGTTTTCTTGCTCTCCCAATCCCCTGCTATAGCAACTGAGATCCGCAGAGAACCATACCTCTGTGTACTTGAGGTTTTGAGGAAGTGAGACTGTAATCTCACTGTTGTAGCGTGTGGTAGCCACACGGTTGCAAATTGGTGGTTGTGATTCGCGTTTTGGTGTTGTTCTTCGCGGGTTGCTTTTCTCCACGATTTTCCCGGTGTTCGATCTCTCTACTCGCTGCGTCTTTTGTGATTCCGTTTGAACTGATTTGTTCTAGGTCGTGAGGCGCATCTTTCCACCGAAGGAATTAGTCTCTAACCTGATGAGCTAGTAGATCGGATGATTTTCGTTCCGTACCGAGTTTTGCTCTCTTTCCCCCGAATTCTTTCGATTTACCAATTTGGAGTTAGGTTCGAGCCATGATATCTGTGGGATAGCTCACTGAGCTCCTTGGAACTCCTCATACCATGTCTAAGCCTTAGAGCTTTTGATTCGGAGGAGATCAGGTTCAATTCGCGGAAGAACAACACAGTTTCGGGGGCATCGGACGCTGACGTCGGGAGCATCGGACGCTGTGTTCATCACATCGGACGCATCTGATGCCACATGTCGTCTGACAGGGTTTTTAAGGAGCATCGGACGCTGACCATCGGCGCGTCCGTTGCCATCGGCGCGTCCGAGGGTTGAGCATCGGACGCTAGGGCTTCACTGTAGCCAGCGTCCGATGTCTTTGGGTTTTTGCATTGAGTTTCTAGAGTCGTGTAGTGTCCCGCTGTGCTTCTTGGGAGCATCCACCCTACATCTAGGGTCATGGACATTCACAAGCTCTAGTTTTGCTCTTGGGGTGATTCTCGGGATAGTGACAACAAGTTTCTGAAAAGAAATTTTAAAGCTCCCATTCACCCCCCCTCTGGTCACCTTGTCTTGGGAGCTCTCTTTATTTTCTTAGGTCAGGCGAATGGGGGAGATAACGGTTGGAAGCCGGCCGAGCGGCTATATATACCAGTCACTGCTGCGCCACGGTCGGTAGTACCGACCCTGCTGGGTTGGTAGTACCGACTGCATTAAAAACAGCCGTTACAGCAACCGTTGACCCGATGGAACCACCGACCCCTGGTCGGTACCACCGATGGTCAGTAGTACCGGCCTTATGGCGGTACTACCGACAGTCAAAATCAAGCCTACACAGAGAGCATCGCAAAACACCTTCTGACCACGGTACCACCGACCAGGGTGTCGGTACTACCGAGGGTCGGTACTACCGATCCTATGGCGGTAAAACTGCCAAGCCAACTCAGTCCCAACACAGAGAGGGTGTAAAACGACCTAGATTCTCGGTACTACCCACCTAAGGGTCGGTACTGCGGTGCCCGGTAGTACCAGCTCTATAGTGGTACTACTGCTAGGTCAACTGAGACCCAATCCAGAGAGCATTGCATGCAGCACCCTTGGGCGGTACTACCGACCCCCTTGGTTGGTACTACCAACCACACACAGAAAACCTCTATGTGTTAATGAGTGCGCGATGTCTCTCAAGCGCTAGAAGTTAGACGTCATGAGCACTTTTCTCCACATCTAGCTAGCCTCAAATGTATCCCTCTTGATAGTCCGGCTTGCCTATCACTGAAGAGAAAAGATAAAACTAAGATCTCAACTTGAGCAATGGCATCTTTCCCTTTTCCATTTCACAGAAGACAAAGCATTTGATCACTTGAGAACTTGTGGCCATTACCATCCAACATGGTCGCCATCTAGCTAGCTCCATCAAAGGCTTGGTCGTAATCCTTTATCATTATCTACACACATGCTTAGCAATAGGATTAGACCAAATAGGGTTCATCAATTAACCAAAATCAAACTAGGGCTTTCACATGTGTGCTTTCTTCAGGAGTATCATCAGAAAAATGGTTACCCTTGGTAGAATTCTCATACAATAACAGTTATCAAGAGAGTAAAAAAATGGCACCATTTGAAGTCTTGTACGGACGAAGATGTAGAACACCAGTAAACTGGGTTGAATCAGGAGATCGAGGATTCTATGAATCAGATTACGTAAAAGATGCAGAAGAGATTGTGCAGACAGTACAATAGCATATCAAAGCAGCACAGTCTCGACAGAAGAGTTATGCCGACACCAGAAGGAGGCCACTGGAATTCCAAGTTGGAGATTACGTTTCCCTCAAGGTCTCACCTATGAGGAAGGTGCAACGATTTGGAATCAAAAATAAGTTAGCACCAATATATGTCGGACCATATCAGATCACCGCTAAGAAGGGAGACGTGGCCTATTGAAAGGTCCAAATTGGCTAGAGGGGGGTGAATAGCCTAATTAAAAATCTACAAAATTACTTAGGCAAACACTATTAGTATAACAAATGGCGAAGCTTGTTGCGCTAGCGTAAAAGTGTGTTGCAAGCCACCTATCCCAACAATTCTACCTAATATTTCTATATCACACAATCAACTAGAGCTAGTACCAAATGCAGAATAAAACAATCTAGCTCTAGCACAAGAATGAAATACAAAGAATGTATATGAAACAAGTGTGTGCACAAGATATACTAAGCAAGCTAAATACAATTAACTAAACAAGATATATAACAAGAGATAGTAACTACACAAAGGAATAGCTCAAAGTAAATACACAAAGTAAATGAGCTAGATAGAGGTGGTTTCACCGAGCCTTCGGGATCGTCTAGTAGAGAGCCAATCACCGGTGAAATCCACTCGTGATGCCAATCTCCAAGAATGTGAATATGAAGACCAATCACCAAGATATGGAAGCAATCACAATAAGCACATGGGATACCAAGATTTATCCCGAGGTTCACGTGCTTGCCGGCACGCTACTCCCCGTTGTGTCGACCAACACTAGGTGACCTGGTGGCTAATCGGCGCAAAGCCAAGCTCACAAAGAATGCCACAAGAATCTACCGCTAGTGAGGTAGCTCCATGACATGAGCAATCAACTAAGGATGCCTCTTGTCGCTCCGGCGAGGTGAGGCTCCAAAACCTCTCACAATCACAATCGGTGATGGCCAAGAACAATCTCCTTCTCTTTCCAACAACACCACAACGCCTCCAAGACGTCTAGGCACCGGCAAATGCCAAGAGTAACAAGAAAACTCAATGCTGATGCGAAGAACTAGTGCAACTAGATTGAATTATTTCAAATCACGCACTAGATCACTCAATCTCACTTGGTTTGATCAAATCAACTTGGGAGATGAGTTGGGAGGCCTGCCAAAGCTCACTAGTATGCTTAGGAATCAAAATGTGCAAGAGAGATCCCTAACAAGCCGGCCAAGCCCCTTAAATAGGCCACACAAGTCGGCCAAGCCGTTGCGGTGAAAATGCAACCATCGGACGCGCCGGTGTCGGGACCATCGGATGCACCCTCAGCGTCCGATGCTCTGATGAGCACCACATGTCCTCCTACTATGAATTCAGGCCGCCCGATCCCAACGGTTATATACTTTTTATGCCACGGTTAAAGTGACATCGGACGCGCCGATGCCAGGCATCGAACGCTCTGATGCCACTGCTCGTTTCAGCTCTTCTATGCGCCACATCGGATGCGTCGGCACATTCACATTGGACGCTCAACCCCTGCGTCTGATGACCATGCAGAGAGATTCCAGAGAGGGCCAAATCACATCGGACGCGTCTGATGGATCCACATCGGACGCATGCCAGCGTCCGATGCTCCCTGGAAAGCTAGCTCGCGCCACGTCACCTGCATCAGACTCTGCAACAGTGTTTCCTCAGCGTCTGTTGCCAGCGTCCGATGCTCCTTCAACAAATGTCAGCAGTTAGGGTTTCCCATCGGACGCTCGGCCCAGCGTCCGATGCCCCTAACTCAGCACCTTTTACTTCCTAACATCTACCCTTGCTTTGTATGGTTTGAAACAAGCCCCTAGAGCCTGGTATGATAGGTTGAGAACCTTTTTGCTTGCTAAGGGTTTTAAAATGGGATGTGTGGATAAAACGCTTTTTCTCCTCAAGCAAGGCAATGACACTCTCTTGGTCCAGATTTACGTGGATGATATCATTTTCGGTGGTTCTTCTCACGCTTTGGTTGCCAAGTTTGCAAATACAATGAGCAGGGAATTTGGGATGAGCATGATGGGCGAGTTGACGTTTTTCCTCGGGTTGCAAATCAAGCAATCCCGAGAGGGGACATTTGTGCACCAGGGTAAGTATACCAAGGATATTCTGAAGAAGTTCGATATGGGTGAGGCCAAGCCTCTTCCAACACCCATGTCGACCACGACGGCCCTGGATGCGGATGTGGATGGAGAAGCTGTGGACCAGAAGGAGTATCGGAGTATGATCGGATCGCTGCTGTGCCTGACGGCGACACGCCCGGACATTCAGTTCGCGGTGTGTCTTTGCACGCGATTTCAGTCGTCGCCGCAAAGTTCTCACCGTCAGGCGGTCAAGCGCATTATGAGGTACTTATGCTTCACTCCAGAGTTTGGGATTTGGCATTCTGCTTCCTCCACTCTCTCTCTTTGCGGTTATTCTGATGCCGATTTTGCTGGTTGCTGATGTTGATGGTGCTTAAAGCATCATTTCACCATCAACATTTCACCCAAAACCAAGGTAAAACAATATAAAAAGTAGAAGATTTGGTTTATAACTAACCTTTCTCCACATGTGCATAGTTTCTTATCTTAATGCAGGAAATGATGGAAATTGGGCCAAACAAGTGTACCAGGAGCAAGGCCAAGCCACTCTGGCCCATTTGGGCCTGAGTAGGGTGGCAGCCGCCACCTATTACTGGCGGCCGCCAGGTCCATCTTGCCCAAAGTGGCTCAAGCCACGTCATCGATGCGTGGGAGTCACCTCAAGCTCAAATCCTTACCCCCCTAGTTTTCTCAAAATCACTTCGCGTTCCTCGTGGATTCGATACCCCGGAATACTCTGAGGTGAAAAGCTACAACTGACAACCGTGCGCTTGCGGTTTCTTCTGCGTGCCACCCGAGGTGTCAACAAGCTTTTCTGGTGCCGTTGCCGGGGAGTGGTAGCTGATTTTTGAGACTAGAGTTAGGATCATCTTTATCCTCTCCGTATGGAGAACCAATCTATCTTACAATTCGCAGCTCCTAAGAGTTCGCGATTAGAGCCACATTCATCATCACAACCTATATATGCCGATAGTTACGAATTGCGCCCTGACTTTATCAACAAAGTTCAGGAGAGCATATTTATGGGATCAGAAAATCCCTACACACGTCTACGTGAGTTTGAGCAAGTCTGTGCATGCTTGAACATTTCAGGCGTTTCACCTGACACTGTCAAGTGGAAGCTGTTTCCGTTCACTTTGACGGGAGCAGCTAAAACATGGCATGCTCGAACCGTGGGAAGTGCCAAAGGAGACTGGGGAACTTTACGGACCAAGTTTATCTTGACGTATTTCCCTGTCCACCGAGTGGTACGACTACGAGTAGAAGTGTTGACCTTTAGACAAAATGATAAGGAGACATTAGGGGGGGCTTGGGACCGCTTTATTGGTTTAATCAATTCAGGACCCGATTTAGCCAAACCTGATTCAGTGCTCCTTCAGCATTTTTATGTCGGTTTAGAGAAAGAGAGTGCTCTTCATCTTGATCATTCGTCAGGTGGAGCATTTCTTCATCTTTCTCCATGAGGTGGAAAGGAGGTTCTTGATAGAATTCTCGAGAATACTCCTTATACTGGAGTTTCCGATGAAATCCCTGAGGAAGAAGTCGTAGAAACCCAAGTTTCGACCCTAGAACAACAAGAAGAGCCTGAGTCTAGCTTGCTGGACTTAGCAGAGCCTATTCCGTCCACATCTGGGAGAGAAATTCTTCCAGAATTTTTGGGCGAGATAGAATATGATGTGTTTCAGGATTACGAAAATGCTATGAACTACTCCGTTCAAGCTCTCCCATCCGACAAACCACATCCTAAGTCTTTTGATGGAATCTATAGCCGAGAGCGTCTTTTGGAACTTTCAGCTGTCATGAGTCATGAATGGACAATGGAAGCCGAAGTAACAGAAAACATCCCTCGCATAGATAAAGTACCGAGCATAATAGATTGTCGAATTAGGGGAGAAAGGGCCTTTGCCTTTTACGACCCTGTCATGGGAATTAATGTTCTTGCTAGAAGCTACGTATCCAAAACATTCCCCGACCTTCAACGACAACCAACTAAACGGTGTTTAAGAGACCCAAATGGTGACATCTTGGAAAGTGAAGGAATCCTAAAGATGGTCCCCATCCAAGTAGATGGAGCGGACATGGTCTTAGATTTCTACATTTTCGATGTAGTCCTTTTTGACGTCTTCTTAGGACAACCTTGGTCCATATTTTCCTTGCAAGGACCATGTCAAGAGCACTTTACTGCTCAAATCGGTGCAAAAGAGTACTCAGTACCTTTCGTTCGTGCATTAAATTCTATTGCCGAACAACCACCAGAACCAGATCTTCTCGATCCAGCTAGAACCTATACCCTTTATGAGTTGGTTCAGCCTGATTTTGAAAAAGGTTCTGAGTTCTTTGTCGAAGAAGAAGCCAAGACAGATGAACCGTTTCACTTAGACGAATCAGAAAAGCCATCTCAACCTTCCATAGAGCTAAAACCTCTGCCTAAAGGCCTGAGATACATTTTTCTAAACAAAGACCCCGAGACTCCCGTAATCATTAGCAGTAAGCTATCTGAAGAGGAAGTTTGTAGGTTGACCCTTGTCTTCGAAAAACACCGATCTGTCTTTGGCTATTCCCTTCAAGATTTGAAGGGAATTAGTCCAAATCTCTGCACCCATCGTATCCCTCTCGATCCTGAGCTACCCCCTTCAAGAGAGCCCCAAAGAAGACTTAATAACGCCATGCGTGAAGTCGTGAAAAAGGAGGTTTTGAAACTCTTGCACGCAGGAATTATTTATCCAGTTCCTTATAGTGAATGGGTAAGTCCCATGCAAGTAGTTCCAAAGAAAGGAGGCATGACAGTCGTTAAGAATGAGAAAAATGAGTTAATCCCTCAATGCACTGTCACTGGATGGAGGATGTGTATAGACTATAGGAAGCTGAATAAAGCCACAAAGAAAGATCATTTCCCACTTCCTTTTATAGATGAGATGCTAGAGAGATTGGCAAACCATTCCTTCTATGCTTCCTGGATGGATATTCCGGTTATCACCAAATTCCAATCCATCCAGATGACCAAAGTAAGACCACTTTCACATGCCTGTATGGAACTTATGCCTACAGACGCATGTCCTTTGGACTTTGCAATGCGCCGGCATCTTTCCAACGGTGTATGATGTCCATCTTTTCCGACATGATTGAACAAATCATGGAGGTATTCATGGACGACTTTTCGGTCTATGGGAAAACCTTTGACGATTGCCTAGCCAATTTAGACAAAGTCCTCCAACGCTGTGAAGAGAAGGACCTAGTTCTTAACTGGGAAAAGTGTCACTTCATGGTGCGGGAAGGAATTGTCCTAGGCCATCGAATTTCAGAACGTGGGATAGAAGTGGATAAAGCCAAAATCGATGTAATTGAACAATTGCCACCACCCACTAATGTGAAAGGAATCCAAAGCTTCTTGGGCCATGCCGGCCTTTATAGAAGGTTTATTAACGATTTCTCACAAGTCGCTAGACCCTTAACGAGCCTGTTAGCAAAAGACGCCCCATTCAAATTTGACGAGGATTGTCTACAAACATTCAATATTTTGAAAAAGGCTCTAACCTCTGCACCAATCATCCAACCCCCAGATTGGAATTTGTCGTTCAAAATCATGTGTGATGCTAGTGATTATGCTGTGGGAGCCGTCCTTGGTCAAACTAAAGATAAAAAGCATTATGCTATTTCTTATGCTAGTAAGACCCTGACTGGCCCCCAGCTAAACTATGCAACCACAAAAAAGGAACTTCTGGCCGTAGTCTTTGCCATAGACAAGTTTAGATCTTACTTAGTGGGAGCTAAGGTGATCGTTTATACCGATCACTCTGCTCTGAAATATCTCTTCACTAAGAAAGATGCTAAGCCAAGGTTGATCCGCTGGATCCTACTCCTTCAAGAATTTGACCTGGAGATAAGAGACAAGAAAGGAGTAGAGAATTCAGTAGCTGATCACTTGTCTAGACTACAAGTCAATAATTCGGACACTCTCCCAATAAATGACTTTCTTCGCGATGATACCCTTTTAAAAGTCATGTATACCAACCCTTGGTATGCAAACATCATGAATTTTATAGTCGCCGGCTATGTCCCACCGGGGGAGAATAAAAAGAAACTGCTATATCAATGCAGAACGCACCTATGGGATGAACCATATCTCTATAAGGTCTGTGCAGATGGACTCTTGAGAAAATGTGTCCCCATAGAAGAAGCAACAAAAATCATAGATAGATGTCACTCCGCCGAATATGGAGGACACTATGGAGCTTTTCGGACACATGCTAAAATATGGCAAAGTGGTTTTTATTGGCCATCCATGTACGAGGACACAAAGAATTTTGTGAGACATTGTCCTCATTGCCAAAAGCATGGTAACATTAGTACCCGAGATGCTATGCCTCTCGTGAACAATCTCCAAGTTGAGTTGTTTGATGTTTGGGGTATAGATTTCATGGGCCCCTTTCCTAAATCCTATGACGCCGAGTACATTCTTGTGGCTGTGGATTATGTCTCGAAATGGGTAGAAGCCATACCCTGTCGAGCGGCAGACGCAAAACATTCGAAGAAAATGTTCAAAGAAAACATCTTTCCTCGTTTTGGAGTTCCTAGACTAGTCATTAGTGACAGAGGCCCTCATTTCATAGATAAGAGCTTCCGACATTTCTTAGCTAGTCAAGGAGTCCAACATAGTGTAGCCAATGCATACCACCCCCAAACAAGTTGACAGGCCGAAACGTCCAATAAACAAATAAAGAATATCTTGCAAAAGACGGTAGAGGAAATAGGAAAGGGATGGAAACATAAGTTACCCGAAGCTCTGTGGGCCTATCGGACCGCCTATAAGACCCCGATTGGAATGTCCCCATACCAACTAGTTTATGGGAAAACTTGTCATCTTCCTGTTGAGCTTGAGTTCAAAGCTCATTGGGCCATTAAGAAATGGAACATGGACCTTGAAAAAGCTGACCAAAATAGGAAGATGCAAATTTCCGAACTAGAAGAATGGCGAGAGAAAGCCTATCATAGTGCCAAGCTCTATAAAGAGAGGACTAAGAGATGGCATGATAAACTGATCAAAAAGAAAGAGTTCAAAGTAGGAGATAAAGTTTTACTCTTTAACTCTCGTGTTCGACTTTTCGGACATGGTAAACTCTGAAGCAAATGGGAAGGACCTTTCAAGGTTGTTGCAACCTCGTCCCATGGAGCCGTCACATTGGGAAGTGACGATGGGCAAATCTTCAAAGTTAATGGACAAAGATTAAAAATGGTCTATGACTTTGATAAAAATGAGCTAAACGAAATTGATATAATTGATTTTGAGGTAGCTCAAGCCCATGACAATTAATAGATGGACCTAGTTGATCCTTTGTCCATTTCATGCACCTAGTCCATCCAAAACCCCGAGAAAGGCCGCTTTAGGCCCAACCATGCCATTTCAACCTCGGGACTTTGAATTTTAGAAGGCTTACCTTCTCCCGCTCGATGCTCGGCGAAGGAGGAGTGTCGGCCGCCACTCTCAACCTATCGTCGGCAGGAGTCCCGGGCGAGATGGAGCACAGCGGTGGAGAGGAGGGGTTAACCCTCGAAAAACTCGCCGCCGAGGTGAAAAAAGCTGCGGAAGGAGAAGAGCGCCTTGGAGGATCAGGTCACAGAGATAGCCCTGTGGCAGATGGATATGGAGGATCGGTTCACCATGCTCCGCAAGGGCTGCACCTCGAAAATCAAGCGTCTCTTCAAAGAGATGGGCTTCGAGGATCTCTACGAGACTCCTTCCGTAGATTAGATTAGGTTTAGGGTGTCTAGTTAGTTCTTAATTAGATTAAGTTTAATTTTTAGTTTGCTTGATTTAAATTTTAGTTTGTTTAAATTTCAATTTCAATATTTGTTTAGGAAGTTTTTATAATGAATAAAAGACACCCTTATTTTTCCCTTCATCAAGTTTGTTCATTTTAAAAATAAAAAAAAGTACCAAAACTTCTAGTGTGGGGGAAATCCCCTCTCTAAACACCTTTGTAAAACGTGCTAAAATGTTCAAAACAGTAACCTGTTCTTAGCAAGGTAGCTACCACGCTGTTTGCAAGCCGTTTGGGCCAAAGCCCATGGCGGCTGCCACTTATTACTGGCGGCCGCTAGGCCACTCTGCACCGAAACACCCCTGGTGATCCCCTAAACCTGTGTTTTAAATTCTGTACAATTTGGATCACTGGATGTCTCGGTTTGAACTAAAAATGCAGCTAGGAAATAAAAAAAATGCTGAAACAATTTCTTTTGAATTGAGTGTTTACACGACATGTTATTCTACCTTTTATTCATGTGTAGTAGCCTACTCATTTTGATAGGGAAATCAACCTAGGTTGTTGCTTGATAAGGTATAGAAGTAGTAATTGAAATTGCATTTGTACTCTGCTACAACCTTGGGAGTTTTTATTTTGAAAACCAAAATTACCATGGTTCATGATCTTTCTTTCCTATCCACCTACCAAAGCCAAAATATTAGAGTATAGGAGAACAGCCCATAAAGCTTTCTAATCAATCTTTGAGCCTTGTCAAGAATAGTTGATCTAGGTAGAAGAGTTTAGTCATGCTCTAAAAGGCAAGGCAAACCATGCCTTTTTGAGACAACTCTCACACTGAGAGTATGCTCATGTAGTTTTCCTCCAAAATTTTGTTCTATAAGAATAGAATAAAGTTTCTCTATCCTTCAAAGGACATGGCTATATAGTATCCAATAAAAAGGAGCAAATGCTCTAAAAAGGACAAGTGTCCAAGTATTCAAAAAATAAGGAGAGCAAATGCTCTAAAAAGGACAAGTGTCCAAGTATTCAAAAAAAAGAGAGAGATGCATATAGCCATGATCCTTGGTAAGGGAAGAGATTCAAAAAGAACAAAGGAGTTGAGTTAGTCCACCCTATACCTTGGCTATTGCATGACTATACTCTCCCATGATCCTAAACTTGACCTAGCAATAAAAGAGAGATAGAAGTGTCTTACATTCTTTCCTTTCCCTATAAACTCCACATAAACCATAGGATAGACTCTGGCATTTATTTTGCCATAAAGTGAGGATATACACCATGAGTGCCTTGAGATTTAAAGAGAGATTCAATGAACCATGATTTTCTTTATTCAAAATATCCTGAAACCCCAAGGTATGTAAAAGAGGAAAGTGTGTTTCTCTTATTTGCAAGCTATTCTATCTTTCAACCGCCATAGGTATGATTTATTAGCCACTTGGAAAGGTTACTAACATGAGTATAGGAAGTTGAACATCTTGTGTGAATGCTTAGTTCAATAAATTGTTGCAATTCTTAAAGTCCATGCTTGCTCGGGACGAGCAAGAGGTTAGTGTGGGGGAGCTTGTTGATGGTGCTTAAAGCATCATTTCACCATCAACATTTCACCAAAAACCCAGGTAAAACAACATAAAAAGTAGAAGATTTGGTTTATAACTAACCTATTTCCACATGTGCATAGTTTCTTATCTTAATGCAGGAAATGATGGAAATTGGGCCAAACAAGTGTACCAGGAGCAAGGCCAAGCCACTCTGGCCCATTTGGGCCTGAGTAGGGTGGCGGCCGCCACCGATTACTGGCGGCCGCCAGGTCCATCTTGCCCAAAGTGGCTCAAGCCATGTCATCGATCCGTGGGAGTCACCTCAAGCTCAAATCCGGCCATTGCACACTAAGACGGTTTGATCCAAGGGCTAAGAGGAGTATCACCTGGATAGTGGGCTTTGGACACGTGTCTAAAACCCTAACCGACCCTCAAACCGACTTAGGGGAGCAAGTGAAGACCGTTGGATGAATGGCGGCTGCAATGGACGGCAGAGGAGTGGCGGCCGCCAGGGTTTAGTGGCGGGCACCACCCCTTAAACCCTAACCGACCTCCCCTTCACTCTATAAGTACCCCCCTAGCTTCCTAGCACTATAAATAGGCCCCTAGAGCTCTCATTTGGGAGGCTCACATCATTCCTCACCATTTGGTTAGATTAGCACACTTGCTATGCTAGAGAGATTAGAGAGAGTGTGAGTGCCTCACTAGAAGAGGAGCTGGAGAGGAGAAGAGTAGAAGTCTGGAGAGTTCCGGAGTTGTCGGAGACCTCTGCTTCTCTCTGCTCTGCGCTTCAACTTTAGTAACTTAGTATTTATTCTATCTTCAAGTATTTATTTTTCAATACTTGTGTGCTCGTTTCATTGCTTGATATTAGTTTCAAGTGCTCTAGTTCTAGTACAGGGCTAGTAGTAGTAATATATAGATTGTGGTACTTAGGCTATATATTGCCAGTGAATACGGCTAGGCCCCCGGATAGTTGTGGTAGCAAGCAGGTGGTGACAGCCCTGTGCGCCTTGAATTCCACCACGTAGTTGGTCTAGTTTAACAGTAGGGCTCGTTGTGCTAGCGTTCAACCTAAGTCAGTGGTAAAGGCTAGTACGCCCACAGTACACTAGTAAAGAACTTAAATCATTAGAAGTCTAATAGAACTAGGATCTACCCCAGTAGATAGTGCCCGTTCCCTTCATCTATCCTAGATATCCTTACCCCCCTAGTTTTCTCAAAATCACTTCGCGTTCCTCGTGGATTCGATACCCCAGAATACTCTGAGGTGAAAAGCTACAACTGACAGTCGTGCGCTTGCGGTTTCTTCTGTGTGCCACCCGAGGTGTCAACAGCCGACTTGATCGCAAGTCCACTTCTGGGACTTGCCAGTTTATTGGTTCTTCTCTTGTATCGTGGTCTTCTCGCAAGCAATCTAGTTTCGCCTAGTCTACCACGGAGGCTGAGTATGTTGCTGCGGCTAGCTGTTGTTCCCAATTGCTTTGGATGATGGCTACTTTGCGTGATTTTGGTCTGAGATTTTCTCGCGTTCCTTTGCTTTGTGATAGCACTAGTGCTATTAGCGTTGCTAAGAACCCCGTGTTGCATTCAAAGACCAAACACATTGATGTGCGCTTTCATTTTCTGCGAGACCATTATGAGAAGGGTGATATCGACCTTCGCCATGTCGATACTCATCATCAGTTGGCTGATATTTTCACCAAGCCTTTGGACCAATCGACTTTTGCTATGTTGAGAGGTGACCTTGGTGTGTGTTTCCCCTTTTAGTTGGGGGAAGCATTTTTGTTCTTGTATTATAGACTGACTCCTTTTCTTTTCGTTTTGTTCTTTTTTCTGATGAGTTAGTCGTTGCATTTCATCATGCATTTTTACATTCAGAGCTTCATGTATATAATCTTTAGAATTTAACTGTGCTCTAGTTAGTGTATGCTCCGATGCTATATAATGATGCTTGTAGCTTATGCTCTTTCTGATCACTGATACATGTTGTGAGCTGAGCTATTTTATGAATGGTGAACTTGCTTAATGACCTTAAAACTTGAAAATGTTCACCATTGAGATATGCAACTAGCATGTGTAGAATGTGTTGAAATCACTTGTGCTTCTCATATATGCTAGGTTGCTATGTCTCTAGTTCTGAGTCATTCACTTGCTTGGTATGTTCATATTCTGCTTTAAATTTGAACCAAGTTAAGTCAATTGGAAAGATCGAGATGGGATTGCTTGTCAGCACATCACAATATTGAGATTGTTTCTCATTGCACCTTGAGTTAAACTTAAGTTGTGTAGTGTATGACCGAAACTGTTGCTTTAAGCTTCTAATTGCTTCTGCAAAGGCTTCGCACAGTTGAAAAGTTAGGCAATGACAAGCGTTCAACCTCTCGCAATCACATGCTGAAATTTGAACTTGTGTAATTTAACCGCTACAACTCCGATAAAATTTGAATACACAAGTCTATGTTTCATTCTATGGCATGATGATTGAACCTTGCTAGGGGTAGTTCACTTTGTGTACATGTTTAGCACTTGTTTGACTTCCTGTCTATACATGTTCCGTGCTATCTTGATGGTGAATATCCTTTTAGCTGAAAACTGCTCATTTTGCTCCAATGTTCAGATTTCGTATTTGGTGATTAGTTTGAGCCTTTTGCTAGCACTCTATGCATATTGTTGAGTCATCGGATCAGCATTTTGTCGAGCATCTTCTCATTCTATCGACTATATTCTTGAAGCTGCTAACTTGCATTTTAACTCATTTGCATTTGGAGGGAAGACACTTGATAGTGCATTTTCAACTAAGGGGGAGAAATTCTTGCCAAATCATAAGGGGGAGAAATCATAAAATCATATCTTGGTTGTGTGCACTATTCGAGGGGGAGTTTGAGTTGGCTCGGATTTTGAGGATTTTGAATTTTCTGATTGGTTCGGAGCTTTTCGGCTAGTTGTGTTGAGCCTCTGTGCCTCTATCTTGAGGGACTAGCATTTTTTTTTGCTTTGTAAGTATGATTCTCAATTGGTATCGAGCTTTTCTGCTTTTCAGTTGGCATTCTTTCAATTGGTGTCGAGCTTTTCTTGCTAGCGGAGTTGAGCCTGTTCTACCTCTTCTTGAGGGCTAGCTTTGCTTTGCTTGGTTGCGTCGAGCCGTTGCCCATGTCTTTGGGGACCAAGTTGTTTTGCTCTTTCACTTGACCTTTTCTGGCTTTGATATGCTTTTTGGATCATTTGGATGAGTTCTCTACTTCTCCTTCTTCCTCTTTCTTCTACCACATTATGATTTGTGTTGGTAGTTGACAATGCACTCATCAAGGGGGAGATTGCGGATACATGGGTGTATGCCGAGTCTCGAGTGATGAGTGATTGTCAACTGGGATAATGCGCATGCTCTTTGGCTTGTGTTGTGTAGGTGTCGAGCACGGATACAGTGATCAAAGGCAAGGTGAAGGTCAAGTAGAGACGTGTCGTGCCGATGGACTGAGAGCGGTGAAGGGCGGACGTGAGGCTTGGACTGAGGGACTGGTGGCCTGAGGATCAGCTGTGGTGGCTGACATCCTGGGACAGCAACGAGTGGAGACTTGCGGGGCACAGTGTTGCTCGGGTCAAGGACCTGGGGACATGTGTCGGTGGACGGGGTGCACGGGCGGTGCATCCCCTCGACGGCTCGGTTTGGTGGTTGAGCCATAGAAAAACCACCGGTCGACGGTTTCCAGGTTTGGGCCTCAAAACCTGGGTGCTGATGGTTTCCGAGTTTGGGCCACAAAACTCAGGCTGAGGACGGTTTCCAGGTTTGGGCCTCAAAACCTGGGTGCTGCGGGTTTCTGAGTTTGGGCCACAAAACTCAAGCGATGGACGGCTGGTTTCCCGGTTTGGGCCTCAAAACCGGGGGTTGGTCGTGAAGGCTGGTTTCCCGGTTTGGGCCTCAAAACCGGGGGGCAGAGTCTGTGAAAAGGACAAGCAGAGCGGTGGCTGCACGTGGCGGAAATCGGTGAGGTTGCATCGAGGCAACGCTACCAGTTGTGCGGGCGTGGCCGTCGGATCAGCATCCACTTCGAGTTGGTCCAGAATAACCCTAGGGTTTAGCTAGTTCGCTCTGTAATTAGTTAGGGGTAGAGTGGGAACTAGAATTAGGATAAGTAGAGGGAGACACCCACCTCCCATCCTATCTCAGTCATTTGCTCTTTGCCTTCTAGGTTTTCCTGCTCTCCCAATCCCCTGCTATAGCAACTGAGATCCGCAGAAAACCATACCTCTGTGTACTTGAGATTTTGAGGAAGTGAGACTGTAATCTCACTGTTGTAGCGTGTGGTAGCCACACGGTTGCGAATTCGTGGTTGTGATTCACGTTTTGGTGTTGTTCTTTGCGGGTTGCTTTTCTCCATGATTTTCCCGGTGATCGATCTCTCTACTCGCTGCGTCTTTTGCAATTCTGTTTGAACTGATTTGTTCTAGGTCGTGAGGCGCATCTTTCCACTGAAGGAATTAGTCTCTAACCTCACGAGCTAGTAGATCAGTCGATTTTTGTTTCGTATCGAGTTTTGCTCTCTTTCCCATGAATTCTTTCGATTCACCGATTTGGAGTTAGGTTCGAGCCATGATCTCTTTGGGATAGCTCACTAACCTCCTTGGAACTCCTCATACCATGTCTAAGCCTTAGAGCTTTTGATTCGGAGGAGATCGGGTTCAATTCGCGGAAGAACAGCACAGTTTTGGGGGCATCGGACGGTGACGTCGGGAGCATCGGACGCTGTGTTCATCACATCGGACGCATCCGATGCCACGTGTCGTCTGACAGGGTTTTTAAGGAGCATCGGACGCTGACCATCGGCGCGTCCATTGCCATCGGCGCGTCCGAGGGTTGAGCATCGGACGCTAGGGCTTCACTGTACCCAGCGTCCGATGTCTTTGGGTTTTTGCGTTGGGTTTCTAGCGTGTAGTGTCCCGCTGTGCTTCTTGGGAGCATCCACCCTACATCTAGGGTCGTGGATATTCGCAAGCTCTAGTTTTGCTCTTGGGGTGATTCTCGGGACACTGACAACAAGTTTCTGAAAAGAAATTTTAAAGCTCCCATTCACCCCCCGTCTGGTCGCCGTGTCTTGGGAGCTCTCTTTCTTTTCTTAGGTCAGGCGAATGGGAGAGATAACGGTTGGAAGCCAGCCGAGCGGCTATATATACCAGTCACTGCTGCGCCACGGTCGGTAGTACCGACCCCCCTGGGTTGGTAGTACCGACTGCATTAAAAATAGCCGTTACAGCAACCGTTGACCCGATGGAACCACCGACCCCTGGTCGGTACCACCGATGGTCAGTAGTACCGGCCTTATGGCGGTACTACCGACAGTCAAAATCAAGCCTACACAGAGAGCATCGCAAAACACCTTCTGACCACGGTACCACCGACCAAGGTGTCGGTACTACCGACCCTATGGCGGTACAACCGCCAGGCCCACTCAGTCCCAACACAGAGAGGGTGTAAAACGACCTAGATCCTCGGTACTACCGACCTGAGGGTCGGTACTGCCGTGCCCGGTAGTACTAGCTCTATAGTGGTACTACTGCTAGGTCAACTGAGACCCAATCCAGGGAGCATTGCACGCAACACCCTTGGGCGGTACTACCGACCCCCTTGGTCGGTACTACTGACCACACCCAGAAAACCTCTATGTGTTCGTGAGTGCGCGGTGTCTCTCAAGCGCTAGAAGTTAGACGTCATGAGCACTTTTCTCCACATCTAGCTAGCCTCAAATGTATCCCTCTTGATAGTCTGGCTTGCCTATCACTCAAGAGAAAAGATAAAACTAAGATCTCAACTTGAGCAATGGCATCTTTCCCTTTTCCATTTCATAGAAGACAGAGCATTTGATCACTTGAGAACTTGTGGCCATCACCATCCAACATGGTCGCCATCTAGCTAGCTCCATCAAAGGCTTGGTCATAATCCTTTATCATTAGCTACACACATGTTTAGCAATAAGATTAGACCAAATAGGTTTCATCAATTAACCAAAATCAAACTAGGGCTTTCACATGTGTGCTTTCTTCAGGAGTATCATCGGAAAAATGGTTACCCTTGGCAGAATTCTCATACAATAATAGTTATCAAGAGAGTATAAAAATGGCACCATTTGAAGTCTTGTACGGACGAAGATGTAGAACACCAGTAAACTGGGTTGAATCGGGAGATCAAGGATTCTATGAATCAGATTACGTAAAAGATGCAGAAGAGATTGTGCAGACAGTACAACAGCATATCAAAGTAGCACAGTCTCGACAGAAGAGTTATGCCAACACCAGAAGGAGGCCACTGGAATTCCAAGTTGGAGATTACGTTTCCCTCAAGGTCTCACCTATGAGGAAGGTGCAACGATTTGGAATCAAAAAGAAGTTAGCACCACGATATGTCGGACCATATCAGATCACCGCTAAGAAGGGAGAAGTGGCCTATTGAAAGGTCCAAATTGGCTAGATGGGGGGTGAATAGCCTAATTAAAAATCTACAAAATTACTTAGGCAAACACTATTAGTATAACAAATGGCGAAGCTTTTTGCGCTAGCCTAATAGTGTGTTGCAAGCCACTTATCCCAATAATTCTGCCTTATATTTCTATGTCACACAATCAACTAGAGCTAGTATCAAATGCGGAATAAAACAATCTAGCTCTAGCACAAGAATGATATACAAAGAATGTATATGAAACAAGTGTGGGCACAAGATATACTAAGCAAGCTAAATACACTTAACTAAACAAGATATATAACAAGAGATAGTAACTACACAAAGGAATAGCTCAAAGTAAATACACAAAGTAAATGAGCTAGATAGAGGTGGTTTCACCAAGCCTTCGGGATCGTCTAGTAGAGAGCCAATCACCGGTGAAATCCACTCGTGATGCCAATCTCCAAGAATGTGAATATGAAGACCAATCACCAACATATGGAAGCAATCACAATAAGCACACGGGATACCGAGATTTATCCCGAGGTTCACGTGATTGCTGGCACGCTACTCCCCGTTGTGTCGACCAACACTAGGTGACCTGGTGGCTAATCGGCGCAAAGCCAAGCTCACAAAGAGTGCCACAAGAATCTACCACTAGTGAGGTAGCTCAATGACACGAGCAATCAACTAAGGATGCCTCTTGCCGCTCCAACGAGGTGAGGCTCCAAAACCTCTCACAATCACGATCGGTGATGGCCAAGAACAATCTCCTTCTCTTGCCGACAACACCACAACGCCTCCAAGCCGTCTAGGCACCGGCAAATGCCAAGAGTAACAAGAAAACTCAATGCCGATGCGAAGAACTAGTGCCACTAGATTGAATTCTTTCAAATCACGCACTAGATCACTCAATCTCACTTGGTTTGATCTAATCAACTTGGGAGATGAGTTGGGAGGCTTGCCAAAGCTCACTAGTATGCTTAGGAATCAAAATGTGCAAGAGAGATCCCTAGCAAGCCGGCCAAGCCCCTTAAATAGGCCACACAAGTCGGCCTAGCCGTTGGGGTGAAAATGCAACCATCGGACGCGCCGGTGTCGGGACCATCGGACGCACCCTCAGCGTCCGATGCTCTGATGAGCACCACGTGTCCTCCTGCTATGAATTCAGGCTGCCCGATCCCAATGGTCATATACTTTTATGCCACGGTTAAAGTGACATCGGACGCGCTGATGCCAGGCATCGGACGCTCCGATGCCACTGCTCGTTTTAGCTCTTCTATGCGCCACATCAGATGCATCGGCACCTTCACATTGGACGCTCAACCCCTGCGTCCGATGACCATGCAGAGAGATTCCAAAGAGGGCCAAATCACATCGGACGCATCCGATGGATCCACATCGGACGCATGCCAGCGTCCGATGCTCTCTGGAAAGCTAGCTCGCGCCATGTCACCTGCATCGAACTCTGCAACAGTGTTTCCTCAGCGTCTGTTGCCAGCGTCCGATGCTCCTTCAACAAATGTCAGTAGTTAGGGTTTCCCATCGGACGCTCGGCCCAGCGTCCGATGCTGCCGCCAGCAGCGTCCGATGCCCCTAACTCAACACCTTTTACTTCCTAACATCTACCCTTGCTTCCATGCTACAACATCAAAGTGTTTCTACACTTGTGCACGTTTGTTAGCATTTTGCAAAGCATTTTCCAAGGGTTTAGTTAGTCACTCACTAGGTCTATAGCATCGATATGTTAGAGAACACCTAGTGGCACTTGAACACTGCATAAGCCGTGAATAATCTCCTCTTAATAGTACGGCTATGTATCCTAAATGTGATCACACTCGCTAAGTGTCTTGATCACCAAAAACAAAGAGCTCTATAGGTTATACCTTTGCCTTCGGGCCTCTTTGCTCATCTCTTCCCTTCTTCTCATGTTTCACCAATGGTAGAGCACTTGATCACTTGAGTGCTTGTGGCCATCATCATTCCCATGGTTGCCACTTTGCTAGCTCCACCGCTTGGCTTGGTCACAATCCTTTCTTATAAGCTACACACATGCTTAGCAATAGGATTAGACCAAATAGGTTTCATCAATTAACCAAAACTAAACTAGGGATTTCAATCTCCCCTTTTTGGTAATTGATGACAACCTATACAAAGATATGTAATTTCAATTTGAGTAACCACATTGATAGTATTAGCTCCCCCTACATATGTGCTATAGAGTTTGGTTCTAAAATTGGCACATATGTATGGATATAAAATGTAGATGAGCAATACTACCAATGATGATGCTAAGGCATAAGAATGGACCTTTGAAGCGTGATACCAATCGGAGTGCACATGTTATACCATCCTTAGGACCATTTGTCACTAGACATACATCAAAACTCAAGAACCCCGTGAGATCAACATTATAATAAGGCTCTTGAACTACTTGAAAATATGAAAATACAAGTATGTCTAGTTATCAACCTATTCATGCTAGTGAGTCATATCATCAATCATGTTCCAACACTAGCATTCACCCCATAAGCATGAATATCAAAATAAATAGCTTATGCAATGCAATCATTCATATGAATATGCACATTTCAAATGCAACATTTATGTTTATGAGCTAGCTCCCCCTATTTATATACTCTGATCCCACTTGAAGGTTTACTTAGCATGTCTTTTCTTATCATAGCACTTTCTCCCCTCATATCTTTGTCCATCATTTTCTCCCCTTTTGTCAACAATTATCATAAAAGTAGGGCAAGTTTTTAATGAAAGGAGACAATCTTTTGCATTAAGAGAAGTTATGGCTTAATCTAGCTCATGAGCATAGGATATGTAACACGGTTTGCTCTAGAGTAAGCTTCTTCACACATCTTACAATGGTTATCTTACTCACGTTGGTTAAACACCCATTGCTCACTTACTAGACCAAACACTAGAGTTACAAGCTCACAAACAAGTTATATGCTACCACTAGATCAAGTCAAACATAGAAGCAATAGTGGTACCAAATATACTTCAAATTCATTTGATTTCCCATGAATGAGCCTAAATAAGCAATGTGATGGCTATATGAACTAGATCACAACCTAATAAGAATGAATGCACATGCCAAACAATTTCACCTTTGCTTTCTTGGAGGAGAGGCATGTTATAAGTGGGGGTGCATTCAACTCATGTTGGAGAAGTCTAGGATATTCAATTCATTCCTTAGCTTGCAAAACCTTCTCTCATCTAGTGGCTTAGTGAAGATATCGGCAAGTTGATCATCGGTGCCCACATTCTCAATTGATATGTCTTTCTTTGCTTGATGATCTCTAATGAAGTGATTCCTTATATCAATGTGCTTTGTCCTTGAATGTTGAACCGAGTTGGTGGCTATTTTGACAGCGCTCTCATTATCACATAGCAATGGGACTTGTCCAAACTTGACTCCATAATCTTGCAATGTAGCTTTCATCCATAGCAACTGTGCACAACAACTACCCGTGGATATGTATTCGGCTTCGGCGGTAGAGAGTGCAACACTATTTTGCTTCTTTGATGACCATGATACAAGTGATCTTCCAAGCAATTGACAAGTACCCGATGTGCTCTTTCTATCCACCTTGCATCCCGCATAATCGGAATCCGAGTATCCAATCAATTCAAATTGAGAGCCCTTGGGATACCATAGTCCAACATTTGGAGTGTGCTTCAAATATCTCAATATTCTTTTGGTTGCCTTCAAATGACTTTCCCTTGGTGAAGCTTGGAACCTTGCACACATGCACACACTAAACATGACATCCGGTCTAGATGCGGTCACATAGAGTAGGCTTCCAATCATTGACCGATATAGCTTTTGATCCACCATGTCACCACTAGAATCACTATCCAAATGTCCATTTGTGCCCATTGGAGTGGTTATTGCTTTTGCTTCATCTAACCCAAACTTCTTGAGCATGTCCTTGATGTACTTGCCTTGATTAACGAATGTGCCTTTCTTCATTTGCTTGATTTGTAGCCCAAGGAAGTAACTAAGCTCTCCAATCATAGACATCTCAAACTCCTTAGCCATCATCTCTCCAAACTCTTCACAAAAATCTTGGTTGGTTGATCCAAAGATAATGTCATCCACATAGATTTGTAACACAAACAAGTCACTTCCAATCTTCTTGGTGAAGAGAGTGGTGTCAACCTTCTCAATCTTGAACCCTTTAGCTAACAAGAAATCCCTCAATCTTTCATACCATGCTCTTGGTGCTTGCTTCAACCCATAAAGTGCCTTCTTGAGCTTGTACACATGGTTGGGCTTCTTCATATCTTCAAATCCGGGAGGTTTCTCAACATACACTAGCTCATTGATGAATCCATTGAGAAATGCACTCTTGACATCCATTTGATAGAGCTTGATGTTGTGAGAACAAGCATATGCAAGTAAGATTCTTATGGCTTCCAATCTAGCAACCGGTGCATAGGTTTCTCCAAAGTCAATTCCTTCCATTTGAGTGTACCCTTGTGTAACCAATCTTGCTTTGTTTCTTACAACAATGCCATCTTCATCTTGCTTGTTCCGGAAGACCCATCTTGTACCAATAACATTTGTGTTATTTGTTCTTTCTACTAACTCCCAAACATCATTGCGGGTAAAGTAGTTCAACTCTTCATGCATTGCATTTACCCAATCAACATCCATCAAAGCTTCATCAATCTTTGTTGGCTCAATAGATAATACAAATGAGTAATGTTCACAGAATGAAGCCAATCTTGATCTTGTTTGCACACCTCTTCTTATGTCACCAACAATTTGATCTAAAGTATGATCTCTTGCAATATGTGTTGGTTGGAGCACTTCTTGTGGTTGGACACTTGTACTTGGATGAGCTACTTGAGAGCTACTAGTATCTTGTTGATCATGAGAACTACTAGAGCTTGCAACATCATTGCCTTGCATGGTTGTAGGAGAGAGCACTTGATCTTTGTCATCTTCTATGTCAATCACTTGCTTTGGCCTTATATCACCAATGTCCATGTTTTTCATAGCTTCCACCAATTGTGTTCCTCTCACATCATCTAGATTATCTTGTTCTTCATGAGAGCCATTGGTTTCATCAAACTCAACATCATGGACTTCTTCAACTATTCTTGTTGTGTTGTTCCACACTCTAAATGCCTTGCTTGTAGTGGAGTAACCAAGTAGGAACCCTTCATCACACTTCTTTTCAAACTTGCCAAGTCTTGTGCCTTTCTTCAATATGTAGCACTTGCATCCAAAGACTCGAAAATATGCAATGTTGGATTTTCTATCATTGAGGAGCTCATATGGTGTCTTCTTCAATAGAGGGTGACAATAGAGCCGATTGCTATAATAGCATGCCGTGTTGATTGCTTCGGCCCAAAAAGAATCACTCACATTGTATTCACTAAGCATGGATCTTGACATATCAATGAGTGTCCTATTCTTCCTTTCAACTATCCCATTGGATTGAGGTGTATACTTGGCCGAGAATTGATGTTTGTTCCAAACTCATCACATAACTCATCAACTCTTGTGTTTCTAAACTCACTTCCATTGTCACTTCTCACTTTCTTGATTCTTCTATCAAACTCATTTTGACTTTTCTTGACAAAGGTTTTGAATACCCCAAACACTTCACTTTTGTCAACGAGAAAGAAGACCCATGTGTATCTTGTATAATCATCCACTATCACAAATCCATACTTGTTTCCCCCAATACTTGCATACGTAGTTGGTCCAAACAAGTCCATGTGCAACAACTCAAGTGCATGTGTAGTGCTCATCATTCCTTTGTTGGGATGAGTGTTTCCAACTTGCTTTCCCATTTGGCATGCACTACAAAGCTTATCTTTCTCAAAGTGAACATCTTTTAGTCCTCTAACCATGTCATGCTTCACTAGCCTCTTTAGTTGCTTCATTCCAACATGTCCCAAGCGCCTATGCCATAGCCAACCCATACTTGATTTGGTGAATAAGCATGTAGTCAATTGAGCTTCACTAGCATCAAAGTCCACCAAATAAAGATTCTCATATCTAAATCCTTTGAAGACCAAATCATTTCCATCAACACTCACTATCTCCACATCATCAACCCCAAATATGCATTTGAATCCCAAATCACATAATTGTGCTACGGATAACAAGTTGAAGTTGAGAGATTCCACTAATAGCACATTGGAGATGCTCAAGTCATTGGATATTGCAATCTTGCCCAAGCCTTTGACCTTGCCTTTCTTGTTGTCACCAAATGCAATAGCATCCGCACGATCATTGCCACTAGTGTTGATTGATTTGAACATTCTTCCATCTCCGGTCATATGTTGAGTGCACCCATGTGACACCCCAATTTTAAGAACAAAATTGGAGCACAATATATGTATGCCAGGATCAATTTTCATACATATATTGTGCTCCAATTTTGTTCTTAAAATTGGGGTGTCACAGAGTGGTATCAAAGCCGTGTTGACCGTAGGACGCTACCCTAGTCAGTCGTCGAGTTTACAAAACTATTTTTAAAAGCCCCATCTCTTTTCTCACTTCTGTAGACCCTTTCTCTGCTGAAAATTCAAACTTTGTTTCAAAGTAGGTCCTCCAATAGTAGGATGCCCACCATAATTGTTTGAACTCGTAGCACGTTGATTGACATGTACTTGTGCACATGTTTTGATTTGGTTCTTTGTAATGATTGTTGGTGTGTTGCGACCGTCAGGTTGCAGCAACATCATTTGTTTAAAATGTTTTACTAATCAAATTAACTAACCAAATCAGGGTTGCTATATATCTATCTATCATATCTCACTCTTACTCCTGGAAAATGTAACAGATGGTTGACACCAGGAGCAGCGCGGGTAACGCCGGTAACGCTGGCGGGAGCGGGGCAGGTGGCAACCAGCCGCCTCAGCCTCATCCACCTCCACCTCCGCCCCCGTACGACCCGCTCCAGATGGCCCAGGTGCAGAACCAGATGATGCAGAACATGGCCCAGATGATGCAGCACATGCAGCAGATGGCGCAGGCTGCTCAGGGTGCTCAGGGTGCAGGAGTCGCACAGCCACCCCGACCGGATGACACCCTCAGGAGCTTCATGACGACGCGCCCTCCAGTGTTCCACCACGCCATAGAGCCAATGGATGCAGATGATTGGCTCGAGACGATTACAGGCAAGTTGCAGCTTGCCCATGTCGGGGACCTTGATAAGGCCCTCTACGCCTCGCACCAGCTTCAGGGCCCGGCGAAGAACTGATGGACTGCGTACACCGCAGCTCATGCGGACGCCGACTCGATCACTTGGGAGGAGTTCCGCAGGGCATTCCGCGACCAGTACGTCCCTTTCGGCGAGATCAGGGTGAAGCGCCGCGAGTTCCAGGATCTCAGGCAGGGCGCGATGACAGTGCGTGAGTATCTCACGCGGTTCAGCCAGCTGTCCCGTTACGCCCCAGATGACGTGGACACAGATGATAAGAAGCAGGAGTGCTTCAGGCAAGATCTCTGTCATTCTTTCATATTAAATATATTCTTCATATACCCTTGTTCATTCCTTTTGTTACCTGATCAATAATGAAATTGTTATCTGCTTCAGGCATGGGCTTAACCCAGGACTCCGCTATGCCCTAGCTTCAAATGAGTATTCCTCATTTCAGAAGCTGGTTGACCGTGCCTTCGCAGTGGAGAAGGAACGGAAGGACCTCGATGCCGATCGCAAGAGGAAGATGACGTTCCAGGGACAGTCCTCCGGCAGCTCTACTCGTCCCCGCTACGCTCCACCTGCTCCAGCTTCCAGGCAGATTCCCCAGCAGCAGCAGTACCGACCGCCCCAGTCCCGGCAGCCCGCTCCCCAGTACAGGCATCCAGCTCCACAGTATCAGGCTCCACCTCAGCAGCAGCAGCAGCAGCAGCCACGCCAGGCTCAGGCACCTCGCCAGGGTCTTCCAGCTCCGCAGCAGCCCCGTCCAGCACAGGGGGCAGGTCAGGTTGGCCCGTGCTACAAGTGCAACCAGATGGGACACTTCGCCAACAAGTGTCCGTTGAGGCAGCCAGCTCCACCGCAGTCTCGTCCTGCAGGCCAGTCCCAGAGCTACACTCGTGGTCGTGTGAACCACGTGACGGCAGAGTCTGCTCAGACGGCACCAGACGTGGTGTTTGGTACGTTCCTTGTTGACTCTCACCCAGTTACAGTCTTGTTTGATTCCGGAGCATCTCATTCGTTCATATCAGCACCCTGCGCATCTAAATATAATATGAATAGAGTGTTGATGAAAAAGCATCTGCTAGTGAATTCTCCTGGAGGAGAACTGATATCGAGGCATGTGTGCCCAAATGTGAGCTTAACCATAAGGGGGGTAGTCTTTCCCACCTCTCTTATTGTTCTGGATTCCCAAGGCATTGATGTCATTCTGGGAATGGATTGGCTACGCAAGTACCAGGGAGTTATTGATTGTGCTCAGAGGCTCATCACAGTGAAGCATCCAGATGGCACGAAGATTGTGTATCAGGCACCGACGAAGCTGATAGAAGAAGCCAGAGCATATGAGGCTGTCGTGGTACCTGATATCCGAGTTGTCAAGGAGTTCCCTGATGTCTTCCAGAAAGTGCCAGGTATGCCACCTGATCGTGAGATTGAGTTCTCTATTGATTTAGTTCCTGGCACCGCACCTATATACAGGCGACCATATAGAATGGATGCCGAAAAGCTAGCTGAGCTGAAGGCGCAGATCCAAGAGCAGCTAGAGAAGGGGCATATTCGTCCTAGTACATCCCCGTGGGGAGCCCCTGCGATCTTTGTTCCGAAGAAGGATGGAGGCCTGCGGATGTGCGTTGATTACCGCGCATTGAATGAAGCTACCATCAAGAACAAGTACCCGATTCCTCGCATTGATGATCTGTTTGATCAGTTGAAGGGTGCTCATGTGTTCTCGAAGATTGACCTGCAAACAGGTTATAATCAGCTGAAGATTCGTGAAGCTGATATCCCGAAGACGGCATTTGTGACTCGATACGGGCTATATGAGTACACCGTGATGTCCTTCGGCTTGACTAATGCCCCAGCTTTCTTCATGTATCTGATGAACAAGGTCTTCATGGAGTTTTTAGATCTGTTCGTCGTGGTGTTCCTTGATGATATCCTAATATTCTCGAAGAATGAAGAAGAGCATGAGAAGCATCTGAGGTTAGTGTTGCAGAAGCTCAGAGAGCATCAGTTGTATGCGAAGCTGAGCAAATGTGAGTTTTGGTTGAAGAAGGTTGCGTATCTGGGGCACATCATCTCAGAAGGTGGTGTATCAGTTGATCCAGGCAAGGTCCAAGATATATTGGACTGGAAGGCACCTCAGAATGTCACTGAGATCCGGAGTTTCCTCGGTATGGCTGGATATTACCGCAGATTCATTGAAGGATTCTCCAAGATCGTGAAGCCGATGACGAGATTGACTGAGAAGGGTGCCAAGTTTGTATGGTCCCCTGAATGCCAGGCTGGTTTCGAGGAGTTGAAGGCAAGATTGACTTCTGCTCCTATCCTTGTCATGCCAGATGTTCAGAAGAACTTCACGGTCTATTGTGATGCTTCGCGACAGGGCCTGGGATGTGTGCTTATGCAGGAAGGTCGTGTGATTGCTTATGCCTCGAGACAGCTCAGGAAGCATGAGCTGAATTACCCTACTCATGATCTGGAGTTAGCAGCAGTTGTTCATGCTCTGAAGATCTGGAGGCACTATCTGATGGGGAAGAAGACGGAGATATACACTGATCACAAGAGCTTGAAGTACATCTTCACCCAGCCAGATCTGAATCTCCGCCAACGGAGGTGGCTAGAGTTGATCAAAGATTATGATCTGAGTATCAACTATCATCCGGGCAAGGCGAATGTTGTTGCAGATGCCTTGAGCAGAAAGGTCTACTGCAATGTGCTTGAGATCAAGGAGCAGCAGCCCGAGTTGCATGAGGAGTTTGAGAAGCTCAACTTGGGTATTCTTGGTCATACTGATGCAGTGGCCTTGGAGGTTGATTCGACCTTGGAGCGTGATATTCGAGCAGGACAGCTCACTGATGAGTACTTGCTAGAGATCAGACAGTTGATCAAGGAAGACAAAGCCCCTGGATTCACGGAGGATGATCAGGGTGTTTTGTGGTTCAGAGGCAGGATCTGTGTTCCCGATGTGAAGGCTATCAAGGAGTTGATTCTGAGGGAAGTTCATGATTCAGCCTACTCTCTCCATCCAGGTAGTACCAAGATGTACCAGGATCTAAAGCAGTATTACTGGTGGTATGGGATGAAGAGGGATGTAGCAGAGTATGTGGCCTTGTGTGACACATGTCAGAGGGTTAAGGCCCAACATCAGAGACCAGCTGGTTTGCTACAGCCCCTACAGGTTCCAGAGTGGAAATGGGAACAGATCAGCATGGATTTTATCACTGGTTTGCCCAGGACACAGTCCGGATATGATTCCATTTGGGTCATAGTTGATCGCTTGACCAAGGTTGCTCATTTCATTCCAGTCAAGGAGTCATATCGTGGACCACAGCTTGCAGAGTTGTACATGTCCCGTATTGTGTGCTTGCATGGTGTGCCGAAGATCATAGTATCTGACAGAGGTACACAGTTCACCTCCAGATTCTGGAAGCGGTTGCATGAGTCTATGGACACCCGCCTCAGTTTCAGTTCAGCTTATCATCCTCAGACTGATGGTCAGACAGAAAGGGTGAATCAGATTCTTGAGGACATGTTGAGAGCCAGTGCGCTTCAGAATAGCCAGAGTTGGGATAAGAGTCTTCCCTATGCAGAGTTCTCTTATAACAACAGCTATCAGGTCAGTCTCAAGATGTCACCCTTTGAAGCACTGTATGGCAGGAAGTGCAGAACACCTCTGTTCTGGAATCAGGTTGGAGAAAGGAAAGTCTTTGGCCCCGAGTCTATAGAAGAAGCTGAAGAACAGGTTAGGCAAATCAGAAGCAACCTGAAGACAGCTCAGTCTAGACAGAAGAGTTATGCAGATGTCAGGCGACGTGAGCTGGAGTTCCAGATTGGGGACTATGTCTATCTGAAGGTGTCACCCTTCAGAGGTATTCGGAGGTTTAATGTCAAAGGGAAGCTATCTCCGAGGTTCATTGGCCCTTTCAAGGTGATTGATAAGAAAGGTGCAGTTGCTTATCAGCTGGAGTTGCCTGCACGTCTGGCAGGTATTCATAATGTGTTCCATGTATCCCAGCTGAAGAGATGCCTCCGAGTTCCAGAGGAGCAGTTGCCACTTGAGGAGCTTGATCTGAGAGATGATCTGACATTCTCTGAGCCGATCAAGATCCTAGACACGATGGAACGAGGCACTCGCAACAAGAGGATCAAAATCTGCAAAGTGCAATGGAAGCATTATTCCGAAGAAGAAGCCACATGGGAGAAGGAAGATGATCTTCGGGCAGATTACCCTCACCTCTTCACCGACTCTTCCTAATCTCGAGGACGAGATTCTTCTAAGGGGGGTAGGTTTGTAACACCCTGATTTAATTTTTCCCCAATTGAATAAAATAAATTAGAAATTAAATAGGTTGTCTATTTAATTAGAGGAGGAAAGTAAAATTTATTTATCATTTTAATGTTGCATTCATGCCATTGCATATTTTATTGAGTGAAAAATAAATATTTATTAAACCCGGATAGGGCGAATCGAATTTATTCTATTTTAAAAAAAAATTATAAAAGTTTTACAAAACCAAACTCAAGTTTTGTTTACAAAACCTAGGGAAAAGGATTTGAAAAGTTTGTGAACTGTTTGATTTGAAAAGGTTTTGAAATTTGGAGTTTGAAAGAGTTTGCAAAGAAAAGAATCTGAAAAAAGAAAAGCTCAGGCTTTTGGACCTCACTCCGCCGGCCCAATCTTCTCTCTCTCTCCCCGCTCCGGCCTGGCCCCGCTCTCCCTCCCTCCCATTTCCTCCTTCCGGCCCGCTCTCCTCTCCTCAGCGCCGGCCCGCTCTCCTCTCCTCAGCACCGGCCCACTCCGCCCACCGCGCGCGCGCCGGCCCGCTTCCCCTCCCCGCCTCCCTCCTGGCCCAGCTTCTCCCTCACCCTCTCCCGCCTCCCCTCCTCCGCGCCGAGCCAGCCCAAGCCAGCGCGTCCACCGCACCGGCGAACCAGACCACAACGCGCAGCGCCTGCCTCCCACTGCCACGCCGGCCCCGCATGTCAGGTGCTCATCCCCAACCTCCCGCGCGAGCTCCGCGCAAAAATCTCCGCGTCGCGCTCGGCCTCATCCCTCCGCGCCCTCCGCTCGATCCCATCTAGCGATCGAGCCGCCAGACCTCCTCCCCTCGTCTTTTAGTAGCCATCTCTCCCTTCTCCCCCTTTTCCATCTCTTCCCCGAATGCCGCCACCGCCATTAACAGCCGCCGAGCTCGGCTTGAGCTCGTCCCGTCCCAGAGCGCCACCGACGACCCTCGTTCCGAACATCATCGGCCTCACCGCACCACGCCGCGTCCAGGCGACTTCTCCTCGGCGCGAGACCACACCGGAGCGCCCCTCACCGTCCTCGCAGGAATCCTCCGCTCGGCCGCCGCGACGAACGCCGGCTACAGGCATCAATCGGCGCCGGGAACACCTTCACTGGACTCGTGGTGAGCTCCCCTATCTCCTAGACCCTTTTATTTAATCTCTACCGAACCCTAGCGGATTCCCGAGCGAACTCCGGCGAGCTCCCTATGGCGCCGCCGCGTAGAGCCCCTGCGCCGCCGCGTCCAGTCCCACCGGCGCCGCCATTCTCCCCCTCATCCCCTCTGTGCCGTCAGATCTAGAGCCGACGGTGCAGATTAGATCCAACCCTGAAGGGGTATGAACCGCGTCTGTGAGTCCCATGAACCCAGTCCAGCTCGCCACGTCAGCTGATCCACGACCAAGTGGCACACCGCACCAGTGTGCGTCCGCCACGTAGCGCCACGTAAGGCCCAGTCAGCGCCACGCAGTCCGCACCGCACGGCTTCAGCCTTTTCGCAAAGAAGCCCTCGATCTTTCCTAGAACAAACCCACAGTCCGATCGCACTATTCACTAAGTCTAGGATTTCTTGCAGGATAGCCCCTGCGTTTTTCTCTAAGTGAGGCGCAGTCCTCTGGTTCACCGCAACCCGCAGACCCAGTCCACCGCGCGGCCGCGCCCTCGTCCACGGCACAGCCCGTGCACCGGCCAGTCCGGTGCCGCCACGTGGCGAGTGACGCCAGCGCTGCGTAGTCGCTCAGCGCCTTTTTCAAAAGAGACCCCGGCTTTCGTTGGAATCAACCCGCGGTCCCAGCGCACTGTGCGCTGAGTCACGGGATTATTTCCCTTCGGCCCCTGTCGTTTCACCGAATTGAGGCCCGATCCAGTTTTCTTTTTAATTCAGATTTTATTTGTTTAAAAAGCGAAAACGAGTTCAAACTATTTACAGTTTTGCCACTCAGATTCAAATGCTCATAACTTGCTCATTTTAACTCCGTTTCGACCCATTCAACTTGCGTTAGATTCATAATTTCGTTCTCTACGCAGTAGAACTGTTGGTTTACTGTTTTGATACTGTTTGTTGTACTGTTATTTATTTTTGCTTTGTATGTGCCATGTATGTTGATTGGGCCAGAGAGTGCGGAGTACGAGGACGCTCCCGACCCTTCCTGTGACCCTGCAGATTCGACCCAGCCCGAAGGCAAGTGTTCTTGAACATCTTGCACCTACTTTATTTTACTTTTGGTACTAGAGTAGTTAGATCTTGTAGATGCATGCTTGTCATTAATTTGAATCACATATTAGGGTTTACTAGAATTTGTTTATATTATCCTTGTCGCCTGTTTTGGGATGTTCGGGTAGGTGTCTTGCTTAGCCTTGCAGTCATGGTTGGGATGGGAGTTAAAATGTTTGTAATCTTGATTAATGAAATATGAAACGAATGTGGACATGGTAATTTTGTAGTAACATGGTTATTAGGTAAATCCGGCAGGATGGACCCGTATTGGTGGTTTTGTGCCGTGGGACTCGGCAGCTGCTTTTGGTTTTTGGTTCGGGGCTCGTGCTAGACATATCCTGCCTGGATCCCTAGGACCCGGTTCTCAGAGCATGTAACCCGGCTTGACAGCGCAACCATGAGATCTGGATGGGCTGGACCTGGCTAATTAATTAGTTACCTCTAAGTTGAGGGTCCACACGGGGTTTGTTTTAGTGGCTCACGAGGGGGCCCTGGGGGTCGTAGACCTTTGTACGGGGTGAAACCATAGAGGTACGTGTGGAACGGACTTGGAGGAGGCTTTGTAAAGGCCTTGCAGTGCAACCTGCTATGCACCTCGGCAGTGTTTAGCGTGACGGGATCTGCACGACTCATGGGTAACGATGTGCAACCTCTGCAGAGTGTAAAACTGATATATCAGCCGTGCTCACGGTCACGAGCGGCTTGGACTTCTTTGAGATTAGTTGGTTACTGGTTGGTTTGGGTTCGGGTCATCTGATGGACTTCAGGTGCGGTTGCCTGATGGACTTCAGGTGTTGGTTGCTCGGTGCGACTCCGAGTGTGGTTTGCTCGGTGCGACTCCGAGTGTGGCTACTTTTCTACAGAGTCTGTCTATAACCTAGTAAATAGGTGCATAGGATTAATAGGATTAATAGGGTGTGTCGCTTTAGGCGCTTGAGTCAAACAAAGTCAGCCTACCTCTGTTATAAGCCTCATAAGCATATATTTCCTACACTTGTGGAGTACATTTCGATGTACTCACCCTTCCTCTTTGTTCCCCCTGCTACCCCACCCAGACGCTGGAGACTACGTCTACGAGGAGCCGGAGTATCCAGAAGACGGAGGCTACGACCCTGACGACCTGTACTAGGATGGCGCTACCCCCGGTCGACCTTCCTGTGGAGTGGAGTCCAGATCTTCCACATCTTCGTCAGAGTTTACCTTAGAGTTAGTTTCATGAGAGACTGTACTTTTTATTTCAGACCCGAGGGTCATTTATGTAATAAAGTTCGATATTATTAATAAAGCATTGTTTTGATATTTACTATGATGTGGATATATGTATGAAAATTGATCCTGGCATACATATATTGTGCTCCAATTTTGTTCTTAAAATTGGGGTGTCACAACCCACTATCAAGCACCCAATGTCTTCCTCCCGCTTTATAGTTTACCTACAAAAGAAATCAATTCCTTTTAGGTACCCAAACCTTTTTGGGTCCTCCAAGGTTAGTCACCAAGCTCTTGGGCACCCAAATTGCCTTCTTCTTTGGGCCAACCATGGGTGCACCAATATACTTAGCCTTCACACCATTAGTGCCCTTTGTAAGCATATAACAAGAATCAAGTCTAATAGATGAAACATGAGCATTGTTCTTGTTCTTGTTAAAGCAATTTTGCTCTATATGCCCGGATTGCTTCCAAATATAGCAATACCGACCATTGCTCTTCACAAAACTAGTCTTGTGAGTAGCAAAGGCCGCCTTGCCCTTCTTGGGGGTATAGCCAAGTCCCTCCTTGTTGAGTGGACACCTTTGGCTACCCAAGCACTTAAGCAAGCGGGCATCTCCACCATAGGCATTGCCTAAAGCATGAGTCAGTTCAACAACCTTCTTTTTAAGGTTCTCATTTTCTACCACTAATGATGAATTACATGTAGTAGAAGTAGGCATTTTACTTGAGCTAGATGATGATGAAGCATTGGTGGGAGCAACAATAATAGGAGCATAAAAAGATTCATCAAGAATATCACATGTTACTCCTATGTTGCATGTTTCTACAACATCCTCAATCTTACTTTGATCAAGGAGGGAGGAGTGGTCTTCCTTAAGCCTAGTGTGAGCTTGGTTAAGCTTCTCATTGGCTTCCTATAGCCTCTCATGAGTAGACTTTGTTGATGGTCCTTAAACACCTGTTTTACCATCAACATGTTACCCTAAAATTTACCAAAAAGGCATGAAATGTAGTCAAATAGGTTTCAAACTAACTGAATTCCACATGTCCATAGATTTTGATTTGAATGCAGGATTTGAACCAAATTTGGATATTTGAACCACCAGAGGCCAAGCCCACTCAGCAGGGCCCATTTGGGCCCTAGTGGGGTGGCGCCCGCCACCCCTAGGTGGCGCCCGCCACTTGAGTTGGCCCAACTTTCCTTCCTGCCACGTCACTGATCTGTGTGACCAACCCAGGGCCAAATCTTGGCCCTTGGTCACTAGGTCAGTGGCATCGGACGGCTTAGGAGGGGAGTGGCGTGGATCATGACCGAATGACGGTTATCTGGACATGCAACCGACCTTGGAACCGCCTCTCTGGAGCTCCTGGATGCCATTGAAGCAATGACGGTGCATCCAACGGTGAGGGGGTTGGCGGCCGCCACCTAGGGCTGGCGCCCGCCACTAGGGTTTGCCCTAAGTCGGCTGGCTGCCCCCTATAAGTACCCCCTCACTCCACAAGGCTATAAATACCCCCTGGAGGCGTCACTTCATAACACACAAGCAAGAAGGAAAGGAAGCAAAGAAAGCAAGGCTAGAGCTAGAGAGCTAATAGCTTAGGGTTTAGCCAAGCTTAGGCAAGTAGGTAGCTAGTAGAGCAAGGCATCTTTGCCTCATTGCCCTCGCGGAAGCGCTGCTCAAGGCTTAGCTCAAGAGTAGAAGCGTGCGAGTGATCGGTCCTGGAGTTGGGAAGAGTCTTCCTTCATATCCAGTTCAGGTTTTGCTCTTGTATCTCAAGCACTTTACTATATTCTAGTTCATCATTTCAAGTATTACTTTATTCTACTTACCAGTATTGAGTAGTATACTTGATTGATTGCTTGAGTGCCTAGCTATCCTACAGTTCAATTCACTTAGCCATAGTAGTTAATCTCTAGTGAGCTTAGTGTTTGATCTTTGCCAATAGGTTGCTTAGTTAGTTTAGTGTTTATCTTATTAAGTCAAGTATTTGCTCTGACGTCCGCAAGGGTGTCTCTATTCAAAGCTAGGGTAGAGATAGTTAGAATATAATTAAGCGTGGTGCTTAGTTATAGACTTACCTTCAGATACGGCTGGACCCCCGGATAGCTGTGGTAGCAAGCAGGTGGTGACAGCCCTGTGCGCCTTGAATTCCACCACGTAGTTGGCCCAGTTTAACAGTAAGGCTCGTTGTGCTAGCGTTCAACCTAAGTCAGTGGTAAAGGCTAGTACGCCTCGGTACTTGACAAGATAGGAATAAAACTTTACTTAACTTGGTTGCTTAATTGACATTTGCCTATCTTGCTTCGTAGTTATCTTGCTTCATGGTTATCTAGGAGTAGTTAATAGTTATTTGTTAGTTATCATTAGTTATCCTATTCACCTTACCTCACCATCCATTTCATCCTTACCTATCCACCCACATATTCTTTCTAGCCTTTCATCTCCTCTCTTCTTTTCCCTTTTCTTATTCTTCGACTCTCATCCCCTCCTTGACTCGACTCATACACCACCCTAGCCTTCCTTTGGGATCAAATAAATCGACACCTGGGACTCCTAGGGAAGTGCTACTACGATAGTTCTGTGCGCTTGCAGAATCTCCTCCTAGTAGATTGCAATTCTCTAGCTAGCTCCTACTAGTGTCGGGATTGACAACCCCATTTGACATTAGTAGATAGCTGCTTTAGCTTCACTCCTTTAGGTATAGTGACTGGACTTGCTTCAAGCATTTCTGGCGCCACTGCTAGGGATAGACTCCATAGTCTACTCCTAGTAACGACGTTAGCAAGTGTCAACAAGTATTTCTGGGCCGTTACCAGGGATAGTTGCCTAGCTCTATCTTTAGTGAAGTTAAGAACTACCAACAAGCATTTCTGGTGCCGTTGCCGGGGAAGGCAATCGGTGTATCGGTTGAGTCCATGTCGAATTTATCTTCGCTTAAGCTCCCTCTTAGCGAATCCCATCGTACCCCATTCTTTCTTTCCTTAGTCCTTCTTATCTTTTTCCTTCATCTTCTTCAACTTCTTTCTTTCTTATCTCGTTCTATCTTCACGATGGCCAACAAGACCATTCGTGAATTTTCTGCTCCTTCTGCCGCCAATGTAGCGACAGGACCATACGTGATCGAAGCCAACCTCAATTTTGAGTTAAAACCGGCTCTGATCACGATGGTCCAAGCTTGCCCGTTCTGTGGAAAAGCTCATGAGGATGCCAATGCTCACCTCCAACAATTTTTGGAGATTTGCGGCACCTTCACCATTAAGGGGATAACCCAAGAAGCCATATGTCTTCGTCTCTTTCCCTTTTCTCTTCTAGGAAAAGCGAAGCAATGGTTTTGTACCGATCGCAACGCTGTAGACACAGGGGACAAGTGTTCCAATGCTTTTCTCGCCAAATTCTTTCTGATGGGCAAGACGAATGCTCTTCGCAACAAAATCTCCAGCTTTACGCAACAAGCCGAGGAATCTATTCCCGAGGCTTGGGAGAGAATGCAAGAGTACGTCGTTGCTTGTCCACACCATGGGATGGAGGACTGGCTATTGATCCAGAATTTCTACCATGGCCTAACCCCACTCTCTAGAAGCCATTTGGATGCCGCCGCCGGCGGTGCATTCTTTTCTCTGAATGTTGCTGATGCTAAGGCTCTCATAGAGAAGATGGTGTCAACCCAAGGATGGAATGACGAGAGACTGCAGCCCCGTAAGCGAGGTATACATTCCCTTAAGGAGGCCAACATGATCGTGGCCAAGATGGACCTGTTGGCAAAGAAGCTGGACAGCTGTGAGAAGATGAACCAACAAGAGAGTGTCCAATCTATGGAATCCTACATGACTTGTGAAGTATGTGGAGAAACCAGACATTCTGGGAAACACTGCCCCGAGTTACATGAAGATTTGAACTTCATCAACAACAACAACAACGGTTTTCGTCAACAGAATCAAGGATGGAATCAGCCTGCAAATTCTCAAGGTAACAATTTATTCCCCCGCTCTAATTTTCAGAATTCTGATAATTCCTCATTCTTGAAGAATTTAGTTTACTCACAAGGTAGAACTACTGATTTCTTGAATAAGAGATTAATGTCAAATGATAAAACCCTTCAGAATATAAATGCTAAATTGGAAGATTTCTCATCCGCTCTGAAAAATCAATTAAGTTTTAATAAGATGTTAGAAACCCAATTAGCTCAACTTGCTGCTATCATACCATCTTTTGAAACTGGCAAAATTCCTGCTAAACCTGACATGGAAACTGCAAATATGGTTGAAATAAAATATTTTAACTATTATGAAGATCAAACCATGACTGTTAAAAAGGGTGATCCTGGTAGTCCCATAATTAGATGTTCAATCTTTGGTGAAGTCTTTAAAATGCCATGTGTGATTTAGGATCGAGTGTGAACATTTTATCTAAAGATTTTTATGAAAACTCATTCTTTCCACCCATGTCATCCACATCTGCCTATGTTGTGCTAGCTGATCAATCCACTTGCTATATAGAAGGAATAGTCAATGATTTACCTGTTGTTGGTATAAATTAACGCACACTCTACTTTATCCGCAAGCGCACAGATAAAATCTACTGATGTAGCACTTCACTAGAGTAACCCAGTTTTAATATCGAACCCAAAGGAACGGATAGTGTTAAGCCTTAAAGTCTAACCCCTGAGTAGCTAACAAGGACGGAGAATCTAGAAGTATAGAGGGGATCATTAAGGCGGTCTAATTCCAATTTAAGAGTGATATGTTTATATTATTCTTAGTGGGGAAGTTGTCATAAAAGGTCACAAACAGAGTATGAGTCTTTTATGCAAATGTATAATCCTACCGAGCCTACACACGGATAAGTGGACTATAGAAGAATCAACAAGGCTATAAGAGTCACCCTTGCGAACAACCACTACTACCGGCGTTATAGGAGGCATATATGAGCTATCAAGTCTAAGCACCACGCTTACACTATCCAACTACTCTAACTCTAGAATGACTAGAATTAAAGTACTCAAAAGAGAGTCATAAATCTTTAAGAATAATAAGAACAATAGCTCAAACTTAAATATAGACGTTGATTACCGAAATAATCGCTGAAGTTGATGATGAACTTGAATCCACAGGTACAAGATGAAGAAGTGGTTCCGACAGGCCGGAGCTCCTTCTAGATCTCTTCCTCTCTCTCTCTCTCTCTCTCTCTCTCTTCTAGTTCTAGTATAAGACTAGGTTCTAAACTTAAACTAGAGGGGTAACTAGTCTTCTACTTGATAGCTGGCTCTTGATTACAACTAGATGAACTAGATCTAATTCTAGATGAACTAGAAGAGATTCATCTAGAGGGACCTCTACTTCTAATTGAAACCCTAGTTTCTGATGTGGAGATGAATAATGAAGATGGAGATGCGTGGAGAGGGGGGTCTGGGGCTGCTTATATAGCCCTGAGGGATCAACCGCGGCCGTTAGATCAAACCGACTTCAGGGATGGTGGAGATGAGTCCTAGGGTTTGGTGGAGGAAGCTTGCAGAAGACGGAAGCCAGCGGGCCCGGGGGGAGACCGGTCGGTCTCATGGTGGGACCGGTCGGTCCCACCTGGCAGGGTCCCGCGGTGCCCGACCTCCTGCTGTCTTCTGGTGTCCTCTGGAGTCTTCTAGAAACTTCCTGACATGGCGGTTGCGTTATCTCCCGTCGGTTTCCTTCTAGGGGAAGCAATCAGCGTTGGTTTCCTGGTTTAGTCCCTGCAGAATCACAATTCACCAAAACTCATGGAATATTGTCAATTAAAATCCTAAACCTTTGTTGGTGATTGAATTCATTCCCTTTTCATATTTATTTATCCTTTAATTTTGATAGATAACCAGTGTCAACAATTCCCCCAAGCTTACCTTTTGCTAGTCCCTTAGCAAAACCAAAACTTAACAATAGATCAGGAGTTGCTACTATATCTTCACTTCCAACAAGTATACCTGCTGTTAAACAAAAATTCTCCGAAACAAATCATGTTATTCTTCATGGGGCTTATTACTCTTACCTTCGATCCTAAATAATTGAGAGATTGAACAATCGAAACAAGCACTATGTCTCTAGTTCTTTCACTTCACCTTTATCCCAGAGTTTTAATTAATTTTCAAAAGCATTAATACATATGTTGTCAAATTAAACAATGGATCCAAAGAGAAAGTCAACCAACCATTGAATCAAGAAGTGCATGTGTATAGAAAAATGGAGTCGGATGCTCTTTTGAATATATTCACTCTCTTCTGTTTATCAGAGACATATGGCTATCAGGCTAATTCTACTGTCGGGCACGTGCCCATTTTTTCTGATATTTTTTTTTCTTCTTTTTTTTCTTTCGAGGTTCCGGACACTTGTCCCTTTTTATTTCCTCGAGATCTATCTTTTTGAGGTTTCGGACACTTGTCCCTTTTTATTTCCTCGGATCTTTTTTTTCTCTTTTTTTTCTTTTTTTTCTAATAGCCATATGCTTCGAACAAACTTCTGAGAGGATAGCAACAGATAATTATGAGCATTTATGCGAAAGATGGATGAAATGTGTAAGTGATCTCAATTCAATGGCAAGATAACATCTCATAGGGTCACAAAGCTTAATTTAACTCAATGCAATTATTAGTCATATTCATATTTAGAAATCTTCGGAACTTTAGTGTTGTTGAGAACAAGATAATAGCAACTTAGATCATCACATGACATATCCCAATTACCTAGACCTTAGATTAAGTATTTGTCATCCATGTATTTAATTTTATTTTAAGGCATCATTATTAATTAAGAGAACTCATGCTTTGAAGGCTAGGTACTTGAAATAAATTAGATAGAGCAATTATTCATCATTTCCATGCAAAAGATTAGAGAGAGCAGGTTCTTCTTTGGTCATCAACTTCTTAAAACAAACTAGATACACTATTTTATTTATTTAATCTAACACACTTTAAGATAAAATCTAATAATAGTAGTAGTAGTAAATATAAAGACATACCTGAATCGCGAAGATAACGAGGGTGCGTCTCCCCCAAGCTGGTTCGCTTAATAGCATTGAGCCTTCATGTGCTCACATATTTTTTTGTTCTTTTCTTTTTAAGGGTGAGCCTTCATGTGCTCACATATTTTTTGGTGTTTTGAATTTATTTATAGAATAAAAAACTTAAGAGGATAAAGATACTTACGTGGATACATGGGGGTGCCTTCCCCCAAGCTGAATGTTGACGTAGTCGTTCGATCTTGCAATGGAGAAGACTGGCAGTGGATATGTCCTTCCTCTATCGGAGCTTTGATTGATGTTGATGTTTGTTGAGACAGTGCTCCAACAGTAGATGGAGCATTCACTTGCTCGTCAGCTTTTTTTGGCCTTTCAAATCCTGTGAAACTCAAATAGACAACAAAACTTGTGGAACAGATTAAGCGTTAGCGGTTGGCCACTTAAGCCTTAGTTGTCTAGAATTTCAGTAAGATCTCTTTCTTAATATTTTTGTATTTTATATTTTTATGATGCAAGAGAAAATGCACAGGATGAATGCATGCATATTTATTTTTATTATTTTTATGCCACCACGGTGAACATTCCTGTGGGTTTTTACACGCCATAGAATTATTCACATGGGGCTTTATGATGCAGTGAAATTTTTTTATTTTGTTTTCTAATGTAATGCATAAATTAAAATGTGTTGTGAATTAAATATGATGATGCAAGAAATGGTTATGGATTAAATATGACAAATATGCAGCAAAGTAAATATAAAGATAACAACCGATTTTTACCTTTTGGCGAAGGTTTGGATATTTAGGTCCGACGAACCGGACCTTCCCTTGGTTCAGACCTCTCAAGGTATGTCAGACGTTTGGAAAGTTGTTATTGATTGTACCACTTAGGTGCAGACATTTTCTCCCATACTTTCTTGGTCTGAGTCTTCACTTCCTGTGGTTCACTGTCTTGAGGTTTCTCTCCTTTCTTTTCTGGGACAGTGTCGATAGCTTCTTCTTCATGATTGGTCTCTCTATTCTTGATAGTTTGTCTTTTTTGGCTTTGAGAGCGGCGTCTTTCACTTCTATTCTTCTTAGTTGCTTCATTGGGCATGTAGCTGATGAAGTTGTATCGTGCCTTTTCTCCAGGAAAGTGAAAAATGAATTTCCTCTTGTAGATGATTGTACTTGTAGCGTAGAGGAATAGTTTTCTTAGGATGAGGTTGTAATACCCCAAAATACGTTTTGTTTGTTAGAAAGCGTAAAAAGACAAATGGTTCAACGGGAGTTTTAATGAGTGACAAAAAATGAATTTTTATACATCACCCTGATGGATGATCCGAGACCATAGATGCGTAGAGCTCGTCGAACACATTCCGTTTGACTAGTCATATGCATTGTTCGGAGTCCGGATCATAAAGATATAATTTTTGCAAGATTTATAAGGAAGAAAAAAAAAGTGAACAGTACCTGCGTACTGTAGAGTCGCTACAGTACCCTCTCATCTTCCCTCGCGTACCTTTTCACCACTCATCCCCACAAAACCTAATTGTAGCACCCGGATTTAAGAACAAAACCAGGATAGCCATATGTGTGCCCAGGAAGTCCACACATACAACAACAAAGTATAGAATATCAGAAACAATGTTATTATATAACGTAACATAGCTATAATAACACTTACATATATCAGAGTAAAGCGGATCATAAACTAATCTTCACTTGAGGCTCCAATCTTCACAGGGACGGTTGACTGGGGGCACCGTACGCCAAGCACAACTGATAGTCTTCTGGTAAACTCCATGACATCTCCACTAACCTTCTGGGTAACTTGGGCTACCGTCTGGGGTTGTGGGGAATAGCAAGGGTGAGCACATATCGTACTCAACAAGTACAGGCGGAAAATAAAATGTCATGCAAGGCTTGAACAAAGGTAGGCTGACACTGTTCAACTGCGATAAGCATTTTAGTTGGTCAAGTTTTATTAGCACCTGATTACTATAAGTGAGTACAGGATAACCCATCCCATTAGTTAAAAAGAATACCACCTTTAATATAATCATCAACCGAGGTAAACACCTCCATCTGAGAAACCAACATCTTATGTCCGTAAGTCCAACTGTCCAAAACTAATCATGTGAGGGTCCAGGTCGCTCGTAACCGTGAGCACGGCTGATATATCAGTTTTACACTCTGCAGAGGTTGCACACTTTTCCCAACGAGCAGTGATTCCCATATGCCAGGGTCATGACTCCCATACTACACTTCCAAGGTGCATGGCAAGGTTTCACAACGGGCCTTTACAAAGATTCATCTAGCGAGCGATAACCACCTAAAGTTCCTACTAGAAGCCGCAGCAACCAGAGGACCCCTAAGTCCATACCACATTCTTGGGCCATCCCTCAGTAGCGCCGCCCGGTTAACGCAACACTAGAATCCTCTAATTAATTAGCCCGGTTAGAGCCATATAACATCTCGTGGTTGCACTGTTATCCTGGGTGGTCGCTCCATGAGCCAGTCCTAAAAGGCGGACCCGAGCACAAATCACAAACCACAAGCCAAACTTACCATAACCACCATACCATACCATGTGCCCGAGTCACTGAGTTCCACATTAAAGCATACTTCCATATTCATTAAGTCATCATTAATATATCATCAACACGTGGTATTTTAGAACAAGTAAAGTTGCTTAGAATAACATTACTACCCATCATAAAACCCAGGTAACAAGGAAGATATGGAAAACTAGGATAATCCTGAGGGTTCACATATTTAGACACATGCATGCACATAGTGATTAATGGTGAATAGGTAAAGAACATGATCAAAGGGTGCCTGCACTTGCCTTCTTCGAGTTGATGTTGGTCACAGTCTTCAAAGTCAAACTCTTGTAGATTCACTTGCAACTCTTCGTCTATACGCAACAAACATCGGCACACAGGAGCAAACATACAAGCAAAACATGCATTAAATTAGAAAACAGTACACCAATACATAAAACATGGATAAAACGCTTATAAAACTGTTCTACTCGTCAAGACGAACGCGTGAACACGAAAACCGCTAAAAACGGATCTATAACGGAGAAGTTATGAATTAAACAAGGTTTTCTTTAATAAAATATTAGATTAAAACTAAACTCGAAATTTTAAAGTTGGAAACATGATTAACAGTTGTAAAAACATGTAGGTTATGTAATTACGAACTTAACGCAACTTGAACGGGTCAAAACGGAGTTAAAACGGAGATTTTATAGCGAAAACAGTTTCAGTGGCAAACTTGTGATTATTAGAAAACGTATTTTGGATAGAACAGACCTGGCTTTACGTTTTCCCGAGGAGAAGGCGTATTCTGCGTTTGCGCTTTGGACGGCGGGTTCTAATCTAAAGAAACCGAGGGTCTCTTTAGAAAAAAGGCAGGGGCGAAGGGGTATGGAGCCTCCTCGGCCGTCGGATCTGCAATCAACGGGCGAGATTAGATTCCAGAGAGAGCGGGGCGGCGCTTCCGGCCGGAGGGGAAGGAGGAGGCGGTGGCCGCCATGGCCTGCCGAGCCCGAGCTCGCCGGAGATGGCGTCTTGATGATTCAGGCCACGGGGAAACACGGAGAGGGTACCAGGGTGAAGCCCTCGATCAGGCGAACTCAACAGAGGGGTCGGGCAGAGCCAGGAACGAGCGGAGAAGGTGCCATGCCCTATTTGGGGTCGGCAAAACCGGACTTGCTCCGGCGAGGTCAAACAGTCGACACGGAGCGAGAGAAAAAGCATGACATGTACCGGAAGATTCCTTACCACGACGCGAAGCTCAGCCAAAGGTTCAAAGTGTCAGCCGAGCGTCGGTAACGGAGATGGAAAGCGGCGGCGGCCTTCTAGGGTTTGATGGCTGCGGCGAGCTTCGAAACAAGGGTGGCAGCTTGCGAATTAGGGTTTAGGTGGGGGTGCAGCGTACAGCGATGCCCACTTTATAGCGCCGTGCGGTCCGAGGACCAGGCGAACCCCAGCGAAGAATCGGGGCGGTGGTGAACTGAGTCCGGTTTGGCTACGGAAGGAAGAAGACACCAGCTGACGCGTGGGGTCGGATTGTCAGCGAGAGCAGGAGCAGGACCCGGACGTCAGTCGGACAGGGGAGAGGGACGCGGGCTCCCGCAGGCTTGGCCGTTGGGCCGGCTCGGCCGTGGGCCGCGCGAAAGGAAAGGGGGAAGGCGGGGAGTTGGGCCGCCGGCTGGTGGGAGAAGGGGGAAGGGGCGCGAGCGGGCCAAGGCCGACTGGGCCTTAGGGCCAGATTGGGGAGAGGGGTGAGGGAGAGAGAGGAAAATCCTTTTCTTTTTGTTTTCAACCATTTCAAAAGCATTTTCAAAATGAATTTGAAATCTTGCCAAACTTTGGAGCAAACCACTCATCACAAAATTAAATTATGCACCGGCATGTATGCTCAAACATGTTATTGCCCTAAGATAAATTTTAAATTTAAAGAAAAAGTTTTATTTCTCCTATATTCTCATGAGCACCAAAAATACATAATAAAACATTTTCTCTCTATTTCCAAGATTATAAATTTTAGGGTGTTACAAATCTACCCCCCTTAAGATGAATCTCGTCCTCGAGATTCGGAAGGATCTTTGAAGAGATAGGGAAACTCTGCACGTAGCTCATCTTCACGTTCCCATGTTGCATCATCCACCGAGTGATGACTCCACTGGACTTTGCACATTTTGACAACCTTGCTTCTGGTAACTCTTTCAGCGACTTCCAAAATCTTCACGGGATGCTCTGTATAAGTAAGATCATCTTTCAAGTTAACTTCCTCTAATGGTAACTGTTCCTCTGGCACTCTTAAACACTTCTTCAACTGTGATACATGAAACACATTGTGTACATCTGACAACTGAGCAGGTAACTCAAGCTGATATGCTACTTCACCTCTTCTTTCCAAAATCTTGAACGGGCCAATATATCTAGGTGCCAACTTTCCTTTTACTTTAAATCTCTTGAGTCCTCTGACAGGTGACACGTTAAGATATACATAATCACCTACTTCAAAAACTAACTGTCTACGACGTTTGTCGGCATAGCTTTTCTGTCTGGACTGAGCTGCTCTCAAGTTCTCACGAATGATTCGAACTTGTCTCTCTGCTTCCTTCAAAACTTCTGGTCCAAACACCTGACTTTCTCCTGTTTGATTCCAAAACAAAGGAGTTCTACATTTTCTGCCATACAAAGCTTCAAATGGGGCCATTTTGAGACTAGCTTGGTAACTATTGTTATAAGAGAATTCTGCATATGGTAAACTCTTATCCCAACTAGTACCATACTGTACAGCACAAGCTCTCAACATGTCTTCTAGAACCTGATTCGTTCTTTCTGTCTGTCCATCTGTTTGAGGATGATAGGCTGAACTGAAATTCAATTTCATACCCATAGACTCATGAATCTTTTCCCAAAAACGAGATGTAAACTGAGTACCTCTATCTGACACAATCTTCCTCGGCACTCCATGCAAACACACAATTCTTGACATGTATAACTCTGCAAGTTTTGCACTAGAGTACGTAGTCTTGACAGGAATGAAGTGAGATACTTTAGTTAAGGGATCCACAATTACCCAAATTGAATCATAACCACTTTGAGTACGTGGTAAACCTACTATGAAATCCATACTGATCTCATCCCATTTCCATTCAGGTATCTTCAGTGGTTGCAACAATCCTGTTGGTCTTTGATGCTCTGCCTTCACTCTTTGACACGTATCACACAAAGCCACGTATTCTGCTATGTCTCTCTTCATACCATGCCACCAATATCGGTTCTTTAGATCTTGGTACATCTTAGTGCTACCATGATGAATAGAATAAGCTGACTCATGAGCTTCTCTCAATATCAAATCACGGACATGTTTCAAGTCTGGCACACAAATTCTCTTCTTGAACCCAACAGTTCCATATTCATCTATATAGAATCCAGGTGCTTTGTCTTTCTTAACGAGCTCAACAATATCCTTTATCTTCTCATCATCCAGTTGACCTTTGCGAATATCCTGTTCTAAGGTCGAATCGACTTCCATCGCCACTGCTTGAGTACTAGCGACCAAACCAAGGTTGAACTTTTCAAATTCCTTGCATAACCCAGCTGGGAGTTGATGTTCTATGATCATATGAGCATAACTTTTTCGACTCAAAGCATCTGCTACAACATTAGCTTTTCCAGGATGATAGTGAATACCAAGATCATAATCTTTAATAACTTCCAACCATCTGCGTTGTCTGGAGTTAAGATCTGACTGAGTGAATATGTACTTCAGACTCTTATGATCGGTGTAAATCTCACATCTATTACCCAACATATAATGTCTCCAGATTTTCAAAGCATTAACCACAGCTGCCAATTCTAGATCATGAGTAGGATAATTCTTCTCGTGTCTCTTTAACTGCCTCGAACCATAGGCTATAACTCGACCTTCTTGCATAAGCACACATCCCAAACCATGGCGAGAAGCGTCACAATACACATCAAAATTCTTACTAACATTAGGCATTGCGAGCACAGGCGCGGCGGTTAGTTTATTCTTCAGCATTCTAAAACTTTCCTCACAGGCTGTCGTCCATTCAAACTTCTTTCCTTTTTCCAATAAAGCTGTTAAAGGCCTTGCTATCTTGGAAAATCCTTCAATAAATCTTCTGTAATAGCCTGCCAAACCAAGGAAATTTCGGATCTCACTCACAGTCTGAGGTGGTTGCCAATTCAGCACATCTCTTACTTTGCTTGGATCTACTACAATACCTCCATTAGAAACAACATGGCCAAGGAGAGAAACTTCATTCAACCAGAATTCACACTTACTCAGCTTAGCATACAACTGGTTTTCTCTGAGTCTTTGTAAAACAAGCCTTAAGTGTGCTTCATGCTCTTCTTCACTTTTGGAGTATATGAGAATGTCATCAACGAGAACCACAACAAACTTATCCAGATATTCCATGAAAACCTTATTCATGAGATGCATGAAATATGTTGGCACATTAGTCAACCCATAGGACACCACTGTGTATTCATAAAGCCCATATCTTGTAGTGAATGCAGTTTTAGGAATATCAGCTGATCTAATCTTCAGTTGATGATAGGCAGATCTCAAATTGATCTTAGAGAAAACACAAGCTCCTTTCAACTGACCAAAAAGATCCTCAATCTTAGGCAAAGGGCATTTGTTCCTGATCGTAACTTCATTGAGTGATCTATAATCCACGCACATTCTCTGAGTTCCATCCTTCTTATTCACAAGTATAACTGGAGCTCCCCATGGTGATGAACTCGGACGAATAAAACCTTTATCTTGTAGATCTCTTAATTGCCTCTTGAGTTCTTCTAACTCATTAACTGCCATCCTACAAGGTCTCTTAGATATAGGGGAAGTTCCAGGTAGAAGATCAATAAGAAACTCAACTTCTCGATCTGGTGGCATACCAGGTAGATTGATAGGGAACACATCAGGGAATTCACATACCACTTTGATTTCTTCAATGGGAGTGCCTTTTATCTGATTGAGCAAACCTTCTTCTACTGATGGAAAAGAGGCCACATATTCCACTTCCTTACCTGAGGAATTAACCAAAGACACAGCTCTTCTAGCATAATCTATGGTACCATCATGCATAGGTAACCAATCCATTCCAAGGATCACATCAACACCTTCAGTCTCCAAGATTACCAGATTAGCTAGGAATTCTACCCCCCTTATGTTGAGACTAACTTTCGGACAAATAAGGGTGGCTTTCATCTCTCCACTAGGTGAACTAACTAGCAAAGGGTGCTTCATAGTAACAGCACGAAAATGATGTCTTGTGGCATATTGCTTACTGATGAAGGAATGTGTAGCTTTTGAATCAAAAAGAACTGATGTTGAAATAGAGTTGACAAGGAACATACCGAGTATCACATCGGGATCACTTCTGACATCATCCATGGTCATATTGTTCACTGTGCCTCGCATATAAGTCTGTTGCATTTCATTCCTCTGATTCTGAGCTTGAATACGGTTCTGATTCTGATTCTTGTTACCATACACATATGGATACTTCTTTGGGCATTGTCGCATGAGATGTCCCTCTTGCTTGCAATGGTAGCAACCCATTTTTGATAGACTGCTGGAGGTTCTAGTCTTCTTAGGAGTCTTAGTCGTTGTAGCCGATACGGGAGTATCAGAGATCATAACCGCTTCAGGAGTGACAACTCTTGTAACATGATGGAGTTCTTGCAAGTTTCCGTGTTGCTCTTGCGACTGCTGACGATACTCATTATCGTTGATTTGAGGTACCGGCTGAAGCTGATTCGCTTGCGGAGAGGCACTGCGAGGACGAGTATGTCTACAAGATTGCTCCTGAAGCTTTCTCTTCTTTGCATCCATTTCCTTGCGCTTATTATCAACTATGATGGCATGATTCACAAGTGCTTGGAAGTTGGGATAGCTGTTGGACATGAGCTGGAGTTGAAGACCATCATACAATCCTCTAAGAAAGCAATACTGTTTCTTATCATCATCATCTACATCTGTTGGAGCATAGCGCGATAGCTGAGCAAACTTATCATGATACTCTACCACAGACATTGATCCTTGCTTCAAGGCTGTAAATTCTTCCTGTTTAAGCTCTACTAATCCTGCGGGAATATGATAGGACCTGAAATTCTCAGTGAATTCCTCCCAAGTGATAGCAGGAGCATTGTTGGGACGTCCATACTGGAATGACTCCCACCAATCTTGAGCTGCTCCTTGAAGTTGTCCTGATGCATACAACACCTTCTCAAGATCATTGCACTGTGCTAGGTTGAGTTGCCTTTCTACTGCACGTAGCCAATCATCTGCATCCAATGGATCAACAGCATGAGCAAACACTGGAGGATGTCCTTTCATAAACTCAGCACGACTATCCCTTGGTGGCACACTACTTTGCTGGAGGTTGGTCACCACTTGAACCATTGATTGCATGAATTGAGTCTGCATCGTCATCCACTGTTCCATGTTGCCTTCAGAAGAAGGTGGTTGTGAGCTCTGGTTGGTAGCATTCTGCATGCTTGCCTGCCTTCTTGTGTTCACCATCTGATTTAACCAAGAACTTGTAAGCATAGGTGGAGAGATAAACATGAGTATGAAAGATTGAGAAGATGAGGGAAACAAAATGAGAGGCTAGAAGAAAGATTTTGGAACAAGGAACAAGATAAGATCCCCCAAACTAACTAACAACACACTAAACTAACAACTTGATGTAGTTGTGAACATTGCCCACAACACATCACACTCATTACAAAGAAGCAAATCATCCAAAGGCATAAAAACAAACAAACTTGCACACCCAAACATGCTTCAACGCAAACTAACGCTCTGGGTGTTATGGTGGACAGTCTAAAGGGGTCAGTTGCTCTAGACATCCTAAGGTCACGTAGCAGCAAAGGTGAGAACCAGATCTAAAAGCAAGAAACGTAAGATAGATAGAGTAGGAGCAAGAATCAAGGACTTGAAGGTAATTAGACAAGGAGAAGGCCAAATGTTCAAGGAAAGGAATATTAACAAGAGTAGAAACAAAGGATATCAAGAACAAGGGTTGTATAACAAATTGGAATCCTATAAACGATCATTTTCTAGTTGGCATACGTCCTACAGTCAACACGGCTCTGATACCATTCTGTAGCACCCGGATTTAAGAACAAAACCAGGATAGCCATATGTGTGCCCAGGAAGTCCACACATACAACAACAGAGTATAGAATATCAGAAACAATGTTATTATATAACGTAACATAGCTATAATAACACTTACATATATCAGAGTAAAGCGGATCATAAACTAATCTTCACTTGAGGCTCCAATCTTCATAGGGACGGTTGACTGGGGGCACCGTACGCCAAGCACAACTGATAGTCTTCTGGTAAACTCCATGACATCTCCACTAACCTTCTGGGTAACTTGGGCTACCGTCTGGGGTTGTGGGGAATAGCAAGGGTGAGCACATATCGTACTCAACAAGTACAGGCGGAAAATAAAATGTCATGCAAGGCTTGAACAAAGGTAGGCTGACACTGTTCAACTGCGATAAGCATTTTAGTTGGTCAAGTTTTATTAGCACCTGATTACTATAAGTGAGTACAGGATAACCCATCCCATTAGTTAAAAAGAATACCACCTTTAATATAATCATCAACCGAGGTAAACACCTCCATCTGAGAAACCAACATCTTATGTCCGTAAGTCCAACTGTCCAAAACTAATCATGTGAGGGTCCAGGTCGCTCGTAACCGTGAGCACGGCTGATATATCAGTTTTACACTCTGCAGAGGTTGCACACTTTTCCCAACGAGCAGTGATTCCCATATGCCAGGGTCATGACTCCCATACTACACTTCCAAGGTGCATGGCAAGGTTTCACAACGGGCCTTTACAAAGATTCATCTAGCGAGCGATAACCACCTAAAGTTCCTACTAGAAGCCGTAGCAACCAGAGGACCCCTAAGTCCATACCACATTCTTGGGCCATCCCTCAGTAGCGCCGCCCGGTTAACGCAACACTAGAATCCTCTAATTAATTAGCCCGGTTAGAGCCATATAACATCTCGTGGTTGCACTGTTATCCTGGGTGGTCGCTCCATGAGCCAGTCCTAAAAGGCGGACCGAGCACAAATCACAAACCACAAGCCAAACTTACCATAACCACCATACCATACCATGTGCCCGAGTCACTGAGTTCCACATTAAAGCATACTTCCATATTCATTAAGTCATCATTAATATATCATCAACACGTGGTATTTTAGAACAAGTAAAGTTGCTTAGCATAACATTACTACCCATCATAAAACCCAGGTAACAAGGAAGATATGGAAAACTAAGATAATCCTGAGGGTTCACATATTTAGACACATGCATGCACATAGTGATTAATGGTGAATAGGTAAAGAACATGATCAAAGGGTGCCTGCACTTGCCTTCTTTGAGTTGATGTTGGTCACAGTCTTCAAAGTCAAACTCTTGTAGATTCACTTGCAACTCTTCGTCTATACGCAACAAACATCGGCACACAGGAGCAAACATACAAGCAAAACATGCATTAAATTAGAAAACAGTACACCAATACATAAAACATGGATAAAACGCTTATAAAACTGTTCTACTCGTCAAGACGAACGCGTGAACACGAAAACCGCTAAAAACGGATCTATAACGGAGAAGTTATGAATTAAACAAGGTTTTCTTTAATAAAATATTAGATTAAAACTAAACTCGAAATTTAAAAGTTGGAAACATGATTAACAGTTGTAAAAACATGTAGGTTATGTAATTACGAACTTAACGCAACTTGAACGGGTCAAAACGGAGTTAAAACGAAGATTTTATAGCGAAAACAGTTTCAGTGGCAAACTTGTGATTATGAGAAAACGTATTTTGGATAGAACAGACCTGGCTTTACGTTTTCCCGAGGAGAAGGCGTATTCTGCGTTTGCGCTTTGGACGGCGGGTTCTAATCTAAAGAAACCGAGGGTCTCTTTAGAAAAAAGGCAGGGGCGAAGGGGTATGGAGCCTCCTCGGCCGTCGGATCTGCAATCAACGGGCGAGATTAGATTCCAGAGAGAGCGGGGCGGCGCTTCCGGCCGGAGGGGAAGGAGGAGGCGGTGGCCGCCATGGCCTGCCGAGCCCGAGCTCGCCGGAGATGGCGTCTTGATGATTCAGGCCACGGGGAAACACGGAGAGGGTACCAGGGTGAAGCCCTCGATCAGGCGAACTCAACAGAGGGGTCGGGCAGAGCCAGGAACGAGCGGAGAAGGTGCCATGCCCTATTTGGGGTCGGCAAAACCGGACTTGCTCCGGCGAGGTCAAACAGTCGACACGGAGCGAGAGAAAAAGCATGACATGTACCGGAAGATTCCTTACCACGACGCGAAGCTCAGCCAAAGGTTCAAAGTGTCAGCCGAGCGTCGGTAACGGAGATGGAAAGCGGTGGCGGCCTTCTAGGGTTTGATGGCTGCGGCGAGCTTCGAAACAAGGGTGGCAGCTTGCGAATTAGGGTTTAGGTGGGGGTGAAGCGTACAGCGATGCCCACTTTATAGCGTCGTGCGGTCCGAGGACCAGGCGAACCCCAGCGAAGAATCGGGGCGGTGGTGAACTGAGTCCGGTTTGGCTACGGAAGGAAGAAGACACCAGCTAACGCGTGGGGTCGGATTGTCAGCGAGAGCAGGAGCAGGACCCGGACGTCAGTCGGACAGGGGAGAGGGACGCGGGCTCCCGCAGGCTTGGCCGCTGGGCCGGCTCGGCCGTGGGCCGCGCGAAAGGAAAGGGGGAAGGCAGGGAGTTGGGCCGCCGGCTGGTGGGAGAAGGGGGAAGGGGCGCGAGCGGGCCAAGGCCGACTGGGCCTTAGGGCCAGATTGGGGAGAGGGGTGAGGGAGAGAGAGGAAAATCCTTTTCTTTTTGTTTTCAACCATTTCAAAAGCATTTTCAAAATGAATTTGAAATCTTGCCAAACTTTGGAGCAAACCACTCATCACAAAATTAAATTATGCACCGGCATGTATGCTCAAACATGTTATTGCCCTAAGATAAATTTTAAATTTAAAGAAAAAGTTTTATTTCTCCTATATTCTCATGAGCACCAAAAATACATAATAAAACATTTTCTCTCTATTTCCAAGATTATAAATTTTAGGGTGTTACACTAATCCCCTTCATCTATCGAGCCGCCGCCTCTCTCGAGCATCAGAGAAACACAATAGAAGATCGGAGGATGGGGAAGAGCGGGGGAGTTAGGGCTTGATCCTTGTTCATGGCTCCTATGCCTCCCTCATAAATTGATCAAGTCAACAAGTGGTGTGGTGTCCGGGATCACCGCGAGGGAGAAGGTGGAACGGGGGGGACTTTATCGTGGATCTTCTTTATACATGATGTTGGGGGTAAGATTTATCTTTTCCTCGCTGTTTTTGATGTGAATCCATATTAGGGTTTACCGAATTTTGTTGATTAGTGAACACGGTTAGGGTTCTAATCTCATAATTAAGTTTTCCTGTGTTTTCAGATTGTGCAGCCGCTGTTTATGTGTTGTTTATGGCTATTTTTATGTACCTAAAAATCATAGAAAAATTATATCTAAGTAGTAGACTTCCATACTTTTCTTTTGGTTCAAGATCACCATCATAGCCCTTATAGTTTTGGAGTTATGGTCGTTGCTTGCTGATGCATTTGTGCTGTCAGAATTCTGGACAGATTTATATGCATTCAGTTTTACAATATCTTAAGTCTAGAATCTTGACAAATGGTCTACATGAATGTTGTAGGGAATTGCATATGCTTTCCATATTGATAAGGATCATAAGATTTTGATCAGTATATCTCCAGTTATGCATGATTTAGTTTGCTGTTGTTGTTGTGCTGTCAGAAAAGTTCAGTTAGATTGTTAGCCTATTTTGAGTATTTTGGTGTCCTCAAAATCTAAAAGTTATAATATAAAAGTTGTAGATAATGATGTTTTTAACAATCTGACAAAGTTTCATAATTTTTGGACAGGTAGTTCAGTAGATTTCATTTTGTTTACCAATGGCTATCATATTTCAGGGTAGATTTCATTCTCGAAATTAAACTGAAGTTTAAGCATACTTGAGTTCAGAATACATATAGTGTGTCTTCATCAAAGTTGTAGCTCTTGTTTTGTAGTTTCTGAATATATATTTATTTACTATCATTACTTTTGTATATTTGAAGATGCATAAATATTACGAAGCTATGTTGTTGTTAACCAACACATTGTGCTTGTTTGTTTTGTTTGCTTGATGGGTTGGAGCGTAGTTGTAGCCTTTATATGTTATTCATGTATGCTTGAGTGAATGTATGAATTGGTTCTTGTTGCTAAATAGGTTGCAATGCTTTGGATCATGTCCGGTGTTGTTTGCATCATCGTTTTAAGGCAAGTAAACGTAGCGGTGGTTGCTACAGCTTGACTTGTTATTTATTCTACCTACACATTATCGTAACATGAATGAAACCAAAATGATATAACTAAATATGAATATAATTATTCATTAAAGAAATATATATATGATCTCTATTATTGAATCTTATTTGTCTATCATCGGAAGGTAAGTAATAAGCTTTATTCTTGTGGAGATATTTGGTATATCTAGTAAGTGTTTGTGTATCATCCGAAGGTAAGTGATTTGTTCTGAATTGTGAAGGTATATGACCTATGTGGTAAGTATATTTGAAGTTACATCATATCATTGCATCATATGCATTGTTGTTTTGAGCATATGCATCGAGCCAGGTCGGTGAGAAAGTCATATAACTATTCCGGAGTGCTCTTAAGTCAGGTCGGTGAGAAAGTTGTGTGACTATTCCGGAGTGCTCTTGTGGATTATGTCGCCGCTTGCTGGCCGCGACCGTACCGGTACAGCATCGTACGTTGCCCGAGGAGGGGTACGATGCAGCTTCATACCTTGTTGGGTATGGAGGCAGTGGACATGCATATGCATTGCATTTGCACTCTTTGAGGTTTATTTATATTGGAGTTTTGGTGGATTGAAGGTGGATATGATGAGTATTGTTTTTTATGAGGACTATTGTTTTATTCATATGTCGAGGTGGTTTATGTATTGTATATCATAATGTCTACTTGTTTATCAAATATTTATTGGATAACTTACATAATGTCATTTATTTTTATGAAAATCTCATTGGACAAACAACTTGAGTATTAACTATTGTTTTCTTATGTTGTTATCTTCCATATTAAACCGATGTCTAATTAACTTGTAGTTTAAGTGACATGTTCAGGCAGTTTGCTTGCTGAGATTTATTCTCACCCCTCTTATCTTTCCAGGTGCTTGGTTGGATTCTTTGCTTGAAGGGATGGGAGTAGATGCACATATTCACCGTTCTATTCACTTAGTGATAATAATGATACTTTTATCTTGTTGTAATAAACTTAGAATCACCTAGCTTGTTCATCCTTCTTAGTTTAATAAAAATGTTTTTTTGATGGTACCTTTCTCAATCATAGTTTTGTTCTTGTTGTTACTTCTGCGCTTTACTTTGATGTTGGTTGTATGTTGCCGAGTTTCACACTCTGGCATGAGGGAAGGGACGTTAGTGACATCTTGGGCTTTTGTGGCGCCTGGGGTGTTACAGAGGTGGACATCATCGTCTTCTCATGTCGAGGATCAAGAAGTCTGTGGGGACTTCATGACCTCTAATTTTGACTACGACGTCTTCTATCATTCCTTCTTGTTTATGCCTCATGATATGGTGTCACTCATGTCATTTGTTTGCCAGCCGTTTGAAATGAAGCGTTAATTGTGGATGCTGGAAGTATCTTGCTCAGTGTGCATGTTCTTGTAGATCTAGGACCTTCACTCTGTGGATTTGGGAGTGATAAACTTTTCCATGTTTACTCAAGAGTGTGTCCTACTCATAAAGACAAGGTAGAGATCAAGTGTATGGGCTCTGTTGGTGGAAAAACACCAACAGAACCAAAAGCTTTGTTTATTCCTCTCTAACCTTAGGCACATTGCACAAGACAAACTTGATATTTATGTGTTCTATTTAATCTTAACATGAGTGATAGGATCAGAGGATGAGCATGAAAGTAGCATCTTAAAATATTTAACAGATCAAATTTCTTAACCCAAGGAAGGATAATCTATGCATAAAGTGTCAATCTTTTCATAATTGAGATATATCATCTTCCAAATGTTAGATGCACAACATTTTAGCTCTTTTAGTTAAGACAGTGAGATTCAAGAGAGTAAAGCTATGAACAAGGATGAAAGGACTGTATATGTTGAGTTGATTAGGTTGGATCAAGTGAGGTGCAACTTAAACATGTTTAGTTCTTTATTTATGTTCATACTAGAATCAAGGAGAATATTTTAAAGTGATGGTCACTTACCTTGAAATGTTACTTTGTCATTGGAAAGTGATTGTGCTGAACCACCTTGTGGAAGCTCCTCTTGTCTAGCTGGTTGTTGTTTATGAATGAATTGTCTTCTCTTGTTTGTCTCACAGTGTGATTGAGAGGAGGAAGATCACAGTGGAATCATCTTTAGAGGTATCGATCTTCCTTCTCTTGTGTTGGCTTATCAGTGAAGACATATTGTTCTTCGAGTATGCTGACTAGGATCCCCTCTCTTTCTTGTCTTAATTTTGTACTATGAGGATGTAGGGACAGTTCCGCATTCTTCTCTTGTCAACCTTTCTTGTTTTCCTTTAATCATTGGGTTGGCAAGAGAATTGAATTTAGAGCTGCTACTCGAGTGCCTCCATGAGAGTCTTTTGTCTTGTAATGTCTCAATTGAGACTTGTCCTCTCAACAGTGTCTAGATGATGGAGATCTTATCAGCTATTCTTCTTGATTTGCTAACTCAGGTAATCTCTTCATCTTCTAACTCTTGTGGTGCAGTGGCTTCATCCTTCATGATGCCCTCCTCAATTCTTGGCAGTTGGTTCTTCCTTCGAGGTATTCTCTTGGTTCTCTTTGGCTGCTCATAAGTAATGTAGATGTTGAAGATGCAGCGAAAGATCCAAAAGTTGACTTCTCCAGGTCCGGCTAAGATGATAACATTGATGGTGTTCAAGAACGATCTTCCAAGAATGAGTGGTGGATCATATTCTTCTTCTCGACTGGGGCAGCATCTAGTGGTTTGTACTATCAAAATGGTGAGTAGAAGATTAATATGTTTGAAGTTGGGTTTCTCCTTCCTCCCTTTGATTGTGAAACACATCTAGACAACAGAATTGTTTCTCCCAGGCTAGCTTGTGATGTAGATGGACTCCCAACAACATGTTCATGTGTTTGACTTGTAGATCTTGCTATTGTTGTAGTGGTACCATCTTGTCTCCCAAACTAGCTCTTGATTAGAAAAGAGGATAACTTCCCACTTCTTGTCTTGATATCTTGGGCAATGATGGTTGCAAGCATAGGTTCTCATACGAGGTAAGTTGCATCCTGTTTGTCATCAGCGCCCAAGCAAGACTCAAAGCTAGGCTAGCACCATTTGTGATCTGAGAGTAGGTTTGTGTGTCTATGGTTTGGGTTTTGGATCTTTAGTGTTCAGACCAAACCATGGATGAACAAAATCTCTCTCCTACAAAACGTTAGTGGATATATATACCCGAAGGATTGCAAGAATTTGAAGCATGGGTTGTTATCCATAACTTATGTATTTTGCATCTATGCTAATAAAAAGATGTTTTTAGGATTGTTTTAGCATAGACTAGTATTTCATGTGTTGGCTGCACTTTAACATTATTCAAGGCAAAAGATAACTTGCAGTAGAAGACAAAATAAACTTTGATACTCGCAGTTCTTTCATCCATGATGAATGAGCTGAGTCTTCATTGTGTAAAAGTTGTTGAAGTTCATTGTACGCCTTGCTTCATCTCCAGTGTGAGTTCATCTCCTGACTTTCCCAAATTAATAATGAAAGTTTTCCTGCAGGGGTTAGTCCAACAAAATATCCAATATCTACTATAGCATACTATCAGTTCAGAAATCAACCTAGACACCACGTCTAATTTGATCTGGGAAGGCATTTTAACCTAAACACCATACTTAATTTAAAATCCTTTAGAGGTAAAATCAGCACACCTTTTAGCTCAAGAATCAAACCAGACACCATGTCTTACTTTAATTCATGAAAACAGTTAAACTAAGCTCCATGCCTAATTTAAAAGGTGTATGATAATACTTCAAAACCAAAGAATATACTATAGCAAATAAAGATAACATGAATGCATTGTAGAGATTTATTCAGATGGTGATGAAAAAGTATGATTAGTATATGAGCATATCCTAAAGGTAGGGTCAACCAACATAGCAACATGGCAAGAAGTATTCTTAGAAAGTCTATTCCCCAAGCTTGGATTTTGCACAAATCAAGATTGGATGAATGTAATTCAATGTTGCATGATGATTGGTGGGACATACCTTGTGTTTGTTGTTCCTTCGTTCTTTTCTGCTCCAGACCTAGAAAGGTTAGTGACAAGAATACCCGAAGGAATATTTTCATAATTATATTTCTATGCTCATTACAAGGACAGTGCAGCAGAAATATAGGCATAGCTCATAACCAAGTGTCATGATGGGGTGTAAGGATTCTACTGGTTATAGCTTGTGCTCATGGGGTAGTGATAGATAAGAGTGGAATTCAAAAACAACATTCATAAGAATGAAAACAAAAATGATGAAAAGACTGGGACAGAAAAGGATAAGATAAAAGTATGATTACAAGGTTAAACTAAGACTTAAGATGATCTACTGTTCCCCGGCAACGGCGCCAGAAAAGCTTGTTGGCATAAATTAACGCACACTCTACTTTATCCGCAAGCGCACAGATAAAATCTACTGATGTAGCACTTCACCAGAGTAACCCAGTTTTAATATCGAACCCAAAGGAACGGATAGTGTTAAGCTTTAAAGTCTAACCCCTGAGTAGCTAACAAGGACGGAGAATCTAGAAGTATAGAGGGGATCATTAAGGCAGTCTAATTCCAATTTAAGAGTGATATGTTTATATTATTCTTAGTGGGGAAGTTGCCATAAAAGGTCAGAAACAGAGTATGAGTCTTTTTATGCAAATGTATAATCCTACCGAGCCTACACACAGGTAAGTGGACTATAGAAGAATCAACAAGGCTATAAGAGTCACCCTTGCGAACAACCACTAGTACCGGCGTTATAGGAGGCATATATGAGCTATCAAGTCTAAGCACCACGCTTACACTATCCAACTACTCTAACTCTAGAATGACTAGAATTAAAGTACTCAAAAGAGAGTCATAAATCTTTAAGAATAATAAGAACAATAGCTCAAACTTAAATATAGACGTTGATTACCGAAACAATCGCTGAAGTTGATGATGAACTTGAATCCACAGGTACAAGATGAAGAAGTGGATCCGACAGGCCGGAGCTCCTTCTTGATCTCTTCCTCTCTCTCTCTCTCTCTCTTCTAGTTCTAGTATAAGACTAGGTTCTAAACCTAAACTAGAGGGGTAACTAGTTTTCTACTTGATAGCTGGCTCTTGATTACAACTAGATGAACTAGATCTAATTCTAGACGAACTAGAAGAGATTCATCTAGAGGGACCCCTACTTCTAATTGAAACCCTAGTTTCTGATGTGGAGATGAATAATGAAGATGAAGATGCCTGGAGAGGGGGGTCTGGGGCTGCTTATATAGCCCTGAGGGATCAACCGCGGCCGTTAGATCAAACCGACTTCTGGGACGGTGGAGATGAGTCCTAGGGTTTGGTGGAGGCAGCTTGCAGAAGACGGAAGCCAGCGGGCCCGGGGGGAGACCGGTCGGTCTCATGGTGGGACCGGTCGGTCTCACCTGGCAGGGTCCCGCAGTGCCCGACCTCCTGCTGTCTTCTGGTGTCCTCTGGAGTCTTCTAGAAACTTCCTGACGTGGCGGTTGCGTTATCTCCCGTCGGTTTCCTTCTAGGGGAAGCAATCAGCTTTGGTTTCCTAGTTTACTCCCTGCAGAATCACAATTCACCAAAACTCATGGAATATTGTCAATTAAAACCCTAAACCTTTGTTGGTGATTGAATTCATGCCCTTTTCATATTTATTTATCCTTTAATTTTGATAGATAACCAGTGTCAACATCTGTTCAAATTAGAGGCTCCTATGTTCCTGCTAATTTCATAATACTATATATGGGAAATAGGAAAGATGTGCCTTTAATTTTGGGTAGACCTTTCTTGAATATTGTGAATGCCTGAATATATGTGGGGAGTGGTAAAATGCAAATGACATTAGGAGGGAGGAAGGAAATGTTCTCCTTTTCCCATGGTCCCGCATATGCCGCTAACATGTAGGAAGCAAAACCCGTTTGTACCAAGAAGAGGCGCCCAAGAACAAGGTGGAACAGAAAGGAAGAACCACCTCCTCCTGAGTTGTGTAATTCACATAACAAAGGAGAGGTGCCAAAAGAAGAAGAACCCGATGAAGAACTTAAGGAAGAAGCACCCAAGGAATAAGATCTACCCAATAAGGATGAAATTCCATGGATCTAAGGTATGGATTTACTTTTAAATTTCCCTTCAAATTTCCCTTTTTCAAATAAATAACATATGTCATGCATGTAACTAAAAAAAATCAGTTATCATTAGTTATATGCATAAGTATATGTTAACTTAGCTAGAATAATAAAATATCATAATAGGATAGTTTCCCTTTTTCACAACATTAGATAGTTTCCCTTTTAATAAAATGAGAACAAGAGCTCCGACTGAGAAGAAGAAGATCCTTCACCAAGCAAGAAGCCAGCTTGGGGGAGATCCTCGCGCCAATAAGGTATGTCACGGGCCTACACTTTATATTCAGTTTTTAATTTCTATATCTTTTGAAGTGTTACATGCTTGCCTAAGTAACCATTCCATGAATAAAATTGATGAAATCTGCTTAAACAAGTTGAAACCTGAATAAGATTTGAAATATGTCATGCAAATGCTATTGTTATAGTTAGAATAACTAGTTTTATCTAAGTTGTATCTTTTGTGGGTTGCACATGTTTTAACTAAAATCATTCTTAGTGAATAAAGTTAGTAAGAAATGGAGTAATTCTTTAAACTTGCTAAGGTGAAATTAGGACCTAATCTGGAGGATTTCTTTTAAAAAAATCATGAAAACCTTGCTAAAAGTTCCTCCTAGATTTTATCCCATCCCACCACTAGCCAAATATTTGTTAGTCAAAACCACAAAGATCTTTTTCTATGTTGAGCTTTGTTAGACCTCATAGATCTTAGTAGAGAAGCTTATCATATCTTTTGATCAAGATTCACACACCCACCATAAATTGCTTACTATCCACTTTGGAAGTTTGCAACCACCAAATAAATTGCTCATTCTCTACACTGGAGATATGCAATACCTTGCCAAATGTTCCATTGCTAGCCTTATGCTATTCCTACACTGGTAATAAGCATTTCTCTCTCTTCCCCCCTTTTCATTTCTAAAATCCTTTCCTATAGACAATCTGGGGAAATCTAGAGCTAAAAAAAAGAGAGATATGAAAAAAAAGTGAGCAAAGTAGCTCAAGAGCGGACTATGTCCTGAGAAAATGTGAGGACACATTTTTGTCTACTCACTATGTATCAAAAAGAGAGAGAGAGAGAGAGAGAGAGAGAGAGAGAGTTGTCATTAGCTCTAGACCCCAGAAATTAACTAGGAAGGATTATGAAATATCTCTCTATACACTTCCACATAACCACACATGCACATCTTGATCAATTTTTATGATTTGCTGCTCCTTATGATCTGAGTGTCTAGCTTAGCAATAAACATTAGGCAATTTGCTCATGATTCTTAGCCTACCTATAACTCCACATATCATTTTTAGAAATAGGAGACGCTACATTTTGGCCTAAGTGAGGATTTAAACACCATTGAGTGATTGAGTGAATCTTGGAGGACTTAAGCAAGTTTTTATCTTTTCAAAACCTTAAAAAACCTCCAGACAGAATCCTAGTCAAACCTAAGCAAGATAAAAATTTCCTATCTACTACTTTATTTCACTCTTGCATGTTTGAAGTGAAAAGCTATAAGCCCCACATTGCTATGATTAATGATATATACTAAGTTATTTCTCACTATACAATATGCACTTGTATACATCTTAAGTTGCTATCTATTTCATGCTTAATGCTTAAACCGCATTGTTGCTCGAGGACAAGCAACAGGTTAGCTTGGGGGAGTTTGTTGATGGTCCTTAAACACCTATTTTACCATCAACATGTTACCCTAAAATTTACCAAAAAGGCATGAAATGTAGTCAAATAGGTTTCAAACTATCTGAATTCCACATGTCCATAGATTTTGATTTGAATGCAGGATTTGAACCAAATTTGGATATTTGAACCACCAGAGGCCAAGCCCACTCAGCAGGGCCCATTTGGGCCCTAGTGGGGTGGCGCCCGCCACCCCTAGGTGGCGCCCGCCACTTGAGTTGGCCCAACTTTCCCCCCTGCCATGTCACTGATCTGTGTGACCAACCCAAGGCCAAATCTTGGCCCTTGGTCACTAGGTCAGTGGCATCGGACGGCTCAGGAGGGGAGTGGCGTGGATCATGACCGAATGACGGTTATCTGGACATGCAACCGACCTTGGAACCGCCTCTCTGGAGCTCCTGGATGCCGTTGAAGCAATGACGGTGCATCCAACGGTGAGGGGGGTGGCGGCCGCCACCTAGGGCTGGCGCCCGCCACTAGGGTTTGCCCTAGGTCGGCTGGCTGCCCCCTATAAGTACCCCCTCACTCCACAAGGCTATAAATACCCCCTGGAGGCGTCACTTCATAACACACAAGCAAGAAGGAAAGGAAGCAAAGAAAGCAAGGCTAGAGCTAGAGAGCTAATAGCTTAGGGTTTAGCCAAGCTTAGGCAAGTAGGTAGCTAGTAGAGCAAGGCATCTTTGCCTCATTGCCCTCGCGGAAGCCCTGCTCAAGGCTTAGCTCAAGAGTAGAAGCGTGCGAGTGATCGGTCCTGGAGTTGGGAAGAGTCTTCCTTCATCTCCAGTTCAGGTTTTGCTCTTGTATCTCAAGCACTTTACTATATTCTAGTTCATCATTTCAAGTATTACTTTATTCTACTTACCAGTATTGAGTAGTATACTTGATTGATTGCTTGAGTGCCTAGCTATCCTACAGTTCAATTCACTTAGCCATAGTAGTTAATCTCTAGTGAGCTTAGTGTTTGATCTTTGCCAATAGGTTGCTTAGTTAGTTTAGTGTTTATCTTATTAAGTCAAGTATTTGCTCTGACGTCCGCAAGGGTGTCTCTATTCAAAGCTAGGGTAGAGATAGTTAGAATATAATTAAGCGTGGTGCTTAGTTATAGACTTACCTTCAGATACGGCTGGACCCCCGGATAGTTGTGGTAGCAAGCAGGTGGTGACAGCCCTGTGCGCCTTGAATTCCACCACGTAGTTGGCCCAGTTTAACAGTAGGGCTCGTTGTGCTAGCGTTCAACCTAAGTCAGTGGTAAAGGCTAGTACGCCTCAGTACTTGACAAGATAGGAATAAAACTTTACTTAACTTGGTTGCTTAATTGACATTTGCTTATCTTGCTTCGTAGTTATCTTGCTTCGTAGTTATCTTGCTTTGTGGTTATCTAGGAGTAGTTAATAGTTATTAGTTAGTTATCATTAGTTATCCTATTCACCTTACCTTACCATCCATTTCATCCTTACCTATCCACCCACATATTCTTTCTAGCCTTTCATCTCCTCTCTTCTTTTCCCTTTTCTTATTCTTCGACTCTCATCCCCTCCTTGACTCGACTCATACACAACCCTAGCCTTCCTTTGGTATCAAATAAATCGACACCTGGTACTCCCAGGGAAGTGCTACTATGATAGTTCTGTGCGCTTGCAGAATCTCCTCCTAGTAGATTGCAATCTCTCTAGCTAGCTCCTACTAGTGTCGGGATTGACAACCCCATTTGACATTAGTAGATAGCTGTTTTAGCTTCAGTCCTTTAGGTATAGTGACTGGACTTGCTTCAAGCATTTCTGGCGCCGCTGCCAGGGATAGACTCCATAGTCTACTCCTAGTAACGACATTAGCAAGTGTCAACAAGTATTTCTGGGCCGTTACCGGGGATAGTTTCCTAGCTCTATCTTTAGTGAAGTTAAGAACTACCAACAGACTTGAGCTCATCAAAGGATTGCTCAAGAGCCTTGTTGGCCTTGCGCAATTCTTTGCACTCCTTTCTCTTAGTCTCAATGTAAGAGTGAGCATCTTGTAGCATGCTCATGAGGTCCTCCTTTGAGTACTCCTCATCATCATCACTATCACTCTCACTATCACTCTCATCGAATGATACCTTAGTGGCCTTAGCCATGAAGCATGTCAATGGAGTGTTGAAGATAGAAGGCTTGCTTGAGATAGCAAGACTAGCCATAGCCTTCTTCTTGGTGGTCTTCTTCTCATCCTCACTAGAGTCATCGTCATCACTTGAGGAAGCATCACTATCCCATGTCACAACATAGGAACCACCCTTCTTCTTCTCCTTCTTCTTATCTTTCTTTTCTTTCTTCTCCTTCTTGTCCTTTTTCTTGCTCTTCTTGTGATCATCATCTTCATCACTGTTGACGCTCACTAATGCTTATAATTAACCGTCAACTACTGCATGAAATGACACTAAATGAATCACAAAGCATAGTTGTAGGGTTTGAAACTAACAAGTTCCACGAGTTTTGGTGCTCTCACTTGTTTTGTAGGACATCCATGTTTTTACCATATAAAAGCATCTAAAGTGATGAATTGGAGTGCATCATTGCGAAGAGCTCGTTGAGACGATCGAAACGGACATATCATTTGCTATATTCGGAGTCCCTGATGAAAAGATATTAATTTCGCAACGAAATCTGCAAAAGAAGGATCTAGAAGACACCAGAAGACACCACGAGGCGGGCCACCATGTGGGCCCACTAGGCCAGACCGACTGGTCCCACCCCGGGACCGACTGGTCGGCCACAGAGGACGTTTCGCCTCCGCCTTCTGGAACCTTCTTCCACTGCCTCCCAGGATGCATCTCCACCATCCCTGAAGTCGGTTTGATCCAAGAGCTCACGTTCCACGCTCCGGGCTATAAAACCAGACCCAGACCCCCCTCTTCAGGCATCCCCATCTTCATTATTCATCTCCACATCAGAAACTAGGGTTTCAATTAGAAGTAGAGGTCCCTCTAGATGAATCTCTTCTAGTTCATCTAGAATTAGATCTAGTTCTAGTTCTAGTTGTCTAGTTCATCTAGTTGTAATTAGAGATCGGATTAGAGAGAGGAGAAGGAGAGAGCTGAGGAGGAGCCGGATCTGTCGGATCTTCCTCGACATTGTATTGGTGCAGCATCTAGTTCGTCTTCAAGTAATCTCTAGGTTCTTCATTTACTATTTCCAAGTATTATATCTAATTTCAGTTCTTGCTTTATTTCATTTACTGGATCTCCGCTCGTATCGAGTGCTCTAGTTATTTGCAGTAATTAGAGTAGTAAGCGTTAGTGTAGACGTGGCGTCTAGACTAGGGTTTACCTGAGTTTGCACCCAGCCCTACGGATAGTTGTGGTAGCCCCAGGTGGTGACAGCCCTGACGGCCGACGTAGTCCACCACGTTCGGGTTGGTGTTTGTAGGACCGTAGTCGGAGCTTCCTAGCCCCTTTCTCATCCCTTTCTGTGGCTAGTGTTCTGATGTCCCGAAGTAAGTAAAGTATAGTGAGCCTTTTATTAGATAAACCTGCTTAGAAAACCCTAAATCTCTCTATACCCATATTATCATTCTTTTCTTGGACGTTCTTGATTCTTCTAGTACACTTCACGTTCCCCGTGGAAATCGATACCCTAGAATACTCTCGGGTGAAAGCTACATCGGTATCCGTGCGCTTGCGGATTCTTCTGTGTGCGTTTAAAATACCCAACAAGCTTTCTGGCGCCGTTGCCGGGGAATGGTAGTTGTGCTAGTTTCGAACCAAGTCGTCCTTGTTTCTTTTCTTTTACCACCTTTTTCTCTTACCACCACCTTTACCTCACCACCACACTTCTTGCACATGAATTCCACTCCTATCTATAAATACTCCGCTCCAAAGGGCGAATTGTTGGAGCCACCACCATCATCACATCCTATCCTTACTGATGGCTACCAATTTCGTCCCGGCTTTATAGCCATGGTTCGAGAGCAACCCTTCTCTGGGCTAGATGATGAAAACCCTCACACTCACCTTCATGAATTTGAGCAACTGTGTTCTTGTTTGTCTATTTTGGGCATGACACAAGAGACCATTAAATGGAAATTGTTTCCATTCTCCCTTTTTGGAAGAGCGAAACAGTGGTATGCTCATAACGTAAGAGGAGTAGATGGAAATTGGGATGAACTTCGGGACAAATTTTGTCTTGCTTTCTTCCCTCTTTCTTGAATCACTGCCCTTCGAATAGAAATTCTTACCTTTCAACAAAAAGAGAAGGAGACAATAGGAGCAGCTTGGGCTAGATTTATGAGCCTTGTCAACACTGGCCCAAATCTCTCTTTGCCTGAAGAAGTTATTTTACAACACTTTCATTATGGTCTTAGCAAAGAAGCTGCCTTTTTTCTTGATACCTCTTCGGGAGGATCATTCACTCATAAAACCATTAGCGAAGGAAAAGCCATCCTTGAAAAAATCCTTGAAAACACTCCTTACACTGGCATTTATGATGAATTCCCTGAAGAAGAAGTCGATCCCAGCCCCGAACCAAAAGATGAACCTATAGAGGAGGCACAAGTAACCGAATTAGAAACTTCAATAGATCATAATTTGGTCATCGAAAACCCTCCTAATAAGGGAACACAAACCCAACTAGAGGGTGATGAATCGTCACCTTTAGAGCTTCCCTTCCAATTCGAGGAAGATATCTTTGAAGATTATGGAAACACCTCGAATTCTCCTATTCAAGCAAGACCTCGGGCACATACCACTCCTGACCCACATGAAGAGCCAGTTTTCACTGAACACATCAAAAGCCTCTCATCAATCATGAGTTATGAGTGGTTGAATGAAGTAGAGTTATCTCCAGAGGTAGCACGTGTTACCACTCCTTCTACCATTTTTTTGTGCCAAATTAGAGGGCATGCTATGTCAGTCTACTATAATCCTTCCGTCGGGATAAACTTTATTTCTAAGGCTTTGGCCGACATTCTTTTTCCCGACGCATCCTTAACCCCATCACGAAAACTTTTACAGAGCTCATCAGGATCCATTCTTCAAAGCTTTGGGGTCTTAAGGATTGTTCCTATCACTATGGATGACTCTGGGATTTGTTTGGATTTTCATATTTATGACACCCCAGATATTCCACTTCTGATTGGCAGACCAATCATGAGGCTTTTACAAAAGGAACAACAAGGATGTTTAGACTTTAAGGTTGGAGAATCCACTATAAGTGTACCTCTTGCTCGTTTTATAAACACTATGGTAGAACCCCAGCTTGAGCAAGACTCCATTGAGGAGGTCTTAATGGCATCCCTAGAAGAGATGGCTCAACCAACCTTCGATGATGAACACTTTGTTCAAGAAGAGGAAGAGTTAGCAGAGCCTATCAAGCTAGACAAATATGAGGAGCCTCCACCTCCCTCAATAGAGCTAAAACCTCTCCCTCCAGGGCTAAAATATGTCTTCCTCCATAATAATCAAGAAATTCCAGTGATCATTAGTGACAAACTCACAAATGATGAAACCCAAAGGCTTGTCACCATTTTAGAAAGACATAGAACCGCTATAGGCTACTCACTCGAAGACCTCAAGGGCGTCAGTCCTGCTCTCTGTACTCATCGCATCCCTACCGATCCTAACTGCACACCTTCAAGGGAGCCACAACGGAGACTTAACAACGCTATGCGAGAGGTTGTTAAGAAAGAGGTCCTCAAACTTTTGCATGCCGGGATTATTTATCCTGTGCCACATAGTGAGTGGGTTAGCCCAGTCCAAGTAGTGCCAAAGAAGGGAGGTATGACAGTCATTAGGAATGAGAAGAACGAACTCATCCCTCAACGAACTGTCACTGGGTGGCGGATGTGCATTGACTACCGGAAACTAAACAAGGCCACTAAGAAGGACCAATTTCCTTTACCATTCATTGACAAGATGTTAGAACGTCTCGCGAATCATTCCTTCTTTTGTTTCCTTGATGGGTATTCCGGGTATCATCAAATCCCAATCCACCCTAATGACCAAAGTAAGACTACATTCACATGCCCATATGGAACTTATGCATACCGACGAATGTCGTTCGGGTTGTGCAATGCTCCAGCTTCTTTCCAACAGTGCATGATGTCTATCTTCTCTGACATGATCGAGAAAATAATGGAGGTATTCATGGATGATTTTATTGTCTATGGAAAAACCTTCGATGAATGTTTGGAGAATTTAGATAAAGCCTTACAAAGGTGTGAAGAAAAGCACTTAGTCCTGAACTGGGAGAAATGCCATTTTATGGTTCAGGAAGGAATAGTGCTAGGACATAGGGTGTCCGAATGTGGGATAGAAGTGGATAAAGCAAAAATCGAAGTTATCGAACAACTTCCACCTCCCACGAATGTGAAGGGAATCCGAAGCTTTCTGGGACATGCAGGGTTTTATAGGCGATTCATTAAAGACTTTTCTCAAATTGCTAGACCCCTGACTAGTCTCCTAGCTAAGGATACGCCCTTCATCTTTAATGATGAGTGCCATGCAGCCTTTCAAATCCTTAAAAAGGCACTCATCTCAGCTCCAATTATTCAACCACCTGATTGGAAGCTTCCATTCGAGATCATGTGTGACGCTAGCGACTTTGCAGTTGGAGCCGTTTTAGGCCAAACCAAGGATAAGAAGCACTATGCTATATCCTATGCTAGCAAAACCTTATCTGGACCACAGCTCAACTATGCTACAACAGAAAAAGAGTTGTTGGCTGTTGTCTTTGCTATAGACAAGTTTAGATCTTACTTAGTGGGGGCAAAGGTAATTATCTACACCGATCATGCAGCTCTTAAATACCTCCTCACTGAAGGACCGAAAGTGCTACCAGAAAGCGACCAGAGGGGGGGTGAATGGGAGCTTCAAATTTCTTTTCAGAAACTTTAAACCTCTGTCCCGAAAATCAACCCCAAGAGCAAAGCCGATGCGCGTGATGTCCACGACCCAAGAGAATGGGTGGATGCTCCCAAGAAACACAGCGGGACACCACAAAAATTCCCTCGCCCAAGTTCACGCAGGTCAACTAGTGACAGGATGAACTTTGGGTAACCTCAACCTCCCCCGAGCAATGAGAGGGGGATTCAGGTTATTCTGGACCAACTCGAAGGTAGGTGAATCCGACGGCCACGCCCGCACAACTGGTAGCGTTGCCTCGACGCAACCTCACCGATTGCCGCCACGTGCCGCCACCGCTCTGCGTCCTTTTCACGGACTCCACCCCCCGGTTTTGTGGCCGAAACCGGGAAACCAGGCCTTCACGTCCACCCCCGGTTTTGAGGCCCAAACCGGGAAACCAGCCTTCAAGTCCATCCCCCGGTTTTGTGGCCCAAACCAGGAAACCAGCCGCCCATCGCCTGAGTTTTGTGGCGCAAACTCAGAAACCCACCAGCGCCCAGGTTTTGAGGCCCAAACCTGGAAACCGTCCTCCGCCCGAGTTTTGTGGCCCAAACTCGGCAAACCCGCAGCACCCAGGTTTTGTGGCCCAAACCTGGAAATCGTCCACCCGATGGTTTTTCTCTGGCTCTACCACCAAACCGAAGCTGAAGAGGGGATGCACCGCCCGTGCACCCCGTCCACCGACACGTGTCCCCAAGTCCTCGACCTGAGCAACACCGTGCCCGCAAGTCTTCGCTCATCGCTGTCCCTGGCGGCCAGCCACCACAGCTGATCCTCGGGCCACCGGTCCCTCAGTCCAAGCCTCACGTCCGCCCTTCGCCACTCTCGGTCCCTCGGCACGGCACGTCTCTACTTGACCTTCACCTTGCCTCTGATCACTGTCTCTGTGCTCGACACCTGCACAACACAAGCCAAAGAACATGCGATCAAACCCGTTGACAATCACTCATCACTTGAGACTCGGCATACACCCATGTATCCGCAATCTCCCCCTTGATGAGTGCATTGTCAACTACACACACAAATCATAATGGAAATAGAAGGAAGAAGAAAGAGAAGAGAGAACTCGACCAAATGACCCAAAAGCATAGCAACGCCGAAGAAGGTCAAGTGGAGAGAGCAAAACAACTTGGTTCCCAAAGACATGGGCAACGGCTCGACGCAACCAAGCAAAGCAAAGCTAGCCCTCAAGAAGAGGTAGAACAGGCTCAACACCGCTAGCAAATACCAAATGAAAAATCGAAGCAAAATGCTAGTCCCTCAAGATAGAGGCACAGAGGCTCAACACAACTAGCCGGAAAGCTCGACATCAACTAAAAAGCTCGATACCAACTGAAACCAATTGAAGCAAAGATGCGGCTGCTAGTCCCTCAAGATAGAGGCAAAGGCTCAACACAACTAGCAAAGCGCTCCGAACCAATTGGAAATTTCAAAAATTCAGCACGAGCAAACTCCCCCTTGCATGGTGCACCCAACCAATTCCTCTCCCCTTAGTTGAACATGGGAGGCATGATTTGTCCAAATTTCTCCCCCTTAATTGAAAATGCACCAGCAAGCAAAAGGAACCGAAAGCAATTTTCTCCCCCTCAGAAAATGCACCATCAAAAGTGCCAACAAGAGAAGTTCTCCCCCTTCCAACATGCATATGAGTCAAAATGCAAGTTAGCAGCTTCAGGAATATAGTCAAGAAAATGCAAAGATGCTCTAAACAGTATAGCTCCAACGACTCACTAGAAAGCACACAAGCTAGCGAAGGCTCAAACTGATCACCAAATATGAACAAATGAGCAAAGTGAGCAGTTTTTAGCCAAAAAGGTATTCACCATCAAAATAGCACTACACATGTATAGACAGGAAAACAGACAAGTGCTAACCATGTATGCAAGGTGAACTACCCCTAGCAAAGTTCAACCATCATGCTATAGAATGAATCATAACTTGTGATTTCAAAATTTTAGATCGGAGTTGCAGCGGTGAAATAGCACAAGTTCAGAATTTAGCATGTGATTGCGAGAGGTTGAAAGCTTGTCATTGCCTAACTTTTCAACTGTGCGAAGCCTATGCAGAAGCAATCAGAAGCTTAAAGCAACAGTTTCGGTCATACACTACACAGCTCAAGTTTAACTCAAAGTGCAATGAGAAACAGTCTCGAAACTGTGATGTGTTGACAAGCAATCCCATCTCGATCTTTTCAACTCACTTAAAACTTGGTTCAGATTTTATTGACAAAATATGAACAGACCAAGAAAGTGACAGACTCAGAACTAGAGACATAGCAACCTAGCATATATGAAAAGCACGAGTGAATTCAACACATCCTACACATGCTACTTGCATATCTCAATGGTGAACATTTTTAAGTTTTATGTTCGTTAAGCAGGTTCACCATTCAAAAATAGCTCAGCTCACAACATGTATTAGTGATCAGAAGGAGCATAAGCTACTAGCATCAGCATATAGCATCGGAGCACACTAAACAGAGCATAATTACATTCTAAAGATTATATACATGAAGCTCAGAATGTAAAAGCGTATGCTGAAAATGCAAAAGAAAGACAAAACAAACGAGAAAATAGTCAATCTATGATACAAGATCCAAAATGTTTCCCCCATCTAAAAGGGGAAACACACACCAAGCTCACCCCTCAACCGATTAAAGGTTGATTCGTCCAAAGGCTTGGTGAAAATATCAGCCAACTGATGATGAGTATCGACATGGCGAAGGTCGATATCACCCTTCTCATAGTGGTCTCGCAGAAAATGAAAGCGCACATCAATATGTTTGGTCTTCGAGTGAAGCACGGGGTTCTTAGCAACGCTAATAGCACTCGTGCTGTCACAAAGCAAAGGAACACGAGAGAAGCTCAGACCAAAATCACGCAAAGTGGCTATCATCCAAAGCAACTGAGAACAGCAGCTAGCCGCAGCAACATACTCAGCCTCCATGGTAGACTGGGCGACACTAGACTGCTTGTGAGAAGACCACGATACAAGAGAAGAACCAATAAACTGGCAAGTCCCAGAAGTGGACTTGCGCTCAATGCGACAACCAGCAAAATCGGCATCGGAATAACCGCAAAGGGAGAGGGTGGAGGAAGCTGAATACCAAATCCCGAACTCAGGTGTGAAACCAAGGTACCTGAAAATGCGCTTCACCGCCTGACGGTGAGAAGTGCGTGGCGACGCCTGAAAGCGCGCGCACAGACACACCGCGAACTGGATGTCCGGGCATGTCGCCGTCAGGTAGAGCAGCGACCCGATCATGCTTTGGTACTCCTTCTGGTCCACAGCTTCTCCATCCTTGTCCGCATCCAGGGCCGTCGTGGTCGACATGGGTGTTGGAAGAGGCTTGGCCTCACCCATATCGAACCTCTTCAGCAAGTCCTTGGTATACTTGTCCTGGTGCACAAACGTTTCTTCTCGGGATTGCTTAATTTGCAATCCGAGAAAGAAAGTCAGCTCGCCCATCATACTCATCTCGAACTCCCTGCTCATAGTATCTGCAAACTTGGCAACCAAAGCATGAGAAGAACCACCGAAAATGATATCATCCACGTAAATCTGGACCAAGAGAGTGTCTTTGCCTTGCTTAAGGAGAAAGAGCGTTTTATCCACACATCCCATTTTAAAACCCTTAGCAAGCAAAAAGGTTTTTAACCTATCATACCAGGCTCTAGGGGCTTGTTTCAAACCATATAAAGCTTTGTGGAGTTTGAAAACATGGTTTGGAAACTTGGGATTTTCAAAACCAGGGGGTTGCTCAACATAAACCTCTTCTTCTATGTAGCCGTTTAAGAAGGCACTCTTGACATCCATTTGAAAAAGTTTGAAACCTTTGGATGTTGCAAAAGCCAAGAGTATCCTAATAGCCTCCAAACGAGCTACAGGAGCAAAAGTCTCCTCATAGTCTATCCCCTCCTTCTGACTATAGCCTTTCGCTACAAGCCAGGCCTTGTTTCTAACAACGTGGCCATCCTCTCCTTGCTAGTTTTTGAAAACCCATTTTGTCCCAATAGGCTTACAGTCTGGAGGAGGTGGAACTAAAACCCAAACCCGATTTCGCTCAAAGTTCTCTAACTCCTCATGCATGGCATTGACCCAATCCGGATCCGTCAAGGCGTGTCCAACATCTCGGGGCTCAAAATCAGCAACAAAAGCAGAATGAGCAAAGTGAGAGATTTGAGACCTGGACCGAGTGACATGTTCGTCAATGTTGCCGATCATCTGCTAAGGAGGGTGTTGGCGCTGGATGTGTCGTGGCGCCTCTCGAGAAGAAGTGATCTCCCCGTCAACAGCAGCTGGTGCCTCCCCGGGTACAAAAGGTACCGCTCGGGGTGGCGGATCCCACGGCCCCCAGGAAGAAGATGTGTCGGGGCCGTGAATCATCGTAGAAGCCGCTCCTTGCGGCACAGCAGGTGGAGGGGGTGCTGGATCATCCATACCTTCAGCACCCTCATCCTCGTCATCAAAAAGAGGCTCACCAACCTCATGATCACCTGCACGCTCAAAACGAGAAGAAGGACAAACCATGGTCTCGTCGATGGTGACATCTGATGTCTCCATGACTCAGTTAGTGTCAAGATTAAGTACACGATAAGCTCGAGTGTGAGTGCCATAACCCAAAAACACACCGTCAGAAGAACGAGACTCAAACTTGTCCAAGTTGCCCTTTTTGAGTATAAAACAATGGCAACCAAAAACTCAAAAATAACTCACCTTGGGCAGTTTTCCAAAACACAATTCATAAGAAGTCTTTTTCAAGAAAGCTCGGAGAAAAATGCGATTTAAAATGTAGCATGCAGTGCTCATAGCTTTGGCCCAATATCGCCTAGGAGTCCTATGCTCATCGAGCATCGTCCTGGCCATCTCTACAAGGGTCTGATTCTTCCTCTCTACAACACCATTCTGTGGCGGTGTGTAGGGGGAAGAAAACTGATGCTCCAAACCCAAAGAGTAACAAAACTTCTCAAAATCCGAATTCTTGAATTCGGAGCCATTATCACTCCTAATAGCTCACATCGAGTTCAAAGGGAACTCGTTCTGAAGACGCAAAATCAGATTGCGAGCAAAGGAGAAAGTCTCGGTCTTCTCAGCTAAAAAGAAGACCCACGAATATCTCGAAAAGTCATCAACAACAACAAGCACATACCACTTCCCCCCCAACCGAGCTCACCCGAGCCGGACCAACAAGATCCATGTGTAAAAACTCTCCAGGGCGCTTGGTCATGACCTGAGTCACTGGATGGTGGGGAGCGGCAACCATCTTCCCATGTCTGCAAGAGTGGCAAACAAGATCCTTCTCCATATGCAACTTGGGCAATCCTCGGATTAGGCCACGTGAACTAAGCCTTGCAAGCAAGTCGAAGCTCAAATGTCCAAGTCTTCTATGCCACTTCCAAAGATCAGAGGAGGAAGGTCCAGCCACAAGACAACGAGAAGTGCCAAAAGACTCCGAGAAATTCGCACGAAAGACTTTTCCAAAGGGCGAAATCAAACACACAAGATTGCCCTGAGGATCCAAAATACGACTAAGATTCGGTTTAAAACGAATCTCATAGTCGTCATCAAAGAGTTGCGAAACAGAAAGAAGGTTAAAATGCAAGTTAGAAACAAGAGCAACATCGCGCAACACAAAGTGCTCATTAACCCGCACAGACCCACGAGACAATACCTTACCTTTGCTATTGTCGCCGAAGGTAATAAACTCCTTTCCGGCGACTGGACAAAGACTGGAGAACCACTTGGCGTTTCCGGTCATGTGCCTCGAACACCCGGAATCCACCAACCAAACGTTCTCCAATCGTTTTACCTACATCAATAAAAAGACATAGGGTGAGCATACGGTCCAACACTGGGGTTAGTGAAGTAAGAAGAATACCAGTGTTGGGCCGGCTGCTCAAAAGAACGGTTAGTAGAAAAACCATTCCTAGTGTAACACTCTGGTGTTAAGCAGACTAAAACTTGACATCTCATCATATGCACTGGCATTTTATCTGAGTAGATAACCTAAGTATGCATTCACTAAAAACAAGTTTAATTTTTCATGCTTGTGCTTAGTTGATAAAGAGTGCTTAAGTTTGAAACCCTAGTTTACGTTTTCTTTTGTTGTGATTAGTGTTTTTGTGCTATAAAAGGGTATTTTGGTAATCTCATATATAGTAACTGAAAATTTGGACCAAACCTTGGTATTATGTCTCAAAGGTGTATTTGGAACATGTTTCAAGTCACCATTGAGGTATAATTCAATTTTGGTTGAAATCCAATTAAATAATTTAATTAATTTGAAAACCCTATTTTGTCCGCTTTTTCTTAATTTTAAATCTAAAAAGAATTTGGTTATGCTCTAAAAAGCAAAGTTGCTCCATTTTTGATAAGGATCAACTTTGATGTATAAAGTTTTTCAAGTTTTCTTACGAAATCAAAAGTAATTGGGAAAATACCCTTTTGCCCTTTTTGTCCCCTTTTGATTTTCAAACCCTAATTCAAAATCTAAACATATTTTGCTTATGTCGCAAAAATAAAAGATGTTCAGTTTTGAATTATGAACATTTGATATTTTAACATATTTTCAACTTATATTCAAAAATCCAAAGTAATTTCTAAATTTCCGAAAGGGTATAAAAGAAAAAGGGGGGATATGCTTCTTCTCCTGTTCATGGCGGTGGACGACCAAGCTTGGACCGCCCACGCCAGCTCGAAAGGCGTCGATCTCTCCCGAATGAGCGCGCAACTGAGTCCGTGGCAAAGTGAAGCAACTGCTGGCACTCTCCCTCGCTCCGTGGCGCCTCCTCCTGCGCTCGCCGTCGACGTTTTGCCACCAGGGCACCGACGGGCTCCACTTCGATCCTATCACAAATCCACTTCAAACCAAGCGTTCTCATCCAAATTGACCATGGTGATAACTCCCTTACCTCCTTGCGCATCTCCAGAACCCATCCCTTCGACCTCTACTGCCTCAGAGAGCTCGTACTCGCCGTTCTTCTTTCCGCCGGGCGAAAACGCCGCCGAGTTCAACCTCACCGTGGTCCGCTCAACTGAGCACTCCTCTACTCTCCCTGTCTCATGTTTATGTTTCACCTTGACTCCAGAGTACTCATCGGCTTGATGGTTCTCTGTTTGGTGCTCAGGTCTCGCCGGAACAACGTTGTCTTCGCCGGAGTTCGCCGCCGCAAGCCACTGCTCCGTGGACTTCTCCTCTCCGTTCATCCTCCGCTCGAACCAGCTACACAGCCAGCATCAGGGTGAGCTACTGGAGCTTCCTAGTCCCTCCGTTCTTTTGCTACCGGCCTAGGTTCGCCGGAACAGCCTCGCCGTGATCCGGTCCGCCGCCGTGCGTGACCAGGCTTCTCCAGAGCGGTAGCGTTTAGGGTTAGGGGCTCTATCGGTTGCGGGTGACTTGCCGGTGCTTGTGCTCGCGCCCGTTAGGTCTCTAATGGCCGGAGTTGACCGGCGTAAGGCTCGCCGGCGCTCGGTGCGCCGCCGTCCGCTCTGGCCAAGGTCGGGGACCTCGCAGTTGTAAAGACGATAAGTTAGAGGGTGTTGGTTGCAAAGTCTATGACTCATGTAAATAGCGCTTTGGACTGCGGGTTGATTCCTTAGAAGCCGAAGGGCTTTTCTGCAAAAGCGCTAGTGCACGCGGGCGGGAGTCAGGCCGGGCCGTTTTCACGCGCGTTGGGCCGAGCAGAACTGGGCCGAAAGCCCAGTTTGGGCTAGAATTGAGTTTTTCTTTTTATAGCTTTATGCACAGTAGCTAGTTTTATTATTTTTGCTATAATTTTTCTATAGCTTTGTTAATTGTGAATTTTGACATGTTAGATGATAGCATGTCTGTGCTAATATAAAAATTATAAAACTTGTGTTTTGAGTACTTTTACTATGACAATTAAATCTGTACTTTAATTAATAAATGCAACTTTAATGAATTATGTGATTTTCTGTGTTTCTCCAAAAATCATGAAATTTGACATGTGAGTTTATGTCACTAATGTCTACCTTCATGTTTAATTTCAGCTCTGTTTGATAAAGTATGATTTGTTCATAAGTAAAAGGCTATTTAAAATGACTTATAAAATAAATAAAAATAGTTAATCACTTTATATTTGTATGATTTTTGGTTTTGTTTGACAATCAGGGGATCAGTAGCATGATTTGCTCCCTGGTTGTGGATTCCTTTATGCAAATAACCTTTTGTTGCTTGTTAGTTACATAACCTTGCTTAATAGAGATAATAAAATTTGCTTAGTAATAATATATAGTTTAATAGCTAAGTTGGTTTTGTTGTTTTGCAATTATACCGTGATGGAAGATTGTACGAATAAATGTCTACAGCTTAGAAAATTTCCATCTTTACCATGATCATGTCATAAGCATCCCATTGATCATGCATATGCACTTCTACGTGTAGATCTCGTTTCAGAAGAACCGGATCCACAGTGGGTTTCTTCTGAGAGTTTGGATCTTTCTGGTTTTTCTGAGTCTCCGGACTTCGCTAATCACCAAGGCAAGCCCCGGACATTAAACCTATCCTTGTATTTTTATAAAGTTATTTATATCACTTGAGTTATATGATGCATTAAGTGAATAGGAGTTGAGTGAACCCTATTTGATGCATTACCAACCTTGATGATTTCAATACTTAACCTTGATACCCGTTTTATGAAAATGCTTAGTATGCTTAGCCATGCTTTACTACTTCATTAAAGTAGGTGCTTTTAAAAATGGTTGCTATGTTATGGGATTAATGAATCTTGAGACAACATGATAACGATAGTAACTTACATCAAGAATGGAGTCTTGTTGTAAGGTTACTCAACATAGGACCTTATCGTTGTTGGCCTGCTGTGATTGAGACCTTTGAGTACAACCCACATGCGGTGGTAAGCCTCATCTATAGCTATTCCGATACTTGAGAACGGCCAACGCGTACTAGGAGTGGAGAGATGGCGGGAGTAGCGTGTACCCTCGGGGCTATGAGATAGTCGGGTTCGAGGTGTACTGTACTCTCGGGTGACGCTGGACCCGTTCTTGTATGGGAGGATCTATAGATAGGGTTGACGTATGCAAGATTAAGTTCTACATATGTCGTGTGGTACTGAATCCCCAGCTGGGTTTAAACGATTCGAATCGCCGTGTTTCCTCGGATATGGAGCCTCAATCCACTGACCCGCACCGTAGTAATGAATGAGATCTTTATAAGAACGACAGATGTGGTATGCTTATGAAAGTTTGAGAATCTTTGGATAGTTATGAAATTTTAATCTTGAGTTAAAACTTGAAAGTAGGGTTTTTCTATTAGTAAGCTTTTATGCAAAAGAAATGTTTTGATCTTGCTAAAGCCTTACCTTGGATCCCTATAATCTTCATACCTGAGTTTTCTCCTCTTTTCTAGACGGTTAAGTCTTGTTGAGTACTTTTGTACTCAGGGTTCGTTACCCTTTGTTGCAGGTGAGTTTATTGATCATCCTTTTGGTAGTCAATGTTTCTTCACTCTTGTGGAGGAGAGTGATGATGACACTGATGTTTGACCTTGGGCAAGTAACCAAAAGTTGTGTGGTATATGTAATATAAAGTTCTGAACCTTTTATGTATTAAGTACTTCTGGGTGGTAAACTTTTAAACTTAAGTTTTAATCTATGTTATATACTCTTTCCGCTTTTACTCTGATTTATCTTATCTATAAAACTGTTGTAATACTGTGATGCTTGACGAGGGAATTCCTGAAAAGAATGTAACGTGGATGATTCGGGTTTCCCGAGGACTCCCGACAGATCTCTTGAGTCATTTGGAACTCGTGCACGCCAATCAGAAGTCTTTAGGACAGTGATGGGTGCATGTGGGCCACTTAATTCAGGAGGTTCTGCCACACCTAGCACGCCTACGGGGGAAGCGATCACCACGTTGAGGAAAACGTGGTCTGCTAAGGGTAGAGCGTCCATCGCGATACTAAAAACGCGGTGGGGGAAAACGCTCAACTACAAAGCCACCGCCACGGGGTCCATAGCCTACAACTGCAGGCTCCCGCTGGGCACGTCCTCTCCGCTGCCTAGGCCTCGAGACTTGAGGTCCTGGACCTCTGGGCCTAGCAGCACGCCTCTGAACATTCGGCGCATGTACATCATGGAAAGGATGGTACATGTCCGCATTGTTCATCTCCCTAGCACGACGCGCCTCTCTCTTGAGCCGAAAGCAGAACTCTCTCAAGTGTCCATCTCTCCCACAGTGCTCACAATGGTACCTCACCGCTCTCAAAGGGGGTTGTTGGTACACACGGTTGTGGGTGTGGATCACTTTGCCCTTCTGTGGCAAAAGCTCCTCTTGGATAGGTGGCATTGTGTCCAGCTTGTTCTTTAGGTGGTTGGGTTTGGGATGCCACACTTGGTTCTTGGGTGGAGCTCTCGGAGGTTCCTCAAACATTCCATCCTTGGTGTTGGGCTTGAGAGGCTCTTTGGGTGGAATCTTAGTAAGCTTGGGAGTAGTGGTGGAGTTGGGCTTCTCACATGGGTTCAGATCACTCGACTCTCCAATCTTGCCAAAAGATGACACATCAACACCCGGAGCAAAACCTACACCTGGACCTCCAGCAGCTCGCTTGAATTGGGAGATCATCATCCCAAGCTGCGGCTCACCACAAGACACCCATGACAAGATGGTCCGAAGGTATGTGTTTTCCTCCTCGGTTTGCATCTTGTCATGCTTCACGTTTGCGATCTCCATCTCCAAACCCTCACAAAGAACACACCTAGCCACACATGTGCTACCTGAGTTGGCCTCTTCAAGAGACACAATCTTGGCATTCTTCTCTGCCAACTCAGATTGCAAGACAGGACAAGTCTTGCATGCACCCAACAGCAAGGGTCTAGCCTTCAGCTCATCCACCTCTCCTACCAACGCAGCATACTTACCTCTCAAAGTAAGAAGGTCAGTCATGTGCTTGGTGCACATCTCACACTCCACCTCCTCAGAAACGACCACGGTGGACTTAGCGAACTCAAGCTCCCTCACCGTGTCCTCCCACTTCTGCCTAAACTCCTTGCGCTCTCTAGCAGCACGCCTAAGCAACTTATCCTGACTAAGCAAGGCGGCAGTAAGCTTCTCGACCTCAGTAGAAAGCTCGTCATGGGTCAGAGATACCTCGGAGGTGTCGTCGTTGTCGTCGTCCCGAGGAGTGTGCTCCAGCTTGCCGTCATCCTCATCGCCAAGGGCCATGGTGCAGAAACCCTCGTCGTCGGCGAAGAAGCAGAGACCGTTCAGCTTGTCCTCGATCCTCTTCTTCTTCTCGGACTCATCATCGCTTGAGCAAGCGGAGTCGTCATCCGAGTCGTCGACATCGCTGAGCGTGGCGAAGAACGCACGCTGCTCAGCCTGGGCCTTCTCCAAGTACTTCTTCTTGATGTACTCCTTGTCGAAGCCGCCCCTCCGCTTGTGCCTCGCGGGGACGTACTTCTCCTTGCGCTTGCCGGAGTCGTACTTGTGCCCATGATCGCCCTTCCCAGATGTGTGCTTCTTCTTGGGACAGTTGGCGATGAAGTGGTCGGGGTCGCCGCACTCAAAGCATCCTGAGCGTCCTCCTCTGCGGCGACGGTTCATGCGGTTGTTGTGGAACCGCGAGAACCGGTTGGCGAGCAATGCCAACTCATCATCCCCCAAAGACTCCAGCTGGTCCTCTGTGATAGAAAAGAGTGAAGAAAGTGCAAATCCTCCAGAGGGGTTAGCAGAAGAGCCAGAAACCAAAGCCATAGTCGGGCCGGAAAGATTTTCATAAGAAGCCCTCGACATGGCGTCAATCTCACTAGACTTGAGCTTACTAAAGAGCTCGTCGCAAGTGAGGGTCTCATAGTTAGATGATTCGATGATCGCCGGGACCTTTGAGTCCCACACCGATCGATCAAGAGTGTGCAAAAGCTTCAAAGCCCTCTCATGATCGTCAAAAGGCAACAACTCTTTGTTCGCTCTCATCTTGTTGACAATGACCTGAAAGCGAGTGAATAAACTCTCTATGCTCTCGCCAGGCATGTGTCGAAAGTTCTCGTACTCCCGCTTGTGCGACTCGTAGAGACGGGATTTGACTTGAGAGGTTCCCTCATGGAAGCGCATGAGGGTCGCCCAAATCTCACGAGTCATGGGGAGGTGAGAAACGCGATCAAACTCGGACACGCTCAAACAGGAGAAAAGAGTGTTACGCGCTCGGCTATTGGCATCGTGCTCATCCATCTGAAGCTGAGTAACACGAGCAGCCAAGACAACGTAATCGTCCCTGTTGCAAATCTCCCAAACAGAAGAGCCCATGCTCTGGAGATAGGCCAACATGCGTATCTTCCAATACGCATAGTTCGTCCCATCAAAGAACGGCAGTTGGCCCACGCCGCGATCCATGTTGCCTTCTGTGGATCTGGAACCGGCTAAGGTGGAAGATCCTTAACCCGCTCTGATACCAATTGAAGGACCGAAAGTGCTACCAGAAAGCGACCAGAGGGGGTGAATGGGAGCTTCAAATTTCTTTTCAGAAACTTTAAACCTCTGTCCCGAAAATCAACCCCAAGAGCAAAGCCGATGCGCGTGATGTCCACGACCCAAGAGAATGGGTGGATCCTCCCAAGGAACACAGCGGGACACCACAAAAATTCCCTCGCCCAAGTTCACGCAGGTCAACTAGTGACAGGATGAACTTTGGGTAACCTCAACCTCCCCCGAGCAACAAGAGGGGGATTCAGGTTATTCTGGACCAACTCGAAGGTAGGTGAATCCGACGGCCACGCTCGCACAACTGGTAGTGTTGCCTCGACGCAACCTCACCGATTGCCGCCACGTGCCGCCACCGCTCTGCGTCCTTTTCACGGACTCCACCCCCTGGTTTTGAGGCCCAAACCGGGAAACCAGCCTTCAAGTCCATCCCCCGGTTTTGTGGCCCAAACCAGGAAACCAGCCGCCCATCGCCTGAGTTTTGTGGCGCAAACTCAGAAACCCGCCAGCGCCCAGGTTTTGAGGCCCAAACCTGGAAACCGTCCTCCGCCCGAGTTTTGTGGCCCAAACTCGGCAAACCCGCAGCAACCAGGTTTTGTGGCCCAAACCTGGAAACCGTCCACCCGATGGTTTTTCTCTGGCTCTACCACCAAACCGAAGCTGAAGAGGGGATGCACCGCCCGTGCACCACGTCCACCGACACGTGTCCCCAAGTCCTCGACCCGAGCAACACCGTGCTCGCAAGTCTTCGCTCGTCGCTGTCCCTGGCTGCCAGCCACCACAGCTGATCCTCGGGCCACCGGTCCCTCAGTCCAAGCCTCACGTCCGCCCTTCGCCACTCTCAGTCCCTCGGCACGGCACGTCTTTACTTGACCTTCATGTTGCCTCTGATCACTGTCTCTGTGCTCGACACCTGCACAACACAAGCCAAAGAACATGCGATCAAACCCGTTGACACTCACTCATCACTCGAGACTCGGCATACACCCATGTATCCGCACTCACTAAGAAAGATGCTAAGCCTCGGTTAATCCGATGGATTCTTCTACTCCAAGAGTTTGACATAGAAATAAGAGATAAAAAGGGAGTAGAGAACTCGGTAGCTGACCACTTGTCTAGGCTTCAGTATAAGGAAACACATGACCTACCCATCAATGACTACCTAAGGGACGATACCCTGCTCAAGGTAACAACCTCCGATCCATGGTACGCAGACATCGTGAACTTTATAGTAAAAGGCTATGTCCCACCTGGTGCGAACAAAAGAAAATTGATCCATGATAGTCGCTCGCACCTATGGGATGAGCCATATCTTTTTCGAGTCTGCGTCGATGGATTGTTGAGAAGGTGTGTTCCTATGGCAGAGGCTACTCAAATTATGGAAAGATGTCATGCCTCGCCGTATGGAGGACACTATGGAGCATTCCGGACACATGCCAAGATCTGGCAAAGTGGTTTCTTCTGGCCAACGATGTATCAAGATACAAAGGAGTTTGTTAGGAGATGCCACAGATGCCAGAAACATGGGAATATCAACGCCCGAGATGCAATGCCTCTCACAAACAATCTTCAAATTGAACTCTTTAATGTGTGGGGGATTGATTTCATGGGGCCATTTCCTATGTCCGGGAATTGCGAGTATATCTTGGTAGCCGTAGACTATGTGTCCAAATGGGTAGAAGCAATACCGTGCAGAAATGCTGATTCGAAACATGCCAAGAGAATGTTCCATGAAGTAATATTTCCTCGATTTGGTACACCCCGGATGGTCATAAGTGACGGAGGGTCACACTTCATAGATAAGGTCTTCCGAAAGTACCTAGCAGATCATGGAATTCGTCACAACAGTGCTACAGCCTACCATCCCCAAACTAGCGATCAAGCAAAAACATCTAACAAACAAATCAAGAATATTCTACAAAAGACCGTTGATGAAATGGGGAAGGGATGGAAGGACAAACTCCCTGATGCTCTCTGGGCATATCGAACTGCATACAAAACACCCATAGGCATGTCACCTTATCAGCTTGTATATGGGAAAACATGTCATCTACCTGTCGAGCTTGAGTTCAAAGCTCACTGGGCCATGAAACGATGGAACATGGACTTTGAAGCTGCAGGGACAAAAAGAAAGATGCAACTCTTAGAACTAGAAGAATGGCGTGAAAAAGCTTACCATAATGCCAAGATCTACAAAGAGAGAACCAAGAGATGGCATGATAAGAGAATCAAGCACAAGGAGTTTAAGCCCGGGGATAAGGTTCTGCTGTTCAATTCAAGAGTTAAGCTCTTTGGGCATGGGAAACTTCGGAGTAAGTGGGAAGGACCTTTCAAGGTCGTCGACACTTCAACTCATGGAGCCATTACCATCCAAGATGATACAGGTAACACATTTAAGGTAAATGGCCAACGCTTAAAAGTTTTTCTTGAACCTGAAAATGTGGAAAAAGAAGTAGACTTGATTGAATTCTTGCAATTTAATGATCCAATCTAAAATCAATCATCCTAAAAACTCTAGACAACCAATGCTTATAAGCCTAACATCTAATTGGTTCCACAAGTTTTGTTGTCTATTTCAGTTTCACAGGATTTGAGAGGCCAAGACAAGCTAACAAGCCAGTGGATATTCCATCCACTGTCGGAGCAATGTGTCAACAACCATCAACATCAATCAGAGCTCCGATAGAGGAAGAACATTTTCACTGCCAGTCCGTTGCATTACAAGATCGAACGACTACGTCAACATCCAGCTTGGGGGAGGCACCGCCCTCACATGTATCCAGGTAAGTATCCTCTTAAGTTTTCTTTCTATACATAAATCTAAAAAAAATATATACAAAAAAATGTGGGCACATGAAGGCTCACCATTAATTAAAAAGAAAAAAAATATATGGGCACATGAAGGCTCAACGCTATTAAGGGAACCGACTTGGGGGAGACGCATCTCCGTTATCTTCGTAATCCAGGTATGTCTTATTCACTATCTTAGTTATTTGTAATAATTGTGTGTTAGGTTAAATAGGTTAAACAAATAGTGTGTTAACTTTGCTTAGTTTTGTTTTAAAAAGTTGATAATAAAAGAAGAACCCTCTCTAATCTATTATATGAAATGATGAATAGTTGCTCTATCTAATTTCTTTCAAGTACCTAGCCTTCAAAGCATGAGTTCTCCTGATTAATAATGATGCTTAAAAATGAAATTAAATATACGGGTAGCAAATGCTTGATCCAGAGTCTAGGTAATTGATAGATATGACATGTGATGATCTGAGCTACTACTATCTTGTTCTAAACAACACTAGAGTTCCGGAGAGTTTCCAATATTAATATGACTAATAATTGCATTGAGTTAAATTAAGCTTTGTTGACCCTATGAGAAGTTATCATGCTATTGAATTGAGATCACTTACACATTCAATCCATTTTCCTCATAAATGCTCATGATTATTTATTCCTAATCTCTCAAAAGTTTGTTGGAAGCATGTGGCTATTGAAAAAAAAGAAAAAAAAGAAAAGAAAAAGAAAAAAAAAAGAGAGAGAGAAAAAAAATCCGAGGAAATAAAAAAGGACAAGTGTCCGAAACCTCAAAAAGAAAGATCCCGAGGAAATAAAAAGGGACAAGTGTCCGGAACCTCGAAAGAAAAAAAAGAATATCAAAAAAAAATGGGCATGTGCCCGCCAGTACAATTAGCCCAATAGCCATGTGTCTCTGATAAACAAAAGAGAGTGATATATTTCAAAAGAGCATCCGACTCCATTTTCCATACACATGCACTTCTCGGTTCAATGGTGTGGTTGACTTTCTCTTTGGATCCATTGTTTAATTTGACAACATATGTTTTTAATCTTTTTGAAAATTTATAAAAACTCTGGGATAATGGTGAAGTGAAAGAGCAAGAGATATAGTGCTTGATTTGATCGTTCTATCTTTCCATTACTCAGGATTCAAGGTAAAGTACTAAGCCCCATGATGAATAATATGATACTTTTATCTAATCCATATGAGAACTTTTGTTTGAATACATGTGTACTTGTTGCAAGTGAAGATATTGCAGCAACTCCTGATCCATTGTTGAGATTGTCTTTGCTCGGGACTAGCAAAGGGTAAGCTTGGGGGAACTTGTTCACGCTCACTAATGCTCATAATTAACCATCAACTACTGCATGAAATGACACTAAATGAATCACAAAGCATAGTTGTAGGGTTTGAAACTAACAAGTTCCACGAGTTTTGGTGCTCTCACTTGTTTTGTAGGACATCCATGTTTTTACCATATAAAAGCATCTCAAGTGATGAATTGGACTGCATCATTGCGAAGAGCTCGTCGAGACGATCGAAACAGACATATCATTTGCTATATTCGGAGTCCCGGATGAAAAGATATTAATTTCGCAATGAAATCTGCAAAAGAAGGATCTAGAAGACACCAGAAGACACCACGAGGCGGGCCACCACGTGGGCCCACTAGGCCAGACCGACCGGTCCCACCCTGGGACCGACCGGTCGGTCACAGAGGACGTTTCGCCTCTGCCTTCTGGAACCTTCTTCCACCGCCTCCTAGGATGCATCTCCACCGTCCCTGAAGTCGGTTTGATCCAAGAGCTCACGTTCCACGCTCCGGGCTATAAAACCAGACCCAGACCCCCCTCTTCAGGCATCCCCATCTTCATTATTCATCTCCACATCAGAAACTAGGGTTTCAATTAGAAGTAGAGGTCCCTCTAGATGAATCTCTTCTAGTTCATCTAGAATTAGATCTAGTTCTAGTTCTAGTTGTCTAGTTCATCTAGTTGTAATTAGAGATCGGATTAGAGAGAGGAGAAGGAGAGAGCTGAGGAGGAGCCGGATCTGTCGGATCTTCCTCGACATTGTATTGGTGCAGCATCTAGTTCGTCTTCAAGTAATCTCCAGGTTCTTCATTTACTATTTCCAAGTATTATATCTAATTTCAGTTCTTGCTTTATTTCATTTACTGGATCTCCGCTCGTATCGAGTGCTCTAGTTATTTGCAGTAATTAGAGTAGTAAGCGTTAGTGTAGACGTGGCATCTAGACTAGGGTTTACCTGAGTTTGCACCCAGCCCTACGGATAGTTGTGGTAGCCCCAGGTGGTGACAGCCCTGACGGCCGACGTAGTCCACCACGTTCGGGTTGGTGTTTGTAGGACCGTAGTCGGAGCTTCCTAGCCCCTTTCTCATCCCTTTCTGTGGCTAGTGTTCTGATGTCCCGAAGTAAGTAAATTATAGTGAGCCTTTTATTAGATAAACCTTCTTAGAAAACCCTAAATCTCTTTATACCCATATCATCATTCTTTTCTTGGACGTTCTTGATTCTTCTAGTACACTTCACATTCCCCGTGGAAATCGATACCCTGAAATACTCTCGGGTGAAAGCTACATCGGTATCGATGCGCTTGCGGATTCTTCTGTGTGCGTTTAAAATACCCAACAATCACTACAATATGGACAATCCGCAATGAAGTGATCCTTGCTCTTGCATCTATAGCACCTTTTAGTTGTGCTTTTGATTCCATCTCTTCTCTTTCTTGCTCCATAGCCCTTCTTCTTCATGAATTTGCCAAATCTCTTAACAAATAGAGCCATTTCTTCATCATCTATCTCACAACCACTTGAGCTTGCTTCATCATCACTTTCCTCCTTTGCTTTGCCCTTGCTCTTGCTCTTGGAGGATGAAGCCTTGAATGCTACGGTCTTCTTCTTCTTCTCTTCTTGGGCTCCCCCATCCCTTTCCACACGGTATGTGTCTTGTGTGACCACATCACCTAGTACTTGGTTTGGGGTTACCGTATCCAATCCTTCCCTCACAAGGATAGTCACCAAAGTATCAAACCTTGGTGGTAAGCATCTTAGGAATTTGTGAGAAAAATCCTTGCCCTCCATCTTCTCTCCCAAAGCCTTTAAGTCATTGATAATAACTTGCAACCGGTGAAACATCTCCGGTATGCTTTCATCATCTTGCATCTTGAACATGGCAAGCTTGTCCTTGAGAATGTATAACTTGGCACCCTTGACCGCCTTGGTACCCTCACCTCCTTCAATCTCTCCCATATCTCACTTGCTTTTTCAAGATCTTTGATTTGCTCAAACACCTTTGTATCAAAGGCTTCATAGAATAAGTTGATTGCCACATCATTCCATTGAAGCTTCTCTTCTTCTCTAGGAGTGGGACTTGTGGGATCAATTACCGCAAAGTCATGCTCAATCACATCCCATATCTTTCTATTCATTCCTCTTGTGAATGCGCACATCTTCCTCTTCCTACAATCAAAGTTGGTGCCGTCAAAATGTGGTGGCTTCCCCATATAGTTGATTTGAGCCATTTTAACACCACAGGATGTTAAGCCTCAAAGAAACGGTGACCACGGCTCTGATACCACTTCAAAGGTCCAAATTGTCTAGAGGGAGGGTGAATAGCCTAATTAAAAATCTACAAAATTACTTAGGCAAACACTATTAGTATAACAAATGGCGAAGCTTTTTGCGCTAGCCTAATAGTGTGTTGCAAGCCACCTATCCCAACAATTCTACCTAATATTTCTATGTCACACAATCAACTAGAGCTAGTATCAAATGCGGAATAAAACAATCTAGCTCTAGCACAAGAATGATATACAAAGAATGTATATGAAACAAGTGTGTGCACAAGATATACTAAGCAAGCTAAATACAATTAACTAAACAAGATATATAACAAGAGATAGTAACTACACAAAGGAATAGCTCAAAGTAAATACACAAAGTAAATGAGCTAGATAGAGGTGGTTTCACCGAGCCTTCGGGATCGTCTAGTAGAGAGCCAATCACCGGTGAAATCCACTCGTGATGCCAATCTCCAAGAATGTGAATATGAAGACCAATCACCAAGATATGGAAGCAATCACAATAAGCACACGGGATACCAAGATTTATCCCGAGGTTCACGTGCTTGCCGGCACGCTACTCCCCGTTGTGCCGACCGACACTAGGTGACCCGGTGGCAAATCAGCGCAAAGCCAAGCTCACAAAGAGCGCCACAAGAATCTACCGCTAGTGAGGTAGCTCAATGACACGAGCAATCCACTAAGGATGCCTCTTGCCGCTCCGGCGAGGTGAGGCTCCAAAACCTCTCACAATCACAATCGGTGATGGCCAAGAACAATCTCCTTCTCTTGCCAACAACACCACAACGCCTCCAAGCCGTCTAGGCACCGGCAAATGTCAAGAGTAACAAGAAAACTCAATGCCGATGCGAAGAACTAGTGCCACTAGATTGAATTCTTTCAAATCACGCACTAGATCACTCAATCTCACTTGGTTTGATCAAATTAACTTGGGAGATGAGTTGGGAGGCTTGCCAAAGCTCACTAGTATGCTTAGGAATCAAAATGTGCAAGAGAGATCCCTAGCAAGCCGGCCAAGCCCCTTAAATAGGCCACACAAGTCGGCCTAGCCGTTGGGCTGAAATGCAACCATCGGACGCGCCGGTGTCGGGACCATCGGACGCACCCTCAACGTCCGATGCTCTGATGAGCACCACATGTCCACCTGCTATGAATTCAGGCCACCCGATCCCAATGGTCATATACTTTTATGCCACGGTTAAAGTGACATCGGACGCGCCGATGCCAGGCATCGGACGCTCCGATGCCACTGCTCGTTTCAGCTCTTCTATGCGCCACATCGGATGCGCCGGCACCTTCACATCGGACGCTCAACCCCTGCGTCCGATGACCATGCAGAGAGATTCCAGAGAGGGCCAAATCACATCGGACGCGTCCGATGGATCCACATCAGACGCATACCAGCGTCCGATGCTCCCTGGAAAGCTAGCTCGCGCCACGTCACCTGCATCGGACTCTGCAATAGTGTTTCCTCAGCGTCCGTTGCCAGCGTCCGATGCTCCTTCAACAAATGTCAGTAGTTAGGGTTTCCCATCGGACGCTCGGCCCAGCGTCCGATGCTGCCACCAGCAGCGTCCGTTGCCCCTAACTCAGCACCTTTTACTTCCTAACATCTACCCTTGCTTCCATGCGCCAACATCAAAGTGTTTCAACACTTGTGCACGTGTGTTAGCATTTTGCAAAGCATTTTCCAAGGGTTTAGTTAGTCACTTACTAGGTCTATAGCATCGATATGTTAGAGAACACCTAGTGGCACTTGAACACTGCATAAGCCGTGAATAATCTCCTCTTAATAGTACGGCTATGTATCCTAAATGTGATCACACTCGCTAAGTGTCTTGATCACCAAAAACAAAGAGCCCTATAGGTTATACCTTTGCCTTCGGGCCTCTTTGCTCATCTCTTCCCTTCTTCTCATGTTTCACCAACGGTAGAGCACTTGATCACTTGAGTGCTTGTGGCCATCATCATTCTCATAGTTGCCACTTTGCTAGCTCCACCGCTTGGCTTGGTCACAATCCTTTCTTATAAGCTGCACACATGCTTAGCAATAGGATTAGACCAAATACGTTTCATCAATTAACCAAAACTAAACTAGGGATTTCACCTATCAAGTACAATTACCCCCAGAGATGAATGTAATCTTTCCTGTGTTCCACGTATCGCAACTCAAGAAGTGTCTTCGAGTGCCTGAAAAAGAAGAAGTTCGAGTTCCAGACATCACAATCCGATCAGACCTGGAATATTACGAACAACCGGAGGAGATACTTGACACCAAAACCAGAGTAACTCGCAACCGAGAAGTCAAGACTTACAAGATCCTCTGGAGTAATCATGGACCCAATGATGCCACCTGGGAAATCGAAGAATACCTACGCGTAAATTATCCTTGTAAGCGGTACGTAACCCAAATCTCAGGACGAGATTTCTTTAAGGGGGGAGGGGCTATGACACCCTGGTGTCAAGCGCTGCATTAGGAACAACATTAGCTACTAATAGACATCAGCATTGCATTGAATCATCTCATGTTGCTTTAAAGTGTTTAAATCCCTTTTGTTTATTAATTTGAATTAGGGTTCCATAGGACTTGCTTGTTTAAGTTGAGTTCTGTCTTGGTTAATAATTTTATAAAATAGAGAATAATGAGTATAACACTTTTCATGTAGATGCTTTGCCCTAATTAAGTATAGTTTAATAATTAAAAAGTTAAGAGCAAAAATAATTTCTAGCCCTAATATTAGCTTTAATTCTATACAAGATAGAAAAATGATTTTTAGAAATTATGTCCTATATAAAAGTTGTAGAGAAAATTATTTTTAGCAACTTTGTTTTTGGGCCAAACCCTAGTTTTGAGTTTTTGAAACTGTTTTGAAATAAGCAAGTTTTGGAAAAGAAATTTGAAAAAGAAAAAGGGTTGAATTTTTCTCTAGCGCCTCACTTCCGGCCACTTGGCCTTTCCGGCCCAGGCCCGCGACCCCACACCCCGCTCCCGGGCTCGCTCGCGCCACGCGCCGCGCGCCCCGACAGGGCCGCGCCGTACGCCGGCCACCCGACGCGTAACCGCCGTGCGCTCGGCAAAATCCGCTCCGCCCAATCCGTGCGTGATTGCATCCCCAGCTCTGCACGCAAGGATCCCCGTCGCCCTCTCCCACTTCACCTCGCCTGCTGCGCCCCGCCTCGCCGACCGTGCTCACCTAGTCACCAGCGCCGGTCATGGCCCCCGCCACGACTACCGGCCGGCCGGCCGAGAAGGCAAAACCGGCACCCGCTCTCTCCCTTTCTCCCATTCTTCATTCGCTCGCACTCGCCTGCTCTCTCCCTCTTCTTCCGCACGCCAGCGCGAGCCAAAGCATTCGCACTCGCCACCGTTCGTCGCTGAGCGCCCTCACCACCATTCCAACCCGACCAAAGCCTCCCCGTCCGATTCCTCACACCGGAGACTTCACCGTTGTCGTGCACACGTCGTGCGCATGATAACACCACCAACCAAGCCTCCTCGCCGCCAGAACGCGAAGAGCCCCTCTTCGGCCGCCGCCATCGCCGAGGAGAGCACGTCCCTGTTCCGCTTCAACCGAGCCACCCCGAGCTTTCTCCTTCCTTGACACGCTTCGCCAAACGAAAGCTAGGTGAGAACACCCAACCGCCTGGTCGCTACCACTCCCTAGCCTCCTCCTTGCTCCGGCCGAGCGCCATGGCCGCCGCCGCGGCATGCGTGCGAGGCCAAGATTCCCGGAAGCTTCTCCGGCCAAACCAACCCTCCTAGCCTCTTTCCTAGGATTCACTGATCCTCACGCGCACACCAATCCAGCTGGCGACTGCCGAAAATGGCCTAGCCGTGTCTAACCGCCGCTACCACCCGCCGTCGCTCGTCGTCGGTGAGCTATGATCGCGCACCAGCCAAACCAACACCCCCACTCGACTCGCCCCGTCGAGACGAACACGTCAAGCCAACCCTCACCGCCGGCGACCTCACCGTCAGCGAGAAATCGCCGGTCAGCGCCGCTCCCCTGCTCCGCCTTCACTGGCAAGTGGGCCTATTGACCACTGGGTCCCGCGCATCAGTCGCTGTGTGGCCCATAGACCGAGCCCATGAAGCCCATCGCCGGAGATTTCAAATGTTTTTCTTTTTCTTTTATTTTTCAGAGATGCTTGTTTATTTTTTAGAGCATGTTTTATTGATCCAAATGAAGTGCTATAAGTTTTTTTAATTTATTCTTGAGTAGAGCTATTTGGGAAAAATAGGAAAGTATTTTTGGTTAAAGTTTATTACACTGTTTTTATTTATTTCAGTTTATGTATAATTTATTAAATAAATATGTTGTTATGTTTTCTGGTTACATAAAATTATGGTAAATTTTGTGTATGCTCTTTGTCATGAATAGCATCTGGAAAAATTATATGCGGGTATGTTTCTATAGAAAAAGTGTCTTTTTATGTTTAAATGTCTTTCTAGCTGTTTTCTTAGAATATTTCCTGAGGGAAATATATGCAGAAATAAAATGTGGGAAACTTTTTGGAGTCTTAGGGTATCCTAATGGAGCTAAGAAAAATGTTGAATATAGTCAGTTGTATGGAAGAAAATAAACTTGTAGTACAAATGTGCTTTTCTGAGTTTTTCTTACGAAATTCATATAGGAAAGAAAATAACACTGCTGTTCATGAAACTTTCTGGATAAATATGAAATGTTGTCTAGAATCTAGAAAATATATGAAAATGAATGTTGCACCCTTTTTCAACAGGGCTATAGTTCAAAGGTTTAAATCTAGATAAAAATTTAGAAATTTGTGTAGGGTTACATATGCATGTTCTAGCAGTTATTTTTCTGGAGTAGTGTTGTCTCTGATAGGAGAGGTCAGGAAAAATATGAAATCTACTCTTTGACACTTTTCAGAAGAAAAGTTTGTTCAAAGCACCTTTTTGGTTGTTTATTTAATCTTTTTATATCTGTTGTTCAATATTTTATTTCTTTCTGAATTTTTTACAGTAATGTATAGTAGGTACAGGTTAGCTGCTATAATTATTGAAGATTTTTTTGGGTAAAGGAAACAACACTTGTTGTACAAACCTGAGTTATTCTAAAAATAATAAATAGAAAATAATTGGAATAATAATTTTGTAATTACCGTAAAATTAAATATTTTCTGCAATGTCAAAAGTTGTTCAACAAGTTGGTTTTGTTGGTTTGCACAAATTGATTTCAAGTACATACCATCATATTGCACCAATGCTCTATTTATTTATTATCGGCCGCATTGCACATAGGATCGGTAACTCAGGAGACCAACACAGAGCTGGAAGCAAGCGAAGAGCTGGAGATCTGGGAGGTGCCACAGTGCAAAGAAGTCGAACCAGCTGACCTCGACACTAACCAGCCTGAGTGCCCCGCTCACGAGGCCTCAGTCTTCTCTCGAGGCAAGCTCCGGAGCATTCTAAGTCTCCCAGTATTTACAATTAATTTAATTGAGTATTTTATACTGTGATGCATTAGGTATAGGAGTTGATTGAATCCTAATTGCTGCATTACCATTTCTTGATTATTGTTTATACCTGTCTTGTTATCCTGATAGTTTTTACAATATAGAACTGCTTAGTCTGCTTACTAAAAGTAGTAATTGAGGATGTTACCGTAATACCCCTGGTGGGTATTTACCGGATCACGGTTGGCTATATTTGCTATCGTGGAAAAGAACCTGAGTAGTAATGAACTACGATCAACCGGAAGGCAAGACATCGAGTTTGGAAACTTGGGGGCAGCTCGTCCGTTGGATCGTGTAGGTTTGTATCGATGTTGGCCCTCGTTCATTTTTGAAAGTGCCCTTTTACTTAGGGTGCTGGTGATGTATTCTCGACCCCGAAGCCGGTTAGACGCTGTTCGGGCCAGATTCAACCCGAGTCGTGTCCTCTAGTATGGAAATACGATCTGCCTCGGAATGGCCATCGTCAGGTTCCAGAGCGGTCCGTGCTTGAACCGCGACGACTACCACCACGAATAGTATCGAGCGGTGACCCAATACATGTACCTGACAGGGAAAGTGTGGGTTTGTATTAAAGGTTTCTCGCCAGCTCGTTTGTAATTCGATTCTAGTCGTCGTCTCCCCCTGTTAGTGGGAAACTATGTCGAGCTTCACCACGATACAACTCCATGTGATGATTAAAGGTTCAACTAAAATATGGATAAAGCAAACCTGATATGGTATTATATATTGTTTGCTAGAAGTGAGTGTTGTAGTTCAGGTGCAAACCTAGAATAAAGGATATGCAAGGCTTTCTGTGTGGAGTTGGAAGTTTTAGTTGCGGAAAGAGCTCAGATTAAGATGAGTAATATTTAGGCCTTGTTTGGATACTCTAGCACAACTAGAAGTTAGAGTTATTTTCTAGCTTATAAGTAGCTCTAAACTAACTCTAGCCAAAGAGGTGTTTGGATAGAAGGGTTAGATTGACAATAAATGTACTTTGCCAATCATTTGGTGGAATGGGGGTAGAGAGAAAAATCACTTTTCAAGTGGTCCCAACTAGAACTAGCCCGAATAATCACCTCTTGGTGGGGATAGTTTTTTAAGGTGGGTTAGTTGCAAATAGCTCAAACTAGCCCTCTTGTTTGGATACTTTAGGGCTAGTTAAGCTCCAAATAGCTCAAACTAGCTCTAGTCCTTGGATCCAAATAGGGCCTCAGTCCCGTTGTTGCAGATGGCCAGGTGTACGTCGGCTATTGTAAGCATTGCCTCTACCCTGTGGAGGGTGATGAGGAGTAGGCCCCGGGCAGGGCCATGTGAAAGCTTCTCCTTTGCTTTTGCGGGACTAAGACTACTCGTGGCACAGTATCTCAAAAAGGAGGAGTGAGTTCTTAAAAACGATGTTTTATTTGGACCACGTGGGTGGTGGTCGAATTTCAGGACTTATTTATGCTTCTGCTATTTGAACTCAGTATTGTAATAACTTTGAGTCTTCGCACTCTGATGTTAATTTCAATGTCATTATCAAACTGTTGTATCCTCATGAATGTAGTACTTGAATGATGCGATCCTGGTAAGATGTAAAGTTGTTCGAAATCCTTCGAGATTTCTGGACTACAGGAGTTATATGGGTTCAAGTATGGGTCGAAGCCAGTTAATTGGGCTAAGATGGTACTTGAGCTCTTATAATTTGGAGGGTTCCGCCACAACATCAATTACTTTTTTGAAAAAAAATCTTTTATTAAAAAAATCCTTCTTAAAAAAATAATCATAATAAAAATATTTATTTTTTAAAAAAACAACCCAATAACCTAGTCTTTAATAAAAATAAAGTGAGGACCTTCTGTTCTAATAAAATCTCCCTAAACTTGAACAAATAAAAAAATATCTTGGAATTAGACAAAGTTCCCTTCGGGTATTCTTTGCCACTAATAATTACAGGAACGAAGGACGAACAATGTCTATAGACATGAGTGGCGCACTACATACTTAGGAGATGCTCCAACATTCACACTTGGCTTTTAGTGTCGAATGACATAAAAGTCCAAGTGTGGGGGACCCGACCCTTCCACGCCATCTCTCGGGCACGCTGGTTTGCACTCCATAATCTCACTCATGTCATGCTCTTACAAGTTTGATTATGTTCAAAAATGTCAACCATGCTTATCAAACTTAAAAAAATGAAAATAAAATCTTGCCAAATTATGAACTTGTCTTTATAAAGATTGGTCGGTATAAAGTTTATTCCTAGTTCATATACTCGTTGCTTGGGGACACATCTGTATTAGGAAAACATGTTGAGCTTTGTCAAATTGTTGTGACCCTTGTTGAGATTCCTTTCATACACCCATGATCAAGATTCATGAACACCCAGATATAATAATGTCAACTCTTACACTGAGAGTTGCACAAAAACATGCCAATTTTTGTCCACCCAAAAATGTTCTATTCCCACACTGGGAATGAACACAAAAAAATATAGGTATAAAGCTCCAAGTAAACATCTCTTTTGAAATTCTAAATGTGACGGAGGTATGGGCTATGCAAAAAGAAAAAAAAGTATATGAAAAAAATGGGCAAGTGCCCGAAGTAGAATTAGGGGTATCTCCATACCCACTGAAAAAATTATGATATGAAAAAAACTAGGCAAGTGCCTGAAGTAGAATTAGGGGTATCTCCATACCCACATTAAAAAAAGAGAAAGAAGAAAAAAAAGATAACCCATGTCATCCTGAGCATATGTTCTCAAAAGTTCAAATATGTTCTCAAAAGTTCAAAGACATGATGTTTCAAGGAGTAAAGTAGAATTAGGTTAGCCACCAAATTTTTTCACACACTTGCACATCTTGATCAAAGTGTATGACGTGCATCTCCTTGGATCCGGTTTTTGACTTAGCAATATTATGTGATGCAAGTATGCCTCTCTTTTTATCCCTACTCAAAGCTCCACATAAGCCTTTTTAGAGGGTAGGATGAAAAAGAAGGAAAATTCGAAATGCCTTTGGTAAGGATATATACACCATTGAGTGACTTGAGAGTACCAATTGAGGAGAAGTATGAGCTAAGTTTTCAATTGCAAAAAGTTACAACAAAAACTCCAAGTATGCTTCATAGAAGGAAAGTGATGACTTGGTGTCTCAGCCGTTCCACTTTTCAACTGCTCAAGGCGACATGGTAGACACTGTAAAATCCACAGGTACGAGGAATGACATGGAGTAATTTTTATGCTAGCATCATATCTTTTTGAAGTCATGCTTCATAGTCACATGTTTGTTTGCTCGAGGACAAGCAAAGAGCAAGTGTGGGGGAGCTTGTTGGCGGTCCTTATTGCCTATTTATAACTGTCAACTCTCACATGAAATGATCACCAAACTAGAATTAGGGCTTTTATATCTAACAAGTTCCACAAGTTTTGGTGATTCACTTGTCTTGCAGGAGTAATCAAAGAATACCAAGGAAAAGGCAAGAATAATACGCTTTCTAACAAGGCGTAAAGTCAAGAAATAAAGAAGAAGCCCAACTAAACATCAAATCTGGGCTAACAACCCACATGGGAGGCATCCAGGCCCAACCAAGGACCCACATGAGAAGGTCGGTGGCCAGAGGCGGTGCTAGGGGTGCGCCCGCACCCCTGGTGTGGCCGCACCGCCACGGGCGCCCCTCGGGCCCACCTTTTGCAGTCGGTTGCATGCCTCTATGCATAGGTCAGTTATGTAGGTTTCCATGTTTAACTCCACCAAACCGACCATGATGTAGTATAAAAGAAGGGGTAGGGGCTCCCTCTCAAATCATCTTCATAGAGATCATACACACCATAAGGAGTCCTCTTCACCATATTGCCAAGATGTAGTAGTAGAGTAGCTCTAGTTGAGAGTGAGGGAGAGATGCTCAAGTTCTGGAGGAGTCCTCGAAGGATCGGTATAATCTTGTATCGCTTCTTTGTAAGACTCGAGTATTCAATATATTTATCTTCTCTAATTACTTGAATCGCTTATATGGTTATCTAGTTCTAATCTTATGTTTTAGCTAAAGCATGGTTATTTAATGTCTTGCACCTTTGCATGGGATCTCTGCTCAACCGAGTGCTCTAGTTATTATTTGTGGCTAGAGTAGTAATCGGTAGTATAGATGTGGTGTCTAGACTATCGGTTACCTGAGGTTGCGCCCAACACCACTGATAGTTGTGGTAGCCCCGAGGGTGAAAGCCCCGACCAGGCCTTTGTATTCCACCACGTTCGGGTTGGTGTTTCGTAGAGCTTTTGGCAGCCTTCTCCCGGTTACCCCTTCCCAGTCTCTTCGAGAACCAGAAAGGAACTGCTGCTCCAAAGTGCCATGGTGTGATCATTACGCTTGACCTTTGTTTTAGTTAATCCCTTGGGTTAGATCTAGATTAGAACCACAGTAATGGAGAACTATATAGGAACCTCGAACTCCTCTAATGACCTCCCAACTATGTTTGTCTGCTCTTTATCTTTTTATGGAGTTCTCCTGTGTATCAATTATCTATCAAACATATATGCTACTACTTACCCCCACTTTAATCTAGTGGGTACACTAAGTTAGTAGATACATGATCATCAGTTATTAAACTCTTTACACATTACTTCCCTGAGGATATAAATACGATACCCTGGAATACTCTTGGGTGAAAGCTACAACGGTATCTGTGCGCTTGCGGATTTGTCTGTATGCATTACATATACCAACTGGCTTTCTGGCGCCGTTGCCAGGGATAGGGTTTAACTCTATTCTTGGTAGCGACGCTACGAAATGCCAACAATCACCAAAACAAAGACCCCTATAGGTTATACCTTTGCCTTCAGGCCTCTTTGCTCCATCTCTTTTCTTCTTCATTTCACCAATGGTAGAGCACTTGATCACTTGAGTGCTTGTGGTCATCACCACCCTTCATGGTTGCCACTTTGCTAGCTCCACCACTTAGCTTGGTCTGAATCCTTTCTCATTAGCTACACACATGCTTAGTAATAGGATTAGACCAAATAGGTTTCATCAATTAACCAAAACCAAACTAGGGTTTTCAATCTCCCCATTTTTGGTAATTGATGACAACCTATACAAAGATATGTGATTTAAATTTGAGTTACCACATTGATAGTATTAGCTCCCCCTACATATGTGTTATAGAGTTTGGTTCTAAGTTTTGCACATATGTATGGATATGAAAATTGGGTGAGTAACACTATCAATGATGATGCTAAGGCATAAGAATGGACCTTTGAAGCGTGATACCAATCGGAGTGCACATGTTAAACCATCCTTAGCACCATTTGTCACTGGACATACATCAAAGCTCAAGAACCCCGTGAGATCAACATAATAATAAGACTCTTGATTTACTTGAAATATAAGTATGTCTAGTTGTCATTCTATACATGCTAGTTAAAGCAATTCATCAATCAAGTCCTATCACTAGCATTCACCATATAAGCACATTATGTGATGTAATCAATCATATGAATATGCACATTTCAAATGCAACATACACGTTTATGAGCTTGCTCCCCCTATTTGTATGCTCAAATTTTAATTGTTCAAGCTCCAATCCACTTGAAAAACACACTTTATATTTGTTTCTCCCATTTGTCTTTGTTAACTCCTCCTTTCACTTATCTTTGCAACATTTTCTCCCCCTTTGTCAACAATTAGCATAAAAGGTGGGGTGAAAAATCAATGAAAGGAGACAATTTTTATCATGAGATTCACATGAGGAGATCAAACTAAGTCAAGTTATGGATTAATCTAGCTCATGAGCATAAGATATTTAACACGGTTTGCTCCAGAGTAAGCTTTTTCACACATCTTTGCAATGGTTATCTTACTCATGTTGGTTAAACACTTATTGCTCACTTACTAGATCAAACAATAGAGTTACAAGCTCACAAACAAGTTATATGCTACCACTAGATCAAGTCAAACATAAAAGCAATAGTGGTGCCATATATACTTCAAATTTATTTGTTTTACCATGAATGAGCCTAAATAAGCAATGTGATGGCTATATGAACTAGAGCACAACCTAATAAGAATAAATGCATATGCCAAACAATTTCACCTTTGCTTTCTTGGAGGAGAGGCATGTCATAAGTGGGGGTGCATTCAACTCATGTTGGAGAAGTCTACGATATTCAACTCATTCCTTAGCTTGCAAAACCTTCTCTCATCTAGTGGTTTGGTGAAGATATCGGCAAGTTGCTCACCGGTGCCCACACTCTCAATAGATATGTCTTTCTTTGCTTGATGATCTCTAATGAAGTGATGCCTTATATCAATGTGCTTTGTCCTTGAATGTTGAACTGGGTTGGTGGCTATTTTGACGGCACTCTCATTATCACATAGCAATGGGACTTGTCCAAACATGACTCCATAATCTTGCAATGTAGCTTTCATCAATAGCAATTGTGCATAACAACTACCCGTGGATATGTATTCGGCTTCGGCGGTAGAGAGTGCAACACTATTTTGCTTCTTTGATGACCATGAGACAAGTGATCTTCCAAGCAATTGACAAGTGCTCGATGTGCTTTTTCTATCCACCTTGCATCTCGCATAATCGGAATCCGAGTATCCAATCAATTCAAATTGAGAGCCCTTGGGATACCATAGTACAACATTTGGAGTGTGCTTCAAATATCTCAAAATTCTTTTAGTTGCCTTCAAATGACTTTCTCTTGGTGAAGCTTGGAACCTTGCACACATGCACACACTAAACATGACATCTGGCCTTGATGCGGTCACATAGAGTAAACTTCCAATCATTGACCGATATAACTTTTGATCGACCATGTCACCACTAGAGTCACTATCCAAATGTCCATTTGTGCCCATTGGAGTGGTTATTGCTTTAGCTTCATCTAACCCAAACTTCTTGAGCATGTCCTTGATGTACTTGCCTTGACTAACAAATGTATCTTTCTTCATTTGCTTGATTTGTAGTCCAAGAAAGTAACTAAGTTCTCCAATCATATACATCTCAAATTCTTTGGACATCATCTCTCCAAACTCTTCACAAAAGTCTTGGTTGGTTGATCCAAAGATAATTTCATCCACATAGATTTGCAACACAAACAAGTCACTTCCAATCTTCTTGGTGAAGAGAGTGGTGTCAACCTTTCCCACCTTGAAACCCTTAGATAGCAAGAAATCCCTCAATCTTTCATACCATTCTCTTGGTGCTTGCTTCAACCCATATAATGCCTTCTTAAGCTTGTAAACATGGTTGGGCTTCTTCAAATATTCAAATTCGGGAGGTTGCTAAACATATACTAGCTCATTGATGAATCCATTGAGAAAAGCACTCTTTACATCCATTTGATAGAGCTTGATGTTTGAGAACAAGCATATGCAAGAAGGATTCTAATGGCTTCCAATCTAGCAACCGGTGCATAGGTTTCTCTAAAGTCAATGTCTTCCAATTGAGTGTACCCTTGTGCAACCAATCTTGCTTTGTTCCTTACAACAATGCCATCTTCATCTTGCTTGTTCCGAAAGACCCATCTAGTGCCAATCACATTTGTGTTATTTGGTCTTTTCACTAACTCCCAAACATCGTTGCGGGTAAAGTTGTTTAAGTCTTCATGCATTGCATTTACCCAATCAACATCCATCAAAGCTTCATCAATCTTGGTTGGCTCAATGAATGATACAAATGAGTAGTGTTCACAAAATGAAGCCAATCTTGATCTTGTTTGCACACCTCTTCTTATGTCACCAACAATTTGGTCCAAAGGATGATCTCTTGCAATATGTGTTGGTTGGAGCACTTGTTGCGGTTGGACACTTGCACTTGTATTTGGATGAGTCACTTGAGTGCTACTAGCATCTTGTTGAACATGAGAACCACTAGAGCCTGCAACATCATTGCCATGCATGGTTGGAGGAGGGAGCACTTGATCTTTGTCATCTTCAATGTCAATCACTTGCTTTGGCCTTATATCACCAATATCCATGTTCTTCATAGCTTCCACCAATTGTGTTCCTCTCACATCATCTAGATTATCTTGTTCTTCATGAGAGCCATTGGTTTCATCAAACTCAACATCATGGACTTCTTCAACTATTCTTGTTGTGTTGTTCCACATTCTATATCCTTTGCTTGTAGTGGAGTAACCAAGTAGAAACCCTTCATCACACTTCTTCTCAAACTTGCCAAGTCTTGTGCCCTTCTTCAATATATAGCACTTTCACCCAAAGACCAAAAAATAAGCGATGTTGGGCTTTCTATCATTGAGGAGCTCATATGGTGTCTTCTTCAATAGAGGGTGACAATAGAGTTGGTTGCTATAATAGCATGCCGTGTTGATTGCTTCGGCCCAAAAAGAATCACTCACATTGTATTCACTAAGCATGGATCTCGACATATCAATGAGTGTTCTATTCTTCCTTTCAACTATCCCATTAGATTGAGGAGTATACTTGGCCGAGAATTGATGCTTGATTCCAAACTCATCGCATAGCTCATCAACTCTTGTGTTTCTAAACTCACTACCATTGTCACTTCTCACTTTCTTGATCCTTCTATCAAACTTATTTTGGCTTCTCTTGACAAAGGTTTTGAATATGTCAAACACTTCACTCTTGTCAACAAGAAAGAAGACCCATGTGTATCTTGTATAGTCATCCACTATCACAAAGCCATACTTGTTTCCTCCAATACTTGCATATGTGGTTGGTCCAAACAAATGCATGTGCAACAATTCAAGTGCATGTGTAGTTCTCATCATTCCTTTGTTAGGATGGGTCTTTTCAACTTGCTTTCCCATTTGACATGCACTACAAAGTTGGTCCTTTTCAAAGTGAACATCTTTTAGCCCTCTCACCATGTCATGCTTCACTAGCCTTTTTAGTTGCTTCATTCCAACATGTCCCAAGCTCCTATGCCATAGCCAACCCATACTTGATTTGGTGAATAAGCATGTTGTCAATTGAGCTTCACTTGCATCAAAGTCCACCAAATAGAGATTTTCATATCTAAATCCTTTGAACACCAAATCACTTCCATCAACAGTCACTATCTCCACATCATCAATACCAAATATGCATTTGAATCCCAAATCACACAGTTGTGCCATGGATAATAGATTGAAGTTGAGAGATTCCACTAATAGCGTATTGCAGATGCTCAAGTCATTGGATATTGCAATCTTGCCTAAGCCTTTGACCTTGCCTTTCTTGTTGTCACCAAATGTGATAGCATCCGCATGATCATTGCCACTAGTATTGATTGATTTGAACATTCTACTATCTCCGATCATGTGTTGAGTGCACCCACTATCAAGAACTCAATGCCTTCCTCCGGCTTTATAGTTTACCTACAGAAGAGATCAATTCTTCTTAGGTACCCAAATCTTTTTGGGTCCTCCAAGGTTAGTCACCAAGTTCTTGGGCACCCAAATTGCCTTCTTCTTTGGGCCAACCATGGGTGCACCAATGTACTTAGCCTTCACACCATTAGTTCCCTTTGTAAGCATGTAACAAGAATCAAATCGAATAGATGAAACATGAGCATGGTTCTAATTTTTATTCTTGTTTAAGCAATATTGCTCTATGTGCCCGGATTGCTTGCAACTTTGGCAAAACCGACCATTGCTCTTCACAAAACAATTCTTGTGAGTAGCAAAGGTTGCTTGCCCTTCTTGGGGGTATAGCCAAGTCCCTCTTTGTTGTGTGGGAACCTTTGACTACCCAAGCACTTAAGAAAGCGGGCATCTCCACCATAGGCATTGCCTAAAGCATGAGTGAGCACATTAACCTTGTTCTTAAGGTTCTTATTTTGTACCACTAATGATGAATCACAAGTAGTAGAAGTAGTCTGTCACACCCTGAAAATTTGCATTTCTTGAATTAGAGTTAAAATGATTTAATTATGAATTTTTGTGCTCATAAAATATAGGGAAATAAAATATTTTCTCTAAGTTAAAATTTATCCTAGGGTTTTAGCAACATGTTTGTGCATTCATGTTGGTGCATTTGAGTTTTTGTGATGTGTGGTTTTGGCTAAAATTCAACTGAGTTTAAATTGGTTGGAAAATGTCTTGAAAATGAATTTCATAGAAATGGGTTTGAAAATGAAGACTTTTTGTTTTTTAGAAAGTTTGGAAAGTTTAAAGTTTCAAATCTTTCTGTTTCTCTCAAAAGATTCAAAATCAAATTTCAAAGGAATTCAAAATTTGGTTTGAAAATGTTTTGAAAAGGCTTTCAAATAAAATAAAAAGGCAAAACCCTTTTTCCCTCACCCTTCTCTCCTTTTGGCCCGCTCGGCCTATTTCTCCTCATTCCGGCCTTGGTTTCCCTCCCTCTCCCGGCCTTTCTCCTCTTCCTGTGTGGCCCGAACCTTGGCCCAACTCAGTTCTCCCCCTTCTCTCTTCTCCCCTTGGACCGCTCTGGCATGAGGCCCAACGGTCGGCGCACCCCTTGCGTTCCCCCCTTACCGCATTGGGCCAAGCCCAGTATCCGCGGCCCAGCAACGAGCAGAAGCCCGTGCGGACTCCTCCCTTCCCTTTCTCTGTCTGATCGCTGGGACCCACATTTTCTCTTAATGACAGGTGGGCCCCAGATGACAGCGTCATCCCCTACCTCCTGTCGTCCCCAGTTGGGACTCTTTCTTCTCTGCTCGAGTCCGAGCCGTCTCCGCCCCGATGCGCCTCATCCCTGCCTTACCGACCAAGCCAACACCCCTATAAAGATCGCCACCCTCCGCCGCCTTGTCCTTTCCAGAAACCGAGCCATCTTGTGCCTCAGTTTGCCCTATTCGCGAGCTCCGCGAACCGCCGGATCTCCGCCGCCATCGTCTTCAAGCTTCGGCCACCCTCGGCTTCTGCAAGGTCTTCCCCGCGCTCCGTTTGGTTCCCGCGAAGCCACTCAACCCCTTCTCCCTCTTTTTCTTCTATGTTTTGCGCTAACTCGAGCTCGCCGGACTTGCAGAGCTGCCGCCGCCGCTCCGCTGAGCAATTCGCCACCACCAAGCCATGCCCGATGACATATTTGCTTCGGGTGAGTTCGTCTTGAGCCCCTTGTTCGTTTGAGCCCATTCCCGAGGTCTCTAATGCTCTATCAAGCAATCCCGAGCACCGGCACTCTTCGCCGGCCATGGCGCCGCCAAGCGCCACCGTCTCCTTCTCCCCCTTCGGTTGCAGCGCTGCCCTTCTCCCCTGGATCTAATCTCCATCCTCCATCCTGGATCCGACGGCCTCCACCAACCGATACCCCTTCGCATGGCATTTTATCTAAAGAGACCCTCATATTTTTGGTACTCAACCCGCGCTCCCCTATCCACTGTTCGGCAAGTCTGCGTAATCTTCCAACCAAGCCCCTGCGCTTTCTCCTTAACGAGGCGCAGTCCAGCCAGTTTTCAAATTTCATTTTATTTATTTAAATCTGCAAATTCGAAGTTTAATTTATTTACAAAACTACCACCAGATTCAAAAGCCCATAACTTCTTCGTTTTAACTCCGATTTAGTCCGTTCAACTTGCATTAGATTCGTTTCGAAAAGTTCTTTCTAACTATATAACTTTCACTAATGTTTTATGTAATTAAAATTTGAGTTAAATCTAATCTAGTAATCAGTATCTTTAATCTTGTTTAGTTCATATCTTTTCCGTTATAACTCCGATTAGCGTGATTTTCGCGTCTGTGTGATCGTAGCGAACCGTAGATCAGTTTTCAAAACTCTTTATCTTGTTTTCTTATGAATGATGTACTGTTCTAATCATAGGCTTTGTTTTGCTTTGCATGATTGGTATTGGATGCTTGTGTGGTGTTCTGTGATCGTATGTCCAGTCGGTGAGTTGTACGTTGGTGAATCAAAAAGAGGTTTGTGATCTAGAGATCGTGATCAAGAGTCAACCTTTGGAAGTATACAAGTCAACAGAAGAAGGATCTTGAGTTAAGGCAAGTATAGCAATCGAGTTTTCTTTTCGCAATCATGATCATGTTACTTAATTATTGTATGCATCGAATGATAAAAATGATTTATTAGCAACTTAAGAAATTATCTGTACGAGCACCTTCGGGATTTACAGTGCAACTGTTGGGGGTTATATGGCTCTGGCTTTAGCTCAGTATGAGGACCTTTTCTAGCTTGTTAGAGGTTACCCGTGTGGCGCAGATAGGGGATAGCAGACTGGTGATCCCGTGCGGCTGGTTGAATCACCCAGACTGACTAATGAAACCTAGCGGCCCTAACTTGTTAGACGAACTTTTGAAAGGCTTCATCGTGAACCCTGCCGACCTTCCTTGGAAGTGGGTTAAGAGGCTGGCTCCCTCGGGCGAAAGGGCAATTCACGTCTCGCAGTGAAAGTGTACACCTTTGCGCAAAGTTTATTAAACTGATATATCAGCCTTGATCAAGGACACGAGCGGCCTTGAAGACTTTTACATTAAGATTATGACTTTTGTTGGTTAACATGTTCATTATTTACTATTCTATGCTATTCATTATTTATGTTACATTGATCATGAAACTTGGGATCTATATCACTTGTTGCTATACTTGTGGAGTTCGACATGGACTCACTCTTGCTTTTCCCCACACCTCAGAGAGTTAAGCTTTGGAGAAGCTTAGGCTTGTGGTCAACCAGTCAGTTGCCCCTGTGAAGTTGGTGTCCCCATCTGAAGATCGGAGTGTCTTTCCGCTATCTGCTCCTTAAGGTTATGTTCTTTGTGTTTATACGTTATATATGAGCATTGTCTTTCGATATTACCCTTTATTTGTAGCTATATGTGAGATTTGACTTCCTGGGCTCACATATGGTGTATACCTGGTTTTGTTTTTAAAACCGGGTGTGACAAAGTGGTATCGGAGCAATGCTGACTGTAGGACACAAGCCTAGTTAGAAACTGGTCGTTTTAAGGTTTTGAAAATTGCTATAGAACTCTTGTTCTATCAACCTTGATATTTTCTCCCTATTGTATCTTCTACCCTTGTCATTTATCTCCTCCTTGTTGCTTAAATTTTAAATATTGCTCTCACCTTCACTCCTTGCCTTGAATTGCTTTTGAAAACTTCCCTTCGTCTAAGTAGATGGATCGTTAACCAAGCTATGTCGTCTCTGACCGCAGTTAACAAACGGAAGTTGATCGCTATGCAAAGTCAAAACCTGGGAAGAATGACGCAACAGCAAGACGCAACACACGGACCAACCAACATGGAAGGAAGCCATAAAGAACAGTTACAAGGTGATGAAGTGGAGCAAGATTACATTTACGGAAAATTGAGGCATGTGGATATGACCACTATTCATGGAGCAAAGAAAGTTGTGTATGGCATGATCCCAGTCAATTCCGTAACTGCCATGGTTCTTTTTGACCCTAGTGCCTCGCACTCGTTCATCTCTGCCAAGTTTGTAGCTCGCCTAAAGATAAGGGAATGGCCAACAAAGAAGCTCATAGTAGTTCGCACACCGACTGGAGAAATTGAGACAAACCATGAATGCCGAGATGTTAGAGTCCAGATAAAAGAGAGTGAATTCATAGTGAAACTAAATGTTTTGGAACTCTCAGGAATCGATGTTATCCTTGGACATGGATGGTTAAGGGGTCGTAAAAGTGAGGTCAATTATTCCCGACGTTCAGTGTTTTTAAGAACACCATCAGGCGAAAGAATTGAATATCGAGGTATGCCATTATCACCCAATGAATGTGAAGCAAGTCTGTTGGAAAATAGCAGTAGTAAGGTGCAAGAGGTTCAGGATCGATGTTTTTGTTGCAAGCATTATGGAAATTCTTGTCTTCAAGAGAAGTCAACCAAGGATGAGGTCAAAGCGAATCCAAGTGGTGAAGTCAAGGAAGATAAGAAGAGGAAAGCAAATTCATTCGAGCCACCGTTGATACGTCACCAACAGTTGAGTTCTACTCCAGTACCACATCCAGTTTCAACTCTTGTTCAGACAAGCCTAGATCAGCAGCATTTAGAAGCTCCTCCAGTTAAGAATTTTCCACATGAGGTTTACATAGATGGATGGACAATCACCTACAAAGAATTCCAACCATCGAAGCGAGTTAAGAAGCTGAATAAACTGGTAAAAGTCAATCCTCCGAGTCAGCAAGATGGCAACACATCAAACAACACTTCTACCGCAACAGATCCAACCAAAGGAAGGTGTTATCTTTGTCAACAGGAAGGACATTATGTCAGATCTTGCCCCAATAAGATCAACAGTCGACTCATGGAAGTAGCCACAGCCCAGTCACTACAGAGTAGCCATCCACATGTGATGTCAGTGCCTGAGGCAAAGGAAGTCCCTGATAACAGATGACAAATGAAGAGTGCACAAGAGAAGCTGCCCTTGATGTTCTTGCAGATGTCTCGTGTTCTAGTAGTTCTTGAGCCCTTATGTAATGAAACGTTAGTCACGAAGTTAAGTCAAGTCCTTGGCCCATGTGTGGCTTGTGAACCTGTGATGTTTGTTGCTTGTCCTTATGATAATGTTCGTTTTGCATCTTTATAATGAGTGCAATGATTTTGTGGGTTTCCTCACAATCTCATTTAGGTTTAGTTGATAGGTTTCATGCATAGAAGGTTGGGTTTCTGTTTCTTTTGTTCCCTCTATCCTGTCCTTCCGGAGCAGTCTGTCTTTATCAGCTTATATCTCTGTTTATGGATGTTCAAAAATCATGGAACAATTCGGGACATAAGTAGATTTCATGATCTTTCTCTGAGCGCAAGAACCACCCTGATAGCTGTTATGGTTTTGGAGTTATGAAATTCACAAGTTGATGCATCCGTGCTATCTGGAATCTGGAATGGTTTCTGTTGTCTGCTGTTTTCGACGACCTTAACTACAGAATCTGGAAAAGTGCTCTACATGAAAGTTGTAGAGGATTTTATAAGCTTTCCAGAAAGGTAAACTGCAACTTCATTGGATAAGCAGAGCTCGAGTTATGGCTGTTTTACTGCACTGCTGTTTTGCTACTCGCGAGAAATTTCAGAATTCTTGTTCTTACCTTTACATATGAGTTTTCTCTGGGATATCAGAAGTTGGTTATGGCTGTCAACATGCTGAAAATAATATGTAAGCTACCCTTGGTGCCCCTAGTTCAACCCTTTTTAAGGGGGGTAGCCAAGATAAAGGAGTCACAAGAAGAAGGTTTCTCACATCCTAGTGTTTCTCTACGAGGTATTATCTTTATGGTTGAAAAGTCACTATCAAGATGCAGTTATCTTCTTGCATGGGTTTAGTAACATGTTGGATTGTTTTCAAGGAGCTCAAGTATGCATCTTGTTTGATCGTGTTGTAAGATGAGAGTCGATCTTCCACATACCCAGAGCAAGTTGGTTTTGACCATCTATAAGTCGACTCCACGAAGACTCGGAAAGCCTCACTGCTACACCGGTCGTGATAAGTAAGATGAAGTTACTCGAGAAAGTGCAAATGAAAGTTCGAAGTCAGAGTATCTCTATCTCTTTGTTCTTCCTCTTCCGAATCTCGAGGACGAGATTCTTTTAAGGGGGGTAGTTTTGTCACACCCTGAAAATTTGCATTTCTTGAATTAGAGTTAAAATGATTTAATTATGAATTTTTGTGCTCATAAAATATAGGGAAATAAAATATTTTCTCTAAGTTAAAATTTATCCTAGGGTTTTAGCAACATGTTTGTGCATTCATGTTGGTGCATTTGAGTTTTTGTGATGTGTGGTTTTGGCTAAAATTCAACTGAGTTTAAATTGGTTGGAAAATGTCTTGAAAATGAATTTCATAGAAATGGGTTTGAAAATGAATACTTTTTGTTTTTTATAAAGTTTGGAAAGTTTAAAGTTTCAAATCTTTCTGTTTCTCTCAAAAGATTCAAAATCAAATTTCAAAGGAATTCAAAATTTGGTTTGAAAATGTTTTGAAAAGGCTTTCAAATAAAATAAAAAGGCAAAACCCTTTTTCCCTCACCCTTCTCTCCTTTTGGCCCGCTCGGCCTATTTCTCCTCATTCCGGCCTTGGTTTCCCTCCCTCTCCCGGCCTTTCTCCTCTTCCTGTGTGGCCCAAACCTCGGCCCAGCTCAGTTCTCCCCCTTCTCTCTTCTCCCCTTGGACCGCTCTGGCATGAGGCCCAACGGTCGGCGCACCCCTTGCGTTCCCCCCCTTACCGCATTGGGCCAAGCCCAGTATCCGCGGCCCAGCAACGAGCAGAAGCCCGTGCGGACTCCTCCCTTCCCTTTCTCTGTCTGCTCGTCGGGACCCACATTTTCTCTCAATGACAGGTGGGCCCCAGATGACAGCGTCATCCCCTACCTCCTGTCGTCCCCAGTTGGGACTCTTTCTTCTCTGCTCGAGTCCGAGCCGTCTCCGCCCCGATGCGCCTCATCCCTGCCTTACCGACCAAGCCAACACCCCTATAAAGATCGCCACCCTCCGTCGCCTTGTCCTTTCCAGAAACCGAGCCATCTTGTACCTCAGTTTGCCCTATTCGCAAGCTCCGCGAACCGCCGGATCTCCGCCGCCATCGTCTTCAAGCTTCGGCCACCCTCGGCTTCTGCAAGGTCTTCCCCGCGCTCCGTTTGGTTCCCACGAAGCCACTCAACCCCTTCTCCCTCTTTTTCTTCTATGTTTTGCGCTAACTCGAGCTCGCCGGACTTGCAGAGCTGCCGCCACCGCTCCGCCGAGCAATTCGCCACCACCAAGCCATGCCCGATGACATATTTGCTTCGGGTGAGTTCGTCTTGAGCCCCTGGTTCGTTTGAGCCCATTCCCGAGGTCTCTAATGCTCTATCAAGCAATCCCGAGCACCGACACTCTTCGTCGGCCATGGCGCCGCCAAGCGCCACCGTCTCCTTCTCCCCCTCCGGTTGCAGCGCCGCCCTTCTCCCCTGGATCTAATCTCCATCCTCCATCCTGGATCCGACGGCCTCCACCAACCGATACCCCTTCGCATGGCATTTTATCTAAAGAGACCCTCATATTTTTGGTACTCAACCCGCGCTCCCCTATCCACTGTTCGGCAAGTCTGCGTAATCTTCCAACCAAGCCCCTGCGCTTTCTCCTTAACGAGGCGCAGTCCAGCCAGTTTTCAAATTTCATTTTATTTATTTAAATCTGCAAATTCAAAGTTTAATTTATTTACAAAACTACCACCAGATTCAAAAGCCCATAACTTCTTCGTTTTAACTCTGATTTAGTCCGTTCAACTTGCGTTAGATTCATTTCGAAAAGTTCTTTCTAACTATATAGCTTTCACTACTGTTTTCTGTAATTAAAATTTGAGTTAAATCTAATCTAGTAATCAGTATCTTTAATCTTGTTTAGTTCATATCTTTTCCGTTATAACTCCGATTAGCGTGATTTTCGCGTCTGTGTGATCGTAGCGAACCGTAGATCAGTTTTCAAAACTCTTTATCTTGTTTTCTTATGAATGATGTATTGTTCTAATCATAGGCTTTGTTTTGCTTTGCATGATTGGTATTGGATGCTTGTGTGGTGTTCTGTGATCGTATGTCCAGTCGGTGAGTTGTACGTTGGTGAATCAAAAAGAGGATTGTGATCTAGAGATTGTGATCAAGAGTCAACCTTTGGAAGTATACAAGTCAACAGAAGAAGGATCTTGAGTTAAGGCAAGTATAGCAATCGAGTTTTCTTTTCGCAATCATGATCATGTTACTTAATTAATGTATGCATAGAATGATAAAAATGACTTATTAGCAACTTAAGAAATTATCTGTACGAGCACCTTCGGGATTTACAGTGCAACTGTTGGGGGTTATATGGCTCTGGCTTTAGCTCAGTATGAGGACCTTTTCTAGCTTGTTAGAGGTTACCCATGTGGCGCAGATGGGGGATAGCAGACTGGGGATCCCGTGCGGCTAGTTGAATCACCCAGACTGACTAATGAAACCTAGCGGCCCTAACTTGTTAGACGAACTTTTGAAAGGCTTCATCGTGAACCCTGCCGACCTTCCTTGGAAGTGGGTTAAGAGGCTGGCTCCCTCGGGCGAAAGGGCAATTCACGTCTCGCAGTGAAAGTGTACACCTTTGCGCAAAGTTTATTAAACTGATATATCAGCCTTGCTCAAGGACACGAGCGGCCTTGAAGACTTTTACATTAAGATTATGACTTTTGTTGGTTAACATGTTCATTATTTACTATTCTATGCTATTCATTATTTATGTTACATTGATCATGAAACTTGGGATCTATATCACTTGTTGCTATACTTGTGGAGTTCGACATGGACTCACTCTTGCTTTTCCCCACACCTCAGAGAGTTAAGCTTTGGAGAAGCTTAGGCTTGTGGTCAACCAGTCAGTTGTCCCTGTGAAGTTGGTGTCTCCATCTGAAGATCGGAGTGTCTTTCCGATGTCTGCTCCTTAAGGTTATGTTCTTTGTGTTTATACGTTATATATGAGCATTGTCTTTCGATATTACCCTTTATTTGTAGCTATATGTGAGATTTGACTTCCTGGGCTCACATATGGTGTATACCTGGTTTTGTTTTTAAAACCAGGTGTGACATAGTCTTTTTAGTCGAGCTAGATGATGATGTATTGGTGGGAGCAACAATGATAGGAGCATAGAAAGATTCATCAAGAATATCACATGTAACTCCTACATTGCATGTCTCTACAGCATCCTCAATCTTACTTTGATCAAGGAGGGAGGAGTGGGCTTCCTTAAGCCTAGTGTGAGCTTGATCAAGCTTCTCATGGGCTTCCTCTAGCCTCTCATGAGTAGACTTGAGCTCATCAAAGGATTGCTCAACAGCCTTGTTGAATTTGTGCAACTCTTTGCACTCCTTCCTCTTAGTCTCAATGTAAGAGTGAGCATCTTGTAGCATGCTCATGAGGTCCTCCTTTGAGTACTCCTCATCATCATCACTCTCACTCTCATCGGATGATACCTTAGCGGATTTAGCCATGAAGCATGTCGATGGAGTGTCGAAGATAGAAGGCTTGCTTGAGATAGCAAGACTAGCCATAGCCTTATTCTTGGTGGTCTTCCTCTCATCATCACTAGAATCATCATCATCACTTTAGGAAGCATCACTATCCCATGTCACAACATAGGATCCACCCTTCTTCTTTTCTTTCTTCTTCTCCTTTTTTCCTTCTTGTCCTTCTTGATTTTTTTGTGATCATCTTCCTCATCACTAGAGTGTGGACAATCCGCAATAAAATGATCCTTGCTCTTGCATCTATAGCACCTTCTAGTTGTGCTTTTGGTTGCATCTCTTCTCTTCCTTGCTCCATAGCCCTTCTTTCTTCATGAACTTGCCAAACCTCTTGACAAATAAAGCCAACTCTTCATCATCCATCTCACTAAAGCTTGTGCTAGCTTCATCATCACTTTCCTCCTTCTTTGCTTTGCCCTTGCTCTTGCTTTTGGAGGATGAAGCTTTGAATGCCATGGTCTTTTTCTTCTTCTCTTCCTCTTGGGCTCCCCCATCCCATTCCACACGGTATGTATCTTGAGTGACCACATCTCCTAGTACATGGTTTGGGGTTACCATGTCCAATCCTTGACTCACAAGAATAGTCACCAAAGTGTCAAACCTTGGTGGTAAGCATCTCATGAACTTGTGAGAAAAGTCCTTGTCCCCCACCTTCTCTCCCAAAGCCTTCAAGTCATTGATGATAACTTGCAACCGGTAAAACATATCCGGTATGTTGTCTTCTTCTTGCATCTTGAAGGTGGCAAACTTGTCTTTGAGAATATATAGCTTGGCACCTTTGACTACCTTGGTACCCTCATATGTTTCTTCCAATCTTTCCCAAATCTCACTTGCTCTCTCAAGGTTCTTGATTTGCTCAAACACTTTTGAATCAAATGCTTCATAGAATAGATTGATTGCCACATAATTCCATTGAAGCTTCTCTTCTTCTATTGGAGTAGGACTTGCGGTGTCAATTACCGCAAAATCATGCTCGATCACATCCCAAATCTTTCTATTCATTCCTCTTGTGAATGCACACATCTTTCTCTTCCAACAATCAAAGTCGGTGCCGTCAAAATGTGGTGGCTTCCCCACATAGTTGATTTGAGCCATTGTAACACTGGAGGTTGTTAAGCCTCAAACAAACGGTGACCTCAGCTCCGATACCACTTGAAAGGTCCAAAATGGCTAGAGAGGGGGTGAATAGCCTAATTAAAAATCTACAAAAACACTTAGGCAAACACTATTAGTAACACAAATGGCAAAGATTTTGCACTAGCCTAATAGTGTGTTGCAAGCCACCTAACCAACAATTCTACCTAATATTTCTATGTCACACAATCAAACAAGTTACACTAGAGATATAAGATATGACACAACAAATAGATTGACAAGAATAGTCTTTTCAAGTTATCAACTAAGAATAAGAAGCAAAGTAACCAAGTGCTATTTATATAAGATATATGAACAAGATACAATACATGCACAAGATATATATGTATATAAAAAATAATAGCATAATAAGTACAAATGACTAACTCAACTAATATGAATGTAAATGAGCAATAAAGAATGAGCTAGTCTAGAGAGTATATCACCGAGCCTTCGGGAATGCCTAGTAGAGAGTCAATCACCGGTGAAATCCACTTGTGAAGCCAATCACCAAAAAATGAATGAATTTCAATCAAATGAAGTGATCAATCCAATCTAATCAAGCACAGGGGACACGATGATTTATCCCGAGGTTCACGTGCTTGCCGGCACGCTAATCCTCGTTGTGTTGACCAACACTAGGTGACCTGGTGGCTAATCGGCACCACGCCAAGCTCACAAAGAGTGCCACAAGAATCTACCACTAGTGAGGTAGCTTAATGACATGAGCAATCCACTAAGGATGCCTCTTGCCGCTCCGGCGAGGTGAGGCTCCAAAACCTCTCACAAACACGAATGGTGGTGGCCAAGAACAATCTCCTTCTCTTGCCAACTCCACCAACTTCCTCCAAGCCGTCTAGGCACCGGCAGATGCCTAGAGTAACAAGAAACTCAAAGCCGATGTGAAGAACTAGTGCCACTAGAATGAACTCTTTCAAATCTTAGCACTAGATCACTTAATCTCACTTAGTATATATGATCAAATCAACACTAGAGATGAGTGAGGAGGCTTGGCTATGCTCACAAGAATGTTTAGGAATCAAAATGTGCAAGAGAGAACCCATGTGAGCCGGCCAAGCCACTTAAATAGGCCACACAAGTCGGCCTAGCCATTGTGCTGAAAACGCGACCATCGGATGCGGTAGAGTCGGGGCCATCGGACGCTGCCCCGACGTCCGATGCTCCGATGAGCACCACGTGTCCCCCTGATACGAATTCAGGCCGCTCGATCCCAACAGTCACATTTCTTCGCGCCACGGTTAAAGTGACATCGGACGCGTCGATGCCAGGCATCGGACACACTGATGTCACTGCTCTTTTCAGCACAACAAAGTGCCACATCGGACGCTCAGGGGCCCTCACATCGAATGCTACACCCCAGCGTCCAATGACCATGCAGAAAGGTTCTAGAGAGGGCAAAAACACATCGGCCGCTTCTGATGGTTCAACATCGGACGCAGGCCAGCGTCCGATGCTCCCTGGAAGACTTGCTCGCGCCACGACACCTGCATCGGACTCTGCAACAGTATTTTCCCAGTGTCTGTTGCCAGCGTCCGATGCTTCTTCAACAAATTTCAGAAGTTAGGGTTTGACATCGGACGCGTCGACCAGCGTCCGATGCTCCTAACTTAGCATCTTTCTCTTTCTAACTTCTACCATTGCTTCCATGCGCCAACATCAAACTGTTTCATCACTTGTGCACGTGTGTTAGCATTTTGCAAAGCATTTTCCAAGGGTTTTATTAGTCACTCACTAGGTCTAGAGCATCAAAATGTTAGAGAACTCCTAGTGGCACTTGAACACCGCATGAGCCATGAATTGTCTCCTCTTAATAGTACGTCTATGTATCCTAAATGTGATCACACTCACTAAGTGTCTTGATCACCAAAATAAAGAGCCCTATAGGTTATACCTTTGCCTTCAGGCCTCTTTGCTCCATCTCTTTTCTTCTTCACTTCACCAATAGTAGAGCACTTGATCACTTGAGTGCTTTTGGTCATCACCATCCTTCATGGTTGCCACTTTGCTAGCTCCACCACTTGGCTTGGTCTTAATCCTTTCTCATTAGCTACACACATGCTTAGTAATAGGATTAGACCAAATAGGTTTCATCAATTAACCAAAACCAAACTAGGGCTTTCACTTGCTCAATTGCCCTCTGAAGTTGTTGTCTAAAGATCTTGCATTCATTAGTGGAGTGCGTAAGTGAATTATGGACCTTGCAATACTTCTTGTTCTTCCTCTCCTCTTGGTTGAGTATCACTTGATTTGTCAGCAATTTGATCTGACCCTTCTCAAGTAAATAATCAAATGTCTTCTTAGCTTTAGAGATGTCAAAATCAAATGCCTCTTTAGATCTACCCCAAGAATTAGGGACTACTATTTGTTTCTTGCCTCAGTTCCACTCAATGGCATCAACTTCCTCATCGGTGTCATCACCCATTAAGGAATCATAATAATCAGCCACGATTGTGATTTTCTGGAATCAGGTATCTTTACGCTAGAGCTGCCACTAATCACCCAATGTCGAGACCCTCTGTGCAAGCGCTTTGAGATTCTCAAAATTTTGACAAGTAAACCTTTCCTTCAACTGTGGTTGCATTCCTTGAACAGCCAATTCAACTAACTTGGTATCAAGCAAGTTTAATGTGAAACACAAACTTCTAGTATGTCTAAATCTCTGAAGGAAATTTAAACCTAACTCATTATTCCTCTGCCTCATGCTGGTCAAGTCAGTGAGCTTCTTCTCTCCGGTGCCGATGAAAAAATATGCATCAAATTTCTTCTCTAGATCATCCCAACCAGATATAGATCCATCAGACAGCAATGCATACCAAGTGAATGCTCGTCTAGACAGTGATAGAGAGAAGAATCTGACTTTGTGGGCTTCTTCAACTAATGCATCCCCCAACTGAGCAAGATATCAACTAATATGCTCTAAGGTGCTAGTATTGTCTTGCCCAGTGAATTTAGTGAAGTCCAGAACTTTGAAATGACTAGGGAGATTGACACGATTGAACCACTCTGGATAGGGACATTTATAAGTATACGTCTAGCTTCTCTTAATGCCAAATTGATTTTTCCATCATGTCAGCCATCTTGCATAGAAGAGCATCATTGGGATCTGTAGACCCCTCCCCCCTATGTACCTAGGATGTGGTGTCATGTTCTAATTTCTCCCCTATATACCCAGGATGTGGTGCCATGTTCCAATTTCTGAAGTGCGAGATTGTATGGTACCCATGATTTTTCATTGAACCCAGCTTGTATTGATTTATCGGTGTAAAAATTAATATCTCTTGCAAGTCTAGTGACCGATGGTGCAATTTTATAAGTCGATGATGTAATTGATTAGTTGTTCCAAAATTAGCCACTGCACCCATCGGTTGTTGCACTGGGACTCCAGCACTCCCACCGTTGCCTCCATTAGAAGTATTTCCTGCATCTGTTCTTGGAGGCACACTTCCAATACGACCTGTCTTTGGGATGTTGAAATAGGCAGGCCCAAACTGATCAATGGGGAAACCAACAAATGTTTTCTTCATGATATTGTCGAAGGTCTACAGGAATATTTTTATTGTGAACCCCTAATGCTTCATAAATTATTTTGTGCATGGCTTCAACAAGCTCAGTCTTGTCATCTTCATCCCCAACATCTATTTCTCCAAACATCGGAACCCTTAGCAAACTCATTTTCTGAATCACCTTGTCTTGAATTCTTCCATAAGACATCAAGCATTTTGCTTTAAGCTCCTCAACAACTTTTGTCTTCTTCAGAAATCTCTTCCATGAAAACCCCGAGAATGGCGTTGTTACTGAACTGAGATTACATTGGAGCCATAATGATGATTAGATGATTGGGTCCCACCGGGCATGACAAAAAGCGTGTTGACGCAAAAATCTTGCACCAACACGCTCACAGCCGAGGAAACCGAAGCAAGAGCACGCTCTCATTCATGAGGCTTCTCTAGCAGGCTGGTCTACTCAACCGATTCCAAACATGCTAGTCAATTTGACCTGCAATTGACATATAGGAAATAGTCAGTAATTTAAAGCGGAACATGCCGGTGTTGCTCCGGACAGTTCCAAAATATATAGCTCAAATAGCCGATTCAAAAGGGTATTGACTAAATAGCTGATATCTTGCGTGCATACGCATGTTTGAAAGTTTGCATGGTTAATTAATGTATCTTAACTGTTAACTTAACCAAGGTCAAACAAGCATGACATATCCAGATACAGATTTGCATTAATGAGCATAATAAATTGGCTAGAGAACCGATCTCAGGTATTGAATGAAATAAAGATTACAACACATACAAAATCAATTATGCATATGTATCGGCAAATAACGCTATCACTTTTTGTAACAAATAAATTTATTAACCGACAACGTTTGAATCTAAGCAAACTCTAACAATGGGATTGAACAAAGTCGTTACAGCCATGATAAAGTCTTAAGAAGAGATTAACAAATCTATCCGGACTTGTAATCATGTATTAAAGCAATATGTATGCATGAATTAGGAGTTTCAGAACCACGATCAATGTTGACATGATAAACAAACAAGGTATATATTTATTTTTATAGATAAGATTTGTTAATCGACGTCGTCGGAATCTAGATAACTCTAATAGTGGAGATTGGATCAAACCGTTTCAGCCATAATAGAACCTCTAGAAAAAATTAACAAATCTTAATATAAAGCTAAATATATCCCTAAATGTGTACCATGTAAGGCGTAAGATTGAGACAAAACAGTCGATCTAGCAGGTTTAATCATTGTGCAAACGAGAATACAAACATGAATCGAACTTTAGCAAATGATCAAACAATATCATATAAGACCGATCTAACTCAATCTTAGCCAAGTGATAATATTATATTTAATAAGATATTAATTATAATAATATTGATAATTAAACTGATCTGAGATAGCAAAGTAAGCTTAAGTACTTTTAGATAGATTCAATAACTATTGATAATGCATCAAACAATATGTTATTTAACACATGATCAATGATAGCAAGCTTATGTTAATGTATCGTAAGAGATCAGATGAGCCGGTTGCAGCCATATAAAACGATAACATAAACCATGATAAACCATGACGGTACTGGACGAAGTCGTTGCTGAAGAACTCGCTGAATCTACGTTACTCCTACCCCTACGGTTTGACGTGATACTGAAAAATGTGTATTTGATTGATTCCCTTATTGCAATAGCCAAAGTCCATATTTATACCCTAGGCAAATCCTCGTTCAACACAAGTCATTATTACATTTTTTCGAAAAGAAAATAAACTCTTTTTTTTCTAAAGATAACATGGACCCACCCTTTCCTTTTTGAAGAGTCTGACACATCTTGCTCCTTCCCTTGGGTGCAAACCCCGTTGAAACCGACTCGAGTCGTGTATCCCACCAAAACTTGAAGAATAGCCAATCTCGGCAAATAGCCGATTCTAGAGAAATAGTCGATCCTTTAAAAATCACCTGACACCGATACTTAAGTTAATTCCGACATACAATGCCTCTGTGTCCCCACGCTCTATTTCCAAAATTTGGTGCAAACATATTGGAAGGTGGGATTCGGAACAGTTAGAGATGAGTTTTTTCTTCTTTTTTGCCAAAAAAACTTAAATTGAGAGGCTTTATGGGAAACTCTTGGAGATGCTCTAATGAACATATTTAGTCAACATTTGTGCAATTATCTAGAATGAGCTTAGTTTCATGGATCACGATAGTTTAGGACACACAAATAAAGTTTACTTCACTAGTATTGTACATGTGTTGCTCACCTGAAATAGGTTATGGCCAGGTGACAAGAATGACCGAACCAGCATCAGGAAGATGCAACATGTGTGGACTAGTTGGCCCTGCACTGCACATGGCCTCCGTCGTCACCATCAGAGTGTTCATCTCTTCGCACGACAGATACACCGTACCACTACCACCACGCTGCACTGCATACCTCAGTGTGCATGTATTGTGTAGTCAACTGAATTATGGAAGAAAAATCGTGTGCCCCTCTCGCACACTGCATGACCTTTTATTGTGCGTTTCTTCGTTACAACTTCAAGTATACCTCGATTTGGGTCAATATACCCAAAAGACACAGCATCAGTTCCGAACTTATAAACCGAGAAAACGAATGTCAAAGTTTCATGTATGGTCGGCAGTAAACTCATCAAGACAGAGATACAGGATGATGATTTCCACCAGTACAAAAATGACGTATGGATGGTGTTACCGGAAAGGAAAATATTTCTTTTGGGTAAATGATAAAGTAAACTAATTACATTGGGTAAAATGTAAGGTGAACCTATCGGTAGATATACACAATTTCTGAACCTGTATACATGACACTGTTCAGATGAATTGTTTCTACAATGGACCACCTCCAATTCTTGTTTGAGATGGCATGATTTCCCTAACCTTTGATTAGACCAACGGGGGCCTTATGCACATGAAAATTAATTATTGATTGAGAGAACAAAATCCTAAACGGAGCTCATATCATGATCGGAATGAATATGCTGGAGGACTCCACTTGAGTTGCCACAACGGCAAAACCCCTGGGAGCAATCTAAGATGTTGACGTCTCTGCGTCTCCATTATCAGAATTCGATGAACCGCCTCCATTGGCCATCTCAGTATCGCCATCACTCTGTCCCATGAACAGGTCTGCCTTGCTACGCCTTAGCAACCCAACTTTCCTTTGTTCTAGAGCAAAAGAATTAGGAATGCTATGAGCAACGTTTAAGCTGGCAAACAGTAAAATGATAGCAAATCTTGGGTCTTACTTTTTCTGGTTATTGTGTTGCGGTTCTAGAGCAAAAGAATTAGGAATGCTATGAGCAACGTTTAAGCTGGCAAACAGTAAAATGAAAGCAAATCTTGGGTCTTACTTTTGCTGGTTATTGTGTTGCGAGTCACTGCTAAGAAGTCCGCCCAGGTGTACTTGTTTAGTTCCTGCTTCTCTTCCTCGGAAAGCTCAAAGTTTGGCTGCCTTCCACACATAAAAGCAGCCCTGCGCAAAATTCAACTTCGTCAGATTTTATGATTCATGGTGAATCATTAGCTATGCAACAAATTATGCATCCACATCGTATCAAAGCAACATCATTTGATCTTGACAATGTCACCTATTGGCATTGCACATATCCCTTAAACCAAATTAAGAATCAAAACAAGTAAACAATAATAGAGGCAACATTTACTTTAGAAATCAGGCAATGAGTGCACCTAACAAACAATGATAACTAAACAAATCTGCATGGCACAACCACAATTGGTAGGCTTGGTGAGAAGCCAAACCACCGAACAGTAAACTCTGACATGTTGAAGCATATGTTTTACTTGGGGAATACGGAGAGCTAACTTTACAGATGAAATAGATAGATTTTATGCATACAAGTGTTTCTTTCTTTCTTCTTTTCTCAAACACAGCCACGCAGGAGAATTGCATATCATTTCATTAAGTTTGAAACACAGGGGAAGCACAAGAGCTCCCCAACACACACAACTCACACACCAACAGCACTCTAGAAGACTAGATCACGTACCAAATGACTATTCAGGAAGGTCCATCACTCTTTCCTTCGGTTGACAAAAACATGACATAAACAAATTAATGGAATAAGAGCCTCAGGCTGCAAGATCATGTAGCAGCCTTGGTGATCTGCAGATCTTATCTGAAAACAGTTTCCTAAAATGTGCTTCTGTGTTACTGAAGTGGAACTACAACCTGATGTTTTGGATGTTCATAGGTGGCGCTTCACTGAATCTGATCAGTACTCATCTAAATCGGTGTACAGATCACTGTTTTTTGGGGGTCAGTGACATTTGAACCTTTGGAATTAATTTGGAAGACCTGGGCACCAAATAAATGCCTTTTCTCCCTATGGTTGCTTGCTAATAACAGATGTTGGACAGCGGACAGATTGGCTCGTAGAGGTTTACCTCATCCGGTGCAATGTCCCCTGTGCGATTAGGAGGATGAGACCATTGATCATATATTGTCTAGCTGTGTGTTCTCAAGAACAGTGTGGCCACTACTCTTTCACCACTACAGGCTACCAAACGTCTCTCCATTCCTTGAGGACAAGGGTTTCTTTGACTGGTGGATGAGAGTTAACGCTTTGTTCCCTAAGGAAGTGAAGCAAGGTTTGAATTTGTTGATTACTTTAGGGGCTTGGATGTTGTGGAAGCATTGTAATGACAGTGTCTTCAATGGACCTAATCCCAACATCCAACATGTGATTAGAACCTTCCTTGAGGAAGCTTATATCTGGTCTCTTGCTGGCGCTAACGGTTTAGTGCATTTAAAAGTGGCCGCTATGTAGATGGCTTGATTCTATACAGGCCTGGTCATGTGGTTTTTTTTGTTACGGCACACGTTTGTAACTAGTTTCTTTTTGGGTAAGGGTGTGGTGGGTGGTGTTTGTGTTTGTATTTTGTATTCCCCTCTTTTTCTACTTATTAATGCAATGATATGCAGCTCTCCTGCATATTCGAGAAAAAAATGTGCTTCTGTGGCCCCACAATGACTAATATATATAGCTTCTTGTGTTGCCAGAAAGAGTACAAAGCAGCAAAAGGTGAAAACGTAATGCAAACACTTTTGTTTACAGGAAACACTACGGAAATAAGCTTGGTCTTGTGCAGATTTGAACTATAGTGAATGCATGCATATAGGTAATATCTGCAAGTCATAACTCATACAAAAATGAACTAACTGAAGTTCAGATTGAACACAAGAAGGATGTACAGTTGGATATTAATGAGAATTAACACAGAACAGCATTATATTATCTTATTTAAAACTAGTCAAAATATACTATGCCAGCAGGCTAACTTATTACTTTGAACACCATCTGGGTATATCAGATAGCATCAAGATGCTAGTGTTAGCTTGTGTTGGGAAAAGGTAAAAAGTTGGGTAAGAATGGTGGAAATCTTGTGGTCAAACAGAGGTGTGCAGTCATAGTCAAGCTAATACCTATCATAAAGCCGGGCCGCTTCGTCCTGTGTCCCAACAGTACCCAAGTGAATCTGTTTCTTGTCAACTTTTATGGCAGCCTGCCATTTCATATTTTTGAAATAAACCCCCCTCATAATGCATGGCTCTTGATCCACGTACTGCTTTCTTCTATGTCGTTTTCTGCGCTTGATTTCCTTGCCTGAAGTGATAAGGGAAAAAATGCAATTTTCTTATCAGCTGTGGAGTAAACTATAAAGTTGAACTCAAGAGGATTAAGGTAAGACACGCAAAAGAAAAGGTATAGGGAGTCCTTTAGGGAAAAGCTACATGCCCTAATGAAACATTCCCAGCACAGCTATATAAGAAAATATTAAATATTGTCACACAAACATTTCTTATTGCAAACTATATTATTTAAAGACACTACAGAATGTGACAATGAAGCACAAGTTCTCTGGGATTTCCAATACAGAATTCCAGAATAACAACTTCTATGTAAGTACCATAACCACAAGTAACCTGGACTTTGAGTGAAGAACAAATGCTAATAATACAGAATAAGAATGAATTACACACCTGGATAGTACTGGGTTTTCTCTTCCTTTGAATCATCAGAACCATTTGAGGATTTTGTGAGCACATAAGAAGTCTTTGCCTGCGGCGAAAAGATAAATTTTGTTAAGAAAAATTATACTTGCCATTATAGCCAACAAATTTTCAGTAAAGCTTGAAGCAGAATGCAGGTACTACACAAATGTCACTACAAAACTCATCAGGCTATCTTAAGGAGAAAAGGATACAATACAAGCAAGTAATATCTACACAAACTGGGATACTTTTTTTATTCCATTATCTAGAAAAAACATTTGAGTGTGCGCACATGTGCACCAATATACTCCTGTGCAAGATACTTAACATACAAAAAGTAATTATGCATACCAAGGGCAGTGGATGCACACTGAATGGCTTCACATTGGAGTGCACAACTTCCACAGTTTTTTCATTTTCAATGGGCTTAGGAAGATCAACGGGCAATGAGTCTTTCCCTGAAACAAAAGCTAAACTCATGTGATTACTCAAAACATATAGCCAACCTCTTTGTTGGTATAGATACGCAGATGATCTCAGATAAGGCTTTATACTTTTGTTCACTTCAAATATTCTATCTTCTTTAGGTTCTAATTGTAGAGAAAAAGAATACTGATACAGTCAAGAACCTGAAATTTATGATTTTTCAACATACTTTTGGGCTGCTAGTTGGTTAGTGATTGAACCAACTAAAATAATAAAAACCATGTAGCTTCCATCAGTAACTTATTAAAACACATGTATTTATTTCCATGTACATTAAGGATTCTGCACTGGGTTTGTCTTTTTTATATACATTAGGGATTCATTCATATAGCAGGCAATTCCGAGAACATTTGTTGTATACTTCTATCCACACATATAAAAGTTCAAACATATCTTTTGGAGAAAAAAACCTTCAATTAGAGTTAATTGCTGGTTGACCATATAAAAAGCATAGCTGAAATATCAGGACAATTAATATGACCATTCTTAAAAGGAACAATGTTCACATAATTGTAAAGAAGAGTTATTTATTTCTTATTTGGTAGAAAACAGTATTAAAACTCAAAAGAACAAATATATGACATAACCCTAAGAGGAATTCTCAAAAGCGTGAAAAAGTACATATTCTGGTGCAGGCACCAATTAATTTACAACCAAACTTCACACTTGGAAAACCTGCCCTCCTAATTTCCCATGGCCCTCATTTCTAATAAAACATTAAGAAAACTCAGCTGGTGGGGAAAGACTGCCCCCATGGTATTTCACTAAGAGCTCAACCGGAGCCCGGCCGAGAAATGCCACGAAAGCTGGGTCCCCTAATACATGGAGATGCCGCCCCCTATGGTTCAGGCCTTAACCCGTGCTTTGGGCCCAACCCACTAGCAGCCTCCCGTTCACCCATGATGACCAGGGGAACCAACGACTGACATTTTTTACCCAGCCAGAAATCAGCTCCCACAATGATTTGTACCCAAGACCTGGGGTTCTAATATAACATTAAAAAACTACTTAATTCAACTAAGCACTAACATGTATGTGGGAATAGGGAGTATTGAATCTTTTAACAAAAATTAGACTAAGCATGAAAAACAACTCTTAAAAACTGGAACACATGCAACAAGATTCATTTTTTCATAAAAAAGATATGACTGAAATGGAAAGGTACATAAAGTTTCTATTTCAAACATCAGACCATAATCAAAATGATAAGTATAAATGACAGATGTGCTATGCTACTTCATATACAGAAAAAAAAGATGTTCTTTTCGTAACATAAATAATGAGCAATTTTTACATCTTGGCAAGATATTTCAAGGTACTAAATGAGTTTCCTCTTACCAGAACAAAGACCCAATAGTCGACGTCGCCTCAAGCTAACCATACTTGAAATGCCACCTGCAGCAGAGTCAGAAATATGAAGAGATAATAAACAACTGCTAAATTCGAGACTAAAATAAGAATAAAAAAAATCCATGTTTACGATGGCACTAACCATCATGTGGGCTAGAGCACACACTAACAGCACTCATGTTTTATATCACCCACATTGTTCAAAGATGCGACACAATGATATCTTGCCACATCTGTGCAGAGTGCACAAATAGGACTGCTGATATAGACATGCTTACATGCACTGTAGAGTAGAACCGAATTTCTATTAAAATGAGCATGCAAGGATAGTGGACACAAATGCAATAATAGTGTCAGAGTCTATACCTACCTATCAGCTTCTTAAATTGTGTTGCTATAAAGGAGAGACTACATCAAATCTTCAACAAAAACACCTTTTTTGACAAAATTAAGGTCTTGCATAAAAGATACAAAGGATATAATCACAAAAAAAGATGAAGCTATTTTCTATTTGCACAGGATGATAAACACAGATAAAGTTCCAACTCATTCATCCAGTTCAATGTATCCCACAACTCATGCAAAGAGTATTCTACCATCTCAACTGATCTTTGAATCGCCTTGAAAAATGAGTCCACTACATAATCACTCAAATATCCTAAGGTACTGACAGCTAAATAAGTGGGTCCACAGGCCCTAGTCCTAAAATTCATAGTATTGATATAGGAGGCGTATAATCCAATTGAGTCAAACGGATTACCTGCAACCCCTGAGCATGAAAAGACTATAGACACGGTAACAACAGTCACAAACCCCAACACTTCCATTTTGACAATCTGAAAGGAACTTCACATACAATGCAGAGACCCGGAACGGCAACAAATGACCAGTATTGGTGACAACAGACCATTTTTTTTTTCAAAAATCCGTCCTACTGCACCTCATTTGTGAAAAGTGTCCCGTTCCTACCACATGGGGGTACTAGTCAGATTAAGCAAAACTCAATGGGAGAGCAGCCTAAACGTGGTAAAGTCCAATGAATAAATAACCCCCTAAAAATAGAAGCAAGAATTATGTCAGTGTACTTGTCGCCACTGCCAGTTAGCACAAATGAGCAGGCACACTCCAGGGCCTACAGAATCTTGCTATACATCAGTCCTGCGACAGGAGCTTCTCTTTCAACAGTAAGTTGTAACCAAAAAAAAAAAAAGAACAGGTCAGCGCATATCACCTCGTCCTGCAATGAGGCTCCAAACGCCCATACGGCTACAGGGAATTGTACGATCAACGATCATCAGACATTAAAACCGAGAAGTACAAGAATCAAGACTTGACCCTCAAAGACTGATTTTTAGGCGTAATCACCACAACAACCGCTATGTTACATGATTATTACGCCTACCACCATCAACCTAATAACGAAAAAAAAAGACATGAAAATCAATCACGAACAGATACAGGGTGGGTGGCGAGACGTCTCGCCCAACCACCTCCTCAGCCACCCAACCCTGGCAACCCCCGCAGACCAACCGAGCAATCCAAAGAAACCTCCGGAACGCAAGAATTCCGGCGCAAGGCCGTCCCCAACCACCGCCACCTTCCAATCAATCGGCCGGCGCCCGCCACGACAACACAAAACACACGACGCAGCGCGAGCACCCGCCGGCGCGGATAAGAGCGACGCGGAATTCAGGAACGGCGGAAGCGCCGGCGGCGGCGGTCAACGACAGCGCCGGCCGGCCGAAATTCAGGAACGACGACGACGACGAGACACGCCGCACGCGCGCGCGCGCTGGGCGGCGGCGAATCGGCCGTCAATGCGGCGCGACGTCCAACAGACACGCAGAGGCCGTAACGGGACGGGCGAGAGGGTACGTACCGGCGGTGCCGGCCGGCCGGCGGCGGCGGGTGGAGCGAGGCTGCGGAGCGGGCGCGAGACGGTAAGGAAGGGGTGGGGGAACGAGAAGAAGTTGGTAGGAGAAGAAGTTGGCGAGGGATACAAAGAGGGTGGCTCACATCTACTACCACTACCACCTTTGTTTCTCTCTCTAGCCCCCCTCCCCTTCCTCTCTCCTCCGCTGCGACGACGAGGCGATCAGACGAGGCGACTCTTATCTACGGTACGGCCGCCTCCCCCACGCCTGCTCGGGTGGTGTGGTGGTTTCTCTCCCTGCATCTCCTCCCGTGAATTCCTTGGATTGGAGATTTCCTTCCATCCCTTCCGTTTTTTATTCGTTTTCTATTTTTATTTTTTGTGAAGGACATCGGTGACGTCTCGCCGTAGCGGGCCGGGCTCGTCTCGCGTTGGCTGCTGCCTGCTGCTGGTGGTGTGGTGAGATGGATGGACGGGTTTGCCCCTGCGCCCGGGGAGGAGGACTCGTTCGTTACGCCCGTGGACTTTTCAGGGTCAAGGGACACGCTGATACTAAGGGGGTGTTTAGTTGGTAGGAATTTGGGTGTAAAGTTCCTGTAGCACTTTCGTTGTTATTTGACAAACTTTGTCCAAATATGGACCAAGTAGACTCAAAAGATTCGTTTCGACATTTACAGACAAACTGTGCTATTAGTTATTTTTTTTACCTACATTTAATACTCCATGCATGTGTTTAAAGATTCGATGTGATGAAGAATCTTGTAAAGTTTTGGGATCTAAACATGGCCTAATAGGGGTCTCTAGGTAAATACTAAAATGCGGGGTGTCAGTTCGTGAAAATGCACATATTGCCAATTGGTGGCGATTGGCGCAAATCACCTACGGAGGGTACTGCAATTTAGGCGTACAGTGCAGAACTCATGTACAAAACACCTAATTTTAGTGGTTTTATTTAATATTATTAGATGTATTTGTGAGTCAAATTTTCTATGATACCTTGTGCTCGTAGGTGTACTATTGTCAACTGTACTTATAATATATACCAATGGGTATGGAAACACTGACACGTGTCATAACACATAACGAGGAATGAATAAAACACCACATCCACTCTCTTGTTTCCTCTTGTTCATCTTCCTTATTTCACATGACAACAACAATGACCACGCTCAACCATCATGTTCCTATTGGTAGCCCACATCTTTCCTCCTCCCAAACGGCCAATGGCATTGTATTGTGCTGAATTGTTTGTCTTATTCTCATCGGTAACCACCTCTAATAGTCCACAATTAACTTAAATTGCTATTAATATCTTTTCCAACTTCTTTGACATCCTTAGGCCCCCTTTGGTTGAGCTTTTCAACCTGCTTTTGCTTTTGCAAAAGCCAAAAGCCAACCAAAGAGGTGAAAAGCCACAACTGCTTTAGGCCAAAAGCAGCTTTTGCTCTAGTACAACACTCAAAGCACATCCACCCCTGCTTTCATCTGCTTTTGGGTGAAAAAATTACCCACCTGCCACTAGTTATGAAGATACCGGTTCGTTTTTATTTTCTATTTTCCCTTCACGCGAGACTGCACGGAGCTCTCCCCATCGGTGGGCGCTGGCGAGACCGCACAGGTCCGGTCCCAGGTCCGGCCGGCGAGGCCCCATGACCGCCGCCAGGTCCTTCCCCATCTGCGTGCGACCTCCTTCCCTGTGCTCGATGCCAACTTCTTCCGCATACTCGTCGCACGGACTTCGCCATGCCGGCGGCGGGCGACCTCCGCTCTGAGCGGGCGCGCGGCCGTCCTGGACTCCGGCGGACACGGTCGGGCGGGTGCGCAGCCCCGTCCCGGACTCCGTCAGGCGCGCGACCATCCTGGACTTCGGCGGGCGCAGTCCGGCGGGCGCGCGCGACCCCGTCCTGGACTCCGGCGGGCATGCGCGGCCCCTTCTTGGCCTCCGGTGGGCGGGCGAGCTCTCTCCCATGACTACGGGAGCCGGTGAGCTCCCTTCCCTAACTGCGGACAAAAATCCCCTCCCATGACTGACCGGCTGTGAGCGAGGAAGAAGATGATGCTTTTGTCTATGACGTATGGGATCCACTCGTAAGCAAGAGAAGTTTTTCAAAAGCTACAGCTATTCAACCAAACAGACTTTTAGCTTTCCGACAGTAGCTTTCTCACAGCAGCTTTTGTAAAAGTCACAGCTTACAGCTGCTTTTCTAAAAGCCACAACCCAACCAAACGGGGCCTTAGTTCTTGCCCTTTCAAAGCTTCAGTGTTGCCTCATCCCATTGCACTACTAGTCCACCACCACTAGGCTTAGCAATACCTTGCCTCTTGGACGTTTCTTTTAGTCGCATCCTCTTTAAACAATAAAATGTTATGAACTAAAACCCTAACCTCTTACGCACCTAGGGGTAAAGTTATATAGCTGGTGTCGGGTATCAAGAATAGGGATATCCAAATAAGGGTAATAAGAGATGCACCAACATTTAAGCAAACTGGAGATGGAAGACAAAATCTCCGTCTCGCCCAACCCTGTCAAATGGGCCCAGGGAATAACCAGCCCCTTTCCGAGACGAACTTCATCCTCCCTGAGCCTAATCTGCAGATCCAACCCCTCGGTGAAATCTCTGTCTTGCTCGACCTCTCATGACGTCAGCCAAGGGCGCCTGACCCCCCTCTTTTTTGGGGGCGTCCTCCACCTCGCCCAAGGGTCAAACCAAACCCCTTGGGTGCAACTCTGTAGGCCCCTTCTCATGATGTTTATCCATTCCCATCAAACCCGGCGCATGCATCCGTGAAATGCGTGACCCCTCTAGCAACATGGTACGACCTGATATGACAGCGGTCATTTCACCATGACCCAATGCCCACGCAACTATAGGACCGGTCAATCGACCCCCTACCATGCCTCTGTAGCGATGGCTAGCCTATATCATTGTCATGCCCCTGCAACCACACGATGTCCATGCCTCCACAAGGCCGATCAATCACCCATTTCCATGAATTCGGCGCACACGTCGCCACAATGGAGCGTACAGTTCTAACTGTAGCACCTACTCCCTCCCTACGACGAATCAGGGCATACATCCCGCCCATCTCTATGGTACCAAGCAACTCGGGTCAAATATGGCCACAATATGCTTTGACAGTGGGCGGAGAGGCCTCGACTCCGACGGCCATTACGTCCTCGTGCTAACAAGACCAATAGCAGTGACCGAATAAGGGGAAAGAAGGACATGCTCTACAGGGGCACCCGAGCCTCACTCCGACCGATGGGGGACAAGACGACGACACCTAAGGCCCCCTTTTTGTTTTTCTCTTTCTTCTTCTCCTTTCTACCATTTTACCGTAGCTGTAACCCGAGCCCTCTCCTTGTGAGCTATAAAAGGGGAGATAGGGACCCTTGTCTAAGGCATCAAAGAAAGAGTCAAACTCTAAATCAACACATACTCACGCTCAAACCTACATAGAGACTTGGGACCAGCTTCCTCCTACTACAAGCACAGTCTGGTGAAAAGGCAACACGAATTGCAGTTTCTCGCACTGGACGTAGAGCTTTCTTGGCCCGAACCAATATACATCCTTGTGTCCGCTTTGCAGACCATCCGGGACCAAACGCGCAGATACAAATTTACTCGTTGGTTGTCTAGGCCCGCCATTCTAGATGCCGACAGTTAGCCTCATGCTTCGACCCACTGTTCTACGAAAAGACATGTGAGGGGCACCGATCCAAAAACCAAGAGGCCTCCTGATCAAACCTCGACAGCGAGCCAGGGTTCGGTGGCTGCTCCCGTACAGTAACTCGGCAAAGCAGCAAAACCAACAGGGGCCCGAGGGCTGCGAAAGCACTTGAATCCAACCGCGTTTACTCGGCTAAGAAAAAAGGAGGAAGGGCGGATGTCTCACAAAAAACTTTCTAAAGACAAGAGCATAATCATTAATATAGAAGACCCGACGAGCACGAGAGATACAATGCCTTAGTTCCTAACACAAAGGCCTACACAAAGGCCTTGTCGACCATAAGCGAATAAGGCACACTACCTTTGTTCCTAACACTAAGGCCTCGACGGTCATAGGCATGGGGTCCTGCATCTAGTCTAGGTGAAGAAATCTATTACAAAAGGGGATTTTGTTTCAAGCCACCTCGTAAAACATTTCGTGGACCGTTCACCGACGTAGGGCTAGACATCGTCGGTCCGGGAAACACCATCCTTGTTCTGGATCTTGGCCTTCACGATGTCGTTGGCCGCACACCAGCCGCTCAAACCTAGGAACCAAGGGTGAAGTTGGTCCCGCTCGCCACCTCTACCCAGGGACTTCTGACCATTGCCCCTGCAGGCCTCATGTCAGTAGGGATTGTGTGTCGCGAGTCACAACGGACACACTCAATCATCTCTGCTCGGCCCGGATCGCCGCTTGTAACACCCCCGGTGTTAAGCATTAATTAAAACTTGAAGTATGGCGAATAATATGCATAATCATCTAGTGTCATGGCATATAAGCATATCATGTGTGATGACTTCCATGTTTGATTATGTGTATTGTATGAATGTGCTATGTGTGTCACATGAAATGACGATCCAAAACTATACTTAAGAAACTTTGGTTAATTCTAAAATGAACTTTCTTAAATAAATTTGGAGCAACTAAGGCACCATTTGTTGGGTTAACTTTTGCTCTAATCAATAGTGAGGTTGGTTGCTTGTAATGAACACAAAAAGACCCCTAATTAAATTTCTCAAATTTGGAAGGTTCTAAATTAGCAAAAATCCTAATTTTAAATAATTCTTTTATCCCCTTTTCTATAAGTCAAAAAGTAAGCTAAATCTCAACATGAACTTAAAAGCAAACTTGTGACTCTTATTGAAAGGTACAACTTTGGTATTCAAAATTTTCACTGATTCAGTATAGAACTTGGATAAATTTGAAATTACTTAAATCCTAAATATAACCCTTAAACTAAAATTCAAAAACTAAAAAGAATTAGAACTTGGTACCTTATGTAAAGTTAAAGAGGAGATTAGATGAAACAACTTCTATTTGGGCAGAAATTCAAGTCCTTGAAGAAAATCTAAAGTAATTGTAGAAATTAGTTTCAATTAAATCTCAAACTGAAATTTAATTTCAAAATCAGTTTTACCCCTTTTGCTATAGTTTGAAAAATATGCATAATTTTTATATGAGGCCAAAAGCAAAGTTGTAGATAATGTTATAAGGAATAACTTTTATAAAGGTCAAATTTGAAGTTATTAAACAAATTCAAAAGTAATTTTGAATTTAGGTTTAAGGGCAATTCAATTTCGAATCATGATTTTAAAATCGGCATAGATTTTGGGGTTGCTCCTTAAACAAAAGTTGTAGATCAGAATATTTAGAGAAACTTTCATGTTGGCAGATTTTGGAGTTCCTATACAAAATTAAGGGTAATTTGGTGAGAGAGTGCCCTGCTACAGTAAAAAGGGGGAAGTGAAACAGAGGGTCGGGCACGCGGCGTGCAGAGCCGGCGCCGCGGCGTCCTGCCGGCGTCCGCGCGTGGCGCGTGTCCCCCACGTGGCACTTGCAAGCGTCGTGGCAAGTTCTCCATCGCGCCGACTCCTTCTTCCCTTCCCCATTTTCCTTCTTCTCCCTCCTCTTCTTCCTTTTCTCTGTTTTCCGCGGCCGCCAGAGCAGAGCGAGCCGCCGCCGCCTCCTCACGCTGTACTAGCTTCACCTCTGGCTTCTCCACCTCGGCAGTGGCTCCGCCACCTCCTTGCGCCTCTTCTGAGCCAGTTGCGCAAGCTCTGACCACCGGAGTCCCCCGCACCACCCCTTTCTTCCCCTGCTCCGGCCAAAGCGCCGCCGGGAGCACCACCCCATGGTCCGCTCGTCTTGGCGAACCCCGAGCCATCCAACGCCCGTTCGAGCTCCGTCACACCGTCCTAAACCCCATCGGCTCGACCGTGTGGTCTCTACGACCTCGACCCCGTCGGACCATGACCGCAGCGCCGGTTCCAGCCGCCATGAGCCGCTCCACGGTGGCTAGCTTACCCTGGAGTCTCTCCCATCCACTTAATGTACACGCTAGCTTCGCCATGACCTCGCGGTGTTGGTCGGCTCGGTTTCTAGGTTTCTACCGGCCGGGACACGGCGGAACGCGGAAGCATTGCCAGTCCGTTCCGCTGCCGATGCCATTGCCGGTGTCAATCCACCACTGCTCCGTCTCGGCTCCAACCAACTCGCGCATCATGTGTTGAGTGTGCCCCTGGTGCTAGAAAGCCCAACCCAGGGGCCACTACCAACCCCCCCCCTCGCCGGAACCGCTGTGCGCCGCCGTGCCATGGCTTGCCGAGCCGCCATGGCTGGTGTGACGACCTCTTCGGTGCTTTTGATCCCTGTCTAACCCCTCCTGCAGGTGCGCTTGGTCATGGGGATCTCTCCGGAGCTCTCCCCGTCGCCGGTGAGGCCACTGCCGGCGAGCTGGGCTTTCGGCCGCCGCGGTCGCCATGGTCAGGGCCGCGGTCAAGGCGTGGTCGCGACCTGGCCGGGCGGCGCTGACCCCGGGCCCCGTCCGTCAGTGGCGTTGGGCCAGATTCGGCCCAGTAAGCTTAGGGTTTTGCCCTTTTTCCTATTTTCTAAAAATGCCTAAATATGCTGAGAATAGAAAAATGCATAAGTAAATAAATACTGCTCCAAAAATTGTGAAACAAACTTTGTTGTGTTCCTGATGAGGTGCTCTACATAGAAAAAATATAAAACTTGGTGTTTGAATAAATTTTGATGGTGCTTTAAAAGGGTCATTTAATTAATAAATGCACTTTGAATAATTTTTATAGGGTTATTTAATTGTCCAAAAATCATGAAACTATTTTTGCTGTTGTTTGTGTCATGTGAAGAAGCTTCACAAAAATTTTAAGGTCTTGTGGACAAAATAAGTTTTATCCTTATCATAAGCCCATTTAAATAATTAAATAATGCTTAAAACTTAAATAATTTCTGTAGGTCAAAATAATGATCCAAAAATTCTCAAATTTGTTTTGTGACATTTATTTACTGTAACCCACCATCACAAAAAGTTTGGGCTCCATTTGACAAACTTTAGTTAAACCCAATTTTTTATATTTAATTAATAAGGTGGTAGTTAGTAAAGCCTAAGTTAACCAATTGGATCTTGCTGATTTTGATTAGAACAAATACATGGTTAAGCTCTGATGATCAACTTAAACACTTTAATGACCCTTGTTAAGTATAGCACTTAGTCACTTAACCATATAATGTAATAATAGAAGTATGAACCTAGATCGCTTTGCTAATCGGTCTCTATTAATCAAGCTACTTGAATGATGGTTAAAGATTTATGTTAGAGTTAACCTTGCTGCCCTAGTAGTCCTTTGCTCCATGATTCTGAGTTGCATAGAATTGGTTGGTTATATATGTCTATGGTATTAGATCAAGAGATACACTTTGATCTCATTAGTAAATTAGCATGACTGCAAGATCAGTTTTTGTTGAGAGGTTGTTTCCACTATGTAAATCATGTTTCCTGTAAAAGTGTTATATACCAAATTTGTAGTTAACTTCTGTATCTAGCTTGTCCAAAAATTTCGTGATTTTATACGATTCAGGTTAAATCTGTCCTCCCTTCTGGACTGATTAGAGAAATGAAGTTGTTGAGCTGTTTTAACTAGAAAATCACCTCTTGACCATAAAAAGAAAGTTATAGTACATTTCTTAAGCTTTCTAAATTGTTAAGGATTATATCTTTTAATGACATAGAACTCCAGTTATCGCTGTTTGAAGTTGGATGATCAAATCTGTCCAGAATCTAGACAGGGATCTTTGCCCAAGTTGTTTGACCTAAATTGTTGTAGAATCAACTCAAGTTCATAATAACAAAAGTGTATGTAATTAGATAAGCTTTCCGAAAAGTCTAAGTTCATAGTTTGAAATATTTTGGAAACTCCAGATATGGTTGTTCTTTGTGCAGTGTTGGAATCTGTCCAAATCCTGTATGGAACTTCTTTGCACTGTTTGACTTTGTTAAGTCTAGAATCAACCTTTGCTGTTAATAACAAGTTTGTAGACATTTAGATAAGCTTTCCAAATTGTCCTCAATCGTCAGTTTTGGAGGTCTGGAACTCTAGTTATTGATAGTTCAATTTGATTGTGTAAATCTGTTTAAAATCTGGACAGTAGTGTTTGATTTTATTGTTTGACTTAGTTAACTCTAGGATCACTTAAAGATGATAAAAATGAAGTGATAACTAACTTAATGAACTTTCAAAAAAAATCAGTATAACCTTATCCTTGCTTAGGGTGAACTAGAATAGTCTGCTCCAATAACTGTAGAAAAATGGTTAATAAACAATTAAGTTCTACTTTGCACCGTTTATGGTTAAAGTCTTGATTGAAAACCATGGGGCATCCCTATAGAGAGGTTCTATGGCAGTAGATGATGCTTGTGATACACTCTTAAACACTTTAGTTAATCCATCTAATGATATTTTATGAAAATAACACACTATCCTAGGAACACTAGTTAGTAGTTACAAGTTGGTTTTGTTGGTTTGCAACTCTACCGCGAAGGAGAGTTGTACTTGACTTGTGTTAACTTTTGTTATGCATTTGTTTGTCTTGCACCTTAGCATGCATTGCATCGTACTAAGCATGCATCATTGTATACATGTAGTTCATACGAGAGAGTCGATCGTGTTGAGCAAGCTTCAGATCGAGGAGGTCCAGATGATCAAGCCTTAGGAGGAGAACTTCGTCAGACAACCTTCTTCGGGAAGATTCAACTTCAAGTCTCTAAGGAACTAACTTTTGTGGGTCTTTCGGAGATCCTAGTCTTCTCTGCAACACAGGCAAGCCCCGGTGCATACTACCCACTCTTTGTTTTACAAATACTTTATTACACTGTAGGTCTTGTGAAATGTGCATTAAGTAAGTAGGAGTTGAATGAAACCGTTGCTGCATGAATACCTTGGATTTCCAGATAATCCCCTGATAATATCCCATCAGTAGCGATAAGACGATCCCAAATGCTTAGCAATGCTTAGACTTCGGTAGAAGTCGATCGATGGCTTCATCGTTCGCGAGATATAGGTTTACCTGTTCTCTCTTCGACTCTTTCTATGGGTCGTGAGAACCCTATTATGATGATAATATTTAAACTGAGACCGGGCGGGTAACTTGCACTGGAATGGAGTCCTGGTGTAGTGTTTCCGTTTGTGTCGCCTAGGGCCCGTCCGCTGTTGGCCCGTTGGATCGAGAACTATTTGTTAGTACTGGTCACATGCTACGATAAGCCCTACTGTGGCTATGCTCTTACTAGAACGGCGCACCCGCGCACTGGGAGTGGAGAGATGGCGGGAGTAGCGTGTACCCACCCTGCTCGGTCCCCTGATGGACGTTACTCATCAAGGCCGTTGTAGGGCGGTGGTGTACTGTACTTCCGGGTGGCGCGGCTCCGGTCCGGTTTGAGCGGATCCACGGGAAGGTTGATATATGCAAGTTCGGTCTTGCATATGTCGTGTGATAAGGAAGCCCCAGCTGGGTAGATCAAGCGGTTCGAATCGTCGTTTGCTCCACGAGAAAAGGAGACTCGTCCTCGCACCCTCAGCATAGTTTAATAAAGTGAAGATGATGGCAAGAGAAGTTTATCTTGAGATGTGATGCTTAAACAAGTGTTTGATGTAGATAGGTGTAAAGTGGATACTGCTTAATAACTTAATGCACCGCTAAAACTTGAAAATAGGATGAACTAGTAGAAAGCTTTTTCTGCAAAGCTCTTCTCTTATGCTAGCCCCACTACATCCCTTAAGCCAGCATGCCCTTGGAGTCTTTTTCTTAGTCGGGTAAGTCTTGTTGAGTACCCTCATGTACTCAGGGTTTGTTAATCCTCGGTTGCAGGTTTTAGCTTGTGGTGTCAATCTGGATCATGTCCGTGGGCTCGATATGATCTGGTGGTTCTCTCTTCGACTTAGGTGCTCTACCTAAGTCAGGCTCTGTAGTGCTGCTCTTCTTCCGCAATCTGAGTTAAGTTTATTTGAAAAGTAACTTATCCATGCTTTGTAAAGTTTATCTTACCTTGCTTCCGCGCTCCGATGTTATTTTGTATCAACTGTTGTAATGTTGTAGTTATTTCACTCAAGGTGAGGATGATCCTGTAACTCGTGGATTATTCAGGGTTCTCTCGGGGACTCCCGACGGATCTTTTCAGTAACGTGGTACACATGCACAGTCATCAGAGCTCTGGGAGACGATGATGTGTGCAGGTGGGCCACATTATCAGGAGGTTCTGCCACACCGCTGATGTTGACCGCCCCCACCGAGGGGAGACCCATCAGCGAGGGATGAAGGGACCCTGTTAAAATCCCTAGTTTGGTTTTGGTTAATTGATAAAACCTATTGGACTAACCATATGCTTAAGTGTATATGAGATAGGTTGGTCCAACCCTAAGTGATGGAGCTAGATGGACGGTGATGTCCACATGATGGTGATCAAAGGCTCCAATGCTTGGAAAAGAAGAAAGAGAAAAAAATGGGCAAGAGGCAAAGGTATATGCTTAGGGCCATTTTGTTTTGGTGATCAAGACACTAATGAGAGTGTGATCACATTTAGGATTGATAGTCATACTATTAAGAGGAGCGGAACTCGTTTGTGAAATGCGGTTATCAAAGTGCCACTAGATGATCTACAATTTGCATGTGCATTTCGAATCTAGTGTGTGCTAACATCCCTTGGAAAAAGCGCTTGATAAATGCTAACTCACGTACACAAGTAGTGGAAACTTGGTGGAGTTAACACATTTGCACAAGGGATGAAGTGGAGATTGATTCTGTGCTCTCTGAGTAGCATCAGACGCTAGTGTGATGTGCATCGGACGCTAGAGGTAGCATTTGATGGCAAACCCTAGGTGAGCTGTGTTGACAGATTGGCATCGGACGCTGCGAAATCATTGTTCCAGAGTCTGATGCCTGTGACGTGTCCTAGGGTTGGCCTCAATGGAGCATCAGACGTTGGGGAGCGTCCGATGTGGCATCATGGACGGGTCCGATGTGTCCGGGAGCTCTCTGGACACCCATCGAACGCTGGCTTTGTAGCGTCCGCTGTGGCATTGTGCGAGCGTCCGATGAGGGCGCGACTAGTCATTGAGATTTCTGACAGGTTGTAACACCCTAGGTGTTAAGCAACCCTAAGTGCATAATTTGACATCTCATGAGCATAAAGCATCATCTTTTCATGTTGCATTCTTTCTTTTGTTAAGTGTCATTTCATGTGACCTTTTGTGATGCTATGCTTGATTGAATGCTTGTGTGTCTTGTTTGTGGAGTGCTTAAGTCTCCTTAGTAGTTGAACCTTGTTGAGGAGTCAAAATGAAGCTAGGTTTATGTTGGTCATGTTGGCTAACCAAGTCTCTAACCCTAGTTGCCTTAATAGAGCCCTAGGAGTCCTTTTGTTTGACTAACTAAGACCTTCTTGATAGAAGCTTCGCATGGCTGTGGGCCCTTAACCAAAAGTGTGTAGAATTTAGAGTAGAACAAAAGTTGTTTAAGGCCCAACTCATGAAAATGAGTTTAACAAGGTGTTTTGGGACCCACAAGGCAGATTTGAGGGAGTTTAGACTTAGAAAATTCTCTAAGTCCTAACTGCCCAAAACAGTTTCATCTAGCCATCTTTGGAGCTTTCTCGGGAGCAATCTAGGCCGAACCAAAGATCAATCTTGTAACCAAAGTGGTAGTCGGTATGTAGATCTAAGCAATGGAGCAAGTGGTTTAGCTTTTCATCAAATGGATTAGGAGTTAATCGCGCTCAAAGTCTGGCCGTCAGTCGGCCTGATGGCACTGAATCGGGCCGGGCCGTGCCGTGCCGGCGCGCGCGCGCGGCGTCGTGGCCGACAGCGCCAGGACGTTGCCGCCGCGTGGCGCTCGATGGCCGGCCAAGCCAGCGTCCGCGCGCGGCGTGGCAAGCATGCCTTCGCCCTCGCCCTGTCCGAACCCGCTCCTCCCTCCATTCTGTTCCCCGCGCTCGCGCCTCTCTCTCGCTCTCTGCTCTCGCCGGCGTTCGAGCGGGAAAAGGGGAGAAAGCAAAGCGCCGCCGCCGCCCGCCGAACCTCGGCGAGCGATTACTCGCTCCACCGTGCGCCGCCGTCCAATTCCTCTCGCCAGTTCCTCCGCCCTGGTCTCCTCTTTCTTCGGTAAGGGTTGGTTTCCCCTCTCTCCCTCTCTAGCTGCCGGAACAGCGGACGCCATCCGCAAGCTTCCGCCATGGCCGCCACCGTGACCTTCACGTGGACCGGTCATCTCCGGCCATGCTACCCTGAGCTGAGCCATGTTCTAGTCTTCTCTACCGTCGTAGTAGCTTAGAGTCAGATGGAGACCTCTCTCGTGTCCTGAGTTCGCCGGACCGCGGGCCAGTCGCGCTGTGTCCGCCATGGACCGGCGCCGTGCATCGCGCCGGACAATGCCGGGGATGCCGAAGCCCGGGAGTTGCTCCAATAGGTCACTTGTGACTTGCTTAGGCTAGTGTTAGTCTTGCCGAGTCGCAAGCCGCCGGGAAGAGTTCCGCCGCCGCTCCGCCATGGCCGCCGTCGAGCTTGCTCCGGTATCCCTCTGTCTCAGCGAGTCAGTTAGTTGTGTTCGCCTCGCAAACCCGCACCGAGTAATGGTCTCCGTGTCGCCAGAAGTGTCGCCGTCGACGAGCTAGGGCCGGTCAACGACCACGGCGCAAAACTCCGCCGTTGACCGCCGAGCCTGGCCTCGCACGGTAACGTGCCGAGCCTGGCCTCGGTAGCTTGGTCGCCCTGACCAGCGGGCCCCGACTGGCAGCAAGAAAGAAAGAAAGGGAAGCGTTTGGGTGCCATAGGCCTCGGTAAGCCGGGCGTGCCGAGCGTTTGCCTCGAGCCTCGGCTAAGTCACCGAGCCTCGGTTGAGTCAGTAGCCTCGGCCGAATCGGTTGAGTGTGTTTGAGCCTCAGCCGAATCGCGCCGAATGTGCCGAAGCCTTGCCTCGGGCCTCAGCCGAATCGCGCCGAATGTGCCGAAGCCTTGCCTCGGGCCTCAGCCGAATCGCGCCGGGTGTGCTGAGCGTTTGTCTTATGCCTCGGGCCTCAGCCGAATCGCGCCGGGTGTGCTGAGCGTTTGTCTTATGCCTCGGGCCTCAGCCGAATCGCGCCGGGTGTGCTGAGCGTTTGTCTTATGCCTCGGCCGAACCAAGTTGGAGTCCGTACGTTTAGGTTTGAGTTTCCTTTTTAGTTTGTTTTTGCAGAATTATGTAATGGCTTCAAAAATTCCTACAAGGCTCATTTTAAGTCCAAATCCTGTGAAACAAATTTTGTTAGGTCAAGCATGTTTAGATCTATCAGTGAAAACTGTTAAATGCATTTTTGGTGATACTTTTATGTGTAGATTTATTTAATTTAGAAAAGTGCTGATAACTTGGTAAATGCATAACTAATTATATATAAGTCAGAAAAATGTGATTCCAGTTTTGTTAGGTTTGTATGAATGTGTAGTTTTAGGGAAAAATATAATATGAGGTTGTTCTGTGAATTAATTTGACAGTAGCTTTTAAAATGCTTAAATGTCGTTTCCTTGTTTATTTTGTAGTAATTAAAATATGAGGAATATGAACCTGAGAATTTAAGCACATTGCTCTTATGCTAGGAAGTTCAGTAGAAAAATAAGAAATCTGTTGTTTGACACTTTTTGCTAGGGTGTGTAGTTCAAAGCACCTTTCCATAATAGAATTTGTCTTTTTCATAGAGGATGAAGTCTAGGTCCAAATGGGATGAAATTTGGACAGAGGGTTAGATTAAGTGTTATTGATCTCCAGTAATTTTTATAGGTTTTTGTGAAGCTGTCTAGGATAGGTTACTGTTATGGGCCTATTTAACTAGATTTAATTCTACAAATACTTAGAGGGTAATAAACCCGTTAAGCAACTTTGATGCGGTGACAACAAGACTTGGTAAGTAGTATGTCGAATTAAATAAGTGAGTAGCAGTAGATGACATGTGCTTATCTCCTGAATGGTTACTCCATGTTGCATCACCATGCATCCCATGTGCATTCATGTTGTTCATTCATGTACCGCATCATGCAGGATCGGTAGTGGAAGCCCAGGAGACGCCGGAGGAGCAGCGTCAGGAGGAGACACCCGAGGAGGGGATCCCGGAAGGAGACGCTGAAGACCTGCCGGAGTGCCGTGATCACCGCCCCGCCGACTTTGAGCGAGGCAAGCCCCGGAGCATTCTAAACTCCTACGGTTTGCAAATGTTTCTAATTAACCTGATGATGGATGTTGCATTAGGTTATAGGAATTGATTGCTACCGTTGATGCATTATTACTTATCCTTGTCCACCTGCAAATATTACCTTGTTATCCCTGATAAGTCTAGGCTCGTTTATGCTTAGTCTGCTTAGACCGGTAAAAGTCGGGTGATTTCCTGTCTCCCGCATATAGGTGGATACTGATCATGTTTAGCCTTGTGCTATCATGGAGATAACCATGTGATAATTAATTTGAGACCGGGCGGGATGTAGGAGCAGCAGGACATGGGTTCTGTGTGCTAGTAGTCTCCCGTCTGTGTCGATCAGGAACCGACGAAGGCACACCTCAGTCATTTTGAACGCGTCAATCACTTAACGGAGCAGGTGCGGGTACCTCCCGTGAAGCCGAGTAAGGTTTTTCGAGCCGGTGACGGAGATGTTGACGCCTAACACCCAGGGCCTCAGATGTACCGTGGGCAACTATTCTGATCGACCTGGCATGGTCCGAGGGCAGGCAGGGCCTGATCGACCTGGCATGACCATGGGCAGTTAATAGCTTGAGCGACCTGGCATTGAGATAACCCCCGGTGTAGAAGGGCCCATGACCGTCCCACGTGTTGTGTTCTCGAACCTCCTGAAGTGGTCGCCAACGGCCACCTGGCAGGGTGTGTCGGGCGAGTGTGCGGCACTTTTATCCCCAGCTGGTAGGAATCGATTATAATCGCCATCGCTCCTGGTTAGTGAGTAACTTGACTGAGCATGTGTTACCGTAGTAATATATGAAATTAATGATGGTTATGGTTGATGAATCTGAAAGGCTATTGATGAAATAGTCACTCTTGCTTGAATAAGTAGTCAAGTGTTTGCTCTAGATCAGGTGCAAATCTAGATAATCAGGCTGATTACATAAAAGTGACTGCTAATGCTCTAATGATGATTAGTTAATAATAAAGTGCTTTTATGCAAAAAGGTAAGTGTGGCCCACCCCAGATACAGCCTTGCATAATCCTTGGTGTCGGTTATTTCTGGTTTATGACGGGTAAGTCTAGCTGAGTACCTTCTCGTACTCAGGGTTCTATCCCTTGTTGTTGCAGATGGGCAATGCTTCTTCGGCTATTGCGAGAACTGTCTGTACCCCGTCGAGGGCAGTGACTAGACCATGGGCATGGTCAACTCTTATCTTCCCTGATGCTTTTGTGGACCGATCAAGCATATGGCACTGTATTGTGAACTAAGGACTTGTGTTTCAAAACTATGTTGCTTCCGCTTTTGAATTCAAACTATGGTTTGTAATAACTGTTGAACTCCGATGTATTTGAACTATGTGCGAACTGAATGTACCTTGTGGGCATGTACGCTAATCTATTACGATCTTGGTTAAAGTTGAATGACTTGAAATCCTTCGAGATTTCCGGACTACCGGGTTTGTACGAGCTTAAGTACTTGTAATCTCTGTGAAAGCAGCGATTCAGTGCTTAATCTGGTGCAAATTGGTCGGTTCTGTTACAGCTGGCATCGGAGCGTGGTTAGCGTTACTGTTCACAAGTGTATTTGAAAAACTGTATTTTCAATTAAAATTCCTATTTGACAAGAACTTATAGTTATATTAGGATTTGAAAAACCTTCTTGACCAAGAGTAAGGTGTGCCATTGATCAAGTCCTTATGCCCAATAGGAACTTAGGTGGCTATTTAAGTACTAACTTTGGGGGTCGTGCATCATACTTATTTTCTGTTATTCTGTCGTCCATACGGCAAGGGTGAAATTGTATGGATGCTATTCTTCGGAATGGTAATGTATGGATCAATTGCCTCTACGTTAAAGGTAATGAGAGTTGTGAGAGCATGATTGGACAACCGCCAATCTAGGGAAGTGCTTATATGATACCGATGCGTATACCTGTTCCACACAAGTATATGTGAAAGTATTGATTGTGGGAGTAATAATTTATGATGGGTGCATATACTGCTTACGTGTATACCGGGTGTACACCTAAGTGAGTATTAGATTTAAATTTCCGCAGTGCATGATATTCATACTGTGGGAAGGGCTGAAGTGAGTTTCTGCAGGTACGCTAACTTGCGAACGTGTAGTCCGTTTAGTTAACGTTATGAGTGAGCGTGTATGCCACCGCCTAGCCGTTAGATTGTTAGGCAGTGAGGACGTATGAAACGTGCATGCATCATGATCATATAATCTTGCATTAATCTTACTTCTTCCTTATGGTTTCTGTCCCGTTTTTCTAATAAAAGTTGTTTCAACTAATTAAAAACTATGTGGATAAACTTCTTACAGATGGCACGCACCAAGCGCACTGCTCGCAAGTCCACGGGAGGCAAGAGGCCTAACTACATGCTGGGGCCATGGACCGATGAGGGATCAGAGGACTTTCTAGAGGAGTTTGGGATGCCCACTATTCTTTGGAGAGTTCTGCACCTGGTGGGATATCAGGAGGGCCAGGAGCCACAGTACGACTGGCACCGTGTGCAGTTGTCAGAGGATCGCCACGTGTACACGGTGGAGGTCGACGTGCCTAGCCGTGAGGACCGGGATCACGTCTGGTGCAGCCGAGTGTTTGCTTTGCAGGGGAGGACCCCCTGGGATGCAGCCAACCAGGTTGCTTATACCTACCGTTCTTCGGGACATCATGGAGGACCATCCGGAGGTGGTTGCTCAGGCTACTGCCAGTATCTTCCCGACAGTGGATCCGTATCTTTCAGTGTGGCGTCAGCCAGGAGCTACTATTTTGGAGGGTAGTTCGCTTGAGAGGGAGCATTGTGCCGGGCCAGCAGGGAGTGCCATGGCTGCACTTATGGCTACTTATGGCTGCTTATCCCGCAGCTATGAGCAGTTGGACCATGTTCTTAGCGAGGAGATTGCAGCGCACAGCATCGCCGTCAGGAGGAGCACGCTACAGAGATGGACCTCCTCACTACACAGCTAGCTCAGTTGACAGTAGAGAGAGACCAGGCACTTCAGAGGGAGCAGGAGACTGCTCATCAGCTTGCCATTCAGCAGGGGTCGACTACTTTCTTGGCCTCGGTCATGAGGGAGACTGAGGAGGCGCTTCGAGGAGTTTGTGTCGAGGGCATTCGTGTTTCAGAGGAGAACAGGCTGCTGAGGTTGCGAGTGGGAGACCTGGAGCTCCAACTCCATCACCTGCAGGACTACAACGACCGTCTGCACGAGGAGATCCACCGCAGGGAGAATGAGAGGAACCCCATCTTTCCCCAGGAGGATCCGGAGCCAAGTAGTTCTTCTAGTAGTCCTTCAGATATGTCTAGTGAGGATGGTGACGTGGTGAGATCGCTAGAGAGTAGTCTAGATCGTATGCTTAGCGTCTAGATGGTCTTTTGCGTAAGTTGGCACGCCCGATCTTTTGGTATTTGGCTGATGTAAGCATGGATAGCAGACTTATGTGATGTGGTGTGAGGCCTTGGAAAGTCCCATATGTATGGGCAAAACGATGGATGTTATGTTATCTTTTGCATGATGTATTAAGTGATCTTGTTATGTGTTGATGCGATGTGGATTGAAATTTATTGTACCTCTGTCATTGTTTGGTGAATTGTTTTTCCGAATAATTTCAGTGGGTATGATTATTGTTCTCTACAAGTTGCAACTTCGCCTAATGGTCGCTTACTATCCTATATGCAGATGACGACAACTCGTAGTGGAGCAGGCGGTAGTGGTGGAAATGAGGACCCCAGAGAAAACCGCAATCCACCACCTCCTCCATCCCCGACGGCTGAGCAACTTTTTGCTCAATTTCTTGGAAGCCAGCGCAACATCGAAGCTTTGCTGAGGGAAAACTTGGCCCAGGGACATCAACGCCCTGAGCCGAACCAATACAGTTCTTTCAAGGATTTCCTGGATACCAAACCACCAATCTTCAAGGAAGCTACAGAACCATTGGAGGCAGAAGAATGGCTGCATACTTTGGAGCAGAAGTTTCGTTTGCTCAGGCTCACAGAAGAGCTGAAAGCAGAATATGCCGCGCACCAGTTGCAGGGACCAGCCGGGATTTGGTGGGGACATCATCGTACCACCTATCCTGCCAATGTTCCTATCACTTGGAGAGTGTTTACTACTGCTGCTGTTCGAGGTCATTACATTCCGCCGGGCTTGACCCAGATGAAAGTGGCAGAGTTCATGAATCTGACTCAAGGAACTCGGTCTATCACAGAGTATCATCATCTGTTCAACTCGTTGGCTCGCTATATCCCAGACTTCGTTGACACAGACGCTAAGAAGATTGCTAGTTTCAAGAGAGGCTTGAACACTAAAATGGGAAAGTCAGTGGGTACATCTTCCCGTACCAATTTCAATGACTTCATAAGCGACTGTCTGATTCAAGAGAACCATAACAACAAGCATGCTGCTAGCAAGGCCCGGAAGAGGACCTTTGAATCAGGATCATCACAACCCAGAGGACCACCAGCTCAGCGAAATCTGTATCGACCACCAGCGCCGGGGCACGTTTTAGGCCGCCGCAGAAGAAGAATCAGCCACAAGCTCAGCGCAATCAGAAGCCATACAAGATAGCTGCTGCTCAGGCTCGTGGAGGTCAAGGCAGTTCTTCAGGGAACAAACCGTTGGTTCGGGGACCATGCTACAACTGCAACCAAGAGGGGCACTTCGCAAGGTACTGCCCCTACCCAAAGAAGCAACAGGCCAACTACCCCGCACGCCTGCACAACATGACCGCTGAAGAAGCTCGTGCTGGAGAGCCCGTGACTGCTGGTATGTGTCTTGTTAACCATCATCCTGCAGTTGTTTTGTTTGATACTGGATCATCGCATTCGTTCATGAGTAAAGCATTTGCACACAAAGCATAATCAAGAGGTGTCTGAAATGGATTATGGGTTTCGCGTAAGCTCTGTGGGGAGTAGTGTGTTGTCTAGGCAGATGGTACGTGATGCAACCATCGACATCGGAGGGCATAAGTTTGGAGCCAATTTAGTAGTTTTGCCAGGACTCAGTATGGATGTAGTCCTAGGAATGAGTTGGATGAGTATGTGGAAAGCGGTGTTAGACACTGCAGATAGAACTCTTACCTTATCTGATGCAAGTTAACACCAAGATACGTATCTCTCTTCCTCGAGGAGCAGATTTTGTTGATCTGTCTTGTACCTTATCTATAGAGGACCTGTCAAAAATTCCAGTTGTTCGGGATTTCCCAGACGTCTTTCCAGATGAGTTGCCGGGTTTACCGCCCAAGCGGGCTGTAGAGTTTACTATTGAGCTGTTACCAGGAACTGCACCGATCTCGAGAAGACCTTATCGTATGCCGCCCAATGAATTAGCCGAACTCAAGACGCAGATTAAGGAACTTTTGGACAAGGGTTTCATTCAACCTAGTGTGTCAGAGTGGGGATGCCAGCTTTGTTTGTCAAGAAAAAGGACAAGTCTCTACGGATGTGTGTGGATTATCGACCGAATGCCGTGACCGTTAAGAACAAATATCCGTTGCCACGGATAGATATTTTGTTTGATCAGTTATCCAGAGCCAAAGTATTCTCCAAGATCGATTTGAGATCAGGATATCATCAAATTAGAATCCGACCACAAGATATTCCAAAGACTGCTTTTTCAACCAGATATGGCCTGTACGAGTATTTAGTCATGTCTTTTGGATTGACAAATGCTCCAGCATACTTTATGAGTTTGATGAACTCGGTATTCATGCCAGAACTAGATAAGTTTGTAGTGGTGTTCATTGATGATATTTTGGTTTATTCGGAGAACCCGGACGACCATGCAGAACATTTGAGGATCGTCTTGACAAGACTCCGGGAACATAAACTTTACGCTAAGTTTAGTAAATGCGAGTTTGGTTGAAGCAAGTACAATTCCTTGGTCACATCCTGTCAGAAGAAGGAATCTCTGTGGACCCTAGCAAAGTACAAGAAGTAATGGATTGGGAAGCTCCAACTTCGGTGGGGAGATTCGGAGTTTTCTCGGTTAGCAGGGTATTACCGTCGTTTCATTCATTCCCGATTTCTCCAAGATTGCCAAGCCCATGACAAGTTTGCTGCAGAAGGATCAGAAGTTTGAGTGGACAGAGAAGTGTGAAACAGCTTTCCGTACCTTGCGGAAACTATTAACCACTGCCCCTGTCTTAGCTCAACCAGATATCGAGAAGCCGTTTGATGTCTTCTGCGACGCATCGAAAGTTGGTTTAGGCTGTGTTCTTATGCAAGAAGGCAGAGTGATTGCTTATGCTTCACGTCAATTGAGAAAACATGAAGTTAATTATCCTACGCATGACTTGGAATTAGCTGCTGTGGTACACGCTCTAAAACTATGGAGACATTATCTGCTTGGTAACGTCTGTAACATGTACACGGACCACAAAAGTCTCAAGTATATCTTTACTCAACCTGAACTGAATATGAGGCAGAGAAGATGGCTTGAGTTGATTAAGGATTACAATTTGCAGATACATTATCACCCAGGAAAGGCAAATGTAGTTGCTGATGCTCTGAGTCGGAAGTCGCATTGTAATAACTTGAGGTTACAACCAGAGGACGAGTTTAGTCTCGAACACCCTGTGATCTTGCGTCACATCGAGCTGCAGAGCACCTTAGTTGATCAAATTCTAGAAGGGCAGAAAACAGACAAGGGAATCTATTATATCAAGGAAAAGCTAAGAACTGCCACTGAGCCAGTAAAACATTTTGAGTTGATGATAAGGGAGTGTTATGGTTTGATAATCGCTTAGTGGTACCCAAGAATAGGGAACTCAAAAATCAGATCATGGATGAGGCTCATCTTTCCAATTGTCTATTCATCATCCCGGGAGCACTAAGATGTATCAAGATTTGCGTCCAAGATTTTGGTGGACCAAAATGAAGAAGGACATTGCCGCGTATGTAGCCAGATGCGACACGTGTTGTCGAGTGAAGGCCATTCACCTGAAGCCAGCTGGAACACTTCAACCTTATCAATACCTGAATGGAAGTGGGAAGAGGTGAGTATGGATTTTATCACCGGTTTGCCTACTACTCAGAGGGGAAATGATTCGATATGGGTAATAGTAGACCGTCTCACCAAGACCGCTCATTTTATACCAGTTAAAACCTGTTATCGAGTACCGGATTATGCGGAGATCTATATCAATCAGATTATCCGATTGCATGGTATACCCAAAGTCATAGTTTCGGATCGCGGAACACAGTTCACTGCACCATTCTGGGAGAAAATGCAAAAGGAATTAGGTACTAAGTTAATCCATAGTTCAGCTTACCATCCCCAGACGTCAGGGCAAACTGAAAGGGTAAATCAGGTTTTAGAGGATATGTTGAGAGCGTGTGTGATCTCAGCAAAGGGATCTTGGGAGAAGTGGTTGCCATTAGCAGAATTTGCTTATAATAACAGTTATCAAGAAAGCATTCATATGGCACCTTTCGAAGCTCTGTATGGCAGAAGATGCAGAACACCAGTAAGTTGGGTTGAACCAGGAGAACGTCGTTACTATGGAACTGACTTCGTTAGGGAAGCAGAAGAACAAGTTAGAATAATCCAACAACACATAGCAGCTGCACAGTCTCGACAGAAGAGTTATGCTGATCAGAGAAGAAGGCCGCTTGAATTCGAAGTAGGCGACTATGTGTACTTGAAAGTATCACCCCTGAAAGGAGTTAGACGTTTTGACATGAAAAGAAAGTTAGCGCCAAGGTTTGTGGGACCCTACAGGATAATGGAAAGGAGGGGAAAGGTAGCTTATCAACTACAGTTACCTGAACATTTAAAGGCTATATTCCCTGTTTTCCATGTGTCACAACTAAAGAAATGTCTTCGAGTTCCAGAAGAGGAAGTACAACCGGCCAATATCAAGTTACAATCCGACCTTACTTACCCGGTGAAGCCATATCGAGTACTCGACGAAAAGAAAGGTAACTCGCGAAAGAATCTCGAAGCAATATAAAGTATCTTGGAGTGAACAAGACGACCGAGATGCCACTTGGGAAACGGAAGACTATCTAAAGGAAGTATATCCACAGTTTTATAAGGACTGGTTAGTAACTCAAATCTCGGACGAGATTCCTTTAAGGAGGGAGGGCTGTAACACCCTAGGTGTTAAGCAACCCTAAGTGCATAATTTGACATCTCATGAGCATAAAGCATCATCTTTCATGTTGCATTCTTTCTTGTAAGTGTCATTTCATGTGACCTTTGTGATGCTATGCTTGATTGAATGCTTGTGTGGTCTTGTTTGTGGAGTGCTTAAGTCTCCTTAGTAGTTGAACCTTGTTGAGGAGTCAAAATGAAGCTAGGTTTTATGTTGGTCATGTTGGCTAACCAAGTCTCTACCCTAGTTGCCTTAATAGAGCCCTAGGAGTCCTTTTGTTTGACTAACTAAGACCTTCTTGATAGAAGCTTTCGCATGGCTGTGGGCCCTTAACCAAAGTGTTTAGAATTTAGAGTAGAACAACAGTTGTTTTAAGGCCCAACTCATGAAAATGAGTTTAACAAGGTGTTTTGGGACCCAAAAGGCAATTTGAAGGGAGTTTAGACTTAGAAAATTTCTAAGTCCTAACTGCCCAAACAGTTTCATCTACCATCTTTGAGCTTTTCTCGGGAGCATCTAGGCCGAACCAAAGATCAATCTTGTAACCAAAGTGGTAGTTCGTTATGTAGCTCTAAGCAATTGAGCAAGTGGTTTAGTAGCTTTTCATCAAATGGATTAGGAGTTAATCGCGTCAAAGTCTGGCCGCCCCCCCCGTCAAGTCTGCCTGATGGCACTGAAGATAGGTCCCATCGGGCCGGGCCGTGCGTTCCGGCGCGCAGAGCGGCGTCGTGGCCGACAGCGCCAGGACGTTGCCGCCAAGCTTGGCGTCTCGACTGCCGCCAGCCAAATCGTCCGCTCATCGTCGTTGCAAGCATTCCTTCGCCCTCGCCCTGTCCGAACCTGAAGGACCGAGAAGCTACCCGAAAGCGACCAGAGGGGGGGTGAATGGGAGCTTCAAAAATTTCCTTTCGGAAACTAGATGCCACTGTCCCAAGATCAACCCCAAATCGAACCTAGAGCTTGCTAATGTCCACGACCCTAGATGTAGGGTGGATGCTTCCTAGAAGCACAGCGGGACACTAGACAACCCTAGAAAGCCAACCCAAAAGACGGAACTCAAATCCGATCAAGAACGAACGAACCGCGAACGAAGACGCGCGAAACACTGCAGCGACCGGACTCTGGCCTGCGTCCGGTCAGCAGGGACCGGACGCGTCCGGTCGTCAGAAAACAGCTCTGGGAGCTCTCTGTTCGCGACCGGACGCACGGAGCTCAAGCGTCCGGTCGTTCACTGAGCGTCCGGTCAGATGAGACAATGACACGGGAACAGTGCAAGCGTAGCGTCCGGTCGAAATGCAAACAGAGCGTCCGGTCGAGAGCGTCCGGTCAGTACGCAGAAAAGCTTGGCGCCGTGCTCAACGACCGGACTCTGAAAGCGTGCGTCCGGTCAGCCCGACAGAGCGTCCGGTCACCCCGCGACTGCACTGAAACTCCGGCGATTCAACCCGATCTCCTCCGAATCAAGTGCTCTAGGCTTGGGATTCGATCTGAGGAGTCACAAGGAGGTTAGTGAGCTATCTCTAAGAGATCATGGCTCGAACCTAACTCCAAATCGGTGAATCGAAGGAATTCGGGGGAAAGAAGAAAAAGAGACCCGAAACTAAAACTTGATCGATCTCCTAGACCGTGAGGTTAGAGATGATTTCTTTCGGTGGAAAGAAGTGCCTCACGATCTAGAGCAACTCAGTTCAAACGGAATCGTGAAAGATGAACCGAGCACAAAGATCAAGCGACGGGAAAACTCAAGGCACAAAGCAATCCGCGAAGAACATGATGAACATGAAATCAAAACGCGAATTGACACCAAGAGATGGGATCCAAGGTGAGGATACGGCCTCACTTCCTCGAATCAACAGTACACAGAGTGGAGTCTCTCTGCGGATCTCAACTAGCTAAAGCAGGGGTGTGGGAGAGTGGAAACCCTAGGAAATGAAAGCTCTAACTGAGATTGAGATAGGGAGGAGGGTGTCTCCCCTAGACTACTTATACTAACCTAGCCTAAGTCTATTTCCTACTCTACCCCTCTCTACTCTAATTTACAGAGCGGACCAGCCTAACCCTAAGGCTATTCTAGTCCACCCGCTGGTGGTAGGTAGATCCGACGGCCACGCCCGCACGGTCTTCCGCGTCGCCTCCACGCAACCTTCAGATCGCCGCCACGTGCCGCCACCACTCTGCACCCCCGGTTTTGCGGCCCAAACCGGGAAACCAGCCTTTTCCATCCCCCCCCGGTTTTGAGGCCCAAACCGGGAAACCAGCCTCCAGCCCGAGTTTTGTGGCCAAACTCGGAAACCGTCCGCGCCCGAGTTTTGAGGCCCAAACTCGGAAACCGGCCCACGCCCAGGTTTTGAGGCTCAACCTGGAAACCGTCGCGCCCAGGTTTTGTGGCTCAACCTGGAAACCCAGCACCCAGGTTTTGAGGCCCAAACCTGGAAACCGTCCACCGTTGTTTTTCCCGGGCTCTACCAACAAACCGGCGTCGTAGAGGGGATGCACCGCCTGTGCACCCCTTCCACCGACATGATCGCACTTCTCCGCCTGTCGCTGTCGCAGGCTGCCAGCCACCACAGCTGATCCTCCGGCCTCCAGTCCATCAGTCCAAGTCCACGTCCCCCACTTCACCGTCCGATACATCGGCATGGCACGTCCGCCGCACGGCACGCCCATCCTTCATCGCGCCCGGTCCGTCGGCACGGCACGTCGCAACTTGACCTTCACCCGCCATCGATCACTGTCTCCGTGCTCGACACCTGCACAACACAAGCCAAAGAACATGCGCATCATCTCCATTGACAATCACTCATCACACAGAGACTCGGCATACACCCATGTATCCGCAATCTCCCCCTTGATGAGTGCATTGTCAACTCCACAACAAATCATGAATAAGAAGAAGGAGGTAGGAAGGAGTGGGAAGAGAAAACCCAACCAAATGACCCAGAAGCCTTAACAAAAGCCGAAGAAGGTCAAGTGGATGAAGCAAAACTTGGTCCCCAAAGACATGGGCAACGGCTTGACGCAACCAAGCAAAGCAAAGCTAGCCCTCAAGAAGAGGTAGAACAGGCTCAACACCGCTAGCAGATAGCAATTGAAGATCGGAGGACAACAGAAGCAAAATGCTAGTCCCTCAAGATAGAGGCACAGAGGCTCAACACAACTAGCAAGAAAATCACTCCGAACCAATTGAAAATCAACCCAAACCAAATGGGAAAGCACACCAGACGATACCAATTGAAAGCCAAATGAAAAAACTTATGAAAGCTCATGAGAAGCTAGGAACGTTTGCTAGTCCCTCAAGACAGAGGCAACGGCTCAACACAACTAGCAAACTCCCCCTCGACAAATGCAAGCAACTAGGACAAAAGATTTTCAGGGCATATGATTTGCGTAAATTTCTCCCCCTAGTTGAAAATGCACTTATCAAGGCCAAAAGGTATCGGAGAAGCAACTCTCTTCACATAAACTCCCTCTGAACACAAGATCTCCTTCCACAATGCATATGAAGTCAAAATGCAAGTTAGGAGCTTCAAGTATATAGTCAAAAGAGTGCAAAGATGCTCTAATCAGTATAGCTCCAACATCTCAATTAAGCACTCAAATAGCAAAGGCTCAAACTGATCACTTATACGAAATATGAAGCATATGAGCATGTGAGCAGTTTTAAGCCAAAAGGATAGTCACCATCAAATAGCACTAGACATGTATAGAAGGAATCCAAACAAGTGCTAAGCATATATACAAGGTGAACTACCCCTAGCAAAGTTCAATCATCATGCATAGGAATGAAGCATATACTTGTGATTTCAAATTCATATCGGAGTTGCAGCGGTAAAAGAATTCACAAGTTCATTTTTAGCATGTGATTGCGAGAGGTTGAAAGCTTGTCATCGCCTAACTTTTCAACCGTGCGAAGCCTATGCCGAAGCAATCAGAAGCTTAAAGCAACGGTTTCGGTCATACACTACATGGCTCAAGTTTAACTCAAAGTGCAATGAGAAACAGTCTCAATACCATGAGGTGTTGACAAGCAATCCCATCTCGATCTTTTCAATTCAACAATACTTGGTTCAGATTTTAAGCAAGTTATGAACAACCAAGCAAGTGAATGACTCAGAACTAGAGACATAGCAACCTAGCATATATGAAAAGCAGGAATGGACTCAACACACCCTACACATGCTAGTTGCATATCTCAATGGTGAACATTTTCAGATTTATATACATTAGGCATAATTCACCATTCCAAAAATAGCTCGCTCATAACATGTAACAGTGATCAGAAAGAGCATAGCTACAAGCATCATCATAAGTATCGGAGCAATACTAACAAGAGCATAATTACATTCTAGTGAATATAGACATGAAGCTCAGAATGTAAATGCGTATGCCCGACACAAAACTGAAGGAAAGAAGATACCAAAAGGAGAGACTCAAGAAACTCAAAAGAAAAGAGCCTCAAAATAAAAGAGTCAGTCTGTACATCTCAAAATGCTTCCCCCATCTAAAAGGGGAAACACACACCAAGCTCACCCCTCAACCTATTAAAGGTTGATTCGTCTAAAGGCTTGGTGAAAATATCAGCCAATTGGTGATGAGTATCGACATGGCGAAGGTCGATATCACCCTTCTCCTGGTGGTCTCGCAAGAAATGAAAGCGCACATCAATGTGTTTGGTTTTCGAGTGAAGCACAGGGTTCTTAGCAACGCTAATGGCACTCGTGCTGTCACAAAGCAAAGGAACTCGAGTAAAGCTCAAACCAAAATCACGCAAAGTGGCCATCATCCAGAGTAACTGGGAACAGCAGCTAGCCGCAGCAACATATTCAGCCTCCGTGGTAGACTGAGCGACACTAGACTGCTTGCGAGAAGACCACGACACCAGAGAAGATCCAATAAACTGGCAAGTCCCAGAAGTGGACTTGCGCTCAATGCGACAACCAGCAAAATCAGCATCAGAAAAACCACAAAGCGAGAGGGTGGAGGAAGCAGAATACCAAATCCCGAGAGGAAACAAAGAGAGCGTGAAGATGCGAAGCTTCACCGACGGTGAGAAGTGCGTCGAAGCCTGAAAGGCGCGCAAGCGACAGCGCGAACTGAATGCGCGAGCGCTGTGTCCGCCGTGTCGCCGTCAGGTAGAGCAGCGATCCAATCATGCTGCGGTACTCCTTCTGGTCCACTGCTTCTCCATCCGTGTCGGCATCCAGGGCAGTCGTCGTCGACATGGGCGTCGGAAGAGGCTTAGCCTCACCCATGTCGAACCGCTTCAGCAAGTCCTTGTGTACTTGCCCTGGTGCACAAACGTCCCCTCTCGGGATTGCTTAATTTGCAACCCGAGAAAGAAAGTCAGCTCGCCCATCATGCTCATCTCGAACTCCCTGCTCATAGTATCTGCAAACTTGGCAACCAAAGCGTGAGAAGAACCACCGAAAATATATCATCCACGTAAATTTGGACCAAGAGAGTATCTTTGCCTTGCTTGAGGAGAAAGAGCGTTTTATCTACACATCCCATTTTAAAACCCTTAGCTAGCAAAAAGGTTTTTAATCTCTCATACCAGGCTCTAGGGGCTTGTTTCAAACCATACAAAGCTTTGTGGAGTTTAAAGACATGGTTTGGAAACTTGGGATTTTCAAAACCGGGGGGTTGCTGGACATAGACCTCCTCCTCAATATAGCCGTTTAAGAAGGCACTCTTGACATCCATTTGAAAAAGTTTGAAACCATGGATGCAGCATAAGCCAAGAGTATCCTAATAGCCTCCAAACGAGCTACAGGAGCGAAGGTCTCCTCATAATCTATTCCCTCCTTCTGACTATAACCCTTCGCTACAAGCCGGGCCTTGTTTCTCACAATGTGGCCCTCCTCTCCTTGCTTGTTTTTAAAAACCCATTTTGTCCCAATAGGTTTACAGTCAGGAGGTGGTGTGGCACTAGAACCCAAACCCGATTTCGCTCAAAGTTCTCTAGCTCCTCATGCATGGCATTGACCCAATCCGGATCCGTCAATGCGTGTCCAACATCTCGGGGCTCAAAAGACGCAACAAAAGCAGAATGAGCAAAGTGCGAGATGTGCTGTGACCTGGAGCGAGTAACTCGCTCGTCGATGTCTCCGATCATCTGTTCAGGGGGGTGCTGGCGCTGGATGTGTCGTGGCGCCTCCCCTCCCGGGAAGAAGTAACCTCCCCCTCAACAGTAGCTGGTTCCACCCCGGGTACAAAAGGTACCGCGCGAGGTGGATTCCACACGGCCCCCAGGAAGAAGACGTCTCGGGGCACGGGTCGTCGTCGAAGCCGCTCCCGGCGGCGCGGCAGGCGGAGGGGGTGCTGGATCATCTATACCTTCAGCACCCTCTTCCTCGTCATCGAAAAGAGGCTCTCCAACCTCGTGATCACCTGCACGCTCAAAACGAGAAGAAGGAGAAACAAGAGTCTCGTCGAAGGTGACATCTGATGTCTCCATGACTCGGTTAGTGTCAAGGTTAAGTACACGATAAGCTCGAGTGTGAGTGCCATAACCCAAAAACACACCGTCAGAAGAACGAGACTCAAACTTGTCTAGGTTGCCTTTTTCAATATAAAACAGTGGCAACCAAAGACTCTAAAATAACTCACCTTGGGCTGGCGACCAAAACGCAACTCATAAGAGGTCTTCTTCAAAAACACTCTCAGAAAAATGCGATTCGAAATATAGCATGCAGTGTTCATAGCTTCGGCCCAATAGCGCCTAGGAGTCCTATGCTCATCAAGCATCGTCCTGGCCATCTCAACAAGGGTCCGATTCTTCCTCTCTACAACACCATTTTGGGTGGTGTATAGGGAGAAGAAAACTGATGCTCCAAACCAAGGCATTTACAAAACTTCTCAAAATCCGAATTTTTAAACTCGGAACCATTATCACTTCTAATCGCTCGCATCGAGTTCAAAGGGAACTCGTTCTGAAGACGCAAAATCAGATCGCGAGCGAAGGAGAATGTCTCGGACTTCTCAACTAAAAAGAAGACCCACGAATACCTCGAAAAGTCGTCAACAATAACAAGCACATACCACTTCCCACCAACCGAGCTCACCCGAGCCGGACCAACAAGGTCCATATGCAAAAGCTCTCCGGGGTGCGAGGTCATAACCTTGGTCAAAGGATGGTGGGGAGCAGCAACCATCCCCTTTCCATGCCGGCAAGCATGGCAAACTAGATCCTTCTCCAACGAAAGCTTGGGCAATCCTCGGATTAAGCCAAGTGAGCTAAGTCTTGCAAGCAAGTCAAAACTCAGGTGACCGAGCCTCCTATGCCACTTCCAAAGATCAGAAGAGAAGGACTAGCCAAAAGACAGCGAGAAGATCCAAACGACTTTGAGAATTCGCGCGAAAGACCTTCCCAAAGGGTGAAATCAGACATACAAGATCACCCTGAGGATCTAAGATCCGGCTAAGGTTCGGTTTGAACGAATCTCATAGCCTTCACGAAAAAGTTGCGAAACAGAAAGCAAGTTGAAATGCAGGTTAGAAACAAGAGCAACCTCGCGCAACACAAAGTGCTCATTAACCCGCACTGCACCAACGGACAATACCTTGCCCTTACCTTTGTCGCCGAAGGTTATGTACTCTTTTCCGGCGACCGGACTATGGCTGGAGAACCATTTGGCATTTCCGGTCATGTGCCTCGAGCAACCGGAATCCACAAGCCAAATGTCCTCCAACCGCTCCTCCTACATCAATAAAAAGACATAGGGTGAACATACGGTCCAACACTGGGGTTAGTAAGATAAGAAGGAAACCAGTGTTGGGCCGGCTGCTCAAAAGAACGGTCAGTTAAAAACCATCCTGTCTAGGGGGATAGCGATCACCACGCACAGGAAAACGTGGTCCGCTGGGGAAGAAGCGCTACCGCGAAACTCTACCTGCGGTGGGACAAGGCGCTCAACAAAGCCTCCGCCACGGGGTCCGTTACCTGCAAAACAGGACCTCGTCGGGCACGCTCTCTACGAGGTCTACGCCTAGGAGCCTGCTGCTCAACTCTAGCGTCTCTCCTCGGAGCTCTCTCCTGCCTAGGCCTCACAAACTGAGGTGCTCTACCTCTAGGCCTAGTCTCCCTCCTAGGGGCTCTCTCCTGCTGCCTAGGCTGGGTATGCTTCCCTCCAGACCTAGCAGCTCTCCCCTGAGGCTTCGGAGCATGTCCACCACGAGCTGGGTGAAACATGTCCGGGTTCTGCATCTCCCTAGCTCGGCGCGCCTCTCTCCTGCGCCTAAAGCAGAACTCACTCAGGTGACCATCCCGCCACAAAAGTCACACTGAAACCTCACCGCGCGCAAAGGGGGTTGTTGGTTTGCAGGGATGTGGGTATGGTTCACCTTGCCCTTGCCCTTCTGTGGCAACTCCTCTCGGATGGGTGGCATTGTGTCAAGCTTGTTCTTTAGGTGATTGGGCTTGGGTTGCCATTGTGGATTCTTGGGTGGAGCCTTGGGGGGTTCAACTACAACTCCATCCTTGGTGACAGGCTTGGCAGGCTCTTTGGGTGGAAGCTTGGTTAGTTTGGGAGTAGTGGTGGAGTTGGGCTTCTCACAGGGGTTCAGACCACTAGACTCTCCAATCTTACCAAAAGCTGAAAGATCAACACTCTGGCCAAGACCTACACCAGGAGCCCCAGCAGCTCGCTTGAATTGGGAGATCATCATCCCGAGCTGAGGCTCACCACAAGACACCCATGACAAGACGGTCCGAAGGTATGTGTTTTCCTCCTCGGTACGCACCTTGTCATGCCTCACATTGGCCATCTCCTGCTCCAGGCCCTCACACAAAGCACACCTCTTGACACAAGTGCTATCCGAGCCGGCCTTCTCAAAAGACTCAAGCTTGGCATTCTTCTCTGCCAACTCGGATTGCAAGACAGGACAAGTCTTGCACGCACCCAACAGCTGCGGTCTAGCTCGGAGCTCATCCACCTCATCTACCAGCGCAGCATACTTACTCCTCAGAGTGAGAAGATCCGTCATGTGCGCGGCGCAACTCTCGCACTCCAACTCCTCCGACACAACCACGGTGGACCGAGCGAACTCAAGCTCCTTCACCGTGTCCTCCCACTTCTGCCTAAACTCCTTGCGCTCTCTAGCGGCACGCCTAAGCAACTTGTCTTGACTAAGGAGGGCAGCAGTCAACTTCTCAACCTCGGAGGAAAGCTCGTCGTAGGTGAGAGATACCTGGGAGGTGTCGTCGTCGTCGTCGTTCCGAGGGGTACGCTCCGGCTCGCCGTCGACCTCATCTCCGAGCGCCATGGTACACAGGCCTTCGTCGCCGGCGAAGAAGCACAAGCCGTTGAACGTGTCCTCCAGCTTCTTCTTCTCGGACTCGTCATCACTCGATCGAGCGGAGTCGTCATCCGAGCCGTCGACATCGCTGAGCGTGGCGAAGAACGCTCGCTGCTCAGCCTGCTGCTTCTCCAAGTACTTCTTCTTGATGTACTCTTTGTTGAAGCCGCCCCGCTTCTTGTGCCTTGGGGGAACGTGCTTCTCCTTGTACTTGGAGTCGCGCCTGTGGCCGTGATCGCCCTTCCCAAGATGCTTGTTCTTCTTCTTGGGGCAGTCGGCGATGAAGTGGTCGGGGTCGCCGCACTCGTAGCATCCGGTGCGTCCTCCTCCGCGACGACGGTTCATGCGGTTGTTGTGGAACCGCGAGAACCGGTTGGCAAGCAAAGCCAACTCGTCGTCTCCCAAAGACTCCAGCTGGTCCTCTGTCACAGAAAGAGAGAAGAAAGCGCAAAGCCAGCTGAGGGGTTAGAGGAAGAGCCGGAAACCAAAGCCATGGACGGGCGAGAAGGATTTTCAAAAGAAGCCCTCGCCATAGCATCAATCTCACTGGACTTGAGCTTACTGAAGAGCTCGTCGCAGGTGAGGGTCTCATAGTTCGGCGATTCGATGATTGCCTGAACCTTGGAGTCCCACACCGAACGGTCAAGAGTGTGCAAAAGCTTCAAAGCACGCTCATGATCGTCAAATGGCAACTGCTCTCTGTTAGCCCTCATCCTGTTGACAATCACCTGAAAGCGAGCGAATAAACTTTCTATGCTCTCGCCAGGCTGATGTCGAAAGTTCTCATACTCTCTCTTGAACGACTCGTAGAGTCGGGTTTTGACTTGAGAGGTGCCCTCATGAAAGCGCATGAGGGTGTCCCAGATCTCCCGAGCCGTAGAGAGGTGAGAAACGCGATCAAACTCACCCATGCTCAAACAAGAGAAAAGAGCATTACGGGCTCGGCTATTGGCATCGTGCTCATCGACCTGCTGTTGAGTCACACGAGCAGCCAAGACCACGTAATCAGGGGAGTTGCAAATATCCCAGATCGAAGCGCCCAAGCTCTGCAAATAGGCCGACATACGTATCTTCCAATACGCATAGTTCGTCCCATCGAAAAACGGCGGTTTGCCCACGCCGCGATCCATGTCGCCTTCGGTGGATCTGGAACCGGCTAAGGTGGAAGATCCTTAACCCGCTCCGATACCAATTGAAGGACCGAGAAGCTACCCGAAAGCGACCAGAGGGGGGGTGAATGGGAGCTTCAAAAATTTCCTTTCGGAAACTAGATGCCACTGTCCCAAGATCAACCCCAAATCGAAACCTAGAGCTTGCTAATGTCCACGACCCTAGATGTAGGGTGGATGCTTCCTAGAAGCACAGCGGGACACTAGACAACCCTAGAAAGCCAACCCAAAAGACGGAACTCAAATCCGATCAAGAACGAACGAACCGCGAACGAAGACGCGCGAAACTGCAGCGACCGGACTCTGGCCTGCGTCCGGTCAGCAGGGACCGGACGCGTCCGGTCGTCAGAAAACAGCTCTGGGAGCTCTCTGTTCGCGACCGGACGCACGGAGCTCAAGCGTCCGGTCGTTCACTGAGCGTCCGGTCAGATGAGACAATGACACGGGAACAGTGCAAGCGTAGCGTCCGGTCGAAATGCAAACAGAGCGTCCGGTCGAGAGCGTCCGGTCAGTACGCAGAAAAGCTTGGCGCCGTGCTCAACGACCGGACTCTGAAAGCGTGCGTCCGGTCAGCCCGACAGAGCGTCCGGTCACCCCGCGACTGCACTGAAACTCCGGCGATTCAACCCGATCTCCTCCGAATCAAGTGCTCTAGGCTTGGGATTCGATCTGAGGAGTCACAAGGAGGTTAGTGAGCTATCTCTAAGAGATCATGGCTCGAACCTAACTCCAAATCGGTGAATCGAAGGAATTCGGGGGAAAGAAGAAAAAGAGACCCGAAACTAAAACTTGATCGATCTCCTAGACCGTGAGGTTAGAGATGATTTCTTTCGGTGGAAAGAAGTGCCTCACGATCTAGAGCAACTCAGTTCAAACGGAATCGTGAAAGATGGACCGAGCACAAAGATCAAGCGACGGGAAAACTCAAGGCACAAAGCAATCCGCGAAGAACATGATGAACATGAAATCAAAACGCGAATTGACACCAAGAGATGGGATCCAAGGTGAGGATACGGCCTCACTTCCTCGAATCAACAGTACACAGAGTGGAGTCTCTCTGCGGATCTCAACTAGCTAAAGCAGGGGTGTGGGAGAGTGGAAACCCTAGGAAATGAAAGCTCTAACTGAGATTGAGATAGGGAGGAGGGTGTCTCCCCTAGACTACTTATACTAACCTAGCCTAAGTCTTTCCTACTCTACCCCTCTCTACTCTAATTTACAGAGCGGACCAGCCTAACCCTAAGGCTATTCTAGTCCACCCGCTGGTGGTAGGTAGATCCGACGGCCACGCCCGCACGGTCTTCCGCGTCGCCTCCACGCAACCTTTAGATCGCCGCCACGTGCCGCCACCACTCTGCACCCCCGGTTTTGCGGCCCAAACCGGGAAACCAGCCTTTTCCATCAGCCCCCGGTTTTGAGGCCCAAACCGGAAACCAGCCTCCAGCCCGAGTTTTGTGGCCAAACTCGGAAACCGTCGCGCCCGAGTTTTGAGGCCCAAACTCGGAAACCGGCCCACGCCCAGGTTTTGAGGCTCAACCTGGAAACCGTCGCGCCCAGGTTTTGTGGCTCAACCTGGAAACCCAGCACCCAGGTTTTGAGGCCCAAACCTGGAAACCGTCCACCGTTGGTTTTTCCCGGGCTCTACCAACAAACCGGCGTCGTAGAGGGGATGCACCGCCTGTGCACCCCTTCCACCGACATGATCGCACTTCTCCGCCTGTCGCTGTCGCAGGCTGCCAGCCACCACAGCTGATCCTCCGGCCTCCAGTCCATCAGTCCAAGTCCACGTCCGCCCTTCACCGTCCGATACATCGGCATGGCACGTCCGCCGCACGGCACGCCCATCCTTCATCGCGCCCGGTCCGTCGGCACGGCACGTCGCAACTTGACCTTCACCCGCCATCGATCACTGTCTCCGTGCTCGACACCTGCACAACACAAGCCAAAGAACATGCGCATCATCTCCATTGACAATCACTCATCACACAGAGACTCGGCATACACCCATGTATCCGCAGAACCCGCTCCTCCCTCCATTCTGTTCCCCGCGCTCGCGCCTCTCTCTCGCTCTTTGCTCTCGCCGGTGTTCGAGCGGGAAAAGGGGAGAAAGCAAAGCGCCGCCGCCGCCCGCCTAACCTCGGCGAGCGATACTCGCTCACCGTGCGCCGCCGTCCAATTCCTCTCGCCAGTTCCTCCGCCCTGGTCTCCTCTTTCTCCGGTAAGGTTGGTTTCCCCTCTCTCCCTCTCTAGCTGCCGGAACAGCGGATGCCATCCGCAAGCTTCCGCCATGGCCGCCACCGTGATCACGTGGACCGGTCATCTCCGGCCATGCTACCCTGAGCTGAGCCATGTTCTAGTTCTCTACGTCGTAGTAGCTTAGAGTCAGATGGAGACCTCTCTCGTGTCCTGAGTTCGCCGGACCGCGGGCCAGTCGCGCTGTGTCCGCCATGGACCGCCGCCGTGCATCGCGCCGGACAATGCCGGGGATGCCGAAGCCCGGGGAGTTGCTCCAATAGGTCACTTGTGACTTGCTTAGGCTAGTGTTAGTCTTGCCGAGTCGCAAGCCGCCGGGAAGAGTTCCGCCGCCGCTCCGCCATGGCCGCCGTCGAGCTTGCTCCGGTATCCCCCTGTCTCAGCGAGTCGGTTAGTTGTGTTCGCCTCGCAAACCCGCACCCAGTAATGGTCTCCGTGTCGCCAGAAGTGTCGCCGTCGACGAGCTAGGGCCGGTCAACGACCACGGCGCAAAACTCCGCCGTTGACCGCCGAGCCTGGCCTCGCACGGTAACGTGCCGAGCCTGGCCTCGGTAGCTTGGTCGCCCTGACCAGCGGGCCCCGACTGGCAGCAAGAAAGAAAGAAAGG